>CM065432.1:53722500-56242500 GCA_033030585.1 Hippophae rhamnoides
AAATCCGTTCTGAAACACACACAGACACTTATATTTTTTGTGCTAACCGTTTTGTAGTTAATTTGTGAACGTATATGATTGGCGTGAAGCTTATCGGAATGTTGGTCTGAAAACCATTCACACAAATATTGAAAACTATTAAAATAGAGTAGGGGCTTGTAAGTAAAGTACATTGGGGAATCATCTTAGGAAGGATAGCATAAGAACGAGTTTGTACTTAAATATTTGATTTTCATATTGAAAAATTAGGTGGTCCAATGGACCGATGGTTTTTCTCTTAGGTCATGGTTATGATCTAGGTTGTTTCCACCTAAAAATATCGTGTGTTATTATCTTATTTTTGCACTTTATTTTTATACACGGTTGTATGTCTGATTACTTTGTTTAGGTTATTAAATTATACATTGATAAAAATTAAAAATAATCTATTTTCCCGTCTAAATTAATTAGATACATAATTTATAAACTTTTTTATAAAAAAAAAATTGAATAATATATCTAATTTTTAAATGCATTTTCTTTTCTATCCCAAACAAGTTAGTTAGAACTTTCCTTAAGCATTTCATACACTCGAGTGCACCATTGGAATTAAGAAATGTGACGGTTCTTTTGCAAAGTGTTTCTAGAGCTTTTTTCTTGCATCAATGAGTGATTAGAGTCCATAAAATGCAATCATTTGTTTAAACTGTTAACGTCATATTAGGTAATTAAATTCATCTAACTAGCTTAATAGAGAAACTAAGATTTATTAGATAGGTTGGTAGAGTTGTTGTTCGCTGCACGACTTGCATATTCAAGATCTGCTATTGCTTCATATGATTTAAGTGTTGTGCAAGGATGTGGTAGAGACTCCATAACTAGAGCTCTAATACCATGATAAACTCAACGATGATGAAGAGAGAGCAATGGAGAAGAAGATAATAAAATCACATGTTCTATATATTTAGTTTTTACTATTTGTTTTATAGTGCTTAAAAGTTGTACTAACAAACTCATGACTAGGCATAACAACCTATCACATGCAATAACCTCTAACACACACTTGAGTTACATTCAACAACGTGCAATGTTCACCATCTCTCTTGGATTTTATGGAATAATAGAGGATATAGTTTTTTTTGTTTTTGTTTTTCCACTAAGAAACGGAGGTAATGGTTTATTCATTTTCCACCACCCAATTTAAGAACTTTATGTTTGAGTTTACGTTTCTAATTGATCTTCCATAAATCACCACCCAATTTAAGAATTGATATCCTGAGCGATTTATGATGCATGGCAACGTATACGCAACAGCGGCATTTTACGGAACAAAATTTACTACATTTCGTAAAATTAAAAACATGTGCCCTACATCATAAATGAAACCAGAAGTAATTGGACTGTGGTCTTTCAAAGTTTTGACGTATTCAGACGTTTAATCATCTGGTGGGACACATTAGATTAGACGTTTATATTTTTTTATTAAGTACATTAGATATATATATATTTTACTTTTTTTAAAAAATATTTTTAATAATTTGATGGATGGTTATTTTAAAAATAATAATTTTTTTATATTTTTTATTAAGTATATTATGTTTATTTATTGTTTTATTAATATGACTTAACACATCATTATATTTTAAAATCAATCTATAATTTCTTAACAATTAATACATTATTTAATGTAATAATACTCTATTTAAAGTATTTTATAGAGATAATAAGTGTATTGATTAATTGAATTAATGATAATTAAATGAAGCAATACACATATTATAATTATTTAATTTAATTTAATTAATTAATTTATAATTATTTAATTAAATATTAAAAATTTAATAATTTCCTTTTAAAATATCATAATAAATTTTTTATTATTGATTCAGTAACATTGAAGATGTGGTAATGCAGATAAATCAGAACAATTACTATATCAATAAAAGACGCAACTAATTATTAATTTATTATTTAATTTAAGTAATTTAATTTTATAATTATTATATTAAATACAAGAAGTTATACAATTTTTAGAAAAATATCATAATAATTTTATTATTATGTACAAATGAGAACGTTAAACATAAATTTATAGTTTCAATTATTATAAGTCCTCACTTTTAATGCTTTTTATAGTTTAAAAATAATCATTTTAATACATTATATAATTAAAATTATTTAATTTTCATAATAACAGAATTGATAGTATTTAAATTATAAACTATAAGATTAAAATACTTATTTTAAAAAATTACACGAATTTTGATGACTAATTCAATAATTACAGGATCAATGTATTATTTAATAAAAAATACGATAACTTTAAAATCTTTTATCCGATAATTAAAGAAGAACAATTTTTCAACATTTTTGACCAATACCCCTATCGCGTATACATCACCCATCATAAGTAGCTTAGGAGATCAATTCTAGTGTTTTTCATTGATTAAATATGGTGTTAATTTGATATTTATTATTAAATATTAACACTATTCTCTTTAGGGTTAACCTTTTGAAATTATAAGATACATAAATCGAAGAGTTTTTGTTGATTAAGTCAAAAATTACGAGCTTCACGTTACAATTAAAAAATAAAATAGGTCATGTAAATTAAAAAAAGATAAGTGATCAAAAAGAAGAATATAGTATAACAAAATTGGTAAAAAATATAAAGTGATTTTATTTAGAAGAAATAAAAATAAGAGGATATTAGAGATAATAACTCTTATTATTTAACCGTGATACTAATATAAAATTTATAAATAAGTATGAATGTTATTAACTTTTTAAGATAGGAAGGAATGTAATTCTTATAAAGTTTTATGTTGATATTTTATATTAAAATTAAAATTTTATTAATTAAATATAAAAATGTACAGTTAAATTTACCTTTAACTGTTAATATAAATTTGCCATCGAAATTCATTTGAGTCAAAGAAATGGAAATATGGCGGATATAATATATTTTTAAATTCTTATTAGCTGGTTATTACTATTAGCTGGTAACGAACTCACACGATAAGCAACTCAGAAAAAAATATCATTGCAAAGGCAATATACAATAATACTTTATTACTTATTAGTATTAAAAATCATTTTAAAGAACATAAATTTTCCAGTCCAAACTTGTTTTACTTCTGGGCAAGGAAGTGCTCTGCTACAATGCGACGTTGGATCTTCCCAGTAGCAGTTTTTGGGAGATAAGCTGTTATGAAAACCTTCTTCGGTACTTTGAATGATGCCATATTCTTCTTACAAAAGGTTGATACATCTTTCTCATCAAGATTTGATCCTTCTCTCGGAATAATTGAGCAATTAATCTGCGAGCGGAGAAATCAAAACAATATTTTACAAGATATTAAATAATATATCAAATTGTATCGTAATGCATGCAATTAAATATACCTTGTCTAAACAATTTAATTTATCATGTTAGAAACTCAGTCTTAATTCAAATCAATAAGATCATGTTAAAAACTTAGGTTTATCATGTTCTTAGTCGATGTGTGATGTGTGATAAGGATACTTAACAATCATAATATATTTGAATCAGCTAGATATATTGTACACAAAGTATGAATGTGTACATTTAATTGTTAATTAAAAAAAATAGTAAACAAAATATGTATTTTGTTCAACACTTGCATTAATTGTGAGTGTAACGTAGAATAATTTTGCTTTTCACTTTGGAACCTACTTCCTAAAGCAGTGACAAAGAAGCTTCGTAGTGGTGGGGACAACTATATATACCAAATTGAATAGATTTTCCTTGTGAATCAACGAAAAGCATCTAATTGGATTTGACTTAATTAACTTTACGAATATAACACTATACCTTAAAACTCAAGATTGAAAGCTTAATTTCTCAAGAATTAAGATCTTTAATAATAATAAAAAAAAACATATTTTTTACTACTTATATAATATATGTCTTGAATAAAAATACTGGATACATTAAGTGATATAAGTAGTAAGTTATTAAATTATTAAAAGTAGAAAATTGAATATGAGAAAAAGAAAAAAAAAATTCTGAGTTGTATTTGCATCTGATTCTCGAGGATAGATAAGATTTTTATAGCTGAAGACAAGCATTACCCGTACGTACGTGATGGTTCATGTGATTGTCCAACAAAATATTTAATTGTATAAAATAAAAATTAAAATCTTTTCAGGGTCTGAATTTATTAATTAATTATGGCTACGTAAAGTCACAAAAATCCAAAAATATTCAAACTAAATTAATCAGTAGATAGAGATTTTCTGGTTAATTTTATGTCACGGTAACACCTAAAATAATGAGTACTAGCTTATCATATTGCTAACTCATAACCGCTCATGCGATGATGCATGAGGTAAGTGAACGAGACATAATAGTTATAAAATTGATGTGCTAACTAGAAACACACACAAATAAGTTAGTCGGAAAAAATTGATAATATAGTTTGGTCTCATATTTTTATATAATTAATTTTATTTTTAATATCTTTAAATATATATATATATATATATATATATTTATATTTATAAGATTAAAAAAAATGTATATATTTATTACTATCGATATAAAAACATATGTGTTGTGCATAATAAAAGCTATTCAATTAATCCTATAGTTTACCTCTTCTCCATATTTGTCATCTGGTACTCCAAAGGCAACTGCTTGAGCAACATCTGGATGAGACAAAAGCACAGCATCTACTTCTATTGGTGATATCTTTTCACCTAAAGAAAGGAAGCCAAATCAAATAAAACAGAGTTTTTTTTTTAAAAAAAAGAAGAAGAAGAAGAAGAAGAAGAAGAAGAAGAAGATATTCCAACTCTGTTTGGTAATAGACGAATCCAAACCATTAATATCAGATTCTTTACGCAATTATGTTGTTAAGTCTGTCACGCAACATTTTATGTCCCAAAAAATTTATATCATATTATTTTTATTATAATAAGTGTCAAAAATAACTTTATTATAATTTTTAAAAAATCATATCACGCGACGAATTATAATTAACCTAAGGACTTAAAGCCTCAAAATTATACGTATAAATTATACATAATTAAATTGATATAAAGACTTAAAGACTCAAAATTATACATACAAGTTATACACATGGATTGCAAATATTAATGGTGATGACAGATAGGTACCCTAGTATTTATTTATAAAGAGTATTTTTATGTTATAAATTATAATTAATTATCATATCAATTATAATAATATTACAATTTGTAATAAATATATTTTTTCTTTTATAAAAATAATATTTTAAACTCATAATCTTTTATTAGGACGTTTTAATTCTATAATTTTAAAAAATTTAGGCTTTAAAAAAATCAAAATATAGGACCAAAACATAAATTTTATTTCAAAAGTTTAGGATTAAAGTTAACATTTTTTTCAAAGTTATATAGAACTAAAATGATTTAGTTAAAAGCAAAACTAAAATACTCTTTTATACAAAGTTATGGAGTCGCTAGCATCATTTTCCTTTTTAAAAAATAAATCATAAAATGTATTAAACTTTTATATTGTTAAACTCATAATGTATTGAGAGAATATATGTATCTTCGTACCCTTAAAAACAACTCATTTTTTAAAATGTATAATAAAATTGACTTATTAGTTTGTGGTTTATTAGGAAAAAAAATAAGTAGATTGGTAATACTTTTGGTAAATAAAACTTTCTCAACCGATTGACACTAGACAGTAAAAAATGAATTGTATTATAAAAAATTATTTTCATTATAAGTTTTCTATTATTACAAGGTGTGGTTAGGAATTAATATTTATACGCATAAAATTGAAATTATTGTTATTTGTAAAAATTTAATAATTTTTTTAAAAATAATTGTAACCGATAAGATGTGGAATGATAATAGTTATTATAATATCGACACAATAATTAACCGAAATAAAATATATATATATATAAAATACAGTTTTAAAACACACTATACTTTTAATAATTAAATTAAATTTTATATATTCTTAATTTTATATGTTTTATATTATTTAGAAACATACGTTAAATACTTAAAAAATAAAAATCGATATCAATTTTTTAAATAATATAATAAAATAATAATTAATTATAATTAATATTTAATTTTTTAACATAAATATATTTTTTAATAAATTTTAAAAAATAAGAAATGAGATTAAACCATAAAAAAAACTAATGTTTGTTTATAATCAATAGTTATTATCTTAACATACTCGAAATTATATTAACAGGAAAAAAGACATACCTTCTATTTAAAAAACATTATTTTTATATCTTATAATTATAATACAATTAAAATTAACTTAAAAACTATTAGATATAAATACATAAGTTTAATTATATTTAAGAATAATATAATTTATATACTTTTTCTTACAAAAACAATAAATAATTAGAGGGTATAAGATAATATTACCTCCGCGGTTGATAAGTTCTTTGATCCGACCAACAAGATGTAAATATCCATCCGAGTCAAAATACCCGATATCTCCTGTATGAAACCACCCGAACCGAAAAGCAGACTTGTTTGCCTCAGGATTGTTCTTGTAGCCTTTTGTCACATTACGTCCTCTAATACATACCTCCCCACTTTTATTTGCCTTTTGGATCACCCCATTTTCATCTAATATTGCCATTTCTTGACCCACTGGTTTCCCCACTGACCCGGGTTTATGCGGGCCATCCTCCAGCAATGGATTTGACGTCATGAGATGAGTTGCCTCCGTCATAGCATATGCCTCCAAAACAGGAGCCCCAAATGTCTCTTCAAGTCGGGCCATTATTGTTGGAGCAAGCGAAGCACTACAGCTTCTGATGAATTGGAGTTTCGGGTAAACGGGTTCCGGGTTGCTAAAGTGACGATCCAAAATAATTTGGTGTATGGTCGGAACCGCAGTATACCACGTTGCGTTGTATTTGATCATGTCTGACCAAAAAGTTGAAGCCGCGAATCTACCAACAGCTGGGAGGATGACGGAAGCTCCGGCTCCGAGTGAACTCAATAACCCGGCTATTAAACCGTGAACGTGAAACAATGGGAGAACGATGACGGTTGAGTCTGACTCAGTGAGTTTGTAGATGGACTTTATGTTCTGAACGGAAGAGGCTAAGTTGAGTTGAGTTAATGGCACACCTTTTGGTCGGCTTGTGGTTCCAGAAGTGTGGAGGAATAGTGAAATATCTGAGGGATCGTTAGTAAGTTTTGAGAGAGCGTTGTGATCTGACTCAGATTGAGATAGAGAGAGAGCGAGTTCAGAATCACCATGAGGAAGCGTGGCTGTGACATGTGGGATATTGAGCTTCGAAGCTGCGGCTTGAGCAGAGTTGTTGCCTTCAATGGAGGTGAATAAAAGCTTTGATTCTGAGTCGGTTAGGTAAAACTCGAACTCCTCTGATGTGTAGGCTGAGTTAAGTGGCGCAGCAGTGGCTCGTGTTCGTATCACGGCCAAAAACGTTATTACAAACTGCAAATTATAAATATATGAATTAATATTCATAAAACAATTAACGAAACAATAAAAACTCTCAGGAAATAAATGAAAATAACAAAGTATTAAAAAAAATACTATTCACTCATTCATAATTAATACTCGAATCTTACGTTATCAACATGGACTATTCTTATTACTGAGACACAAGTTCGTTTGCAAGAAGTGATTTTCTTTATTAATCGCTTTTGATTGATCGTTAATATTCAATAAATAAAGAAAGACATTAAAATCTAAAACTTTATTTGTTAAATATGTTTGTTTTAAATCTTATTTTATATCTAAGTTAAATTTAAGTTATTAATAGAAATTATTTATGTAAATTATTTATGGTTTATTTGATACATTAGATGAACTGTATAAAGCTCATATTTGATAAGCAAAAATAATTACTAATAGATTATTATATTCCATATAATAAGTTTAAGAATACATATAAATTTAAATTGCTTAGTGATCACCCATTTTTTCATTTTAAATTATAAGTTTAAATCATTTTAAAAATATTATTTAAGTTAATTAATACTCACCCCTATCAAATTACATAACAAATATTATTTAATAAAAAAAAATGAAAAAAATTGCTTACATTCAAAAAATAATTGTCACACAAATATTACTCGTTATTTAAAATCTAAAAATTATCAGTTATTTCGATGATCAGATTTAATTTTGAGTTACAAATAAAATCTCGTTCCTACCGTTCCAATCTAAGCAACGCGTTAAATCCGTTAATGAATGTGTTTTTCTTTCTCAGTGTTTTTTCTGCCCAGCCGAACGCTTAAACATGAAAGGAGAAGAAAGAATCGAATAGTATTTTACTATTATGTACATACCTCAACAGTGTTTGGGAAGACAAGGGCAACGACATCGTTTGGGGTGACCCCTGAAGCAACAAGACGAGAAGCGGCATGCTCAACGAGTTGGTGAAGTCGAGCGTGAGTCAAATCAATCTTGCCCGGAACTGAGAGAGCTCGCCGATTCGAGTATGCGGTGGCGACGCGGTTCATCAAGCTGGTAAGCGTAAGAGACTCCATTTTTAATCTGAACGAGATTACACAAACAATTTTTTTTTTTTTTGGCGTCCAATTCTATATGAAGAAATTGCAGCCAAATAAATAGGGAGACATAATAAAGGTTTAATATATGAAATCATTTTAAATTTGTAATGTATTTAGGAAATCATTTTAAATTTGCAACGTGGTAGAATCTAATTGTTTTTGTTTTTTTTATATTTATTTATACTTTACGTTATAAAAAAATTATATATATATATATATATATATATATGAAAAATAATACATAAATACCTTACGTTAACTCAAAAATATCATTTAATTAATTAATTTTATTAAAAAGATAAAAGAATAATAAAATAATATTATTTTTTAATATGATATATTATTAAAATATTAAATAAATGATAAAATTTATCATTTTTTTATAATTTTTATAAAATATAAGTTGCTAAGTAACAACTTTTATAAAATATAAATTTGTGATAAATATTAATGATATATTAATAATTATAATATATAAGTTCAAAAAGAGAGCAAAGCAGGGCAGAGGTCATTATGGTCAACCCTACCCTGAAGAAAAAAAATCTTATTGCTTTGATAAATATGGAATTAAGAAAAACGTATTATTGCCTTGATAAATGTGTAAAATGCTGAAATATTATAGGAAAAAATGATCATATCTCCTACATTTTTGCTTCTCTTGTTCTACATTTATGTTTGTATTTAATGCAAAAATGTTATAAAAAAAAGGCACAATATTGATTAATTGAAAAAATAACTAAACGAATAAAGAAGAAAATCAAAGGATTTATTCGATTAAATAATTTAAAAACTATTTTCTGTATTTAAAAATAAAAAATTATTTTAAAAATAATTAACATATTTAATCATAAATTTTAAAAATTATCTCAACTTAAAAACAAAAATTTCAAAACATATAATACATGTTTTCACACCTCTAAAAGACAAAGAAAACAACGTTTTCGAGAAGGCGGTCAACATTAGGTGCTTTCTGGATTATTATTTTTTTTCGCTCGCTACAAGCTTCTGAACATTTGTTTTAGTGGGATTTCCTTTAATTTTTTTTCCCAACAGTTTTAGGGGATTGTGATATTATATTTTAATTTTTTTATTTAATAAATAGTGATATTATTATAATATAAATTATTAATTTTAAAAAATAATTTATTATTCATAATTTTTATTTTTAATAAATTAAAATATAATTAATATTTAAAATAAGATAAATATTTTATGTATTTTTATTATAAAAATACATAAAAATTATGATAATATTATTATCTATTTTAACTTCACATGAATTTAAAAGCATTTAATCTTATTTAATTTAACGATTTTTCAATTATCGTGTTATAATATATTTTATTTATTTAATAAAGTATTTAAACGAGTCTCATTATATTGTGTAAATCATTTTAAATTCGCATAAATCTTATATCTTATTATCAAGTCGTATAAAAAATTATTAAATTATTAATTATTTAATGTATATCAGTATTAATATTTACAATCCAAATTAACTTTAATCTGTAATAAAATCAATCAAATATTACAACGATATAAACTAAAATTAATAACTAATTATTAATATGTATATGATTTTAAAGAATATATTTCTAAACTTTGATATCTTTTTAAACATTGCATACAAATAGTTGTTATTTTAAATAAATCCATAAGTAAAATTCTTAAATTAATAAAGAAATTAAAGTGCATAATAAAAAAATATATGAGTTTTAAAATAAAATAGAGGAACTATTATACTAAAAAAATTCTTAAGAAGAGAAAAAAAAAATAAACATATATCATCATATGATATATTAATTCATATCACTTTGATAATTTATTAATTTTAAATATTATTTAATATTTTTATTTTTTCTAATTTATTAATAAATACTTAAAATTATGGTAAAAATGTAAGATTTTAAATAAAAAATATTTTACACTTAAAATAATTTTTAAAAACAATTTTTCCAAAAACATTGAAATAAATTTTTTAGTTCTTTAAAATAGTTTTTAAAACAATAGCTAAATAATTCATTATTTTTTAAAATGATAAAAAATTATTTAAACAATGATTTAAAAATTATTTTTAAATTAAACGATCAAATAACTCGTAAAATACTTGAACTTTTCATGTTATATTAAGTGTGTTATAATGAAATTAAATATTAAATAGTGATATAATTATTTTTCTATCACTTTGTCTTCTGTGTAGCAACTCTCCTCTTCTTTTTCATATTTTTCCCCTAAACCTTTAAGAGACTAATTTACATTTTTGTCGGGTGAATCTCTTTTTACATGAAACAAAAATACATAAAGTATATATAAAATATGAAATTTTTGTAAATGTAAATTTCAAATACTATTTTTTGTTATAATACCAAAGTTATTTTATATCCAAATATGCTCTTAAATTGGGCAATAAAATATCAAACTAATGGATGATGTACGAGATGAGCATGCTTATGAGTTGGGGGTAGAATTACGGTGGATTGAGGTGTGATAAGTCAATTTTTTCTATTATATATAATTTTTAATACTTTTTTTTTAAATAACATATTTGATTATTCATATTGTAACAAAAAAATTTATTATTATATATAAATAAATAAATAATATAATTTTTATATTTATAAAAATATTATAATTAAATATAATTCTATTTACCGATAAATAATTTATACATTAAAATTTGATTGATTATGAGGTTTATATGAAATAAATTCTTAGACAGGCCTAATTTAGTTTTCAACAAAATATATTTACGATGGAGCTAATTAGAGATGAAAAATAAACTATTTTATTACATATTACGTTTTATTTATTTAGTATATTTAATGTAATCATGATATAATTTTATTTTATTTTATAATTAACTTAAATTTAAATATTTATTATATCATTTTTCTTATCAAATTTATATAATAAATAATTATGTATAATATTTTTTTAATTATCTTATTTAAATTCATTAAATATAATTAATTTAATTTTATAAAATTAATAAATTATATTATATTACATAAAAAGGGAAAACCCCAACTATAGAGTATGTGGTCTAGTGAGTGGATTTCATTGGTGTTATCACTTGCATGCATGTACTTGTGATTTTGCATACGTGTGTTTTTTTCAGTTTCGATTTTGTTTTACAAACACGTAGCTCTAATTTCATGTGAATTCTTAAGATGATGTAAGCCTACGTTATGGTAGTGGGTTGGTTGAGCCAAATCATATTTTTTAAATTGCAATATAAAATATGGACGTAGTTGTCATATTGGAGTTTAATTTAAGCTAAAGTTAACAGGCAAAAACACATTTCACTTTACACTTATTTTTAAAAAAGCAACCATTAATATTAATTATTGATGATAAACTCGTCTTCTTTTGAAAGGGCAAATGGCATTTGAGCGATATGCTTAAGAAACTAGAGGAAATAATAAATAAATTTATATGAATGTTAATTTAAACATGCAACCCTTTAAAATATGATCAATTATATTATTTATTTACTGATAATATTGTTTAAAGTATTATTTTTTTAATTTTAAATATAACATGTATAAAGATAATATCAATACTTGAGTTTATGTTTTTAAATATAATATTTGATACTTATTATTTTACTATAAATTATAGTTAAATAATTTTTTTATTTGTTGACTATTAATTAATAAATTATTTTTTAAAATCTTTTTATTTTTTTACTTCATCACGTAATAAAATATGTATAATGATAATAATAAGATTTAAATTTATGTTTTATATATACTACTTTACGTTTATTATTTTATTATCAAATTATAATTTTTTGTCTAATTTATGTATTCATTAAATTATATTTTTAAATAATTTTTTGTTTATTTTAGTAACGTCACCTTTCTTTTTTAAAGAATTTATAATATAAATTTTAAAAATTAAATATTAAAGCATCATATATACATAATAATAATAATAATAAGAATAATCTTAAATGATATTATAAATTTATAAAATTAAACTTTTAAATATAATGCTTTGACTTCATGGTCGTCATACATTTTTTTTAAGTTAATAAATTTAAAGAATTAAAACTTTTAAGTATTATTTACACAATAATAATATCAACCATGGAAATATATAACTGCACCCTTGGAAAGCATATTCTAATAAAAATTCCTTCTCACATCATTGCTTTTGTTGGGAATTTATCTCATTTTAATGCTATAAAATATTATTATATTAAAATATATATTCTAATTAAATACACGTAACACATTATTTAAAATTTTATCTCAAATTTAAAAGATATATATACTTTCCTTAAAAAAAAAACATTTGAGGTTTGCGGTCGGGATTTGTCCTTAGTATTTCTCCTTCAGACTTTCCAGTTTCCCTTTCATTTCTTTTTGCTCCCTCTTTGCATTATATATATATATATATTGTCTTTTCAGTACTTTTTTGTGCCAAGGTTGTATTTTCAATAGTTGCTATGCTTCTTCTTCTTGTTGTTTTTTTTTTGTTGTTGTTGCTACAGAGCCATGCTTGCTATTATAAACAATATGTTTTACCCTCCGAAATGATGGTGTCATTTGCATGCCCTTCCCCTTGCTCCCAATTTTGTTTCAAATTTTATAAAAAATAAAACAACGTATTTATCTTTTATTTAATCCATCATCGCCAAGAGCTTGGTTTCAATGTAGGACATTTCCTTTTACCATAATACTTTCACTCCATATCGGGCAGGTAGGAGCTGCATGAGAGATTCAATCCATTATCGCCAAGAAATTTGATTTGAAAAAAAGAAATAGAATAAGAAATCGCTCTGATAGAGTATCAAACGCACTTTGAGCAAAAGAATAATAATTTTTTTTCAAGAAGATCGACTTGTTCTGATACCATGTTGAAAATTAGTGTTGAGAACGCAAAGGCCAAAGGCCAAGGTCTAGGCCTAACCAAATAAAAAAAGCTCTCTCAAAGTTGTATTATTTCTTTCATATTTTCGTTACAATTCTATAGTTATATATAAGTAGATTTACTACTTGAATTAAGTATTCCTTATTTTACTTATTGAATTAAGGATTCCTTATTTTACTCATTGAATTAAAGATTACTTGTTTTACTTATTGAATTAAGAATTACTTGTTTTACTCCTTGAATTAATCCTTAAATTAAGGATCACAACTACTTGATTTACTCCTTGAATTAAGGTTCTTGATTTACTCCTTAAATTACTCCTTAATTTTATCTCCAATACTTATAGATTATACTCTCATCAATTGTATTATTTATTCTCTTTATCAAGAATTAGATAATTGTATTTTTCAAAATAATAATTACACTAATTTTTCATTTGATTAGTCT
The DNA here is from genome assembly GCA_033030585.1 of Hippophae rhamnoides. Taxonomy (NCBI): domain Eukaryota; kingdom Viridiplantae; phylum Streptophyta; class Magnoliopsida; order Rosales; family Elaeagnaceae; genus Hippophae; species Hippophae rhamnoides. The sequence goes on from CM065432.1 coordinate 53,736,352, forward strand.
AAAAAAATATTAAATCATCAGTTACTCCACAAATTAAAAATGAATAATTTCTCTAAAATATATATGTTTTTGTGGCATTACTAAAATTATATTTTAATAACACATATATATATATATATATATATATAATAACATATATACTTATGAAATATCAATAATCCTATGTTAATGGTGCTTAAGAACTCAAAGTTGTTGATGGATTACATTTTAATATAATATATATATATATATGCTAATTCATATCGTGCATGTCGTATTAATTAAATTCGTATTACTAGTTGTAATTCTCAATCACTCCTGTATTCGCAACAACTGAGACTAATTTAAGGATCATTGAATCATGAGCCCTTTTTTTTCTTTCTCTCTCTATAATATATTTAATTGTTTTTTCTTTGTTTTACTCCTTGAATTAAGTATTTTTTGTTTTACTTCTTGAATCAATCCTTAAATTAAGGATGATAACTCCTTGATTTACTCCTTAATTTATTCCTTAAATTAAGGTTCTTGATTTACTCCTTAAATTAAGAAGTTAACACTCCTTAAATTACTCATTAAATTACTGCTTAATTTTATCTCCAATAACTTGCTTTATTCCCATGTTTCTTCTATGTTTATAAATTATATCATTGAGTTGTGTTCCTCCAAAAAGCAAATAATTTCCTTTTCCTACATACTTATATTTCTGATTCTAATGGCATTAATAAACTCATGTGTCTTTATTTTGGTTATAGATTTGATGTGATCATTTTCTAATATTGATAGATATTTGCCTTGCTTCTTATAGTCTACTTTCATGTGGTCAATTCATGTGTTATATTAGTTAGATAAATTAGTCGCATGACCCTGCTTCTCTTAATGAGAGAGACCCCTAGAGAGAGAAATTTCTCTAGTCTTAAGCTCCTTGTTTGTTCTTCATGTTCCTCGTTATATTACCTGAAGTTTCGAGCTTCATCTTTACACTCCTACTTTTTAACTCTTCATTTTCCTATCTATCAATATGTCTTCAGAGTTTTGTTTCCAATAAGAGCTGTCTTCTTTGTATTTACCTTACTTATTTTGCGCTGCCTTTCTACTCTTTTTTTGTTAAAGTTTAATATTGCTACAATATTTCAATTCTGATAGTAATCATTTTGATTTTCTATACTTGTTTGAACGTTGATTAACAATTACGGTGTTCATTGAGATATGAATTGAATTCAATGCTGCCACTTCTTCTAAGAACAAACATTCTGCATTCAGTTTTACATGCATTGGATAATGGAAGAATCCTTCAGTATCTTTGTCATTTACCACTCTTTCTACCTCAGCTTCTTCGTTTATTCTCATTGTCTATTTAAATTACCCAATCTGGCTTGTTCTATTCACTTTACTTCTATATACTTACACTACAAGTTCTTTTATTTTTCTAATGGTCTGTAAGGTATCTCTTTCTATTGTGCTTCTGGATCCTGTGATTTTAACAGCTTTAGTGTTGTTAAAAGGTGGTATTACTCCTTGTTACTTTTATTATCTCTTTGTTTCTGTTTACGGTTACTACTCCTTTGTTCTTTCTTCTATATCTTCTTCCCTTCTCTTTTCTTTATTTTCTTGTTTTTTTTCTTTCTTCCTTTTAGTTTAGTTTTCTATCTCTTTTACCTGGTTTTGTTTTGTTCTTGATTTACTATCTTCTTTTAAAAACCTTTCTTTATTGGGGTTTGGGCCATTATATTAACATGGTACTATGTAAACAACGCATACAATTTCTCATGTATAATGGAGTCACTAAAAGAGATGAGGAGCTGTTGAAAATTGCTCCATAATTGCCAAAACTAGTTCAAACAGAATTAGAGCAGTTTTGTCAAAAATAATGTATGTTACATAACCTATTCCAACTACAACTTCAGTAAACGTCAATGGCACTAATCAGGAAATCATAACAATTTCTGAGGGTGAGGAGGAAACCCAAAACGTGACCCAAAAAGGGCCATGAGATGCTTATCTTAAAACACTGGATGCTTAATAAGAAAGAATGCTCAAAGGGAACTGAAAAGACTTATCCACGTTTCAAATCCTAACTGCATTTGGTTAACTCATCCTACAGCTTCGAGTGTTTTCTTGTTGGAAAATTATGGATCAAAACTTTCAAAACTCAAGAACATTCAAGAACAATTTTCTAAAAACACTCATAAATTATTGAATTTTCGTTTCGGATTTCTTTAACTTGATTATTACATTGCTATTGAGAGGTATTTATAGAAACAAATAATAAATCTAAGCCATACAATATAAACCTACCAAAACAATCTAAACCATACACTTATCTTCTTACAACCCATTGATTTTTCTTCTTCTCATCAACCATGAGCTGTATCTTTATCAATCCAGATCATCACCATATAAGCTTCCACGAGCTGGACTTCAAATGGGCTAGAATGTTTCAAAGTTTGTTTTTCATTTCTTTAGGTTTGTAAACAAGTTTACAAACCAACACTCCCCCTTAAACTTATTTTATGATGCCGAGCAAATTTCTTAATTTGACAAAGTCTTCTTGCTTGAGTGGTTTAGTGAAGATGTTGGCAATTTCATCTTGTGATTTTACATACTCTAGTTGTACATCCTTTTTTGTGATGCACTCCCTGATGTAATGATATCGAGTATCTATGTGTTTGCTTCGATCATGGAAAACATGATTTTTGGCTAAGGCAATGGTTGACTTGTTATCGACACAAATTTTGGTTGGCTCTTCTTGTGTCAAACTTAGCTCCTTTAACAAGTTTCTCAGCCAAATTGCATGGCAAACACATGAGGTAGCTACTACATATTCTGCTTCACAACTAGACAAGGTGACAATCGGTTGCTTTTTCGACATCCATGTAAAAGATGTATTTCCCATGAAAAACACAAATCAGGAGGTGCTTTTTCGATTATCTATATCTCCACCAAAATCGCTATCACTATATCCAACAAGCTTGTAATCATTAGAAGCTGAATAGAACAAGCTAAAATTAATTGTACCTTTTAGATAGCGTAGGATTCTTTTTGCAGCTTTGAAATGGGTGATTGTCGGTTTCTCCATATAGCGACTAATCAATCCAACGGCATACAGGATGTCAGGCCTTGTACACGTGAGATAACGCAGACTTCCAACTAAACTTTTGAAAAATATTGGATCCATATTTTCACCATCTTCATGCTTGGATAGTTTGATTCCACATTCCACTGGTGTGTTGATCGGCTTGCAATCGTTCATCTTGAACTTCTTTAGTATCTCCTTTGCATAGCTTTCTTGAGAGATGAAAATGCCTTCTTCTTTTTGCTTTACTTAAATTCCAAGGTAGTATGCTGATGAACGAAAACCGGCATCGCCGATTCTCGCAAATACTTTGGTTTTAATATTTGTAAAACTCTCACAAGTGCACGAATCATTTCGTAGAAAATGATAAGTATACTCCCAAGGTCGATCTAAGGAAGGAATGTATGTGGTTCTTAATTTATTATTCAAACTATTAAAAACGAAATTAAATTCTAAACATCCTGTCACGATAGTTTGGTTTTTGTGTTCCTAATCTAATAACATAAAATAAACATATATACAGATTAATTAAATATAATCTAAAAACGTAAAAATAAACATAGATACAAATTCAATAAATATTTATCTAAAAATAAATATAAATACAGATTCAATAAATATTCATGCAAATTTTATCATTTATATTAGTGGAGTATTTATGGATATAATAACTAAATTAATTATGCTTGCTCATACTATCTAGGTTATTAAAGATATAAATTGATATTTTATTGATTCTCTCTTTTTTGTATGAATACCACCTTTGGTAGGGTTAGATATTCTTTGTTAACTAAACAAATCAATTAACACCTATGGGTGGGGTTGATAACTAATTTGGTTAATTAAATTAATTCCTTTTTCTAAGAGATTGAAAATGAACCGTTTAAATGCCACCTTTGGTGGGGTTAGACAGTTTAGACTTTATTCAAGGTGTCCAAATTAAACCTAAGAATTTAGTTATCCGAGTACTAACTTTCAAGTTTTAAAACCACTATTGAAAACATGTTGTCAATACATTTTCACATAATAATTCTTATAAAAACTTTTGAAATAGAGTTTCACTCTAACTGGGGCGATTGTACCAACAAATAAAAGAAAGCACTACTCTAAATTAGATCGATAACTAAACCTTAAAATCTAATTTTCGATTTAAGTTTGTAATGAAAAATAATATATTTCTCTCTAACATCCTTAATATAAAATCTTGAATAAAAATAAAATCAATTCATTTTAGAAATTTTCACCTATTTAATATTTCAAGCATAACAACGTTATTATTATATCATGATTATAAATATAGCAGTTAAATTTAATCACGACAAATTAAATATAACATGTAAGAATAAAGCATAAAAATAATCAGAAGAAAATAAAATCCTTACGTAACTTCGACGCTATTCCCGTTGCTAGAAAACCTCCAAGCAGAATTTGTACTTCCATTTATTGAATCAAAAATCTAAATTATTACAAAAACATTACAAGTTCCTCTCAAAAAGAGAAGAACTCTAAACCTAAGAGAATTGAACTAAAAACTAAGAGAAAAACTAAGAAAAAAACTAAGAAAAACTCAAAAACTAAGAAATGAGAGAAATAAAGAAGAGAGAAGTGTGGTTTTGAGGTGTGATTTGAAGTGAATGGAAGAGGGGTATTTATAGGTGAGGATGGAGAGAAAAAATGAGTAAAAAAATGTTAAAAAAATATTAAAAAATTCAAAAACGTGTAATGGACATGCTGAGGTCATCAATGACGTCACAGGGGTTGCTGCACGTGAAAAATGGGGTGAAAACGCGTTGGCGCGGGCCGGGCGTAGTAGCGCGCGTGAACGATGCCAGCGCGCGAAAGTGTCAACGCCAAGCGGCCGCGAAGAGCGTGCAGGCCGCGACGCGCGATTTTCCTTCTGTTTGACATTTTTGAACTTTTCGACCCATTTTGTCCAATTTTTCCATGTTTGTTGACCTTTTCCCACTTATTTATTAATATATTTGTGATGTATTGCTTCAACTATTCTTCTTTGAGTCTTTAAATTGCGTTTTTAAGCCAAAATACCTGAAAAATAATAAAAATACCCGTGATTCTGAAAAAGACAAATTTATATAAATATATGATAAAACATATAAATATATATATTTTTAATCAATTAATGTGCATAAAATCATGGTTATTTTAGTGCTTTTTGAGCACTCATCATATGCCATTAACCCGATATCTGTCATTTCAAACTCTTGGTTCATCACCTTCTCAAAATCTTCAAATAGCTTCGGATTACTTCCAGTGAAGATGAGATCATCTACGTATAGACAAACGATTAAAATATCGCCATCTTCAATCTTGACATAGAGTGAATAATCATAGGGACAATTGGTGAAGTTGTTCTCCAGAAAGTACTTGTCGATGCGGTTATTCCATGCTCTTGGTTCTTGCTTTAACCCATAAAGAGCTTTCTTTAACTTCAATACCTTGTCTTTGTGACCTTTTGCTTCATAGCCCGATGGTTGCTTAATGTAGACTTCTTCTTCAAGGACTCCATTTAGAAAAGTAGATTTTACATCCATTTGATATATCTTCCACTTATTTTGAGCTGCCAAAGAAATGATTAGTCTTATAGTTTCTAATCGAGCAACAGGAGCAAATACCTCATCATAGTCAATTCCAGCCTTTTGACTATATCCTTTTACTACTAGCCTCGCCTTGTGTCTTTCAATCTCTCCCTTAGCATTCCTCTTTGTCTTGTACACCCATTTGACACCTATTGCCTTATGTCCTTTGGGAAGTGAAATAGGTTCCCATGTGTCGTTCTTCTCTATAGCATTGATTTCTTCGTCCATCGCATCTATCTACTTCTTCTCTTGTACAGCTTCTTGAAAACTCACTGGTTCATAATCAGTAAAGAGACAAAATAAGGTAAGATTATCTTATCGTTCTGTTTCCTCATAAAGATCTTGGAGATTTCGTGTACATGTCACGGCTCTTTCACTTCCACTTCAAGATGATGACAGATCTTCATGAGTGGTTGGCATTGGTGAAGTAGGTGGAGTCGTTGGCTCTTGTTGAATTTCTATAGATTGCTCCCTCATTGTCTGCTCATCTTCTTCAAATCGAGGAAAGAAATTGAAGTTATCTGCATAAGAGTTAAAATCCCATTCTCCTTCTTCGTCGAATACCACATCTCGACTAATCATAATCTTCTTATTGTGTGGGTTGTATAGCTTATAGCCTTTTGAATTAGTATCATAACCGATGAAGATAAAACTCTCGCTTTTATCATCAAGCTTCGTTCTTCTCTCATCCGTTACATGAACATGGGCTATACTTCTAAAGACTCTTAGGTGGGAAATGCCAGGCTTTCTTCCACTCCATGCCTCTTGATGTGTCTTTCCCCATACACTTCTTGTTGGAGATCGGTTTGATAAGTAAACGGCACATGCTACTGCTTCTGCCCAAAACTCTTTGGGTAGTTTCTTGCTTTTGAGCATGCTTCGTGCCATATTGAGGATTGTTCGGTTCTTTCTTTTAGCTACACCATTCTGTTAGGGGGATCTTGGCACTGTTAAAGATCTATGAATTCCTTTTGCTTCACAGAACTCTTGAAACTCCTTGTATGTAAATTCTCCACCTCGATCTGATCTCATGGCTTTGATTTTTCTACCACTTTCTCTCTCCACTATAGCTTTGAACCTCTTGAATACTTCAAAAACTTCTGATTTCTCTTTCGATAAATATACCCAAGTTTTTCTTGAAAAATCATCAATAAAAAGAAGAAAATAGTTACTATTACCGAGAGAACTAGGCTTGATCGATCCGCACACATTAGTATGGATTAGCTCGAGTGGCCTCTTGGCTCTTAAGTCTGACTCCTTTGGAAAGCTTTTCTGAATTACTTCCCGAGTAGGCACCCTTCACAAAGTTGATTAGGATGGTTAATGCAATGTAGTCCCTTCACCATCTCCTTCCTAAACAACAGCTCCAATCTTGCAAAATTGAGATGTCTGAATCGAAGATGCCATAGCCACGATGCATCTTTATAGCAGGCTTTCAGACACTTTGCAATGTCCTTTTGTATGTTGATCAAGAACATTCTATTCTTTGACATCGTCATGTTAGCAATGAGGTTATTCTTATCATCTTTTATAGAAAGATTACAATCCTTCATATGAATATCATAACCTTTCTCTAACAGTTGTCTTAAACTTAAGATGTTACTTTTCATATTTGGGACATAGTAAACATTGGAAATAAATTGATGTTTCCCATCTTTCAAACGAATAAGAATGTTACCTTTTCCTTTCACTGCTACATTTGAATCATCTCTAAATGAGACATTTCCACTTATTGACTCATCTAGTTCCACGAACATGTCTTTCCTTCCACACATATGGTTGCTTGCTCCGCTGTCAAGATACCAGGCATTTGGTTGACTAGTATCACCCTCCTTTCGTGCTAGAAAAAGAGTTTCTTTCTCATCGATCTTCTCCTCTATGTAGTTGATTTTCTCATCTACTCTATTATTGGTAGCTCTACATTCTGAAGCATAATGTCCAAATTTCTGACAATTATAGCATTGAACTTGAGTTTTGTCATACCTTGAGTTCATATTACCTCTTCCTCGACTTTATGTTGAGCTTTCTACTCTTTCAAATTTCTTGGAATTGTTGTTGTAATTCCAACCTTGTCCACGACCGTGGCTTTCACCTCGTCCACAGCCTCTACCTCTACCTCGGCCACGTTGGTTTATGTTATTGCTTTGGCTTTCATGCTTATCCTTGAATTGCATCTTGAAGAGTTTCTCAGTGATCCCTTGCTTCTTCTTATGCTTTTCTTCATATGCTTGTAATGACCCATTGAGTTCATCAATGGTCATTTCTTCCAAATCTTTTGTTTCCTCAATCGTCACGATGATGTGTTCAAATTTGGAATCTAATGAACGAAGTATCTTCTCCATTATTCTAACATCTCCCAACATCTTACCGTTTCTTTTTAATTGATTAGAAATAACTGCAACTCTCAAGAAATAGTCGGAAATAGATTCGGAAGCTTTCATATGTAGAGATTCAAACTCACCTCTTAGTGTTTGGAGACGAACCTTCTTCACTTTCTCGTTGTTTTGGAAGATGTTGCATCCGAAATCTTCTCAAACCCATCATCATTTAAGGCTTGATAGATAAGAAAAAGAGCTTTCTTATCTCTCTTTCTCAAATCTTTCAAAGATTCTTCTTGCACTTGCGTTAGAATAGCTTCATCGTCTGGATCACTTAAGCCTTTCTCTATGACTCTACACACATCATGTGCACCCAAAAGAGCCTTCATCTTGATACTCCAATTATCATAGTTGTCGTTGTTGAGTGTTGGGACTTGAAACGATGACATACCTCCATTTGACATAACTCTCAATATAGTGAGAATTTGTAAATTCTGATCGCACAGATAGATTCAGAACGTCAAAAAACCTTAGGAGGAACTCTGGGGAAAAATCTGATTTTTTGGTCAACGGTTAAAGTCAACTTTTTGGTCAACTGTCTCGGCTACTCAATCAAATGGCTTGATGGCTCAGTCAGCGACTCGGTCAACAGGCTTCACGGCTTGATCAACTCGGCTTCAACTCGGCTGACTGAGTGAGTTAACTCACTTTCTGGCATAAACTTCCGGAGGATCGTGGCGGCGCGTCCGAACTCTGATCTGGATGATTCTTGCGGTGTCGGATTTGTCTCGTCGAGAGCTTCGATTTGATATATAATAGTGTATATTTATATTTCCAACTATAGCTCTGATACCACTTTGTTGGAAAATTATGGATCAAAACTCTCAAAACTCAAGAACACTCAAGAACAATTTTCCAGAAACACTCAGAAATTATTGAATTTTCGTTTCTGATTTCTTTAACTTGATTATTACATTGCTACTGAGAGGTATTTATAGAAACAACTAATAAATCTAAGCCATACAATATAAACCTACCAAATTAATATAAACCTACCAAAACAATCTAAACCATACACTTATCTTCTTACCTAACCCATTGATTTTTCTTCTTCTCACCAACCATGAGGTGTATCCTTATCAATCCAGATCATCACCATAGAAGCTTCCACGAGCTGGACTTCAAATGGGCTAGAATGTTTCAAAGTTTGTTTTTGATTTCTTTGGGCTTGTAAACAAGTTTACAAACCAACATTTCCTATATAACCTAGCAATTAGACTAGGTTATAGCTATACTTTTATATTTTCCTCCTTTTGTTTAGCTGGTGGTTATGGTTAATTTATTAAAAATGGTTTTCAGTTTGAAGTAGTAAAGGAAGGCCCTATTGTAGTAGGTCTAGAATTCAATCACTCTTTTGATAATGTGCCAAAATAGATGTTAACTTTTGTATATGCACCATCCTATTATAATGAAAAAGAAGATTTTTGGGCGTATCTTACTGGTATAATTGAAGCTTATAATGGTGATTGGGTTGTAATCGATGACCTTAATGAAATCTTATATGCTAAAAGAAGGGGGAGATGGTAAACCTGCTTGTATTCATAAAAGCTTTCTTAAAGACTGCTTGATACAAATGGTGGGGTGGATTTAGGGGCTTCGGGACATACTTTTACTTGGAAAAATGGCAGAAAAGGTAGATATAGAATACAAAAAAGATTGGAAGAGTTGTTGCAAGTTCAAGTTGGGTTTTGAACCACCAAAATGCTAATGTCATCAATAAACCTTACACTGTTTCATATCATAGTGCTATCATCTTTGGCATTTTTGTTGAAAATGAATTCCTATCGAGACATATTCATTTCTTCGAAACTTGGTGTAGAGGTACAACAAGTAGAAATGTTATTGAACAAGCTTGTTGCTCGAATGTACCCGGAACTGCTACTTTTTTGTTATGTAAAAAAACCTTCCATCACTATGATAAGGCTAAAATTTTGGAATAAGCATTACTTGAGATTTGCCATTTAAAGATAAAAAAAATTGAAAAAAAATTGAGTATCTTGCAACAAACTTCACATTCATATGATATTCAACATGAAATTGATCAACTTTAATGACACTAGATGAACAATTTATTAAATAGGATCTCATTTGAAAATCCTATGTTTATTCATAAAAACAAAGTAAAAGAATGCCAATTTTAATTGATATATAGTGTTAGTGATTCAAGCTATTCTTTCTTATACAATGAGTTCATTATGTTACCAATGTTTATTTGTAAAAAGGGTGACTAAGTTGTTAAGAAATTTTGGTGGACAGTAAATATACAGAAGGACAAGTATTTAGTTCTTAAAAGATGGAAAGAAGTATACAAACCTAAAAACTTGGATTGCCTAAGATTTAAGTCTTTTAAATATTTAAATATTACACTTATAAATAAATTGGGTTGGAATTTGGCTAGTGATTTAAACAAGTTTTGGGTTCAAATCATTAAAAGCAATAAATAATGCAAATGAAGTAATTTTCTACAAATTATTCCTAAATAAGGGGATTCCTTTATTTGTAAGGCATATGTAAAACTATTCTTTTAATAAAGAAAGATTTATGTTTTCAAATAGAAAATGGACATTAGATCATATTAACATTTGAAAAGATCATTGATTACCTTATGTCTCAAGGTTCATTTCTATTAGATCTCCATCTATCCCAAATTCAAATCTACAGATTAAAGTTTGTGATCTAACTTTATCTTAAGGTGGATGGGATTTGGCTTTAAATCAAATGATATTTTTTACAAATGAAGTTGTTGTTATTAGTAGACTTCGATATCTAAATTTAGATTTAATTGATAAAATAATTTGAATATCAAATAAGTCGAGTTTATTCTCGGTTAAATCAACATAAATTTCATATATTATTGATAGAATTGGAGATGATATTAACTCTTCGTGGAATGAAATTTGAAAACCTAAATTACATAAGAGATGATATTTTTTTGAAAGATTGCAACAAATGCTTTGCCTGTCAAAAATAAAATCGAGAAAGCGTTCACTAAGTTGGATGATAAATGCAAGCTTTGTAACTGGAGCAACGAGACAACAGATCACTTAATGCGACAATGTACCTTCTTTCATATACTATGGTTTACGTGGAACGATGAGATCAATTTAACAAGGTTTGCACAAGACACTACTACCAAAAGGGGTATTAAAGTTGGTTAAAAATCGAATTTAAACCAATTTAAAGTCGGTTCATTGAAACGACTTTAAATGAAATGACTTAAAATATAAAGTCGATTCAATGCGTGAATCGACTTTAATTTTTTTTTTAATTTACTCATTTTCTATTATTATACTAAAATATAAACCTATATTCGAGCAGGAAAAAAACCAAAATGAGTTTAGCAAATAGTTTAAATAATACAAATAATTGAAAAATAAAATATTAATTAATAGTAGAAAAATTACCATGATGTATTATTCTCCTGATGTTATAATGCAAACCTACATATATAATACAAAAATTTATACACTTACAAGATACAATGAAGTGACAAAATGAAGGAAATGAAGAAAAAAATTTGTTTTGTAAGTGAGAAATGAGTATAAATGTTTTGAGTATTTCGTTTAAAAAATAGAGGATCTAAAAGATTAGATAGAGAGAAAGAAAACCCACTAACCGACTCTGAAAATGGTGGTCGTAGGTGGCCAAAAAATGAGAAAGAGTGGAGGAGAAGTGGAAGAGTTTTTGAGAGTTATGCAACGCTTGAAATAGTTTCTGTATGGGGAAGAAAGAAAAGAAAATAATTTATCCAAGTGTGTAGCGTCGGTTCTACGTATCAACCGACGCTATCCACGTGTGGAGCGTCGATTCTACGTGTCAACCGACGCTATCCACATGTGTTGCGTCGGTTTCAGGTGTCAACCGACGCTACCCTACGTGGATAACGTCGGTTGAGGTGTAGAACCGACGCTATCCATGTAGAACCGTCGCTACGTTCCAGGTGTCAACCGACGCTACGTTACGTGGATAGCGTCGGTTGACACCTAGAACCGACGCTATCCATGTAGGACGTAGCGTCGGTTCTACACCCAACCGACTTGAAATTCATTATAAGTCGATTTTTTTTCAAAAACCGACTTTACATATCGACTTAAATATCTATTTTTGTAGTTGTGAGATAATTTTTATGTTTATCTTAAATTTGTGACGAACACAACAAATGCTTTGATGAAGGATAAAAAATATAAAAAAAGTTTACACTATCAATAGTATTGAAAATGGTAGTAATTTAAAAAATATAAAATGATTTATTATTTCAAGAGATAACTATAGACTTTCAAAAAATCTCAAATTGAATGAAGAAATTTGATAAGGATTTTTTCATAAATGAAGATGAAGTTTCAGATGATATTCCAAACAACTATATTCTGCTCAGGAAAGAAATAACCCATTGGATACAGAGCCTATTAATTTTATCAATTTCATTGTTGGTGAAGTTTATCAATAAGGTAAAGCTGCGATTGGAGTTATAGCTAGAAATTACAAAAGGAGAATTGATTGGAGTTATAGCTAGAAATTACAAAAGGAGAATTGATTGGAGCATGGAGGAAAATTTTACAAGCAAATTCAACCGAATAATCAGGAGCAAGAGCTTTATCTCTAACAAATGGGCTTCCAAATGCAATGAGTATTAAAAAAATTATTATTGAAAGTGATTATTTAAATGACACCAATTATACTAATCAAGGAGCTACTGACACTTCTTGACAAGCACAACAATTCTTGGATGAAAACACTCTTAACTTAAAGAACTTAATATGTATTTCAATTGCTTGGATTCCAAGAAATGTAATATAATTTTAATCAACTTTCCTTATTTTTTTAATATAATTACAAATGAAGTAACGTAAATGTAATCGTTTCTTTATTATAAATAATATTTAGCTTATTTAGCAAAAACAATAAAAATAAAATAGATAACTCTCTCTCTCATATATATATATAATGGTTCAGATTCTTCGTATCTATCTAAATTCAATCTAGTAATAGTTCACCCTTGATTTTGTATATATATTAGTTTGAATTTTAATATTTAAATGATAATATAATAAAATATTATTAATATGTATTTTTTATTTATTTATTTATTATAACATTATTTTTTATTTTTGTTATTTTATGTAATGATATTTATATTAATAAGTTTTAATATCATAAAAAAATTGTTAATTTATAAAAAATGTTCGATTAATAAAAAAAAATACAATTAATAATTCAAATTAAATTAAATTTAAATTAAACTAATTGAAAGAGAAGACTTGAACGAATTTGATACCTTAATTATAATTCTAATTGATTTCACCCGATTCAATTTTGTTATATTAGAGTTGTGACACATGTCATAAGTTGAAAAATATGTATTTAAATAAATGATTGAGTAGACTTTATGCCTTATCATCAACTGATATATACAATAGCATTTTGGTATCTTAGAGTTGTAACACATGTCATTAGTTGAAAAATATGTGTTTAAATAAATGATTTGAGTAGAATTTATGCCTTATCATCAATTTATACAATAGATGTACTATGTGAAGCAATTTTTCTTCAGAATTTTATAATTCTATACGGCAGAAAAGAAAGATGCCCATTGTAATAATCCAATGTCTAATATTTATCTATTTTGTTTAGCAAAAATAATCTGTAATATACCAAAGACACACTAACAGTGATATTTGCCGACATTATCTTGGGTCAAAAAAGCAAGAGCAATCCAGTGTGGCTACTACTAATTTGACTCACAATTAATTCTTTTTAAGTAATCCCATTTGCGAAATAACCAGACTTGTACCATGTAGATTTTTTACCACATTTTCTCGGACACTGCTCCCTTTTCTTTCTTTTTCTTTTTCTTTTTTTTAATCTGTAATTTTTTCTCATGGTTAAAATAAAAAAGATGAAGAAAAAAATACAATAATGAGCCAGTAAATTTATATATTGTATTTTTTATCAACCAAAAAATAAAGGTTAAAAATAAAAATATAAAGGAAAAAAATTCCGGTGACGTGAATGCATCATTATGACTTTAATAGTGATTTTCTTAATTACTAATTATTATAAACTTAAAAACTTGGAAATTTTGTCGTTGAAATTGAAAGAATAGGGGTTAATTTATTTACGTAGCTGAGGGTTTGGGTGTTTAACAGTTTAACACCCGTTCACGTAATTCTCACATTCTGCTTCTTCTTTTTTCGTTGCTAGTAATAAGTATGATCTACAACTTCATGTTAACCATATATTCTCTTAGTTGAATGTCACAAACTCATGTTTCTCAAGCGCTTAAAAGTAAAGTGATTATGTAAGAGTTGTATAATGTTATTAAAGGAAGCTATATATATATATATTTTATATATTTTTCTTATAAATAAAATTACAAACAAGCGTACGTATATTGAAACTACATATAAGAAGATATTAGCTCTCTAAAAGCCTGTCACACCTTATTGTTACGTATAGCACATGACCTGTAAAACAAGCACAACCCAGGTCCGGCCACCTAATTTAACTAACATTCTCGTGTAAATTAAAGTATAAATGGTGCATTAAAATTTTAACTTCCTCCTCATGATCTTATCTATTATATATTTGTTGCTAAATGATGGACGATCAATAAGGTGGTTGTGTTGGGCTTTCAATAGGCGCAACTACAGAGTAATATTTGACAGGGTGGATTGGTCCAGGTGCAATTTCGTAATTACCAGAGCTACGAAACTCGGACATTCCACGTCTAATGAGGACATTTTCTTTTTGGGCTTCACATAATTTGGGAAGAAAAACACCTTCACCAGCTGCCAAATTGAAGTAAAGGTCGACAATGTTGGGGCAATTGTGATGACAAGGTGATGAACAGAGCTTTTGAGTGAAACGAGATTCCATAAGAGAATCTGAAGATATGCCGAGAGCTTTACGGTCGACACCACAAGCATTAATACAATGGTCACTTTCAATCCAATCCTTGAGTTTCTCTGCTTCAATATCTGATGCCCTACATGTGTACCCTTCTTCTCCACTTCTCTTTATGCGCTTTTCTAACACACATCTCTTGCCTGTTGATGATACTGCAAATGCACAACTGTTTTGGTCCAATTGCTCGCATGTTATTTCTCCTGCTTAAACAACGAAACCAACGTCACTTTTTTTTAAAAAAAATACGTGCATCATTTGTATGAACATGCAAAAAAACATATATAAAAAGACAAACATATATGCAATACTGCATGGTGGTGAATTAATTAAAAATGAAAATTGGTCCATGAGAGGGATTATACGATAAAAATAAACCATGTTTTTTTTTTCTTTGAACAAATGATATTTATTGTGAATTAAATATGTAACTTGAATGAAAGAATAGATGATTGAGTGTTATTATTACACTACACCATCTATAAATCAAAATTTCAAAATTATTTCAGTAATAAAGTTTTAAAATTAGATACATAATTCATATAAAAATTATCAATTATCTTTTAACGAATAATATATCTTTTTGGAATCAATATCTTATATAAATTTGTAACTTATTTGTATAATAATTTATTTTAAAAATATCATATGTACATTATTAAATGTACAATCTTTGATCACTTTGCAAAAAAGTATTATGTGATTTTGGTACATGTAAATTGCATTTATCATTGAAGGAAGAAAACTTACCAAAGGTGCTTTGGAAACAAAGGGAAAGTGCAAAAACCAGGAGTGCCAATGACTTCATGTAGACTTGAGAAGTCATAGTATTAGTAATAAGCAGAGAAACTACTTAAGAAAAGAGTGTTTATTGAAAAGTTATTTTTGTTGAGGAATGTGTTGTGGAGATTAATGGGGGTAGCAGGGTTGTATTTATAGAGTATTGAGCATTGGTTTAGTTACTTGAAAGGGCATGTATATGACTAGTGTCAAACCAATTGAAAAGAAAAAAATGTTAATGCGAAGACTAGTTGTTCAGATTTTAGCGGGCTTAACGGTCAAGGGCATGAACCACGATAATAGCAGGCTTGTTGGAAAGGCTCCGCTCCAATGAAAATGATGGACGGTCGAAGCTGATTACTTGATGAGGTCAGGTCAATCTAATGTAATCTTTTGATCCGCTATCAATGCCGGACAAATTAATGTTATCAATTTTATCGGTACGAGAAAAGTATATTGTTATTTTTATTGTTAATTAATTATTTGAAGTTATTTAAAAATAATAATCATAAAAATACCGTCTTAATATTTTCTTATATCAACTCACCTATATATTTTTATTATTAAAAAAAAATTAATACATACACAACTATTTAATCTTTTAATATTACATGTAGTTTAATTATATATTGTTTAATATTTTTAGATACTATTTTGTTATTATAAATTTTTAAAAATATTATTTTTATAATTTTTAAATTATTTATTATTATTAGAGTATTATTAATTATATTGAATTTGAACTAAAGATTAACATAATATAAAAATAAAATAAAAAATACTACTTAATTCTTAGTTTTTATTGTCTTCAAAACAAGTTGACGTAGAGTTGATAGGGATGAGCACGGGGCGAGTTGTGAAAATTTTTGATATGATTGTTTCCAAGTTGAAGCGCAAAATTTATAATCAAAATTATTTAAAAATTGTTATAATTTAAAGATAATTTTTATCTACGGATAACATAACGGTACGAAAAATAAATAATACATAAAATTAAAACTGTTTTAATAAATATATAAATTAATTTAATAAAATAATATATATCGAACACAAACGATAACGGATATCAATATAACTATATCCGTTTTGAAAATATTATTTTATGATTGGATAATATATAAAATCGTTTCTCTCTTAAATTAATCCCGAAAAAAATCGAAAATACAAAGAACCATGAATATTCTAACTAAAAGTTAAAATCTCGATTTTTATGAGTTTTACAAACCATATACCAAATTTGAAAATTTGTCGCAGGTTAGAGTTGGTCTAATTAATGACTTGCGCGAACTCATTTCTTGCGCTTATGTTGGAGGCTTGGGTATAAGAAATAAAATCTTATCTTATTAAATTTAAATTATATATTTTTTATTAATAATTTTAAATAACTATATACATTAAATATAAAATTGATAGTTAAAAATTAAAAATAGATACAAACAAATAAAAAAAAAGAAAATTCTAATCCTGTGTATATATCATAGTGCAAAAGAATTAATTAAAATTAAAACTTGCTAAAAATTAAACCTTCTATTTTTCTAAATTATATCAAATATTATTTATTAAAAAAAACAGCTAGCGTTAACAATTTTATACTTCTTTATTTTTCCACACAGTTCTTTAAGAAATGTAGTATTTATATTTTGCAATGTGCCATAAAAAGGTTAATTTTTGACTTTTCTCCTCCGATGTCCGCGGGGAAAACTGATTATAAACTTGTTTGTTAGGGCATGAAGTACGGCAGAGATTAGAGTTTTCTTTTCTTTTTTTCTTCTTTTGAAAATCGATAGAGACTTAACCCATTTGAACTAGAATTTTCAGCATAAAATATATTTTTATTGTCTAATTTAATGATTGATATTTCTTATTATATCTGATAAAATATAAAATATATTTCATTAACATCTTCAAACGTATCACGTGTTTTATGTTGGAAAATCAAGTAAAAATAAATATATATTATATATAACTAATTCTACTATTTTAGTTTTTCGAGAAATTTTTATAGAATCTAGCAAATATTGAGGTATAAGTTCAATAGTGTAAGTTAGATACCACCTCTTTTAACCATTTGATTAACTTTAATATAATATATTGAATGGTTTTAAATAAAATTACTTATAACTACACTTTTACTACCAATACAAGGATAGTGGAGTAGATGTATGTTAACATATATATATATAGAACTTCATTAGGGAAAAAAAATGTAACATAGAAATTTATTAGTTAAATTCCACAAGTTAAATATGTAAAATGGTTTCAAATCACATTAATTATATATATTTTAATAAATAAAAAAAATTAACTTCATTTTTATTGGAAAAAAAACTCAAAGATATGTTATTGGATATAAAATTCAGGGTTATTATGACGAGTTAACTAAGTTAATATAAATCATAAAATTTGTTTAAATTAATCTCGTTTATTAAAATTATTAAAAAAATAAATAAAAGATGGTTACGCAACGATACAAGAGTCATGGAGTATGTACAAGTTTTGAATTTTGTTAGCACATGTACTTTCAGATTTGAAATTATCTTTCCTCCCATAATTAGGGAGAAAATATGGCTTCTATTCTTCCTTAAATTACTGGATCTCCCACCACATAGTCCGGCCATGGTCCCTCCACAAATTAAATTATTAGTGCGTTTTCTAAATAAATAAAATCCGCCAAACTTTAATTTTCTTGTCCATAATCCCGAGAATTTTTTTTTAATAACAGTTAGAGTGAAATAAAAATAAATACAAAGTATAGGTGGGAGGAAAATCAGTATGAGGTCGGTAATATATATATATATATATATATATATATTAAATTATGAGTTTTTTTTTTATCGAGATCACCCGCTATCCACTTATCCTTATTTTGGGAATGTTTAAATTTTTTCTTTCCAAATCATGGTTTCTTCGAATTTTTTTTATCATAATTGTTATTTCATTTTTGTGATTGATATTTTTAAGATAATTATATTATCAAAATAATTTTGTTATTATGTTAAATTTAGGTCTTACTATATTTCAAAACTTATGTTGTGAGACATATGATTGTCATTGTTTATATGCAAAGCGTGTACGCGATCCTTAATCGATTTGTGACTTTAACACTACCTCTCACATCGAGAAGGATCTATTCTCTTGAAACCGACGAAGATATTGAGCTTATGAAGTCCAAGTGATGGAATGCATCACTCACTAGTGACGAAACAACTATACCGATCGGATAATCTTACTTTGATACCATATTAAATTTAGGCCTAATTACATCTCAAAACTCAGGTCGTTAGATGAAGAATTGTCCTTATTTATATGCACAACGTAGACGTGATCTCCAATCGATGTGAGATTTTAACGTATTATTATAATATTTATATATTTTATCCTTAATGTTACTATTTTTATATAAATTTATTTTTTATAAAATATTTTTATAATATTAATAATTTACATTATGGTATTGTACTTATCCTATTTTTATTTTATTAGCTAAAAGCTAAAGGTTTAACACGTATCTAGTATAAATATTATTCGTCGACTCAGTTTTGCCAACGAAACATGTTTGAAAGTTGAAACACATGATATCATATTGATAGATTATGTAAGTATAAACGTGTGTCGTGTATGTAATGTGTGCGCAGCTTGTGAAGTATATAGATAGTGCAACTTGCTTGCTGCAAATTATTGTAACAACCTTGCCATATATACGCAATTGTATTAGTGTGTCATGTGTTATCCGTTTATATATATATATATATATCTCACAACATATAAATGAACGAACTTTCTATTATTTGCTTCCTTGCTTTCTATTTTGTTGCCCTTTTTCCTATCAATTTCATTTATGCACAAACAATATATTTTTTCTGGCGTCCAATTCTATACGAAGAAATTGCAGCCAAATAAATAGGGAGACATAATAAAGGTTTAATATATGAAATCATTTTAAATTTGCAATGTATTTAGGAAATCATTTTAAATTTGCAACGTGGTAGAATCTAATTGTTTTTGTTTTTTTGATATTTATTTATACTTTACGTTATAAAAAAATTATATATATATATATATGAAAAATAATACATAAATAACTTAGGTTAAGTCAAAAATATCATTTAATTTATTAAAAAATGCATCATTTAATTAAATATTTTTATTAAAAAGATCAAAGAATGGTAAAATTATATTTTAAATAAAATAATAATATTTTTTAATATGATATATTGTAAAAATTATTAAAATATAGAATAAATAGTAAATTTTTTATTAAAATATTAAAAAAATGATAAAATTTATCATTTTTTTTATAGTTTTTTATAAAATATAAGTTACTAATTAGTAACACCTTTTATAAAATATAAATTTGTGATAAATCTTAATAAATATAATATTAATAACCGTTTCGAACCGTTATCTGTAGGTAAAATATTGTCTCCGAATCGTAATGATTTTTCGAACGATTTTGGATACAGATTTTATAATTTAGTTTCAAAATACTTATATCAAAAATTGGTTTTCGAACGATTTTAATTACAGATTTTATAATTTAGTTTCATAATACTTATATCAAAAATTTACCCGTGTCTATCACTATTCCAAGGTGAGAGTTTTATAATATTATACTCTCACAAAATTAGAGATTAGTTACACTGTTAACAAGTTAAATAAATTTCTACATGCCATTACCATAATTCATTAGGTTGGTACCAAGAGAGTAGTTGCTATTTAAAAGCTGGAACACTAGAGTATAGAGTTATTATAAATCCAATAATCTAGCACTAATAGTTTACACTAAAGTTTATTGGGCTTCTAACATAAATCATAAGACGTTCATCAGAGGAACATTGTGTTTATATCGGCAATTCTCTCATCTTTTGGAGCTCTGGAAAACATATTCATCAATTGAAGTTGAATTTCATGCTTTGAGATTTAGTATCAAATAATTGTTATGGATCCAACGTATGCTATAAGAAATAAAGATTGCCGTTCATGTTCCACACACATTTACTATAACAATGTTTAATGCTGATTATCTAGCCAATATTTCTATTTTTCATGCTAAAATCAAACATGTTAAAAGTGAATTTCATTTCATTAGTAAAAAAGTGTTTTCATGGGCCGACCTTAACTATTAAGTATACTCCAAACAAAAGTAGTTACTTGATATCATGACAAAACCTTTATCTACTTAATGATTTCAACAACTACATCCTAAGCTCATAATCTTACACATACCATGGACTTAGTGTGATAAACTATATATGTATACGTACGCTCGTATTGTGTGTGTACAACGTGTGAATTTTATAGGTAGTGAGCATATATGGTGCAAGCTGTTGTAACAACCTTACCATTCGCAATTATGTTAATGTGTCATGTGCTTTCATCTTTTATATATACCTAGTTATTTCACTCATATACTACAATGTACAAACATATGAATGAGTGGACATTCCATTATTTGTTTGCTTGCTTTCTATTACCATTATTCATGAGGTTTATTAGGAATAATATGGACTTAGGAATAATATGATTTTTAATTGAAGTTAAAAATTTAATGATTGATCAAAATTTCAAATTACATGTTAAATAAAAGATTATACATGCATATACAGAAGAGTATAAAAATTGAAAGCATTTAACCAGCTATCATATAGTTTATATACCTATTTAATCTCTTACATATTTAAGATATTATAATTTGACTTATAATATTAAAATTCATACAATTTATTTCTAATGGTTTTAAATTTGATAAATTTAATTAAAAAAATTAATATTTTTAAAATTAATTTAATAATGTTATATTTTTTTTCCTAAAAAATGTTAGAATTAATCCGACCTAGAAACTAAGATTCAAAAATTGATTAATTAAATACAATGATAAAATTAAAAATATTGTTTAAATAGATATTGCAAAAAGTTTTTAAAATAAAAAGTTATATTTAATTACGATAGTTTACTTAATTTTTTAATTCATTTAATTTAAAAATTAAATTATATAAGTTAAAAATTAAATTTTATTATGTTTAGAGAACAAATGAATATATAACCAAAAATATTATAATTCTCGGGAAAATGGTGACATAAGTTCCATGTAACACATCATAAATACAACATTAATTGGTTTGCTGACTTAGTCCCCATCACTCAAAATGACTTTTTATATCACATTTATCGATAAATTTAAATATTAGAATATAATTAATTACTTATTAATAATAATTTCATACTTATTTTAATATCTAATATCGATAAATTTCTGTCACTTGATTACGGCATATATGCACAAAAGTAACGTCCTAAACAAGAAAATATTATTAATATTTTTAAAGTTTTATATATTCTCTACAAATACCTTTAATTTCTTAAAAATATTAAAGATAACATTCAATTTTAATAAAAATTAAAACTAATAATAAATTAATAATATATTTGTATTATATTTTAAATCGAATCATATATTTAATTTTAAGTTAATTTTTTTTATTTTATACTTAAATATTAAATAATAAATTAATAAAACAAATAAAAATAAAAAAATTATATTTACATTTTATTCTAATAATATAAAGCATTAAAATTTGAAAAATAAATAAATTCACATCAAATTAATAAAAAATATATAAACACTTACTTATCAATTAAAAAAATAAAATTAAAATACTTACCATGAATGATTTTTTTAATCACATGTAATAAAATAAAATAGGTACTTCATTTTTTAATTATCTATAGACGATTAGAGTCAAATTTTAATTAAATTTATTGACGCATGTAATTATAAAAATAATTTAATATTTTTAATTTTAATATTAATAATAGAATTAATAATAAAATTAAGAAATGAAACTAATTTATGAAAATATACATAATTGAAATTAAATTTAAGAAATTAATGTTTATAGATTAATCCAATTACATTGAATTATAATATATTTAATTTTAATAAATGATCCAATTAACGTAGTTGCATACTATTTTTTAAATATATTTTTTAATTATATTAATTGTATTTAAAATTAATATTTTATTTTTATTTTTATAAGACATTGCAAAAAAAATTAATAATATTTTTTTATGAATCTAATTAATTAATTTTTTTAATCAATAATAATGAGAAGTTTTTTAGACAATGTAGAAAATATAAAATATTTTATAAAATAAATTGCGAGAGAGAGAGAGAGAGGGAGAGAGAGATGAATAGATATAGGTAAGGAAAGAAACGAAAACATTGGATTAATTTTTTAGAACTATTTTTTATTTAAATAAGCTTTATATTTTTTTAATGTATTTTTTTTATTCAGTGTTGATATTTATTTTTAAACCATAAGAAAAATGGTAAATAAGTAAATATGTTTTTTTACTTTAATTATTTTTAAAGAATGTTTTAGTAATTTAGTAAAAAAATAAGAAAAATATGTGAATGATAATGAATGAAAAAGTTAATATTTTGAATTGTATTATTTGTAATAATATATCAAATTTTAATATAATAAAAAATATATTTTCAAACATTAAAAATATTTTCAAAAATTAGGTAAACCTGATGAGTATAAATGATATATCCTAAAAATATCATCAATCATAATCATAAGTTAATTAGAAAAAAAATAAAAATAAAAAATCTATACACGTACCCGGTGTGTTCATAGTACGTGAAAGAAAAAATAAAAATAAAGAAGCAGCTAAGCAAATCAATTACAGTTGAATTATCAGCAGCATCTCACACGATCGAATGGTTGAAATATCATACAAAATGGCCAAATGGATCATTACTCATCAGGCATGAAAATCTGACAGCGCATTCTTCTTAGTGGGAGTGTCACCTTTGCTTTTAATTAATTTTCATAATCAATCAATCAAAAATTGTTAGTTTTTGTTCCCCGGATTGTCGAGAGAGAGAGAGAGAGAGAGAGAGAATCTCAATTCTCAATTTGTTATTCTAATATTATCTGAATTTTCTTTTTTATGAACTATCGAACCAGCTAGTGTAGTGGTGGACCGAGTCTTGTTCGAGTGTGGTTTTAAAAAGATAGAGATAGATAGAGAGAGAGAGAGAGAGAAAAAAACAATCAAACTCAAGAATGTATATCTAAAAGTAATCATTTTATAACCATTTTAGCTATAAAGGTGTACGTAAGTATTTACAATAAAATAATTACATTTAAAGTTATATTGTAAAATTGTTACTGTTTTAAGCCTAAATAAATTATTATTTATTTATTTTTATTTTTTTGAAAAAGAAGAAAATTTCTCATATATCTATTTTTCAGTACAAATATATTTTTAGATACCCGTTATTTTTTTTAATAAGTAAATCTCATTAATTTATCCGTAAATCTCGTTAATTTATCCATAATATTTCATATTATTAATTATATAATATAATTTTTATCTACTTATTAATGTTTTACTTCTATAGTTACGTACATAGATATAATAATAGTATTATCATTCATTATATATGTAAAACATAAATCTTAAATAAACACCTAAAATTTTGCTTGAAAATACATCTACCATATGTAGACTAGCCTATCTAGGTTATATACACCCATTGCCACATGTATAATAGTTATTAGATGAATGCTACGGACAGTGCTTAATTATTATATTAATTATAATAATATTATAATTTATACTAAATATACTTTTTTTCATTTTATAATTACCATTAACTATGTAATCATAAAGCCCACATCTGAACGCCAATTGTTAAGATATAATCGCTTGCAATGCTATAATTACATATAAAATTACTCCTAAATTATATAACTATATAATGATAGTAAAATTTTACAAATATAAGGCTAATATCTAAACATCAATTAGAAATTAGCTTGTTAGGTTTGAATATCATTACGTTTACTGTCATAAATATTTTGTATCAATTTTAAATATATTTGAATAATAATTGTTAGATATATATTGGTAGTATTTTTTTTACGATTTAATCATGTTTTTTATTTTTAATATTTATTTAAAAATATATTTAATTTTTAAAAAAATTAATTTTAACATAATAATTATTCTAATGTATTATTTAAATTATTTTTATTTTTATTTATTTTTAATTATTTAACAAATATTTTTAAATAAAATAAAAAATTATAAATATAAGAATAAATAAAACTCAATAGAATTATTTCAAATATATGTATTTTATTATTAAAAAAAATATTTTTTATGTAATTATACTTATATAAAAATAATATCAATATATATTCAGTTTCAATTCATTATAATTTTAATATAATAATAATTATACCTATCTCTGTTATATCGATTATGATTATTTTAAAAAAATTTAAATTTTACTAATAATTATAACTTTAATTATTTGTAATTAAAATATTTACTTATCATCGCTAAATATACAATTCTCGTGAAATTGTATAAATAATAATTAAGTAACAAGTGAGTGAAAAAATAATATTTATGCTTAGGAGTATATACATAAATAAAATACAAAGAATTTTAAGAAAAAATATCAAAGGGATCTTTTTTTAAGTGAAAGTGTTATTTAACCTTTTTAATTTTAAAAATATAATCATTACTCATTTTATTTATAAAAAATAAGTTAATTAATCTTTTTAATTATAAAAAATAAATTACATAAGGAATTTTAGTAGATTTAAATAAATATTTTATTAATAAATTATTTAAAAAAGAAAGAATGAAAATGATTGAGGGTATTATAGTCATTTCACTCGTCTAATTTAAAGAAAACACAAATAATATCGAATAGAATCAACGCTACCTTGCTGCCATTACTCATGCTATTATTCTGTTTTCTTCCTTTGAAACAAACCAAGTCATTACCCAGCCATTTTCAGAAGTGCACGAAGGTAGAAGAGAGGAGGACGTTCACGATGGGGAGATCGCGAGGTGGCACAATGGGTGTGGCAGTGGCGATGGTTCAACAATTGCGTGGCTATGTTGGGGGATCTGCTCGTTGGGGGTGAGGGGGAAATAAATAAAGATGTGTGCCGGAGACATTTTGGTAATTTGGGTTAATAAATTGTAAAATGACAACAGATATCTTTGATATCTTTTTAGTTAAATAAATTTAAAATTACAACAAAAATTTTTTGACACCTTTTTTGAACATTTTCTAACTTAGAGGACAAAAGTGGACTTTCACCCATAATTTTATGGAGAAGAATTTTGAAAAACTTTAATAGATCATATATATACTAGTTACAAGTAGGTCAAATTAAGTTCAAAGTTTAGTTTTTTTTTTTAATGCAAATCCTATTTTAGGTGTGAGTGGTGGGATTGTTATAATTGAATTTTGGATTTTTTTTTTATCAATAACAACAAAACCTTATTAATTGAACTATTAAAAGGTGGAATTAGTTCAAACTTTGGTCGGTAATATTTGAAATGATCAATTTCATAAAATCAAGAACATGGTGTATCTTTCTTCTTCTTCTTCTTCTTCTTATTTTCATTCATTGGACATGATCGAACTTCAACTTTCAAGGATTTACACACGTTATGGTATAACCACTTAATCAAATAATCAAGAGCGTAAGTTTATCTCAAAAAGAAGAAGAAGAAGAAGAAGAAGAAGAAGAAGAAGAAGAAGAAGAAGAAAACTAAGAAACAAAGAGAAAGGGGAAAAAAACCAAAACATAAATTCATTAAATTCAGAGCCAAAAAAAAAAAAAACCTGTAAAGAAGGTGAAATGAAGAATAGTACTAATGGTATTATACATGTTACCTTGACAAAGGTGTGAACAGAAATGGATGATGATTTAGAGCAAATGGATGGAAAATTCCGAAGGGATCGCATGATCTAATTAATAGATATATAGAAGATGAAGTAATTAACTCTCTCTTCAATCAGATCAATGCGATCCCTTTGGAAGTCTCCACCTGCACTAATTAACTTATGATATTCGAATTCATCATCAGATCCTTAATTCCTGAATTTATGTATAGTCTATATTATGATGATCGATCCTCCCATATATAAACTTAATTTGATGCAGTTGATATATATATATATATACTACCTCGGTCTACATAAGTATTAGTAGTCTAGTAGATATATACATATATAATACATAGGTGGTCCAAGGAGTAGTAGATCTGTACTGGTTAACTTTATTATTCTTTTTTTTTTCATTAACTTAAACTTTATAATTCACTCTAAAAGATAATTGAAAATACAAAGAAAGAAATCACACACTCAGTTGATAAGATCAAATATTCATGTTTAAATTTCAATTACTACATCACACACATAATAAAAGAGAAAAAAATTCTTAGTACCTAATTTTGATATTATGTGAAAAATATAATTTACCTCTCAATAATTTATAATATGCTTATTTTTATTAATAAGATATTGGTATTGCCCAAGAGTGGTGGAACATCTTGGGGTTACATATAAAGGATTGTAGTCCTGAAATTTGTATAAAAATTAATTATATTTATATTTTTTAACCTTTAATAAATATATTTTATTTATAGCAGTATATATTGTGTTTAATTTTTTAATTTATTTCTTAATATATCATTATATATATTATTAATGTTTAAAAAGCATGTTAAGTAATGAAAAATAAATATTTTTATCCATGTATTTCGCAAAATCGTAGAATTGTAGCCATATATATTATATAAAAATATTTCTTAAATATTAACTTAATTGATTTAAACATATTTTTAGTATTTAATTTTTGTTAAATTTATAACAATAGAACGTTACTTTCAAACGTTATAAAAATAAGAAAAACTAGCTTGACGAAAAACTTTACATTTAAAGTTTCGTCAATTAAATTGGTAAAGTTTTTTAAAATATATTTCGCTTCAAATTTTAACTTTATCTAATATTATATTATTTGAAATTATTTTCTTTATATAAAAATTTAATATTGCTTTTTCCCTCTTATTTTCTATGATAAAGAAAATTTGAAATTATTTTCTTTATATAAAAATTTAATATTGCTTTTTCCCTCTTATTTTCTATGATAAAGAAATGTTAATTTTAATGCTCGACACAGCACGTATTAATATATACTAACATGATATTCATTTATAGCAACAATTTAAAGTGGATTAGCTAGCCTAGCCTAACCTTTTTCTATTTAAGTCTTAAAAAAGCGATTACTTTTGCCTCTTTTTATATCTTTACAGATGAATGTATAAGGGCATGCATGTGTATCATTAAATATTAATTAAAATTAAAACAAGTTAAAAAGTTCCTTTTGTTTTTTACATTTGAATTTATATTTCTAAATTATATCATTGAATTTGGACCAATATAAACATGAATATTGGTTCAAGACGGATGCATAATTTTTTTGCAATTAAGATTTAGGAAAGTTAAGACCAAACCTCTACTAATGAAATAGTGACACATGGCATGTCCTGACATGCATTTATCACAAATCAATTTAATGTTTGTTACAATGGGGACCAATTAGATGATAAAAAAAAAATAACATTAATTTTAACAAATATTAATATGGTCCTCAAACCCGGCAGATATATGTTACCTTCCAACTGCTATCGTTGCAGGAAATAAACACATCAGACTCATTCTCCCTAATGTGGTTATGATTAGGGTTGGTAAATTATGTAAATTATATGGACTCTTCTGATAAATTGATTTTATAACAGATTAATAATTTTATTTGAATTTGAGTAATATAATATTAAAATATTAATTTAATTTATTAATTTTAAGTTATTATTTAATATCGTATTTAATTAATTTTAAAAAATAAATAATAATATATAGTATCGAATTATTTCATATTTTATTCAAACTCGTGTCAAATGTGTAAAAAACTATCATCACAATTATGCCTTAATATTGAATTGATATTGCAACCATATTTTATATAAGTTAATCTAAATTTTTAATTGCTCACTTATTTATCCTTTTGAAAAGGGAGGAAAAGAAAAAAAAAAGTAAACAGTAAAAGTTGGAAGAAATTTTTATTTATTACTTTCAAAATATATATTTATTTATTATTTAAAATATTAGATACTTATACTTTTTTAAAAAATATTTATATTAATTTTATATTTTATTAATTTAAAATATTAAATAACCTCTTACTTTAAAAATAATAAATAATTCGATTTTCTAGTTACTTTCAATTTAACTATGATTTCCTTCCACTCATTTTTGTCACCAATCGAAATAAAGGATCTGACTTAGTCATATCATATGCACAAACAAGGAATACGCCTTCACCTCGATGCGCGAAATCTGATTTTGAAAAGTAATTGAGATATTTATAAAATGAGGTATTAATATTTAATTAAATGAAAATATGAGATATGTTATATTTACTAATTATTTTTTTATCAAATTATATGTTAACATATAAATTAGTATATATATATATATATATATATATAAGTTACCATAATATACAGTTTCGACTTGTGAATAAAAGTCTCGAAACTTCTATCTCGAAAAGAAGTTCCTGACAGTTTTTCTCCTCTTCTTTTAAATTTCCCATCTCTCTCTCACATCAGCTAGAAACCATAGAATGACATAAGAATCAGTAATGTTTTTTTTTTATAAATGTTTATAAAAAAAACTAGTAAAACTTAGTTCACTTTATTTTCTTGAGTTACTTAAAATACGTATAAATAATAAAAAATTGTTTATTAAGATTGAATTCAAAGAAGTAACTATTTTTACGAAATAAGTCAAATGTGATACCAAATGTATGTGCCACTTTCGTTTGTGTGTGTGAGTTGACATTTTTATTTTTTTATTTTTTTTAAAAGTTATTTTTTACTAAAAAACAATAATTATTTTCTTTTATTTAGAATATAACCGTTGTTTTTTTTATTCTTTTTTATTCAGAAAATGATCGTTATTTGTTTTTATTCAAAAAATGATCATTATTCTTTTTTGCTCAGAAAATGATTGTTACGCTTTTCATTCTCAAACATTATCGTTATTATCATAATAATCACACGGTTTCTGAAAACTATAAATACAAGGCCTCAGATCTAAGTTTCAACACAGCAATCTGTAAACTCATCTCAGTAAGAAAAAATTATCTCAACAATCCTAAATTACTTTTGAGTTTTTCGAGTAACAATTTTTTCAGGTGTAATATTCCAATTTTTATTAGTACAGTAAAGTTTCAAGATAGAAAAAAAATTATGGACTGTTTTATCCTGTGGATGATAGGACTGTATTTGCTTACACAAATTGAACAGAGCCACGAAACGTCTTAAAAAACACGACCTAATACGCGACTCAATCTAAACAATTTATTTTAAATTATCAATAATACTATTCTAACACTATTTCAAGGTACTTATCTCAACATTTTTACAATTAAATATAAAGATGACGAAGAAGGAGAAGAAGAAGAAATTCGCGTATTAAGAAAGATAAATGAGGGAGAATTCTCAGCGTTTTTTGAGAAGTTTAACTTTACATGGCTTCGAAAAAATGGATGAAAGAAAAAGAAACGTAGATAACGAAAATGCAATTTCTGAATTTCGTAGTAAGAGTTCTGGGACATGATATTGTCCTTTTTATATTTGTTTGTGTGGATGGTTGCTCTAAATTTGACATATCTTACTTGTACGTCTTAAAAAAAATAAGTAATAGTTTAATATAATTTTTTATTTAATTGAATATTTTTTACTTGTTTAATATTCAAAGGATATTTTTTAAATAATTAATTAATTATCTTAAAATATTTTTTAGTTGATTATTCAAAAATATTATTTAAATATCATATGTATATTAATATATATATAAAATAATTTAAATAAAATAAAAAATTATATTAAATTAATAATTTTTTTAAAAAAATATATATTAATAAAATATTAAATTAGTAAAAAAAATACTAAAAATAAAATAACAGTATCACTAAGATAACAATTCTGCGAGAAATGGGTCGGAATTTTGTTGGTGCTCATTCGAATAGCAGTATTCACTGTTCATAGGTCTAACTGAACTTTTTCTGGATCCATGGGCAGTATATGGGCCCAGTGGACATATGATCAGTATCATCGTACATAATTGAAACATCCTTTTTCATATAATAAAATTGAAACATCCTTTAACTACGAATTGTTATTTTATTAGAGTGATAAATTTTGTTCCCATTTCATTATAAAAATATAAATAATATATATATAATCAGCATATTACATTAGTATTGTAGATAAATTAACAAATATAACAATTCATGCCATTTTTTTGTTTTTGTTTTTTTGGTTTTAGAATATTATACCATATGATTTTTATTATTATTACTTTTAGAATAATATTTAAATAAATTAGTATTTTTATTCTTATTTCTTACATTTATGAATAAACACAAAGAAATTAAATGAATTTTAAGTTTTTTTTCTCTCTATTCTAATTTATATTTAGGGTGGGATTATTAACATATTATTATTTTTTGTTGCACTTTACATTTAATATAAATTTTAAAAGTTAATAAAAATATTATTTTATAATTAATATATTTTTTCTATACTAATTAAATTACTTTAAAAGTATTTTTATTAATTTTTAAAATTTACATTAAATAAAATATAATATTAATAAAAATTTAAAATATTTTCAGAATAATCCGACCCTATATTTATTCCAATTCTAATTAATTCATATTATAAATCAGGAAACCCGCCTTTAATTCCTTCCCTCTCGTAAGTCCCACGAAAATTCGAATTGAGTGGGGCCTGGCAGCGCATCGAAGAAAAATCGATCGACCAGTCACTCCACTATATAGGGTCACTGTAATTAACCTCGTTTTAAATCGGCCAAAATTTTAAAAAGCATGTAAAATATGATATGAAGCTCAAAAAAGTAGTTTCGTAACACTTATATTATTTATTATCTAACACATAATAAAACAACTTTAAAAATGATAAAATTATTTATTTTACAAAACAATTCTATCATATATCGCAACATATAATATATATATATATATAAATTTATATAAAATTAACATTTTTTATAAACATATTATTACTTGATTAAAATTTGATTAAGATTAATATTTAGCTTTAAGATTTCCTTCTCATCTCCAATACTTTTAAATATTAGGTATATTTTTATAGCAAAATATATTAATATTAAAGAAATGTACTAACCTTTTCAAAAAAAAAAATTGGTTTGATATTATTAAAAACTGATATAAAATTAGAGTTATCAAATTCCTTATTTTGCCCCTTTGAGGGTGCATATAGAGTACTCCAATTTAACCTGTCGACATGGAAGGACAGGTTACAATGGTAATTGTTTTTAATATATACAATGATAATGTTAAATGCTCCAAATTATTTTAATTTTTATTAGATAATGCAATTATATGTGCCTAAACACCCTACTCCATTAGATAACTATTTTTTTAAAACACGAGCATCCAATAATGCAATTATATGGGGCCTAAACACCCTCCATTAGATAACTATTTTTTTAAACACGAGCATCCAATACTTGCTAAGGAAAATAAACAATATGATTCCATCGATTTCACTGGATATCCGCATAATGACCTAAACAGGAGTCTTTGAAATTAATTAAAATAAATACTAATAACTTAAATAAAAATAATAGTTGAAATGAATTTTTTTAATTACATGTCTCATGCCATTAAAGGTTTATTATATACGATTATAAGTATCAAATAATTCAAGAATGTAATTCCATTTTAAAGTTCCTAATAAAGCTGGGATGGACAATCTGAGCTTGTATTCCTCACCCATAAGTTTAAAGTGATTAATAAGTTAAATATATGATAATAATTTTGATTTTAAATTTTTTAAGTTTTTAAGTGATTTTTAATTGATGGCTTAATAACAATTTTTTATATTTGTAGTTATTTAAAATTAATTACATTCTGAATATATGATTGTACCTTATTTCTTTCTATTGGTTAACTTTTATTTTATCAATATTATTAATAACTATGTGAACGGTTATTTAATAAATAACCTACACTTTTTCATAACTCATAAACTTTGATCAGTTGTTAATTTATATTTTTACAAATATATGTTTTCTCTCTCTCTGGCATATTCCATCTTTTTGTTGAAAACTATTTTTTTTTTCTTTTTCTATTACTATTTATCTTGGTTCATGATTTCACCATATTTCTGTCACTAATAGTTATATTAATATTAATTGTGTGTTAATATTGTTAGCAATCATATTAATATATTAATAGTTACTTAGTAAATAAATTATATATTAATTATTGAATTTAAATTTTATATTTATTGTGTTTACCACTAAGTTTGATGTTGATCTCAAATAGATAGCAAACAATCAAAGGAATGCTATGGGTGTCATATATATAGTCCGGTACTTAAGTCATTTATTTGTAGAATTTAAATTAAATATTAAATTTATAATTATGGCCTAGAAAACGTACATTAAATGGTGAATGAAAGGGTATACTTATAAGCTTCGATAATATTATATTAATTTAATAATATTAAAATAGTATGTTATTTTGGTATTATGAATTATATTTATGATTTTCTATACGGAAATTGTTGGAGTTCTACGTCGTCCAAAGAAATCAGAAATGTGTTGGTTATAAGTCTGAGGGAAACATTGGACTGTCTAACTTTCAATTTGGTATCAGAGCTGATCTTGGGGGTCCCGATGTGCCCATTCCCCGCTCTGTTCCCTGCGGGTTTGACAGTCGGTTGCGGTGTTCCCGTTCGATGTGAGGGGAAGTGTTGAAGTCCCATATCGCCCAGAGAAGCTAGCAATGTGTTGGTTATAAGTCTGGGCAGCCCCTTTCTTGATAAGCGTGTTTTGAGGGAAACATTGGACTGTCCAGCTTTTAATTTTGTATCAGAGTTGATCGTGGGGGACCCGATGTGCCCACTCTCCGCTCCGTTCCTTGCGGGTTTGACAGTCGGTTACGGTGTTTTCGTCCGATGTGAGGAGGAGTGTTGGAGTTCCACGTCGCCTAGAGAAACCAACAATGTGCTAGTTATAAGTCTGGATATACTATTTCCTGATAAGTGCGTTTTGAGTGAAACATTTGACTGGCCAACTTTCAATTGAAATATCAAATCATAAATATTTTATTTAAATTTAAATTAAAAATAATTGTCATATTTGATTTTTCTTTTAAAATTCAAACCTCAATTTGAATTATACTAATCAAATGGTATTATTTCTATCTCTCCAAATATTAAAATTTATCCTGTACATAAAAGATCATTTTAAAACGTGATTAATGGTCACGTAATATTGATTTATATAACTATTGATACGAATAAATTAATAGTATTTATGTTTTATAAAAAACATTAAATTTAAATATCATAATGATAATTTATAGAGATATATTATTAAATTAGTGTGAATCACACCATAAATTTTAATATATATTCAGTGGATTCACGTTGGTATTAAAATTCAATATTTTTACCTGCTACATGACTTTATTATTAATACAAAACATGTTGATTGTTTTTATGTGCTCTTAAAATACGAAAAAAAGTAATTATGTTAAAAAGATATAAACGTGTACAGAATTATTTTTTAGGGATAAATCATAAGTATATTATATATCCAATTATTATTTTATTACATGATATAAAAAAATATATCTTATATTGTTCAAAATGTTATATTCAGTTAGTATATTTTGTTGATAATTGATGTTTAATATATTTATTGAAATTGATAAATGTTATAAAGACAATATACACATGTTGAATCTTACTTGAGAAAATAAGGATGAATTTTATTTTATAGTATATATTGTAATAAATTAAATATATGAATCATTAACTTACTTTTATAAGGCATGTTATTATTATTATTATTATTATTATTATCATATGTTATATAAGTGCATAATTTTTAATTAATTTAAAAAAAAACAAGTTATTTTTGTAGAATAACACGTATCTAGGAAGTTAATAATTACATGTAAAATGTGATTGAAATAAATATATGGCCTCAAGCTATTGAATATAGAAAAATTATACTACATATGATAAATATAATTATATCTTTTATTTACTTTTATGTTCTCTTAATTGTTTAGTTTTAAAATAAATAGATTTTTATATCATTAAATTTTTAATTATTACAAAGATATTATCGAAATTTTTATTTGTCATATCATCAAATTTTTAATTTGTGAAAATACAGGATAATTGTTAATTTTTAACGAGAGTTAAGATGTGTGTAAATCACTGGACAAATCCAAATCAGATCACACCACCCGTCTGCAAACACCCACCCACCCTCTAATCAACCCCGCCACCCATCGTAGTTAATATATGATAAGGAAAGTGTACATACCATCAAGAACTGCCTATTATCATTAAAAGTGCTTCATTCATTCATTCATTCATGATTCAATTAATTTATATCAGCAAATCAGATCACACCACCCCTCTGTAAACACCCACCCGCTATAGAAATAATAAATGAAATGTCTATGAAATATTAGTAACAAATTAATTTCGCAGTATAAAAATCTATTTATTCTTAATTTTATAATATAAATTATTATTTTAATCTAAATACTTCTAATTCTTTTCATTTCACTGAATTTTTTTTCTAGAGATAAAATTAGGACTTATAAATTTATTAAGGATAAATATAAAATTTACAAGTAATAATAAGAAATTAATTGTATAGGTTTTTTTTTTAAAAAATAAAGGATATCAAATAACTCATAATAATTTTTTGAACTTTTTTTAATCACAGAATAAAAATAATTATCAAATATATGTGTGAATATTTAAAAAAAAATTAAAAAAATAATGATTTAATATTTCAGTATATAAATAATTTAATTATTTAACATAATTTCAATTTAAAACACACTCAGTAAACAAATATTTATTTTTGTATTATATTAAAAATATAAAAAAAGCAAAAAATAAAGGTAGTTACCACGTGTAATTAAATTATTATTTAATCAAAATAATTGTTAAACAATTACAAGTATCAAAGTAATTTTCACGTCTATATATATTCAATGTCCTTTAAAGTGGTTCAACGGGTTAAGAATCATTTATTTATCGTTTTAAATAAAATGTTTAAATTACACGTTTCTAAAAAAAATTCCTTTAAATGTCAATGAAAAAAAAAAGACTGCTAAATAAGTCTCGAAACCAATTCGTGTGTTCATTGGTTCGCTGACTGCAGCATCCAGTCAAAGATCATCTGTTGGTGGAGAAAATTTGTTGAATGATCAACGGACGGTTAAAATGGCTTAACACAACAAAAAAAAAACCCCACTTTTCACTTTTCACGTGTTATAATTATTCTAAAAAAATGCAAAAACAAATAAAAAATGATTCATTTTCTATCATATAATATAAATTCCATAAATATAAAAGTGTAAAAATTTATGTATTCTTATCCTCACTCTATTAACCAATGCAAAGTTGACAAACCAATTAACGAAAATCCAACATATAGAAGCATTAAATTAGGCAAGACATAAAATGATATTTTTATACTTAATATATATATATACATATAAATTTAAAATGAACAACTTGGAGAAAGGAGGTAAAATGGAACCACTAACAAAATATCATCCCTCTTAATTTCTTGTATAAATACCCATTTGATTCATGACTACTTAGCTAAAAATTCTACCTATTTCATCAATCAACATAAAATAACCTGTCAGTGTTATCTAGCTATATCTCTTCGAGGGAAGGAGATGGAGCTTTTAGGTCTAATAAATATGGCTATGGGTTTACTATTTTGTGTCATATTTGGGTTGATCATAGGGAAAATAATATATTTGATGTGGGTATCACCAAATATATCATATATGAAGCTAAAGAGAAATGGATTTAGAGGGCCATCACCAAGTTTCCCAGTTGGAAATATAAGTGAGATGAAAAGGATAAATAAGATGATCATCATAAACAAAACACCTACTCATAATAATAATAATAATCATCATCATCTTGGGATCTTTAATAATTATATATCACACGATATACATTCAACTGTCTTTCCCTTCTTTGCTAGCTGGCACAAGTCCCATGGTAAGATATATCTTTTTTTTCTCTTTATTATTATTACAAATATTACTTGTTAATTATTTCGTCTGTTTTTAAGTAAGTTTTGATGATTTATGTAAATTAATGAAACAAGTGCAGAAAAAATGAGCTTGTTAATTTTGTACGTAGTAGTCACGTGTTAATTTATACAAATAAATCAAGAATTTTTATTTATTTTTATATGAGTGGATAATTTTGAGGGTGTACATGAAGGGAAAGTGTTCGTCTATTGGTTGGGGACAGAACCATTTCTATACATAGCAGAGGCAGAGTTCTTGAAGAAAATGTCAGGAGAGGTGTTGGCTAAAAGTTGGGGAAAGCCACAAATATTCAAGCAAGACAGGAGTCCAATGTTTGGCAATGGTTTGGTTTCCACTGAAGGAGACGACTGGGTTCGTCATCGTCATGTCATCACTTCTGCTTTTAACCCTATTAATCTCAAGGTCTACTCTCTAATTAATTAATCTCTCTCATGCATCTACGTACGTACTATATATATATATATATATGTATTAATTGATGATCTGTCGTCCTCTTTAATATTAAGGAAGATGCATGATTATACACGTATATGGCTTATGATCTATATTTACAAACCCTAGCTAACTAAATTCTTTACTTTATTAATTACAATTATACCAGCACAATTTTATTAATTCAAAATTTACATAAAACAACTCATACTAAAGAATTTTTTCTTTAACATAATATATACTCAGGGACCAAACCAGAATTGAAACTGAAGGAAAGCCAAGCTAAAATATAACTTAATTTTTAAAATAAAAAATTAACTAATAACTTTATGAAAATTAATAAGAATCCCTGGAATCTATGTAAGTCTAACTTATTCTTAATAATTAATTACACTAAAATCATAAAATAAAATAAAAAAAAGAAAAAAGAGAGATGAAAAACTCTAACCCCACGTTTGGTTGGAGTGAATGGAATTAATCGACCCATTCCTTCCATTTTCACATTTGGCCGAATGATGGAATGGAATCAATCGACATTAAAGAGAAGGAATCACAATTCCTTCTCCCCACCTTCCTAATCATAATTCCATTCCCATCTAAATTTTTTTCTTCCAATTTTACCCTCACTTAAAATATAACCTTAAACTCAAATCCCAAATTCTCAAACCCAAAATTCCAAAACCCTAAACCCTAAACCCTAAATCCAAAATTTCAAAACCCTAAACCCCAAATCCTTAAACCCTAAACCTTAAACCATAAATCCCAAAACCCAAAACCCTAAAACATAAAAACCAAAACCCTAAACCCTAAGTTTCAAATCATAAAGCCCTAAACCCCAAATCCCTAAACCCTAAAACCCTAAATCCAAAATCCCCAAATCCTTAAACCCTAAACCTTAAAACATAAATCTCAAAACCCAAAACCCTAAACCCCAAATTCCAAATCCTAAAATCCTAAACCCCAAATTCCAAATCCTAAAACCCTAAACCCCAAATCCCTAAATCCCTAAACCCTAAACCTTAAAACATAAATCCCAAAACCCAAAACCCTAAAATATAAATCCCAAAACCCTAAACCCCAAATTCAAAATCCTAAAACCCTGAACCCCAAATCCAAAATTCTAAAACCCTAAACCATTTTTAGGAAAATAATAATTTTAACCCTAAACCTTAACCTACAAATATAACCCCAAATCCTAAATCCCTAAACCCTAACAAATCCCACATCCCTAAACCCTAACAAATCCCACATCCCAAACCTCAAAACCCTAAACCCTATTTAAAAAATAATAATTTTAATAATATATTTCTTTTTAATTAAGTAATAATTATTTAGAAAAATAATGATTTCAATAATGTAATTTGTTTGACGAAAAAATAGTAATTAAATGATACTATTTGAACTTTACAGCATGTAGGGGTATTAAGGTCATTTACAGCTTTTTTCATTCCATTTCAGTGGCAAACCAAACACTGTAATCCTAATTCCGAGCTTGATTCCAGTGGTCGAACCAAACAAAATTGTTTCCTTTCCATTCCATTTCCATTCCGATTTCGATTCCATTCCACGAACCAAACGCCACCTAATAATATTGAAAACGCTATAAACAAATTCAACCATTTTTTTTTAAAACGAGAGATGGACATGCCCCCTTTGACCATAACTTAGGTCCTTCTCGGTATATACTTCCCAATATTCAAATATATAAATTATGCATTTTACATTCTATTATTGTCTATGTTATCGTATCATTTTCAGTATATGTTATTCACGAAAAGGTAGACAAACTTGCATAAAAATTAGCATTGGTTATATTCAAAATTACACACCAAAATATGGTTACAAAGTTTGGGATAAATAATAATTATATTTAAGAACCAGTTCGCTTGTATTTGAAAATTTATATCAATTAGTCAATTATATTTTATAAAAGATAACAAGAATGATAAATTTCATTATTTATTCAATGTTTTAATAGTTCTATAATAAAAATTTAACAATTAATTTTTTTATAATAAAATACCTTAACAAAATATCATTTTTATCTTCTTCATATTTATCAATAAAATAATTATTGAGAAAATCATAGTATTTTATTCAAAATATTAGTAAAAATATTTTTTGTCTTTCTTTAACATTTTTTACAAAAATAAGAGATCAAATGACTTTTTTTCTCCCTAATTAAGATAC
The DNA here is from genome assembly GCA_033030585.1 of Hippophae rhamnoides. Taxonomy (NCBI): domain Eukaryota; kingdom Viridiplantae; phylum Streptophyta; class Magnoliopsida; order Rosales; family Elaeagnaceae; genus Hippophae; species Hippophae rhamnoides. The sequence continues at coordinate 53,775,740 of CM065432.1, forward strand.
TAAATGATGTAATTAAGGGACTTGTGGGGCATTTTTCTCTATATATTATAGCTTTATTTCATGAAGTAATTATAACTATTTAAAAAAAATTATAAATTTTACAAAAAAATTATGATAATGTCAATAATATTTTTAAATAAATTTATAAAATTAATGAAAGTTTATAACTTATAAATATATCCTTGCCAGTACCATAAAAATGCATTCATATATATATATATATATATGTGTGTGTGTGTGTGTTTCAATTTTTCCTTTTGTTTTGTTTATCCGGTAATTAATTAATTAAGGAAGTAAAATTAATAATTATTTGATTGAGTGATAGGCAATGGTAAGTTTAATGGTGGAATCAACTACAAAAATGTTGGAGAACTGGACAAGCCTTGTGGATAATTCCGATGAGAAGCAATCAGAAATTGATATTGAAAGAGAAATAACAGATTTAGCTGGGGAGATAATAGGAAAGACAAGTTTTGGATTGAATTGTAAAAATGGTAAATTAGTGTTTAAGAAACTAAGAGCTTTACAAAGAACTCTCTTTATGAATAACCGAATGGTTGGTGTTCCTCTTAGCAAGTTATTGTACTTGAGCAAAACCCTAGAAGCTACAAGACTAGGAAAAGAAATAGATCAAATTTTCTTCTCAATAATAAATGATAGAAGAAAATCAAAAGATGGGTCGCAAAATTATGAAGACTTGCTTAGTTTATTGCTTAAAGCAAGTATAGAAGGAGATGATAAAAGCTTGACGAATAGAGAATTAGTTGATGAGTGCAAGACCTTCTTCTTTGGTGGGCATGAGACAACGGCATTGGCAATCACTTGGTCATTGTTACTTCTTGCTATTTATCAAGATTGGCAACTTCAATTGAGAGATGAGATCACACAAGTTATTGGAGACAAGAAAATTGATGCCACTTTGCTCAATGGATTGAACAAGGTAATTAATATTCATTCGATCTTCACGTTTATTTTTATTAATTAATTAAAATTTATTATTTACCTATATCTATATCTATATATATATATATATATTAATGCATTTCATGTTAGAAATTATTTGTTAATAAATCAAGAGAGTTGATTAGTTTTCAACATGAAACCATTTACATGAAATCTTATTATTTTGTAACCAACCTTTTAAATCTTTATAATATTTTTACGATATGTGAATTTGAATTTAAATAAAAATAAAAATATATAATATAATAGGATTTTTATATGCATTCTTATTACATAGAGTTAGTTTTGTTTGAAACTCATGCAATTATTACATGTATTCTTATAATTAGGCTTCATTTGAATCAAATTCTTTACTGTGATGCACCTTCCATATAGCTAAACAAATTAGGATCGAAGCTTAGAAATAGAGATGTTATTAAATTGGTTTATTTTTTCTCATCTTATGTCTTATTGTGATTCTTATGAATTTATTATGTAATATTAGTTTATTGAATTTAAATATCATTTTATTTTATTTAAATTATAATCATAATATATATAACTTTCAACTATATTATCAATTTTTTTATTAAAATTATATTATAAATAATCATATATTATATAGCATATTTTTTATTATTTTGTATTTATAATTATCTCATTTAAATTTATTATGGTCAAATAAGATATCTAAATTAGTACCATATCATTATTTTTTTATCTCATTGAAAATTAAATTCAATAGTATGAAATAATTTTAAAAAAATTAATTGATTATATCATAAATCTTATTAACATTTAGTTATAATTTATACCTCCAATCAAAAATTAGAATCATGATTAATTACCATCCTTGGTGCTAATTAACGAGTCCACGCATTGTTAAAGCACCCGATTCCCATGCCATTGAGCTTTTCTTCTTTCATACTTTCTCTTTTAGTGCGTTAACTATAATCCATAGATAAGCAAGTAAATTGTATGTCTATTTCAAATATTCTGAACCAACTTTGTGGCATTTTAACGTATCCTAATTAATAATTCTTTTACCAAATATTCACATTTTCTAATAAGCTCGATCAGCTTTGATGCCACTTGGCAACACCCTATGGTTTGACTATGCTCTACCGACCAAGCAATTAATGGGTTTCGATACTTTTCAACTAAAAAAATTATATTTTTATATGGGATAGTGGTGCTAAATTAACAAAACCCATATGCCCTAGCTTATTTATTTATTATTTTTTTGCTAGATACCCATTGCTTAAGCACGCACACCAACTGCTTGGCTTTAAAAAAATTATGCCGAAGTTAACAAATTCATGTGTAAGTAATTTAGTTATTAAAAAATATTTATACCGAAGCATCTCTTTTCACATAAATATCAGACGAAAATCATTAGAATAAAAAAATATTAATTGAATGTATAGTTATACTCGCGTCAATTTATAATATTAGTTAAGAAAAAAAAAGTATTATGATTTATAGGTGTGATGTATCAAGGACTAATGTTAATGCAATTGTACGTGAAATTATAATTTTTTGTTTTAATAAACTAAATAATCGTTTCGTTATGGATGACCAATTTATACTAAAATTTAAGAAAACTATTGAATGTTTATAAAATCTAGATGGGATGGGTGATGAATGAAGCTCTTCGACTATATCCAACAGCACCAAATGCTCAAAGGCAAGCAAGACAAGATATTAAGGTGGGTGACATGATAATACCTCAAGGAACCAACATTTGGATTGACGTTGTTTCAATGCACCATGACTCAGATTTGTGGGGAGATGATGTTAATGAGTTCAAGCCAGAGAGATTCAAAGATGACAAAGTAAGTGGTGGGTGCAAACACAAGATGGGATATATGCCTTTCGGATTTGGGGGAAGAATGTGTGTTGGTAGGAACTTAACCTTCATGGAGTACAAGGTTGTGCTTACACTCATTCTCTCTAGCTTCTCTTTTACCCTATCTCCCTCCTATTCTCATTCTCCTTCTTATTTGCTATCCCTTAGACCCACTCATGGGTTGCCCCTTCTACTTCGCCCCCTTTAGCTTTCTTGTAATCTAATATATTTTCTATTCTCCTTTACTAGCTTCACCTCGATAAATTTATATATATATATATATATATGTAATTAATTGCCTATTTTTCTATTTTTATAATAAAAAAATAAAATTTGGATCCCATATTTAAATAAAATTACTTACTATTATATGAATAAGAAATTTTACTTTTTCTCTCTCTTTATCATTCATCTACCACATAACTTTGAATATTTAATATATGACCTAATTCATCTAATCTTTCATAACTAACTTACTTCTTACTTGCTAAGTTACCTTAATTACTTAAACTTACAGTTAATTCTCTTTGACTCGTTAATATTTTTATAACATTTGTAAATTTTTATAGTATAAAAGTAACAAAAACAAATTTAATGATATTTTTGTAATATTTACAATATTTATTGGTATGAAAATAACAAAAAAAAAATAATGATATTTTTGTAACAATCCTAAAATTAGATTGTAAAAAAAAATCTATTTACTCTATTTAATATATGACCTCATTCATATAATCTTATCATAAGTAATACTCTTGCTTGTTATTTTCTAAGCTACTTAACTAATTATTTGGGGTTCTTTATTTATTATGTAATGCCCATTTTTTTAATTATTTTAATACAGGCGGCATATTTAAGCTAAAAAATGTTTCATTTCTTTAGTACATTGCCTATGTACCACCAATATATTTATAGCACGTACAATTTTTTCTCTTATGATAATTATACATGGATTACTCTTTCAATCACCTACAATTATGCTCATAGCCAAAAAAAAAATCATCTACAATTATGTGCTAGCTAGTTGATTATTGATAGACACCTACTTTTATACAATAGGGACGTATAATTTTGATTATTTAAATATTGTTTGTTTATTTCAAAATTTTTTTTTAGGCTTCCCCTCGGTTTATTAATTTGGGAAAAATTAACTTCAAAATCAGCCTCAAAAGCTAAATTCGAACCAAGAAATTTTATGAAGAAATACCCGGCAACCGTAATTATGAGGATACATAGAAACTAGTAGGTAGTCATGTTTTAGCAAAATACAAAATAAAATACGATACATACTCATGATCTACTGCTCTCAAAAAGGCACTATATAAAATGACTAGTACAGCTTTAGAAAGAATAAAAATCTATGACTAAAGCGTAAAACAGTAACATTTAAGAAATGAACTATTTCTTTCCTTCAATAACACGAGGAACCAAATATAAATATGATCAAAAAAGCCTTTGCAGCTTATATATATATATATATCGTATCAATTATCATTTTAGACATTGGGTATGTATTTGGAAGTTTTTGAGGGATGTAAATTGAATTTGCCAAGAATTAATGGTCATGCTAGAAATATATCCTATATCTGTATACGAGACTATGTTAACTACTATTCTTCTTTTGGGGGCCAAAAAAAGGCATAAAATAACTCCGACGAATTTCAATCTACGTCGATATATTAAGATTTTGGAAAGAGGACTGTTATGGTACACAACTTTAGAATCGTGTACTCCTATCTTTATATTAAATCAGGAAGAGAATGAAAACAAAAATACATAGTAAGATCGGAGGTACACATGCAGTAGTGATATAAAAACACAACTATAATCGTGTTTCAAAGCATTTTGATTACTTTTCAGATTTGCTAAATCTCACGTCAATCAAGTAATAGACTTCCACCGTACATATAGGCTTGGACGATCCTTCATCTCATAACTTGGGTTTTAAGATGAAGTTAGACTTAAGTCTAATATGGTATCAAAGCTAGTTCTCTGGCTTCTTCGCCCCTATCGACGCCTAAGAGCCTGACGGTACGTTAACCCCCAAGTTTCGTCCATCTAGTGCCGATCAGGATCACCAGTCGATGTGGAGGGGGATGTTAAGTCTCACATCAGCTAAATACTATACTTCCGCTACACATATAAACTTAGACAATCATTCATCTCATAACCTAGGTTTTGAGATGAAGTTAGGCTGAAGTCTAACAAGATTACTCTTGTTTAACACAATACTTTACAACGATTGGCATCGGTAATCCATCATTTTACCGTTCTAAGGAAGGGAAAAAAATATCATTTCTGCATTATAGCATAACATATTCAGGTATACCAAACCAATACTAATACAAATTGTTCAGTCTTTCGGCCACACAGAAAGTCACTGATGCACCATCCCTCAATGAGAACAAAATAATTTAAATGTAAAAAGGAGAACGATCTAGTTATTATGATGTATAAAGCAAACTCGGATATTGCTTTTGCATCCTCACTTATTTAACATCTTTCTTTGAGTTTAATAAGGATTATTTTTGGTGGGAAGTTTAACATCTGACCTTAGCAATCGTGAAGCAACCTTAAAAGAGGGGCAAGTTCGCTGGAAACCGCACATGCATCCACTGTCTCTCATACATCACCAAATGAGACCATCCTATCTGTTCAAGCAACGAGAGCTTTAATTCATAGAATTTCTTCTTGGGAGCCCCTTCACTATCTTGAATCATGTCATGTAACGCCTACAACAGTTAACATTACAAATCAGTAAGCATAGACAGAAGCAAACTAAACCCAGTTTTTACATGGTAGATGTTATTAACAAGAAATTTCTTACATGGTAGATGTTATTAACAAGAATTTCTTACATGGTAGATGTTATTAACAAGAAATTTCTAGGTTTCTTGCTCTTTACCTGGAATTTACATTTTCTATTAAATAATCGTGTCCAATATATATGACATGAGTATAAATTTAGGTAATGGACCTTCCAAATCGGTGGAAAATTGCATAAAGTGGAGGAAAATTGGTGTGCCTGAGTAATGCACACGGAGTCCTAAACAGCTATGTTACATGTTCTCATTCTCAAAAGAAGAGAGGAGTTCAGAAACCAAGTTTTCCCTTCTTTCGAATTTCTCACAGGATAGTTATTTCAACACTTTGATGCAGGTACAAGCTAAGACATTCAACGGACCTATAGGAAATGGTGAAGCTTGTAGCACAAATTTTAGTTTTAGGGGTTCCATTGCATTTCGCACCAGAGAATTTACTGGATACAGCATCTTAAAAGTACAAAAAACACGTATCTACCTTTATTGCTATTCCAAATCTACCATGGCGTCTCTCACGGATCACCAATAAGGTCCCGTATTTAGCAGACTTTATATCAACCCATTTCTTCAGTTCGTTGAAGTTATCTTCAAACAAATCAGGCTGCAAAGAATGATCAGCAGTCTCGTCGACATCTTTTGAAGCTTCATCTGCAATTAAAGGCAGCTTGTTGCCCTGTAAACAGGATAATTACAGTGCTCCAGTCAGGTCCCTAAAATAAGATAAGCTATTACCCATTACTATTGTTGAAGAGCACTTCCATTGTTGTGACTATATCAAAGAAAATGGTAAAAGGAAATCAAGTAATGCACTAAGTACTTTTATCTTTGCATCTCGTACCCGATTCACCAGAGTAGAACAAAAAAATTTCTAAAGTTGATAACAATATTAAAAAACCTTGGCAGCAAAGAGGAAGCTGAAAAACGAGCTAGGCAAGAGAGTCAAGATCATAATAAAATGAGATGATTTATACAAATTCATTGCACATATCAGTCACGAAATTAAGAACCTTATATCTATTTTAACTATTTATAAAAGTAAAGCATAAATTATTGTTATTGAAAGAAAAAAAAATCACCTTTTTCTTCTATATCACACTTGTGCAGACAATTATTAGGCAGTGCAAATGTGCAATAGTCAGTGCTTGAAAATATACTTCATGCAAAGTCATAATTTAGAGCATTGAAGAAATTACTACCATGACTTTAGCCATAACAACTTATCTGTTTAAATTTAAATTTATCGTATATAACTGTAGAAAATAGAATAAATAAAACCAACCATATATCAAGACATGATATTTTGATATTCGGATTATTCTTACAAGGATAAAATATGTGTCAAAGAGTGCCACCCTCAAATTAACCGACACAATATACATATCTATAGCAGACTATAGGCACACAAAACACAGATATATGAATCATTGGGTATTTGAAACAATCAGAAGATACATGTCACTAATAATGTCTACAAGAATATCATCCCCCCTCTTCTTCTAAATGCTTAGAAAGAGCCTTGGTGGTGCCAGTAGAAGAACCTTTCCCCTTCTGATTAAGCTGCAAGAAAAGAAAACAGCTTGCACAAATAAGTTTAAATTAAATAGCTAGGAGAATAGTAGCTTTGAAATCAGAACTCAGGCTACTGGATAAAGCAGCACAATAAGGAATGAACAAAAATGTTTTCCTTAAAAGAATTACTAATTGTGATGAAGGAAAAAGATGGATTCATTTCCTCAACCTTTCTAGGTGGAACTATATATGAAATTTGGTTAGAAGCAGGGTTCTTTTCCGGATTCCTCCTTGCTCCCTGTCCAAAGTAAGATAGCTTTCCGTATGAGATCGCTCCAAATAATACAGAACCTTCAGGAAGACCCTGCAGAAATTTGAAAAGTGCAAAGTAAGATGGCATTAAAAAGCTAGTTCAATTTTAGGTTAGTTCCCCACCAAAAAAAAAAATACTGCATCTTTAGGAGGAGGGGGATGAGAACTTAAAATTGTCACCTTTGGAAGCATGTCTTTAGATGGCGAGCCAACATAAAATGCTTCTTTTTTCCTAAAAACAAAAGACAGCAACTTATTTCTGATAATGGAATGCAAAAATATGCTTAGATTTGTGATGTAAAACATAAATACAATTAAATCTGAAAAACAGATTGTTCAGATACATACTGAGGAACTAAAACCGATGACTTAAAGCTATTGTTTTCCATGAAAACACCATCAGGCTGAGAAAAAAAGTCCAGTTGAAGCACATCCTGGTTAAGAGAGAAAGCACAAAACCATTAAATAACTATTCTAGATAGAAGCTATACTCATACCATAGTACAGCCATTGGCCCTCAGCAAATAGCATCTTAATTTGTCCCTCAGGACTTTCATGCTATGACATTAGGAAATAGCTATTCTATAACCATAAACAATAACCAAAAGATAGTTAACATGTGACTCATGAATTGGAAAGTTATTAGTTGTTAAAACCCAAATATAATACATAAAAGAATAGTTAGTCCACCTCTTAACAATTTCAACTTTTAGGAGAATTAGTTGCTAAATCTTCTCCAACATAATATCAGAACATAAGGATGTTCAAACCCCCCAAGTCAAAAAAATCTCACCAATATTAAACGGGCATCTTTCTTTCACATCTACTTCCCTTAAAAGTTTATCTCCATTTGATGGGCCCTTCAAAAAATCATTTATTATCTATTCAATTGATGGGATTTTGTCTATCTTCAATTTATGGACCTTCAAAACCATCTGTTCAACTCATAAATTAAAGTCTATTAACTCAAGAGAGTGTTAAAAAAACAAAAAAGGCTCATCAAGTGAGGGAGAATATTAAAATCCAAATATAATATATAAGAAAATAGTTAGTCCACCTCCTAACAGCTGAGCTTAAACTTTTAAGAGAATTGGTTACTAACTCTTCTCCAACAATAATAATTTTGAACGACTAAAGAATAAGAGAAGCATTCAATCATCAATCATAAAATCTTATTCTCAAGAGGACCAATGTTACCTTCTCTTTCAAACTCCGTATGATAAACAACACCAACTGCTTCATTTTCTCAAGATACTGCACATTTTCATGCCTGGAATAAGAAAATTACAAAAATAAATCCTCCACTACATGTAGTTAAATACTTCAGAACTATTTTGCATGTAAAAAAAACTAATCATCCCAGAGCTGCTTCTCATAAGTATACTTTCATTTGCATAAATATTATTGTGAAAAGTAGTGCACGAAATAATACCAGCAACTTTGACTGTCGGTGGAATGACCACAGAATTCTTATGAAATATATACATAATTTCCTTGTATAAGAAATTGCATCCCAGATTATAATAGCAAAATTGTTTCAATGTGGTAAAGTTTAAGAGAAATTTAGAGTGAGCATGTCCCATTTTGTGCAACTGCTGCCAAGAAAAGATCAGACCTTAAATATAGCTGCAAGTTGTATTCTCCCTTGGAAAGTTTTGTAGATTTTGGATATACATCCCCCATTGCATAGACTCGCTGCAAGTGGAAAAGACAATGAAATGAAGTGTGTGATACATGAAGCATTCTAGAACAAGTACAAAAACCCGTTCTGTTCCAGAAAATATAGCACTACTATATGTCAACCCTTGTTCATTGTTATATGGCCAAGATTTGACACTTGGATGGAAAGATCAATCCCACACTTCCTCCAAGCACAAGCAACTTCTACATCCATGGGACAAAAGAGGAAAATGAGTAGAGAGTACCTTGTTCATGTCATACATCATGTAAAATTGGGATTCAAACTTGGTGTCATATATGCGATTGTTAAGTAATGGAATGTGGGGTTTCACTTCAGCTCCATCTTCCAAATTGAACTTGTAACTACAAACCAGAGAGTAAGTATATTGCATATAAGCCTGCATTTCGGTCAAATGAAGCATAAAATAAGTAAAGGTTAAGAACTCACGTCAATTTCAGTGCGAGAATTTGTTTTCCAGATGGTAGTTTGTCACGGTCTGTTGCAAGAGTAAGAAGTTTCGACTCGATAGGAAGATATGGAACTCTTACCTGCAAATTACAAATTGGACCCCCAGAATAAATAAAATAAAATAAAAGGACAAAAAAATATGTTAATAAATAAAAGTAGCTGTAGTGAATTTAAACAAAAACCTCTAGAATACCAACTTCACCTTGTTTAAAATGGCAGAAGGAGTGAGTTTCTCAGATGCAAGAGTCGCTTCCACATCAATTCTAACGGGTCCTTCACTTCCATCAAGCACCACTTCATTTTTATTTATGTTAATCCCATGGAAAACAATCTAAAAATGTCAATAAAACAAACATGTAAGATGATAATTCTAATATACTCCAGAAGACTCATAGTTATTGTTTCATTCTGATAACAAAGAAATGTTTATAAATTATAAAAGACCAAATAGTACGAAAGGGACCCAGTGCCTATCCTATATTCAAGCATTTGGCATTAAGAATATTGAGGAAACAAAGAAAGAAGCAAAGGAGACTAGGGAAATTAAATTAACTTTACTTAAAATTAACATTGTTGTGCAGCAAACTTGTATTCATAGAAAAACTCCCACATGAGAGTTACAAGAATATTCCCGAGTTTTAACACGGAATAAGAAATTTAAAAAAAAAAGATTCAGGTAAGACAAGTAAAGATTCTATGTGATGTTAATTGAGACAAGACGCATTTGATGGTAAAAATGGCAGAAACATAAGTGATGACATATCAAGAAAAAAATAAACCTCATTCCTGTCTGAATATGAAATTTAAAAAAAAAAGATTCAGGTAAGACAAGTAAAGATTCTATGTGATGTTAATTGAGACAAGACGCATTTGAGGGTAAAAATGGCAGAACCAAAAGTGATGACATATCAAGAAAAAAATAAACCACATTCCTGTCTGTATTATGGGCAATAAATCAATAACAAAGTAAACATACATTATTTAAGTAACAAGTTGACTGCTAGATGCCTCTTTTTATTCTCCTTTTCTATTAGGAATACCGTCAAGAACTCTCCAAATACCCACACCATTCCACATTAACACACAAACTAAAAGAAAAAATCAAGACAAAATATTGCTAGCAATCAAACAAATATATAGTCCAATTTTACAAAATATGGGATAGTCTACCTCAAACTCTACAGTGGTTGTTTCATGGCTTCCTATGCCACTGGACCAAAACTGAGCAATCGCCAATTCCATTGTCTGACCGCCCACGGGAAAGGAAAAGTTCTTTGCGGCAGGAGAAGAAAATGTTACCATATTCTCCCACTTATTTGGCCTTTCCAGGGGGCAAAGCTGAATATAGAAAGCATATTAGACATTTGAACATTTTCCCTAAAAAAAGTGTTTCCATTGCATGCTATACCTGTACAGTGTCAATAAAAAACCGCCTTGCCGTATCAAATTCGGATGCTTTCATAGTAGCTTCAGCCCATGTAGCGCCACGTGGAACCTCTATAAATCTTCTTTCTACGTGGCCTACCCGAGCATTATTTTCAACGAAAAAAGTCAGAATTAACTTTAAAAAAAGGCCACATAAAAAAGAAAAAGGGAAAAAAGGAACAAATATCCAGTACTTACCTCAAAGTAAGCCAATTAAACTGCTGCTAACAATGACACTCGGAAACAAAATATAATGTCAAGTGCCACAACTTACCAGGTGAGAAAGACATCCTTGGTAATGTGACCAAAGGGGGTCGACTCACCACCACCATAGGCTTGATTATAGTAATCGGAATTCTGAAAAGAGGCCCACGCCAGGGTGCTTTACAGTCAACCCCATAGACCTCATAATAATGAAGGCCTTCGCTAAGATTGGTAGGATCCACCACTATGCTGAAAAGAAAGAGTGTGACAGCTTATCAGTTTGCTAATATCATTAGCTAATTCATAGCATAAGAACCAACATCAATCATGACACAAAAATTAAAGAGACAAATTTATCATATCTTACAACCGAAATCAAAATCCAGACACATCAGCCATAAAACTAACAGAGAATGTTAGACAATCAGCAGTCTTATACACTGGACACATGTCATAATAAATACGTCTATGACTTGACTATAGATCATGGCTAATTGACATCCTTAAACAAACAGGTTGACCAAGGAATATGCTAGACATTTTCTTGCCAATAGGAACACCTACGTGACAAACAAATCACACAGATTATCTCAAGTCACGTACACAAGTATCCCAGTATGAAGGATGCATGAATACATAATAATAACCAAATAAACACATCTAATAAGATTGTACTTCAGAAATTTCTTATGTTGAGGTCACAATATGAGGATATAAATGCAAACTTCTTGGCTTCTATTTATTGAAGAAAACAATAAATTTAATTGTAAAAAGTAATTTGCATGCTAAATAACATACATAATTCTGGATATATAATGTCACAAGAATAAGGAAATTTGTTTCAGGGTAGTGCGTACTAACTTGAAGCTACGGCCATTATGAGTAAGAAGAAGATACTCAGGAGCCCTCACAACTGCCTGTTCACTTGTATGTAACTCAATACATTCCTCAAGTTTAGCCAATTCATCTAAATTACTTGCATCTTCGTGAAATTTTGGTTCAACTAGCACTGTCCACTGTAAGAATTATTCATAAGGTACATATTAACCTCATCACCCCATGGCTACATGATGCCAAGATGCTATACGCAAATTCTGATGATGCATACATGGAAATATCAAAAGTAGCCAAGTACCAGTTTATCTTTGAGGTTGCAAACAAACCCAGTTAATCATGCTAAAGAGAGGGTTGTTGTGCAGGGTGATTTACAAGCCTGCAAGTCCAATTAGTTTTTAAAGAATGTTGCACTAACAAGGATGTAGAGCATTTTATGAAACAGCAAGACATGGCAGAAACATTGTACTTTATTGTCAAGTCTGGGTGCACAAAGAAATGTTTGTGGGATGTAATGTCAGATTGTCACCAATATTTATATACAGATCAAAAGAAGCAATTTAAAATATGGTTGAACATCCAGCAAGAACACAGATGCAATGATTCTTGGAAATTTAAAAAGAAGCCTATAGAGTACCCTGACAAAAATCATAAAAATGAGGTAAAGATAAACTAATTTCAGGTTGCATGTGCATTTAGCATACACTATTATGCTGCCAAAGCACAGCTATTCAATAAACAATCTCACCTCAATAGATTGTTGACCAGCACTAGGCTCTCTTAAGTAGATGCCTCGTGAGGTAGGATCTGCAATTAAAACACGTCATATCCAAACAACATAACTCCATGCTCAAGATAACATAAATAAAAAAATATTCAAGGAGGAATAAATCAAATAAGACTTTTTTAGAAGAAAAGAAGCTGTTTAAACTAGTGCTTTAAATGGTAAAGAGATACAAACTCATGAAAAGACGTTATGGTACTCTAGCCAAGAAAGATTATGAACAATTAACCAATATCCTTAACAATACAAAAAATGGAAGTAACTTCCAGTCCCCAGAGGAGTTACAAAGTCATGGGTGCAAATTAAAACCTCATGTCTAAGACATTGCATAATAGTAAAAAACTTATTAAGAATGAGAGCCATGAATATTGAATCTTTAATTGGCATTGAAGAAGCTACACTCACTTGATTTTCCAGATTGGTTTATTTTTAATTCATACCAAATGTGTGGTACATTTCTGGACTGTTGTATATATTCATGTGCCCTGTTGCAAGGAAAATTAATATCAAAGTTGCACAAGGCTTAATGTATTTTTAAAATATTTAGAAGATATAAAGAGAGGAAGAGGTACCACTAAAGGAAAAGGTTCAACTTGTCAACTTGCAAAAGTCCCTGTCCAGTATCAGTTTATCCTCGGGTAAATTGCCTACAGGAAGAGAAGAATTCTCAACAGCTTTCCTCACAATGTATGGGCTAACAGTAAAACCCTGAGCCTGAAAAGAAAACAATGGATATCACAGGACAGAACCAGAAATATAAGAACTGCATCAAAAATCTAAAAAGATTCAGAAGAATAATAATGCATTCAATACCTTCATTGCACTTATTAACAGTGCAATTCCTCCACAAGCAGACGTGGATGCCATTGATGTACCATTCATGAGCATTCGCCGTTGGAGAGTCCATGTAGGAACAGGAGCAACAGCACCACCAGGAGCACTTATTGAGACACCAAAATCTCCATCAGCTGTTGGTCCTCGGCTAGACCTGTGTATTATGCATAAATTAGGTTTAAACCAATCAATGAGCCAAATGCCAAAGAGGATGGATCTTAGGTTTGACATCAGAGTCAACAAGGGTAAGTCAATCTACCAAGTATATTCAAGACCTTCTGGTGGGGCCTCAAGAACACAATGAGTACCAGCTGCCATAATTGGGGAGACATAAGCTCCCACTCCTATAATGCTTGAAGTGGTACCACCAGGGGCAACAACGGTACTCAAAGCGGGGCCACTGTTGCCAGCGCTACTCACAAATGTTATACGATGCTTATTTACAATCTGATTGTGAACCAACAAGTCGTGCATGGCACATCATATATAGGAGAATGAAAGTTAGGCACACGAAGGAAGACTATAACGATTCTGGCAAACACTACAGGTTTAGAAGCATACTTCATTCACAAGGTCAACAAAGCGTCCATAGTCTGGCAGCAAAGCAGCTTCTCCATAACTCATGTTAATAAGATCGCATTTATGCTGTCAAAAAATGTGCATTACCGGTTAAATAAGTATTCATGTTAACCACCAGAAGCACAAGTATCTATGAAGAGGCACGGAGTGTAAAGTTGTGATCTTTATATATATATATATATATATATATATATATATAGATAGATATATAATTTTTGTCTCAGATGTATCCTCAAAAAAATTAAAGCACCTCCACAGCAGCTATCAATGCTCGAATTAGGCCAGTTCCAGTTTCCATTGAACCTAAGCGTGTGTCTCCAATTTTACACGATATTAACTGTGCTCCAGGTGCAACTCCATTCAACAAGGGCTCCTAACAAACCCATGCATTAAAAGGAATATTGTCTAATAAAGTAGAGGATTTAAACAAGAAAATAGAGTTCAAATTAGTACCTCTGGGTGAAAAGCAGTGGCAATACCAGCAACATGTGTACCATGGGGGGAGCAATCCGTTACAATACTTACGACATTGCCCTCATCGTATACATTAACAACAAATGAACAAGCATCTAATTTACTAAAGACACCAAATTTCCGCTCAATCCTGTGAGGATATCTTAAATAATTAGTATGATGGTCTATGAGATATATATTTAAGAAAGTGTTCTTGAGCACAAGATAATTTCCAAACAATCACACCTAAAATTAGTTAGTGGTACAAAATTAGCAAGCTTCCCACAATCTGACATATCTTCAAGACTTTGTGTATCTATGGCAACTCTCCATACTTCTCCATCATGCCATACAACAGCATCTATAATAGGCCCTTTGTCATCATAGCTCTAAGAAATTAAAGAATGATAGTAATTAAAATTAGCCAATAAAATTTAAAATAAGTAAATTAAAGATTGACACTTACTTCCGCCTGCTTTTGTAGATAATCAACTCTGTTCTGGAGGTCCTCATGAACCCTTTTCTGATTTGCATCCACCACCTCAATGTGTCTCTATAGAAGAAAATATCAAAATAAGTCAATATTAACAACAACAGCAATATAAGCTGGCAGACATCCATCTCCCTGATGAGAAATGAGTTCGACCAAGTACATTAGCAAACACAAATTTCATCACCTGATCAAAATTATCAAGATTCTTGAGAGCCTTTGCAATTTCTTCCTGATTTTTTTCATCCCACTTTTTCTTCCTGACTCTCTGTCATAAAAAAAAGAAAGACACTATTGAAACTTTTTATGCAGTAAAAATAAACTAATCATATGTCCTTAATGACAATGAATACCTTCAAGCGAGAAGTTAATGTGTACGTAAATAACTCATATATCAATTTACAACCCACATGCCATTCACCAGAAGGGTTCTTCCATGTAGAATTGACAAACAGAGAAGTCCCTGTTTGAAACTTTGCATCAAAACTGGAGTTAAAAAAAATGGAGAATGGAAAGACCACATACGAGCTCTTTCCAACTCCAAGAAAAACAAACAATATATAATTATTTAACGAGTATGCTTTATTTAGAAAGGGTATTCAACTTCTTCAGTATATACATACATCCATAGCAAACTCTAAGCAGTTGTTGAGTTAGACTTACTTGCAACAAGTTGACCGCATATGAGGTAATAAAACACCAATAGTATATTACTTCAGAAATAGGACAAGAACATGTCAAATGCCATATACTGATGCTGAAGTCTAAAGGCACCCAAACGCATAATCACACTTAATCATGTAAGGTCATACCACATTAGGCTGCTCCATAGTGGGACAAGGTTTGGCATAATAATGTAGAGGTATAAATTGGGATGGGATGTCCCGTTAACCTATGGCGTAACCCATTAATTTTAGGAACATCTTCCTCCTTGTCCCACTAATTTTTAGATGGGTTAGAATGGTAATGGGATATTACAAGTTGAAATATCTTATTCGTCCCGAAAGGGCTTAAATGAGATGAGTAAAAATACAAAAAAAAATTAAACATGACAACTAATAATATGAAATTTTAATATAAAGAAAAATTATGGGACATTAGATCTACATTCTATATGAGATGATGCAACTATAAATTAGGAGTCTAATAGAGACATTAAATAGAACATAAGATGTTATAACCACTTTACATCTCTACTGTAAAGTAACCTAAAATAAGCAATTAATTTTCCTTCCGTTTTTTAAATGACCCACTTATTCAATAACATGCTTCAAAAACAATCCACGCCCTGCTCCGCGCGACCCACCTCATCTAGGGTAAAAGTAAACAACATATGTTCAAAAATAAATGTACAAAATGATTGAATCAACATATGTTCCAAAATATTTTGTTAAAGACATATATGTTCAATAATATTTGTATAAAAATACAAATGTTTTTAGTGTTATATACACTAATACACACACTTAATAACAAAATAAATCTATAAAAAAATGGGAAGAAAAAATTTGGAAATTTAAAAGTAAAATGAAGCTAGAAAAAGGGGGTGGGGGTGGGGTTATAAATAAATGTACGGTGAGCTAGGGTTATATAGTGCTCTACTAAAACCTACTTTTTCCCTCTTTTCAAGTTATCGAATATCAGGCCATCAGGAAAGTATTCATTACACACAGTTAAAATTAATTCATTGTCATAGGCTGCCAAATGAACTTTCGGACTGTAATATTAAAATAATATATATATATTAAGGGCTGCTCAATAGATTTCTCTCATAATTAACCTGAAGCTCCACGGATACAAGTCATACAACCATCTGCTTCGGCCTTGACTACTTTTGAGGTATCAATATCTCCGCTCCCACTCCTCCAAATGTTATATATTGCTCCTTAGCGAGAAAATTAGAAAAGTTTCACATTGATTAGTAATGAAGATGTGTGTTGGTTTTGGCGCTATAAATAAAGCCCTTTTCACCATTTGTAAACATCCCAAAATTTGTAAATCTTACTCTCTTTTGTAAGGGTAATTGATTAGCTCAATTTTGCTAAATTAGTTATAATTTTGAAGTTAATTCATTTGGAGATAGTGGAAGTGATCAACGACGCCCGAGGACTTAGGTAACATTTATACCGAACTTCGTTAAATTTCTGGTGTTATTATTTTTCTGCTTTAATATTTCTGTTTCAATATCTATTTTAGTTTATTTTAGCATTATATTTCCAATAGCATTATTTTGTCGGGTTAGTTTGAGTTCTATTCATTTAAATCATAAGTGAATAGTAACTACTTAGAATAGGGAAAATATACCCGATTTTCCCAACATTGGTATCGTGAGCCGGGCGTTTTCTACCTAGGCATTTGTTTGTATTCCGTTTATTTGCTATTGGAATATAGTTGCTAGTTGTTGTAATTTGAAGAAATGGCGGAAGAAAAATTTCTTTCAAACAAAGGCTACCATCCACGCCAAATGGACCATGGTGATGAACGCGAGGTTCGAGGTGAGAAGTTTGATGGAACCGATCATTTCGGCACGTGTGGCAAGGCGAAGTTCAGATGCCTGTTTCAACAAGGTCTAGACATCGCCATTGAAAAGAGAAACCAGATGGAGCGGATGAAGTAGAGTGAAAAAATATCAACCGATTGGCATGTGGTGCGATCCGCTCGTGTCTCTCAAGAGAATAAAAGTACACGTTCACGGGGATACATCCGCAAGTAAGTTGTGGAAGGTATCGAGAACAAGTTCATGAAGAAGAAAGTGGACAAAATCGGCTCTTATTTGAAGAAGAAGTTGTTCCATTGAATACCTTCCAGGTACTACAATAAACGACCACATTATCGCTTTTAATCAATTAGTAGCATATTTGTTAAATATGGATGAAACTTTTAAAGATGAAGATTTAGCCTTGATGTTGTTCCCTTCCCGATGAGTTTGATCATCTTATTACGAGCTTACTCATCGGGAAGGATAAAATGTCTTTTGAGGAAGTTTGTACTACTTTGTATAGTTACGAATTAGAAAGAAAGATAAAAGAGAAAGGTGAAAGAAGCAGCAGAGGCATTGTCTAGCAGGACGTCCGCAAACACAACATAAAGGAAGGGAGAGGTAGATCTCTATCAAAGGAAGACTTGGTAAAGATGAATGTACCTTTTGTAATGAGAAAGGCCATTGGAAGAAAAATTGTCCGAAGCTGCAAAAGAAAGGGAAAGTCAGCAATCATGTACGTTAGAATAAAGCAATTCGTGATTCAGATTTTGCATTGGTTGGTTCACCAAACATCTCATCCCTGGGTGATTGGATTTTTGATTCAAGATGTACTTTCCATATGTCTCCTAACAAGGAGCTTGTTCTTAACTTTGAAGAACTAGACGGTGGAGTTGTTTTCATAGGTAATGATTATCCATGCAAAGTTTTGGGAATCGGTGACAATTCGTTTGAAGAATCAAGATGGTTCAACCGGGGTCTTGACAGATGTTCATTATGTTCCGGTATATGAAGAAGAATCTCATCATGAGCCTTAGAATCAAAAGGCTTTACTGTGACCATACAAAATGCGGCATTGACGGTCACTTCTGGGGCACTGGTGGCGTTGAAACGTGTTCGGAAGAATAACTTGTACTACCACCTTGGTAGTACGGATATTGGGAGAGCATCAAAGACGAATTTCAGATGAAGAAAGAGATTTAGAAACTACCAAGTTGTGGCATATGCGTTTGGGACATGCTAGTGAAAAAGCTTTACAGATTCTAGTAAAACAGGGTCTGTTAAAAGGTGTGAGAACCGACAAGTTAGAATTTTGTGAGCATTGTGTATTGAGGAAGTAGAAAAGAGTAAGCTTTGGCACTGCTCTTCATAATACAAAGGGCATTTTGGATTACATACATACTAATGTATGGGGGCCAACAAGAACTCCATCCATGAGTGGCAAACATTATTATGTCACTTTCGTTGATGACTTCTCCGTAAGAGTTCGTGTGTATCTCACGAAGAAAAAGGATGAAGTGTTCGGGGATTTTTCTCAAGTGGAAAAGATGATCGAGACTCGGGAGGCGGTAAAAAGATCAACGTCCGAGGTTTGATAATGGCATCGAGTACACAAACGATCCATTTATGAAAGTTTGTGAAGAAGAAGGGATAGTATGACGACAAGCTCACTATTCGAAAAACACCACAACAAAACGGAGTTGCAGAACGTATGAACCGGACTTTGCTGGAGAAGGTTCGGTGTATGTTGTCAAATGCTGGTTTAGGCAAGCAGTATTGGGCTGAGGTTGTAACATATGCATGCCATCTCGTCAACCGTCTACCATCATTTTCTCTTGAAGGCAAAACACCTATGGAGGTATGGTATGGAAAACCTGCTAAAGATTACGATTTCTTACTTGTGTTTGGTTCAATTGCATACTACCATGTAACAGAATCAAAGTTGGACCCAAGAGCCAAGAAAGCCATTTTTTTTGGGATCCCTTCTGGTTCTAAGGGATATCGACTATGGTGCCTTGAAACGAAAAAGATAATCTTTAGCAAAGATGTTACCTTTGATGAATCTGCATTGTTGAAAAAGGTAACCAAGAAGATTGATGGCACTTTAAAGCAGGTGGAGCAAACTCCTAAACAAGTGGAGTTTGAAAGCAAAATTGTTAATCCAAATAGCGAAGATAAGACGAAGAGCGATCCTCCATTGACGAAAGATGAATCGGGATGAAGAGGTTTTAACCCAAGAACCTCCACAACAATAAGAAGAAACCTAGCCGATAGGCCACGACGACAAAATGTCAAGTGCACCTGCCGATACAAGGATTTTGAAGACCTACCTGGCTCAATTTAAGAATACGTAGCCTGGCACTTTCAACAGTGTGCATTTATGATGTTCCTTCCATATATAAAGATGCAATCAAAAGCCCTGAAGTTGAAAGATGGAAGGAAGCTACGATGAAGAACTTCCCCTCGTGAAGAATAAAACATGGAAGTTGACACAACTACCTAATGGCAAGAAGGCAATTGGATGCAAATGGGTGTATGCAAAAGAAAGATGGATTTCCTAACAACGATGGTATTCGCTACAAGGCAAGGTTGGTGGCTAGGGCTACTACTGAGAGGGAATCGATTATAATGAGGTATTTTCTCCAGCTTGTAAAACATTCTTCCATTAGAATTTTGTTGGCCTTGGTAGCACACGATTTGGAACTAGTTCAACTTGATGTGAAAACCGCGTTTCTACACGGTGACTTAGAAGAGAGATCTATATGTCTCAGCCGAAGGGTTTATTATTCCGATAAAGAGAATTGGTTTTTCAACAAATCATTGTATGGATTGAAGTAATCTCCAAGCAAGTGGTACAAACGATTTGATCGGTTATGTTGCAACAAAAGTATACCAGACACATGATCATTGTGTATTTTCGCAAGCTACAAAATGAGTCTTTCGTCTATCTCCTATCGCACATCGATGATACGTTGATTGCATCGAAGAGCGTGAAATTGAAAAGTCAAGGCTCAACTAAGTCGAGTTCGAGATGAACGATTTATAAGCTTTCAAGCAAGATTCTCAGATGGAGATAAGTAGGGAGACAGAAGAAGGGAAGCTTAGTTTGACCTGCAGTCAATATTTGAAGCGGATACTACAACGTTTTGGTATGAATGAACGAGACAAAACACCCGTAAGTACTTCGCTAGTTCCTCAATTCTAAGATTAGTGCTCAATTATCTCCTAAGAAATGATGCAGTAACGAGAATATATGGCAAAGGTACCATATGCAAATACAACATTGGTAGCTCGATGTATGCAATGGTGTGTACAAGACCTCGACATTTCACATACGATTGCCGTAAGAATGTACATGCATGATACCGGTAAAGGACATTGGTTTGGTCAGAAATGGATTCTACGATATATTATAAATACCGTAGATGTTGGTTTAGTATTTCAACAGGATAATACCATTGGTCAACGTGGGCATCGGATATTATGATTCACTATGCAGGAGATTTAGATAAGCGTCGATAACTACTAGTTATATGTTTACTCTTGCCAGAGCACTACTACTGAAGTCTACATTGCAGTCACGAGTTGCTTGCCTACTACGGCAGGCAGTATATGGCGCTTACAGAGTCGTGAAGGATGTTATTTGGTTACGAGGTTTGCTTGAAGACTCGGGAGTTAGTCAAAAACATATTAAGGTGTTTTCAGTGATAGTCGAGTGCTATTCATTCAAAGAAAGAACCAAGTCTACCACGGACGACAAAGCACATTGGCGTTCGTTATCATTTCGCAGTAGACATTATCAAAGCAAGGTGGAGTACTAGTTCGTAAGATTAGTACGATAGAGAATCCCGCAGATATGATGACCAAGGTGGTAACGGGTGAATCAAGTTCAATCATTGCCTGGACTTGATCAACATCCTACATATTC
Organism: Hippophae rhamnoides; assembly: GCA_033030585.1. Taxonomy (NCBI): domain Eukaryota; kingdom Viridiplantae; phylum Streptophyta; class Magnoliopsida; order Rosales; family Elaeagnaceae; genus Hippophae; species Hippophae rhamnoides. Next base: position 53,797,333 of record CM065432.1, read on the forward strand.
AATCGCACCTCAAGGCGTCGTTGATCTAGCAATTGAAGAAATCATTTAAAACCACTAAGTCGCTAAGGTGGAGATTTGTTATATATTGCTCCTTAGTGAGAAAATTAGAAAAGTCCCACATTGATTAGGAATGAAGATGGGTGTTGGTTTTAAGGCTATAAATAAAGCCCTCCTTCACCATTTGTAAACATCCCAAAAATTGTAAATCTTCTTCTTTTTTGTAAGGGTAATTGATTAGCTCAGTTTTGCCCAATTAGTTGTAATTTTGAAGTTCATTCATTTGGAGATAGTAGAAGTGGTCAACGACGCCCGAGGACCTAGGTAACATTTATACCGAACCTCGTTAAATTTCTGATGTTATTATTTTTCTGCTTTAATATTTCTATTTCAATATCTGTTTTAGTTTATTTTAACATTATATTTCCAATAGCATTATTTTGTCGGGTTAGTTTGAGTTCTATTCATTTAAATCATAAGTGAATAATAATTAATTAGAATAGGAAAAATATACCCGATTTTCCCAACAGTAAAAGAGTAAGTAATCGTATCAAAATTTTACTATCATATAAAATTTTCAGTATTAATTTCTTCGCTATTGCATTACCAATCGATAACGTCTAAAATTTTAGGCTTTCCATCTGAAGTAACTTGTAATCCTGCCGCAGCTGGGTCCACACCAGTATCTGCAAAGACATTCCCCTTTAAATAACCGATCCAAACATAAAAATACCAAGAAGAAAAGTGAGTTATCAAAATGAAAGTGAATACCGACCAAAGATAGCGATGAGGACGCCACGACCATCATAGTCTGGATGAGTTTTAAGGAAGCAATCGGCTCCAATCTCTTTCTTCGGCATGAGCGACGCTAAGAAGGTGGATTCGTTCAATTTGAAGTTGCGCAAAGCACCATTATCGTCACCACCACCACCAGATGAGCCAGGCATTGCCCTAAGCTCCTAACTCTAATACTGCTAGCGCTTCTACTTCTACTTACGCTCAACCAATCTTGATTTCTTGGTCTCCGCGATTTGCAGCTAAGACTTTTCGGGTCTATACCACCAAATAAAGAAACAAAGATAAGAAAGTAAAATCAGTGCGGCCGGTTTCAAACCGGTGGACGATATTTAATCTTCCTTTTACTTTCAATCCACATATCGTTCTTTCGGGTGAAAAAAAGAATTAACTCAGCCGCCTATCTCCACCTTCAACCACTCCCGTCCCGCAGCCTTACCTCTGATCACAGCCATCGCGGTTACAAAACTTGGGATCCAGTCGATGACAACCAACACACCAACTAAAAACAATCACTTACAGTTTGGTAGAAAATAACATACTATATTAAAAAATTCAGTTAATATAATTTTTTTTTTCTTATTTTGTTTTTTTTTCAAAATCAATTTCGATTCACAAAATAATTTTAATTTCATCCCATCATATTATTCAAAAGAATCCGAACAATCTGCAATTAAAATCAAGCCAAAATACTCATCCACGCGCTCACACGCGCCTTGTCTGAGCTCACCGGCGTTCCACGCATCTCGTCGGAGTCACACGCGCCAGCTGCTGAGGAAAACAACTCCAACGACATGTCGTTGTGCACCTCTGAAGCAAACGATGCGTCGTTCACCCGGTTCAATCCTCCATCCAGTCCGATCTGGTCCGATTCGGTCTTCATCCAGTTCAGTGCTCCACCGTTGCAGCCGTCATTCCAGCCATTCCAAATGCCGGTTCACCCACTTTTTCGACCGGTTCTGTAATCCTTGACTCATTTTCTATAAGATAAAGCATATTTCAGTTCATTATTTATTTCATAATTAATTATTATTGTCTAAAACACACTTAAACCTATCTCGTTCTTTCGATTTATTTTACTCAATAATAATGTCTATAACTACCAATACCAACCCTACTTTACAAAAGTGATATGATGACCATAACTATTCATTATATCTACACCACTCAGACCAACCAGGCATGATCCTAGTAGCTCAATCCTTAAATCAAGAAAATTATCAGATTTAGAATCATATGATGCTCACGCGATGCTCATGACTCTAATAACCAAAAACAAAGAAGGATTTATTGATGGCACAATCAAAAGGCCATCAGCAAACTTTGAAGCAGAAATCAAACAATGGGCTCGCTACTACATTCTTGTTAAATGATGGATCCTCAACACCATATCGCCCAAAATTGTAGAAAGTGTCATGTCTAATGATACTTCATATGAGCTATGGGAAGAATGGAACGTTTTTTGCACACCAATAGCGTGCACCTATTCCACATTGAGCAAGAGATTCATGATTGCATATAAAAAAGTGTAAGTATTGGAGAATACTATACCAAATTGAAAAGCTTATGGGATAGTCGTGATGCACTATGTCATCTTCCACATTGTGGAGGAAATGCCGGAAGGGAACTACAAGAATATCAACAAAAGCAGCGAACCATAAAGTTTCTCATGGGGCTTAACACGGTTTACACATCAGCACATGAATAAATCTTGCTCATGGAACCTTTACCTATAGTAAATAAGGTATATTTACTCATTGTTCAAGATGAAAAGCTGAGATTTGTCTCCACACAAACCATAGGAAGGATGCCAGAAGCTGCCGCACTTGTTGCCAGAGATAGTTATCCATAGTATCCTCACAAAAATTACCCACCAAGGAATCCACATCTCAAGTGCAATCGATGCAACAATATAGGCCATAATTCTGAGAATTGCCGAAGCCACTTCAAATGTGATTTTTGTGGTCTCAATGGACACAATTTTGAAAATTGTCGAAAGCGTCTCAAATGTAATTTTTGTGGTTTAAATGGACATGACATTAACATGTGTAGGAAGAAAGGAGCAATTCAAGATAAGAGGAACACAAGTTATGGCTTCCCCTCTAAAGCTCGTCATACTGACTTTCAAAAAAGTTGCTCCGACACAAAGACATCATCCCACAACCTTACATCTGCCCAATATCAAGAGCTCCTTACACTTCTCAATCAATCCAAATCAGGTAGCATGGCAAGTCAAGTGACTACTTCTTCAGGTAACACATTATGTGCAACTGTTTTCCATTCAAAAACTCGTTGGATTTTTGATACAGGGGCAATTAATCACGTGGTCTGTTCCCAAAACCTTATGAGCTCCAGCATTTCAGTCACTAATCGGCATGTGTATTTACCTGATCATTCTCTTGCATGTGTCACACATATTGGCACTGTACATTTCTCAAATAATTTCATACTCCATAATGTCTTGTGTGTTCCCTCTTTCAAATTAAATTTAGTTTCAATAGCCAAACTAACTCAAACTACATTTTGCCATGTCACCTTCACTAATAGTATGTGCTTTGTTTAGGACAAATGCTCAAGGAAGACGATTGAGATGAGAACTGAGAAAGCAGGACTCTACTACCTGACTATTTCTAAAAAGGCTAGGTGTTTCTTCGTTTCAAATACTACTTCCACCAACTCTCATCTATGGCATCAACGACTTGATCATTTATCTAATAACAGTTTGCGTGTAATTTCTCTTTCCATCAACACACATTTTTGTTCCATTAGTGATTGTTCTATTTGTCCATTAGCTAAGTAAACACGTAATCCATTTCTTTTAAGTTCCATCAATACAAAAGCACCTTTTGAAATGATTTATGTTGATATTTGGGGTGGCTATCACATTGCAGCACTTAATGGAGCATGTTATTTCCTCACTATTGTTGATGACTACTCAAGATGCACATGGGTTTATCTCTTACATGCTAAATCTGATACACGCACATTTCTTACCACCTTCATTAATCTTGTTGAAACATAATTTTCATCTAGAGTTAAAATCATTCGTAGCGACAATGGACTAGAATTTTCTATGACCCAGTTGTTTTCTACCAAAGGAATCCTTCATCAAACCAGTTGTGTCTCTACCCCTCAACAAAATGGTGTTGTTGAACGCAAACACCGTCATCTTCTCAATGTTGCTCGTTCTTTGCTCTTCCAAGCCAATCTCCCTAAAAATTTTGGGGAGATGCCATTCTTACAGCCACATACCTCATAAATCGTACTCCAACACTTGTTCTCAAGGGTAAAACACCATTTGAAGTCCTTTTTCACAAAATTCCTAGGTATGAACATCTTCGTGTTTTTGGTTCTCTTTGTTTTGTGTCTGCACATCATGATCGACTCACCAAGTTTGATCCTAGATCACATAGATGCATATTCATTGGGTATCCATCTGGGATAAAAAGGTTATCGTGTCTACAATCTGGAAACAAACAAGACTTTAGTGTCTCATGATGTTATCTTTCATGAAAATGTATTTTCTTATCTCACTTCCGCTGTCAATACTCCAACTCTATTCACTCCATCAGAAAATACTTATTTATGATGACATACCTAACATTCGTCAATCAACAAATCCAAATACATCACTTCATCATACACAATCTATCATTCCAACAATCGACTCAGACATTCTTCACCTCAAAATTCATCTCCAGAAACATCATCATCAACTCATCCACCACACATAACTCCTCCAACACCAGTCGCACATAGACTATCGATCCACCAATGTTCCTAGCTACCTCAAAAATATCATGTAAAAGATTCCTTGTCTTCTTAGTCTTTCCCTTCGTCTCACTTAGCATCGTCCAAAGACAAAGGTACTTATCATTCTTTATCTCATGTACTTACCTATGACCAATTATCACCTGCACATCGTGCCTTTGCCACTTCTATTTCCATTCTCAGGGAACCAACCACATTTGCTAAAACTTTCAACGATCAAAGATGGCAACTTTTCATGAACCAAGAACTGGATGCTCTTGAAACTAATGGCACTTGGATACTTCAACAGCTTCCTCCAAACAAAAAACCAGTTGGTTGTAAATGGGTCTACAAAATCAAGTATAATCCCGATGGCTTTGTGGAACGAGCCAAGGCTCGGTTGGTGGCCAAAAGATACAGTCAAATTGAAGGTTTTGACTCTCAAGAAACTTTTGCACCGGTAGCCAAACTTGTCACTGTTCTACTTCTTCTTGCCGTTGTTGCTATTCAAAATTGGCAACTTCGATAACTCGATGTCAATAATGCTTTTCTCTATGGTGATCTTCATGAAGATGTCTACATGTCCCTTCCACCTGGATTCGGACGAAAGGGGAAAACACAAGTATATAAGCTACATAAATCTTTGTATGGACTCAAACAAGCCTCACGACAATGGTTCATCAAGCTATCAACAACACTTAAGCTAGCTGATTTTAACCAATCCAAGTATGATCACTCACTGTTTGTCCAAACCCGTGGTAATTCCTTCTCTACTCTTCTTGTCTATGTAGATGATATAATCATAACATAAAACATGAAGAAATTAAGAATCATCACATGAGACAATTCAAACTTAAAGATCTCGGTAAATTAAAGTATTTTTTGGGCATAAAAGTTTCACGTTCTAAGAAGGGAATTGTTCTGTCACAATGCTAGTACGCTCTTGAAATATTGGAGGACATGGGTTATCTTGGTGCCAAATCTGCCAATTCACCCATGGAACAAAATTTATCCCTCAACAAGGTTGAAGGGGAATTCATCAGTAATCTCATATCCTATCGAAGACTTGTTGGGAGATTAATATACCTAACCATCACAAGGCCCGACTTAATGTATGTCGTGCACATTCTCAATCAATATATGGATAAACCATGTCAACCACATTTAGAAGCAGCTCAACGAGTGCTACGATATGTCAAGAACACACCAGGGTAAGGCCTCTTTTTCTCAACAACTAGTTCATTACAACTAAATGCTTTCTATGACGCAGATTGGGCAAAATGCACATATACACGACGATCAACCACAGAATATTGTATGCTTTTTGGAAACTCGCTAATTTCTTGGAAGACTAAGAAACAAAATATGGTTTCACGATCAAGTGTAGAAGCAGAATACCGCTCTATGGCAGCAGCATGTTACGAAGTAATCTAGTTACGATACATTTTGGATTATTTGGGTATCAAACACTCCCAACCAACCAAGTTATATTGTGACAATCAAACAACCATTCACATTGCATTAAATCTAGTGTTTCATGAATGAACCAAACACATAGGGATCGATTGTCATCTAGTAAGAGAAAAGATTCAAGCTGGAATGATCAAAACATATCATATCTCTACATTAGAGCAACCATCAAATATATTTACCAAATCCTTGAGTTTTCCATAGCTCTTAAGCTTACTTAACAAGTTAGGAATAATTAACATATATTTCAACTTGAGGGAGAATTTTAAAGAACTTGAGATCCAACTGGTGACAACCAACACACCAACCGGAAGCAGCCACCAAAAGCTTGGTGGGGAAGGATAGGTTGTCGAAGAACATGCCTCTCCATAATTGTGTTTATTTTTAATTATTATAATTTTCTTTTTCTTTTGTATAAATAGGTTGTAAACATTCGTTTATTCATCATCAATAAAATCATTTCTTACAATCACGCATATCTCTTATCACCACCCATACATAATCTCTCATCTCCACAGTTATATTTGCATTCTTTTCCTAAACCAAGCTTATTCTTACCTATTTTCTCTTGATGCTATAGGTTGAGACGTCACAGCGAAAAACGTATCGAGTTCATTCTAAAAAGTACTTGTATCATGCACATAAAATAGAATGAGATAGAATGGAGTTTAAATTAATGTGATCATTCCAAGTACTCATTTCGTACCTTTTAAATTTATTGATAAACCTATAAAATAATATTCCACTATTTTTTTCAATTTTATAATAATTAATTTCTATTGGCCTATATATGTCTTCTAGTTAAATTTAAGATTTATAATTTAAAATTAATTGAAAAATAAATGAGAATTTTTTTATAGAGATAAAAGTGCGGTAAAGAAATAAAAAAAATAAAAATAAATAAATAAATATAAAATTCAATCTAATTATTTTAAATATGGTGTGTTTTGTTATTAATAGTATATTTTTTTATATAATTATGTGTATATTAAAAAAATATTAATATAAATTGAATTTTGATTAATCAGATTTTTTATTATTATAATAATTATTTTTATTTTACTTATTCTTATGGATTATGGTTATTTTTTAAAAAAATTATCAATTTTTTATAGATAATCATAATCATAATTTTAATTATTTATATTTAAAATAACATGATAAGAAGTAATTAATTAATGATTAAAATAATTGGATATATGTTGTATTAATTTATAATAAATAAGTTTTTTTTATATGGTTAAGTGGATCCAAAATTTTATTTGACGGTGACGCATGGAAGATAACAAGTAGTTATGCTCGCAAGAGTACTCTGTTTCTACTCTTACTGTTGAATAGATGCTTAGGAGTTTATTTTTCTGGGAATATATTCTTTGATTTAGATAGACAAAATGTGAACTTTTTAAACCTAATACTATTAAACAAATCATGCCGAATATTATTTCACTCGAAAAGAAAATGATCATTAGTATTAATGGACTTTGCATTGGTATCTTTTAACTATTAAATATTTATATTTTTTAAAAAGATGTTTAAGTAATATTACATTACAATAGTTTATATTATCAAATACTAAAAAAAAAAAAAACAAAATTGCCAAATGGGTTCCCACCATCAAGTGGGAAGAGTGGGACTAATATCTTACTAGTAGTTATAATACTCTTTTTGGTAGCCGTTGTTCTTGCACATTTTTAAATGATACTTTAAAAATATTCAAATTATAAACAAAATAAAAAAAATATCAATATGTATATTAAAAGTTAAAGGTAATTTGATTTTATAAAATTTTATTATTTTCTACTCTCTCTTTTTTGTCTTCTTTCTTTCTTTCCTTTTTTTTATTATCTATATTCTCTAATTGCATTTAAAGTTTAGAGATTGTAACTAAATAAAAAATAAATGAGAATTTTTTTTATACCATTAGATAAAAGTGCGAAAAAAAAATAAAAATAAAAATAAAAATTAAGAGTGAACAACATTACAAATCCTTTAGTTATACAAAAAATAGTATTTTAAATTTTTTTTACGCATACCTTTGAAATCTTTGATGCATTTATCTCATATTAAATTATTCATTTATCTTTTACAATAAAAAGTATTTTTTTTAAAAAATAAATACATTAAAAATATTAGTATTTTTTTACAAAAATAAATATTAAAATAATAATATGTTATTAATAAAATGTTAGTGATAATACCGTAATATAAATTATTATTATTACAATAATAAATCATTAATTACATTTTTAGTGAGTTTGAGAATGATACATGTGTTATTTATTATTAAGAATAAAATAAATAAAAATATAGTATCAATAATTAGAAAACATATTTTAAATAAGGAGAAAAATATTAACTTACTAACTATACATTTTTATTAATTAAAATTTTAAATCTTAAATATTAAATACAAAATATTAACTTTTTAAATTTAAATTGATTAGATTTATGATTATTTTAATTTTTAATATATATATATATATAATGTCATTATTATATATAAATACACAGATAATTTATTTCAATTTTAACTAATAACAATAATGTTAAATTATACGTGTCATTATATATTAATAATTATAATTATTTATATTAATTTTAGATATATTTTAATAATTAATTATAAATGAATAGTAGTTTTTTTATGTTTTAGGTATATTTTTTATTTTTATCATTTATTTAAAAATATATTTAATTTTAAAAATTTAAATATTAACATAATTATTATTATATTACATTATTTAAAATATTGATATTAGTATTCATCTTTTAACTTTTTATTACATATTTTAAAATAAAAATAAATATAATTATTTCAAATATTAAATATTTTATTATCAAGAGTTAATTTTTCTGGTTAGTAGAAAAAATATTAATATATATTTAATTTTAATTAATTATATTTTTTAGTATTTTAATAATCATTATTGTTTTATATCTTAAGATATTTTTATTTTTAGAAAAAAAAATTATCTTATTTTTTTTAATAATTTTAATTATTTAAAGTTAAAATATTTTTAGATGTAAAAGTAATTAATGATTAAAACAATAAAATAGATGTTGTAATAATCGATAATAAATAAGCTTTTATTTTATTTTAAGTGGGTCCAAGATTTGATTTGACGGTGACGCAGGGAAGATAACAAGTTGCTAATGTCGCGGATGGAATACTCTGTTTCTACTCTGTTACTGGGAATATATTATTTGATTTAGATCGACAAAATGTATAAATCATGCCGAATATCATTCCATCGATTGACAAAACGTGACATCGTTATTCTTATCATGATCGAGACGTTAGTAACCATATAATGCAACTTGAAGGATCGCATTATCGTGAGGTTCTTAGAATATATATATAATTAATTAAATTAATTGTTTTTATAACTAACTATTAAATATTTATATCTTTTATGAAAAAGTTAGTTAAGTAAGATTTGGTTATATTATTTTATATTATCTTATACTCAAATATTCAAAAAATAACATATATAATAATAATAATAATAATTTACAGTTATAATATTTTTTTGGTACTAGTTGTTGCAAAATTTTAAATGATATTTTAAAAATATTTAAATACTTTAAAAAATATCAATTTAATTAAAAAAATAAATATGTATATAAAATATTAAAAGATAATTTATTTTTATAAAATTTTATTATATTTTTTTTCTTCTCTCGTTTATTTTATCTCTCTTTCTTAATATTTCTAATATATAGTTAAATTAAGTGAAAAATAAATAATTTTTTATATGAATAAATAAAAGTGTAAGTAAAGAAAATAATTAAAAAAAATTAAGAGTGAACGGGTAATAGTTATATAAAAAAACAATATTTTAATCTATTTTTTAATTTTTTAACAATTTAATCACTGTTTCGGTAACTTTGAAATTTTAGATGCTTTTATCTCAAAAATTAAAATGATTAAATTATTTATTTATTTTTTACAATAAAAATTATTTTTAAACAAATTGATATTTTAAAAAAATTGAATATATTAAAAATACTGTTTTTATATAAAAATAAATAATAAAATAATAAAATGGTAGTGATATAGTTAAAACAATAATAAATCACTAGTGACAATTTTAGTAATTTTGGAAATAATAAATCACTAGTGACAATTTTAGTAATTTTGGAATCAATACAAGTATTATTTATAGTTAAAAGAGTAAAATAGATAATTATTATAAAAAATATTCATTTATTAGTTATTAAATCTTAAATCTTAAATAATAATTCTTAAAATCTAAGTTGATTATATTTAAAATTATTTTAATTTTTTAATATATATTTACTTTTTTTTGTTTTTTTTTGTCGATTATTTGACCAAAATGTCCACATTATTGAGTCTTATAATCTAATCTTAATTAATAAAAATGATATTAATGTATAATTAATATTATAAATAAAAAAAATATTTTATATATTTTTGTTACGAATTATTATCATTGTTTAATAAAATATAAATTATAGACTGGGCGAGAGAGTTCACCTTTCTAAAAAAACTGTTTTGCCCATACGAATAACAATTCTTTATGCCTAAAGTTTTATCACACTCCTAACTGATTTACTTGAGAATGAGATGAATAGGGATAGTTATCTTAATATTTATAAATATTTGGTATTAGTTTCGTATATATTTTAATAATAACTATAGCTTATAAATAGATAATAAATTTTTCATAATTTAATAATTTAATAACTTTTTAATTTTATAAAATTTATTTTATTTTAAAAATATTAAACACTAATATAATTCTTAATATACTTTATTATTTAAAATATTAATATTCATTTTCATTTTTTAACTATTTTTTAAATAAAATAAAAAATTTAATTTAATTTAATATAATTATATGAGTATAGTGTGTTTTAAATAATAGATTATTTTTTATGTAATTATATATATATATATAATATTAAAGTATAATTAATAGTATTTTTAAGGTTATGATTATTTTTAATAAAATATTATTAAATTTTTATAGATAATTATAGTTTTAATAATCTATAATTAAAATATTTTTAAAAATAATAAAATATATAATATAATAATTTACAGTAAATAAACTTTTTTCCCTGTATAAATATGTGGTTAAGTGGGTCCTAGATTTCATTTGACGTTGACCTATAACAAGTTGTTATGCTCGCTGATGGAAGTCCGAGGGAATTGCAATGCGTAAATAAAAAATAATAATATTATATTATTATAAATTATATAAATTATTTATTATATTTTATAATTAATTATATTTTTATGTTATTATTATCAAGTAAACTAATCTTAAAAAAAATATTTATGATAATAATAATTTATATTTCCATAATATTACAATCTTATTATTTATTTACAAATTTTTTTATAAAAAATACCTATAAAGAAATTTTAAATTTTTTTTTTATTGAATTGAATTAAGCTAATTTTCCTCCTAATAACTCTCTTTTTTAACCAACTACTTTTCTTATTGTTGAAGCAAATAGGAACGGTCTAGTTATCCTTAAAATTAACTAAATGTTTCATTAAATAATAAATATTATGGCAATTTCAATATCTTTTATACATGTTTTTTTTATTTTTAATTAATATATTATGATTTTTTAGAAATAGGTAATATAGTATTTATGTAACTAAAAAAAATTATCACTATATTTTATTTTTACTTTTTGTCTAATTAGAAAAACCAAATTGAGGTATAGATTAGATTGGATATGATATTTAACCGGTGGATTTCTCAAATTAAATTATGTATTTTATTGTCAGGAAAGTACATCTAAATATTTAGAATAAGAGGAACTAAAAGTTTTATTAAGGAGAAGATGGGAAGCGGAGATGGCCGGCTGAGTTTTTTTATTTTTTATGCTAATAAGAAAGATATATTATCTTTATCATTATAAATTAAAGACGCTATAATTATTTTTTTTAATGCACTAATTTTCTATTTTAAAAAATATATATTATTTTTATAATTTTTAGTTCATATTATTAGTTTTATTATTTTTAAAAAATTAATATTATAATTATTAAAATCTATGATATAATAAATGATTAAGATATTTAAAATAGTTTCACTTTTAATTCCTTTATTAAAAATAATATGTTTATTTTTATACAATATTAAAAAAAATTAATTTATGTTATAAGAAAAATAATTTTTTTTCTATGAGTTAAAAATAAAACTTTATATATATAAAAAATTACGTTACCTAATTAAAATGCTTTATAATGATCATTATAATTTTATAATTATTTAAAAAATTCGTTTAATCTTATGGTTAAATTGCATTTTTATAGAAAATTTTAATTATCATCAATAATGGAACATTTGAACCCACCCATAAATTACAAATCTAAACTGTATTCTTTTAAGTCATATCAAGACTGCGACGTCTTTATCATTTGCAAACCAAAAGCTGGATTGTTACTAATTAAATTACACAAAGAGCACTTCAAAATATAGAAAATTTCAAATATAATATTCTATACATATATATGTATATATATATATATATATATCTTTTATTTTTTGTATTTTTTTATAAAAATAAAAAATCAAAATAATTCTGCTATATTATCTATCCCTGCTTCCATTATAAGTTTCTATTCACTCCCAAAACAGATGATATGGTTTATTGGACCAAACGTGAAAGAAAGCTATTTTAAAAAAAAACGACATTCAACTCGAAAGGCCAGATTATGGCAGATAGATGACATTTAACCATTTAACATCTGAAATTAAGCGAGGTAACTTACTACCAGCAAAATACATGTATAATGTTTTAATTGCAAGAAATAATATTTGAGTTTTATTCTTAACCTCTAAACAAAAAAAATATATTTTTTATAAAAAATCAAATGTTGTCCATTAAATGTTTTTTTCATAACTAACATATTTTTTTAAGAAGTTAAAAATAAAAATGTCTTAATGAGTTATTGATATATAAAATGAATTAATGTATAATTCATATATTTGTATTAAGAGGAAAAGAAATTAAAAAATCAACAAAACTTTTATTTTATTAATCAAATGAATTAAAAATAACAACCACCTGAAATACATGTAATATTAATTTTCCCTTCATTCTTTCCCCTTTTTTTATATACTTACAACTTGTCACATACAATGTAAATATCTATTTATCAATATCTATTGATAACTGTATATGGCCAATCGATCTCTCCTATGACTTTTCCCCCTGTAGGAAATAATCTGTGAGAAAAGCTTTTCTTTGAGAGCAAAAGAATATTTTGAAAATTTTCTGTTTCATCAAATTTTTAAATTTTTTTGAGTATATATATATATCTGTTTGGTCAGTAAACGATCCAAAGTGCAACGTTCTCTAGGCTCCAACAACTAAATTTTATGAGGAAATTACCTTATACTATGGTACGAGGTTGTGGCAAGTAGTGTCACAAGGATAAGCACAGCCAATCAACTTAGTCGATCTCCTACTGAAATACCAATCGCCTACTGCTTCTGCAATGGTCTGGTACATAGAACAACACTATGTTACCCTAACAATGTTAGATTAACATATCAAAGCTATAAAACTACAAGACATGACACTTCAAGCTTTTAAGGGCGTTAAAATTATACAAAATTACACATTATTGCGAACTAATCATTGTATGACACGTGTACCTAGAAGTCTTAACTTAGAAACTCTGATGAGAAATGCCACTAAAATATAGAATCAATTTGCTTAAAATTTTTGAATTAACTACTTCATCTACAAAACAACAAAACATGGTGCTTCAAATCTTCAAGGGTGTTGAAATTTATACAAAATTACACATTATTGTGCAAGAGCCAATCATTGTATGACACGTGTACCTAAAAGTCTTAACTTAGAAACCCTGATGAGAAATGCCACTGAACCACAGAATCAGTTGGCTTAAAATTGCTAAATTAACCAGTTACTTCATCTACAAAACTACAAGACATGGTACTTCAAACCTTCAAGGGCGTTAAAATTATACAAAATTACACATTATTGCACACGAACCAATCATTGTATGACACATGTACCTAAAAATCTTAACTTAAAAACCCTGATAAGAAATGTTACTGAACCACAGAATCAGTACGCTTATAATTGTTGAATTAACTAGTTACTTCATCCACATATATGAGTACTGCTAATTAAAGCAGAGTCCATAAGCTGAATAATACATCTTTGTTTGTACTTGCTCAAGCTATGCAAATGCTATCTAGAAGTAGCGAGATAAATAACAGTGCTTCATCATTTACTGTTAACAATGCCACAGAAGAACCCAAATATGTACCTTATTTCGTATTCTTGGGGAGTCAAACCCAAACCATGTGTCCTGAGACTCACTTTGGCAATGAGCAAAACACGAATTAATGAACATCCCTCCTCTTGCTGAGTATTTGTAGAATAATGCTAAAGCATTAAGCATATTACGCCTAAAACCTGAAACATAAGCAGTCAGGTTAACATGCAAATTCACAGACTTACATATAAGGCTTTATATTTTCTAGCAACCAATCCAAAAATATGCATTGATTTTTAGCACAATAATGTAAAGAGATCCTTGGTGTTTAAACAGGAAAGAACAGGAGTACCTTGCAATATATCTATCTGGTCAGCACTGCATTTTGCTGGATTCAGTTTGCAATGATTCCAGTGTCCGTGCAGATCAGCAGAAGGTGGAACCAAAATATGATGGAACTATCATCATGAATTAAAACTTTCACTAGTTTTTCAATATCTCTTAAATTGTAAAGTAGATTTTGCTTGAATTCAGATAACAAATGCACAAGAATATATACTTGGAACACGTCATATGCTGAGTTCAAAATGAAATAAGGAGTTGAAATGTATCTCAGTGTGTACTGTGGAAAAAAGCACTGTATAGAGAAGAAAAGGACACGTTAGAGTAATGAAATCACATGGGAAAAAAAATACTTGTAATCATAGACCAATTTGAACCAGTAGGGTACAAAAGAAATAATACCAAATCCGGAAAATTAAGGGAACTGGTACAATTCTTGTTCAGGTTCTTCTCCACACCCTGACATGCAAGCTTATCATATGTCAATATGCATGTTCGAACGTAAAAAATAAATAAATAAAAGTGCAAATAGGGAATATATTACCATAGAATACAGCAAAACGTTTATAGTCTACAAATCATAATGCTTCATTGGGTTACTTGTAAAAGATATGTCGTATTCATACCTGCAATGAAACTAATTTTTTGAAGAAATACCTCTGTGTGTGATTCAAACTTATGTCTCTCCTGCAAGGAAAAAAGAGAGAAACTTTGACATCAGAGGTGAAATTTGACCAATTAGAAAGAAAGATGCAAAACAGCAAATAAATTTTAGGAAAACAACGTTTACCCATCAAGGAAAAATCCAGCATCACTCATGCATTTTACGCTGGCGATTTTAGGTAAATATTTGGCGAACTTGTCACAATGGAGAAAGGTTGCTAGACCCCCAGCTGAGCAACCCGATAGCAAAGCCTAGAATACATGGAATAAGTAATTCAGTTTTCATTCAAGCTCACGTTAGACAACTTTAGCAGCTTTGCCTTGTTAACTGACATGCTTATTTATGATGAAATATGAAAAATGAAACTCCTAAAAAGAAATAATAAGAAAGGTATAAATAATATAGCTGAAATTAGAACAGATGACTAAATGCATAATAATAAAGACGGTTTTACCTTTCGCGCTTGTCCTAGACCTTTTGGCAGAAGATCAAGAATGATTGCTTCCCAAATCTTCTGCCCTCTGAAATAAAGCAGTGATGTCTGTCCATTTACAGAAAACAATCAATCAACCAAACCAATACCACTAAGTATGCACTGCAGCAAGACCGGTAAATCCAAATACAATACTCATACACACTACCAATTGGCAATTGTAGGGAAAATCGGGTATATTTTCCCTATTCTAAGTAGTTACTATTCACTTATGATTTAAATGAATAGAACTCAAACTAACCCGATTGCTGTTACCACCTTGGTCATCATATCTGCGGGATTCTCTGTCGTACTAATCTTCTGAACTAGTACTCCACCTTCTTCAATAATCTACTCGCGAAATGATATGACGTCGTGTGCTTTGTACATACATGGTAGACTTGGTTCTTTGCTAAATGAATAGTACTCTGACTACCACAAAACACCTTAATATGTTTTTGACCAACTCTCAAGTCTTCAAGCAAACCTCGTAACCAAATAGTTTCCTTCACAGCCTATGTAACTGTCATATACTCTGCCTCTGTAGTAGAGAAAGCAAGCGTAGATGCAAGGTAGACTTTCAGGCGGCGGTGCTCTGGAGTAAACACGTAACCGGATTAGCAATGACTTGTCTAAATCTCTGCGTGAAAGTCGAATCACAATATCCATTTGCCACGTTGACCAATGGTATTATCTGTTGAAATACTAAACCAACATCTACGGTATTTATAATATCACGTAGAATCCATTTCTGACCAACCAATGTCGCTTTACCAGGATCATGCACGTATCATAACTGCTGACCTTGACCGTACGTGAAATGTCGGTCTTCATGTACCAGCCATTGCATCGTACATGTTACCAAGCTGCATTTACATATGGTACCTTTGTCATATATTCTCGTTACTGCGTCATTCTTAGGAGATAATTGAGCACTAAGCTTGAATTGAGGAACTAGCGGAGTACTTACGGGTTTTGTCTGTTCATTCATACCAAAGCGTTGTAGTATCAGCTCAAATATTGACTCAGGTCAAACTAAGCTTCCTTCTTCACATGCCTACTTATCTCCATGCGAGAATCTTAGCACGTTTCTCCCAATTTTTAATCTCGAACTCACGACTTAGTTGAGCCGGCACTTTTCAATTTTGACTCTTGATGCTGTCAACGTATCATCGACGTCTGATAGGAGATAGGCGAAAGACTCGTTTTGTAGCTTGCGAAAATACACGCAATGATCGTGTGTGCTTACGGTATACTTTTGTTGCCATAAAGATCAAATTGTTTGTACCACCGCCTTGGAGATTGCTGATCCATACAATGATTTGTTCGACTTACAAACCCAATTCTCTTTACGCAATGACAATAAACCCTTGGTTGGAGACGTATAGATTTCCTCTTCTAAGTCATACCGTGTAGAAACGCGGTTTTCCACGTCAAGTTGAACTAGTTCCAAATCGAAATGTGCTACTGAGGCCAACAAAATTCTAATGGAAGAATGTTTTACAATGGAGAAAATACCTCGTTATAATCGATTCTCGCTTGGCGTAGCCACTTGTACCTTGCCTTGTAGCGAATACCATCTTTGTTAGGAAATCCATCTTTCTTTGCATACACCCGTTTGCATCCAATTGCCTTCTTGCTTTAGGTAGTTGTGTCAACTTCCGTGTTTTATTCTTACGAAGGGACAAAGTTCTTCATCCGTAGCTTCCATCTTTTTCGACTTCGAGCTTCGATTGCTTTTTATATATGGAAGGAACATCATCGTACCTGGTAGTGCGCGAGCCGTATTCTTAAAGCGAGCAAGTAGGTCTTCAAAATCCTTGTATCGGCAGGTACCTTGACATTTTGTCGTCGTGGCACATCAAGCTATGAGTTTCTTATTCTTGTGCATGGAGGTTCTTAGGTTAAAACCTCTTCATCGATTCATCTTATCAATGGTATCAAGCTATGCGGTTTCTTCTTTATTCTTGTGGAGTTCTTGGGTTAAAACCTCTTCATCTGATTCATCTTCATGTCCAATGGAGGATCAACTTCTTATCTTCGCTAATTGGATTAATAATCTTGCTTTCAAACTCCAGCTTGTTTCGGAGTTTGCTCCACCCGCTACAAGTGCCATCAATCTTAGTTACCTTTCTCGGCAATGCGAGATTCATCAAGGTGACATCTACGCTAAAGATTATCTTTTTCGTTTCAAGGCACCGTAGTCGATATCCTTAGAACCGAGAGAGAGATCCCCCGAAAAAATGGCTTTCTTGGCTCTTGGGTCAAGCTTTGATTCTGTTACATGATAGTATGCAATTGAACCAAACACGTATGAGAAATCGTAATCTACAGCGAGGTTTTCCAGACAATACCTACATAGGCGTTTTGCCTTGAAGCGACGATGGTAGGACGGTTGAGATGACATGCGTATGTCATGACACCGGCCAATCTTGCTTGCCTAAACCAACGTTTGACAACGTACACGAACCTTTTCCGTGAAAGTGGTTCGTACGTTCTGTAACTCCGTTTTGTTGTGGTGTTTTTCGAATAGTGAAGTGTCGCACTATCCGCTTCTTTTTTCACAAACTTTCATAAATGGATCATTTGTGTACTCGGTGAAATTATCGGACCTGGACGCTTGATCTTTTACCGGTCTGAGTCTCGATCATCTTCTTCCAACGAGAAAAATCTGACAACCGTCATCCTTAACTGCTTTATGAGATACATCCGAACTCTTACGGAGAAGTCGTGATGAAAGTGACATAATAATGTTTTACTGCCACTATGGATGGAGTTCTTGGCCATTACATCGGTATGGATGTAATCCAAAATGCCACTGTATTATGAAGAGTAGTGCCAAAGCTTACTCTTTTACGCTTCCCCAATACCTGATACTCGCATAATTCCAACTTGTCGGTTCTCGCACCTTTTAACCAGGCCTTGCTTTACTAGAATGCAGCAAAGCTTTTTCCACGCAACGTGTCCCAAACGCATATGCCTGACTTGGTAGTTTCTAAATCTCTTTCTTCATCACGAAGCTGCTGCGTCTTTGTCGATACAGTACTACTGCCAGGTAGTAGTAAAGGTTATTCTTCGGGAACACCTTTCATTGCCCTGAAGTGCTCAGGAAGTAACCTTGATGCCACGTTTGTATGGTCGCGGTGAAGCGCTTTTGATTAAGACTCCCGACAATGAGATTCTTCTGTATACGGAGCATAATGAGCATCTATCAGAGACCACTGGTTGAACCATCTTGATTCTTGAAGCAGGTATCTTAGATTCCCAAAACTTTGCATGGATAATCATTACTGTAAGAAAACAACTCCCCTTGCGTTATTTCTTCAAAGTTAAAGAACAAGTTTCCTTGTTAGGAGACATATGGAAAGTACATCTTGAATCAAAAATCAAATCACCGGGATGAGATACGTTGACGAACCAACCAATACAAAATGCGAATCTGAATTGCTTTCGGCTACAATGCATCAGTTACTGACTTTTCCTTTCTTTTTTTGCGAACCGGACAATTTTTCTTCCAATGGCCTTTCTCGCTGACAAAAGGTACATTCATCTTTACCAAGTCTTCATTTTGATAGAGATCTACCTCTCCTTCCTTTATGTTGTGTTTGCGGACGTCTGCTACAGGACAATGTCTCTGTTTTCTGCTTTCTCTTTATCTTTCTTTCTAATTTCATAACTATACAAAGTAGTACAAACTTCCTCGAAAGACATTTTATCCTTCCCAAGTAGGTAAGCTCGTAATAAGATGATCAAACTACGTGAGGAAGGGAGGCTAATTGACATGTCAAGGCTAAATCTTCATCTTTAAAAGTTTCATCCATATTTAACAAATCTGCTAATTGATTAAAAGCGATAATGTGGTCGGATTTGTAGTACACGAAAGGTATTCAAAACGGAACTTCTTCAAATGATTTTGTCCCTCTTCTTCGTGAACTTGTTCTCGGCGCTTTCCCCTGACTTGCGGATGTCTCCTTCGTAGGCGTGTACTTTTGTTCTCTTGAGAGACACGAACGGATTGTACCACGTACGCGTCGGTTGATATTTTTCCCTTCTACTTCATGGCTCCATCTGGTTTCTCTTCAATAACGATGTCTGAACCTTGTTGAAATAGAAGCATCTAGAACTTTGCCTTGTCACGTGCCGAAATGACGAGTCCCGTCAAACTTCTCCACGCTCGAACCTTGCATTCATCACCGTAGTTACGCTTGACGTGGATGAGCGGCCTTTGTTTGAAAGAAATTTTTCTTCAGCCATTTCTTCAAATTACAACAACTAGCAACTATATTCCAATAGCGAACAAGCGAATACAAAGCAAATGCCTAGGTAGAAAACCTTGACTCGTACCAATTGTTGGGAAAATCGGGTATATTTTCCATTATTCTAAGTAGTTACTATTCAACATGATTTAAATGAATAGAACTCAAAACTAACTTAGATAAAATAATGCTATTGGAAATATAATGTTAAAATAAACTAAAACAGATATTGAAACAGAAATATTAAAGTAGAAAAATAATAACAACAGAAATTTAATGAGGTTCGGTATAAATGTTACCTAGGTCCTCGGGCGTCATTGACCACTTCCACTATCTCCAAATGAAAGAACTTCAAAATTACAACTAATTGGGCAAAATTGAGCTAATCAATTACCCTTACAAAAGAGAAAAAGATTTACAAATTTTTGGGATGTTTACAAATGGTGAAAGAAGACTTTATTTATAGCCCCAAATCCAACAACCATCTTCGTTCCTAACAAATGTGGGACTTTTCTAATTTTCTCACTAAGGAGCAATATATAACAGCAATAGTACTGAGAATTCAGGGAGACTTCGTCTGCTAAGAACAGTAAGCAAACGAATAAAATTATTATGGGAAGATGAAGATATTTGGCGCAAACTTAATGGGTCTGGCGGTGAAAAAATTGTACTTTGTGTTAAACTTCTACTCTAGCTGAAAGCTCTATTGAAGTATGAATAAAGTTTACTAAAAAGGGCCACCTAAGAGTTCTGACACCATAGCAAGAGATATTGGCGGAGAAATTGGAGCAAATGTACACAATTAAAGAACATTGAAAGAAAATAACAGACTTGTTAAGAGCATTACCCCGTTGTTAAACATCGCATCTCCAGCAAACGAGGCTCCATCACAATATCTAAGCTTCACACGGTTCCAATTATAGAAATCTGGATCAAAATAAGAAAGTGATAGTAAATTAGAGTTGAAGAAATCCTTGAAAAGTTTATTTCTTGGCATCAGCAGCAGTCCAAAAATTTGATAAGAAAGTCCGTGCTCAATTTTTTAATCAGTCATATTTTCTTAATAATCGATCTACAAATAATTGCTATGAAGTTTCAAACAGAGCAAAAGAAGAGTTCATATTCAGTAGAAAACAAGAAAACTTGGGCATGAACCAATAATGATCAACAGCTTCATCCAAACTGTGAGTCTGTGACTCGTTAAATTTGGGCTGTCACCTGTCAGAAGACTCAGAACCAGACTACAGGATCCATTTATGAAAAAGATGTATTCGTAGACAGTCGCGGATGTAGGATTAGAGGTCAAGATAGGGCACTAAAAAACAGTAAAAAAAAATTTTATAGTTATTATCTGCTTCTTGTTAAAAAAATATTTAAAAACTAATATTTATTATAATTAAAATTTTATTTATTAAAAAATAAGAAGATCCTCCACATCTCTCTACAGATCCACCCCTGCTTGTAGAGACGTATACAAAACTTAAAAATCTCTCACAAAAGTTACCTTTTCACTAATTTGTGTTAAAATTTATATAATAAGATTCATTGTGATAGTTAGCCTACTCTAACTTGCCTTCAGAAAACTAGCCTTTAAGGTTGAAGGAGCTGCTTCTTGAGAGGGAGAGCATTTCACAAAAATCGCATGTTCATAGAATCATTGTTAACTCTGACCCAAAGATAAAAATAAAAATAGAATCATAGTTAATTATTGACAACAAAAGCAATAGTAATGTCTACTGCTTTCTAACCTGGCACAGATGTGCAGTGATAACTGAAAATTATATCCAAGACCAAGAAGGTGTTAGATATTATTGTTATAAAGCTCCTTAATTTAAGGAGCAAATTAAGGAGCAAAACATCATTAAATTAAGGAGCAAAACATGGAGCTTAATTCTAGGAGCAATTCAAGGAACCATTAATTTAAGGAGTAATTCAAGGAGTGAATTTTCCTATAAATAGATGTGTAATTGTAATGAATTAACCATCCAAAGTGTTCATTCCAATTGAGAGAAAAGCTTAGAGAGAAAAGCTTTTGTGAGAGAAAATTGAAAGCAATTTTCTTGGGTGTAATTGGGTTGTGAGTTGTGAGTGTCGTAAACACCTTGTGTAATTTCTCCCCTTTCAGTAAAAAAAAGATCTGCAGCAGGTCCGGAGACGTAAGCAAGATTGGCCGAACTCCGTTATCAAATCTTGTGTGTTATTGTTTCTATTCTTGCTTTCGTAAATCTAGCTTATCGGGAATTTGCGTTATTCCCAACAACCGGTATCGAGGTATTCGTAGTGATTTATCGATTTTAACGAAATAGTCGAAACCGATCCAGGAAGTCATATTTTGAAGTGGGAGCAATGGATAGCGGATGAAGGAAGGGTGAAACTCGAGAAATTTGATGGCACAGTTCGGGTTTTGGAAAATGCGAGATAGAGGATTATACAGTATCAAAGAAATCATATCAACCTCTCAGCAAGAAGCCGAGGCTATGAAGGAAGAAAATTGGAATCTTACAGGCAGAATGACGCCCTGAAGTTATTCGATTGACGTTATCCTGCCGTAATGTTGCTTTCAACATAGCAAAGGGAAAAGACCACCGGGTCTTATGGCGGCTACTCTCCGATATGTATGAGAGCGTCACTCAAACAAAGTGTGCACTTGATGAGGCGCTTGTTCAATTTTGCGGATGACGGAAGGCGCGTCGGTAGCTCAACTCTCAATGAACTCATCAGTTACAACCCGGTTGAGTTCGGTGGAAATGGTCGATGAAGAAGTACGGCGCATTGATACTTTTGTCTTACCGTAGTGCCGGAATGCTGTCGCGCTGGCGTAGTAGCTCGTCGGGAAGCAATAAGTTGAAATTTGGCGATGTTCGTGATTTGGTTCTCGGTGAAAGATCCGACGTAGAGAGACAATTGAATCGTCGGCCTCTTCGGCTTTTGCATACGAGTCAGAGGAAGAAATTCAACCAAGAAAATGGACGTGGTAGAAGCCCGACTCTGAGGTAGATCGAAAAGGGACGGGAGGTCCAAATCTAGGAATCCTAATAATTCCCATAGCTCGAAGACTATCGAGTGTTGGAATTGTGGAAGAAGCAAGCATCTAAAATCGGTGCAAGAATGCACCTTAGGACAAACAAGTGAAGGCGGAGGCAAATGTTACTTCCACTCGGGAGGAGATGATGCATTGATATGCTCTTTGGGAGCCAAGGAAGAATCTTGGGTGCTAGGCTGGAAGCGTATCGTCTACGTACTTCACGAAAGAATTCTTCGAGAAATATGTCCCAGGAAACCTTGGAAAGGTATATCTCTTGGTGATGATCAACCATGTGCTATTATTGAGGTGTGTAGTGAAGATTAAGTTAAACGGAGTGTTTGGGAGGTGAAGGATGTCGGGCGTATTCCGACCTCGGGAAAGGAACTTAATCTCGGTGGGCGATTGGCTAGTGAAGGCTACACTACGATCTTCCATGGTGATGATTGGAAGATTTCAAAGGGTGCGATAGCCGGTTGCTCGAGCAAGAAAAGTGGCACTTCTGCATGACAGCTAGGAAGCACGTTGTTCAATCACAATTGTAGCAAGCAATGAAACACGAACCCGTGGGCACCGGAGATTAGGCCAGCCATGAGTGAGAAGGATGAAGATTATGCCTTTCAAAAGAAAAACTTCCCGGTCTACAAACAGAGATGGACGTGTGTGAAGATTGTATACTTGGAAAGCAAAAGAGAGTCGCTTTCGGACAAGTGGTAGAACCCCAAAGAAGGAAAAGCTAGAGCTTATTCACTCGGATGTTTGGGGACCAACAACCATCTCATCCATTGGTGGGAAACAATACTTCGTGACTTTCGTGATGATCGTTCTCGAAGGTATGGGTTTACTTTCTAAAGCATAAGTCTGAAGTATTTGAGGCTTTCGAGAAGATGGAAAGCTATGGTGGAAAATGAGACGGGTTTGAAGATCAAAAGCTCGGATCCGAGGTAATGTGGTGGTGAATATAAGACACCGATTCAAAAATTTTTGCTATGAGCGTGGGATCGAATAGAAAGAGCCGTTGGCACGCCTCGACCACAATGGTGTAGGCGGCGTATGAGCCGAACGTTGACAGAAAGAGCCGGAACGTTCGTATACGGTCGGAGTCTGACGTTACGGCGAAGCCGGTCGTAATCAACACGGCAGTACTTGATCAACCGAGGCACAATCTGTTCCATTGGAGCGCATAGAATACCGGGAGGAGGTATGGAGCGAAAAAGAGGTGAAACTATCACATCTAAAAGTTTTTCGGTGTGTAGCATTTGTGCATATCGGTGATCAAGGTAGGAATAAAGCTTGATCCCAAATCCAAGAAATGCACGTTCATCGTGGTATGGTGAGGATGAGTTTGGCCTACCGTATTTGGGATGACGAAACAAGAAAGTTATCCGTAGCGAGAGATGTGATTTTCAACGAAAGGGTGATGTATAAGGACATGCGCATAAAATGAGCCGCCAATGAATCGGAGCGAATGATTCGGTATTTGCGGTCTGAGATGATGTCCCGGATAGTTTCGCATGAACCAATTGTAACAAATCCTCAACGGAGGGAACTTGTTGGACAGTAGTACACAGTATTCGACACATCCCAACCTCTTTACTCCGGCTCACGTATTGAGAAGGTCTTCTCGACCTCATGTATGCCCAATGCGGAGATACATGAACTATATGTTGCTAAGCGATGGAGGGGGGCACGAATGCTATGATGAAGGTCGGACTCGAGATTCCCAATAAGTGGGAGCTGGCATGAAAGAAGAAATGAAATCTCTCATCTCCAACGGGACGTGGGAACTACCGAGTTACCTATGGGAAGAGGCACTTCACAACAAATGGGTGTCTTAGGGTGAAAAAAGAGCATGATGGTGCCAAGAGATGCAAGGCACGTCTAGTTGTTAAAGGATATCAACAGAAGGAAGGAGTTGACTACGGTGACATTTTCGCTTCTGTTGTGAAGCTCAATACTATCGGTCGTGAGTATTGTGGCCTATGAAGATCTTCATCTTGAAGCAGGTTGGATGTGAAGATCGCATTCCTTCATGGAGATTTAGATGAAGAGATATACATGTACCGACAGAAGGTTTCTCGAGAAAGAGGGAAGAAAGAGCATGGTGTGCGACTTAAGAAGAGTTTGTATGGCACAGAAACAAGCCGAGACAATGAGTACGAAAGTTTGATAGCTCTACCTGAGAAGGTTTAGTGCAATGTCA
This sequence comes from Hippophae rhamnoides, assembly GCA_033030585.1. Lineage (NCBI taxonomy): Eukaryota > Viridiplantae > Streptophyta > Magnoliopsida > Rosales > Elaeagnaceae > Hippophae > Hippophae rhamnoides. The sequence continues at coordinate 53,822,543 of CM065432.1, forward strand.
ATCTATGACCATTGTTACTCTTAAAGAGATATAGGTCCGGTTATATCATTTACTACTTTATGTTGATGATATGTTAGTAGCAGGTTCGGATATGGATGATATCGTAAGATTGAAGCATCAATTGTCAAAAGAGTTTGACATGAAAGACTTGGGTCCGGCCAAAAAAGATTCTTGGAATGCAAATCACAAGAAATAAGAAGAAAGGATCCTTGCCGTTATCTGGGGCGAGTACGTATCAATCGTGTTTTGCGTAGATTCAACGTGAGCAATGCCAAGCCGGTTAGCACACCCTTGTGGTCATTTTCGCACTATCCAAGGATCAATCCCCTGAACGAGAGGAAGAGAGAGAGAATTCATGGCTAAGGTTCGCTATGCCTCGCCATTGGAAGTTTGATGTACGCAATGATAGTGCATGCAGACCGGACATTAACCACGAAATGCGGTGGGAGTTGTTAGCGGTTATGTCAAATCCGTGGGAAAACTCATCGTGGGAAGCGATCAGTGGATTTTGAGGTATCTACGGTACTTGAGAAAAGTGTTTGTACTTTAGTAAAGGAAAGTTAAAAGAAATGCGAGGATAAGTAGATGCAGACTTTGGAGGTGAAGTTGATCACCGAAGAAGCACCATTTGTTATATATTTCTTGTTGGAGCTACATTTGTTAGTTGGATGTCACAAATATAGAAAATTGTCACTACATCCCTACAGTAGGTGAGTATGTAGCGATCAGCTAGTAAAGAGATGATATGGCTTGAGGTTTGTTAAGCGAGTTGGGATTCAAATGAGAAGAAGTTACTGCGTAGTGATAGTCAAATGCGCAATACACATGAAGAATTCAACATTTCGTTAAATAAACATATTGGACGTTATCACACGTCGTCTATTAGAAGATGATGTGTTAATCTTGCGGAGAAGATTCAAGGGAGCAAAAATCCAGAGATATGTTAACAAAGGTGGTGATTATTGACAATGAAGTCATGAAGTTGTGCTGGCTTCCAAATATGAATAAAGCATAGAAAAGGCTGCTGCGTTGATCGAGGTGTGAAGGCAGTTGAAATCGGTCTTGAGTGGGAGATTGTTAGATATTATTGTTATAAAGCTCCAATTTAAGGAGCAGATTAAGGAATAGCAAAACATCCTTAAATTAAGGAAGCGAAACATGGAACAAAACAAGGAGTAAACACATGGAGCAAAACATGGAGCAAAACATGGAATAAAACAAGGAGTAAAACATGGAGCTTAATTCTAGGAGCAATTCAAGGAACCAATAATTTAAGGAGTAATTCAAGGAGGGAATTTTCCTATAAATAGACAATGTGTAATTGTAATGAATTAACCATCCAAAGTGTTCATTCCAATTGAGAGAAAAGCTTAGAGAGAAAAGCTTTTGTGAGAGAAAATTGAGAGTAATTTTCTTGGGTGTAATTGGGTTGTGAGTTGTGAGTGTCGTAAACACCTTGTGTAATTTCTCCCCTTTCAGTAAAAAAAAGATCTGCAGGTCAGGAGGCGTGTAAGCAAGATAGAACTCCGTTATCAAATCTTGTGTGTTATTGTTTCTATTCTTGCTTTCTCATAAATCTAACTTATCGGGAATTTGTGTTATTTCCCAACAGAAGGTACTAATTCAAGTTTCAAATGGGAAGTCGAAGGATAAGCCATTTTTCTTTAATAAGATTCAACACTCTAGGCCATAAAAAATGACTTAATTCTGAAAAAATAAGTTTTCTTAGCTAAATGCCCATTCCTTTATAACATGACAACAAATGCCAAACAAACCCGTTAAGAAATTCACATAAACCATATTAAAAATCTAGCCAAAAAGCAATCCATGTGACTTGCTCTCCCCCATTTACCTCATCCAATTGCATCAATTCATGGGAACGTTGACTAAATCGGTGTCATCTCAGTGTACATAGTTTTGTGGGTAGATAATATTTAAAAGGTTAGACTCTTAAATTTTAATTTTTTATTAGAAATGCTTAAAACACCTATTGATATTGGATCAAGTTGACTTCAGTGTGTAATTTGCAATCTGTCAAGTGTAAGTGGCAACAGATTCAAACTCGGACATGGCTTCGCTACTTGGATAAAGTTACTTTTAAAACATTTCTATATATCACAAATATATCAAAATCATAATTAAAATGACAATTTTTCATTGTATACAATTACATGAACTAACCATACTTAGTGATAATATTACGTTATAATTAATGATAAATATAACTTTTCTAACAACAAAAGATGACAAGACATAAAAGTTTCCCTTGACCCAGAGCATGTCATAAGCTAGAAGTGAACATATATTGTTGTGGCTTGTCGGCTATATATTACGTGAAAAAGACAATTAAGAATGTGAAGGGAATTTAGATTGTCTACGTTTATAGAAAAACTCACATAACACCGGTGCATAGCTATATCTATGTGTTGGGTTTTTACTCTTATTTGGAGGAGCCCAAGTGAAGCCCATGTGGTTTAAAAGCCATGGAGTACGAAGGGCAATTATGTCATTTCATTGTCTTAATTAATAAACACATTTAGGGTTTTTTGTGTGAAAAATAAGTAGAGAAAAACGTGTATAGCAAAAACACCAGCTGCACCAGAAAAACTGCTCTTAGTTTTTCAGTTTTCCCTCTCCAGCCAGTCTTCATCAAGTGTTCCGATCGAAGGCCGTTTGTGGTCCGATTAAGCTGAAATTTTGCAGGAAGTTTCACGACTCAAGACTCTTTAATCTGTGCGGTGGGATTTAGATTTGGCTCACTGGTTTGAGAAATTATGAGCATTGAACAGTGACTACGAATTGGGTTAGATTTCTCCATTCTTCTTGAAATAATTGTTAGTTTCCAAGAAGTGTATTCTTGATGATGTTGTTGATTGTTTTCCTCTAGTTTTACCTAGAGAGAATTGTTGTACAATTGTTTCTTGATAGTGGAAGTTTTGGAGAGGAGTGTCGTGGTTGTTTCCTTCCTACACCGGGAAGGTTTTTCCATGTAAATTGCTTGTGTTGATTTTGTGCATGTTTCATTTTAAGATCTATTTATTTGTTTCCTAAAAGATTCACACAAAGAAGGAGAATAGGTTTAATTCCGCTGTTTAGAGCTTGATTAAGTTCGAATTGAAATTGTGATTCTCCAAACAAAGTGGTATCAGAGCTGTGGTTATTATTCTGAAATTTCTTGTGTTGAATAATGGAAGCAAATTTGAGTAGAATGATTACTTTGAATGGTTCTAATTATCACACTTGGAAAGGAAAAATGGAAGATCTCCTTTATGTCAAACAGTTTCATTTACCGGTGTTTGCCTCTGAGAAGCGAAAAGTTATACGAAGAAGAATGGACTTTGTTACATCGACAAGTCTGTGGGTATATAAGATAAAGTGGGTAGATGATAATGTTTTGAATCATATTAGTGGAGAAATACATACTGCACTATGGAATAAACTTGAAGAGTTGTATGCTCGGAAAATAGGAAATAATAAAATGTTTCTTATAAAGCAATTGATGGCTTTAAGGTACCAAGATGGAACTCAGTTGTGAGATCACTTGAATACGTTCCAAGGAATAATCAATCGATTAGGTGGAATGGGTATCAAGTTTGATGATGAGATTCAAGGGTTGTGTTTACTGGAGTACGTTGCTGTCGAACTCTCGGGAAACATTTAGAATGTCATTAAGTAACTCAACTCCAAATGGTGTAATCAATATGGATCGGCTAAGAGTAGTGTTTTGAATGAAGAAATGAGAAGAAAATCACACGGGTCTTCTCGAATGAGATTTTGGTTACGTAGAAGAGGGGAGTAAAAACAGTAGGTTTCAAGAACAAAGAAAAAGGAAGAAGCAAGTCTAGGTTTTCCTAATATCGAGTGTCATCACCGTGGCATGAAAGTGGCACATCAAGAAATATTGCGTTGAAGCGGGATAACAAGAATAAAGACAAAGAAACGAAGGGTGATGTTAGTAAATAAAATGATCGAGTTGCCACCGCTAGCTTAGAAGACTTTCTTATTGTTTATAATGAAGATGTTGTCAATGTTGGATGTCACGAGGTCAGTTGGGTTATTGAGAGTAGAGCCTCCAGTCATGCCACGGCTCGAGAGTACTTCTGTACATCCCATACAAAGAAAGTGACTTTGGGACGGTGAAGTTGGGTAATGATGGCTTGGTTAAAGTCATTGGTATCGAGATGTGTGTTTGGAGATGAATAATGGCACGAGACTACTTCTGTGAGTGGGTAAAGCATATTCTTGAAATTTGTTTGAACTTGATCTATGCGTGTAAACTTGATGATGAAGGATATTGCAATACCTTTAGTAATGGTCACTGGAAACTTACTAAAAGGTGCTATGGTTTGTTGCTCGTGGGAACAAACATTCCAGTTTGTATATACCACGGGCGAGACTCTTTAAAGGCATTATTAATGTCAGGACGGATGAGCTCACATCGAATCCGTGGCATAAGAGACTTGCTCACATGAGTGAGAAAGGCTTGGCAGTATTAACTAAAAAGAATCTTCTTTCTAGAATGAATGATGTTTGTTTAAGAAGATGTACTCATTGTTTAGCAGGGAAACAAAATAGAGTTTCTTTCAAGAGTTCCCCTCCTTCAAGAAAACAATACATACTTGATTTGGTACATTCAGATGTATGTGGTCCTATGAAGACAAAAACTTTGGGCGGTGCCAGTTATTTTGTGACCTTCATAGATGATTGTTCAAGAAAGTTATGGGTGTACACTTTGAAGAGCAAAGATCAAGTACTATATGTGTTTAAATAGTTTCAAGCCTTAGTGGAAAGACAAACTGGGAAGAAATTGCGGTGCATCAAAACAGATAATGAGGGAGAGTATTCAAGTCCTTTTGATGAGTATTGTAGGTATCAGGGCATTCGACATCAAAAGACACCTCCCAAGACTCCTCAGTTAAATGGGTTGGCTGAGAGAATGAACATGACATTGGTTGAAAGAGTAAGATGCCTTCTTTCGTAGGCCCGCCATGCCAAGATCTTTCTCGAGGCGAGGCTTTGAATACGATTGTACATGTTCTTAATCTCACACCATGTGTTCCTCTTCAATTTGATGTACCAAATAGAGTTGGGGATCGGCAAAGATGTTTCTTATGATCATCTTCGCGTTTTTGGTTGCAAGGCATTTCAGGCATATACCAAAAGATGAGAGATCTAAGCTCGACGTGGAAGACACGACAATGTATCTTTGTTGGTTATGGCGGTCTGGATGAATTTGGCTACAGATTTTATGATCCAGTTGAGAAGAAACGGTAAGAAGTCGTGATGATGTGTTTATAAAAGATCAAACTATACAAGATGTCGTAGAAGATAGAAAAATGAGTCCATCAAGATAGCGATGATTTGATTGACCTAGATCCTGTTCCTTTATCACGATCTGAGATGGAACAAAATGTTCAAGATGACCAACAGGGTTTAGATGATGTAGATATGCAAGCCGAAACGGATCACCGGACTGCGGTCGGTTGCCGATCGCAATTCCACCCTGCGAGGTCACCAAGAGACCGACGTCCTTCCACACGGTATGATGACATGATGAGTATGTGTTATTGTGACGGATGAGGAGAACCTCAATGTTATGCGAAGCGTTTATGGAAGATGGAAACGGCACACCCTTGGGCGTTATGGAAGATGAGATGCAATCGATGTAGACAATCACACGTTTTAGCTAGTAAAGTTGCCTAAGGGTAAGAGAGCTTTGAAGAATGTGGGTCTACGGGGTGGAAGCAGAAGAACACAATTCAAAACCACGATACAAAGCTGGGCGGTCGTCGAGGATTCGATCAGAGAAAAGGTATTGATTTTGATGATATTTTCTCTCGTATTTGTGAAGATGTCTTCCATACGTGTTGTTTCTAGGTCTAGCAACAAGCTTGGATTTAGAAATTGAGCAAATGGATGTGAAACCGTCTTTCTTCATGGTGAGTTAGAGGAAGAGATTTGTATGGAGCAACCAGTGGTTTTGAGGTTAAAGGAAAAGAGGATTACGTATGCTGTCGGTTAAGGAAAAGCCTCTACGGGTTGCAAGCACCTAGACAATGGTATAAGAAGTTTGAGTCGCGCATGAGCATGGTTACAAGAAGACTACTTGATCATTGTGTTTTTGTGCAAAAATTCTCTCGACGATGACTTTATCATTTTATTGCTCTATGTTGATTTACATGTTGATTGTTGGCATCAATTCTTCAAGAATTGATAATTTGAAAGCCGATTGAGTAAGTCCTTTGCCATGAAGGACTTCAGTGGGCAAACAAAACAAATTCTTGGTATTCGAATTTGTCGAGACAAGAAAAGAAAGAAGTTGTACATGTCACAGAACGATATATCAACAAAGTACTTGAAAGGTTTCAATGGATAAAGCTAAAGTGGTTTCTTCTCCTTTATCTAATCATTTTAAGTCGAGATCGAGTCAAGGCCGCTTCACGAGATAAAGAGAAGGAAGATATGGAAAAGGTTCCATATGCCTCGTGACAGGAAGCTTAATGTATGCAATGGTGTGTACAAGGCCGATATAAATGTGCGATAGAGTTGTTAGTCGTTTTCTTTCGAATCCGGGAAGAAGAAAGACATTGGGATGTAGTAAAGTGGATTATGAGATATCTTCGAGGTACTTCCAAGTTAACACTTAGCTTTGGAAGTGGAAAACCAAGGTGTTAGTGGATACATCGATTCGGATTTGGCAAGAGATGAAGATTCTCGTAAGTCTACTTTAGGTTATCTAATTATTTTCTCTCGGTGGAGCAGTTTCAGTAGTCAAGATTGCAAAAGTGTGTTGCGGCTTTCTACAATGAGGCGGAGTTTATTGCGGCAACGGAAGCCCTGTAAGTGAGTTGTCAGGATGAAAGCAGCTCTTAAGAGAACTTGGTTTCAAGCACAGTAAATATGTGTTATTCTCATGATAATCGAGTTCTATTCACCTAGCGAAGAACTCGGCATTTCACTCAAGATCAAAGCATATTGGTGTGAGGTATCATTGGATAAGGGATACTCTTATGATAGGTTACTTGAACTTGAAAATCTATCTAGATGAGAATGGATCGACATGCTAACAAAAGCGGTGTCAAGAGAAAAACTTGATGTTTGTTGTTTAATTGCCTAATGGCGGATCCTCCATCTAATCGGAAAAGGGGAGATTTTGTTGGGTTTTCCTCCTTATTTGATGAGGAAAGCCCAATGTGGTTTAAAAGCCCATTGGAGTAAGTAAGAGGGAAATTATGTCATTTCATTGTCTTAATTAATAAACACATTTAGGGTTTTTTGTGTGAAAAATCGTAGAGAAAAACGTGTGCGCAAAAAACATCGGTACGTGGTAAAAACTCGTCTCGGCTTTTTCGGGCTTTTCCTCTCCGGCCAGTTTCATAAAGTGCTCGATCGAAGGCCGTTTGTGGTCCGATTAAGTCAAATTTTGCGGTGAAGGTTCACGACTCAAGACTCTTTAACTGCTCGGTGGGATTTGGATTTGGCTCACTGGTTTCGAGAAATTATGAGCGGAAAGAAGGAATGACTCTGAATTGGGTTAGATTTCTCCATTCTTCTTGGAAATAATTAGTTTCGAAGTGTATTCTTAGACGATGATGTTGTTGATTTTTTGACTCTAGTTTTACCTAGAGAGAATGTCCTATACAATTTTTTCTTGATAGTGAAAGTTTTGGATAGGAGTGTCGTGATTGTTTCCTTCTTACACCGGGAAGGTTTTTCCACGTAAATTGGTTGTGTTGATTTTGTGCATGTTTCATTTTAAGCTCTATTTATTTGTTTCCTAAAAGATTCACACAAAGAAGGAGAATATGTTTAATTCCGCTGTTTAGAGCTTGATTAAGTTCGAATTAAAATTGTGATTCTCATAACACTATACACCTATTTGATTTCAATCATTAATACCCTGACATAAATCCGATCGTCCATTCTAACAATATGTAAGTTTTTTCATTCAAGAATTCAACAGGTTCTAAGATTTACACATTTTATAGACTCATATATTGAACATCCCCATGCACATTGTGTCGGGAAGTTTATAGGCTATTACTGGTCTATTGTTACAAATATATGACGAGTAGCTCTTTAAAAAATTATTTTCATTTCAAAATATGTGTAATTAAATCATGTAATATAATATGATATAATAAAATAGATGGATCTATTTTTATAAACTAATTATTTTATAACAATTAAAGTTACGAATCATTTCAAAGTTAGATATTTAAAATTTTATAATATATTATAATGTTGTTCTAATTTAAAAATAAGTAATTAAATATTAAGTTGTATACTTGTATTAGTTATAATAGCATAACACCACCCTCTGTAAAATTGTTAGCTCAAAGACTGCCTTTTACTCATAACATGTGACAACGACCCCTAGAAGTTTTGGACCTATGGGCGGTCAGCCTTAAAGTGCATGTTGGAAGTTATTGTTTTAGATCAAGGAAGTTAGCTGTTAATAGAACAATTAATCAAAACAAGGTTGTAAGTCAAGCCAAAAAAAAAAAACATTTGACAACTCAAGTAGAACATGGTACAAATACAATAAGCAGTCTCATATTGGAGGTCACGTGATCTAATAAAATAAAATAAATAAATGTACCTGGATTAAGCGAAGCGTTGTTACTAAGGATCCCGGAGAAAACCTCATATTTGCCCATGTAACGCGTCGACCCTCGACGCGTTTTAGCCCTCTCCAAGCATGATTGTATATCATTGCACCACCCACCGCCCTACCAAACAGGAAAAATGACCATGAATGCAACTGAAAACTGGACCCAGACCACCAAACACTACCAGAATGTACCCTTTTCTTGGACTCAAAGCAACGCATCGACTTTTGATCATTATTAATTAGGAAGATATAAAATTAACACGATTTCCGTTACAAAACTGTACGTTCCATTAATGGAATTCCAACAGCTTTTTTATTTCATTTAAACTCAAACTTATCGCCAAAAGAAATACATGTAACACGCTCAAATTATATCGACTCATCGTCACCGTGGGAAATGTTATTCATTAATATTCTTGTCTATACTACACACCGATCGTATTAAGCATTTGTTACTTGTTATTTTTAAAACAATAATTATATTAATTTTACATTTTATTACAGTGTAATATACATTATTACTTAACTAATAACAATGAATAATTTTCGGCGCCTCGTTATTTATCGGTGAACCGACAAATAAAAATAATAGTTTTTAGGTAATTATTTTGCGCCGCATGGAGAAAGAACGTGAGAAACTATGCCTCCAGCTCTCTCCACTTCCTATCCTATTAAAAAAAGCATATCAATTCTCTCCAATAGAATAGCGACACGTTGGAAGTACCTCTCAAGGCCGCTCACAGCAACATGGTCGTGAACTGTGAATCAACTGGACAGCAAGCACGAGACACAAAGCAAGACGAAAAGAGATCCACGAAGTAACACGACGACGTAGTTATTTTTAAAACAGCCAATCAATACCAATCCCAAAGCTCAAGGCCCAAAAATAAAACAGCCACAAGTGCTAAACCCCGGTGGATCCTAACGTACAGTAAAATCTTAAACGTGGCAACACAGGATTGGATAATAAGAAAATCACTTTTTGTTTGCGGTGGTGGTTGTGGCTCTCTCCTCCTTTTTTCTCATGAATTTTAATGTAACCCTTTCTTTTTTATCTAATAAATTTATGCTTATTAATATATAAAATATTTTTTAAATTATCTAATACTTTAGATATCAAGCAGAAGAAAAAATCCTACCTCTTCAATTATACTCTAATTTTTTAATTATAATAAGTTCTTTCTTAATTTTATTTTTTGCAATTAATAATTTAAAATACTCAAATTCACCTCGAACTGTAAAATCCAATTGTTCGCTCCGGCGCCAAATCCTCTGTGTAAATGATATGCAGGTAAACTCCCGTCCAAGCAAACTACAAAATTTCACCGCCAAAATATCAATTGAAATAGAACATTTTAAAACAAAAACATTTTTTAATACATAAAATTTAATTCAAAAAATTTATTCAATACTTTTCTTTCTTCGTTGGAAAAAACTTACGAGCTCCGAGAGCCGCAGCGTTGCGAACCACAGTCATGTTCACCATGAGCCGTCGCTGCAGCTCTGAACTGACTCGATGTGGCGCACACATTAGCAAAGCCAGCATTACCACAAGCACGACATTCACCTCCATAGTCTGTTCACCAACTCCAACACCTCCTCTGCTTCTCTGGAACTTCATGTATATTTTAAGGAGACAGATCCGTGAAATTATGAAATTACGGGTCAATAGATACGACGATGCGTTTAGGCTATTAAGCGCCCGGATTCGAACACTAAAGTAAATAGACGTGTAAAGCTGTTACTACTACTACTACTCTTTGTATCATTTAAGAAGAAAAATATCGATTCAATGGGGGGAGAGAGAGAGAGAGAGAGCTAGAGAGATTAGAGAAGAGCTTAAGCGTGGAATTTGAAGGAGCTGTATTTACTGTTTAGTTGAATTTGGAGGTAAAGTTGAAAGCGAAGGTGACTTAGTGCTAGAGGAGTATAAGTCTTGGCCAAATGGAAGATGTGAAAGCTTTAAAATAGTTTGTAATTGTGAACGTGTGGAAAGTGTAATGAGGATTTAGGGAGATGCTTTCGTAACGAAATGAAACAACTTTATAAGCCACAATTGAACGCAAAAGGATTGGAGCTGAGGGAAACAACTTGGATTGGATTATGGGACCCACTGCTTACCAGACGATGATATATAGAGACGATGATGATAGAGTTGCTGTGGTTTGTTGGTTTAGTAAGAGATAAAATGGTCTATCATTTTGGTTAGGTTCTTTAACAACTTGGGCACTACTTTTTTTATGGAAGGTTCTTTTGTTGATTTTAGTTGCTTATTACACTTGTGGCAATTTGTTACTACACAATATTAAAGATTTTTGCGGTATAATTTTTACATAATAATTGCAAAATATGATTATATGATAAAAATTACAGGATTATAAATAAATTTAATATTAACGGTTATATATTTTATTTTATTTGTTTAAATTTTAATTCTAAATTTATATTTCTTGATTTTTTTTGTTTCATTTAAAATTAAAAATATTATTTTAATTTTAAAATTTAAGAAAAATATAAAAATAAATTAAATATTATTTTAAATATAAATTATTTTATTAAAATATCTATAATTAATTTTATTAAACTATATTATACAAATAATTTTATATAATATTATCGTTCAATATTATACAAATTAATTATAATATAATTCAATATAATATAATCATAATTAATTTAAATTACATCAAATATTTTCTTAATGTATTATTGATTTAGTTTTTTTTTTATCTTTTTAATACATGAAAAAAAAACAATTGTTATTATTACCAAAATCACTTACTATTTTCATATAGTCACACATTAAAGTCTTTTATGTTTGCGATGAGAAGGATGACTAAATCACATCACAAACAGGACTACCGAAATTACTTTGATTTTGGTATAGATTTTTAAAAAAGTAATAATTTATTTAAAAAATAATTTAATTTGAATTAAAAAAATTTGTTGTTTGATTTGTGTTGAATCAAAAAAATTCACTCTATTTCTTGCAAAGAGATTTTATTTATCAATCTTTCATAATTATTATATCATAGTTTATAATATTTTAACCATTAATTTTATTATAATATTTAAATTTTAAAGATTTATATTTCGTTTATTTAACTAATATCATTACACATATTAATTATAAATTATAATAAATATTAAATAAATAATAGTAATAACTTATCCCTAAAATTTATTTATTTTAATATTCAAATCATTTATAATATTATTAATGCGATACAAATTTTATCGAAAATGATAAATAATTAAATAGTATATAATTTATGTCTTCCTAAAATTAGTCGTTTGTTGTTCGTCTATTTGTTTGTCATTCTTATGCTTGTATGAGTGACCGGAAGTGAGGCAAGTAAATACATAATTGAGAAGCGAGTAGAAAGAGAGAGGGTGAAAGTCACCACTGTTTAATAAATAATAAGAATTAAAAAAAAAAACATGAACGGAGGAATGGGTAAACATAACATGAATTTAAAAAAATGTAGAAATATAAAAATAATAAATGAATTTATGGGTTCAATTCTTAGAATATTTAAAGAAAATATAACTAAACAAGTCTAATAAAAATCTATTTTTTAAAATTAATAACCAAATTAAAACAATAAATTTAAAAACCGAATATTTTGGGTTAGATTGTTTCTAATATTTTGGATTAAGTAGGTTCCAATCTATTTTACACACCCTAACAAATATACATGTAACATGATATTGCATTGTAAAATATAGATTAGTATTATAAATAATACATTTTTATTTTATTAGTCTCCAAATTTTAAGTAAATATATATAGAGATCTTAAAATTTTTAAATTAATATTCAAATTTTAAAATTTTACACATGGTTTCATAAATTTATAAATCTTATAATTTAATTCTCAAATTTTTAAAAATTTATAAATTAGTCGTAATTTAACTATTAAAATACATATTTGTGAATAAAATTTTATAAGGTGTACGTAAAGTTTTAAAAATTTAATAACTAAATTATATGATTTAAAAATTTATAAAAATATGTGTGAAGTTTAAAAAATTTAATATCAAATCATATATTTTAAAAATAGAAAATTAATATGTAAATGTAGATAAAGTTTTAAAAAATATATATAGTTTAAGCTTAAATAATATTAACCAAAAAACCATGTGACTCACAGACAGGGGAAAGGAAAAAGAAACGGAGAGAGACTCGACTTGAGATAATAGTAGGCAAAATGAAATGACCGAATATGAGTAGTTTTCTTTTATTAAAATAAAAAATTATCTGGCAACTTTATTTTCTAATCAAGAGCACTAATTGTTGATGTAATAAGGACATGGTTGTATTTTAATTATTCAGGGTCCTTATTACATATTATTCAACACATTTTGCAACCATATAATAATTGTATTATTTTCAATTATCTAATTACATACTTAATTACATACTTGTTTTTGTTACAAACATAAAAATTCAATGAAATGCTAAATATTAATATTATATTATTTAATTAATAATATTTATTATATTCAAACCCAATAATTTAATTATCAATATTAAAAAGAACATTTTTTATTAACAAATTTTTACAATAATAAATCTATATGGATAGATAGAGAAAGAAATGTAAACTAAGTTATTCAGATTAAAAAATTATTTTTATTAAAATTTTATATTTTAATATTAATTAATTAAAATATTATTAAAATTTGATCATTTAATAACAATAAAATAATAGTTTTACGAAAAAAAATTGTTAAATATTTATTTCAATATTTATTTATTATCATTATTTTTAATTTAATATATTTTATTAATTTTATTTAAAAAATAAAAATATATATTTAAACAATTTTACGTTAGATTATTATTGTTGTTGATTTTTCCTTGATTTCATATAAAAGTTTATTTTTATCTTTTTTAATGGTTCATGTTTTATGGAATCTTAGTAACTTAATAATAAAATAATATTTTAATAATAAAATAATTAAAATAATATTATTTATTTTTATTATATTATATTTTTTCAAATGATAGATTAGTAAATATATTTTAAAATCAAAAGGACTTAATGAAATGAACTTTATATAACTTCTACAACCTCTCTAGTTAATAGATAACTTATTTTTAAAAATGTTATTAAAATTAAAAAATAACAATTTATATATATATATATAACTAATTAATTTTATTATTATTATTATTATTATTATTATTATTATTATTATTATTATTATTATATGCAATAAATAAATTATATATAAAAGCAGTTGAGCAGCCAGCGCGAAGTATAATGTCAGCATGTGGTTGTTAGATCTGAGGGTGTGTTCGCTAGGGAATGAGGAGAATTTTGGTAGTCATTTTATTGATTTTTTTTCAACTTTCCTCTTTAGTATTAATTTTTTTCCCACTCCACAGTATATAATTACAAAATTATTTATTTTTAATTTTTAGTATTACTTTTGAAAACATATTTAAGTAAATTATTATTTTTTTATTCTTAAAATTTCATTAGTAAATACAAAAGAAAATAATGATTTTTACACTTTATTTTATCTCCATTACAATTTATACTTATTCTCATTCCAGTTAATTTTTGAATATGATTTCATTATAGAAAACTCAAGTAACCAACGACTTCCTACACATGACTTACAGGTGGATTTATTGACTTAATGGCTTCTTCTTGACTCATATTGATTTATATTGATCTGTAATTATCATATTTGTAATAAAAAAAATTATAATTAGTCTGAGCAAAACAATTCTAATTTTTCAGTAACATATTAGTAATTTAACATCAATGTGTACCTTACAATATGGTTTGAAGAGAAAGTAATAACATGATCACAATGGGTTCTACTTTAAATTTCATGTTATCACCATGTCTGAGATTATTTTAATTAGAAAGATATATCAATATAAGAGTTTTTTTTCTTCTTGAATCATGTTTTTCAAAATTATTTCTTCATTTTCATAACGTTTCCTCAACTTAATAGTTCTTGGATATGCAAACATACGATTACTATACCTCCGTAACGAAGGGTAACAGTTGCCTTGTAATTTTAGGCAAATTAGCACTAATCTATACCAACATTTTATCCTTCTAATTTTTTTTAAAATGGACATTATAATTCAAAAAGTATACACTTTAATTTTTAAAAATGTGCATATAGATCATATAATTTTAAGTTTTTAAGACTAAAATGCATTTTTTTATTAAAACAATATAACTAAAATATTCATTTTATAAAAATCATGGGACATCTCATACATCTTACAAATAATACACTCCAAAATATTGATATATAACCTCGATTTTTAATCATTAATATAGATCTATGATCACGATTATAAAAATCAAGGCCTAAGTGAGAGAGAGCATAGGCTCTCACATATGATCTCGGTAAAAATATGAGACCATAAATATACCATTTGGTCATGATCTTTTATAAAATCGTGACCATAGACATACTATTTGATCACGATCTTATAAAAGATCAAGATTATAAACATATCATTTAGTGTCGATCTTTTATAAGATCGTGACCATAAACATATCATTTGATCACGATTTTAGAAAAAATCGAGGTCATAAGCATACCATTTGGTATCGATTTTTTATAAAACCAACACCAAATAACATGTTTATGGCCTCCGTCTTTTATATGACTATGATCAAATAATATGTCTATTATCTCTATTACACTTAAACTGTGATCATATACATATCAATTGACTCCATTTTTAAATATAAATTATAATAAATTTATCAATTATAATATTAAAAGTCATATTATATTAAAATTAAGAGTGTAATTACATTTGAGAATTTATATATATGCACTAAAACATAATAAAGCGTTACTAACTATAGTTAATTAAATTGATCCAAAATATGAAATACGTACAAAAAATTTACCAATAATAATACTAATCAAATTGTCCATAATCTAAATGAATATAACAAAAAAATAGATAAGAGCACATAGATTGTCTAATAAGCTAGCTATTACCGTAAGAATCGATTTATGAACTATGTTTACTCATTTCAGATCTCATCAATTTCACTGTCAGTGTAAATTTTTTTGTGATTAAGTTACGATGTACACATATTTTAAATTATTATTAATTATCCACCTATTTTGATAAAGAAAAATTTGATATCAAATTTCAAACTAGAAAAAAAAATACAAAAAATAATTTAAATTATTACCAAGTTAATCATAGAAGCAAATAGATCGGTAATAATTATCCTTATTAACATAAGGACATAATAACCACGAGTCACCAAATTATTTTACTTAGGACACTACATATTAGAACAAAAAATTAATTGTAAGTTTAATATAATCTAATTAATAAGATATTACATGGAGATGATCTATAACTAGTGTAAATAGTTTTATGTATTAAAGAAAAATAAAATATATAGAAATTATTTTTGAAGAGGCAAGTTATAACTTAATTAATGTTTTCAAAAATATAAGCTAGTTAAAAAAATTAATAGAAGTTATTTGAAAACTTGAGTTTGAGGATTGTGAAACTAGTTCTTGGAAAAGGGTTGAAAGGATGTGTAAAATTATTTCTACATACACCTTCAACAATAAACATTAGAAGCAAGTTTAGGATAAAACATGTTATTAAAGCAATCACATAATACCACTATGATTCATAAACAGAAGACACTTAATGAAAAATCAAACATGAAAGAAAGAACAACTGAATATTTAGATGATGCATTAAAGGTTTTAAAAAGCAATCACATATAAAGGTTTTAAAAAAGAAATCACATAATATCACTATGATTCACTTGGGACAGTTTGCGATATGGTGAGCAAGTTTAATTAAAGTACGAGATGTTTGTGCTTCTCCCATTGTAACGTTGTTGAAATAGAACGTAGCCATATTGTTAAAAGTAGATGAACACTGAAGCATAACGTTAAATTAAAACTTGAATGAATACCTAAAAATAAAGGTAACGGGCCATTGTGCTAAAAACACAAAGAGTGAACACATTTTCACTTCAAAGCATCATTCCATGCTAAGTTTGAAAGTATTTCCATATCTCATCAAACAATCAAAGACTGGAGTATCTAGATTCACTACTACAAAAATGAGCTTTAAATTCAATTAAAAATCAACTTTAATTTTTTTTATTACATATTTTACTCATTTTTTACTATACTTAAGAATCTGTATTTAATGACATGTAAATTTATATAATAATTTTGTGATTATTAATTTTTTTAAATAACTACACTACTTCAAATCATAAATATTTTAATGAACATCATATTGTTGAATCATGTCTTTCTCATTTCATTTTAACATAAATAAATAAATTAAACACCAACTTTAAATCTCAGTCATAAATATAAATATATAAATTTATTTTATTACGAATATTTATACAAAATCTACATAATAAAAATAATAACATACATAATACAAAAATTTGTACACATAATATACAAAAAATAACGCAAAGTGAATAATAAGTGCGTATGATTAATAGAAATACTTATAAGAGTAAATAAAGTGACAAAATGAAGGAAATGAAAAAAAGGTATTTTGTAAGTGAGAAAATGAGTATAATTTTTTTGAGTATTTTACTAAAAAAAATTAAGAGATCTGGAAAATAATTTGGAGAGTAAGAAAACTCACTAAACGGTGCTGAAATTAGTGGTTGTAGGTGGTCGAAAAATGAGAAAGAGTGGAGGAGGTGAAACTCAATTTTGGATTTTTGGGTGTTGTTTACATTGCTACAAATTAAAAATTGTGTTTAACGAGAAAAAAAGAAGAGAAAAAGAAAAATCTAGTTGTATAGCGTTGATTCAACACATCAACCAACTCTATATGTATCGTCGATTTTTTCGCTGATCTGACTCTAAGTTATAAATTGAATTTTTTCGAAAATCAACCTTACATATTGACTGAAATGATGTTTCATAGAATAAATCTTCTCTCAAAGATTAAAAAAAAACATAATTTAGTACTAGTAAAAAAAAGTTAGTTATCTAATATTGATATTGTAAAAAAAAAAGCTTATAAAGAAAACTCCAATTATACTGATTAATTATACAAGTATGAATAATCCTGATTGAAAAAATAAAGGGAATCTATGATATATTTAGAGGAATCACTATAGACATTTTTTTTTGGGTCAAAAAGATAATAATTTCATTCAACAAAAAAAAATACAAACCTAAAACTTACATATATGATAAATAGTAATCTAATCAATGAGTTTACTGCCATAATTTGGAAAAATAAAGCTTAAATATATGATACATGGTGAGATGGTGAAAATTAACAAGCAAATGACTACATCATGAAATTCAACGGAAACTCTTTGAATACAATTATGATTAGATCATTTAAAAAAAATCAAAAAACTCTTTTATAAATGTATAATTAAGTACTAATTGTATTATCAAAAATTTAAGTAGTAAATGAATAGACTTTTAACAAGAATGAGTAAAGAAAATGTTGCCTCAAATATAGTTAATTTGAATGCCAATCAAAGAAACAAAATTTTAACTTTTAATGTAAAATTATACTTTTGGCTAAGCATTTTAATTGGATAAGCAAATAAATTCAAACCGACCAAAATAAATAGGTTCAGTTTAAATTGATGTTTACAATTGTTAAAACATAAAAAATGACTATTCTTATTCGCCATTAAAGACTAACGTCTCTCAGTAATTATGCAAAACTATATTAATCTGCTGTGGACTGCGGTTCTTGATCTCTTGTGATTCTTTTAGTAAACTTTCAATCATCCTAACGAGGCTAGTATTTGCCTATTGTTAAAAATAAAAATACAAACATGGTTAATACAATTTGTAAAAGAATAAAAATAGTTTTCAAACATATTTACTCTATCTAGTCAGACTTATTATATTTAATTAAGCTAAATTAATAAAAAATATTTATTTAAAGTTTAATGTTTAAAATTTTAAATAAGTATGATTAGTCAATTCCAGTTTCATAAACAAAATAAATCAAATTAAATGATGAAATGAATGAGTTCAATTTAAATGGGGATAATGGTGTTTATAATTGGATAATAAAGAGGCTATAGCTCCCTAATATCATTTATTCAATTCAAAAAAGAGAAAAAAGTTATAACTCCTACTAATTATGCAAAATTTTAACTTACTCGTGGCTCCAAAAATATTAGTAAAATAAATTCATTTTTTTTATATTTACAAATTATGATTTTTAAATTACATATAAAAATTTATTGTTATTTCATAAATTTGATAAATGTGATTTGAAAATAAAATAATTACATGCATTTTTATTAGTAATTATACAATGACATAAAATTTTCCTCATAAATTAATTGATAATGTTTATTAATGCATATATTGTGTAATGTTTTGGACGATAAAAAATATATATAGTGGGAAGTGGTGTCTCATTACTCTTTTAAGTATTTGTTCCAAAAGAAAAAAGAAAAAAAAAGTGGCATCTCCAATAAACAAAAAATTGAAAGTGGCGGTGAGTTAAACGCAAAATTTGGAAAAATAAATGCAGTAACGACGTCGTGTTGTTTACAGTAAAAAGAGGGAAGCAGCATCGGAATCGTTTATTCACCGTGTTTCTCCGCGAAACGGCAAAACCTCGTCGTCTCTCTCTAAAACCCTTTCGATTACAGAACTTGCAGAGTCCGGACTTCGGAGAGAGAAATGGGAACGTCAGTGCAAATAACGCCGCTCTGCGGAGTGTACAGCGAGAACCCACTCTCGTATTTGGTGGCAATCGACGGCTTCAATTTTCTTATAGACTGTGGCTGGAACGACCACTTCGATCCCTCCCTTCTTCAACCTCTATCCAAGTTTTTTTCATCCTCTTCTCCTGTTTTAAAATTCCTTTTTTTTTTTGCATCCAGTCCCTTAACATTTTCAAATATTGCATTTCTTTTGCAGAGTATGTTCGACAATTGATGCAGTTTTGCTTTCACATCCAGACACACTTCACCTTGGTGCTCTGCCTTATGCTATGAGTAAATTGGGGCTTTCTGCTCCAGTTTTTTCCACTGAACCCGTTTACAGATTAGGCATCCTCACTTTGTATGACCAATATGTCTCCCGCAAGGTGAATATTCATACTGGGTGTTTGAATTTATGCCATGTTTGATAACCATTTCGAATTCCAATTTCTTATTTGTGTAGTTTGATTTTTAATTTCTATTTAAAAAAAAAAGAAAAAAAAGAAAAGAAAAGTCGTTTGATAACCTAGTTTCAATTTTCAAAACTAGGAACTGGACATTGCATGTTTGGTAACCAATTTCTAACTGTAAATCTAATTTAGAACTTTTTTACGATTCTGAAAGAAATAAAAACTCTTAATGAATTATCAAACATACCCATTTTCAAAATTTAGAAATTGAAAAATGAAATGGTTATCAAATTAGCCTTTATTGAAACTAAGCTGTTTTTATACGTCTTTGTTCTCTTTTTATCTTGTGTAAAGTATGCTTTATGTTTCAATTCCAGCAAGGGTCAGAGTTCGACCTGTTTACTCTTGATGATATCGACAATGCTTTCTCGAATGTGACCAGACTAACTTATTCTCAAAACCATCATCTAAATGGTAGGCAATTATTTGATACTCTTTCACTCTGGAACTAATCTTACTTAGTTCCTAGCGGTTGGTGTTTCTCTTTTATCATCTTTCGTCTTATTTTCCCCTTTTGGGTATAGGCAAAGGAGAGGGAATTGTAATTTCTCCACATGTGGCGGGTCATCTATTGGGAGGTACTGTATGGAAAATTACAAAGGATGGTGAGGATGTTGTATATGCTGTTGACTTCAACCATCGCAAAGAGAAGTAAATCTTTTTCAATTATTTACCCTCAAGTTGTAGTGTAATAAGTCTGACTAAAGTAAGGGGTACTCATTGTTTAGTTTTTCTTCAGACATTTGAATGGAATTAATCAGTCCTCTTTTGTGCGGCCTGCTGTTCTGATAACAGATGCCTATAATGCTCTGAATAATCAGCCTTATAGACGCCAAAAAGACAAAGAATTTACAGGTACTTGAAAACAGTTTTTTTTTGGGGGAACGAAATGGGAATACAAATATGGTTCATCATTGTATGTCATATGTGCGTCTCTTTTTGCAAATTTTCTCTTATAAACATTTTGCATTAATATTGAGCTTGCTATCATTCACGCGGAGATATATATTAAAGGTTTTGGCATTTTGCTAATCAAGGTGGTTTTATCTTTATATTGTAGACACCATAAAAAAGACTCTATGGGTAGATGGGAAGGTGTTACTACCAGTTGATACCGCTGGGCGGGTTTTAGAGCTTCTTCAAATCTTGGAAACGGTTAGTAGATGGAATACGGGTTAAAAATAATATAAAAATTTTGTACATTGAGCAACATTATAATTTTTGGTATTGGATCACGTAAAAACATGCAGTGTTGGTCGGAGGAAAATCTGAACTACCCCATCTATTTCCTTACATATGTTGCAAGTAGCACCATTGATTATGTTAAGAGTTCCCTTGAGTGGATGAGTGACTCTATCGCAAAGTCATTTGAGAAAACGCGTGAAAATGCTTTTCTTTTGAAGTAAGCTGTTTTATATACATGCACCAATTCAATCTCAATATGTACTTAACAACAATGGGTTACATTTACTTATTTGGTACTTATGCCAACTGTTGCAGACATATTACACTTTTAATTAACAAGAGTGATCTTGATAATGCTCCAGATGGTCCAAAGGTTAGATATCGTCATACTTTGAGTAGTGTAATATTTGTATTTTGCATTCACTAATCATCTCATATAGGTTGTTCTAGCATCAATGGCCAGTTTGGAAGCAGGTTTTTCCCATGATATATTTGCAGAATGGGCGACTGATGCCAGGAATCTTGTACTTTTCACAGAAAGAGGCCAGGTAAATTATAGGACTTAAGGTTTTGGCAAAATCGTTCCTGTCAAATTTATGTCTCTGTTGGTTTCTATTATTGATCTTGCAAATGAAATACTTTTGTTTTTAGTGCTGCAAGTTCTAGAAGCCAATATTATTAATTGACACTGTAGATTTAGGTAAATGAAGAACTTGGAAAAGTGTTCTTGGCTTTTTTCCCATTTGATTATTATGTTGCTTAAAATGATAAACTAGCCTTGTTCATTGAATCAATACTGCTTTTTCTGTAAGAAGGAGACATTCTTTGTGCAATATTTGATTTACGCCGCTCATTATATTTGAAAGGTGCAATACCAATTTCATTTCTTTATTACTTAACTACACATACAGCATCATCATTTCATATTAACTGTTGGGTTTGCTACATTAATCCTTATGAGCCAGTTACCTTTATGGGGAGGAGGAGAAGAGGGGGGGCGGGGGGAGGGGGGGCGGGACTCTTGATATTGATTTTTGTTTGTATCCACGAACTACTCATCTCTGTCCCCCATTTTTTTATGCTTGTAAACTATTTTTGTCAAGGCTGTCCACTGTGTTGTTGGTATTCATGCTGTCAATTTTTCTTTGCCGCATGTACAGTGACTTGCCAAAATTAAAGTATCATTTCCACTAAAGTAACCCTTTGGTGTTGTTGTCTCTAAAACTATTTTAATAAAGTGTCCTCCTTTCTTGGTGATGCCAAGGATGTTAGTCATGGATCTTCACTAGGATGATTCAATTTTAGTTTATTGTAGAATTAGGAGTTGGAGTGTTTTCCCTTTATCTTAGAATTTATGTATGCTGGTCATAAGTCCTGCGGTGTCCTGATGGTATAGAAGTGCATTAATACCTAAAAGTAAGCTAGCCTTTTGCGATAGTATGTTGGAGACTTCCTCCCCTTTCACATAGTTGTATGTGTATTTTGCATTGCTTCTTCCTCAAAGGTATTTATGTACCCTGAAATCTTGAATTTTATGTAGTTTGGCACTTTAGCTCGCATGCTTCAAGCAGATCCACCTCCAAAAGCTGTTAAAATGACCATGTCCAAGAGGGTTCCTTTGGTAGGAGATGAGCTAATTGCTTATGAAGAAGAACAAAACCGAATTAGAAAGGAAGAAGCTTTAAAGGCGAGTCTCATGAAGGAGGAAGAATCAAAAACCCTGCATGGGGCTGATATTAATACAAGTGATCCAATGATCATTGATGCTGGCAACTCTAATCCTTCACCAGAGGGTATCTTAACAGCAATTTCACTTTTCTTATGCTCTCTTTGAATTTTGTGTGCTCTTCTTTAACTTTAATTATGTACAGCTAAATGATCTTGGCCATTTTGACTTTCAACAATGAGTATCAATTCTGGAGCTGATTGCTATATTGAAGTTTTTCTGTACAAATTAGAAACTTAAATGGATTTGTTGGTTTGTATGATGATAATGGTTAAGTGCTTATATTTTATTCTGAAAGCAATCATCGAACACCCAAAGGGCACCTTTGGTGATTGAACTATGGTTTTTGCTTACATAAATTTTTATAGCTTAGGCTATGATCAGTTTTCCAGCAAGCTTTTATCTTGTGATCCAAATGTTTGAGTTGTATACTCAGCTGTTTTCTGTTTGTTCCATGAATTATTTCATCCTATGTGTCAGTGGCAGGTCCACATGGTGGTGGGTACCGGGACATCTTAATTGATGGATTTGTTCCTCCCTCCACCAGTGTTGTTCCGATGTTTCCATTTTATGAAAATACAGCTGAGTGGGATGATTTTGGTGAAGTAATTAATCCTGATGATTATGTGATCAAGGAGGATGACATGCACGAAGCATCATTACATGTAAGTTTTCATGCTGATATCTGTTTCTCTCTGTCAAGTTTGGCTCTTTTTTCTTTCTTGGTTTAGCTGCTGATTAATAGCTATAGGTTGGTGGAGATATGGACGGAAATCTTGACGAAGGCTCTGCTAGTTTGATACTTGACACAAAACCTTCAAAAGTTGTATCCAATGAATTGACCGTAAGTTTGATTTTGACCTAAGAATCATAAATGGTTGTGTAAGTTTTGCTTACCATATTCGTATTTCTGTATAGTTTTGTCCTATACAGTGGTGTTAGTTAACAATAATTGATTTGAAGGAGTTTTGTATTCATGAAAGCTATGTTCTGATTCAGGTGCAAGTCAAGAGTTCATTACTTTATATGGACTTTGAGGGCCGGTCTGACGCACGTTCCATCAAATCAATTCTGTCTCATATGGCTCCTTTAAAGCTTGTAGGAATCTTTACCTATCTTGTTTTCTTTCCTGGCATTCTCCTTTTCTTGTTGGAGCTATGAAGAGACGTTTTAGGCTTTAGCTTTTTCATGTAGAGACTTCTATTTTTTAGTAAATTAACCTCGTGGTTATGGCGTGTTCCTTTTTCCTTGTTTTAGGTTCTGGTTCATGGAACAGCTGAAGCCACGGAACATTTGAAGCAACATTGCTTAAAGCATGTTTGTCCTCATGTTTATGCTCCTCAAATTGAAGAAACAATCGATGTCACGTCTGATTTGTGTGCTTATAAGGTATGGTTGAAGAGAAATTTAATTTCTTCCTTGATTGGATGTTAACAAAATTGGATTTCATTTTATCCCATTTGATGAATTATAGGTACAACTGTCAGAGAAGCTGATGAGTAGTGTACTCTTTAAGAAGGTAAGCAATTCTGTTTTTACAAGACATTTCATCTTGTATGTATATAATATTTTCATTCTTGTGCTATAATTGCAAATGAAGCTTGGAGATTATGAAATAGCTTGGGTTGATGCGGAAGTTGGAAAGATGGAAAATGATACGCTGTCATTGCTTCCTCTCTCAACTGCACCACCACCGCATAAGTCTGTCCTTGTTGGTGACCTAAAGATGGCAGACTTCAAGCAGTTTCTTGCTGATAATGGCGTCCAGGTGCACTTCCATGCTTTTCGTCTTTCCTTTTACTGTACCATGTCTGCTACAAAGCAGTTGCTTGTGTTTAGATTGTATAACTCGTCAGTCCTTTGGTACTACTCAAACATTAAATGGTATTGTTTAGAATTCTCAGGGTCCTTTTGCTTGTGCCTTTTCCCTTTGTTAAAAGTTGTTTAAGTCGAAAGTGCTTTCAAGAGAATGCATTTTCAGAAAGTAGCACATTATATGTGCTTTTTTAAGGAAGAAAAATATATGCTTTATGAGCTTTGAAAGCACTTAAGAATTTTTTTCTGTTTGGTTTAAAAGCATTTTTTGGTTGTCAAAAGTCCTTTTACAAGGTCTTAGAAGCAGAAACAAATGTACTCTCATACTCTTATCAAGAATTTTCAATATTCTAGGCAAATAGTAACCCTGTACATACATGCTCGGTACAAAAGTTGCATAATTATGTATTTCAGGTTGAATTTGCTGGTGGGGCTCTGCGATGTGGTGAGTACGTGACCCTCCGCAAGGTTGGGGATGCAAGCCATAAGGTGCACTACCTTTTCCAATTTTCCTTTTTGTTAGCAGCAAGACCTCAATTTGCAATACATGGCTTACCCTCCCCCCTCCCTCTCTCTCCTTGTTTTCTTCGGTGTTTTTTATTATGGATGAGTTCTCACGTATGATGTTCTATATAGGGTGGCGGACCTGGTACTCAACAAATTGTCATTGAAGGACCCTTGTGTGAGGATTTTTACAAAATTCGTGATTATTTGTACTCTCAGTTTTATTTGCTTTGAGTTTGGAGGCATCAGATATGATTTAGTAGGGTTTAGCCCTAGTTGAATTCAAAGGTACTGTCAGTGATTATGTAAACTAAATATTTGAGAAATCGAACCATCCAAGTATCTTATGAGTTTTTCCCCTTCAGAGTGTCTCGAAGGCATTTGTTTTTTGTTTTGCGAAAACTTGAAGGGATATGGTTACTTACAACAGAGAATCAAACAAATAATTTGCTTGATACGTAGAATCAACTGGCCCATATTTTATTGTTCATACACCGAACAAACATGAAAAAGATGAAAATGTTTCAACTTATAAAAATAAAGGAAACAATGAATAGTCGAGTACCAATAAAAATAAGGGTTAATGATAGCACTGGTTTTTGGTTAAGAGGAATAGTTATCTTAAGGGGAATAGTTTAGTTTTTTTTATCATGGGAAAAGTGACTTCGTAAGGATAAATTGTTTATTTTTTAATTGTTCTTTAGTATCAATTTTATATATTATCTTTAATAATATATAAAATTAACTATAAAACTGATTAAAATAATTGTAATTTGATTATTTTTTTTATAATAAAATGATTTAATTGTTACAAAAATGAAAAATTAAACCAATCTAATTTTAATAACTAAGTAAACCGTGTAATAGATAAAACTAAAGTAAAACTAGGTGATTGAAACTTGAAACCACTTAAGCTGTGTAATAAAACTGTGGATTGACTACAAATGTAGAGTACCCATTAACATATGAGTGATTTAAGGTAACATTAAAACAATAAAACATAACATGGGTATGTAAGTAGGTAACTTGTCAATAGGGAGGTAAGTTTAATCGAATCTCTCAAAATATGAATGATTTGGCTTAATTTGACACGATCCAAAGCACAATTAAATTTGAACGTTCAATTTAGGGCATGACTTTAGAACAAATAATCCTACTATAAGCCTAACTCGAATCTAATCCAAAGTATAAATTAAGTTTAAATTTTATAAAATATATATACATTTTAATATTTTACATTAATTTATAATTAATTGTATCATTTATATTTAGGCACTATCTTAAGTTACTTTCAAATTCAAAAGAGGCTCAAATTACCTGACTCATTTCGACCAGAGAAATGTACATGATCCTACAACGTCCAGCTCGAGCCCAAAGTTTTGGACTTGGGCTTGCCCGTCCTATCCAATTTTAACTTCCTAATTGTCATCGTCAAAATATCAAAGAAAAGAGAGAACAAAAGTAAAATACTAATAAGTAATCATTAAGTAGGAATAGAGGTATCAATTTTACATTGTTCGATTTTAAGCTCAAATAACCCTACCTTATCAACCCAACTTGACACCCAATTAGGCCTACATAAATCCGACTTAGCACTAACTTAAATAATTTAAGAATCCTAATTAAAGCCAAACATTTATACTATAAACTTGACTCCAAGTTTAAATTTTAAAAATTATATATATATATCATTGAATATAATATATATTTATTTTATAATGTATTACATTATTTAAACTCGAATACTTATTATTTATTTTATAATCTGACGGGACCTAACCTAAAAATATACATGGTACAAAAGTATCCCACCTGAGTTTAACCCCAACCCAAAAGTTTTGAACGTCAGCTAGCCCGATACGCTAAATGTACATCCTTCCGTGGGGCAAAATTGAAAGGAAAACAAACTTTATTAAAGGGACAAAAACGTCAACAAAAAGGAGTAACCTACTTTTAAAAAGTAGAAACCTTTTTACGTTTCTGGATTCGTCATCGCCTTTCAACTTTCATAAATTGGCTAGAGCTAAATCGTGAAATTAATAAACTCTACAAAATTTTGAAAAATACACTACATGTATGAGAGAAAATGGGGGAGGCATACTAAGCTATAAACATTCTAAACCTAACTGGGATGTCTAAAACATCATTGGCACTTCGTTATATGAATCCAATGCATAATATTTCCCCATAAGGTAGAAAAAAATATATCAAATTGGTGTTTCATTAATCTATTTAGAAAATAAAACTTTAGACGTATCAATTTTGAACCCAAAACAAAAAATTTAGAGGTATCAAGAATAGCCAAACATATCACTAGCAGAAAAACAAAAAACAGAGCTAAAGTTAATAACAATAATGGTTTTCACGCCTAAAGAATTTAGACTTCCATGATAGAAAAAATGCATGGATATGTATGCTCTTCAACTCAGAGAATCTTAGAAATGATATTTTTGAAAGTGCCAGTAGGTTGGTTCATGGACCAAGACCTCAAAAGACAGTTGTCTTCAGTATTCGAGTCCCTTGCGCTTATTGCAATAAAACTCCACCTGTCAAATTATACATTTTAAAGGCAACAGGGGGGCAATGATATACTTTTAAGTACTAGTCTAAAGAAATTCACTTCTGAAGGAACTCACCTACAAATATCAAGACGACAAGAACCCAAAATTTAGAAATATAAACTAAGAAAGTTGCAGCTCAGTCTTCAGAGCTTTTTTCTTCTTTTGGGGAAGCAAATTGCTTGCAAAGCTTGGATCTTGTCCAAGGGTCTAGGGGAGCTTGCTGAGGTGGTTGAGGATTTGGTGGTTTAGATTGTCTTAGTTCATTCTCTCTGTCTATGAACCTATGAAAGAATTTGTATGAATAAGTAATTGAAATGTTGTATAAGGATAACTTAGTGAATATCAGTTTAATCAGCCAATAACAACACTATAAATGCATTTTGAACTAGGGGAGAAGAAGCGAGAGGGGGGGAACAAACAAACAAACAAACAAACATCAATAGTATTATCCAACGAGAAAATGTAGCCATTTATCTGAATTTGGAGAGGGGATTTTATCCAACAAATAATAGTCTTACTCGATATATGCCATTGGTGCAGCGTCACCAACTCGTATACGAGTACGAAGCATCCTTGTGTAACCACCAGTTCTATCCCTGCAATACATAGGTTCATCAGTGTGAGAATACAATACTAAATATACTAAACAGAGTCACAGTTTTGAGATCACTTGTATCGATAGGCCAGTTCTGTAAAGAGCTTGTGAATGACATCATCTCCTCGCACAAAGGCAGCAGCTTGCCTTGCAGCATGTAGAGAACCCTGCAACAAATTCAAAAGATTAATCATCAAACGACAAAAAAGAAAAAGAAAAAAAAAGGAAGAAAGAAAGTTTAGATAAGATAAGAAGGGTGTTGGATGATTAGGAGTCAATCGCACTGTTGACTAACTTCAACTCGAAAAATAACATCATCATGATGGTATGCTTTCTCCAGGATTCTAACGAATGGTTAATCATGTAATCAAAAGTCTCTTGGTTCTAGCATATCTTATTATTTTTAAAGAAAATATTCTCAAATATATGATTTAATTACAGTCCCAAAACAACGTATCCACACTACCCAAGTGACATTTGAATGTAACACGTCACAGCAATAGAAGCTTCAAATTCATGAAATTAAGAATTTAATTGAACCTTTTGCTTATAAAAGAAGAAATTTAATTGAACCAGTTGAGCAGGGCTAATGAGCACTAAACCAAACTTAAAGAAGGTATGCTTATCCTCCTCAACAACGGAAGTTAATAGTTTATTATTAACAAGGCTGGTCATGAAATTGCACCTCTTTTCCAAGTTGGACCATGTTATCAGCTAAACGTCGAATCTCCTTTGCCTGCAAATAAAATTAGAAGAAAACGAGATCATTAGTGCTGACATGACCTACTTAATTCTTCAATATTCTAGATTAATAAAACAATAAAAAAATCATTTCTGACCTAATTAGTAGATACACTATCATGATTTTATTGGGGGGGGGGGGGGGGGGGAGTAATATTAACAGGCCGGACATAAAATCAGCTAATCAAAATTCTGCAAATGGTTTATTAAAGATCATTATATTTGGAAGTCAAAAAGATACTAAGGGTTTGTTTGACCATTTAACTTAAAAACAGTTCTTAAAAATTGTTCTCAAATCATTACCGAAAAATAATTTTCTACAATTTTGAAAAACGAGTTGTTTGGCCATTATTTTAAAAAACTGTTCTAAAGAACAAAAAACATAAAAACATATTTTTTAGTGTGTTTGTTTGGCAAAATTGTTCTTAGAAACTGTTTTTAGTGTGAAATATGTTATTTAAAATCTTACATTATACATTTTTTTCTCCAATGACTTTTTACCATAATTTTAAATATTCATCAAAGAATTAGAAAAACTAAAAAAAATTAAATAATATTCAAAATTAGTAAGTTGTCAGATATAAATTAATATAACATATGATGATATATATTTATTTCTTTATATATATAACATATGATGAGATATGCTCTCTAAACTTGTATGTATATGTTGAAAACTGATTATGGATTTCAATTTATTATGATTATGATATATATTTTTTTGCGAGCTAAACTCATTTAATTAGTTTGCTAAATGTGTAAAATATGATACAATAACTTAAATCATTAAATTAATATTTTAATAAGAGAGAGCGAGTTTAAGCTCTATCATTATTTATGTATGAGCAAACCTTGGCAACAGTGGTTTCAATCCGCTCATGCTTCACCAACTGAGACACCATTGTTCTGAACAATAAAATTTGAAAAAGAAAACACAAATGTTAAACTCTTCCAGCAGATATGGAACACCGAAAAACTCGAGAGAAATTAAAATTGAAAGCAATGACCTGAGCATGGACATCCTGTGACCTATAGGTCGACCTAGCTTCCTGAATTTCGTCATTTTTACTCCTGGAGAGATAAATGCTTGGAAATAAAAGGTTTATAAATGTAACCTTTATTGGGTTTGCCTTCAAGTCTTCAGCCTATAATGAGTTAATTAAGGCTTTGAAAATGAACTTTGAGTAGGAATTTTGAGGAAAGTTTCCAACTACACTCGAAAAAAAATCAAATTCCCATTCCTTGAAATTCAAAAAGTTCAAACTTTCCTATCATCAGAAGGAATGGATTTACCCTTTTTCACTAGCTTAAAACAACCCCACAACTGTTCAAAGTAAATATACCAACATAGCATCCTATGCTCATAAATCTAATTCACAAGACCTAACATAAGCAAGTTAGTTTCAGAAGTTATTACAAAAATCCATAATAAACTAGGCATAATACCGGATTCTACAAATAAAAAAGTATGACAAGAAAGCCCCATGGCACAATTAAAAATAAGACCCTTGAAATCCAACTTAAAATGTATTGAAAAGTTGATAAGAACACATTTGAATAATTCAAAGGTAAAGAGATCCTCAGCAGGTCACTAAACCAGCTAATATCACAGTACAGTACATATAAGGTTGGAAATTATAACCATAAAGAATAAAACTGAAACAAATTAATCAAGATTTCATGATACGATAGAGCCCAGATGTGGGAGCTTATAACACTATATTACGTGTAATTTTGATTGAGGAAATACAAAAGAAAACAATATAACAGGAGGACAAAAGGAATCCAGCTCTCGACATAGGAAAGGAGCCACGCATTATGAAGAAAGAGGAATGATAATGACACAAATTTATACAAATATTCCTTATGTTGCAACATATTAGTATTATATAAAAAATAATCAATTTTTTTATTTTTAAAATAATATTGACTATGATACAATATTTATGAGTGTAAAAATGGTTCCATATTTAGGTGATATTAGTATTTCTTTTAGGAAGTATTACAAACTTTGAGTCAGCTTGGACTACTCGCTACCCTACCCTTCTTCTCTCAATCTTATTTATTTATTTATTTTCATGGGTCTTTCTATGTGTATATATTACTCATCCACTAATTTTTTCTTCCTCTCCTAAGGTTTCAGAAAATTAAAAAGAAAGAAAATGCATAAGAAAAGCCCAAAAAAAAATATTACTACTACAAACAGTACAGGGACCTCCACAAACCCCACAACGCTCCTTTTCTCTTCACTTTGGGGTTTCCTCTCTTTCTCTCTCTCAGAGTCTCTAATTCCTTTGGGTTTCTCTCTATTCCGCGTTCTCATCTCTCTCTTCCGCGTTCTCATAGTTTCAAATGTATATGTAAGAATGAGCACGGGACCCTTTTTGCTATATCTGTCCCCAAAACCGAACACATAATTGTATAATTGAAATTGCCCAAAAACTGGAACAGTTCGAGGACGGGTACGCAAAAATAACCACTAGATACCCGTTTTGCTTATAATTTTACTAAAATCATAAATATTCAAAAATATATATCTGGTAATGGAAAATACATAAATCATAAAGACCTGGTGTCTGGTAATGGAAAAATATATATACCTTCTTACTCAACTCAATGAAGCATTGTTGATTAAGATTGGATTCACTTTTTTAGTTAAAGTATTCGAAAATGAACCAAGAAACTACAATACTTTGTTATGTACTTCGATTATCAGTGAAGATTAATACAGTTCGGGAACTTGTATCAGCAATCATATACATTTCTGACATGTATCTGTATCATTTCTACATAGTGTTCGAATTAAATAAAAAAATAAATATATTTGTATCATTTCTAACATGTATTAGCAAGCAGATGCAAAGATATATTTGCTGAAACACAAATTACTACATAAAATAAGAAAAACAAAAATAAACAGAGAAGGTGAACTCAAAAATCAAAGAAAAGCAAGATGGGTTTGCGATGGTAACGGCGACATGTGTGCGTAATAGCAACACGATGGGCCGGTGGAACAGCCTGGGAACGGCTGAAGAGACGGTGGTGGCCAAATGGGTTCAAGGCTTGGAGCTGCTAAGCTTTCGCGATGGGATTTGGGAATGAGATAAAGAGGCTGAATATAGAAAGAGACGAGAGTAGTAGAAAGAGTTTGTGAGGCCCTAGGCCGCAATTAAAAATGAGGCCATTGAAATGTATTGAAAATTTGAGAATAACACATTTGAATGATTGAAAAGTTACATAAATCATCATGTTAGATCACTAAACTAGTTAATATCACAGTACCACATATACAAGGTCAGCAATTTTAAGCATAAAGAATAAAACTGAAACCAAGAAATCGAGACAAGGCAGAGAGATTACCTATCACAAACTAAAAGCCAACCTTGCAGAATACTCCGCGGGAAAGAGATCGTGAGGGTGGACTGTGGAGACAATTGGCCGGCGGCGATAGAGCTGGAGGATACTTTGATGGCCAGCGTTGGTGTGGAAAGGGGGGAGCAAAATTTTAGGGCATGTAGAATAGAATATATCAGTTTAATTTTTCCTGTGATTTTTCATTTTTAATATCACTTTTTTTCTTTCTCTCTTTTGCAACTTTTTTGATTTTTTTAATATTTTATGATCTATTTTTATTTATTTATTATAACTAATTTTATATTTTTAATAAAAATAAATAACTGTTAAAATAAGTTTAAATTTTATCACGAATTTTTAATAATATTTATAATTGATATAAATATGTATTTTTATATTAAAAAATATATAAACAAAAATTTATTTTGTTTTCTTAAATATGTATATACAACATAAAATATATATATCTTTTGAACAAATATTATTAAACATAAGTTGTTTTGAAGAAAATATTTTTTTAATATATATATTTTTAAACATTTGCCTTTTACTGTGAGTTCAGTGGAGTTAGAGATTATTTTTGAAATGAGTTAAATAAGTAGATTATTTAAAAATAAAATGTTAATAATTATAGTATTTTCTTTAATTATTCAATATATTATGCTTAATTAATTTTTTTAATAATTAATATAATAAATATTATGATTATTACAAATAAAAATTTAACCCCTCATATAATATTAATTTTTTATTATAAAAAATTACATTTTGCTTATTTTTATTACTATTGCAATTGTTTCAGTCAATTTTTTTTCAGACTTCACCTTATTAAATTACAAATATTTGAAAAATCTAATAATGATCCAATCAATGAAAATAGAGAGATTGTTGTTACTTTGTTTATTATTAGTTTTGTTGGGTTCTTTTTATTTATGGGATGATTAATATTAAGAATATTTTTTTGTTATTTTAAGAAAATTAATTTAATTTTATAATATTTTAATCATTTTATTTTTAAAAATTAATAGTATAAAAATAAATAAATAATTTTATTTTTATTTTTATTTTTTTTAACTTTTGATGACATATCATTTTTATAAATTGTATTTAACAATAAATAATAATAATTACAAAGCTTATAAAAAATAAAATAATGACAAAAAAATTTAAAATTTAAAATTTATTATTGTGTTGTAATTTTTTTATAAAAAAATAATTAAATCTACAAAAAAAATAATAATAACAAATAAATTAAACTACTTTAGTTGACATAACTGAATTACTATAAGTTGTATGTAAGGGTGGATGATAAATACAAATCCCTTAATTATGTGAAAAAGGGTTGAGTAGTTGTTTTTTATTTTTTTGTTATTTTTATAACAATTTAATTATTTTATTTTTAAAAATGTGATAGCATAATAACAAATAATAAATTTTTAATTATTTTTAATAATAGTTAATTATGGTTATAAAATTAATAAAACATAAAAATTTAAAATTTGTTTATTTTTATAACAAAAAAGAAGAGATTGTTTAACAAAAAGTTTAACTATCTCGTTTAAGTTGCTTTGTCTTTTTAGAGATCAAGATTTGGTGATTTTTTGTTTAAGGTAATTTGACTTGCAGGTGTCTCACCTTCGCATATACTACTCCTTTTATTCTTTAAGTCCCAAGCATCCTATTGTTTTAAAATTATTTAGCAAATTCATATTTGGCGGAGAAAAATACTTATCATACAATTCACAACTCAGCACCATCTGTCACTCAGGTATAATCATACAAGTGGAACCATCTTTCAAATTTTATTTATTTCTTAAACTTCAATTATTAATTTTCCATAGAAAAAAAAATCCTCTTGATGCTTTGGTTTTGAAGTTCCAGGATTGTTGATCGAAAGTGAAATCTGGGCACTTTGAGTATTTGTTCTTATTGGGAGGCCCGAGAGAGTGATAAACAAGGGCTGAGGTCTTTCAGTACATATGGTAGAGACCCAAATGCGTAAAAGTGATTTTATATCAGTTTATGGGTCTCCACCAATTGCCCATCTATCAATTTTTATAGTTTAATTGAAGGAGCCGTGAGTTCTCCCATTCGGTTTATTTTGAATTCTCTTTACAATATCCATTTCCTGCTTTTTGCTTTTCTTGACCGGTAATACTCCAAGATACTTATCGTTTCTTTTAGCTGAGATGTTATGATACTTTAATTGTAGTTTCTGATCAACTCGAGTTTTAGGTCTTAGTCAATGCCTATCCCTCGCTGCTGTTCAAAATTCAAAATACCAAATCCTTACATCGAGTTGAATTTGTTTTTTGTTTTATTATTTTTGGAGAATCAAATTGAACTTATTTTTCATTGATTTAATACCCTATTCTGTTTTTAGATAAATCTGTACTTGCTGTCTTTTGGACGTATGATTTGAACAGTATCAACCTGAACTACATTTAGAGCTCTTCAATCTTTGAATTTCAAGTATATAGATTGCCAACTTCGAACCTCATTTGCACTGTCCTATTTATCTTTTATCAGTAGAATATCATGTCCCTTTGTACATTGGGTTGTTCATTTAATATTCCTTCATTGCTAATTTAATGTGAAGCTATTTTAGCAAAAACTCTTCTGTATTAGTTCATCATAGCAAGGTTGGGTTATAGGATAATGTCAATCATATGTGGCCTTCCTCTTCTCGAGTGTGTTTATTGTCTGGCTTGTGCTCGTTGGGCTTGGAAGCGTTGTCTCCACACTTCAGGACATGACAGTGAGACATGGGGCCTTTCTACTGCTGAAGAATTTGAGCCTGTCCCTCGCATATGCCGCCAAATCCTAGCTGTCTATGAAGATGATCTTCATAGTCCCCTTTGGGAACCCCCTGGAGGTTATGGAATTAACCCAGATTGGTTGATTTTGAAAAGAACTTATGAAGATACCAAAGGGAAGGCTCCTCCTTACATATTATACCCCGATCATAATCATGCGGACATAGTTCTTGTCTTTAGAGGCCTTAATTTGGCAAAGGAGAGTGATTATGCAGTTTTATTGGATAATAAATTGGGGGAGAGGAAGTTTGATGGTGGATATGTTCATAATGGGCTATTGAAGGCTGCTGGGTGGGTTTTGGATAAGGAATGCGATACTTTGAAGAGTTTGGTGGACAAGTATCCAAATTATACTTTGACTTTTGCTGGACATTCCTTAGGTTCAGGTGTTGCAGCATTGTTAACCATGGTAGTGGTTCGGAATCTAGATAAATTGGGCTACATTGAACGAAGAAGAGTCAGGTGCTATGCTATTGCACCTGCTAGGTGTATGTCACTAAATTTAGCAGTTAGATATGCGGATGTCATCAATTCGGTTGTTCTTCAGGCAAGTTTGGATTGCTACTGCTTAAGCACACATCTTATATATACTTGCCTGCATTAACATTTGCAATTTCTATGTTTATCATTTTAATTTGAAATTGAAAGTTCTCAAACAAAATTTTCATGCTTACAGGTGATGCTGGCAGTTAAACGTTGTTAAAGCTATTGTTTATTATCTTGCAAACGTTCTCTAAGGTTGCTTATTTTCGTTTTTTCTAAATCAATAGCATCAGAATAGTTCTCCTTGCAAGCTGGGCTACAATAAACTGTATGAGTAAATGGTCTGTTCTTGTTCATAGCGAGCCATGGTGGTTCATTTTGAGAAACTATTCTGATGATTGAGCTTAATAGATCTGCATCAAAAAGTGCCCCATCTATAGGGGATATTTTTAGTATCCTAGTAACTATATTTGGTTAAGCTTTTATAAGGAGTAGACTGCCAGTATTTCCTTCAAAGCTGATTGTGATTATCATATTGGATCAGGATGACTTCCTACCTCGGACAGCCACACCCTTGGAGGACATATTCAAGTCACTCTTCTGGTATTGTTGAAATCATTGTCCCTTTAAGTGAATAGAAAGCTATACCTTTATGAATTTATTGTCATATTCATTTTGTCCTAACTTCCGAATTTAGTATACAACATTGATTAAGTTTGATTTGCTTCCATGTGAACAGTCTACCATGCTTATTATGCCTGAGGTGCATGAGGGACACATGTATACCGGAGGAAAAGATGCTAAAAGATCCAAGGAGGCTGTATGCACCTGGCCGCCTATATCACATTGTTGAGAGAAAGCCTTTCAGGTATAAGAAAGCGTTATGTGCACTATTGCTATTCTTTCTTTTATATACTTTACTAACTGGATGACTTTTGATTTATGACTCGTCTTCCACAACTTAGGTAAGGTTTTCGCTATTGAGCATTATTTAAGAAAATTGCAATAGATAAACTAATAACACATATGGATTTTATTATAGTTGAGTTAAACTACAAGTGCCTGGCTAACATAAAACACCATTTTGATAGATTTCTAGGCTAATTTTTGCGGTTGCAGAATACTCTGGGCATTAACCATTGAGTGGATTTTTCATTTGCACTGTTCTATACAGAATGGGAAGGTTTCCACCAGTGGTAAGAACAGCAGTTCCAGTAGACGGGAGGTTTGAGCACATTGTTCTTTCTTGTAATGCCACCTCTGATCATGCCATCATTTGGATAGAGAGAGAATCCCAACGAGCTCTAGATGTAAGGTTTCATTCTCTGTCCAGTTAATTTTTTTTATAAGCTACCTTTGTCCATTTTGGCTTTCGGTTTTGTATATAATATATTTTTTCCTTTAAGTTGTATTAAATTAACAATTAAAAAGAGCTTTGT
Organism: Hippophae rhamnoides; assembly: GCA_033030585.1. Lineage (NCBI taxonomy): Eukaryota > Viridiplantae > Streptophyta > Magnoliopsida > Rosales > Elaeagnaceae > Hippophae > Hippophae rhamnoides. Next base: position 53,859,542 of record CM065432.1, read on the forward strand.
ATTGAAAGCTGATAAAAAATTATACGGCCCTACTTCTATGCAATAAAGTGTCTTAGGGTCTATTTGCTTATGAGATTCAAAAAAAGGCTTCTGAATCAATCAGCACAAAAGTAGACACAAGTGTTTTCACGACTCAGAGAGCACATTTTAATCTTTTTGACTGAAGAGCTTTCTTTGATAGTACATAGTGATTACTTATTTCTGAAAGAGCTTTCTTTGATAGTACATAGTAGAAGCAAACCAACTCTTAACAATCTTACTTAGCAGCAATTATGGGATACAATTAGAAGCTATTGTTGAGACTTGTATGTAGTTATAGCTTATGTTATCTGTTCAGCTCAAATTTTGTGTTGCTCTTCGCAGTTAATGTTAGCAAAAGAGCACACAATGGAAATTCCAGTGAAACAGAGGATGGAACGGCAACAAACAATAGCAAGAGAACATAGCCAAGAATACAAGGCTGCACTGCAGAGAGCGGTAACATTGGATGTACCTCATGCTTATTTACCTTCTCCATATGGAACTTTTGATAAGGAGGTAGATAATTCACCTAGCTCAAGTGGAGAATCTTCTTCTTTTGGTTCATATAAGAAAACCAGAAGTAAGGAGACCTGGGATGAGTTGATTGAGCGTCTCTTTGATGAGAACGAGGCCGGTCACATTATGCTCAAGAAGTCACTTACGGATGATTGATGTAATTGAAGCCAAAACACTGGAGGAGAAAATATTTGTGGATATCATATTTCATTTATTCATTTGTTGCTTGATGATATATGTTTGTAAAGCTAATACATGTATGAATTCAGAGAGAACATAAAAGGGAGTTCAAACTTCGAACTGGAATTTGGTCATAAAAAGGAAATGTAACTGTGTAAGACTAATCCAGTGACCTGTGAATATTCTGGTAATGCAAATAGGCTTGCACTTTGCATCTTCTAAGAACCGTAGCAAAAAATTAAACATTTTTAACTTGTATGATTAAAAATGACATAACTATTAAATATGAAATCAAAGGTAATTAAGCGAATAATAATCAAAGTGACATAATTTTTGAAAACAGGATTAATCTTCATTAAAATGATGGAATTTAATGAGTTTAGATTGCAGCAACATTGATGATAACCTTTGTCGACACAACAAAATGGCAACCTTTATAAATTGTGTAGGTAGAAAAATAGAGTTTGAACAGATAAGCATCTAAAATATGAACTAAAGTAGATTGAAATTGCCGTTGGCTTTGAAAAACCTTGCACTGTTTTGTTTTTCTATGAAAAAAATTAATGTATACTCTTTTCGTTAAACTAGTCTCGATTTTTGCAAGAAGATCCTTATAATCATTGGATTGTGATAGAAAAATTAATTCACCAAAAGTTTAAGACCCCGCAGAAAGAAAGAAAAAACTTCAAAATATCCTAGAAATAGACGAAGTACATATTAATTACATGGTTATTTTGTTTTGTTAATGTAATAGGAAAATTCTATACTCCATTACCTATGTATTGTTGGATACTTACAAAATAAATATTTTCTTTTTCTAAATAATTTTAATGCATGAGATTTAATTAATTTAAGAGTTTAAATAAGTTGTAACTTACAAATTAATTATATTAAGTAATAAATATTTAAGGGTTGTTTTGTAACCAATTATCTTTATAAGTTTCGTTTTTGAACTGAAGTTTCAAAATGAGTGCTGTTTCATAATTAATTTAATTTTTAAGATAAAATTAAGTTGAAACTCAATTTCATTTTCACAAACCTTTTAAATTTTTTGAAATATAAAAAAGTTTTTAAAAATTATATTCCCAAGTTTACTTTCTTTTTTTATTACTTAACATATTTTTATGTTGTTAATCAATGTTGTTAATTAAGATGATGTAACTAAACAAAAAATGGAACTTTTTACCCAAATTTTTTTTCTCTAAGTGAATTAAAAAATAAAAATCTAATTTCAAACCCAATAAAAAATAACTTTGTATAAAATGAACATTTAATAATAAGATTTACTGTAATATATAATTGCAACTTAAACGATGAGTTAAATATCTTTTTAACATATCAAAAATTAAGGGAAAAAATATGTGTTTAACTTAATAATAAATTTTATTTTATTAATAATAACTCAATCTAAACAACAAATATAACTCAAAATTCAAAATTTTCAGGATAAACAAAGAATAGGGGTTTTTTTTCTTTTAAACACTTAAATTTATCTTTTAATAAATAAAAGATTCATACAATTCAAAATTAGATTTATGATAATAAGTTAGAAAATCCTCCTAATTGAATTACAAATCAATCTTTACGAGAATTAAAACATCTATCACAATCTGACGTTAATTAGAGAGTTCTGATTACAGAATTCTAGTAATATTCACGAAATTCTTAAAATATATAACTCTAAAACATATATTTTTAATAATTTTAAATATTTATGTATGTATTTGGAAGTTTTGTGGGATATAATTAAAATTATTTGAATCTTTGGGCTTGGCATCTCTCCTCTAACAATCCCCATTAGGGCCAATTGGATCATATCCAAATTCCAAGAAGTTCGTTCGCACATGTTAAATACTCACATGTCTCAATCGCATTTCTATTTTCAATTTTAATTTTCCCTTGTCTTGTTAGAGAGGTTCTCCATTTTCCATTTGCGCCTTTATATTTTTCTCGGTACAAAACACACACAGCCACACCTCACTCTTTCCTCCGGAACCTCAGTTTTTTCAGTTCTTCATCGTTCGTTGCCGATTATCTCGCATTTTCTCGGCGATTTTATACTTCGCCAATAACTCCATATCTCTTTCCCGCCGGTTCCAAATCCCTTAGATCGATTGAGATTTATATATTCACGAACCGATCCCCTCACTCGGTTGCCTCCACTCGTACGTGAATCACTTTTTCAGTCTTCTATGTTATATATGTATGCTTATGCTTATGCTTTAAAAGCATCATATTTTTATTTCAGATCACGTATTTTGCAACTGTAACAGGCTTTAGTTTTCTAATTACGAGATTTTATTTTTCTCATTTGATTTCCTGAATTTGGTTCGGTGGGCAGCTGGCAAATCTCTGTTGATATTTTAGAAAACATAAGAAATTGAGAGTTAGTTTCTATTATTGAATGTGAGGATGTGGTGCTAGGTCCTTGTGTTCGGTTTGATTAGATGTCTCTGTTTTATGTTTTTCATTTTTTTGGCAATTTAATAGATTTTTATTAACTTTTTTACGCATATTCCTATTTTCTTTTGTTTTTTATTTTATCAAACCAAATTTCCAATTTCGTTGTTATTTAGAACGGTGCTTATTTGTAGAAATTATTGATATGAAGTGCCTACTTCAGCGGCTGTGGTGAATGAATTCAGTTTTTCTTTTGATTATGGTTATTTTGTTATTTTAGTGTGTCTCTGTATAATGTAGTTCTTTTCTGTGAGTTTCATTTAATAAGATCAAGTGTTGAGGACAAAAAGTTAATATCTGCTGGACTTGGATGGTAACGTATCATTTATAGTAAGCTAAAGCTGCTAAACAGCCTGCGCTTATCTTATGTTTTTGGGTTCTGAAGGAAATACTTAACGTTATGCTCCCTCCTCTCCCTCCACTATATTCCCCCCTTTGTTAGTATTTGTAGTCATTTAGAACTCTCTTTCTCCCCCTTTTTTATCTTAGGTTCTTAGAGTTGAATCATTTGCAAACAAATTTAATAAGTAGTTTCTAGGTTAAGGATTGGATTAGCAATTTTCTTTCTGATATGCATCTATAATGGGTTCGGAACTTTCCTAATTGTGAAATATTCAGAGAGAATAAAATGGTAATTATTTGCATTACCTAGGACTCTATAATACTAGTGTTAATGATGGTTACAGTATGGTGGGTACACTGAAAAAATACTTTTGAGCCTTGACCTTTGTTTCTCTTATCAGCATTCAAATAAATTGATGTATTAATGCCACAGTTACAGCTAATTGTTTAATCAACTACTAGCTTTTACATGAATCAATGAGTCCTCGGTTGCTTTTGAGTATCTTGTGCAGTGCTTTCTCGTGAGCTTGCAATTTTTTGTTTTCTTGGTTTGTAGATGCCAATTTCTAAAGTTAAGGCTTCAAGTAATCCAGATGCAATGAAATCAGAAGGGAATGATTCTGTTGATACTATCATCAGACAAGCAATTGGAAAAGAGCCTTTTCTTTCTTTCTCTAGGACTGGGGACAGCCCAGTTCAGTTGATCCAATTACTTCATGCTTTAGATCAGCAAGGTATTGGCAACCTTCTGTGATAAAAATTTAGAACATTGTTATTGCATTAGTCTCATAGAATTTTGAGTCTTTTAACTATGTTATTGCGGCTGGTTTAGTTTTATATTTATCATAAGCATGGATTTAGTAGTAAGCATTGCTTGATTTCGAAGTTCCTAATTTTTGCAGAACCCTTGGGTTGGCCCTTGCTCTCTCCCCTAAAGGTGCAAGTGCAGAAGTGTGACAAGTGTTCCAAAGAATTTTGTTCGCCCATCAACTACAGAAGGCATACACGTGCGCACCACCGCTTGAAGAAGCTTGATAAGGTTTTCTCATGGGCTTTATAATATAATTGTGTTTTATTTTTAAAAGCTTATCATTTTGAACTTTTCGATGCTGAAGTCTTTGAGTTGGTTGTTTCTTCATAACCCACATGTTGATTTCATTTCATATGCTGTTACATTTATTTTAGTTCATTAGTTGGCTTTGCCACTTTGGCTTGGCTGACATTGTTTGTGACTTTCTATCTTGTAGGACTCTACAAAAAATAGAGATCTTATAGGGGCCTTTTGGGATAATGTAAGTTTCTTTCCTAAATTTTTATTATACTTCCACCCATTTGTGTTAACCCTTTCGTTCTAAATGTAGCTCACTTTTGAAGATGCAAAAGAAGTTGTATCATTCAAGAATGTGATTCTGGAGGTAAATTTTTCTTTCATTTTCTCCCTTTTTTCTGCTTGTTGCAATGCTATCTTTAATATTCTTCTGGTATAAGAATGCTGCTTTGAATTTTCTTTGGATCTTCGAGTTCATAGTTGATATAAATGTTGTTCTTTTAATCATTTTTTAACTAGAGTAGTCTTGCAGTTTGTTTCACCTCTGTATGAATTATTTATTCACTCACAAGTGTTTGATCTGTAGTTCCTCGTTTCTCCTTGTTATGGTCACTAATCTTTTTCCACCCAGGAGGTTCCAGGGTCGTCAATCATAAAAGCATTGACAACACTTGTCCATAAACCAGGATTTTCAGCTTTGCCACACATATATTTAAAGGCTGGTTCTGCTCTCTTGGTTAGAAAATTTACTTTCCCTCAGTCTCCCTTATTTTAAGTATATTTTAAAAAAATTCTTGAGGTTTTGGACCACAAATTTTTTATTCTATGTAACATCTGAAATTTCTTTACAGGATATTATCGAAGCTAGGACTTCTAGGTTCTTAATTTCTTCCCAGGAGTTATTTTCTATCTTGGATGATGCAAGTGAGAAAACATTTCTATCTGGGTCAGCCTTATCAATGCAGAGATATATTTTTGATGGGGATGCTGGGAAGATAGGTCTTGAATCAAAGAATTTAGTTGCTTGCACCAGCTTCTTGTTGGAACAGAAACTGGTATTTTCTTTCTTCCTTCGAAGCTCCCTCATGTGTTTCCATGTCCTGCCCCCCCCCCAAAAAAAAAAACAGAGAGAGAGAGAGAGAGAGAAAAGAAATAAGTGTAGTGTAATATTGTTGTTGTAGGAAGCTAGGAGCAACTGCTATCTTGGGTCAGTGGTTCTCTTTTGGAAAGACTGGTTTGATGGTAGCAGTTTTTTGGGTTTTAATGATCATTCTTATTTGAATTTTATCAGATCAAAGAATGGCTTGCTGACAAGGATGCTGAAGCTATGAGGTTCCAGAAAATGCTAGTTGAGGAAGAAGAAGCTGCTCAGAGAAGGTAGATAGGATTTGACCAAATTTTAGTTACTCACTTTATGATTTGATACGTCAATCTGATGATACAAAAGTTGTTTACTGGTGCAGCAAGCCTAAGGAAAATATGAGATTCTATTGATGTGGCAAAGCAAAATTGATAACTAGATATTTTGTTCTTTTTCTTTATTTGCTTTCATGTTTTTGAGAGCTCCAGTCAACATCTTCTGGAGTTTGAAGCATTCCAATGTCTCAATCTAATATGAAGCAACATAGCCCCTTTTAGAAAATTCCACTAGTGATGTTGCCTTTGCAGCTAATATTGGCTTGTGAATTTGCTCCTTTGGAATAAGTTGAAAAACCATGTCCATTGCTGACTTTATCTTATGCTTTTTGATAGGCATGCTGAACTCCTGGAAAGGAAAAGGCAAAAGAAGCTCAGGCAGAAAGAACAGAAGGCAAGAGAGCAAGAACATGATGAAAATGTTGATGTTAAAGGCAGCACTGATGAAATGCCAGAGGCAGTGCCACCTGCAGAAACATCTAATTCTTACGAGACATGTGACCTTCAGACACCAATGCCTGAAACGCCATACCATATTACATGCTATAACATTGATCGCTCAAATTCTGATGCAAATGCAGATTCTAAGTTGCTACCAGGAGTGCGATATGATCACTGCAATTTGGGCCCTGACCTGGATGTTGAAAGAAATACTGCACAAAGAACTGGCCATAAGCGTCTTGTTGGTTGTCGTTGGCAGTTGCAACCAAAATCTCAGCAGGCCACATCCAACTTTTTTCTTGCAGGTCAGAATTCTCACCCATCTAAAGTTGAAGGTGTGCGAATTCGTGGAATGTACAGAGATTCAAGGACTACCTTCACAGGCAACAAAGTTTGGAGCCGTAAGCATAAACCAGAATCTGGTGGGGAGAGCTTAAAAGCCAAAGTAAAAAAGGAGGATCCAAATGAACTAGATCAAATGAAGAATCTCGAGGTGGTGATTGGTTCCATCACTGTTTCACTTGGAGATTGTTCTCACCAGAGTAATAATCTTTCCGGATCATGTCATGATTGCCTGACAGAGCATCAAAGGCCCAAGAATAATTCTGAGGATAAACCAAATATGCCTGATTCATTTAAGGTTTTCAGAAACCGGTCAACAGTTGAACGCTGGAGGCCCGTGAGCCGCAATGGAGTCAAAGGTCCAATGCCAATTCAGAACAAAAATAGAGAATCCAATAGTGAAGGTGCCAAAGAAGGCCACAGTGAGTCCATGGATAGTGAAAATTGTCCGAGGTTGTATAGCATGAATGGTTGTGACGATGCCATTGAAAATTGTTCTATAAATCCTGATGCAGCTGGAAACTATGGATTCTCTAACCATGCTGCGAAAGCTTTTCTTGCACAAAGTAAGTCATTTTTTGTTCTGTTTCTTTCCTACGTGTATTCAGGCAAACCAAGTTCTTATCTGGCTTAGTTGGCAGCCCTGCTAGCATTGAATCCCACAATCCCTTCCTCATCCCAACAATATATCGTTTGATCTAAAACTTATTTGGCATGCTTCAATCTTTATGCAGGATGGAAGGAGGTTATTGCAGCAGAACATCTCAAACTGGTTCTATCCCGGGAGCCTGAACAAGAATCTTTAGAGGTTCAAAATGGTGACAAAGAAGCAGAATCTCATTCATCAAAATATCACAAACGCAGTATTTTTGGAAAGGTAGAGTAATGAGTGGTAAATGTGGAGTCCCTTGATCTTCCAAATATTGGAGCTGCTAAAAGGAAGTCGAGAATAATTTCTCATTTTCCCTTTTCTTTTCATTTATACAATTGTGCACAGTTTAACTCACCACCAACAACATTAGCAGAGGTTCCCGTTTTACCAGGGATCTTCTGTCCGAAAGCTTAAGTTTTTCTTTGGCTAGCCTAAGAGAAATGCTGAAAGGTTTTGCTGGAAATTTTTTAACATTTCCGTCCTTTTTTACTTATGCTATCAGAACAGATTTAGTACGGAATTTGTTCCTTTTTTTGCCCATTTTCTTTATGATCCAGCTATATTTGTTTATTTATTTTTTCTATAATAAGTTAGTTTAGTTATTGAGGTCACCTTATTCTCTGTCATGTGGGTTACTTGTACTGCCGTTTTACTTTCTTCCTTAAATCAGTTTTCGTTGTTCAAAATAACCCAAGCTTTGACACCATTAGCAATGAGAATAGGATTAAGTATATCATTGTGTTGTACGTTAATACCCATATATACCCGGTACACATTCTAGGGCTCTAGGCACATAACGTGCCTACATAAAGTTTATCTCTTCTACTAATGTCTTTGATTTTTAAATGATGTGGTTTAGAATGCTGCAATCACGTGCAATGTAGTATTGCATCCACTAGTCAAAGCCTCAAAGGTGTGAGGGTTTGCTACTTGCTACTTGGTAGATGCAAATGAACAGGCTAATGCTTGGCGATATCTCTTCACCCATGTTTAAATCAAAAGCAACATTACTGCTTTTTTTTCTTCACGACTATTCATATCATTAACAAGTCAACATCCTTCCATCCACGTAAATTTGTTAAACTGAAAGGACTATATGTACAATAGTTTTCATTGGTTGTAACATTTGATGACGAACTCCACTTAAAATGCAAGGACAATATAGGACCTTAGAATAAGAATTTTCATTTTATGAAGTGATGATATACATACAACAATTCAGTTGAATGGCATACAAAGTTGAGCTTTGAGCTGGCAGTAAGTCGGAAGAAACTAAAAATGCACAGGCTCAACAAATCCCTGACTCCCTGACTATTTCAGTAGGTAAACTGAGTCCAGTTCAGTTTATCATTTTCTGTATAGCAGGTTCATAGCCAAAATCAAATATACAGTTCTCACAGCATGGAATTCCTAGAAAAATTAGTCATACTACGACCCAAAGACATTATCAAACTTTGAATACTCTTATGAGCAAGGATTAGATGGCCATTCAAGCCCTCAAGTCTGTAGAAGTTGTCATATCATAAACTATTTACCATAGAGGTTCCCTACTTGCCCGTATGTTTAGCTTCCTTTCAATGAATTGATCCTGTAGGTTAAAAAATATAAAGAAAAAATCCACTCTGGTTGAGGATCGACAAAAAGGGAGTGAAGTTTAGATGCAACCAGCAAAGGAGAGATGGGACTTAAGTCGAAGGATGATCCATTTTGGCATTATCCTTGGAGCTGCCTGGAAATCCTATCAGCTAAAACTGATTATCCATGATAGATGTCTCCATGGACAGGTCTTGCACCCTGTTTTCTACGAATATTGTTTTCACAGGAAACCAATTCAAAAAAAAGCATGGGATCCTGGCTGTATCCCTCGAAAAATGTCACGACTTGAATCATTATATGAGGGACCATTGAGATAAAGACCGTTAAAAAGTTTTGGTATGCTTCCAAAATTCTCTTGCAGGTATACTGATTGTTTTAGGTGATTAAATTCAATGGTACCACTACCACCAGTGAGAGGTGTGGATGAGCCCGAAGTTGTCCGAGGACTAGAGATAGAAGGAGATATTTTTCCATTCAGATGTGGCGGTGATCTTGTGTGCAATAGAGGGCTCTCCGTGGGTGAGACAGGGCATGATATGTTCCTTGGAATACTAATTTCACTGGAGATTAAGAAATGAAATTAGAAAACGTTCTAAATATTGTTATGGTCAACCGCACAAGACATACAGACATGCAAGAACACACATGCACACAGATTACAGACACACACAAAGGAGAGAGACCTGAAGTGGGCATTGGTTTTTAACGCTCTAGACGAATGAACTGCTAGCCTATCTGTTTCCAAGTTGGAGAAATTTCCAGCTTGCCCAACTTCCTGAAAATGTTCAACAAAACAATGTGAAGGTTAAATAGAGTGCCATAAGGAAAGAAGCTAAAATATAACAAGTCATTTCTTAGAATCCTTAATATGTATTACAAAACACACTATCTATATTATGTTTGGGGGAAATGTTCTTTGGTTCTGATCCTTCGAGATCTCATTTGTTGTAAGCAAACTGTCTGAAGATACAGAGAGAACTTCCATCTGGTTAAGAGCATACAAACCTGAAGATCATTGCAATACAATGATGCTAAAGAATCAGGCAACAAATAACTTGACAGATTACACCATGCGCATTAAATCAAAGAAAAAAATTAGCTAACTAGATCATATGAGATTGATGCAGTATTCTTACTACAGTGTCTCTTACAAGAGTTTTCGCTCTACTTGTAATCCATGGGGATTCATCTGGGGGCCCAGGTTCCAAAATTGGTCTTTCCAGATTCGCAGCATATTTCACAAAAGGGTGCTCCAAAAGCTTAGCAGCTATGGGCCGACGGAGTGGATTACGTTGTAAGCATTGCCTTACAAAATCCTTTCCCTCATTTGATAGAGTATCCGGCATTGTAGGCAGTTCCTTGCTATTCCCAATCTTAAACATGGCAGCAACCTTTAGACCACAATATGCAAAAACTGTGAGAATAAACGAATAAGGATTAAGCATGTTAATTATTATGTTATAAAGAAAAGAGCATTTGTTAGTGGAAACTTCATTTAAACAAAATTCTCTTCACAGCATACTGACCCCTTCATACTGGCTCCAAGGTGGTTTTGTTGTAGCCATTTCCAAAACAGTGCACCCCAGACTCCAAATATCCACAGCAAGGTTGCAACCATTTAAGTTCTTTATAACCTGGCAACCAAAGCAAAAGAGAATTGAGATTTATTTTCATCATGAAGCATGTCATTGAGAGCATAAGATCAAAAGTGGAAAGACTCACCTCAGGTGCCATCCAATAGGGACTTCCTTTGAATGATAACGGACAAGATTTGCCAGTAATCTACACAGCATACAAAATAAGGTAAGCAAGATTCATTATGCATAAGAATAACGACAAGTGTGGCTTGATGTTTAGTATTGATGTCTTAGCAGTTTCTTTAAATTGATTTCCTTTCTGTTAATATTTTTGTTGTTGTTGGGGGGTGGGTTCAAATAGCACATAATATCCCAATTAAGATGTATTTATGATTTGAGTAAGGGCACAAGACACCAGGTCCTATAGCTTGTAAGAGTGGAGCCCCAGGGGTCCCATAGTTTGCAGAAGTGGGATGCACAAGTCCTATAAGTTTTTTGTGGATCACATAGGTCCTTTTGCTACCATAAAATTAACACTAAAGTCTTATTTTGATCGTTAATGGAGAAATTATGCCAGCTCCTATTACTTGATGGTCATGTGATCAAATTTATGAGAGTATTTTTGGAAACAATTTTATTAAAGTTATTAAGATTATTATCAAGAAATATGAAATTAGAAATGATTACATAGAATGTAAATGACTAGAAATACCTTGACAAATTTGGTCATATGACAAACACATGATATAATTTGATTCAATTTCTCTATCAATGGTCAAAATAAAATTTTAGTATTAATTTTATAAACTAAACAGGACCTATCTGGTCCATTGAAAAGCTACGGGATTTATGCGCTCCACTCGTGTAAGCTATAGGACCCTTGGCACCCTTTACCCATATGATTTAATGCAATCTATTTTTACCACTTAAAAACCAACATTGATTATGATCACACTTACATGCTTTGCCATGCCAAAGTCTGCCAACTTAACCCGACCACTCGGATCCACTAGAATATTTGCTCCTTTGATGTCCCTGTGAGAAATAAAGTCCAAATGGATTAGCACTGTTAGATAGTTGGCAATAACTTCTACTCAATACATTATAGTTGCCTTGTTCGTACTTAATTTATTAGATAAAGAATTCACATTATAACTCACCTGTGGACGGTACTTTTAGCATGTAGATATGCAAGACCAGACAAAATCTGTTGAGTATAACTGCGAATTGCTGATTCACCAAGCTGTCCGTATTCTTGGAGAAGTTTATAGATGGAGCCACCAGAAACATACTCCAGGTATATATAAAATTTGTCATCCACCTATCAAGGAATGATTATTATGTGAATACTTTACATCAATTGCTAAAATTCAGGTACTTGGGTTGAAAATTAGCATAATAGATGGGTAACACTGCTGAACATGATTCCCAGCAAAAAAAAGTAAAGAAACAAAAGAAAAAAGAAACAAAAGAAAAGAAAAGCAGTCGAACATGATGCTGCACGATACCATGCAGCCAATTCCGATAAGTTGCTGAAACTTGTACGAGACTGAGTATTGGATGGAGAAACTTGCTAAGAAACTAGAAGATTAGGTATAAACAATCCCCTTATCCAGGGTAATCACTGCAGGACTTACACTTAACTTAGACAGGCTAGTAAATGACTGCTAACTAAATGCGTTTGGCCATAAGGAACCAGATGTTTGGTATGTTAGCAACCTCATTGGATATATACTTCTTTAATCAGAAAATATACTAGTATGATAGCTTGAGACCAAGAGATATCATAACAGGTAAGACAGAATCTAATAAAACACTAGTTACGTCCAAAAGGCACATGATATAAAGCAGCACATCAGAGACTTACAGATTCAGACCCATAATACTGTACAATATTTGGATGTCGCAAATGGCTCAATAATGTAATCTCCTGCCAAACTAAAAGAAGTCAAACTAGAAGTCATCTGAAAATAATATCATAGGCTCCTAGTAACTTAGAAGTCAAAATATAAGAATGAGCCAAACATAACCAAATTATAAAATATAGGCATTTTACCTGCATTAATTGCTTAGCACTTTCCTTAGACTTTGCATCATCTGAAAATAATGTAACCTCCTTCATTGCGCACATTTCTCCACTCTCACTAACAAGTAGTTAAAATTATAAATGCAGAAACTCAACTTATCATGGCTATTTTTGGAAAGTTTATACCAGATTTTACATCACCAAGACAAACTAAGTCATATCATGCCAAATCTATTATGCATAGTTTTTTTCTCCATCAAAATTTATCCATAAGTATGCATACATCATCATGCTGTATTAAGCTCCCAACCAGCCAAAATTTATAGCTTAATCAGGTAGTCATATAATATAGTTTACTTGATACTGCAACAATGTAATTGATCAAGTGATATTGAAAGATAATATCACATTCTTAACAAATAATTTGGCTATATACCTGTTGAAACCAACATAAACATGTCCAAATGTTCCTCTACCCAAAAGCTTTCCCTTTTTCCAGCACAAACCAGGACTTGCTGGGTTCTCTGTCCTTCCTGGACTTCGTGGCACAGAAGGAGATGTTGCCATTGAATTGGAATGGGAAAAATTAGAGGGATGAGAAATTGTCAAAGGAGGAAGAGGCAAGCGGTGACTTCGTGGTTTCCCATCATCAGGCCAGTTTGTCTGTGACTCGGTTCGCATCCCTCCAGCTCTTGGATGGATAGGTGTGACAGCACCACTATGAATTCTGGAGCCTGGACCAGGACTAGTCATTCTTGGACTAGGCACTGGGGAGTACTCTGGGCTACCCCGCCTCTGTAACCAAAATAATTGTGCAGATATATCCCCTCCCATTGAATTGTGCCCAGAAGTGTGACCAGAACCAGGACTGGAGCAGTGGCTAGATCCAATAAGTGTGACATCTGAATAAGCATTTGTAGCCCAAAAAGCAGAGTTTGTAACTTGATCCGTGCCAGAGGCTCGCATTGGACTTCTGGAGGGACTTGACATGGAACTATCTGGAGCACTAGAGAAAGCACCATGATTGGGAAGTAGAAGGTTTGGAACATGACCTCCTAATGGCCTCCGTTTAGGTGAGGGTGAATTATAATTACTAAAAGGAGGGCTGGGGTTTTTTTTTGGCTCTGTTAAGTTGGTTTTTGTAAAATTAGAGGATTGATCCTTGAGCATTGCACTTCATTGAAAATAAAGGAACCAAATATATCATAAATTAGTCAATGATGAGAATGGCAACAATTAAGTAGTCATGCAGAAATGCAAACACAAGATATAACATGATGAATGCAACATAGGAACGAGTTAAAGTTTACAAGAAATTCACCTGGAAGGACTTCCTGCAACAGTTCTGTTACCGTTCTCAAAGTCAGTTGCTTGAGAGCTACGATGACTCAACTCAAATGGATCATCAGTATCAGTAGAACTCTCACTTGATAATGTAGTTGTTATCAGATCCCCATCCAGATCAGTTAGGCTTGTCCTGTTAAGTATGCATGCAGGTCTTGGAAGAGGTAGAAACAATGATGACTTCGATCCTTTTTCGCGGCCTACACTTGCAGTGTGCAGACTGGGAACAGGAAGTGGTTGAGCATGAGGTCTTTCAGAAAAACTTTGACACCTCAATACTTCTTTAAAAGGTGAAGAAGATCCAGAATCAACAGTAGATCGAGAACCCTTTTCCGATATTGCATCGCTATATTGTTTTTGAGATCCTCCTGATCTTCTACCTTCTTTGCTCTCAGACAAAATCTTAAATTTCCGATTCAATGTATCAATGAAACTTTCCTTGCTTGTTTTCTTCTTTGCATCCTTGGATGATGACTTCCCCCACCATGGAGGCATTTTGTCATTTAAGATTTACAGGATCAGCAGGCATGCAAATTAATGTAAGTCCATTTGCAAGTAACAAAATTTATATGACAAGCTCACGCGGTACGTATGACCAGTTATTGACCTTACACGGCCTTTGAAACCAATAGATGCTTCAATGCAATTCTTACTAACAACAGCAACACCAACTCAATTCAGTTCCAGCACATCAACAAGTACAGACTGCCTATGTGAGAACCATAGTTAAGTCTTTCATCTAGTAGAAACCTGCAGAAAGGGCTATGTTATATGCTAAAAGACTTTTTACCCAATAAATAAAAACAAGGTCACCATGATGTAGATTAAACTGTAAGAAAATGTTCAAATGAAGAATCCACCTACTACAAAGAAGCATAAGCATACGTAAATGCATAAATTGTTTCCACTTCTACACAAAGATCAAGATAAATCTTTTTCTCTATCTATGGAATAAAATACGTAAAGTTCATACTCCCTACATTAATATCTAAGCTATAACACCATTCAGCCTATCCTGAAATTAATAGTTCTTTAGAATACTTAACGAACTTTCCAATTTCCCATAAGTTTCTCAACTCCATAGGGGCCATGTATGTTCCTTGGTCATTCTTGTCCCATTCCACTTATGAAAATTTACATGTACAAATGGTGAATCCTTATCCATCAGCAAGTAAATCCAACTAGTTCCAATCATCTCACTAAGGTGGCGTTTGGTTCGTGGAATGGAATCGGAATCGGAATGGAATGGAATGGAAAGGAAACAATTTTGTTTGGTTTGACCACTGGAATCAAGCTCAGAATCAGGATTATAGTGTTTGATTTGTCACTAGAATGGAATGAAAAAAGCTGTAAATGACTTTAATACCCCTACATGCTGTAAAGTTCAAATAATGTCATTTAATTACTATTTTTTCGTCAGACAAAAAAAATTATTAAAATCATTATTTTTCTAAATAAGTATTACTTAATTAAAAAGAAATATATTATTAAAATTATTATTTTTCTAAATAGGGTTTATGGTTTTGAGGTTTGGGATGTGTGATTTAGGGTTTAGGGATTTAGGGATTTAGGATTTGGGGTTATATTTGTAGGTTAAGGTTTAGGGTTAAAATTATTATTTTTCTAAAAATAGTTTAGGGTTTTAGAATTTTGGATTTAGGGTTTTAGGGTTTTAAGGTTTAAGGTTTAGGGTTTATGGTTTTAGGATTTGTAATTTGGAGTTTGGAGTTTGGAGTTTAGGGTTTAAGGTTTAGAGATTTGGGGTTTAGGGTTTTAGGATTTGGAATTTGGGGTTTAAGGTTTTTGGTTTTGGGATTTATGTTTTAAGGTTTAGGGTTTTAGGGTTTAAGGTTTAGAGATTTGAGGATTTGGATTTAGGGTTTTAGGATTTAGAATTTGGGATTTAGGGTTTAAGGTTTTAGGATTTGGAATTTGGGATTTAGGGTTTAGGGATTTATGTTTTAGGGTTTTGGGATTTATGTTTTAAGATTTAGGATTTTAGGGTTTAGGGTTTAGGGTTTTAGGATTTAGGGTTTTTCAATTTTGAGTTTAGGGTTTAGAGTTTTAGAATTTTAGGTTTGAGAATTTAGGATTTGAATTTAAGGTTATATTTTAAGTGAGGATAAAATTGAAAAAAAAAAGTTTAGATGAGAATGGAATAAAGATTACCAAAGGTGGGAAAAGGAATTCTGATTCTTTTTTTCTCTCTTTTAGTAATCAGATTCCATTCCGTACTTCATTCTGTCCAACCAAACACACAAAATAGAAAGAATCAATTCTGATTCCATTCCATTCACTCCAACCAAACGTGGGATAAGACTTCGTTTCTGTCCAAAAACATCAATCTTCTCTTTTGACTTCGTCTTCTAATGCCAATTTCTCAGAGAGCTTAATATATCAAATTGCTCATAAACACTTTTTGTAGAGCAGATCTAATTAAAATTAAGAACTTCATTAGACAAAACAAATAACCAGATATGAACAACTTACTAAAATCAGATGGCAATGAAAACTAAAAGAACCAGGCTTACCTTAAATACTTTTATGCAGCAAAAACCCAACTGAACCTACATGGACTTTAGCCCAAATCTGCCCGATGATTCCCTTGAATTCCAAAATTTCAGTGAAAGTGCAAAATCAAAACCCTACAAATCTGAAATGTGAGCGATGAGATTTAAATAGATTTCAAAGTACTCTGTGAATTGATATATTGCAGGGATCGATTAGAGAAAGAAAGATACATGTCGGAGCTAAAGACATGGAGTAGTCTGGGGGCTAAATTTACCACAGCAGCACAGTTAATATTCTAGTTTATTAAAAGGACTGTTTAAAGTTGTGTGATGAAGCTTAAGACTTCTTTAAGGAAAAAGAATTCAAGACTTAACTTTCATTGAAACAAAAAAAAAAAAAGCTGGGGTGGTGGGGTTAAATTTATTAAATTAAAAATGTAAAAATGATATATGAATTTTATAATAGTTCAGTTACTTACTTACACGTTCACATGACGTAATATAAAAGAGAAATAATCCACCAGCATCTGGGTTAAAATTGCCCGTTTAGAATGATTTAAAAAAAAAAAAAATAGTAAAATTGCCCCTTTAGATTTTTATTCTCTTTCCTAAGTCCAAAGTAGTTGTATTTTATAATATATGAAAAAAATACATTTTATAAAAAAAGTAGACATGTTATTAATTATTAATAATAATAATTAATTGAAATAAAAATAAATACAAAAACCAATGACTTTTATATTTTATTTATTTATTATGATCCATATAATTATTTTTATTTATTCTTATTATAAGTTAATAAACCTACTTATTAGTTCTATAAAAATAAATTTTTTATTATATTTTATGATAAATATGTATTAATTAAAAATAATATATAATTTATTTTTACTTTATCATTCAATTTAATAAGTCAAAATTTGACAATTATACATTTGATTAGAGCTTGATATCAAAATTTTACCTTTGTTCATTTGATTAGAGTTTGTCCAAACGGATGGTATAGATAAACATTTTAACTATATATAATTGAAATTATGATTAATTGTATAAATTCAATTTTTTTAAATAACTATAATTGATAAGTGGGGTAAGATTAATTATTAAAATATTAAAATTATAATTAATCGAGTATCAAACATATATTAATATATATATATATAATTACATAAAAAAATATACTTTTAATAATAAAATACACAATATTTAAAATAATTAGATAGAATTTTATTTATAAATATTTTTATATCTTTTATTTTATTTAGAGACATGTGCTAAATTAATTAAAAATAAAAATTAATATCAATATTTTAAATGATATAATAGAGTAAGGATTATATTAAAAATTTAATTATTAAAACTAAATATATTTTTAAGTAAATGTTAAAAAATAAGAAGTGTGGTTAAATCGAGAAAAAACTACTACCAACTCATAATTGACAGTTATTATCTGATGTACCCAAAACTAATACGAGGTTCTTATAATTATTAGCATAATTGTTTTCGACTATGTCAATCTTAACGGATAACTTGATTGGTCGAAACTAAATTGGACACACGAGAAACTAACTAGACATTATCTAATTAATCAAATTTTAATCTATCGATAAGTTTTGAAATCAATTAGACACATATTTAATTAAATTAAATAATTGTTTAAATTGTTAAATTTTTATCGAATAATATACCTACTAATAGGAACTAAATAGGATACATATTAAACTTATCGTAATTAAATTAGACAACACTTTGTATTTGAAACAAATTTAAATATCGTTGGAACCAATTATAACTCAATTAAACAAATTTCCAACTAAGAGAGCCGTTCTTCACTCATTTCACTCATTTTCCAAAGCTTCTTAAACACATATATCAAAATGGATTAGAGGTATACCAAATCAATGCACGCTAAAAATTACAACAAACTTAAAAGTTCATCTCACTCTTAATAATCTTGTACGTATATCATCTTCATAAATCCCAGTGCCAAGAACAAACTAAAAATTGGTTAACCAATAAACTAATAAGAAATAGTACTACCTTGGTGCACATACACCTATTAGTAAATTTGAACACCTATCCTAATCCAGATTTTACATCCAAAGCGTAAATCAAATAAAAGTTTCATG
The DNA here is from genome assembly GCA_033030585.1 of Hippophae rhamnoides. Lineage (NCBI taxonomy): Eukaryota > Viridiplantae > Streptophyta > Magnoliopsida > Rosales > Elaeagnaceae > Hippophae > Hippophae rhamnoides. The sequence goes on from CM065432.1 coordinate 53,878,142, forward strand.
CTTCAATAAAAATCGTTAATGTCTTATAAATGAAAAATAAAAGCTATTAATTGTTATGATGATTACATATCCAAATACTATTGTTGTTTTGAGAATTCAAGGGTGTAGACGAACATAATTGACACACACGTTTCTTAATATCTTCAAGATTATAACTTCTTGATGAGTTCCAAGTCTTTTTTTCTAATGAGCAGTATAGCCAAATAGGTGACATATACACCATGATCCAACCTATCAACCAAGTTATATTAAAATTGTTAGATAAAATATAACCTTAAAAAAATGCATTTGGAGTATTTAGTATTTAGTTGTGGCACATCTAAATCACAGAAAATAACTAGTTTAGAATTACCATGAATATCAATTAATTTCAATCGATAAATATAAAAATTACATACAAAAGACATTAACCATTTTTATATATGCAAATATACGGTGTATAATTATCAACTATTTTATCGAAATAAACATATAGTTAAACATGTGTCCAATTCAACGTAACAAAATTAATCATATGTTTATTTGTTAGATACGTGTTCAATTATATACAACATAATTTAATAATTGTCTAACCAAATATACGATTTAATATAAACAATAAAAATAATTTTAATTAATCATACAAATTAACAAAAATACACTCCTAAAACAACATTAAACCAAAAACTTATCATTTAGTTAAATTTTGGCTCAAAATGAATTGATGATGGAAAAATATACAATTATTTAGCTAATTACACGTTATCCTAAGGGCCTTGAGATTTAAACAAAAAACTATCTAGTATAGGTAATTAATGAAGTTCAAAGATAAACCAGCCGTACATTTGCAAATTACAGAATAGTTAAAATAGATGTTATAAATGGTAAGAGGTGTAAATTTACATATAGAAACCATAACTTCTCTATTTGACTTATAAAAATTAAAAAAAATAATAATTTCAAGTTACATAATTCAAAAATAATGGAAAGTCATAAGATGGAGTTATGGTCCAAACCTATCCATATGGATCCTGAAATTCATCCTAATCTAAAGGCATTCAATTCTGAAATATGAGATGAAGGCTTAAGTAGCTCCTTCTTATTATTAATTAATTAAATATCTATGTAGACTTTGCTTCAATATTACATAGACTGAAGTGAAGCTTGTTTGATTTGTGAGTAAACACATAACAACAAATAAAAGCATGTTTGCTCCTTGCTTTTGGAGCAGGAAGCAAAATCTACCCTAGTAGTGACCTATCCAAATTACAGTGTCAGTAATCCCCTATATTTTGATTAATTACAAAATGATGAAAAACATACAATCATGATAAAAAAAAAGTACAAATTCTATTAAGAATAAGGGTGAGTTACTAACGTATTGGCATTAAAAATGACTGCAATTCAGTATTTCAAAAAATATGTGTTAAGTGTCTCACATCGATCAATAAAATCAATAAATATTGGTGACAAGGTAATGACAATTATTTTTCTTTGAGAACTATTTTGGAGGAAATTAGTTTATTATTTTCTACGATATGATTTCAAATTTCAAAAACTGCAACTCCTTTTGCGATTTTGAGTTAGACTATTGATAATTGTTGTCGGACCAAGCAGGTCGTCGTAGTTGGAGCAAGTAGTTTGCTATCGCCGAAGCATGCAGTTATTGCTAATGGATGACACTGAAAAGAGCGAGAAGGGGAAAAAAATTATATTAACACGTACATAATTGTTACAGTTTATTAACTTTAAGAATATTCTAATGTTATCTTTATATTAAAAATAGTTTCTTTATATATAAATAAATATATACATGTTAAATAATGAATAGAATTAAATTTTTTAACTTATCCATGAATTAGTTATGTGTAAAATTTTATAGAGAAGTAGAGAATTAGAGATAGACAAAAGGTATTGAGAGTAAAAAATAAGGATGGTATATCTAATGAAATATACGGAGTATAATGAAAATATAATTTAAATTGTAAGTGTTGCCTTCAATGTAAAATAAAAATAATAATAATGTATCATATCAACATATATTAAAAAAAGATCATTTAAATCTAATATGTTCAATTAAAGTGTATTTTAATCTTCTATTTATTAAATGGACAATACAAATATGTTGTTTTTATAAAAAGAATCACAAAAATCTATTTTATAAAATAATGAAATTGTGTTTTCTTAATTTCGAAGTAAACAAATGAGATATTATAAGTTTATTAGTTTATAAAATGATATTAACCTTTTATTTATAAAGATAATAAATTTATATTATATTATTTAATAAATATAGGTATAAAATATATATTTATTAAATGTAACATGTTTAGGTGATATTCTATCTTTTAAAAAAAATCTTATATTTGAAAAAAAAGGACTTAAATTTAAGTCTTGAAAATGTCAACGTAATCGTATATATAAAAAAAATGTAAAACATAATAAAATGAATATAAAAATCATTTTATATATTATTTTTAATACACATCAAATTAGAACTATGTTCAAAATTTCTTCCTTTTCATCATTTTAATCCTCAAAATATTTTCAAAATATCTTGCTTTTCACCTATCTAAATGGGATTAAATTTGAAGTTTTTTAATCAAATAATTTAATTAATTCAAACAATTAAAATTTATATAGTTAATTTTTTTTGAGATTGAATGAGATTATATTAAACTTTAAACTCGTATATAAATTGTTATTAAAGATAAAACCCATTATATTCAACATTTTAGTTTTAATTATTGTATTTTTAATAAAATTTATTATTTACAGTTATAATTAAGATAATTATAAAAATAAGAAATATAATACTTATTAAACTATTATATATATTTAAAATGTATATTGTATTGTTTAAATTAAAATAATAATTTAATGTGATTGTGGTATATATAATATATTATAAAATAAAATAAATATTTATTTATAATTTTATTTCAATAGATTATAAAATATATCAACTTTGAATACGAATAGATTATATATTTCAATTCAAAACCATCCAATTTTTCGGATCAGATTGAAAATTCATTCCTTGAGAATTAAAGAAAGTGCCTTAATCTATCATATTTGTTCAATCTACCAGAGCCAAACGACTTGTGTCAAATCTTTGTAACTTGCGTGTTACTTTCGACAAGGGTAAAAAATTAGAGTAGTAGGCGATAAGCTGAAAGCCTGAAACTGTGTACTCCTTTCTGTTTTATTTAAATTAAAAAAATGAGATACAGTGCAACTGATTTTCATACCATATGGCAAAAAATTTACATTACCAGCTGAAGTAGTTAAGCACTTCAAAGATCACCTAATGAGTGTCAACCCAATGGAAGTGACTATTAGAGTGGAAGGGACACCAAATTTGAGATGGCTCCAGAAGGTTAAATTATAACCAAGATGTGGAGCTCGGCGGGCTTGTTCACAAACTATCAAATTGGCTGCTGATCCAAGTAAAGAGAGGTTCCCGGCTACCGTGCTGACCCAAGCTAATATAAGCCATGCCTTCTCCTCATCTGCTGCTGAAATTGCAGCAGCTGATGCTGCTATTCTACCACCAAGTAGGAGAACTACATAATAACAAATGCTCGATTTAAGAAAGGTCTTAAAGAGGTGCTACATAGTAAGAAATATTCAATAATGCATAAATATAATCATACCAGTTGGCACATTTGAAGCAAAATTAGATAGAACAAGTATAACGACAGCAAGAACTGCTATCCCGCTAGCACGATCAATTTGTGCATAGGGCTCCATCAACTCCCACAATGTGCTTGGTATTCCTGTTTTGTTAAAGCCATCAACTGTGATAAACATTCCACAAAAGAAAACTAACAGCGAGTACGAGACCTGATCCAAAAAGAAACATAAGGATTTATAATTTCTAACTAATTAAAGAGATGTTTTATGGTGAATATAGAGCAACATGCTTGCAAACGTTTTTTTTTTAATACCTTTTCTAGGCTCGGCCGAGCATCCTTGAAATCAAGAACTACAAGAGCAAGTGCAGCAGTAATTGCAGTCCATGACATATTCAGTCCCATAAGCAAAGAAACCAACATTCCAATAGTAACAAGATAAACACAGGATTTCCACAACACTTTTTTCCATCTTGTGGTCAAATCTTCCTTTTCTTCTGAAGATTTTATTGAATTTGTATCTCTCTGTTTAATATCTATTGATAAAACTCTCTTTGGAGGAACAATATCCTCCCTTCTCTGTGTTAACACATGATCAGTTGTCAACTCCTTTGGCGTATTTGAAAATCTTGTTGACTCCAAAGCACTACTAGAAACCCTTTGGATTTCGTTCTCACTCGAGCTTGACCGGCTTCTAAGAGTCTCAACAATGCCCAAATTTCCACTAACAATAGGAGAACTTTGCAGGCTCAAAGTGTCAAAATATTGTAATTCTCTGATAATTATCAGGATATTTCATTATATTTTCTGTTATATTTCTGTACAATAGTTGAGATATATGTATAAAACGAAAATTAAACAATAACCATAATTCCTGCATATCCATGTTTTATGGATCCACTACCATTATTTTATGCTCCATGTTTTACTCCACTGAGTTATTGGTGTCTCACATAACAACACACACCAACACTCCTCCTCAAGCCGCGATATACGTTTCTTACGCCCAACTTGTCGAGTGAGTTGTAGGTTCTCCGCACACGCATTTTTGTGAAAGATATCACCAATTGATCTTCTCGATTTAACAAATGGAAGCTTAATAATCTTTTCTTCAAGATTCTCGTTGATGAAGGTTCCGATCCACTTCAACGTGCTTCGTGCGATCATGTTGAACCGGATTGAACGAGCTTATGGCATGGTCGCTTTGTCATATCACAAAATAAGTTCATTTCGTAGCTTGTGAAAGAACCCCAATCTCGCTAAGGCTTTTTCAACCAAAGCGAGCTCACATATTCCTCGACCATTCCTCGAAATTCACTTCAAAGATCGGATAAGGCAACTACATTTTGCTTCGCTTCTCCACGTAACAAGATTGCCCCCACGAAAGTAAAATACCCAAGAAGAGATTTCCTATCCTTCATATTCCCCGCCCAATTGCGAATCAGATATCCAAGGACTTCCAATCGACCATTCTTTGAAAAACATAAGTCCTTTCCCAGGAGGATTTTAAGTAACTAAGTATTCGTACGACCGCATCCATATGGTCTTCACTGCGTTAAAATGAATCCGACTCACGACACCACAGCATACGCAATATCGTGTCGAGTATGAGATAAATATACGAGTTTTCCTACCAACCGTTGATATCTCCGTTTATCCGCCGGTACTCGTCCACATATTCTCCGAGTTTATGATTTTGAACCACAGAATATCGACGGCTTCTTACAATTCTAGTAGTCACCCGCCTCCGCTAAGAGGTCCAGAGTATATTTCCTTCTGTGAAAGACATATGCCTTGTTTTGATCTCATACCTCAATACCTAAGAAGTATTTCCGAGCCCTCCCAAGTTCTTCATTTCAAACTCCTTTCGACAGCTTGTTCTGCTTAGAGATTTCTTCTTTATCATCCCCTCGTAATGATCATGCCTACATAGACTATAAGTACGTTATCTTCCCTAATCGATGTTTTAGGAAAAGAGTATGATCGTAGCTGCTTTGTTGAACCCATATTTCTTCATTGCCGAACTCAACCTACCAAACCATGCCGAGGTGATTGTTTTAGTCCATACAATGCTCGTTGTAATCTACATGCGTTTCGTTTCCCGATGTAACAAGATATCCCGTGGGATATCCATGTAGATCTCTTCTTCAAGGTCACCATGGCGAAGGCATTCTTCACGTCAAGTTGGTGCAATGGCCAATCTAAATTTGCAAAGAGATAACAAAACTCTCACGCTTTTAGTTTAGCCACAAAGTGAGAAGGTTTCTTTGATAATCTATCCCATGTTTCGTGTATATCCTTTTGCTACAAGCCTCGCCTTGTAACGATCAACTAACCCATTCCGCGAGTACTTAACGGAGAAAATCCACTTCATCCTACCATCTTCCTCCTCGAGGCAACTCGCTTAACACCTACGTGTTATTCTTCCGCAATGCCTCAAATTCCTCTTTTTATAGCTTCGAGCCCATTTTGGATCGATAAGGCTTCTTCAATGCTACTCGAATTTGGACACCGACGAGAAAGATTGCGCGAATGCCCCGATAGGTTCCTCGAGCACTCCTTGAGAGATACATAATTTGCTATCGGATACTGTCGTTCTTCTCTTTCTCTGAGTATCGATTCTATGCCACTCGATCGTGTCTCGAAAGGTAAAACATAACCAACAGCGTATCTATAGCATTAGTTTGCTTAAAGGTGTGACAGATAGCCTACCTCGCAGCTGTTCTCACAGTGAGGATCATCATACAGAGAATGGAGTGGCACATCAACCACTTCATCTTCTCGAGATTCAATTACTACTTCGCTCGGGCTTCAAGTTCAAGCTCTGCCCAGATACGCTCCTCCATATTATCACGTGATCCGAGTACGTCGACTAGTGTCTAATATTTCAACATCAAGCCAATTTCGTTTCTTCACCATAACTCTCCTCCCGAAGAGTGGAATTGGATACCTGATGGGGAAAAACATTCGATTCTAGGAAAGTGACATCCCAGTAGTATAGTTTCTTTTTAGTAATTGGATCATAACACTCTGACTTTTCTCGTACACCATACCCCAAGAATACACATCGGACAAAGACATGGATCCAACTTAGTTCGTTGATTTTTTAACAGGTGGACAAAAGCAACACATCCAAAAATTGCCAAGCATTAAAATAGTAGGTAAGGGAAGATGATCGGATAACACCAATGGAGTCCGAAATTGTAAGGTTCGGGCATTCGATTCAAGAGATACACAAACTGTAGTAACAAAGATCACTCCGCATTTATTTATTACGCACATGCGCACCGATTAGTAAGGCCCTAGCCGTTTCTAAAATATGCCTATTCTTCCTCTCCGCGGCCCCATTCTCGTCGCGGGTTGCTCGTGAATCACGAGGTTTCACGAGAATACCACGGTTGTCCAAGTATGTCCTAATTGCTCGACAACGTACTCCCCCTCCATTATCGTACCTAAGTATCTTAATTTTTTCAAAATCGGGTCCGAATCACGGTGTGAAAATGTGTGAAATGTAGCAAATACTTCATCTTTATGTTTGAGAAGGTAAAGCCATGTCATTCGTGGTACAATCATCAACAAAAATAACAAACCAACGATGACCCAACGACGTAATAACCTAAGGTCCCCAAACATCGAGAATGTACCAAAGCAAAAGCGAGTCATACTTTTATTCACGCTCATAGATAAGACGCCCATGACTTTTTGCTAGGATACAAGTATCACATTTGAAATCCGAATGTGTGATATTTGAAAATAAACTGGGTGAGCAGGCCTTAAATACCCGAATTGATGCCCAAATCTACGATGACATAGCCAAATCACTGCTCCTCGTTACCAACGGTATGTCGTACGTGATTGGCTCTTCTCGAACCGAGGTCATCCACATAATATAGCTCCTCCTCTCCTAGTACCACGCCCAATGATCTCCTCAAAGAATATCCCGTAGAAGGCAAAAAGTAGAATACATCAATACTACACAATTAAGTGTCTCAAGTGACGACTTATGCATATTAGCCACGGCTGACAGATGGTACAAGCAAAGTATTAGATAATGATAATGGGGAGATAAGGTCACCGTTCCAGCCTCAGACCTGATAAGCGACCCCATTTGCAGACGGGCGACACGGCTCCGTCTTGGTCCGGGTTGTATCGAGAGATCGTTTGGTCAAATGTCACGTGATCTCGTAGCTCCGCAGTCCGCATCCAATCCTCTTTATCACTACGAGTAGATATACGTGAAATGCCTTTACTTGAAATACCCGGATCTCCGGGAAGATTCACCGGGAAGTGCGGATGGGCCGAGGCATTATTGCAGCCACACCGCTCGTCCGCTGTCGGGCATGGTGGATTTCCGTAACGGCCACATTTCATGTCAAGAGACGGTGATTTCCCGAGGATTTCTTTCGCCGGCCGAGGTTCCCCTGTTTCGGTGGCATCTCGACGGTGTCCTCGACCCCTTTAAAAGTCATAATCGCCTCCGTGTCGTATCGACACCGCGATCATCACGGCTCGCCGACCTCTTCCCGACCCGACGAATCCATGCGCTTGTTCCACCGCAGTGGAAACGGGTCTCGATTTCAAGCACATCACTTCGAGTTTTGTCGAGTCTATCATCAAGTCCATCGGCCGAAGGTATACACTCGATCTTCCCGCACGACGAGTTGTATTTTGTATGTCATTCGCACACTCCATTGATTGAGACGACGAAATCAATTTCCTCGCCACAACCCTCGGGCGTCATCAGTAGTATTTTTCGTCAATGGATCCACCCGCTCGTTTCATACGAGTAACTCGACGACGAAGATCATACACTCGAGACGTGTCTCCGTCCCATCATGGGCGTGGTAAAGCAGCAGTAATCCCAAACTTGTTTCGTACTGGGAATCGAATAAAATTTGCAATCAAGGAGCGGGTCCATTGAATTGATCAACCATCCTTTAACAATGGCATTTTCAGCCAGCCATCTCCGAACGAGTGGGCTCGTTTCAACAGGCCGATAAAATCCCCATTAATATATCCCTTGTCTTTGCTGTGAGATATACATCTCCACCACTGGGGACCACAAGGCATAGTTGGATCCTCCCAACTTGATACTAATGCGCAACGACGTCAACTGACAGAGAGGCCATGTAGCGATCTCGAGCTCTAGTGAAAGCTTCCGTCATTTTCGCCGTCAAATCTTCCAACATGAAATTGGTAGGTAAATCTCTAGATTCCGTCATTTTACAATTCTTACAACACTATATAAAGAAAAATTTGTAACCCTAACCGTCCCTTTTCACATTCGCGCAGCTGCTAACCCTAAAATTTCCCTTCTTTTTTTTTTCAATTTTTTCGCAGCTCCTTCTTCCTCCTTCTTCTTCCTCCTTCTTCCTCAGCACAGATTCTTCCTTCCTTCAACAGATTCTTCCTTCCTCGCCATAGTCTCTTCTATCGCTTCTCAACGCAGCTTTCTTCTGGCTTAATCCGCCGTTCTCTTCAGCCTTCCCCTTTCTTCCTACGCGATTTCAACAGATTGGTCGCGCAGCTTCCCCCTGCGTTTCTCAACATAAGAAGCCACCTGCGTTCCTCGTGACCAAAGATCTTCTCAAGGCTCCACCATTTCTTCTCGCCCAAAAATCTCGCAGCCCATCTTCTTTCTCCTCTTCTCTCTGGATTCTTTCATAGCTGGGCGCTCTTCTTCACAAATAAATGTTTCTCCTTCACCGTCGAAATGGTAGGTTCAACCACACAAAGACCACCTATTCTCATATACCTCGTAACCGCATCAACAGCTGTTGAGTACTTCGCTCAGTAAGTCAGGATGCCGATATATATTTTTAAAGGTGTAACCCTTTAATCTTCTATTGAATTTCTCGAACAAATAACCGTGAAATAACTATCTTGCTTTCATTTCTAGCCGCACATGTTCGATGTTTGAAACGCATACAGAGTTGAATATAAACCAGAGATCGAACTCAAAACAAGTGAAAAAAATCATAGCCTACAATCGTAGCCACACCAGATCGGAAATTAGAAACCGTAAACCGTAAATCAAAACCGTAAACCGTAAACCGTAAATCAAAATCGTAAATCGTAATCAAGAATCAAGCAAATTTGCAGACGAAATAATCAAAAAATGGTAGTTTCATTCATAAATCGCCATAGTTCATTAGCAATATCCCGCTGATACCATGTCAAAATATTGTAATTCTCTCGATAATTATCGTGATATTTCATTATATTTTTCCGTTATATTTCTCGTACAATAGTCGAGATATACGTATAAAACGAAAATTAAACAATAACTATAATTCCCGCATATCCATGTTTTATTGATCCACTACCATTATTTTACGCTTCCATGTTTTACTCCACCATCAGTTATCAAAGGTCCGCACAACAACACACACCAACACAAAGTTTCTATTAATCTAGAATTCCCTTCATGAGAATTTAAAGATGAAACATGTGACAATGTAGCTGGTGAAAATTTATGAGAATTCATATCCTCCTCAGTAACAACTTCTTCTGCTACATCCTCTTCGTCCTTCTGAATAGATAATAATCTCCAATACATGCATAAAAGTATTACAGCATTGACTAAAATCCCAATAAGCATAGCAGGAAGAATTCCAATCACAAATCTTCCAAAAGAGATCTTACTTTGTACAGCTATAACCAAATTTTGAGGGTTGCCAATTGGTGTCGCCGCAGACCCAATATTTGCACTTGAAGCAAGAGCAAGTAAGAAAGGATGAGGTGGGAGGTTATGTTGTCTTGCAACTTTTAGTACAAATTCAGTCAAAACTACACAAGAGGTGTCATTGGTAAAAAGGGCACTTGAAATTGCCGAAATTAAGCAGATTCGACACAACAGGTCCTTTGCTCCTCTACTTTTCCAAGCAAGTAACTTGCCTAAATGTTTGAACATATCTGCCTTTTCGAGATAAACACTTACAACCATTGTTCCAAAAAGAAGACCGAGAATTGGAAGATCTATGGCAGCATATGCTTGATCTGGAGTTAAGACTCTGAATATGACCATAAGCATAGCCCCTAGGAGAGACCCTGCAGTCCTTCCAATTGGTAGAAAAGGGACTGCTGGGAACACTGCCAATACCCAGAAGATCCCAAAGGCCATGGAACCTAGAACCACTTTTACAGAAGAAGCCAGGGCCATTTTTGCAGCTTAGCTTAGAACTTTCACTTTGTACAATATTCTAAAAGTTCAAGTGTTTGTACTAAATTAACTCCATAGTTATTCTTATTTCTAACACTAGCTACAAACTCTACACAGCTCCAGCCCATCAATGAGCACTGACTTTAAGTGAGAATTCATTCAAATGATAGAAACCTGCAAAAGGGGATACTTTATAGTTTCAATGTACGTGATCTACTGCAAAACTTGATACCAAGTGACTGAAAATAAGTTTTTCAAGTAACTTTTGTAGATCAAACAGTTATGGTGTAGGATTGGTCTCATAATTATGTGAAAATGGGCACTTTACGTACGTCGAATAGGACAATACATGCCACAGTTTCATAATTATATTACTAAAAATGTTTAATTTTCAATATGGGTAGAATGCCTAATTTATAATAATAAGACTAAAGTTCTCATCATTTTCATATGATTACGGATAGCTAGTGCCATTCTTTCTCAATCAAACTACCATAAACAGTTCAAAATACGGCTCGACCTACAATTATGTAAAGGTCCCCGTATTAATATCTCATGCCTGATCCTAAATTACTCGTTCAGGCTCTTTATAACACTTTGAACCACTGACTTTGTTGGTTTTCTCTTTACCATGTATTGTCCTATGGTCTAACTTGTCCCATTCTGATTAGGAATTGTGAACCATTATCAATCAACAAGCACATTAAATTAGCTTCAGCCATCTCAATCCAACGTATTATTCAAACAACTAGAACTTAAGATCCCATATTGCTCAAAATTAGTTTTTTAATGAAAATCTAATTAAAATTCAAAACTTTATTAGACAAAACGATCGAATAACCAAGTACCATCAACATAATCAAATGTTAACCAAAAGTAAAAGAAACAAACTTATTCTGAATACTCGATGCAACAAAAACCCAGCTGAACTCACAGGGAATCTAGTACAAATCCGACTGATGAGTCCCTTGAATTCTGAAATTGCCGTCAATATGCGAAATCAAAACCCTTGAAATCTGAAATGTAAGAAATGGGATTTAAATGGCTTTCTACTTATTTTATGAATGGAGAGATTGTACTAATAATTAAATAGAAACTGATGAATGACGACGATGCTCTGTTTTATTCAGTGTCCCATTGTCTCCGAATTTCTTTGTTTAATATAACAGTAACCAAGACTCCAATGTGCAACACGCCTACTCAGATTATTCAAATTTTTATATTTGAGATAACATGTTCATCCGTTAAATTACCCTTATCTTATTAACGTGTGCTCCAAGTTCTGCCAAATTTCACCCTATTTATTTTTGTCGCTTTCAAAGTTCCAAGTACCAATGACGTCTATTATTATATATTTATGTATAGGTAGCTTAATTCAATTATAATAATTTTTCAATATAATTAATTATGTAATAAATTATACAATTTATATATTTTAATGATAAATATATTTAAAATAATTATAATAATCTTATTATTTTTATATATTTTTAAAATCCTGTTAGACTAATGTGCATGTTCTATGTTCTATTGGGATGACAAACGATGATTTGTTGGGACAAATGACTACTTTTTCTTTAATGTTGTTTTGTCATACACTACGTTAGTTAATTCAATGCAGTACTAAATTAAAAACATTTAACCGTACACATTATGTCATATGCTTTAGACTTTTTATAGGTGCACGTGCGTGTCGAAAAAATCTAATCATTCGATTCGATTCGATCCGATGGTCGGATCGGATGGAGATTTTTTCTATCTGTTAAGTGCAGATCGGATGACGGATTTCATTACGATTCATCTGATCCGATCATACCAAAATTAATTATATATATATATATATACATATTTATTAAATTAAAATATATATATATATAATTAATATTTATTTATTTAATTTTTTAATGTTTTTTAAGTAAAATAATTTTATATTATAATTTATGTAAAAAATTAAAAATTTATTTAAAAATACAAAAAATAGAGTTAATTAAATTTATTGGTCGGATTGATCGGATGTCATTCGAATAGTTTACAGATCTGATTGAACGGATATAAGAAGTGATCGGATCAGTTGTGCATTAGAATGTTTCAATCTGAACGCATGGTCGGATAAGATCGAATGAATGTAAGATCAACGATTTTGATCCGATGAATAAACATACGCAATAATTATAGGATTTATATTGAGATATAAACTAACTATTTTATATCGGGGTCATTTAAAAAGATACTGAAAACAACATTTATTAAATGTCATTTAATCACTTTTAAGTTCTAATTTAGATAAAAGACACATCGACTAAGGGTATTTTAGTCAATATATAGAGTGCATTTTAAAACAAAAAACAAAAAACAAAATAACAAAAAAAACAAAAAATAAAGTCAACTAGATATATAACATCCACGTTAGATCCAATAGTTATTATTACCTACTTGTAACTCAGAAGAAGAATAAAATATAAGCATGTTGGATTCATGACAGGTGAGCGCGAAGGATATATTTATATATTATGAAGTTTGTGTGATTTAAATAGTGTTTGTTTAGTTCTTAAAATTTGAAAAAATACATTTTAATTATTTTTTATTAATTTTTTTTTACTGTTAATTGATTAAAATGTAATAAAATGCAAGCCACTGATAAATATAAAAATAAATTTTAGTATGAAATTATTTGAAAAAATTATATTACGATAAAAAAATATTTAAATATATATTTTTATTTAAGAAAAAAATCAATAAAATATTAACATAAAATAATGTAAACCAAATATTAAAAAAAATATTCTATCAAAAAATTTCCATTTTAATATAAAAATCATTTAATCTTATTTTACTAAAACTCATTTTAATAAAAAAATCATTTTATTAAAATAAAATAATCAAATTTTAGTCGCATTTTAATAATTTAATAAGAAAGTAATATTTTAATAAAAAATTATTAAAATAACATTATTTATCTTTAGAAAACAACATTTTGAATATGATAAAACTTAATCTAAGGTATTCAAGTGATATTTTATTCTTTAAAAAAAATAACTAAGAAAAATAAAAATTAATCTGAGTAATGAAGTGACATGAAAGGCTAAACTAACATCTTATGACAGGTCCTGCCAGAGTCATATGGCTCGTATTATTAAAATAAAATGGAAAATCATATTATGTATAAGAGTATTTATGAACAAATTAATTATTACCTAGCTCTTGTAATGTCATTTTAACCACGCTTATTATATCCAACTCAATTATTAGATCAAAATGGTCCCTCTTCAAACCTCCTGCAAGAGACTGTTTCTTCTTTTGCGCCTGTAATTTTATTTGTTTAGCTAAGCAAGATATGCGCCTGTAATTTTATTTGTTTAGCTAAGCAAGATATATAAGGACATAAGATATGACCAGGTTCATAGCATAAATGCGTTTGCTTTATCCTTAGCCAGCATAATTAGTTCCATGAGCAGCAATACAATAACCCATTTGCCTCATTATAGCAATCATTTTTTATGTCACCCAACTCTCATATAAATCAAATAGTTATTAGCGTATAGTCCAAACAAAACAAATAAAATACTAATACATTAGTATTTATATCTACCCATAAAAATGATAAAAATATCGTATTTAATAATTAAAAAATATGTATATACATTAAAATTACTCCATCACTGTTAAACCTACAACTATAAAAATCTCAAATAACTCTAAATCTAATCATTACTCACGTCACCATCAAATCTCGACTACTACTAAAGTGTTATTATTAATAAGTTAATTGTTTTATTTAAAATACACCTTCTAATAATTAATTCCTTTTTTTATTTTTTTATTTTTTATCGTAAATGATACTTATATTAGTAACGAACTCTAGTTCATCCATCATTCAGTTACACTAAAATCTTGCTGGCATGTCTAAAGCTGCACACAAACATCAAATATCCACTACTTGTCATAGGACATGTGAGTATGTAAAACCTGGAATGGAAAAGGTACAAGCAGCAAAAATCTTGTTTCCAGGTATGGCATGCAAATGGCAGCAATGGTATAGAACAAACTCAGCCTTAGTTACAGATAGTTAACATGAAACTTTTATTTTTGCATATTACAAGAGGAAACAAAAAGTCTACAACGAAACATCTATATGTGAATGTTGTTATCTTTTGTATAACATCAACAAATATATTAAAAGAATGCTCTATTACAACTTATTATACTAGACATCTATAAACTCACTCCTCTCTGCATTGCAGTTTGGATAGTGATATATCTGAAGGCAGTTCTTTCACCTTTTGTCAATCCATCCATCAAAATTTGATCCCGAGTTAACCAAGATGTATCTCCAAAGATGAATTCTCGAGATTCAAAACAAATGGGTTAGTTCGTTTTTTTTTTCCATTTTCAAGGTCTATGCATGGTACAGGATGCTATCTATCTTCTTCGGTTTCTATCTCTCAGCTGACCCCTGGCTGCAGAATTGGAAAGAAAGACCAGCTGTTTCCAGTTTTAAGGTTCTTCCCAGCTACCTTTTCATTGGCCCACCACTCAGAGCTTAATGTCGGCTTCTCTGAGAACTCTGCTTTTGTGCTATCAAAGTTGAACTCCTTAGCTGATCCTAGTGTGACTGATCGATGCTTCTGATAGCAATTATCCCCTCCTCCATTTTCGTTTTCATGCATTCCACTGGAAATTTTGCAGACGGACAACCCAACAAAATTATCACTATCTTTTGATACTTCCTCTTCATCAATTGAGCATTCTGTTGGTATATCCTTTAATGATGATATACTTCTAATTGATGCTACTGATTTGTTTGCAAGGCATTGTGCAACGCCTTCACCAGTTAACTCGAATGACACTCTGTGATCAATTAAATTTTCGTCATTTTGACATCCACCTTCCAAGTTTGTAACAGAAGCAACCTCTGATATCTTGTTTTCCAGGAGAATATGATCTCTAGATGCAGGCATCAAGGATCTAGAACCCAACCTAGAATCCAGCCCTGCACCAGTAGGGGTCAAGTATCCAGAACCCAGCCCAACACCAGTTGGAGTCAAAGATCCAGAACCTACTCCTGATCCTAATCCATACCCATCAGGTGTCAAAGACCCAGAACCTAGCCTTGAACCCAACCCTACACCTTCAGGAGTCAAAGATCCAGAACTCAGCCTAGAACCCCATTTCCGAGTAATGAAATGCTCAAAACCCAGGAGCTTTGGGGTTTCACCCTTATGGAGTTCAAGAATAGCTTGTCTGTTAAGAAAAGGAGAAGAGGTGCCAGAATTTGAAATTGCTGATCCCGGTGATATGAGATATCCACTCGGGCTTCCGGGATATTGTTGGTAAGGCTGAAATTCGCCATGGGATAGCACAAACTTTGGATTGGTCCCACTGTTTCCTCGAGTTTTGTCCAGTGAAGATGTCAAAAGTCGGGCATAAGGAACTTCAGGAGATGAAGGTGTGGTCTGTTGCACAGATTCAGGTGGAGGAGTGAAAGGAGCAGTAGACGGTTCAGTAGTATAAGTAGAAAATACTGGCGGTGAGACTAACTGGGTTTCGTATGCATAAGGACCTATGGCAAAGATTGATGCAGGTCCACCTGGAGAGTAGGCATTGACAGAGATGGAAGTGAGGGACAACAATCCACCAGGTGATTGGGTGGAAGATGAAGGATCAGATTGGAGGAAAGAAGCAGGAGAGGAGGGAGGGGCAGTGAACGGTAGTACAATGGTAGTTGAATGGGTACGATTTTCAAATGATGGGGCTGTTACACTTTCCGGTACAGTTGGTTCAGGAACAAGGACAGCATGACCTATCCGCTTGTTGCTTTTATGATATCCAAAACACCAATATAAGCTCCAGCAGCTTCCCCACCTTCTTTTCTGCAGTCAAATGAAACGGAATGTCATTGACTAGGGATTTAAACACAAAAGCAACTAGAGAGACCTCAAAAATTTATGACAACACAGTTTAGCTCAACGGGATCACTAATATGGAGTCTTAACCGGCTATAATCAAGATTTAGATCCATACACAAAGGTAAGCTAAAATTAATATCTACCTCAGCATTCTAATACATATTTGCACAAAGATAACAGGGGAGCAGCTTTCTTATCAGCTGTGTCATTGCAAAACAAGAAGCATGATCATTTTGTTGAATTCCTTGCCATCTTAATGGCTGCGGCACATCCATTATTATCAGGAAAATCATAAGCAGAAAACAGGGATGCTATGAAAAGACAGGCCAAAGAGAAAAGATAAGCTTTGTCTTTGACACAACGGTAATTTCAAAATTGACAGCACAATTGTGGTTGGTTAATATTCCAAAACAGCTATTATAGAACAAATTTGTCCATCTATCCAAGATGCTTATAAGGTTTCATAGTGAAGTAAAAACTAAACATGTTTCTGCAGCATAAATAATTTATGTCTTCCACATAAATGGACACGTAGCTATGCCCCCGGGTTCTCCTGATTGACAAGTGAAATTCCATCAAACTTATCCCAGTTGTTGCTGAAGTTGAGTATTCCTCGACTCAAAATCACTAATTGAGTAGGCCACCAGGAGAGGACCACCAGCCCACAACTTCTATGATTATGATGAAAGGACAACTATATGGGTA
The DNA here is from genome assembly GCA_033030585.1 of Hippophae rhamnoides. Lineage (NCBI taxonomy): Eukaryota > Viridiplantae > Streptophyta > Magnoliopsida > Rosales > Elaeagnaceae > Hippophae > Hippophae rhamnoides. The sequence goes on from CM065432.1 coordinate 53,895,529, forward strand.
GGAGGAATAACATTTCACATGCCTGATCTTTATGCTAATAACACCTTCCTCAGTCAAGTTCCAAACTGTTGGAGATAAAATTAAGGAGTAAATAAATTAAGAAGTTAACACTCCTTAATTTACTCCTTAATTTTATCTCCAATACAAACTCTTAAACTAGCCCTTTGCACAAAAACACCCCATTTTTTCTATATGAAACTCAGAGTATGTGATGTGTTTAGCACCAGGCCAGAACAAAACACACTGTAAAGTGCGAATCTTAACGACAGTGCAAAGGCCAAGCTATTTTTCTATTTCATTTTGATCATTGGCCAGAATTTCATGTAAGCAAATAGTGAGTAGTCGTTTAAGCTTAAGCTAAGCCACTAAGGCTTAAATACTGCAATTATGCGGATCAGGGTATAATTTTAACCCATCGACCCAATATTAAGAATCAAAAGAGACGGCTTCGGAGGTAATTCTATTAAAGCGGTGAATTTAGAAACGAACAATAAGACCCCACTTGATCGAACGACGACGAAGATACTTTAGGTCAATCAGTTTACATTTTTAAAAGATAAAAAGTAGAACTTTATATCGCACAAAAGTTATCAACAAAGCCAATAATTCACTCTTTACAAGAATTAATTATTAATGAGCAATTATCTGATAAATATAATCTCTCTCTCCTTTCCCCTGATTCCCAAGCAACCAACAAATCACAGAAAAGCAAATCAAGCAACAACTAAAATAAATTTAAAGCAAATCAAAGATGCATCCACCATAATTGTTTCTTTTCCGTCATAAATATACCTAATTACGCTTGAAATAAATCTATTAAAGAAATTAAGAGAAAATAAAAAGAGCACAAAGGTCGAGATAACGAGATCCAACTTTCCAACTCTATAATCAATTTTTCTAAAAAAAAAAAAACTACTCTATAATCACTTTCCCAACGTTTTTTCTGAGCAACCAGTAGGAAAATAAAACACATAGGAATCCGATACTATAAGTTTATAACAATTTATATGCTTGAAATAAAAGAGAGAAAGAGGGAGAGAGAGGTTTACAGGAAAAGAAGAAGGTTGTGTTCGAGCTTCGGCAGAGACAATAGCAGTGGCGGCGGCGTTGATAGTTTCAACACTATCGTTAAAGTTTCTCATACTTTGATTTCGTATTTTGATCTCAAATAAGAGTTCCTCGGTTGAAAACAGTTATTCCCGTTTAATTCGCCGGAAAAACGTTGAAGATACAGGCAATATTCAGAGGACAATAGGAGTGTTGAATTTGATTCAATAATGAAAGTTAGCTTGGCTTTAGCTAGCACAGCACAGAACTGCTGACTCTAAAGTCTATTGATCGGACAGCGCTCTTTGTCAGTTTTTCTCTTTCTATTTCCGCTTCTCTAGTCTTTATTCTCCCATTTTTCTTCTATTTTTGCAGAGTAATGCTATAATCGACATGTGAAATATAATTTTTATTTTTTAAATATATTTTTCATCAACAAATAAAATTTAAAACTATTATCTTTATTTTATCATATTTTTTTTATATCATATAAACTATTAAAACATTGACATGCGAAATTATAATCCATATAAATATAACATTTTAAAACATAATTATTATTAAAAAAATCATTTATAATAAATATCTAATTGCAATATCAGTTTTATCTGAATTTGAGAGAATATTTAAAAAAAAAATCATTTTTCCGGCAAAGTATTGCCACGACGTCTTGAAAGGATAAATTTCGGACCCACAATCTTAACTGCAATATGATTGTTTTTTTTTTATTGCTTATTAATTAAAGTAAAATACAGTTTATTTATAATAAAAAAATTATATTTATTTATTTATTTTTATTATAATTTAATTATAGTATTATAAAAATATGATTGTATAAAGTTAAAGTTGATTTTTTAATTTTTTTAAAAATATATTAAATATATATCATCTTAACTTAAAAATTTATAATTAAAAAATAAAATAAAAATATAAAAAAATCATTTATACGTTTCGATCTTCACAATTTAATACAATTTTACATATTTGTATAAAATTTTCAAATACTTGTAAGTTATAAATTTTTGAAAAATTTCTACACATATATGCAAAACAATTATACATTTATATAATTTATGTTATTTTTATATATAAAAATTCTACATCTTTAATTTTATTTTATTCGTATAGCCATTCATTTATCCTTATAAAATTAAATGTTATATATATATATATATAAGGTTGACAGTGAAAAGGTTTTTTCTTTACGATATTTTTAACATTTAAATCTTTAATATAACTCTAGCAAATAAAAGTAGTACTAAACCATACAAGTCAAAGAAACACGGTCCAATAATACAATGGCAAATAAGGCAACGGAAATTAAACCATTACTCTTTATTTCTTAATTTTACAGTAATTATTTATTATAAGCAGGAGAGTCAAAATAATCACGGTATAACGTTTTACTATTTGAATAAGAAAATAATGGCAATTGAGAAAGTTTCTCATAACTGGGTGACTCAAATATCGTATTTATTTTAAAAGTAATATTTTAATTTTAATTTTAATTTTTTTTAATAATTTAGTTTTATTATAATAAAATTTATCGCATAAAAATATACTATTATTTTTATGTTTTTTATTTTATTTTTAATTTTATATCTTATTTAAATTAAAATAATCTTTATTTAATGTACTTTAAAAATTAAATTTATTTTATATAATCACTTTTTAATAATAGAATTATAAAATGGATACACGATCTGTCTTATTATAAGAAGATATTGGTAAATAAGAATAAAAAAATTTAACAATAAAACAAAAAAATTGAGTGAATTTCGAATTCATGTTATTTAATGTTGATATCATTTTTTTCTACCATTATTATACTTAATTATTTTTATTTTTCTTTATTTCTTAATTATTATTTTTATTTACTATTATGTTATAACATTTTTATTGATTTATTTTATTTCTTAATGTATTAGACACTTAAAAGTGCGTTATAATAACTGCTTAACTAAAGGTATTAAATATTTATAATAATGACTTATTGTCAGTTTTATATTTATTTATTTTTGTATTTTGTTGTATATCAAAATCTTTATCTATAATTATTATGTTTAAAGTTTTAAAATTTATAATATGGTATCAAAATTTTAATTTTCATAAAAAAATATTTAATGCATGAATTGAAATAATCAAATAACAACTTAGTAAGCCTTAAAAATTTAAAATATAATAAAAAGAATCGAGTTTTTCCATGTGTTCAAAAATATTTCTAATTTTGATTTAACAATTTTAGTTATTGATGTAATTAAAATGATATTTCAATCTAAATTATATTTCATCTCGATTGAATAAATTATTTATATATTTTTAAATAAAATAAATATAAATATGTGATAATTATTTTTTCTAACATATTGAATAAAATTTGAAAGGAAAAAAATTTTATTTTTTATAATAAGAATATATAGCTGTATTCTTTTTAGAATAGCTATATAGTTTGCGAGTTTTGTAGTTGATACAGTAATGCCCAAAGACCCTACCCATTAATTGCTGTGGAGCCATGGAGTTTAGTCATATAACGGTGGCTAACTAATATCATGAATAGATTAAAAAAAAACTAATAGTAAATATCAATAACCTGATAAGGTTTGATTGATTATCAATTTTCTTTAAAAAATAATATTTTTAATTTTAAAATTATCAAAATATCTTGCAAATACTAACAATATTATATATGTTTAAAGTATCTTTACATTCAAACTGATTTTGTTTTAGGGTTTCGAACTCATAATCTTCCCTATCGCTTGGCCATGTTTTTGGTGCATGTCTTCTCTTTAATATTAATTGATTTTAAAAATAATAAATTAGTGATATAATTTAAAAAAAATTAGTAGTGTAATTTGTGACATGATTTAAAGAAATTAATAACATGATTTAAGAAAATTAATGGTATAATTTAAGACTTAAATTATGACACAATTTAGAAAAAAAGAGTCTTGCTTCATCTATAAACAGTGAAGAGTTCATACATTGAAGAACAAGACAAAAAATTAAAGAGAACATAAAAAAACTCAAAAAGAAAAAATATTTATTAATTTTTAGAATTTTTTCTATGAATTTGGAAAACACGTAAGAGATATTATTAGTGAGAAAATCTATATCTGTATTCTATATATTTCTTAATCATTTCAATAATATCTGCTAACTTCCGTGTATCTAGACGAATTATCAAATCACATAAATTTTATGTATTTTTTTACCGCTTTAATATATTTATATAAAGTTATTTATTGCACAGTATCTTTTTCAACCATTCTACTCGGTTACTCTACCTGTTCTTTTAGCATTTCACCACAATTTCATCTGTCACTCAATATCCTCTTTTTTAGCTTCTAATAAATATTTCGAGCTTTTCATCATTTTGTTGTTGTTACTCTGCTTACTCAGCCAACACTTATCTTTTGTAATCCCTCGCGGTGGGCGTCTGATAGTGGTGGTGCTCCTGCTTTTTGGAGCTAGTTTCAGGAGACAACTTAGTTTATTTCCCTTGCTGGTTTCGGGCAACTTAGGGGTGGATATTGTCAAAATATTATATTTCTCTGATAATTATCAGTATATTTCATTATTATTTATGTTATCTGTTTCTGTACAATAATTGAGATATATGTATACAAAGAAAACGAAAATTAAATAATAACCATAATTCCTGCATATCCATGTTTTATGGATCCACTACCATTATTGTATGCTCCATGTTTTATTCCACTGAGTCATTGGTGTACGCTAATAACACACACCGACACTCTCGCCGGTTAAGTGCGTATATATGTCTCTTACGCCTAACTTGTCGTAGAAGTTCGCTGAAACCTGATTTTTGAGTATATCACCAATTGATCTTCCTCACATTTAACAAATGGAAGCTTAATAATCTTTTCTTCAAGATTCTTTGATGAAGTTCCGATCCACTTCAACGTGCTTTGCGATCATGTATTGAACCGGATTGTGGCCGATAGCGATAATAACTTTGTTATCACAAAATAAGTTTATTTCAGAGTTAGCAACACCAATCTCGCTAGAAGTTTTTCAACCAAAGCGAGCTCACATATTCCTCACCATTCCTCGAAATTCAAAGACCTTGGATAAGGCAACTACATTTTGCTTCGCTTCTCCAGTAATAAGATTTCCCCCACGAAAGTAAAGTACCCAACGAGTGATTTCCTATCCTTCATATTCCACCGCATCAGATCAGATATCCAAGGACTTCCAATTGACCATTATTTGAAAACATAAGTCCTTTACCAGGGAGGATTTTAAGTAACGGCATTCGCGTGACGACCGCATCCATATGGTCTTCACTGGCAAGTCGTGAACCGACTCGCGACAACTCACAAAGATACGCATATCGGTCGAGTATGAGATAAATATATGAGTTTACCTACTAACCATTGATATCTCTATTTATCTGCTGGTACTTGGTCCACATATTCTCCGAGTTTATGATTTTGAACCATTGGAATATCGACAGGTAAAGCCATGTCATTCGTGTACAATCATCAACAAAAATAACAAACCAACGATGACCCGATGACGTAATAACCGGGGAAGGTCCCCAAACCAACGATGACCCTATGACTTTTTGCTAGGATACAAGTATCACATTTGAAATCTGAATGTGTGATATTTGAAAATAAACTAGGGAGTAGGTGCCTTAAATACCCGAATGATGGATGCCCAAATCTACGATGACATAGCCAATCTGCTAGTTCCTTGTTACAACGATATGTTGCGTGATTGACTCTTCCCTGGTGAGGTCATCCACATAATATAGCCCTCCCTCTCCTGGTATCACGCCCGATGATCTCCTGGTGAGAATATCCTGTAGAAGGCAAAAGTAGAATACATCAATACTAGGTTGATTTCTGATGACGACTTACATACGTTAGTCGGTTTAGAGATGGTACAAGTAAAGTATTAGATAATGATAATCGGAGATAAGGTCATTGTTCCACCCCAGAATCGGATAAGTGACCCCATTTGCATTGGCAACACGGCCTCCGTCTTGGCGGGTTGTATTGGAGAGATCGTTTGGGTCGAATGTCATGTGATCCGTAGCTCGAGTCCGTAATCCAATCCTCTTTATCACTACGAGTAGAGATGTGAAATGCTTTACTTGAAATACCTCGGATCCCGGGAAGATTCGCCCGGGAAGTGCGGATAGTGCGGCATTATTGGTAGCCACAATGCTCGTCTGTGGTGTCCCGTTTCTTCCGTGCTTCGAAGATCATTCCACCACGGATACCCACGAGTTTGAAGCAGTTTTCATGGGTGTGTTTGGAGTTTCCGCAATGGCCACATTTCCATGTCAAGAGATGGTGGATTTCCGAGGATTTCTTGCTACCCAAAGAGGTTCCTGTTTTGGTGGCATCGATTATGGTGTCCTCACCCGCTTTAAAAGCCATAACCTGCCTCCTGGTGTTGTATATCTATACCCGTGATCATCACTGATCATCGGACTTCTTCCCTACGTATGAATCCACAGCTTGTTCACCGCAGGGAATGGTTTGATTTGAAGCACATCACTTCGAGTTTTGTCGAGTCGTCATCAAGTCCATCAGGAAGGTATACACTCGATCTTCCTTGTCGCGATGGAGTTGTATTTTTTGTATGTCATTTGTACACTCCATTGATTAGACGACGAAATCAATTTCTCGCCACAACCCTCGTTGTAGTATTTTTTCAATGGATCCACCCGCACTTGTTCATACGAGTAACTCGACTCAAAGATCATACACTTGGAGACGTTCGTCCCATCACAGAAGGTGGTAGCGTGATCCCAAACTTGTTTCGCATTGGGAATCGAATAAAATTTGCAATCGAGAGAGGGCCCATCGAATTGATCAACCATCGCTTTAACAATGGCATTTTCAAGCGCCATCTCCGAACGGTGAGGGGCCTGCTTTCAACAGTTGAGAAAATCCCCATTAATATATCCCGGTTGTCTTTGCCGAGATATACATCTCCACCACCCTGGGACCACAAGGCATAGTTGATCCTCCCAACTTGATACTAACGGGCGTCACGACGCTCTGGACGGAGTTGTCATGGCGTCGAGCTCTAGTGAAAACTTCCATCATTTTCGCCGTCAAATCTTTCAACATGAAATTGGTAGTTAAATCTCTAGATTCCGCCATGAAATCTAAATTTTTTTTTCTTCCAACATGAAATTTTTTTACAAAGCAGCTACTATATAAATGACAAAAAAAAAGAAAACCCTTATAACCCTAACCCTAATTTTCCGTTCTCTCGCAGCTACCCCTTTCTTCTTGTGCGATTTGAGATTAGTCGCAAGAGTTTCCTTCCTGTCGCTAGCTTCTGCGTTCCTTAGCGCAGTTCCGTACGCGTTCCTCAAAGACAAATTTCTTCTGGCGTTCAAACCCACAGAGAAGTTCTAAACTCGCTAATTTCTTCTCGGCCAAAAATCTCATGAACCTCTTCTTTCTCCTTTTTTTCGATTCTTAGCGGTGGTGCTCTTCTTCAACAGCTCTTCCTCTCGCAAAAGCGCCTGGTCATATCTTGGTTTTTTTCCTTCATTCTCTCTTTCCGAAATGGTAGTTTCAACCACACGCACTTATTCTCGTTATTCTCAGAACCGCGTCAATCTGGATCTTTGTGAGTACTCTGGGTTTCAAGGTAGCCAACGGATGTCAGAGTACTCCTGGGTTTCCAAACGGGTCCGACCTTCTTTCTATGGTTCTTCGTTGCGAATCCCACTCGCTTGTAAGTTGTATCTTGATATTTTTTTAAGGTGTAACGTATCTTCTATTGAATTTCGAACAAATAAACGTGGAAATAACTATCTTGCTTTCATTCTAAAGCCGTGTTCGGTGTTTGAAAGCTTACAAGAGCCGAATATAAACCAAATCGTAACTCAAAAAGGAACTCATGACTACAATCGATACACCTCAAATCAATTTAGAAATCGAATCAAATCGAATTCGTAAATCAAATCAACAAATCAACAAATATGTAAATTTGTAAATCAGAAATCAAAAAATGGTAGTTTAATAAATCGTTAGGGTAGTTCATTAGCAATATCTGCCGCTCCGATACCATGTTAAAATATTGTATTTCTTTAATAATTATCAGTATATTTCATTATTATTTCTGTTTATCTGTTCTCGCATAAATAAATGGTTGAGATATATGTATACAAAGAAAACGAAAATTAAACAATAACCATAATTCCTGCATATCCATGTTTTATGAATCCACTATCATTATTGTATGCTCCATGTTTTACTCCACTGAGTCATTGGTGTCTGCCACAACAACACACACCAACAGATATTTCTTGTGCTGTTTTGTGTTTGTTGTCTTAAGATTGTTTAAAAACTTATAGATATTGTGTTTTTTATGTTAAAATTAATATATATTTTTATTTGTTTAATGTGTTTGTTAAAATGATTTTAATAAGAGTTTATTGTTTATTTGTTAAATTTCAATGTGTATTTTATCAAATAATTCTTATATTTATTACAATAAAGCATTAAGTTGATTTGTAGTTATTGTATAACGATTTTGTATATTCGGTATAATAAATTATTAGTTTTAATTTTGTTTTTAAATATGTTACATATTTAATAGTTTGGATATTTATAGCTCCTTTGTTGTAATTTACTTTTATTATTTATTATAAAAAAAAGTATATTACAACCGTACGATGGTATTATTTCGTTCTTTAATGATGATATTACTTTTAATTCAAGAACAAATTGATAATTAATTAAATTTTAGGATATTGTTGATAATTTGAAAAAAAAATTAATATGATGAATGTTAATATTATTTAGGAAGAAAGAAAAAAGGAGTAAGAGGAGGAGGAAAAGAGGCGGTGGTGTGAGTGAAATCCTCGTGATCTTCTTGTCTTCATGCAATGAATACAGCCAATGCGTGACACTCATGATCCTTAGTATTTTATTTTTTAAAAAAACAGAGAGCGTTAAATTTCTTATACTATTTGATGTTAAAGAAAGTATTTATATTATTCTAATTTTTGAACATTTTATTTATTTATTAATTATAATTTAATTAATTTTAATAAATATAATATATTCATATTTTATAAAATAAGAAACATATCATTAAGAAAATTTATAATAATATTAAACAAAATTTAATTAAATAACACTTAAATATATAAACGTAGTTAAACGAAACATATTTTTATTAAAAAATTATATCAATTCTAAAATCAAAATTAAAATATACACTTATAAATAAATAAAATCATCATCAATAATTACCCATTCTAAGCTCCCAACAACTAAATTTTAAAGTTGTTTTTAGTTTAAAATTATCTAAATATATGAAATTTTAATAAAAAAAAGTTTATAAATTAAAAATAATAATAGATTATATATATTTAATATATTTGATTTATTTTTCTTAATAAATATTAAATTATAAGTATTTTATCTTTACGTGTACGATAAAATAAATTTATAATTTTTGATATCTAGTTAGGGTTATACTAGAATAGAAATTAAAATCAAAATTTTAAATAAAAGTATAATCATATCTATAAAACAAACTAAAATTTACATCTAAAATAAACTCCCTTGTTATTATTTATGATTAATTTTATATCTTAAAAATTTTGAAATTTAAATGAATATAAATAATATTTAAGGTAAAATAATATATTAATTTTTTTATAATAATAAAAATATAAAAATTGATTATAAAAATATGTTATTTTTTTATTTTTTATGTTTAAAAATTTTAAAGTTACAATCATTGTTATTTTTCATAAATAAATTAAAGTATGAAATTAAAATTTTAAAAGTCATTTAAGCATTATGAATACACTATTCATGACCCCACTAGCCATTAGAAGTGAGTGATGCGAGGTGCATGCAAGCGTTACATTGTCAAAACAATTTAATTCATATTTGAAAATTAAATAACAAGAAGAATGAATGAATATATACAGAAGTTCATTTATTTTTGTAAATGAGCATTTAAATATTATTGAAAGTTAATTTTTTTAAAATATTTTAATCCAATTATATTTTCAATTTATGCACTATAATTTTATTTAATTGAATCTATTTAATTTTAAAAATACACTAAAAATCACCCTGTTATAAGTAATATTATAATTTAAAAAAATGTTATATAACTGGACTTCTAAAAATAATATTTTATTTTCAAAAAAAAATATCATTATTTTATTATAATATTTGATTGATTTATTTAAAATTAAATAATAATATGAATCATATTTTATTTTTATTTTATATATTTTTAAACATAACTTTAACTATAAAGACATATTACCTAACATTATTCTATCCAATAGTACGGAGGATAAATACAGGTAAAAGTGGTGCACGTGTGCAAGCAGAGGTAGATCCACATAAAGTAATTAACAATAATAAACTTTGAGAAAAAATTAAAAGTAAGCAAAGCAAAAAAGATGAGTGCTTTTTTTCCTTTAAAGAGTTTGTGGGTGGGTTTTCGTACAGGAATATTATTTATTAAATTTAAATTATATATTTTTGATATAATAAATAAAATATTATTTTTATTTATAATTTTAAATTATCATATATATTAAATATAAAATAAATAAAACAAACAAATGATCGTAGACGTATCCATAGTGTGTGTAATTATACAGTCTTTTTATATCATATTATTTCTCATTATAAATATGTTTTTCAAAATATAATTAATTCATTATTAATAAATAATTTCATAATTATTTAAATATTTTGTATTTTTAATTTTACATCAAATTTAATACTTACATATTAATACATATAATATTAATAAAAATAAAAAAAAGAGTAATAACTAATAAATGATAATAATCCTCTGTATATTTTCTTTTTTCACCTTCTTACAATATTAATCTTCTTCTGTTTTTATTAAATAATAATTGGGATGGTTTTGATCAAAATCATTTGCATCTTAAGCTTTATTATTTGGACTCGTGTGACTATTATTGTCAATATCACATTCCGGTGACTACAAATATTAACCATATTTTTTCATGATGCAAAAAATGCGTGAGACAAACATTTTTGCTAATTTTCTATTAACTTTGTGAAATTATAATTACATGGGTATGTAACTATATAATGTAAAATTATAAATAACTTGGAATATAGAAAATAATATATATTTTGAGTATAAGCTATCATATAAATCTATATTATATATAAAAATATAAATTATATGTTAATTAATTTTGGATAAAAATATCCTAATAATTCTAGATAATGACATCTATTTGCATTTTTTTAGTTTAAATTTCCGAAAAAAAAATCAATGAATTTAATAAATAAATTTTATTATATTTATTTTTGATATGCATGTTTTACTTAATTCAAAAACTTGTGATTATTTTTTATTTAATTATCATTATATCACATAAATTTTAAACATTTTATAAAATTAAATAAATATTAAATTCACATGTATTGAAATAATATATGTGGCTAATGATTTTATTTTAAGTTTTTTCCTTGCTTTTATTTAATTTTTTTATGTTATAAATTCAAATTATCAAAATGATACTTATATGGTAAAACCAATCTCAATATCTTTGATTTAGATCCGTTTGGATTAATGTTTAATACATATTGAATTTATATTGAAAATTTACAAATTTCTTCGGATAAGATTCATATTGACCCGAAACTAGTGGGCTTTCATTCGATGTAATTGAGGCACAGGGATAGCAATTCATATGAGTTACACGTGGTTTGTATTTTTTCGACATAAATTTAATTTATTTTTAATATTATAAAAAATTAAAATTACTTTTTTTTAATTAATTAATTTATAGTAATAAAATTTAATATCTTTTACAAATAAAAATATTAAATTTTAATAGAAAAAATAATTTATATCATATCAGCTTAAATTATTATCATGTGTTTTAGACGGAATTATTGAAGAGGTACTCAGCTCTATGCTAATGTATATCATTCTATGGATCCAGGTGCAATTAACTCATTTTTGGACGCTCTACTACGTAAACTATAACTAAATTAGTGACTCATTAAATTTACACTTTTACTTATTTTTTTTTTTATAAAAAAAAACTTTATTCTTTAGCTTAATTTTTTTTTTAGTAAAATTTAGATGTTAAAATGTTTCTTTTTATATAATAACATTTTAAAATCGATGATGTTACATCGGGTCTTATAATTTTTATAAAATAAGTTTTATTTTTAGTGTTTTAATTCTATAATTTTAAAAAATATTAACTTTATCTCTAAAAATTCAAAACTATTTAACCTTAAATTTTATAAGATTAAAATATAATTTTTAAAAAATTTATAATATTAAAGTATTACCGTTAAAAACAATTGAATTTATTCACTAATTTACTTAGAGGTGGAGGATTAAAAATGACTTTTTCCTTTTAAAATTTTAGAAGATAAAATTTATCATTCAACTTGAGAGTTTAAGAATTAAATTAGTTTATTTGTATCTTTTAATCAACGTCATCTTTTAAACTTATTTATTCGCTTAATCTTATACAAATTTTCTTAACTCACGCACATAAATAATTAAATTATTTAATTTGTTTTATTTATTTTTTATTAAAAAATATTTATTTATTTTTTATAATGTATAAAAATATATATAAGTTGTAAGAAAATTAACATATTTTTTGAACGGTTTAAAAATAAATTTTATATATAAAAAGAATTATAACATATAATTAAATCAATTTTTTTTTACTAGGAACGAGTGTAAGACAAATGAAGACTTAAATGTCTCATATTAATTTTGAATAGATTTAAGTTAGATGTAATAGTTTTTTAAATATTTAATTATGCTTTCTTTTTTTAAATTTTGTTTAAAAATATATTTAAATTAAAAAATTAAGATGTTAATACAATATTTACTTTATTAAATTATTTAAAATATTAACATTATTGATATTCATCTTATAACTATTTATCATAAATTTTTAAATAATATAAAGATAAAAATATAAAAAAATTAATTAAATTATTCAAAGTGTTATATATATATGTGATTTAATATTTCAATAATTAATTACATTTGTTTACGTTTGATTCTGAGGAACAATTATCAAAATCTTTGATTATTTAAAATGCTCATGGCAGCTTTTCATTTTGTTAATACTTTATAAATCAGACTATTTTCTTATTCTAAGGGGAAAAGGATATTAAAGATCACATAATTTTTACACAATGAATGTATTAATTTTATAATTATTTAATTAAATATTAAAGATTTAGTAGTTTTTCTTCGAAAAGAATATTTGTATTAATTTTATAATTATTTAATTAAATATTAAAGATTTAGTAGTTTTTCTTCGAAATGAATATTTTAATTGTGTAATTTATGAGTTATGTACTATAAATCATGTTACTATAAAAAATAAATACTTTAATTTTATAATTTATTAAATCGAATATTTTTAATCCATTAAAATAATTAAAAGCTAGGGATATTAGATAATTTAGGTATCATAATTATATAATTTATATATTTTAATTTTATAATTTTTTTAAGAAAGCTAATTTAACTCTATAATTTAAAAGTATGATAAATTAAGTTAAAATTATTAAAAAATAAAATGTTTGAAGGAATCAAATATAAAATATATATTTTATTAATTAATATTTTTTAAAAAATAAGCCCATTTTTTCTCTCTCATTTCCTTTATACTATTTCTTTCTTTCTCTCAATTTAAAATTTAAATTTTTTATCTTAATTGATTATATTTTTAAATTATTGAATTAATAAAACTTATTTAAAAATTACAATATCAAAATATATAAATCATATAATTATAAGACTATAATGACCATGTAACTTACATTCATAATATATAACTTTAATAAATAATAGTAACTTATTAAAAAATTATGGGATTAAAATAATTATTTGTATATAATAATACGATTATTATAATATTTTTTAAAAAATTATGTAATTTCTATTATATAATGTAATAATTAAAAGATTAAATAACTTAAATTTAATAAAATTTAATTATAAAACTTTTAGTATCTAGCTTCCATTGTCTTCCATTAGATTATGCTACTTGTATTGATTAATTTTAAATAATAAACATATATTGATTATGATCTTTGTAATACTTAATTTTAAATAATAAATATATGTTGATTACGATCTTTGTTATACTTAATTTTAATTAATAAATATTTGATCGTGGCTTTGAAAAAATTTAACTACATCGCTTAATTTTTTATAGATAATATAAAAATATATTTTTATTAATATAAATACATATATTTAAAAATATTGTGTAAATATTTTTTTATCATATAAAAGTATATGTTTTTTTAGAAGATTATAGATAAAATTAATTAAATAATTATACAATATATATATATATATATATATATTACTACTTTTCGATATCGATATCCCGTCCAACTTTTTAACCCTTTAAACGTTTAGTATGCGGAGGCACGACTATTAGATTTTCCAATTGATATGATTTGCTGTTACTTTTATTCTGTATTTTTTATATTTTAAACGTGTTTATAGTAATAAATAATATTATGACATAATTTATTTAATTATTTAGTGATAAGATTTATTTAATTTAATTTTAAAATATAAATTTAATTCACATAAAAAAATCGATCGATAAAAAAGAAGAAGAGAGAAGGTGATATTATCGCTTATGACATCAAATCAGGCTATTTAGTCCAGTATTGATTTTTATTATCCCCCGTACATATTCCTGTGTATTAATTTGTGAGTAAATATTACTTTCTCTCCGTTTTCAAATCACGCATATAACATTACTGTGAAATTACTAAAAATAATATTATAAAATTTAAGATAATATTAAATAAAATTTAATTGAATGGGTTAAAATAAAATTAATTTAATTATGCATCCAATAATACCCTCTTAAAGGAAGAATTGGATCCCGAACACGCGAGATTTCAACCGGCAAGTAAACGTATATTAAAATAAATATATTTTAATTTAAACGATGTTTAATTTAACGATTTAAAATAAAATAATATATTTATTTTTTTAAAAGAAAAAATATATACAGTGAATGTAAAAAAATATTATTTTTAATATTATAAATTTTAAATATATAATTTTTATTATTTCAAATATTATTTAATCTTAATTTTTTTTTTGTTACAAATCAATTTAAAATGAATAACATATTGCTATGTCCATACTAATATAGTATCTGAATAATGGTTTTATATTAACTTATTGTCCGAAAATAGGATTTGGATCATGCTACTAACAGTATATATACTGTTCTCATTGACTGAATCATAAGTTACATTTCTTTTTTAAAAATTAAAAAATTATCACAAACATCGTAGGATGGCAGGCATAAAATGGCTTTGAGCTTTTGGGGTTATTATTCAACTTTTCATCATTAGTTTTTTTTTTCAAATTCTTTTTTCACTATAAACACACATTTTCTCTGAGTGGTCGATAGCCCGTAAAGTTTGGAATTATGAGAAATCTTTATTACTCTGGATCCAGCAAAAAAAATATATATATATATATCAACCCATAATGACCTCCATTTTAGTCTTACTTATGAGTTATGAGCTCTCAATTTTAAGGTTAGGTATTCAATTCACAGTTAAACACATGAATACATGATAAGAGAAGATCTACGTAGTATCAAAATTTTAGTAAACAAATGGGTTAAAATAAAATAAAAACTAATGAGTCTTTCATTTAAAAAGAATATTAGCCTAAAAAATCAATTAATTTAAATAAAATAAAAATATGGTGTATATAATTAAAACGAATTACACTTTAAGAAAATGATATTATATAAAAAAAATTATTTCACATTCGATTAAAAATATTATAAAACTTACATTAATTTTAAATTAAATTTTTAGAATTAAATACTTATATTATTTATACACTAAACAGAATTTAGAGATTAACCGTATATGTTCGAAAAGACACTCCTATATCTGTGGTGGATTTGGAGTGGTAAAGGTCCTACACGCCAAAAGTTAAACCAGCACACCACATGTTGGGCTTATAAAGTAGGTGGGAGTTGATCTACTGGCTTTGAATATATCAAGCAAATCAATTATTAACAATTAGCTCACTGGATTCTCTTTTAAGATTCTACTTTTATACTTTGTCATTCTCTACTAGGGTTATATACTCTTAAGACTCACAGCTCCATGAAAAGGCTTTATCGTTACATATTCACAGCCACATGATCAGAAGAAAGCACAGTACCACGTTGCTTTTCTATGGGAGTTAATTTGGACTGATATTCATTAATGATTTTCTTGTGATTCAATCTACGTGAAAGTTCCAGAAATACCCACTCAAACACCTCACTTATGCATATGCAAAAAGAAGTAAATAAACAAATTATAACTCTATGTATTACAATATATCAATGAAGTTTGCAGTATTAATTTGTTGACTAATGATCAATATGGCGCATTTGATCATTAATGGCAATGCAACACATAATATGAAGTAGCTTATGTACATGACAAAATGTAGATATAAATTCGTAGATAGCAAATTCCTATTCATATTAATGTGGAACTGAAATTTAAAAATTATTTTTGGAATTCTGTTCATGTAATTTGGAAATGTTTTAATTTGAAAGAAGATATTAAATAATGATTTTTTTTATCACAATCAGACACATACATCAGTCTACATATTATAATATAATTTATTCAAGTTAATAAATGCATTAAAAGTATTTTAATATTTTACATTATTAACTTATCATTCCATCTAATATGCATATATCAGTTTTCTTAAATAATAACCAAACACAAGTATGGACCAAAAGGACATATCTCCTTGAACTTTAAAATAGTCGAGGGCCGAGCCTCGGGCTTTAACAGTGAGAGCACCCTTTCACTAGGCTTAAAATGTGGACCTTTGTGAGCCCAAATTAAGCTCAAACTCAGTTTCACTTGTATATATGGTGTCCATGGTGTCTCATGTGTCTCTCTTTAACTCCAAAAAGTGTGAGATACATTTCCAAATTTAAACCTGATACTTAATTGTGACGAGCTGGTGTTAGCTTCTGACTAAAGATAGAGGCGCTCAAAGCTATAAGTTTGCAACCAAAATCAAAGAGCTAATAATTTCATATAATAATTTCATCTGTCGTCTCACCCATGTCTTGGCCACCCCACTTACGCATCCGTTCGGTGGTTTGATCAACCTGCCAATAGATTTATGCTATATATCAATTGTGTTTTCTCAACTCTATGTTTTCTTATGAAACAACCATACAAAATTTTAACCATTTTCACTTGCAAAATGGTTGAGTGAACTAAAATGTATAACTACGAGGAGCAAATACAACATTCTTCATTTTTGCTGTGGGCAGTCATATTCTTGTCATAACTTATGGCTTTGTAAGACTCGAATAGAATTAGAAAGACTACAAAATTTATAGCCCCATTAAAGCAACAACAAAAGAGGGGGGAGGGGGGACTTACCTCCTTGTTCCAATCAGTTCTGTAAAGTACAATCAAGAGTAGGATGGTTTGAAGAGCGGTTCCACATATCATGCCTGTCCAGATTCCCTTGAAGAATCAAAAGCAACAGCATTAACATCCATATTGAAAATTGCAGGGAACAATTCGAAATCCAAGAGTAGCAAAAATAGATTTGAAATATTGATTACCGTTACTCCCATATTAACTTTGTAACCAAGAAAAAAACCAAGTGGTAGTCCAAAGATGTAATAGCAACCCAAGTTGATATAAGCTACCAAGGCTTGCCATCCACCTCCTATAGCAACACCTGCAAGAATTATAAAAAGCATTCAAGGTGTGCATCATTATGAATGAAAAGTAGCATCAAGGTAACTTCATATGATTTGAAACCTGAAATAACGGGTTGGACGCTGTTGAGAACCATAGTCACACCAAGAAGAAATGCGAGGCTAGACACAGCCTTTTGCACTTCCTTACTGCTAGTGAAGATCACAGCCAAATAGTCTTTGGTTATCAAGATGAAAATCATGAAAAAAATTCCAATGAAGAAAGACTGAAACACTGTCACATAGACACAGTATTTTGCCCCTCTTGGATGTCCCATTCCTAATTCATTGGAAACTCGGACACTGGAAACAAAGGAGAAGCAAAATCAGCTACATATTGATTCACTAAAACCATGATCGCATAGTCATCTAATTGTTGGGAAATAACGCAAATTCCCGATAAGCTAGATTTATGAGAAAGCAAGAATAGAAAAATAACACACAAAATTTGATAACGGAGTTCGGCCAATCTTGCTTCGTCTCCTGACCGTCATAGATCTTTTTAATTAGGTGGGACGAATTCCACAAGGTGTTTACAACACTCCCAACTCACAACCCAATTACACTCAAGAAAATTACTCTCAATTTTCTCTCACAAAAGCTTTTCTCTCTAAGCTTTTCTCTCAATTGGAATGAACACTTTGGATGATTAATTCATTACAATTACACATCTATTTATAGGAAAATTCACTCCTTTAATTACTCCTTAAATTAATGGTTCCTTAAATTGCTCCTTGAATTAAGCTCCTTGTTTTGCTCCATGAATTGCTCCATGTTTTGCTCCTTGTTTTGCTCCTTGTTTTGCTCCATGTTTTACTCCATGTTGTGCTCCTTAATTTAAGGAGCTTTATAACAATCTCCAACAATCTCCCACTTGAAGACTGATTTCAATTTGTCTTCACACCTTGATCAATGCAAACAGCCTTTCTAGTCATATTTTGTAATTAATCAAGTCGAGCACAACTTCGCTTGTCAATAATACCACCTTTGTTAACATATTTCTTGGATTTTTGCTTCTTTGAATCTTCTGTCAAGATAACACATCATCTTTCAAGAGAGATCACGATGAAGTGATAACGAAGTCCAATATGCTTGTTCTAGAATAAAATGTTGAATTCTTCGCCAAGTGTATCGCACTTTGACTATCATTACGCAGTAACATTCTTCTCTTGTTTGAATCCCATTTCGAATAATTAACAAACCTTGAAGCCATATCATCTATTTACTAGCGATTCTATCACATACATACCAAATTTATAAGGATAGAGTGACAATTTTCTCAGATTTGTGACATCCAACTACCACCGTAGTTCCAACAAGAATATATAACCTAGGTGGTGCTTCGGTGATCAACTTCACCTCCAAAGTCTGGCGTACGTACGCACTTGTACTTTTAACTCTCCTTTACTAAAGTACAAGCACTTTTCTCGTGCCTCGCGGTACCTCAAAATCCACTTGATCGCTTTCCAACGAGTTTTCCCTGGATTCTGACATAAACCGCTAACAACTCCCATCGTACGGCCAATGTTTGGTCTCGGACGGAACCATTGCATACATCAAACTTCCAATGGCCGAGGCATAAGGAACCTTAGCCATGAATTCTCTCTTCCTCTCGCCTGCGGACCGATCCTCGATAGGCGAAAAATGACCTGCCAAAGGTGTGTAGCGGCTTGGCATCGCCTCTACGTCAATCTTTGCAAAACACGATTGATGTACTACGCCTAAGATAACTCGCAAGGATCCTTTCTTCTTATTTCTTGTGATTTGCATTCCAAGAATCTTCTTTCATTGACCAAGTCTTTCATGTCAAATTCCTTTGCCAATTGATGCTTCAACCTTTTAATATCATCCATATATGAACTCGCTTACTAACATATCATCAACATAAAGTAGTAAAATGATATAACTGACCTATATCTTCAAGTAGCAACAATGATCAAGATTGCACTTCTCGAAACCTTCCTCAGGTACGGTCACAAACTTTCTCGTACCATTGTCTCGGGGTTTGTTTCGTGCCATACAAACTCTTCTTAAGTCTGCACACCATGTTCTCTTCTTCCTCTTTCTCGAGAAACCTTCCGTCGGGTACATGTATATCTCTTCATCTAAATCTCCATGAGAATACAATCTTCACATCCAACTGCTCAAGATGAAGATCTTCGATGGCTACAATGCTCAATACCGATCCGATAGTATTAAGCTTCACAACGAGCAAAAATGTCACAGAGTCAACTCCTTCCTTTCCGTTGAAACCCTTTGACAACTAGGCGAGCTTTGTATCTCTTTTAACCATCACAGCTCTCTCTTTCACCCTATGACACCCATTTGTCATGTGAAGTTGCCTTCTTTCCCATAGGTAACTCACTAGTTCCCATGTCCATTTGGAGATGAGAGATTTCATTTCTTCTTTCATGCCAGCTCCCACTTGTTGGAATCTCGAGTCCGACAAGCTTCATCATAGCATTCGTGCTCCTCCCTCGCCACCAACATATAGTTCACGTATCTCCCGTTAGGCACACGAGGTCGAGAAGACCTTCTCAATACGAGTCGGAGTAGAGGTTGCGCGTGTGAATCAGTGTACCGTTTGTCCAAACAAGTTCCTACAGTCGAGGACTTGTTACAATTGGTTCTGTCATGGAAGTATCTCGGGATATCATCCGCATCCGCAAAAACCGACTCATTCTACTCGAGTCATCGCGTCTTCATTTTATGCATGTCTTATACATCACCCTTTCGTTGGAAAATCACATCTCCGCTACGGATAACTTTCTTCTTTTCGTCATCCCAAATGCGGTAGCCAAACTCATCCTCACCATAGCCAATGAATGTGCATTTCTTGGATTTGGGATCAAGCTTATTCCTACCTCGATCAACCGATGCACAAGTGTTACACAACCAAAAACTTTTAGATGTGATAGTTTCACCTCTTTCCGCTCCATACCTCCTCCGTATTCTACGCTCCAATGGAATTACGGACCTCGGTTGATCAAGTAAGCTACCGTGTCGATCGCTTCGCCTGTGCTTGTTTTTTAGACCTGGACCGTATACGAATGTTTCGGGCTCTTTCTCAACGTTCGGTTCATACGCCTACACCATTGCCGAGCGTGCCTGGCAGTTCTTTCCATTCGATCCCGTGCTCATAGCGTAAATTTTTGAATCTGGTGTTTTCATATTCACCACCATTATCTCCGGTTCCGAGCTTTTGATCTTTAAACCCGTCTCATTTTCCACCATAGCTTTCCATCTTCCGAAAGCCTCAAATACTTGACTTACGCTTTTAGAAAGTAAACCCCATACCTTCCGAGAGTCATCATCAACGAAAGTCACGAAGTAGTGTTTCCCACCAATAGATGATGACGGCCGTGGTCCCCAAAATATCGAGAGTGAATAAGGTCTAGTCTTTCCTTCGGGGATTCTCGCAACTTGTCTCGAAAAGTCGACTCTTTGCTTTCCAAGTATGCACCTTCGTACATGTCTATCTCCGCATCGTACCCGGAAGTTTTCCCTTTGAGCTGCCTAATCTTCATCCCCTTCTCACTCATATGGCCTAGTCTCCAAGGCCATTTGGTCGTGTTTCATTGCAAGCCACGCAATTGACCGAACAACGTGCCTCGTCATGTAAAGAGTGCCACTTTTCTTGCCTCGAGTAATCGCCATTATCGCACCCTTTGGAAATCTTCTAATCATCACCACGGAAGATCGTAAGTGTAGCCTTCATCGCCAACTCGCCCCACCGAGATTAAGTTCCTTCCGAGACGGAATACGCCTCACATCCTTCGGCTTCCTCAAACAGATCCGTTCAACTTAATCTTCACTACACCTTTGCCAATAATAAGACATGGTTGATCATCACCAAGATATACCTTTCCAAGGTTTCCGACATTTCTCGAAGAATTCTTTTTAAAGGAAGTAGCATGGAACGATGCTCCAGAGTCTAACACCCAAGATTCTTCCTCGCTCTCCAAAGAAAGCATATCAATGCATCGTCTCCTCCCGAGGTGGAAGTAACATTTGCCCCCGCCTTCACTTGTTTGTCCTTTGGTGCACTCTTGCACCGACAGAAGTGCCCGGCTTCTTCCACAATTCCAACACTCGATAGTCTTCGAGCATGGGAATTATTAGGATTCTCGGATTTGGACCTCTTGTCCTTCGATCTACCTCTAGGTTGCACGTTTCACGTTCATTCCCTTTGGTTCTTCCCCGACGAGCTACTCATGTACCGTGGACAAGAGCATTCCAACTTTCTCGGTGAAGATAAAAGTATTAATGCTCGTACTTCTTCATCGACCACTTCCACCGAACTCAACCGGGTTGCGACCGTGTTGAGTCTATCGAGATGTCGGAGCCGACGCGCCTTTCATTCATCCGCAAATTGAACAAACGCTTCATCACGTGCACTTTGTTCGAGGTCACGGCTTCACACATATCGAGAAATGCCATAGACCACCGTGGTCTTTTTCCTTTTCTATGTTGAAGGCAACATTACGGGATAAGCGTCAATCGAATAACTCGAGTGTCATTCTGCCTAAGATTCCAATCTTCTTCCTTCATAGCTTCCGCTTCTTCCTCGGTAGAGGTTGATATAAATTTCTTTGATACGTATAATCTCATCTGCATTTTCCAAAACCCAAAATCAGGCCATCAAATTTCTCGAGTTTTACCCTTCCTTCATCCTATGACGTCATCGTCTCCCACTAAAATCGACTTCCTCGATCGCTTTGACTATTTCTGCAGAAATTGATGTAAATCACCACCAATAGCTCTGATACCAGTTTTTGGGAAATAACGCAAATTCCCGATAAGCCAGATTTATGAGAAAGCCAGATTTATGAGAAAGCAAGAATAGAAAAATAACACACAAAATTTGATAACGGAGTTCAGCCAATCTTGCTTATGTCTCCGGACCTACTGCAGATCTTTTTACTGAAAGGGGAGAAATTACACAAGGTGTTTACAACACTCACAACTCACAACCCAATTACACCCAAGAAAATTACTCTCAATTTTCTCTCACAAAAGCTTTTCTCTCTAAGCTTTTCTCTCTAAGCTTTTCTCTCAATTGGAATGAACACTTTGAATGATTAATTCATTACAATTACACATCTATTTATAGGAAAATTCACTCCTTTAATTACTCCGTAAATTAATGGTTCATTGAATTAAGCTCCTTGTTTTGCTCCATGAATTGCTCCATGTTTTGCTCCTTGTTTTGCTCCATGTTTTACTCCATGTTTTGCTTCTTAATTTGCTCCTTAAATTAAGGAGCTTTATAACAATCTCCAACACTAATGCGATATCATGATGTAAGAAACTTTGATTAGTCGAAGAGAGTTATATGTCCGATACCTGATAGCAGCATTTATTCCAAGGAACAACATAGCTTCCCATCCATCCAAATTCAAGCTGGGAAAAAAATATGAATAAGAATAGAAGCAAACAAAACTTCCGAGTTCCATAATTCTAATCACATTAGTGAAAATATGCAAATAGGGTATACAAATTTTTAACATGGTTCATGAATATATTATTATCAATTTCCTCTTTTCTTGCACAGATACCATATAATTTAACCTGGCAATTCGTGTTTCCTGTTACTAATGCACATAACTTAAATTGAAAATTGACAACAGTTCCAATTCAAACAAACTTCAGGAGTTCTTTGATGATTTCTAGTAAATATATAGTGTCAGAAAACATTTGATGTTGAAAAACTGACTGAGTGCATTTAGTCTTACCAAACAGAAAGTGAATCAACGGCAATTACTGCATTGTTAAGGTGACCAGTAAGAATGATTAGACTCATCATATACCAAAGCTCGAGGCAAAGCATGATAGCAGATGCCAGAGAGAGTCTAACAAAAGCCCAAATATCTTTGAGAGCCAACCATGAGAATCCGTTCCAACCTTCATTGCTCCAACCTAATACATAACCAACTTGAGCAAATACAATTATCCAACTTGTGAGATCAAATGCCACGGCTGCACCTATTATACCCCAATCAAAGGCATAAATGAAGACCCATAGAAATCCAATGTGCATAATTAGTGCCACAAAACCAATCCAAGCAAGAACATTAACCTTGGATTGAGCCTGCAGAAACTTTTGGGTTGGAAAATCGATGGCAAGAGAGAATAGTTGAGGAATGACTAATATAGTAAACTTTCCAGCAAGGTCAGCTACTTCATCAGCTTGCCCCAGAACTTTTAAAATTGGGGATGCAAAAATATAAATAGGTAAGAGTATGATACAGGTCACAAATAATATTAGCCATGACCTTTGCATGTAAACTCCAAGCAAATGAGTTTGTCCAGCACCATAAGCTTGACCACATAACGTCTCCGTTGCACTCCCCATGCCAAGCTACAATTTTTGTATTATAGAAAGGCCCTTAGTTCACACATACATACAGCTTCAAACAAAGTAAAGAACAAGATGTATAATAATGTGACTTCAACCTCCCAACTGAATATACAAAAACACTTGACTGGTTAAAAAATTATAATAATAGAGAAACCGTGGGGAGGATAAAACACAGTGATAGTTCCATAGAAATGTACAAAAAAGGGTATTTGCACGATCAATAGAACTAATTTTTCAGATATATTTTTGTTCGTGTTTATATTATATTAAAAGTGATTTCAATCAAAGCAATTTAAGAAGAAAGTGTTTTCAGAAATAAGTACATAATGCAAATTCTTAGCCGAAAAAAAGAGTACATAATGCAAATTCTGTTGTGTTTGGTTCATAAGTGCACGTTTTTCTGTTAAAAGGCCTTTTCCATTGTTCAGAGACAAATAGACCCTTAGAATGAGAAAATCAAATCAAACAAGAGAGTGACTAACCATGAAACCAAAAGAGAAGGTACCGATAACAGAAAGAGAGATGGTGATGGCTGAGAGTTGAAGCTCACCAATATGGCCAACGAAGATGTTAGTGATGGAGTATATACCGTAGTTACAAAGTATGGTCGAAGCCACGGGAGCCGCTATCGCCCAGATCTTCACCGTCTCTTTCCAGAAAATCGACTTGAAATCGCTAAAACTCCTCACCGGCTCGTAGTCTCCGGCAACTTCGCCGTTCCCCGGAAGTAGTGGCATCTCCATTTTCCAGCGTAAGAACGTACAGAGCTGAGCTCGAAATGACCGGCAATTGTTGAGGATGATGGAGACAACGAGCCAGGCTTCAATCTGTTAGAACTTGGGAGTGTTTATTTTGTTAGCGAAATTAGCAGAAGTTGCGTTCTCTCTATACTTTTATGCAGTTGCACTATTATTCACATAATCTCTGTGCAATGATGAATTAATTAGCAATTTTTTTACGTTAAGATAATAACCTAAAAATATAATTAATTATCAAATAACACTCCTTTTAAATACTTAATTCTTAAACTTAAAAATATAATTGATTAGAAAATAGTTTCTTAATTTACAATAATAAATTTTAATATTACTAATGAGTTATAAATCAATAATATAAAATTTATTTATACATGTAAAATATTTTAAATTTAAATCATAATTTATATATATATGGATAATATAATTACTTTAAAAACAATCACTTTAAAAATTGAATATAGCTCATATACCTGCCTCAATTAATGAATATTAAAAATAATCACACTTATATATATATATATATATATTGTTTTGTACTAAACAAAAAAATACACACATTTTTGACTATTAACTCAATGGTTTGTAATTATATATGAAGAAAGTAAGTAGGCATATGATTCCAACCTTCCTTTCAAGGGCATTTCATGAAGGAAATAGGATCATCAACTTGAAATTATTTTTATTTGTAAAATTTAAAACAATTAAAATATTATATTTTATTAATAATTTGAAATTATTATTTACAATGAATATAAAAATAAACAATTAGAATTTAAAAACAATCGTAAACAAAAAAAAAGTAAAAACTTCTAATTATTCACATAGGTGACAAAACGATCAAATTTACAAAGAGTTTTTTTTTTTTTTAAGAAAGAAGGAAAGAAAATCAACTGGTTTGTTACATGTAATAATCAGTCAATGTCACCAAAATATTTGTCATTAATTTACATTTTATCAACGATCATTTTTTTTTATAACTTTTTGACCATATCCACCGTTTTTCGACCATAAATTAACCATAAGCGATCACAAACAGCTGGAAGTTCTTAAAAGAAAAAAAGGGCCACCTATGACCCTCGAAGTGAAAATTTTCACCTCCTTAATTTAGCCCTTCCTGACAAATACCATCCTTCACTATACATGAGATTGACGCTTCCGTAGAAATATATAAAAAACATGTTATCATTATAAAAAAAAATATTAATATAATGTTTATAAATATTATCAAACTTATTTTTCTTTAAGTTTAATATTTTAATTATGTTATTTATAATCACTCGTAATATTTATACAATATAAAATTTACATTATATTAAAATTTAAGTTCATCAATGAGAAAAAAAAACTAATGATGTCTCATCTTACTAAAAGAAAGAAATACATTTTTATAATATGAGATTTATATTCTTTTATAGTTAATTTTTTAAGATTGGATGATTCATGTTACATATATCCTATAAATTTATAAAATAAAATTAAAATATAATAAAAAATATTTTATTAAACTAACCACGATTTATAGATGATATTAATATATAAAAAGAGTATATATAATTGATTAAAAGATATATTATTATAATGCTTATAAGTAACGTAAAATTTATATTTTTTTAAAAAAAATTAATATTTTAAGATTTTGTGAGTTATATTAATTATATATAATATAAAAATTTTAAAAAATAAATGTGTATATTTGCTTCTTCTTCTTCTCTTGTTTTTTTTTTTGTTTTTTTGCCTTTTATTTCATACGTGCATGTTGGTTGTTGTTTGTAATAATTGTGCTAAATTGATACACGTCATTTGGGTGTTGTTAGGTTTCATCGCCAATTACTATTTAAGGATAACGAGACCCAACAGCCTTTCTCTTTTTCTTTTTTCTTTTTTTATATAAGAGCCAAATGCCATAAATGTTGAAATTGCTGGCAGGTGTGAACCTGGGATTTACGAAAAATCATATGTGCGAACTACTTTTGTACTAAGACTTTAAAGAATTTTTGTATAAAACAATGAGCCAGCCATTCATCTAATGAATTAAAAAATGATTAAATATCTTGAATAATATTAAATGTTAATAAATTTAGTATTATTTTAATTAAATTATCAAAGTATTATTGAATATTTATGACATTTTCTGGATAATAAATATGTTAATTTTTGGAAAAAAGGAGATATTATAGTTTTTTCTTTTTTTGGAAAATCTACCACAGAATTTTTGAAAAGAATTAGGAATCGATGTCATAGATTTATGATAGAAGAAATTTTCTCTAATAACTAGCAATCATGACTTCTATTAAATGTTAATGTGGTGAAGGTTTTAGTGTCGTGAAAATAATATTATCATTTCATTAGTTAACAAGGACGAATAAAATATATAATAATAACAATGCTAGTACAAGGAATCGTGATTATGATGATGATTGAGAAAGAGAAAACATAAAATCTAATTTAAAAATAATTAATATTTAAATTCATTCATTTATAAAATTAATTATTATATACATATCATATAAAATAAAGATTATGTGTATAAAACGGTCTATCTAGTCATATGTTCTATTAAAAAGGAATATATTGTGAGACAACACTTAGAATACAATTATATGTAAAAACAATAGGAAAGAACTAAGGTTTTAAATTTAAACATTAATATAATATTTATAAAATTTTAAAATATCTCACAATAATTTATAAATCATTGAATTAATTCACAATTTTTTATTCATAGATAAACAACAAGAAGAGATCGTAATCATTATATTCAAATATTTTTTAATTGTATTTTATATCACCAATATTACTTAAATTAAAATAGTATGTATTTTGAAATTTCTAAAAAATCCTTAAGATGTAAGTATAGCATAATTTTTTTAATTTTTTAATATTAGA
The DNA here is from genome assembly GCA_033030585.1 of Hippophae rhamnoides. Classification (NCBI taxonomy): domain Eukaryota; kingdom Viridiplantae; phylum Streptophyta; class Magnoliopsida; order Rosales; family Elaeagnaceae; genus Hippophae; species Hippophae rhamnoides. The sequence continues at coordinate 53,923,370 of CM065432.1, forward strand.
GTATCTCCTTTCCATTCACTTTATTTTTTTCTTTAGCATATATCTTTTAATATATTCAGAAGACTGTTTTATTAGATATAATATTATTTAATCTTTTATCTTAAATTATCATGTAAATTTTTAATATATATTTTTTTTTACTTTTACATAAACACTATTACAAAATCGGGTTTTAAAGTCTGTTTAAATGGTAAGACTTAAAATTTAAAATCGATTCACGTGTTGAATCGACTTTAAATTTTTTTTAATTGTATTTTACTCATTAAAACTTGTATTCGATCACATATAACAGGAAAAAAGCAAAATCTATTTAATAAAGTTTAAATAATATTAATGATTGATTGTAATTACATAAAAATCAAACATGACAAATATATAGACATAAATATAATTACAAAATACTTATACAAAACCTACATAATAAAAATAATAACATACATAATACAAAAATTTATATACATAATATACAAAAAATAACGCAAAGTGAATAATAAGTACGTAGGATTAATAAAAATACTTACAAGAATAAATGAAGTGACAAAATGAAGGAAATACAAAAAAAATGTGTTTTGTAAATGAGAAAATGGGTATAAAATTTTTTAGCATTTTGCTCAAAAAATAGGAGATTTGGAAGATAATTTGGAGAGGAAAAAACCCATTAAATGGCGTTAGAATTGGTGGTCGTAGGTGGTAAGAAAACGAAAAAGAGTGGAAAATGAGTGTCAATTTTGGGTTGTTCAGTGTTGTTTACAGCGCTGCAAATAAAAAATGTTGTGTCTCCATTTAAATGCCACATTTTGTAGTAATAAAATTTTCATCAATATCAATAATATTTTCAATATTTTTATAAAATCAAATTATTGAAATATCCATAAATATCTTTGATCGGCAAAAATTTATTCAATCTTTCTATGCTTATAATAAGATATTAGGATAATGTTATATATATTATATAAGTATATTCTAATCATTAAACCCAAAAATATTTTATGTTAAATTTTTGAGAAATTAGCTATTATTATTATTATTTTTATTTTAGATTAATTTTTATTTTTTAATTATATTTTTAATGCTCATAAAATTGAACATATGTCTAACTAAACACAATTGAATTGGACAATTATCTAACTAAAAACCAACTATCTTATTCTAAAAATATGTGTCCAATTTTACGTAATAGTATCAGATAATTATTTAACAAATATATGAACAAATGTAGAAAAAATATGTATAATTAGTTATTTAAATACATATTAACTGATAGTTGGAGTTACTTATCAATTAAAATTCGATCAGTTAATGATGCGTCTAATTTGGTTTCGATGAGAATGACCACTGATCAATCAAAATCTAATTTAGTTTGATATGTGTCCAACTCTATTATGAAAAGTAAGATCTCCAGCCGACCAATCTCCAACTTATTGAACAGTCGTCGATTTAGTTGGAGATGTGTCTAATTCAATTTTGACGAATGGATCAACATCTAATCAAAAGTTGATTAGTTGTACAATTCTTTAATTTAGTTGGCTACTCGTGTCTTGCAAGGAGGATCACCAGTCGACCAAACTCCGGCCAATTAGATAACTGTCTAGTTCAATTAGACATGTGTCCAACTCGGTTTTGACGAGTTGGTTCATCGACGAACGAAACTCTGGCTAGTTGAAATCCATTTAATTTTGACCGATTAAATTGAACAAATATCTAATCAAAATTAAATCATAATTAACCAATGAAAACTAAAATCTTTTTTTGTTATTTTGTGTAAAAAGTCAAGTAGGAGGGATAATATTTTATTTTTGACTAATGTGTCATTATCACATTATATAACCCTAGATTTTTTTCCTGTTTGGCTATCAAATATGAAATGTATTATTTTGACAATAAAAGCACTTGTGATAAAAAAAAATATTTTTTAAAAGAGAGGCTAAATATAAATCACCCAAACTAGCTATTCTGCTTCCAAAGCTCCTTTAGGTTGCATGAAATCTCACACTTATATTGTAAGAAATGTGATGGCAAATTGATGAAAATGAGGAAAAAAATCGTAATGACGAGAGTGAACAACTGCTGCACCAATTGAGTACTATCTTGAATTCCAAGTTCGTTTAATACCTGAAACGCTGATAAGGTAAAGAAATTGAAATAACATCACTCACCATGAAATAAAAAGATAGTATACTGGTAGTAATTTTGTTTATTTCATTCATTTTCTTTTACAAACATAATTCGGTAATTCTTTAGATAAAAATAAAAAATTAATTACTTTTTAAATAATATAATATTATTTTATTAATAAAAATTTATGATAAAATAATAACTTATATTTGATGTTTACAAAATTATTATTTTTAGTATTTTTATTTTTATACCATTTTCTCATTTTTTTTATTTCATTTTTGAGCTATTTTTTCAACATATTATCTCTATTTTTTTATAGATTTTTTGCCAATCATCTCTATTTTATCTATAAATAAAAATAAAAATTAATTACAATATATCAGTATCACTCATCGTACTAACTAGAATTTGGAGCAACAACTAGTAAGATGATTGATATGATCTCGAATATATTTTAGTCAATTTTCTCTTTTAATTATGGAAAGAATTGAGTTAATTTAAAAAAAATTATTAAAAAATAGAAAAAATATAACTAAAAAATGATATATTTTCGGTTTTATATACGAAAAATTACACCAAAATGAACATTATAAAAGAGAAAAAACTTTAAATAACAATTTTTCTTTTTTAATATATTTTATTATTTTTTTATATTTTTTTATTAATCAAATAATATTATAATGTTTAAAAAGTAATTAAGAGATCAAACTTTTTATAAAAATAAAATAAATAAAATGTTCATTTAACATAAACAACGGAGAAACTTAATCTTTATTGCCAAGAAAACTATCTAAATATATTTATGTACATGATATAACATAAATTTTCTTAAATAATTTTATAATTATTTTAATTTATTATATTTTAATTTTATACTAAACTTACTACAAATATATATCACTTAATTAATACAACTTAGTTCATATGCATGGACAGCGCGGTTAATTTGATCCTATTCTTCTAGATAGTTCGTACTTAATTTTACCAATCTAATTCATACACCGATCATATATACACATTTTAATTAATTCGACCCCTAATGCAATTATTAGGGATATAAATTAATTTAACATATAATTTTAAAGATTCAAATTATATTATGTAATTAAATTTGATTATATTATTTAAGATATATGATATATATAAACTTTTTTAATTATTAATTCTTATATATACACGATAATAACGGAGATGTCATACTCCCATAATAAATCATTACACACACGTAAGTTTCGACTTCGTGATCGATTTCTTCTAAAGGAATATTTGTACAACTCATAAGTCATAACTATTTTACATTATTTGAAAATTTTAAGTTACGAAGCCAATGGATGATGAATGATGGATTCATAAATCTAGTTTGTAGAATTTTAGATTTTGATAGGTTTAATTCATCAGATGAAATCGAAATTTTTATAGATTTTAGATTTTAACAACAAAATAAACTCTTATTTCAATTTTTTTAATTTTTTTAATGTAATTTATTTATATAATTATAAAATTATTTATGTATTTATGTACCTAAGATATTTGAAGTTGAATAATTAAGATTACTTAGATTTAAATACAAGATTTTTAATTCTATATTATGTTAAAATTGTTTTAAAAATATAATTCACTACAAATAATAAGTACATACGAACGCTAATATCATGTATTATTAGGAGCATTTGCCAATATAAAGGAAACATGTAACTGAAAACCAACATTAACAATGTCTTAATTTGTTTCATCCATAAAGCACCTTTAGACAAGAAGGGGAAAGAAAGAGAGAAATTTTAGCCTTCAACGTCAACAAAATTGAACTCAATCATCTATTTTCTTCTTCTTTCTCAGCTTTTACATTTGATCCGCCCCAAATTTGCATACGTTCATTTGTTTGTTCCACCTGCAATTTAATTTCTCAATAAAAATATTTGTGCACAAAATTAAAATACTTGTTTAGATGTGAAGTTTTCCTTGGACTTCCTGATACCTCTTTGTTCCAGTTGGTTTTATAAAGAATGTACAAGAGAAGTAGTGTTTGGAGAGCTATTCCACATATCATGCCACCCCAAAGCCCCTGCATTGTTCATCATATATACAATTTATGTTACCTGTGCTTTACGGTCATAAACGTTTTTAGAAGAAAGTGTTTTTAACGTAACAACATAATTTGAGCTTCTGTACAAAATATTTATGAGTTCTAAAAACACTTATGCTAATTTTTTCTTCAAAAAAAATAATAAAAATAGTAACTTTAACGGAATCTAATTAGAAGTCGTTAGTCCATCAAATATTTAAATAATCATAATTCAATTTGAACGTTTTCAATATAAAATATTGTGTCTTTTATACATGCGTGAAATTCACTTATGTCAAAATATTTTTAAGCTTACTACCGTGACTCCTAAATTGGCCAAATGACTGAGAATATATCCGAGAGGTAGACCAAATATGTAGTAACAACCCAAATTTATATAAGCTACAGTTGCTTGCCATCCACCTCCAACAGCAACTCCTGCAGAAAGATTAAAAGGTAGAATTGGAATATTCTATAAAAAGTACAAAAGGTTTTGGAAAGAAAAAAAAAAGTTGTCAAAGAGTAATATGTTTCTTCAAAAATGTACCTGATATTACAGGTTGTATGCTGTTAAGAAGCATAGTTATGCCAAGAAGATATGCTAGGTGAGACACAGCTTTTTGTAAAGTCTCATCGCTTGTAAAAATTATGGCAAATTTGTCTTTGGTTATTAGGATTAAAATCATGAAGAAAATCCCAAATAGCAGAGACTGAAAGACTGTCACGTAGACGGAGTATTTGGCTGCTCTTGGACGTCTCATTCCAAGCTCATTAGAGACACGCACACTGAATCATGATAAGAGAAACAATTTGAGGTCAAAGCTAGAATATGCAAAACATACCTGTGATGTTTTTTTTAATTATTTTTTTTATCAAACTTGTGAGATTGAATAAATAAATTTATACTTATTTTACATTATTATGGTATGATATATAATTAAATAATTTTAAAAATAAAATAAAAAATTTATTTATTTTTAAATTTTTTTTTACATGTATCAAACCATAATTAATGTAAATACAAATTTATGTAATAATAACATTATTTTTGTGATATTAATAAGATAAAGTATCGATTAGAAATTCGTTACATTTTATAAAAATATACTTTAATTTAATAGTTATTAAGTACGATATCCATACGAAAAATATTATCGTAATCAATTTGAAAGATTTAGATTATTTTAAAAAAGAATTATTTTCTTTTACATAAAATAACTTAAATATTATTTTATTAAAATATTTCTGTTAAATATTATTCTATTATATTATGAAATTCTTCTAAAACATTATATATACTAATATCAATTGTTTTACCTTATTGCAGCATTTAATCCAATAAACAGCATTGCTTCCCACCCATTAAGATTCAAACTGGATTGATATAAAAAGCAAATGAAATAAACACGATGAGATGAAAATTAGATATTAATTAGTCACATTCTTTTAAAAAAAATGCGAGTTGTAAAAGATATTTACCAAATAGAAAGAGAACCAACAGCAATAACTGCATTTTGTAATTTCCCAGTGAGAATAAAAATACTCATCATATACCAAACCTCAAAACAAAGCATGAAAGCAGAGGCAAAGGACAATTTGGTAAAAGCCCATAAATCCCTAAATGCCAAAAGTGAAAATCCTTTCCAACCCTCTTTACACCAAACCATAACATACACAACTTGAGCAATTGCAATGCCCCATCTTGTAGTATCAAATGCAATAGCTGCACCGAAAGTACCCAAACCCAAGTAGAAAATGAAGAACCAAAGCAAACCAATGTGTATGATTATAGCTGAAACTGCAATCCAAGCAAGTACTTTAACTTTTCTTTGAGCCTGAAGGAACTTTTGGCAAGGAAAATTAATGGCCAAGGCAAATAATTGTGGTATTATTTGTATAGAGAAAGTCCCAGCAAGATCAGCTATTTCATCTTCTTGACCAAGTAGCTTGAGAACTGGTGTGGCAAATATGTAAAGTGGTAATAGTAATAAACAAGAAGATAATAAGATTATCCATGAACGTTGTAAATAAACACCAAGCATATGAACTTGTCCTGCCCCAAATGCTTGTCCACAAAGTGTTTCTAATGCACTTCCCATACCAAGCTGCAAATTCATATGTAATGATTACTTTTTTTATATATATGTATATATATATTTGACTATTTCTTAAACTATTAAAAAAATATAAGAACCTAGAATAATTTAATTCTATTATCTTTCACGATAGTGTATTTTAAACTCGTATCTAAAAAATATAAATACATTTTGTAAAGTTAATGAATTTGTATTTATTTTACAAAATGAATTTCTACAAACTTTTTTTATAAAGATAGTTGACTTATTATATCCGGCCTAATAGTTAGTAGAATAAAGTTTTTTTCGTTAAAGTAAGCCGAGTTAGGTTACTTTTAAAAAAAAACAATATTTCAACTCATATTGAAAAAATCAGATTGGACAGATTAACATGTTGTCTCTGCTTTAAAAAAAACAAAAAGAAAAAAAAAGAAATGCAGCAAAAATGATCATATATAGGTTGCAAAATGTACTAATGTGTGTGTTTATGTTTCTGCGTCCCTATATAGGAAAATTGCTCTAAAATCAAATGGAAAAAATTACCAGAAGTGCTTTTAGAGATCTAAAAGCACATTTTGTACCTTTTAGCAATAACAAAAAATAATGTGTAAGAATTTGTTCTTTATCCGATACCATTTTTGGTTGGAATTATTTTTAACACCAACACAAACAAACCGACATCAAGAAACAAAAATACAATATATACGAAATTTAGTGTATGTTTGCATATACTTTTAAGATCATGTAAAAATGCTTCTGATAATAAAAAATATATAAGTGCTTTCAAGGACCAAAAAATATATATTGAGCCATTTGATTGTATTTGTGTTAAAAGTGATTCATGTCAAAATGGTTTCAAGAGATTATAAAATCTACTTTCTAAGCACTAAAAACAGTTATGTCAAGTTTTATCTGGTTGGTTCTAAAACGCTTTTACATCGTCTCAAAAGCATAATCAAACATACCCTTTATTGTTTTTAACAAAAACACAAATTATGTGCTTATTTACGAAAGTGCTTTCTTCTTAAATAGAAGCACAAGCAAACAAACCATTAAAAGAGTAAACAAAGTGAAAAAGTGTAAACCAAGAAGCCGAAGCAGAAGGTGCCAATGACAGCAAGAGATATGGAGACAGCAGAGAGCTCAATATCACCCAAATGACCCACAAATATATTAGTGACTGCATTAGTTCCATACTGACACATTATAGTGATCACAGCAGGACCTGCTATCTTCCATAACTTTACTGTCTCCATCCAAAACACAGACTTAAACTCAGCAAAGTTTTTCACTGCTGCATAGTCTTTGTTTTCTTCAGCAGCTGCTATAAGGCTATTGTTGGTGTCTGAGTCTAACTCTGCGTTTTCAAGTAGTGGTGTCTCCATATGATTATTGGATATAGAGCCGCTAGTTATAAATATTGCATCAAAAGGTTTGCTATTTATATATGTCATTTACATGTTTGATTGGTAGGTTTTTAATTGCTTGATTGAGAGTCCATATTTATTGTTTGTTGTTTTAGACTTAATATATAGTTCAGGTTGTTAAAAGTGTAATATTGATATTTAAATTTTAATTAAATTCGTTAAATTGTTAAAACTTACTATTTGTTTTATAAATTTTTAAAATTTTACTATGATTTAATTTAACTATGAAAATAAATATATGTGAATAAAAAATTTAGAATCTATACATAAAGTTTTAAAAATTTAAGGATATTTGCGTGAAGTATTAAAAATTTAAAGATAAAATCATATATTTTAAAAAATTAAAAAATATATATTAATTTCATTAAAATTAGTGAGTAACTTGTAGATATATATTCAAATGTGTTTGTACACAAATTTATCATATGCTTGGACTATTCTAAACTGATGAAATTATATAATTATATTTAGCTGTTGGGGAAATAATAATTATAATTAAAAGGAAGAAAGGGAAGCTTTAATTAATTGTTAAGATTATTAGGACCACCCAAAAAAGGTTGCACAACTTGATGGAGTCACATTCATATCCGGTCATGTGGTTATCTGGTTAAAGAGTTATAAAAATTGGGAAAAAGGACTATAATAGTCAACTTTCTTAATACATAGATGTTATTTATTTTAAAAATATATAATTTAATCTATTTAAATGTATAATTGGTGTAGATAAATTAAGATATTTTATATTAAAATAATATAAATTTAAATATAAGTAACTTTTTGAAAATTTAAATAAAAAAAGAAGAAGAGAAAAACAAAGACCCCGTTATAATCCGAGAAACCCCAAACTCAAATAAATCCTAACCTAAACTAACCCTATTATCCAATACCGTAAGAAAATGAATAAATCCAATCCAGTGTTGTGAAAAAAAAATGAATAAAACTTAAGGCATAGTCAATTTGAAATGAATACTACAAACTTAAAGTCTAAAGGTCTTTTTTTTTTTTTAATTTCCTCGTTCAATCACCCGTGAGATCGCCTCTCATGCCTCTTCTCTGTGTTTAATATTTTTTTGCTGGATTAAAGTTAATTTAGTTATTAAAGAGAAAATATATTAAAATAATTAAAATATTTCTACAAATAAATTTTAAAATAAATTTATTCTTTTAAGTTATTAAAATAATAATTGAATGATAAAATTTATCATTTTTTTGATATTTTTTATACAAATAAATGAATTAATTGATACATTTTATAAACAAAAGATCAATTGACATCAAGTTTGTGTTGAATATTGGCTCTAAAAGTAACAAATTAGTGGCATAATTTAGGGAAATTAGTGGCCTAATTTGTGGCATGATTTGTGGAATAATTTGTGGCATGATTTAAGGAAATTAGTGGCATAATTTAAGGAAATTGGTGGCCTAATTTAAGGCTTAAATTATGGCACACTTTAGGGAAAGGGAGCCTTTCTTCATCTATAAATAGGAAGAGTTCAAATGCGTTGAAGAATGTCAAGAAAATCGAAAAAATCGAGAGAGTATAAAGAAACTCAAGAGAGAAAATCTTGTGAGTTTCGTGAACACTGGTAGATATTATTAGTATAAATCAGATACGTATTAGATATTTCCTACTCCGATTCAAATAATATCTCGCTTGCTCCCGTGCTGGACCTATTAATCAACGAATCCACGTAATTCATTTTATCGCTTTTGATATATTCATATACCGCTATTTATTCGTCAGCCCACAACAAATTGGTATCGTGAGCCAAATATAGCGGTATATATATCAAATCAAGCTCTTGGCAATCTGACATAGCAGTGAAAGAATCGCTCAAATCGGGAAAGTCGAATCACCAGGCCAATCACTGCCAAGAATCAGTCAACTCACCGAAGTTGGATCGAATCAACTGATCCTAGTGATATTTGGACCGAGTTGGTCTGCATTTTCATCCGTTCAAGCTGAGTTGGATCTATTCTTAGCTAATTGGACCATTCCAAATTCAATCCACGGACTCGCTTTTTCAAATAAGGTATAAAATTTGGAAAAACAACCATTTTAAGTTGTAAGTGCAAAATTTGTTATCGGTTTGTACTTATGGCCGATAGGAGAGATTGAAAGAAGGTGAACAAGTTGACCATAGAATTTATGGCAAACCAAGTTCTACTCGAAGAACTATGTCATGTCCAACGCAAAGTTTGAGGTGGAGAAATTAGTGCGACAAATAACTTCGCTTTAGCACGCTAAAAGTGATTAGATCTATTATTCGAGAAGGATCTAATATAGCCTTGGAGACTAGGCCGAGATTATTCAAATGAAGATTTGGAATTATGTCAAACCGAGCTTATTGTTGTGGCACAATTCGACGTGTAGGAAAAGATCAAAAGTACTTTGTCATAAAGAGAATGTAGCGTTCTGCGGAAGAAACTGTGGGACAAATACATGACGAAAGTATTGAGAACGAATCTACTTCACTAAGAAGAAACTTTTCCGCTTCCAGATTGTGAAAGGTACCCCTATGATCAGCAACTTAGATAATTTCAATAAAATTTTGGCGATCGCAAAATTTAGATGTTGAAATTATCGACGAAGATAAAGCCTTTGTCATGGAATTCATTACCCAGAGCATTTAACCACTGAACTCGTTATATGGAAAGGATGAGGTTAAGTTCGTAGATGTTTCAAATGCTTGGTAAATAACGAGTACCTAAGAAGGATCACGATCACAGACTCAATATCGGAAGCATTGACGGCAAATGAGGTAGAACTAACAACAAAAAATCGTGATCAAATAATAGGGGGAAATCTAGATCAAAGTCCGTAGGAGAGTCATCCGTAAGACGTCCGCAAGGACGAGTGTGCCTATTGTCACCGTAGAAGGGCATCGGAAGAAAGATTGTCCAAACAAGGACAAGTCAAATGCAAATGTTTTTACGGAAAGGCCGATGAAGACGAAGAATCAGCCTTTTCGGTTTCATCATCAAAAACCTACTCGTATAAGTGGATTCTTCGATTCTGGATGTTCTTATCATACGTGTCCAAACAGACATTGGTTTTCGAAGTTTTGAAGAGCTCGATGGAGGAGTTGCTTACGGGCAACGACAATGCCTGTCAGACAAAAGGGATCGGAACAATACGACTAAAAGATGCACGATGGTACAATCAGACGACTTACAAATGTAAGGTATATTCCCTGACCTAAAGAAAAACCTTATTTCTTTAGGTGTTCTAGATCCGACGGGTTACAAGGTAACATTGGAAAATGGAGTCTTGAAAGTTCAGACGAGGTGCATTTCAGCAATGAAGAGGTACTCGTAAGGCAAACTTGTATTTCCTGATAGATTGTCTGAGCTACGGGAAGGCAAATTGCCTCAAGTAGTTCCGAAGAAAAGGCAAATGATTCTTCCTACTGCACGACACGCGCTAGTAAGTACGCTTCGGTGAAAAGGCTTTGCAAGGCTTAATGAAGCAAAGGTCTTTTGAAAGGTGCCAAGACCGAAAGTTTGATTTCTGTGAGCATTGTGTAATGGGAAAACAAACAAGAGTCAAGTTCGCATCGCCATTCATCGCATTCGGGCGGATCTCTTGATTATATTGCTGGATGTTTGAGGACCTTCCAAGAATGCTTCACTGGAGGTAAACGTTGGTTTGTGACTTTATTGATGATTTCTCTAGATACGTTCTACTGGATATACTATGAGTCACAAAGATGAAGTTACGGATATCTTTCTTAAATGGAAGAAAATGATCGAGACTCGACAGCAGGAAGATTAAAAGGCGGATTCGATAATGGTGGCTATAAATCAGGATCCTTTCTTTAAAGTTTGTCAAGATGAAGGGATAATCGAGACATTTTTTCAGCTTCCTCGTACACCACAATGAGAATGGAGTTGCGAATTAATGAATCGTACTTTGGTTGAGAAAGTTCGATGTATGCTATCTCATTCCAAATCGAAAGCAAGGCATTTTGAGTCGAGGCTTTGTCATACGCAACTCATATAGTCAGACTTCATGATCGCATTAGATGGAAAAACTCCTAAAGAAGCTATAGTCGACAACCTGCCATCGATTATGATTCATTGCGAATATTTGGATGTCCTGCGTATTTTCATGTTAGTGAATCCAAACTGGATCTCAGAGCGAAAGAAAAGCTGTTTTCTTGGGCTTTAAGGAAGGAGTTAAAGGATTTCGACTTTGGTGTGGTGAATCCGAGAAGATCGTGTAGCGAGATGTTACATTCGACTTAATCATGTTTACGCCGAGACAAACAAATTCAGAGAAAGAGAATGAAAGTCCAAATACTCTTTCTAGGTGATGCTCGAGACTTCTAAGATCCAGAAAAGATTGCACCAATTACTGATCGTGGTGAAGATGAAATTGATCAAGAAGAGATCTCAGTTGAGGTGGAGGTTCTCTACCATCACTACCGGGATTAATCGCCAGAATCTGTGCCCTTTACTCGGCAGAAGGGAGATTAGGAAAGCCTACAGGATACACGTAGACATGGTAGCATTCGCACTTCCGATGGTGATGATGATGTCCCAGTGCACTTACGGAGAAGCGGGTGCAAGAGTTGATAGTATGAAGTGGAAAATGGCAATGGATGAAGAGATGAAGTCTCTACATCGAATCGGACTTGGGAGTTTGGTTCAACTTCCCAAAGGAAAGAAAACTATTGGTCGTAAACGGGTCTATGCGTAAGGAAGCGTGCCTCGGTAAAGACAACATCGGATACAAAGCGACTAGTAGAAAAGGCTACGTCGAGAAAGAAGGAATAGACTACAACGAGGTATTCTCACCGTTGTTAAGCATTAAATCTATTCTGATACTATTGGCTTTGGTAGCACAGCTTGATCTCGAAAGTTAGCTCAACTCGATGTCAAAACAGCCTTTCTCCGTGGTACTTTAACGAAGAAATCTACATGTCTCAACCGATGGCTTTAAAATTCGAGACGAGAGAATTGGGCTTCATTTGTGTAAGTCAATTTACGGTTTGGCAATCACCGCGACAATGGTACAAGCGCTTTGATAGCTTCATCGAGAAATGTACACACGTGGTCAGTTTGATCATTGGTATACTTTCGGAAACTCCAAGACGGTACCTTCATTTATTTGCTCTTATATGTCGATGATATGTTGATCGTGCATCTAAGAAGCGAGCGGAGATCGGCAGATCAGCGTCTGAGTTGAAATTCTGGATTTGAAATGAAAGATCTTGGAGAAGCTAAGAAAATTCTTGGGATGGAAATCACAAGAGATAGAGTCGTACGACACATCGACACGACTCAGTATCTGAAGAAAGTACTACAAAGGTTTGACATTGATGAAAAAAACCAAACCAAGTAAGTACACCGTGCTCCCCTCACTTTCGATTAAGTGCATTAATGTCACCTAAAGCACCACCGATGAGAAGAAGCAAATGGAACGTGTTCCATATGCAAATGCCGCTGTGGAGTGCACGTATGCAATGGTTTGCACCCGGACACGATATTTCCCACGCCGTTAGTATGGTGAGTGATGCATAATCCGGTAAAGGACACCGCGGCCGGTGAAGTGGATTCTACTGCATACATCTAGTCACGTGGATATTGGTTTGAAGTTTGAGAGACAAGACCGAAGGCGTAAACACCTAGTTGGATATGTGGATTCGACTATCTTTGGAGATGCGGATAAGCGTCGATCTACAACCGGTTATGTGTTCACAATGGCAGGGAGGACCGGTTGTTGGAGATCAACATTGCATTAACCGTAGCTTTGTCTACTACAAGGCGCAGTATATGGTACAGAATAGCATTCAAAGAAGCTATGGCTTTCGGGTTGACTAAGGATTTGGGTATTGTTCGGAAGAACGTGGAGGTTTTTGCGACAATTTAGCAAGTATTTGTTTGGCAAAGAACCAAGTTCATCACGGTCGCATAAGACATCGATGTTCGATTTCATTTTTGTTCGGAAATCGTCGATGAAGGGAATGTTATACTCAGGTAAAATCGGGCTGAGATAACCTGAGATATGCTACAAAGCTGGTTACGGGATCAAGTTTCAACACCTTGAACTTGATCAACGTCTCTCGAGCTTAGGGCGCCTAGTACGCATTTGGGAGCATTACGTTATGAACTTTTTCGCCAAGGTGGAGATTGTTGAATATCGCTCTAAAAGTAACAAATTAGTGGCATAATTTAGGAAATTAGTGGTACTTTAATTTGTGGCATTTTGTGGAATAATTTGTGGCGTGATTTAAGGAAATTAGTGGCATAATTTAAGGAAACGCAGGTGGCCTAATTTAAGGCTTAAATTATGGCACACTTTGAGAAAGTGAGCCTTTCTTCATCTATAAATAGGGAAGAGTTCATTGAAGCTACAGCGCAAAATCGAGAAAAAATCGAGAGAGTATAAGCAAACTCAAAGAGAAAATACTTTGTGAAGTTTTGGGAAACACTTGGAGAGATATTATTAAAGTGAGAAATCAGATCGTATTACGTCGTATATTTCCTCGACTACCAAATAATATCCGCCGCTTCCGCGAATGAGCGAATTCGCTGAACCACGTAAATTCTGTGTGTTCATTTTATTGCTTTGATATATTCATATACCGCTATTTATTGCTTCCGCCCACAACAGTTTGAATACTTAATTTTAAAAATGATGAGATTTGAGATTAAATTTTAAATAAATATATGTGTAGTGTAATTATTTAAAAAATATATATTAAAAAGAGTGACTATTATTAACGAACACCGGAGAAAATCTAGTTTTCAATAAAAAAAATAAAACTAAAAATCTGGTTCACGATCTTTTTATTTAGAAACATTTTCAACTTTGCTTTTGCGCTGTTTATTAATCAGTAATCGAAATTAAATTATAGTTAATAGTTTTTTTTTCTTTCATTTACTATTAATTTTTTAAAATTTCATAATTAATTAAAAAAAATACTATTAAATATACCATAAATTATTTATATTTAAGTATTTTAAATATCAATATTAAAATTAAAGTGTTTTTGAGTACTAAAGTGAAAATTAGGATGCTTGAAAGGTAACGAAACTAATTTAAGAGGTTGGAAAAAAGTATATAATGTTTGCATGAAATTATAACGACGGTAAATAGCAAGTATTGGAAAAGAGAAAAAAAAAATTATAAATTATAACAACGCATTGATACAAGACAAAAACAAGTACTTATTTTAACATTTTATTTTTATAAAAATAAAAATTTAAATAATGATAACAAAATTAATAATTATTATTAACAAAATCATATGCACAACTAACTTGTGAAAAGAGGGATTAATTCCTCCCAAATATGGATTAAGAATTGTATAGTTACTGTAACTTTTGGTTTAATATATTTTAATTTTCTTATAATTAAAAAAACCAGTTACTAAAAGAAGCAAAAAAAAAAAAAACATAAATATTTGGGTCCTCCATTTAAAAAAAAACTAAAAACTAAATATTAGGCATTTAGCAAGTTGTCCCTACATATCACATAATAGTAAAACTTAACAATCGCTCACCAGATTTTCGCAGGCATTAACTTTAACACCTTTGGTGTAGGAGGAACATGTGGTGCCGAAAGTAGAGGTAATATATATATATATATATATATATATTTTGGCTTCTTTTAGTAAAAACTCAAAAATTTCCCAAATTAAAGTATCATGTGATAGTGGTTGCTTTTGAAAATTTAATGTAAAAATTTAGTTGTTGAATTAATTTTTTTAATTATAAAATTAATATAATTTATTTAAAAAATTATAACATTAAATATATGAAATAAAAAGTTATAGAATTTATGAAAACTTTGATCCAACATAAAACAACAAATAATAGGACGAGAAAAAGAAAAGCACCGTACAAGGATTGCATTTTCAAGTTCAATGCAGTACCAAATTTTAAAAATATAATCACAATAATTCCAAATGTCCTTTTCAAATGACTTAACATATCTACTAAATTCTTGTGAAAAAATATATATAGACTAAATTACTAACTACAAGAGCTTCTCAACACGATATGCTTACCTATCAGAATATGCTTCCTAACACAAGGGCTCCACTTTAAGTGCAAAATAATAAATAAAAATATAAATATAAACTTAAATGCTTATTTGGGCCCAATGTTAGGTTCCAAGGCCCAATAAATTGTTGAAGCACACAACGGGTATTGGCTCAGTAATTTGACTCATACATCACGTCATCGATTTCAGAACTAGATAAAAATAAAACAGTCAAAAGTTAAATAATTAAAAAATATATTTTAAATAAAAAATATAAATTTATTAAATCTTACATCATTAATATATATTTTTTAATTTTTTAATTTATATATTTTTAATTATTAATAACATTAATTTTTTTTATTAATAAATATAAATACCCAATATAAAAAAAGTTTTTGAGACCCACAACCCAAAATCAAAAATGGTTCTATTTTGAGAATACTTTTGTTCACTTCTCTCTTCTCCCATGTCAGTTCTCGTATGTTCTCCACTGGCGACAATAGTTCAAGCAATCTATATTTTTCGTCAAATTCTCGACCTAGAGCACTGTCTTAGTGTTGGTCCATCTCACGTGGGAAAACTACAAGAAAAAAAAAATATTCAACAATTAAGGCTTCTGGTAAAAAAAAGAAGAAGAAGAAAAGTAAAAACTTTGGGTTGTTTGTCTTAGTAAGTTTTGGCCTGAATGGTGGTGAAATGATGTAGCTTTGGTTCTATAAATAGTATTTGTCTCAATCTCAATATACAGAACATGAAAATCACATAGAGCCTAAATAAAGAGAGTTTTTTGAGAGAGAAAAATTGAGAATCAATTTGTGAAGTTTTACCCACAAATTGAAGATACATAATTATTGTATTTTTATGAGAGATCTACCTAAACGTGGAATTTGTAATCTCATTTTATTATAGTGGAAGTTTTAAGTGACCCACAGATTCCATGAAAATCACGATTACAAAAGTGTATTGCATTATGTACCACAGAAACAAAATACATTGTAATCACTGAAAGTTATAAGAAGATCCTATGGATGAAAAAGTTCCTACAATAATTGCATTAAAATCAAGAAAATTATGTTCTTTATTGTAACAATCAGAGCGCAATTCACCTTAGCAAGAACCCAACCTTCCACTCAAGGTCTAAACATATCGACGTAAGATATCATTGGATTCGTGATGTGTTGGAATATAAACTAATACAAGTTGAGAAGATTCACACCAATGATAACAGGGCAGATATGATGACAAAGACCCTAACTAGATAAAAACTTGTTATCTACAGAAAGATTGTAGGTGTGAAAGAGCAATGTCCCACATAAGTTGTAGGGGGATATTTGTTGGTTCATCTTATGTGGGCCGACAACGACAACAAGAAAAAATAAAAATAAAAAAAGCATTCAACAATGAAGGCTTGCAGTAGGAAAAAAAATCAAAACTTTGGACTGTTTGTCTCCACAAGTTTTGGCTTAAATAATGGTGAAAGGATGAAGTTTTGACTCTATAAATAAAGTCTTTGTCTCAATCTCAATATACAAAACAAGTCAAGAGAAAAGAATTTATAAAGAATCTAAGCATAGAGATTTTTTTAAGAAAAAAAAATTAAAAATTAATTTACGAAGTTTTACTCACAAATTGAAGATATATAGTTATTATATTTTTATTAGAGATAAACTTAAAAGTGAATTTCATAATATTGATTTATTATAATAGAAGTTTTAATTGAAATATATATAATGTAACTGTTACTTTTATTTTATAAGGTTTTTCGAGCTAAAAATCTTATTATTATTTCGGTATTTTAATTTGATAAATTATTCACGGTCTTAAAATTTATTTCTTTAGGAACATAATTTTTTCCGAACGCTCAGATACCGAGGACAGAGCCGACGGCCACAGGAATCGAGCCCAAGACCGAGTCGTCACGCCTTGGTCGCAGGACTTCAATGCTTGGTATCTCGACGTCATTGATGCTGCTGAGCTCGCTGACTATGGTCCTGTTCGAGGGACTATGGTTATTCGTCCCTACGGTTACGCCATTTGGGAAGCGATTCAGGTAAAGTAAAGAGATTATCGTCAGTATTATTTCTTTTTAATCTCGATTTTAATTTTCTGGCTATTTTCTATTTATGTTGGCTTGGTTTGTAGGACTATTTGAGTGTCAAGTTCAAGGAGACGGGTCACAGTAACATGTATTTCCCACAGGTTTGACATCTTTATTGTATTGAAATGCTACACTTGCATGTCCTTGCTAATTATATCACCCAAACTAAGCGCGAGAAAGGTGATAATTTGATAAATTGAGCGCTGCAATAAGTTTTTAACATTTATATGTTGCAGGTTTGCAATAGTAGTAGGCAACATTTCTCAGTTGTTTGAAGTTTTCGGATCTTGATTTTGCTTTAATGCAGTTTATAACATACTCCTTTATTGAGAAAGAAGCTACTCATGTTGAGGGTTTTAGTCCAGAATGGGCACTTGTCACAGTTGGAGGGGGAAAGGAACTTGAAGAAAAATTGGTGGTATTGTGCTCTTCTTAAAACCTTAGCTAAGCATTTTGTGTTTTGTCTAAAGAGAAATGATAATCATTTTCTTATTCTATGAGTAGTATGGAGTCTATCTAGATGGATTTCCAATCTAAGTATTTGAAAAGCTACAATCTAAGGTTTGGCTTTGATTGTTGAACCTCCTGAGGTTATGGCAGGTTAGACCTACAAGTGAAACCATAGTAAATCACATGTTCACTCAGTGGATTCATAGTTATTGTGATCTTCTTCTCATGATTAATCAGGTGCAGTGGTTTGTTACAATCATTTTCTGTGTTTTGAGTTATAAAGACAAACTGTGCAATTGAATTTCTTCTGTTTTGCTTAACTTGACATAGTGGGCCAATGTAACAAGATGGGAGATGCGCACAAAGCCTTTTGTGAGGACTCTAGAGTTCCTCTGGCAGGAGGGACACACTGCTCATGCAACTTTAGAAGGGGCATAAAAAGAGGTTTTAGTGTTGTTTTATACCATTTTAATTATTATTTTTGTTTTTAATTTTTAAATTTTTGAAATACCGGTTTAGCTATTCTTTGACGGTTGTAATATTATGTCATGGTTTTTAATGCATTGGTACTACTGAAATGCAGATGATTGATGTCTATACGAAATTTGCTTATGAGCAAGCAGCATTACCTGTTGTTGTAGGTCGAAAATCAAAAGTGGAAACATTTTCTGGTGCTATCAGGACCTTTACAATTGAGGCCATGATGGGTGATCAGAAAGCATTACAAGCTGGGACTAGTCACAATCTCGGACAGAACTTCTCCTGTGCATTTGGAACACAGGTACTTGGCAAAAGAGGGTATTGGTTTATTAGTGCTTATTTTGCTGCTTAATCTGTTATCTGATGCATAATCATGTAGACATAACTATATTTATAAGATCCATCATTTATAGAGAAATTTATCAGCTGTGTTCTTTTACAGTTCACTGATGAAAACGGACAAAGGCAACACGTGTGGTAGACATCGTGGGCAATTAGTACTCGTTTTGTTGGTGGTATAATTATGACCAATGGAGATGACACAGGTCTAATGCTGCCTCCAAGGATGGCACCAATACAAGTTAAATCCAGGCCTTTCTGCATCTTGTTATGTACATGTGGTTGGATAGTTTTCATTGATGCTAACCTCCTTTCCGGATTTTATCTTAATTCAAGTAGTGCTCTTATGTCAAACTTTCTATGTAATTATGTTTTGTGATGAATATCTATTTAATCAAGTTTGAAAGCACTGATCAAAATGTTTATGTTTCCAATGTTCATTCATATCTTGTTTGGTGTGTTGTTAGATATCTTGTAGAAAACACGTGCCGACTACATCAAGCTCTATGATGGTGCTACTTGTATGTTACTTATGCAGTTTGTTTGTCTGATTTTAGTTATGTAGGTTGATTATTTTCCACATTATTATCATTTAGTTAGAGTTTTCTTGTTTGTTTTGAAATATGATGCCTGATTATACTTAGAGTTGATTTTTTTTTCTTTACCAATGTCATGATTGTAAAGCTTGTGAGGTTGCACATGGGCATACTTGCATACTATTTCCTGTTCTTTTTTCCTTAAAAATTCAGAAAGTTTGTGCATTGCATGCTTCTAGGTAGTTATTGTATCAATTTGGAAGAAGGATGATGATAAAGCAGGAGTTCTAACAGCTGCATCATCTGTAAAAGAAGTTCTGCATTCTGCTGGAATTAAGGTTAAGCTTGATGATTCTGATCAGAGAACTCCAGGCTGGAAATTCAATTTCTGGGAGATGAAGGTTTGTGTAGTTCTTGTTGGTGCAGCACAAGTGGGTGCTCTTTGCCTCTGTTGCTTTTGGACTAGCAGTTGTAAGGAATAATAGAAGCCATAAGCTGTTACCAAATTCATTATGCCAAAAAATAATAAAGTATTTAATCTTTGCAATGCTTCTATTGTTGGTTTCTTGGTGCTGCTAGCCTAGCCTGCTATATCAGTATATGCACCCACAATACAACTTATTTTGTCATTTTTTCCCTTAAGCTGCGTAAAAAGCAAACCTTTTTTTCTTTCCGCAGGGAATCCCTTTGAGGATCGAAATTGGGCCTAGTGATGTTTTGAGTTAAAGTTTGGTCATATGTAGGAGAGATATTCCCGGGAAGCAAGGAAAAAGTTTTTCGAATATCCATGGAGCCTTCAATTTTAGTTACATGTGTGAAGGATAAGTTAGATGAGATTCAATCATCTCTTCTTGACCAAGCAACCTCTTTCCTCTTTCCTCTTTCCGTGACAGGTTCATATTTTTACTCTATTTGCTTTGAATCCGATGTGTACAAAATTTCCGTCACAAATATTCAGGCATCAGAAACTCTAAATGAATTCTTCAGCAATGCTGACGTATTGTTTAACATTGCCCTTGAAAAAAGAATCAAATTTTAGCTTCTGCGTTAAAAACAATTATATCAAGGCCTTACTGACAAGAAACATGTTGATTTGCAGTAATATTTTGAATGTAACATCATATAATGAACTCAAAGAGGCGATCTCTCAAGGTAAATGGGCAAGAGGTCCATGGTCAGCTAGGTATGCATGTTCTGATTCATAAAATTTATATAAAGAATCCGACTTGTCCAATTATCTTTAAGCTTTTGTGGCATTCAACCCTTTAAGTATAAATTAAGATTGTTGATACAGTGATGCGGATGAATTAAGAGTAAAAGAAGAAACAGGGGCAACTATAAGGTGTTTTCCCTTCTATCCGTCTGAAGGGATTAAAACATGTCTGATGATCGGTGATCCAGCCAAAGAAGTAGCATTTTTGCCAAGTCATACTAAGGCTTTTCAGGTTTGCCGTTTGACATCAAAATGATCTTGTTAAGTGTTGAGTTGTTTTTGCTCGTTATACTTTGAAATTTGTAAGCATATATATGTAATGCTAAAAGGCTATAAATATGAAATAATTAATTTTAATTTATTAAACGGTCGTTAATCAAGATAGTGCAGGTATTGAGGGAGATGTATGAACAGATTGATTCCCTGGTACAATCAAATACAGAGAGACAAAGAGAGATGAGATACATTTAATCCAAATTTATCACCTATTGTCACCATTACTATTAGCATTTTATGATTTATATTTGTCTCGTTGGTTCCTAATGTCAAAAGTAATCTCCTACAACAAGATTGTGGCTCAACGGCGTGAAGCACATTTAGGTATGTTAGAGGGGAAAATGAACACAACTTTTAAATCATAACCTTTGATTTGATTATTTAATATATTTTTTACTCTCTTTCCAGATTTTAATGGTTTAGATTGAGAAGTGGTATGAAATATGATTATTAAGTCATGCTCCCTAGCATTACTCTGTTGAAGGTTTGAAGTTCTAATTTCAATCATGGGTTTGTGAGCTATGTTATATTAAAAAAAAAAATCATTTCCTACAAAAAGAATGCAAACCGGTACTCTCTCTTTCACTCTTTGTTTGCATATTCTTTACTTGTTTGACAAGAGCCCTCGAATCTGGGTTCAAGAATTCAAGTGAGCTTGAATCTGGACGGTCTATCACTTAATGATTATGTGAACGATTAAGATGCTCTTGGGTTGTTTCTCTAACAAGAGAATGGAATCATGTTGACTTTATGGAGGTTATAATTGTGGGTGTGGGGTTCCTGCCGTGGAATAAAAGGCAAAGCTGATGGGAATGGAAAATTATACTTTCTGGAAAAATAATACTCAGGTCTCAGGCTTTTTCAGTTGCGATATGCTCTAAATGATATAAATGACGTGTGAGTACGTGCGTGTGTATAATTATTTATTTTAACAAAAAATAATTTTATGCTTTAGTTTATTTTTGTTTAATTCATTTGTAACAGAGGAAATTGAAATTTTATTAAAAAAAATTATTTCATTTTGATAAAGAATTCCTTATTTTAGTAAAAAAAAAAAGGTCTTGATATTTAGTAAGAAAGAAAAAAACTAAGGTTTTTATATCATGGATTCGCCCAAACTGAGTCTCGATTTTAAATTATTTTGATTGGCATGAAAACACATTTTAACATATTATTAAACGTCTTCAGTTAGAGTTATCATTTTGTGATTTTTTTTCAATAAAAAAATTGGTTCCTGGCAAAAGAGAACTCAAAATTAGCCTTAATTTCGTCTTAAACTTTGGAGCATTTTTCGGATTTATTGACGACTGGCCAAAATTTGAAAATTGACTATACAGTAGCAGCCAGAACGAGACGTCGAGATCCGTTTTAAATGTTAAATATTATTTTTGTTAATAACTTTAAATTTATAGTAAATATTAAATATAATAATAAACAATTAAAATTTAAAAATAAAAATAAATAAATAGAGAAAAAATAAACGGTATAAAAAAATATTACATATTAATTAAAAATACATTAATATAATATTTATAAATAATATAATTTTGAGATTAATTTTATAATATTGAATTTCTTGTTTTATTTATATATATAATAAAGTTTGGTATCAAAGATTTGATGAATGATAAAAAAAATTAATGGATGTCTTATAAAAAGAAAGAAAAACAAGTGATATAAATATAATTAAAATAAGTTAAAAATATAAATTGTTAGGTCAAGCTATTCACATTTTAAAGGGATATGTTAGTATATAAAATAGTATTACATATTGATAGAGAAAATATGAGTAAAGTATTTATAAATAATATGAAACTTACATTTTTTTACTATTAAAATTGGTTATGCAATATATAAAGTTTACATTATATCATAGCTTTAATTGAGCTAAAAAAAGAAACTAATCAATCTCTTTAAAAAATTATATGGGTATTGCTTGTCAAAGAAAAAAAATACTAGCGATTAAAATTGAATTAAAATAATAAAAATGTGTTAAAATACAAAATTATTGGGTCAAATAAAAACACTTTGAAGAGAAATATTTTTCTATAAAAAAATGTCTTATATTGATTAATAAATATATTAATGTAGTATTTACAAGTAATATAAGACTTATCTTTCTTTAAAGTTATTCGTTTACAACTACTTTTATTATTATCATAATAAAATTGTATCAATTAACTCTTTTTTTTATAATTAATTATATTATAGCATTATTATTATTGTATAAATTTGTCATTAATAAATTATATTAGAGTAAATAGATTTTTTTATTATCGAACTTTAGAGTTGTTATGAAAATATTATTGAACTTTTATTTGTTATTTTCTTATTATTAAATTTTACAAATGTTATAAAAATATCATCAAACTTTTTTATTATTTTTATACTATTAAACTTTACAAATACAACAAAAATATCATTGATATACGTGTAATTTATCGTTAATTAATCAATATCGATGATATATTATAATATTTTACGAAGTTTAATGGTATGAAATTAACAAAAAAAATTATAATTTTTTTATAACAATTGTAAATTTAATAGTATGTAAGTAATAAATTAAAATTCAATGATATTTTTGTAATAACTTCAAAGTTTGATGATAGAAAAATTTATTTTCTTGTTATATTATGACAATATTAAATCTTTTTTTCACCGTATCTTTTATATTTATGTTATGTGTATAAATTATTTTAATTTTTTTTAAAATTATTTGTATTTTTAGATAATATCTATACTTGTTATAATATAAAGGATGTAAATAGGAAAATAATTATTAACTTACTTATTTATAAAATTCTAATTATGAGTGATATTTCACGTTTACTTAAAAAAAAAATTTTGGAAACTCTTTGGTTATTATTTTAAAATAAAATGTTATTACTTATTTTATAAATAATAAATAATTACTCTATTATTTGTAAGGTAGATGATTTTTATGAATATTTTATCATTTTAGATTGTGATGTAAGGTATATGATTTTTATGAATATTTTATCATTTTAGATTGTGACATGTGATAAAATAATTATGAAAATAAAAAAGTTAATTATTTTTCAAAACTTTTTTGGCCCATGGTATAACATAATTATTATGACTTGTAAATTTATGTATATGTATTTTTTTTAATAAACATGATTTAATAACATATATAATTTATATTGGATGTAATTTAATCTCTATTTTTTTATATCCACTTAAAACATATATCATTACACGATAAAATAAACACGAAAAAATGAATGATAATGATTCCTCCTCCTACAATTTTCTATATTACTCTTTCACTTCTTTATTTTACATATATTAGTATACATTTTCTTTTTAAATAAAGTGTTGCTAGGGTGATTATGGGAATAAAATACATGGATATATTTATTTTGAATTTTGAAAAAAAAATTAATTTATAAAAGATGTATTTTATAATCCGTTAACTTTTATTTATAGTGTGTAGTTATTAAAATAAATATATTTTATTAAATAATGAGGTCATTTTAGGAAAATCTTAGAACTCATTTGTTATATTGGATTGTATAATATTAATATAATTATATTAAATTATAATAAAATTAATTTTAAAACTATTATTATGTTCGGTGTATTTATATAAATAGGTGTCTTACATTAGCCCCAAAATTAAAATTAAAAAGAATTGTAGTTTGAAGGTTAAGAAAAAAAAAATCAATTTAAACTTTTAGCCATCAAGATCAAATAATAATTAACAATAAAGGTGTTCAAAAATCAAATAAGATCTGAGTATATTTCAATAACATTTATGCAAATGGAAAAGAAAAAAAAACTTTATTGCGAGTAAGAAATTAACTTCAAGAAAAAGATTGAAAATATCTTTTTTAGTTAAATATCTTTTCAACAATATCTATATATGGAAATGAGAAAGTGAGGATAGATTCTATCGAGAACTTAATTTAGAAAAAAATAATAGAGCAATAAAACTCAATAAAGATTCATTAAATGAAGAAAAAGAGTATTAAGTGTTGAAATCAATTATACAGTCAGCGTATTATTATTGAGACCTACGTCTGCCTAATACAAGTTCAGAAATATATCAAAAATGAGTTAAAGGCGACAATAGTACAATCCACTCACTATGATCACCCACAAGTATCCTTACACCAAATTTGTCGTGGGTTTGTTTATGAAATAAAATTATATTATATAATATAATTTATAATTTAAAATTTAAAATTTAAAATTATAAAATTATGTTTCTTATTTTTTATCTCGTCTCGAATTAAAAATAACATTTTTTTATTTTAAAAAATAATAAAAATATAAAATTAAATTAAATAAATTTTATAATAAATAATTATTTTATTAAAATATTTATAATCATTTTTATATTACTATATTATATAGATTATCACAAAAAATTATATAAACTAATTATATTATAACTTAATACAATTCAATATAATAGAATTATACTTAACTTCTCCGTACATTAAAGGTGTACATAAATTCATTAGATTAATTATTTAATTATTTTACAAGTCAATTTTATCTTTAAAAAATACAAAATCTTATATAATTTATGATCACAAAAATTAAATTTTAAGTCAACCTAAAAAGTCAATTTGAAGAAGAATGGTATAATATTTTTATCATAAATAAAAACCTAAATTAATTAAAATAGAGAAAACATATCATATAATTTTTAGAAGAAAGAAAAAAGAAAAAAAATATGTTTATTGATATTAAAAATTAATAACATTTACTTTAAAGAGTGTTTTACGATAACTAAATGATATCTTACTAAAGAATTTGTTAATATTTACGCAGAATAATAGAGTTATAAATTTTTTGGATAGAATTTTAAGTCATATTTTAATTATATTTTATTTTTAAGTATAATTGAGATAAAATATTAATAACAATATAAATTATAATATATAAATATAAATAAAAAATAAAAAATATTTTAAAAAAAGTGTATTAAAGAGAAATTTCAGTTTGATTGTATAGATTTTATCATTATTAAAGCCTATAAACCATACTATCGAATCAATTTACATTATTTTCATAACTAAGTTAACCACCCAACTTTTAAAAAAAATATATCTAAGTTCATATATTAAACTCGAATTAGTTGGTCTATTTTCAAAAAAATAAAAATAAAAATTGCCCACCCATCCGGTTTCACCGAACATGCCCTTAATGTCTAAAATAATCCTAAATTAGAAGGCTCAAGGGCAAATCGGGCAAATCGAAAGTTCTCTCGGGATAGCTTAGGTATAGAGAGGACCCATAAATACGTGGTGATGGACATCCTATTTTCATCCAAACCAGGCAGAAGAAGGCAAAAAGGAAGAGGAAGACGAGGAAGAGGAAGAGGAAGACGAGGAAGAGGAAGACGAGGAAGAAGAAGGAATAAATCGGGTGCGAGAAGTTGCACTCATTGTTGTTCAAGGTCTTTTAATCGCACCGTTACGACAGGATCGGCGTTGTATGAGATAAACTCCCACAGAAGACGGATAAAAACTATCGGATTCAAACACATTCTTTTAACTCTTCATCAGGATTTTAAAGGTATCTGTTGGTGGTTAGGGATCTGCGGTGCTTGAAATCTCTGGCGGAGGTTTAATCGACGCTCATCGATTCGTTTCCTCTCGTTTTAGATTGTGGCGGCGGTTTTTTGTAGATAAAGAAACAGGTATTGAAAAACCCTAAGCCTTTTGATAATTTCCCTACGCTTTTCTGCGGTTATTTTTCTTCATCGTTCAGTGGGAACTACGACAACAAGTATTTCATGGTTGTTTTTACATGATGAATCCATCGATGTTAGTCTTCATTTACTCTGGATTTGGGAAAAATATCCAACTTCATGGGTGGTTTTTGAAGATGCTACGACTCGATGAGTTTGAGATCTTGAAGGCCGGAAAGTTTTCCTATGAATTACCATTTTCCTAAAAGGGATCCTATTAATGGCTTGTCTTTTTAGACTTTAAAAAATTAGGTTACATAGCATTCTTTAGGGCTATGGTACCTCAAAATCAGGCGATTTGTCCCTATGATCTGTTATCTTCCCTGATCACCCCTCGCTGAGAATTGCTGCCTAAGCTAGTCGCTCTTGCTTCAGATTTGTGCCGGGAAGTCTATTGGAGGTCTATTAGGGAAATTCATTTGTGAATCCAATTACAGGGGTTCTTTTTGGTTCCAGCAAGCATGACTTGTGTTAAGGCTGATGATGCATCTTCTCTTGTGTTTTTTAGGCGATTTGAATGCTTTAATTTAATCCTATATATTTTGGATCTGTAGCTTAGGGGGTTTTCTGTTTTGTCAACGGAATAAGCATGTCCTTGCTTGAAAGTTGAGGCGTTGAATTTCACGCTTTCAGTAAAGAAGTTGAAATAATTTATGTTTTATGTGCCTATATTTGTCCAGGGAGATGGGGCATTTAAGAAGACTATGATCAAGTATTCAAATTTTTTGGGCCTAATATTTTTTCGTAGTTGTTTGAAGGTTTGGATGCTTGATATTGACAATCAAGAAATTTTTCTTATTATTGGACGGGCACAATTAAAATTTATTTAGTCCGAAATAACTTTCTGGCCTTGCAATAGTGAAACAACAATGAAAACTTCTCTGCTCGCATTAAGTTACTTGGTGGTAATGATGTTTAGGAATCATGTGCCGGTTATCTCCATCTGGGATGTTAAACACTACTAGTATTAGTCCATTGTATGGACATTTTTTGTTGTCCTTATTTATATGGTTCTAAGAGAAGCTCCTGTTTTGAGGAGGTGCCATGTTCAATGCACATTCTGTATTTGAGGAGTTGTGCATGCCTCCAAAACTGGTTAACCATACCCTCAAGGTAATGGCCCTTGGAGGCATATGCTGGCAGTCTTGATGCTTGATGATAATGTTGTTTGTTGGACATCCTTTCTCTGTTTTTAAGCTCTTGTATGCTGGTACTGTTTTCGTTTTCCTGATCTGTCTGATTCTTGCAGGTAAAGGAGATTTTCAAAATCATTAGAAGTTTTTTCCCTTGTTGAGGTGTCAGCGTTCAAGTTTTTCTACATTTGCAGGACACATTGCATGGTACTTGTCTAAAACTATTATGCTGAAATAGTTTTATTTTGTTTGAATTACTCCTTTCTTTTTTGATTCTTTGTCAAGATGGGATGGCTTGATTAATGACACGCTTTGATATTGTTTTATTCTTGTTTTCATTGTCAGGTATTTTCATCTTCATTTGTCTACACGGGAGGAAGCTAGGAGCTTCTGAGGACTAAAAGTTATTATTTCTGTACCTGCATTGGGACTGCGATATTTGTGTTGGATGACCACCGGTTGATTGTATAGAATTTTAATCTATGAGGATGATTTTTTCAAAGAGTTTAGAGCTTACAAATTACATCGATTCTGAGTTGACATGGAAGACAGTTTCAAAAGGTTACAGGAGATCAACTAGGAGATCAAGGAAACTGATTGATACAAGTTCCAAATTTGATGGTGATTTAGCCAACAGGGAGACTGAGGACATGTCAGAGACAACAGTTTCTGAATCTGAGAAGGTTGGTAGTTGCATTCCAATTTGTTGTATTGGCTGTTGTTTATTTCTATTTTTAGGAGAATAGTTTATTTTACTTATGTTGTTGACCTCTCTTCTTCTTTGCAGCTTGGTGTGGCTGTTCTTGGACAACGGTTTGGTGACAAAATTGAACCTGTACCAATTAAAAAGAGGAGATTTATGGTCCGGTCTTTATCACCCCCAACTTGCTTCTCATCTCCGTACCCTGAAAAAAATACACAGTTGAAGAATGTTCCGAACCCTACCGATAGAAAACCTTTTCTAAAATTGATTACCAAGAGACAAATGATTGCAATCAGTGCCAAGAAGGTGAAGCCTGATTATGATGTTGATGATAGAATTATTGATGTAAACCTACCAGAAGACTTCTCTGGTATTGAAATACTGGCTGCTGCTGCCTGCAATAACAGTGTCTCTGGTGATGTTGAGAATATACAGGACCCTATTCTACTGGAGGAATCATCACAAGGGAGTGATTTTTCAAAGTCTGTTATGTCCATGAAGGCAGTTGCATCATTGGAAGCATCCCATTCCTCGCCAATACATACAGTAAACAATGACACTAAAGATGGCTCTTATCTTCAGGATAAAGCATTTGAAAATCACTTGAAACATGAGGATAACAAAGCAGAAGAAAGACATGTTTCTTCACGAGATAGTAGATTACACTGGGACTTAAATGTTGCAATGGATGCTTGGGGGAAACCTTGTGATGCAGTTGATTCTCAAACAGATACTGTACATGATATACATAATCAGAAAATGCCACTTTTGGAACCTTGTGGGGAACGAAACAAATCAAAGGATAGGAGTGACATTGGAAGTCCATTGCAGTCTGTTATTGACATTCAGGAACATGGATTGGAAGCAAACTTTGTTAATATCAGGAATGAAGAGATTTGTGTTCAAACTGTTAAGGCTCAAGACTCTTTGATATCTGCTGGTATTGATGCAAAACCTTGCTCTCAGAATGATGGTGTTGATGCATCTATTGGTCATTCTTCAGGTCAGAGATCCAAAAGCTTCATGATGTCTGGTTTGGCTTATGAAAATGAGAAAGCACCAATTGATTTAGATGAAAAAGGTCCTCTTGCATTTCTTCGTGCAGAAGGAACTGCATGTGAGGTTGATAGTTATCTTCCAAATGGAGAAGAAGATGGGCGTTCTAGTATTGAATCAAGCATGCATGAAGATGTAAAACGTCCCTTGGAAATGGGTAGTGGTCTTGGTTCCTTCAAACACGAGCCTGCTAATAACTGGGAGGAAGTTGGTGTTATTACCCATACTAAACCTAATTCTGAAGATTTTTGCTCTTCAGTCACATCTAGAGGAGATTGTCCCCTGGTGTCTACTATGAATACGGAAGACCGTATTGATGATGCAAATGTGGCTTATATTGATGATTCTGCAGAATTGATGCATGCATCTTCTGAAAACTCTACACCCAATGTGGTAGAAGTTATTGGAGCTTCCTACTTGTGCCAAAAACATGGTGACAGTTCAGCCAGTAGCTTAGGCAGAGTCACTACAGAAAACTATGATGATAGTTACGAGTTCGGATTTTCTGAGAAGAATCAACATATTGGCCATGTAAATGCTATGGATGAGGAGGCTGATTATGATTCTCAGTATGAGGATGGAGAGTTGAGGGAAACAGATGTTCCATACTGGGGGGACAATGCTTGTGAGGATCATGAAGCAGAATGCGTTGATTATGGGTCTGATACATGCGACAATAACAATGTTGTAAAGGTATTAAGTTGGGGATCTGATTCTGTGTTAGAAAAATATGCAAATGCTAGTGCTGGAGATGGAGAGGCAAAAGCCTTTGAATCCAATCAATTACTTGGCTCTGAAATATCTTCAAATAGAGGTTTTCAAACCTTTGAGGAATGCAGAAATAACACTAGTGATTGTTTGGATGGATTTGATGAGAAAGATTCTTGTGTCAGATTGGTTGGTTCAAGGGCATTGAGGATGGAACTATCTCGCACTGAAGGATCCTTATCTTCTAACACCTTGGTCCAGAAGGATAGTGTCTATTTAAAAAGGTGCATGTCTATTTCATTCTTTAAACTGGATTATGATTTGACTTTTGTTTTGCTTACGTGCATTTTTAATGCTTCAGATCTGGCAATTTGGATTCGTGCAATCAGCCTGACCAAGCTGGTTCTGATAATTCTGTGAATAAGGATAGGTGCGATTCACAATTGGCCAGTAGAAGTCCCCGGCATCACGAATTAGCCATCTGTCGTGGTTTTTTTGGTTCTGGCTACGCTAGACCAAAGAGTGACGTTGAGGGCCGAGGATATGCAATCAATTTGGGAGCACCAGCTGCTGGGGTTGTGAGGGATGGCAATCATGTTGACAGAAAAACAATGCATCCTTCAAGTGGTTTGTGCAGGCCCCTGTTTAGAAGAAGATCCCCATGCTCTAAGGATGATACAGACCATATGCGTAGAGGTTTTATACCTGCAAGAGATATGAGTCCTGATAGGAGGTTTAGGAGATATCCACAAGGGGTTAATCGAGGCTTCAGAGAGGAGTGTCAACGGCCCTTTTCCAATGATTCTGAAGAATATTTTAATGATGTGCCGAAATGTGTGCCGAGGAGAGAACATTACTCTTCTCCCCCTAGTAGAGCACCTGCTTGTTATAGAAGACCCTACAACTACAAGAGATCTGAGTCTAGGTCGAGAAGCCGCTCTCCTGTTCCATGGTTTTTGCATAGGGAACGGGATGAAGCTTTGATTCATTGCAGAAGCAGGTCACCAGACTATAGATTTGAGGCTAGAATGGAAAGAACAAGGTTTCCTTTTCAGAAGCACAGTTTTGAAGGAAAATACAATGTAAGCTTACTGCCCCCACCAAAACGTTGTTTCTCTCCGCAACGTAAATCCAGATGGTTTGATTATTCAAATGGCAGTGGTCATTTCAGAGGCAGAAGAATACCTGGCAGAACATTCCAGCAGAACCAAAGGTTTGAGTCATTGGATCCAATTCGTAGATTGAATTCAGATGATTACTTTGAACCAATTATGCGGTCTGCAAGATATGCAGAGTTGGGAAGAGGTGTTAGGATGCATAGATATGATGGCAGTGATGACGAGAGAAGAAAACATGACAGGAGGTATGATGTCAAACGAGTCCGGCGCTATGATTCAGATGGAGCTGTGCATCGGTTTCGGTACGATGAAGAGGGATCTTTACTTTCACGAAGAAAACATAATGATTATGATGGTGGTGGTTCTGGCAGACGACCTAGGTATGCACATCAAGAAGAGTCGGTGATTAAGAGAAAGGTCAATCAAGGTACAAGCTTCGAAGATAAGTTTATTTGATTGGTATGCATTCAAGACCTTTTGCATTGGTTTATTATATTCAGTGGGTTAATTATCAGTTCTAGGAGTTTATGGACGTCGCAACTATTTTTTATGGGGTAGAGAGCTTATGAATTTTCTTCCCATTTATCTTCCTGGTGGATGTCACTGCTTGTGGAAGCTAATTTTAAGTTTCAACTTTCGCTTTAGGTAGGCCTGATGTGGTTTTCGATTTTTATTTATCATGTTTTGTGTTCCTTTGTTTAGGAAGTTTTCTCGCTTCTGGCCATAACTGGCTTGTTATATCCTCTACGAGGAAGGAAGGCCATACATAATATTAAAGTGATTAATGCATAATTCTATGCATTTTTAATTTATAGCCGTATTTTTTTTCTTTTTTCGTTGTATATTTGTTCTTTATCCTGCCTCCAGTTTTGTGCGGTCTCCTTAGATAACCGCTGCCAGGCACTAGGGGACCTTTAAAAAAAATAAAAATGAGTACTTTCAAATCTTAAAATATTTCGACGAAGTTGAAGGAATGCTTTGTGCTCTCGTATGTAATTGCTGGGCATATGTTTGTTATCTCGTATGGAATTAAAAGCTAGCTAGCTGTTTATTATCACCATCACGTGGCCTCTGTCTCCCTTTGATTATTACATATATAATCATCTTAATTAACCAATTAATGGCCTAGTTGATCTTAGAACACATGAAATAAGTCATGTCATCTTCAAATTTAAAATAAATATTATGTTACATTATTTATTTGGTATCTTCATTCTCATATATTAAAGAAATATATGACACATTCAACTTTCGCATTTTATATGCTTCACAAATTGAGTACTGATTAATAATATATATATATATATCACGCAAACTCAATTGGAATAGTAATAACATACTTGCACCACAATTTACATTAATTGTACTTCAGAACTTGAAACTAGTAGACTTAAAGTGCAAATTATCTGCCAAACCAGATGAACATATCTTCGCAACTTCGCGTCTCATCTTACTTGGGCCACATACCAAGACACCAATGTCACTTCCTTTGCAATCCAGCAGAATTTCTGCATCAAAAAGAGCTCATTTTGTAACTTTTTTTTTTAATAACAAAAATTTCACAATGTATATGCACATGAGTTTGTAAGATTTCATAAATGTCACTTCCTTTGCAATCCAGCAGAATTTCTGCATCAAAAAGAGCTCATTTTGTAACTTTTTTTTTAATAACAAAAATTTCACAATGTATATGCACATGAGTTTGTAAGATTTCATAA
Organism: Hippophae rhamnoides; assembly: GCA_033030585.1. Classification (NCBI taxonomy): domain Eukaryota; kingdom Viridiplantae; phylum Streptophyta; class Magnoliopsida; order Rosales; family Elaeagnaceae; genus Hippophae; species Hippophae rhamnoides. The sequence goes on from CM065432.1 coordinate 53,956,604, forward strand.
ATGTCACTTCCTTTGCAATCCAGCAGAATTTCTGCATCAAAAAGAGCTCATTTTGTAACTTTTTTTTAATAACAAAAATTTCACAATGTATATGTACGTGAGTTTGTAAGATTTCATAATGTAATAAATTGAGATATCCAAATTTTGTAGCTTTGGTATCTTTGGATAATTTTTATTTTGTTTTGATATCATTTTTTATCTTTATTTTCAACTAAGACACATCAAATATTCTTGTTTATGTTATTGATATATATTTTGGTCAAATTTAATAATAATATTAAAGAATGAAGGTAGTTTAGAGGTACAAATTCATGTTAAAATTGACCAAAATATATTCTAGTAACTTAATAAATATGGATATTTTATGCGTTATAATTGAAAATATAAATCATAAAAGGGTACAAAAACATGAATATGTGTAATCCAAAGATACCAATTTCCAAATTTTATTAGGTGACAATTTCAAATTACTCTTTGTAACTTGGTTAAACAGTTGTGTAAAATTAGGATGGTGTTAAATTAAGTTTTCATAATATATATATTGTATATAAATTATAAATTTATTACAGTATCTATTTATTAGGTTTTTTTCTTCCTCTCCAAAGCTTAAAATTTGAGTGACAATGTGATAAATGTAGCTAGAATTAAAGTAGAGCAACTTACTCTTGAGATTAGGTCTTTCACCATAATGCACTTTGATAGATTGAACAATAGAGTGATTTGGAAGACTTTCAAGCTCTCTATCAGCAGCAACACAAAATAAAGATGATGGTGAAGTTTCTGGTGTATTTCCAACTTCTAAATTCTGAATTTGCTTTCCTTCTTTTGCATTTTGTTTCTTACACCAAATGAATGCTACACTAGAAACCAAGAAAATGCAAGCACATACCAAAAACATGTCCCAAAGTGCATAGAAGGAAAAATTGTAGAATTTGCCTGTATTGTGATCAATAGGGTAGATATAAAAACGAGTGACAATACCCAAAAGAAGAAGGAACAACAGAAATGAAGATGATATTATTGAAGCCAACCATAGCCAGCTATTTGGACCAAGAGCTGAAGATATAGGAGTGTCTTGTGGATTTGGCTTAAACCATATAATGTTTTGAAGGGGCTTTTGGTCATTACCAATATTATTGGTACGTTGTTCCTTCTCCCTAGTAACGTAGGCTTCTATTTGTAATTCTATTTGGGAAATATGTGAAAGTGTATTGCTATAGCCAGCTGGGAGCAAAAGGTCTAAGATTGTTAGATCAGCTGACTTCTTGAAAGCACATACAAGTTGAATTTTTGGAAGCTTCATGTTGTTCCCTTCGGTAGTACTGCTCTGGAAGATAATCTCTCGGATTATGGCATATAAGGGTGTTATTCCACTGCCTCCACTTATCATCATTAGGGATTCATATCTGTATTCCATGTAAATATAAATGTTGGAGCATAAAGGTGATCAGTACTTATATTTTAATATGAAATCAGAGCAATCAAATTGTTGACTTTCAATATGCACATGACTCACACTTGAGTAGGACATGCCTCCATTCTTAAGCTTTAGATTTTAGAGTAGGTTACATCATAAATTCTTTAATTATGTTAAAAAAAATAAAATTCATACATTTGTTATTTTTTTGTAAAGATTTAATTATTTTGTTACAAAAAATTAATACAAATATAAATTACTAATTACTATTTTTTTATTTTTTATTATATTTTTAATTGTTATTAATATAAATTATCTTTATTAATAGAAGAAGATTTATAAAATTGATTAAAAAAATAAAATTAAATTAAATATTGATATTAGTTATGTTGATGCATTTGTTTTTTTGATTGAATTGATGAATGTAAATGCAAAACTAGCTATTAGATTATAGGTTTAATTATGTTAAAGGAAAATAATTTAATTTATTTGTTATTTTTCTAGTAATTTAGGACTTTTATTTTGAAAAGGTGACGTTATAAAAATAAATGATCAATTTTTTATTTTATTTTTATTTTTTACTTATATTTTTTTAATTGTTATTAAGATATTATTTTTATAAATTTTTTTAATAATAGACAACAATGGTTACAAAATTCATAAAAAATTTAAATTTAAATTATTGATCTTTATGTTATCATTTATTTCAAAACAAAATAATTAAACTACTAAAAAAACAACAAATGTAATAAACTTGGCTGACTAACTAAACTAACGTAACTAAGAGATACATGCATTTTGGCTCTAGATTATATGGGTGCCAACGTATTTTAACAATAATGTTGGAGTACTAAAAAACAAACAAATAAAATAACAATGGCAGTATAAATTTATAAATATATTAGATAATCTTATCCAATAAATTAATATTTTGAGATTAAAATCACTACAATTATCAAATACTAAATATTTATTAGCAATTAATGATTCATGCATGCTAACTGGCTATAGATTATAATTACTATAAGTCAAAATTGTTTAAAAAAAACTGACCTTAAAAAATCGTGTGTTGATGGACCATAAGGTCCTTCAACTGAAACTTCCAAATGATCCAAAGAGAAAGCAGAAAGTTCTTTGTAAAGCCTTTGTGACCAACTTCCTTCACTTTTGATCACAATACTCAGCTTATCTGCTTCCATATTTGAGTTTGAAGTCACTGTAAAAGGGTGCCATTGTAGCTTCGAAATTCGAGGGACGTTTATAAACAAAAGACTTGTTGGATTATAGCTCAATCCTGATAACAAAAATTATATATCAGAAAATTAATTCTGTCGCTTCAGTTCAGTTGAAATGATAAGACTGACTTTTTCTAAATATATATAAATAGGTTTAAAACTTTAAGTTAATGTTGTTGTAGATTGTTATAAAGCTCGTTACTTTAAGTAGTAAATTAAGGAGCAAAACATGTAGTAAAATAAGTAGCAAAACATGGAGCAAAACAATGAGTTTAATTTAAGGAGCAATTTAAAGAACCATTAATTTAAGGAGTAATTCAAGTAGTGAATTTTACTATAAATAGACGTGTAATTGTAATGAATTAATCATCCAACGTGTTCATTCCAATTGAGAGAAAAGCTTTTGTGAGAGAAAATTAATAGTAATTTTCATGGGTGTTATTGGGTTGTGAGTTGTGAGTGTTGTAAACAACTTGTGTAATTTCTCCTCTTTCAGTAAAAAAATCTGCAGCAGGTCCGGAGACGTAAGCAAGATTGACCGAACTCCGTTATCAAATTTGTGTATTATTTTTATATTCTTGCTTTATCATAAATCTGGTTTATCAGGAATTTGCGTTATTTTCCAACACATGTATCAATAGAAATTGAAAACAATATTATTATTATTATTATTATTATTATTATTATTATTATTATGTTTATTTGAGAAGTAAAATCAAAATAATGATAATATTAAAATAAATTTATAAAATTATAAAATCTAATAGATGTTTAAATTTTCATTAAAGTCATCGTAAAAATATGTACATGTTGAAGACATGTTAAAAACTTTACAAAATTTGAACAAATGTTCAATTAATCTCCGAGAGAAAAATTATATATAGAACTGGAAAAAATCAATTATATATATATATATATATATATATAGAAGACGGTAAGTAAAAATTAATTTAATGAAAATGCCTAAATTATTACCTGGAGTCTTGGAAAAGTTCAATTCAACAGTATCACAAGGTAAGATGCGAGCAGAAAGTAACGTAGCTCGATGTCTAGATTGTAAAAATCTCAAGTGTCGATCAATAAGAAAGAGAAATATGCCCGGAAGTATCATACAAAAGTAGGAAGCTCCCACATGTAAAACATAGAAGAAGATATAGAGTGCGTAAAGATGGTGAGTATAGTAGAATACTTCGAACATTTTTCTTCTTACTCGAGAAATGCTAGTAACCCACATCGCTAATGCCAACAAAATTGCAATATTTCCAGCTAAATTTGGCACATAAGTTTTGTTCCACTCTATCATCTGCAATTCAATCAACCCAATTACCAAAACTCATTCACTTAAACCTTAAGTTACTTTGATTTTTTATATTTTATCAAATATTCGTGTTCTAAAGATATTATATGGATATGAGTGAGTGTAGGTATTTAAATACTTTAATTTAAAAAAAATTAAAAAAAATGGTGTGTTCAAAAATCAGATATGTATTAAAAAACTTACGTTATCTTAAAGGATCTCGAGTAATATAAAACTAGTATAAATCAATAAATAATCAAATTAATTAAAACATTAATGCAAAACTAAATTTTATCCTCTTATTTTTATACAACATAATTGTTTATATTGTTTCCCTTCTAACACTTTCTAAAAAAAAAAGGTTTTATTAAAGTATCATGCCTAGTAAATAAACCTAAATTTTAAGGTTATAAGTTTGATTATATGCTTTCGTAACCTAGCATAGCTATCAAAACACTTCTGAATTAAACATTGAACTATTTTTATGTAATTCTTCCTATAAGTAGTTTATGATTTAACTATTATTAAGTAAATCATTTCTAAGAGAAGCAGGAATTATGGGTTCAAGAAATATTAATTACCTGTGCCATTTGATTAGTCATAACCCAGTAGACGATGAATCCAACGGTGTGAGCACCAAAGAGGAACATTTGAAGATGGCCAAGCCAAATGTGATATTTGATGGTAGATTCAGAAGTGAGACCAATGAGGGCCAATATTGAAGAGCCACGTGTTATTGGGAAGAAGAGAAATGCCCAACATGTGTTTCCTATGTACCCAAGTCTCAGTGCAACGCTACGGAACTTTGCTTGCCAACTTTGGTATATTATGTTCAAAACAAATCATCAATTAACAAATTAACCACAACTTGTCTACTATAATGAAATTTGTATGCACACAAAGTTTTATAATAAACACTAATATTTATAATAACTAATAACTACATCAATTTGACATTATAATAATGTTGTAGTAAAAATATATATAGTTTTTTGTTTCATAATTAGTTAATTGAATTAATACGTACACTTTTTCGCCATGTCCATGCATATGTAGATTTTGATAGCTGACATATAAGTAATTGGCGATAGACCAAATCAAAAGCGCAATAAACATGCCTCCAAAAGCAAGCTCAGTTAGAGTAACGATTCCAATTGGTGCCTTCGTAAATATTGGCCGACTCCATGAGCTTGAAATGACTCTGCAACAAGTGAACATATTTCAAATTTCCTCAGTTTTTGTGAACAATTAATACGATTTTCACTGCTTCTTTTACTTAGTTTTATTTCAATATATATATATATATATATTAGCCTCTCGTAAACTTAGTTTTATTTCAATATATATATATATATATATATATTTCACCATTCATGTAGACTTTGTGTCTTGCATTAATTAATTTAAAGGTCATATTGGAATATATTTTACGTTGTTTTCACTGGTCTAATTAATTGAAATATTTTTTTAGTGTTAAAGTTATACAAATAATTAATAAAATATTTAAAAACAAAATATCTTTCACTTCAAATCTACCATGTGCCTTGCTTGTATCTGTTTCTAAAAAAATAATAATAATAATAATAATAATTGTGAAAATAAAGAGTAATTCTATATTGAATGTATTAAAGAAGGTAGTTTTGACCTTTTATTGGAGTTGAAGTTTTTGGTTTTCTTCTGGAAATGGAGATAAACACAGCTCAAAGCAGCAATAAACATCATAGGGAATGAGAAAAGCAGTAGGTTTGTCCCTGTAAATGAAGAATTTGTACGACACATAGAAACATAATTGAAAATTAAATCAATAAATATATTTAAAAAGAAGATAAAAAATATATAAACTTTAATTTTAAAGAGAAATAAAAATAAATAAGAAATTAATTAAGACAATTAAACCTTGATTTCCAAAATATGATGAGTTGAGATTGGTACTCATATGGACACTCCACTTATACTTGTAAGTTTTTGTTGGCAACATAATCCAAACCAATATCCATCCAAGAAACACTACCAGGAATATCATCCTAATAATTAACATAAAATATGAGTGATTAATGGTTTTCATCTTCCAAAAGTATTAATAACCCTTTTGCTATCTTGATGTTTTCTCTTAAGTTAATTTGTTAGTTTTAACTTCTTATAGACTCCAATAAACAACTAAATGACAATATTATAATGATGATAAGAATTTTTTTTAAAAAAATTAATAAATAATATGAAGTCACCTTATTAATAATTTTATCAAAAGAATTTAAAATTCATTAATGCAGCTCTTTATTAGTTATAACAGCCTGATATGATACATCATTATTTTGATAATAATCAAACATATTCTAAATTCAGATCGGAATGTAATTTTTAAGTGGTATTAAAAAGGGATTTTAACCTGATTAATTTTTAAATACTACAAGTGGCTATTACTTTGTTATTAATTGTGGGCCAATATCATCATTTTCAAGTAAAGTCATTTTTTTAAATCTTTAAAAATTTTTTATCTTCAATAATTAACACAAAGTTTTTTTGATATCTATGCATAAGAGCCCAGAGAAGGTGAGTTGTGCAAGTAGAGCTGACTTTCTTGATTAGTGTTAGTACAGTTGACCAATAGCTAAATGCATTTGGAGTGCAGTACATATAGTACAACTGAAATCTTGATAAGATGATTAGAGCATAGTAATTTTATATAATAGATTTTATTAATTTAATGGGATAAAATTACATAATTTATTATATTCTATTATCTCAACAATTTAGATTTAAAGTATCAATTTAAAGATTATAAACCGGTTTTAATTAAAGTGGTTAGGAATTTTTTTTTAATAATCCTCACTTCAATTCAATTAGTGTTGGCAGAATTTAATGCCAAGTTAAATGTAATTTGGGTTGAATTATTAGTTCATTTTAAGAAGTTAAATGTAATTTGGGTTTTTCTATCATGCTTTGATTGACCTCCAACTTACTGTTACAGTTTACAGTAGTACGCCACAGCTTTAAATTATTACGTGTATTTTATTATTATTATCATTATTATTATTATTATTATTATTATTATTATTATTATTATTATTCAACTTTTTTTGTAAAAAGTTGCACATGTATTGTAATGCTTATGGCATCTGTACGGTCAATAAAAATAAGTTGAAATGAAGTTGGTTTGATAAAAAATTATTTTAACGCGAGTAAGCAAAAAACATGATATCAGTCTGCTCTCTAACCTTTTAATTTGGTCAAATATCAATCAATATACCGATTGTTACAAATATCATGAAAAATGGAGATTTTGAGAGGAGGGAATCCCCAGAATAAAATTCAAACAGCAGGAAATCAATTATTTCTGAGGGTTTTTACTAAGCAAATATGTATTAGAAGAGAACACGATCTTTTTTTTTTTTTTACAGAAATTTGTAGGTGTAATAATATTATAGATAAATTTATACATAAAATAAAAATATATCATTAAATTTTAATCTTTTATTATTTAAAAATTCATAATAAATTTAAATATATTTATAAAAATACATGGATCTTTAATTTTAAGAATAAGCAAATTAAATACGCTACGAACTTTTTTCTACTTCCACTCCTAGATCCGTCTGTGGAAATAAGTACGGGGAGGAAATGACGTGTAGCGACAGGGACAAGAATGAGATTGTAGTAGATAGATCTCAAATGATGGAGCAAAAAAAAGACGATGGTCCAAGCTAGGATCAACCCACTGGGTCATATTGGATGAGGATAGCACCGTCCTGTGATCCTTCCACTGCCAGAAGCGGGAGGTAATTGCTGCTCTGTGAAACCAGCCTCACACGATACCCTCCACTCCAGAAACCATGACATTAGAGCTTTCGCTGAAGAGCCCTGGCCTAACTCCTGGCTTGGAACCGGGCAGGACAGTAGACAGCTAGGCACACATCCAACCCAAATGAACTAAACCAACGTTCCATCGCCTCAAAGCCCTCACTTGAGTTACAAGCCTACGTTACTAAGCTCGGCCATCTCAACACTGTGTTTCATAGCTATATTCACATCTTCATCATTTTCATTTATCGATGTGGGATACTTTATAATGCTCACCTTAATTCCTTATCTTTTCAATTTGATTGAGGCCTACAAATCTACCACTCCTATGTCCTCGTATACTATTATGCTTTGTTTTCATGTGAAAAGGACAGACATTAGGTAACAAAACAAGCTTGTGCTGGATTGGAAACTGTTTTCCTTTTTTGTTAAAACTTGGCATGTTTGTAAACGGGTGCTTCACATAGGAAAGTGTAGCCAGAAATTAACACGTTTGCTTCATGCAATCACAACTGAGCTAAACAAACATCTCTTCGTTTCCATTGCCCGTTGGCTCATACAAATTATAACTTAAATACAAATGAATTTGGTTGGCAAGTAGTGTTAATATCACTCATCACCTTAATGTTTAAATGTGGCAGCAATGGAAAAGGTGATGGAACATTGCACTATTTGTAACCTTCAAGACAGTATGCATGAAACCCTCCAATTGAAACAATATGCAGAAATTAAACAACAATAAAGACAGCCCTCACTGTACAACACTGTAAATTCAATCCAAATTCTTGGAATCAAAACACAACTCAAATTAAAATCGACTCGGGCTTTTACAAAATCAGTAGAGTAGAATTAACCCGATAGCAGAATTTGAGTTCTTACATGTATTTGAGAACAGTAACCCCAAATGCAATGCCAATAAAAGTTGCAATGGCAATACCAAAAATGCCAACAAGAATACCAGGAACAATCATAGAACTCCACTCTTTCGTTGTGGCCATACCACAAGCTGTGGTGGGACCTCCAACGTTGGCATTTGATGCTATGAGCAACAACTTCAGGTCAAAGCCAAGTAGCCTGCCCAGTCCAAGAATCACTGCTAGGTGGATAGCAATTTGGAAAAAAGCAAACATTAATATGCTAGGCGCAGTCTTGATGACACTCCATATGTTCCCACTAGCTCCCACCACTGCAAAAAATACCTGTAAAACAAGTTGCTCAAAACAGGTTACTTTATGCAAGTTATTCTCTGTGCAAAAATACGAGACAAGTTCATTGCAATATGCTTATTCTACAAGAAACGAGCATAACCTCTCATGGAAAAAAGCATTTAAAAGCGTGTTGTTCTAAAGAAATATACGGGGATTGCTCAAACTACCCACCTCCAGAAACTTAATAGAAGAATAAGAACAAGAATGTAACTCACCTGCATCAGAATGAAAGCCATCACCTCACCAGATGGTGCAAGATAACTAAATTGTTTCGGAAACACAGTTGCTAGAACAACAATAATGGCTGTAATTGCAGGCAGGCTACCTCCTTGTATTCCAAAAACTTTTGTGGCATAACTGCCAATCTTGCATATAACCAAGGACACAGCAATGGCTGTTCCAGTTTGTAGAACTGGAAGCTTGTCACCATTCTCAGACTGCACGTCTATGGTATTTCCTGTCATACTCTCGCCTTCCATTAGACTATCATTTTTGCAGGCTTAAATCTCATCTATCTATGCTTTTTTCAAAATGAAATCGAGGTACAACCAAAAATGCGTTGAAATGAAATCAAATTACTGCATAAGAAAAAAAGAAAGAAAGGAAATGAAAAGAAAGAACAAAGAAAAAGAATGTCAAATGCGTAGTTTTGATTAAGGAACTTACAAAAACAAGTTGCTATACGACTTTACAGAACTTCACATACCATCATTGGTTTTTGAATTTCCATGTGGTACTTTAGAAGCCAGTGCAAACAATGTGGTGAAATATAATGCACATATAACATTGTCTGCAGCAAGTCCAGCTGCTAAAACTGATGGCGACAAGCCCAGGGCATCAGATATGGCAATGTAATTGACAGCTGCAAAACACCAAGAGGAAAAACTCCGTGATGATGCCATATGGAAGAGGGATTAATAGTGTAAATAAGGAACCAAATAAATTTATCTTCACTATAAATTTACATAAAAGTCCAAACGGGCCAAATTATAGTAAGTAATAAGGCAGAACTACCTCCACCAATGTGTCTGCCCATGAGAGCAGCTGCTATTTTCCAACTATCTGGACCAAGAGATCTCATTGGAACCAATAGATATGCCACCACTGTTCCAATGGTCGTTGCAACTGTCAAACAAAAAAGAATGGAAATCAGGAGACTCCAAAGCCAGAAATATGACCAAGTATCTGAAATTGAACACCTCTAGCTAAATATTCCTGTTAAAGAAGATTATGGTTGTTCTCCAATGTCTTTTCTTTTTCAAATTACAGAGTTAGGACAAGTGGAATTATATGTACTAATCAGCACAAAAAATCTCTCGTGTAACATTATGGTAACTACACACAAAACAGTACATATCAGTGCCAACATGCATCAAAGTTCAACTGGATTTTAATTTTGACCAGAAGGGACAGATTCAGTTTGCTTATTAAAAATGTTGCTACTTCTTGCTAACAAACCTGGTTTCGTAAAACAAAATAGATTAACAATACTAGCTAGAATATTGAAACAGAATTCGAGAGCTTTAAATACTTCATCCTTCTTTAAGCATAAAGTTTTCATTTAGTTGCTTGCTTAGTTGCATAACAACAGTGCTTAAACTTCATCCTGAAATAAGACCAAGTACTTGCATTGACAACCAAAATCAAGAAGTAAAAAATTTCCAGCTTCTGCAAACAACTTGAAGCCAAATAGAATCAATTCACAGATGAATTCTTGTTACTACCTAACAACACAGAACAAAAGAAGACCCTTGTGTACGCAATCAACCTGCAAAGTGCAAAGCATTACCGGAGCCTAGCAAGAAAGCCAAGAGAAGCGCCCCAGTTGACTTAATCACGCGACGCATGTCCGCTTTGAACAACAACAATGGAACAGCTAGTGGAAGCAGAAATTCCAACACAACTGAATAAACCGGAGACTCGGATGATATTATCCCCAAATTGCTCGCAGCAAGTCCAACCAGAGTGCTTACCAATGATCCACTCAATGCGCCCCCAATCTTTGTGTTCTTCTCTGACCTTTAGGTACAGTTAAAAGTACAAAGCACAGTAGGCATTAAATATTCAACCAGCTCATAAACCAAAAGCCCTAACTCATATTGTTATCCCTCAATGCCATAAGGATTTCAGTATTTCGCTACTTTTGTGAGTTTTTCATCACTTGGAAAGAAATTCCCAACATTATAAATAAAAACAAACGCTTCGGAAAATTCATATCATTTCATTGTTGGAAAAAATGTAAGATAAAAAATTTAACGAAACTTTCATCCATTGACCAGAGGCCTTAAACAAACAACTATCGAATCAAATTTTCTAATCTTATTCTCAGCTTCCTACCACCAAACATATAGAAGGGGCAAGAGAAAAAGAACGCGATGTTTTGTTTACCAGATACCAAAAGCACCAGTGGCAAAGAGAACGGCCCACGTTCCCCATTGATCCCGAGGAGAAATGAGAGGGGCATTGAATTGCGATCTAACCTTTAAACTGCGAACCCAATTCTTAGGGCGTTTTCGGGTACTGATGCTTCGATAAGGATGAGAAAGAAAGGTTTTGATTCGATTACTTGAAGAAAACCAAGGCCTTTGCCTGAAAGCTACAACAGAACTTTGGCGGATAGAACCGCATGAGCGTTGGAATGCCGGCAACGGAGAGTTAAGACTCCGTAGAGCTTGAAGCTCCAAAGCCATCGACGGCGAGTGTTTCTCAGTCGGTGAGATGGAATATACAGAGAAGCTTCGCTGTTCACTTTAACTTTTTTATTTTCCTAAATTTGTGTCTAATGGTCCTAATTCTTTCTCTTATATAAGCTTAAGCTTAAATGCTGCTCAAATCTATTGGTGAATGATGATGAACAAAAGTCTCTAGTAATAACTCGAGCTAAAATTTATCAATATCATTAAAGGAAAACACATGTTTCAAAATTGGGAACAATCGATTAATTCGTATCTATAATTTAAAAGAAAAAATGTGAATCATTTCACAAGAATTTTTTTTGTTTCATATTATATTTTTTTTAATTGTATTACGTCATTTATTTATATATATAGTTTAATATATATATTTTTTAATAAAAATAATTAAAAATAAAATAAAATGAAAAAATTGAATATCAGATAATTTTCTTTTACCAATTTCAAATGCTATATAAACAGGGTATTATATAACATTAGGAAGGAAAAAAAAAATCAATAGCTAAAGTGAAAATTCAAAAGTGTATAGGTCCTTCCAACACAGAAATTTTGTGGTGCAATTTTTTCTTGAGTCTACGAGACAATTATGAACGGAAAAATCCAAAAGATTAACTGTACTGGATGAAAATCTCGTAGTTATTACAAATTACACCATAATACTATCTTTTTATTTAGTTAATTTAATTCTTATTATTGAATGGTATATTCTCAAAAAATGTTATTATTATATAAATTTATACTCATTTTTATGTCACACATCTTATATGTGTCGTGTATTAAATTATTTTTATAGATAATATTACACAATAAAAAGGATATGAGTGTAAAAATATATCAAATTTATATTTCATTGATATTTTTCTTACTCTATAAATATATGATTAAGATTATTCTCTTATTTTTTATCTGTTTATTTATAATTGTTTTTAAATATTAATTATCCATTTTATATTAAATGTATATAATAGTTTGAACTTATTAATATAAAAAAAAATCAACTCTGAGGTTAAGAATATATGTATTCGATTTAATAAATAAAAATAATAACAAGTAGATAAGATACTCTTATCACTACGAACCTCCCCGATAACGCCTCCACTTCACACAAAGTCAACGGTGTGTTATCTTGATATAACTTTGAAATCCTCCAACATGCATTCATCTTTAATGCTACAATTCTACAACTTTAGTTACCAAAAACATTTGAACAAAAATATATCTTTTATTTTGACCCAAAAAAGGACATCTTTCACCTAACAAAAACCATAAAACCTAAATAAAAAAAATTACGTACACAAAAACATATACACTTTAAACCAACAAACAATAAACAAGTTTTATTTGCAATTCAAATCTTGAACTACTCTAACATTCAAATGAATAATTACAATGCAATTCATTTATATAGTTTTTTTTTTCTTTTTGACCAGCTTCATCAAATGCACTTTTTTATTTAATTTAAATTGTTTAGTTAACTTTAAAAACCCAGAAAAATAATTGTTTATAATAATTTCTCTAATCATATTCATAATCTTTTTGGTTGAACTAGCTATGATTTTAATATTTTCAATAAAAACATCACCAATTTGTTTCGTAGTAAGTAAAACTAATATAACTCTCCTTAAATTTGAAGTGTTCAAAATGGGTGTTCTTAACACTTACTTAGGCATTTAGTTTCATATTAAGATTATCAAAATAATTATTATTATTGATAATAAGATGTTTAATTGATATCAAAATAATTTAAGAATTTTTATATGCGTAATAATAATTGAGAAAATCAATATGATTATGTTACGAACCACAACAAAAGCAGTAACATATTTTAAATATTTTACGAGTTTCTTTTCTTTGTATTCTACTGTTGTGGCTGATTCAACGTCGCTATTGATGTACATTCTTGCCAACTTCTCTATAAGTTTATATACGTAGTAGTTCAAATTTTTTTTTTGTTGATTTTGAATAATTACACGATTATGAGAATAATAATATAATGTGAGGATTTGAGTGAGCTATAATACAATGACCTAATTGGACTCTGTACCACAAATAGCGTTAATGTACATCTTTGTCACGTGTGTAGAAAGTCATAAGATCCTTGTCTCCACATCGAGTTAGGTTAACTTATCGGGTTAAGTTAAGCTTTAACGTGGTATCGTGAAACCTAGTTTACATGTGTTTGGGCCTGGTGAAACATACTGATCTGGCAATGGCTAATATACACCTTTGTTTAAAGGGAGACTGCTAATTATCCTTGTCTCATATCGACTATAAACAAATAATCAATGTTGCTTATAAGTTTGGACAACACTTAACTTAAAAAAATCTTATTGGGTTGAGTTAGGCCTAGTTTTCTAATAGTTTAAAATTTTCTTAATTTGAAGACGTGTAGAGTAGATATTTAGTCGGATCAACTTTTTGGCCAATTGGGTACTTTTTTTTGTGTTTTTATTTGATTAATGTTACGTTACATGATGAGAAGAAGCTTCCATGAAAAAGGTGACCTAAAATTAGAATAAGAAGTGACTTCGAACATTTTATATTTTAATTTAATCGATTTAATACCAGATAAAATGTGTAGAATCTTTTTATTAAAACAAATAAATAAATATTTATGAAAAATTCAAACTTAAATATTTTCTTTAATTTTTTTTAAAATAATAAACATCTAATTGTATGTGACCTAATTAAATTTATAAATGATAATTAAAATACTTAAACTATACTCACTTAAATACCTACCTGTCGAAGGCAAATATTATTGGAATCATATAACGCGAATCCCACAATTAACTATTTAATTCAAAATTTAATAAAATTGTCAATTACATTAATCTACGTTTTTTGAGGTGGTCAAAGAACACTGAACTCAGTCAAATTGAAAGTTTAAATTACACACCCCAATGGCAGCTTGATGATCCACCTGATCGTACCGTCTTGATTCTTCTACACGCGTTTTAGTAGTTTCACTGCCAAATTAATTCAATCATCTTTCAACAAATATTCTATAAAGTGACGTATGCAAAAAAAAAAAAGAGATTGCGTGATAAATTTTTTAATAAATAAAATTTAAAACTATACGTAAAATAATTTATAAACTTATTATTCCTACAGTTAAATATGTTTTATAAAAATAATGCAAAGTGTAATAAAATACAATAAAAATACTTTATACATATTTTAAAACATAAAATTTATTTATTATAAAAAATATTAATAAAATTAAGTATCAAGAATCCACCTTTTCATAATAAGAATTTAAAATATAAAAAAATATTAATAAAACAAAAAGGATAAGTGTATTTTTCATTCTTGTATTTTTCTTATATATATATATATATATATATATATATATATATATATATATATATATCCAAAATTTGAACCGACTTGGGCCCACCCTATCCCGCTATAGTACTCCGCCCCTGCACCCAAGCCCCAACAATCTGAAAAATGCAAAGAATTTCAAATATTTTCCGCACAAACGAATTATGACGATGGTGATGATCTACTTAAAAGCAGTATTTCAACTTTGAAGCACATGAAGGCCAATATCAGTCTGGATATATATATATATATATATATATATATATAGTTGATGCCACCCAACATTCAACTTGGAAGTGATAGAAACCCTTGAAGTTGAGGATCTGCTTCTACTGCTGGCGTGCACCATTTCTATTAATAATTGATTACTATAAAATATTTCTTCCTACTACTGAAAAATAAAATATTAGTTATAAAAAAAGTCGCCATCTAAGTGCTGATCCTGGTGTGCAAAAATTAACTGAAGTAAATAAACTTAATTAATATGAACCGACGGGTTTTATTTCGAAGAATGCATAGATTGATTCGGTTATTAATTTTTCAAATTTTAAAAAATAATCGAGATATAACAAATTCACGCGCAAACATATATTATTTATTTATTTATTTATTTTTAGATTATTTATATTTTTTCAAATTTAAAAATTCAAAATATTAAAATATAATTTTCTTCCTCTATAATCCTAATTCTTTTATCTAGTAGTATATAGGTCTATTATGATATATTGAAAAATATTTAAATTAATATATTTGTGGGTAATTTTAAAAGTTTAAAAAATATCTAATGTTAATAATTATGATATATATATATTATATAAAATAAAATTTATATAATTAAATTTATTTTTAAATGTTGAGTTTTTTTCGGTTCTATATCGACAAGGAATTAGAAAGTAGTGTTGTTTATAAACTTAATCAAATCTTAACTCAATGAAATATTATTTGTTGAGTTAAGTTTAATTTTCTAACGTGTTATTAAAGTTTGAGTATAGTTTGATTGGTGACTTATATTTTGTCCTTAAAAGTCTAATAATTTTATGACACCATAGTTATCCGTGTAGAATGAGCCTATTAAGTTTTTTTTAATCTTACATCGACTAAAAATTTGACAATAATATTACTTATAAATTTAAATAATATTTAAATTGAGTTTTTAACGTCAAACAATATAAATTTATAACTACACTTTACAAAGGAAAATAAAAATTTTAGAAACCAACCAAAAAATTTTAAATTTTTTTGGTTTTGTTTGAATTGATTTTATATATTTAATTTTTATTTTAAAAAAAACATATTAGATTGAATTAGTTAAGTTATAAATCAAAATTGAATCAATAGATAGTTAATATTTAAAAGTTAGTGTGTTGATCATATTGAGTTTGTTTAGCAAAAAATTTAGGTTTTTTTATAGATGGATTATGAAATAGATTTTTTTTGTAGTGTTTTTATATGTTAAAAAATGGTAAGAGAATATACTTTTGGTGAAATTTATCTATAACAAACGATGTTATTTAACTTTGTGACTATAAAAATCATTCATCTAAACTAAGCGTGAATTTAATAATTACTGTTCATTATTTACCAACCTACGTGGTGCTAAAAAAAAAGGGGAAAAGGCTAAAATTTTGTGGGTTAAGTATTAAATGATTATTAGTTATTTAAAATAAGAAAATATTATTTTATCCTGTTGTTAAATATCCATAAAATCAAATTTAACGGTAAATTTAGAATAAAATTATTTGACACGAAAAATATATTATTATTTAGATAAGATAAAATAGAGATTAAAATTATAAAAAATGAATAAGATAGAAATAAATTATTACATTAAAATATTAAGATTATTGTTGAGTAATAAAAATTGTTATTAAAACAATAAATTTAATAGTTATTAATGAAATAAGGTACAAATGTGATAAGTTCAAATAAAAAAAAAATTTAAATTTTATTTTGTTATTCCACAATCTTTTATTTAAAGCAATAAAAAAAGTTATTTTTAAAATATAAAATTAAACAATTTAAATAACAAAACCATACGTAACAAATGTTTAATATGGTGCAATCTTCAGAGGCTTAACATTCCATCTCCACCCGATTGGACATCCGGTATATATACTTTTATTCATAAAAAAAATAATTGTAAATATACGTACCTTTATCCGTTTTGTTTTGGAGTGTAAGCGTGAAAACAGTTTGAAAGCAATCTATTTGATAAATTAATCTCATCCAGTGGACCAAGAGAGACCATTTTTCAACCAAATCTGAACCGTCCATGGATATTACAATTTACAACTAATTAACAAATGAATATATTCACAGAAGATCCAATTAACATGGTTGGACTGGACACAGCACACAGGACACTTTGAGTTTTCTTTTTTTCATTTTCCAACTCAGCCGCTTTTTACATTGAAGAGCCATGAACTCCGAAGCTTGAAGCTTATCAACACCCCAAAATGATAATGGTCATGGAGACCAGAAGAAAGCTTCCCTTTCTACTTCTTTTTCTTTTATGTCATCTCCCTTTCTCTGTTTGTTTCACTCCCTTGGACAACTACCTTCTCAATTGTGGTTCTGCAATCAATGCTTCTTACTTTAATCGTCTCTTCATTGGCGATTCCTCCGAATCCGGTTCAATCTTTCTCTCTAAAGATAGATCAATTTCGCTGACTAATCAAAACCCATCTCCCAATTCACCCTCCATTTACCATACAGCCAGAATTTTCACAACTGGGTTGAGCTATAATTTCAATATCGGGAAAAATGGGACTCACATGGTACGTTTCCATTTCTCGCCTTTTATTGCTGGAGGTTTTAAATTAGCGTCTGCCAATTTTAGTGTTTCTGTTAATGGAAATATGATTTTGAAGAATTTTCATGTTGGGGACATTGTGGTTAAAGAGTTGATACTTAGTGTAGACAAAGACATTATTGAAATTACGTTCGTCCCCGTGAGTAATTTGGGTTTCGGTTTTGTTAATGCTATTGAAGTTTTCTCGGCTCCTTCTGATCTTATTCTTGATTATGGAGCTAAGTTGGTTAAAGCTAATGGAAATGAAGAGTTCAAGAATATTTCTTCACAAGTTTTAGACACTATTCATAGGATTAACGTAGGTGGTCCAAAATTGACTCCTTTTAATGATACTTTGTGGAGGACTTGGGTCCCTGATGAGAACTATTTAGTTCTGAAATCTGCTGCAAAACGTGTAGCCATTAGTCATGAGCTTAACTATCAGAAAGGTGGTGCTAATAGAGAGATTGCACCTGATAATGTCTACATGACTGCCCAGGAGATGAATAGGGATAACTCAAGCTCAGTGTGGTTTAATATAACGTGGAGATTTCCGGTGGGTTCGAGTGGTGTTTTGCATTTTATTCGGTTGCATTTCTGTGATATTGTTAGTCCTGCTCACAATTTGTTGTACTTTAATGTATACATCAATGGGTATTCAGCCTATATGGATATTAATCTTTCGGCTCTTGGGTACCATGTACTGGCATCACCAATCTATTTAGATTTTGTAGTGGAATCAGATGATTCAGGGGCTGTGCAGATTAGTGTTGGTCCTTCTCAACTGAGTAGTACATTGAGTATTAATGCTATTCTAAATGGGGCAGAGATCATGAAAATGGTGAATATTGACAATTTGCAAATTGAAACTGGGGCTGAGAAGAGAAGTCTATGGATTTTAGTGGGTTCAATTTTTGGTGGCATCCTTTTTCTATTATTGTCGGTGATGGTAGTTCTAATTGTTTTAAAACGCAGAAAGAAGAAACCAAAGTCAAGGAGGGCAGCAAGTGCGGGGTGGACACCTTTGAGGGTATTTGGAGGCAGTAATAGTAGGATGTCTGAAGGAACAACCGATGCATCCCTAGGTTCTAATGGATATCTTAATATGAAAATCCCTTTTGCTGATGTACAATCAGCGACAAACGACTTTAATAAGGATCTGATTATAGGTTCTGGTGGGTTTGGTATGGTTTACAAAGGAGTTCTAAGAGATAACACAAAGGTAGCTGTGAAGAGGTGCATGCCAGGCTCTAGACAAGGCCTTCCTGAATTCCAAACAGAAATAACGGTTCTGTCCAAAATTCGTCACCACCATCTTGTTTCACTTGTTGGATACTGTGATGAACAGTCTGAGATGATACTGGCTTATGAATATATGGAAAATGGGCCATTAAAGAAGCATTTGTATGGTTCAGGGCTTGTTCAACCTTTGACTTGGAAACAACGACTTGAAATATGCATTGGTTCAGCAAGAGGTCTTCACTACCTTCATACAGGTTTCGCTCAAGGTATCATTCATCGGGACATTAAGTCAACCAATATTTTGCTTGATGAGAAATATGTGGCAAAGGTGGCTGATTTTGGCCTTTCAAGATCTGGACCATGTCTCAATGAAACCCATGTAAGCACAGGTGTCAAAGGTAGTTTTGGTTATCTTGACCCTGAGTACTATCGTAGGCAGCAACTTACAGACAAGTCAGATGTTTATTCATTTGGGGTTGTGCTTTTTGAAGTTCTTTGTGCTAGATCAGCTGTCGATCCATTACTGGCTAGGGAACAGGTGAGTTTAGCTGAATGGGCTCTTGAATGGCAGAAGAGAGGCATGCTTGAGCAAATGATTGATCCCCATCTAATTGGACAGATAAAACCAAGCTCGCTGAAGAAATTTGGTGAAACAGCAGAGAAATGTTTGGCTGAATATGGAGTTGATAGGCCAACTATGGGTGATGTTCTCTGGAATTTGGAATATGCACTCCGGCTTCAGGAAGCTGAACCACGAAGGGAACGACAAGAAGAAGAAGACAGCAACGCTGACTCATCGGAAATGCAAACTACAAGAATTGTTCCTTTATCTTATGGCAACATAAGAACAGAGGGTGATGATGGGAATGGGAATGGTAGTTCAGAAATCAATACAAGCCAAGTCTTCTCCCAATTGATAAACAATGAAGGAAGATAGCTTTATGCTATGCTTCATCTGCAGCATACACTATAAATTATCTACAAGTATTCTGGAGATCTCAATACAGTATAGCTTTCTCTGCATTAAACTTCAGAGGTATCATCCCAAAGTTCTTTTTTTCCAAACATTTTGTTTAATTTCTCACTTTTTCTTTTTGACTGTATATACTATATTCAAGTCCAATTTTCATATTAGACATATGAAGATGCCGAAAGATCCTTTCTGCCAAAGGTGTGCGTATTTGCTTAGCCAACGTTTATATGTTTATACATTTATTGCTGCATTCAATTATCCAATCTTGTAAGCACCAATCAAATTAAAACCCAAAGCTAGACTGAGTGAGTCGAAATTAATGGAGTATTACTTGTAGAACATGCCCATTGCATTTGAGTCCATGATATTTCAGCCATCCAAGACTTTGAATCAGTTTGTGAATAAACCATAGGAGCATTATATACACCAAATTTGGAAAAATCATTTTCATGTTTTATGAAAAATGGAAATTCTGCATTCCAAGTTGATAAAACGACATTCTAAGAAAGAGGCAGTACAAGGATATGGTTAAGATCCGGATGCAGATCACAGCCACACATTAGAGAAAGTGGCAACTCGTACCTCAAATTAGTAGCTTCTCTTCATGTGTATTTGCTTGTTGTAGTATTCTATTGTAGAGCTCCTATAATTAGACCATAACATGTCAACTTATAAAAGAGAAGTGGGCAGTAGTACCGTAATTAGGGAAAAATGAGGACTTTGTTAGCTTATTATTATTATTTATGATATTTTTAATTTTATAATTATTAAAAATGAATATTTTTAATCTTGTATTAATTCTTTATAAAAAGTGGAATTTATTTGATAATTCTTAATTTTTTTTATAATAAAAAAGTAATTGAGATAACATCTTTGTAAGTCTGACATAGAATAGGTAATCTAACTTTAATAAATTTATATATATGAGTATGATAAAAAGATTTAAATAAATTGAAAATAAGCCAATTATTATATTTGAATAATGTGTTTGGTGCATTATCCATATTAATGGGTCCATTATTAAAACATTAAAAAAAATCATATTTTATCTTCCGAAAATCACTCTAATTATTACTTCTCACCTTTTCCCACCTGTCCATTATTAAAAGCACCAAACTCCCCCCTTCCCTTGGAAGCTATTCTCAATAACATGAACGTGAGTGAGTGCTATTGTTTTCGAGGAAGAAAATCGTTAAAAAGATAAGTTGGATTCCACGTAATCCAGGTCCAAATTCTATGGCTGTGTGACTTAGTAACAATTTTCTAACTGTTTATTTTTTTTTCTTCCCGTTTTGCAGAGAAAAATGTTGGAACGGGTGGTGGTTATTCCCAATGGCTTGATCCACCAGTTTTAACAATGAATTATGAGGTTATTATTGGGTATTAACTTGGATTTGTATGTTGGAAAAAAAAAACAAAAATTTTCAAGAAAAAATTGAAAATTAGAATAAATAAATTTTGTTTTGAAAGGAAAAAAATCAAAAGAATTTATTATTATTATTTTTAATTACGTTTCCTCAATTGTTCCAATTTTGCTTCCATAATTTGTGTACATGAAACAAATTATGTTATTTTTAAATTAATCTATTTTAATAATTAGAGGTCCATTTAAGCTATTTTCTCATATCATAACCCCAATATTATTATTACAATGGCAAACTTTTTTTTTTTTTGACCTTTTGAACTAGTTACAAATTTACCACAAACTATAAACTCGTTGTAAATTTGTCTGAAAATGCATTTATCTTAATAATCATGTTATATGCAAGTACTTCTCTTTATTCGTACAAAATGAATGAAAATTAGATGAAAATACTTAAAATAATTTAAAATATTAAATCTGTGATATTTTTTTAACAAATTACGTGCAGATTTATTATCATTTGATATTAACATAATAATTTTATTAATCATAATAAAAATACATAAAATATATATTAATTATATTTTATTATTACGTATCATTAATAAAATATTTTTTTTTTAACAAAATATATTGGAAAACCTAGTTTACCGTATTAGAATAAGACAATGGACCCACATATCCACAATCAAGAAAAATCTTTGCAGCGCAAAGATTCAAGTTCCAGACTGGCAGTTGTAGTACTGTCTAATCTATATGCTGTAATTTTAGCCTTGATTTATTCAGAAATTATTTATTGTTTTAGGATTATATGTAATATCCTAACTTAGTTTTTCAGGTAATAAAATATAATTACAAAAATAAAAATATTTAATAATTAATTCTAAAAATAATAAATAAGACTTATTTCCGAAAATAAAAACAATAAGCATAAACCTCCCATACTTTGTTAAACACTCTGTCGAAAGCCCCCCAAAAATTTCAAAAATTTCAATCGCACTGGAGTCACACACAGACAGAGAGAGAGAGAGAGTTGAAAAGAAAATGAGAGTGGATAAAACTTTTGTTTTTGTATCAAGTCGAAACGTTCCCGAGTTTCTAATTTGAATTTCAGAGAGAAAAGATTAGGGTTAGTGAATTCAGTTAAAGATGACTGAAGTGAGACTTCATGTATACGACGTTACAAATAGTGGATCGGAGAAGACGAACAACACCATTGTTCAGATCAACAAGATCTTCAAGGACGGTATTGGCCTTGGTGGTATTTTTCACAGCGCCATACAGGTCCCTCCCTCTCTCTTATTTTCTTTAATTGTTTTCTTCTCTTGGTATTATGGTGGATTCTTGTGATTTTAGATGAAGATCTTGGGTTTACTTATAGAATAGTTAGGATATTGACGAGTTCGGTGAATGTTTACGTAATTCAATCGATTCCAGTGGCTGTACTGTTTATTTTTGTATTATTTAGGTTTTGGTCCTGATTGAGGTCTTGGTACTTGTATCATGGTGTAAGGCCAAGGACCTTCCGTTTTAATTGCTATGGACATACTTTGTACAAAGTGATATTTTAGAGTGCTCTAGTTTCCTGATCTTTTATCTTTCGTAAGTGAGGAATGGAAGTGCACATGAATCTAACTGATTGGTTTAATGTTATGCGCTTTAGATTTATGGGGATGACGAGTGGTCGTTTGGTTTCTGTGAGCAAGGAACTGGAGTTTTCAGTTGTCCTTCTGGAAAGAATCCAATGTATACTTACCGTGAATCAATGGTTCTTGGTAAAACAAATTGTTCAATCTTCAAAGTAAATCAGGTCTTAGTGGAACTTAGCAGAGAGTGGCCTGGATATTCATATGACTTGTTATCTAGAAACTGCAATCACTTCTGTGATGAGCTCTGTGAGATGCTTGATGTGCCAAAGCTTCCAGGTATTGCCATCCAAGTTGTTCTTGTCTTGCTCTTATATTCTCAATTTGCAATATACGTGTCATACTATGCTGATGAATTATGAGTTCGACCATTTCCATCGCTCCTGTGCTGTATCCAACACCTTGCGATTTTTCAATTTTGACTAGGCGGATGTACGTTAGCACATATAGGGATATAATCCATTCTTGGCAGTAAAATCTGTGTTTTCCTATTTTTCTTTGGGTCTTTCTTTGAAGCCAACTGACTCATCATTCTTGTATGAAGCTTCTCTTCACACGTCATACTTATTTGAAGTTTAAACATGTAACTTTGATATTATAGAAGAAAATTACTATATGATTGTGCACATGATAAGTTACATCATTTGCTCATAAATGTATGCCTACGTTATGGATAGGAATCTCAAAAAAACTACATGATTTTATGGCCTCAAAGAAATGCTTTGCACTTTTGTTTTTAAATTTTGTGGTGTGTTTTTCCAAATTACCTTGCATTCCATATTGTTATAGCTTCTGTCACAGGTTGGGTTAATAGATTTGCACATGCTGGGGATGCTGCTGTGGAGGTGGCAGGAAACACTGCATTTCGAGTGAGTTGGCCTGATTAATTTCGTGATGTTATTTAGTGAATTAAAATCCATGGATTAAGTTCTCACCAACAGATGCATTTTTTCCGGATGCTTGAAGTGAACTGTTACTTTTTAAGCATCCATTAGGTTTGGAATTTTTTTATTTTTTTTAAAGATAATCCTTCTTTTGAAGGAGTCTTAAGGATTCACAAGATGTTCTAACTGCCCCAGAATTTCAGCATTCGTCATTTCTTTGTGCTCAGTATATTTGCAAATGACCTTTCTTGCTGATCTATATTTTGTGTGATCGCACACTCACAGCAGAAGCACCTAATTTTTTATGACATGCCAAAGCGCAATAATTCCAAATATTTGAAATTGGTGTGTATTAGCATCTGTTCTCCATGTTTTTCTGGCAGTTGAAACAAGCCAAGGCAGAGATAGTTTCCGCTAGTAAAGTGGCATACCAATTCCTCGTGGGTATTACTAGTAATGCTGGAGGTACTCCTGAATCCCCTATCAATTCAAGCGGTGGCACTCCTAGATCTCAAGCTAGCTGGCTTAAAAATTTAGTTACCTCGGGTGCAAAACCGAGCAATTGTTCAGACATTGAAAATCAGGAACAAGATGCACCGGGCAACTCCAGCATTCAGATACAGAATCATGACAATAGTTGAGAAATATAATGCCATATTTCTGTGTACTATTTGAAGCCATTCAATGGTAATTGACATTTATTCATTTGTGTATTAATGTAAAGTTTAAATTTCTTAGCAGACTCAATCCCCATATTGTTTGCTCCTTTTATTTTCTTAATTTATCTTCAGGAGCTTTGAATCTTGTCTAGAATATCTACTTTTAACCAGGACAAAACTCATACATGAAAATGCTCTACCCAAAATCACTCACCTGCCTTTGATTAACATGGATTAGCACATTGTATCCTCTTTTGTATTCTCGTCAGTGTCAATGAGCACTTATCGATTAGAGAAAAGTGATACCATTTTATAGAAAAGAAATGCAATGCTCACGTGTTTGTGCACAGCATTGAACATGTGGATTTCCGTAGCTTATGAT
This sequence comes from Hippophae rhamnoides, assembly GCA_033030585.1. NCBI lineage: Eukaryota > Viridiplantae > Streptophyta > Magnoliopsida > Rosales > Elaeagnaceae > Hippophae > Hippophae rhamnoides. Next base: position 53,981,519 of record CM065432.1, read on the forward strand.
ATGGTATTTTTAGTTAATTTTTTTTTTTGAGAAATTATAACAAATAACACTCTTAAAACTTATAATAATAAAAATAATTTTTTTAATAAAATATCATTAAAATAAAATAATTTATCAAAAAAAAAATTTAAAAGTAAAGTTCTAGTATAAAAAATGTTTTTCTTATAAGAAGAGATCCGCTAGATCAAATGCCAAGTACATTTGTGGCAACGCAGTGCTTACTACTTTTGTCAGCTTTCTCGGAAATTTACCGAAAATTGCAAAACAAAATATAACTTTATATGCCCGTAAGTGATTGGATGAAAATTCGCAACATCACATACTCAGAACAATCAAATACTAATTGATCTTCCGTTCAGCACCGAGCAAAACCAAACTCCTGTCGACAACATTTTACAGTTAGATAAAAGATTGAGTTCTAGAGTTGATTTTAAAATTATTCAAACAGACAATTCGCAGAGTATCGTCTAATATAATTCACCATGCAACAACACTAATCCGATAAAACATCTCATTAAAGTCTGTAAATTAAGAAAACTTAGACAAAACATCAAGACGGTTAAGCCGATGTCTTGTAAACAGAGCTGAAAATTCACAGCACAATAAGTGCTGCAGAATTTAGTGAAAATGAAAGACATCGATATAGTACAGAAACAAAGACAGCAGGATTGTGGAGACAGATGAAGCAACATATGTATCTGATAAACAACAAAGCACATTCTATAAACTATATACATATCATTAATATCGAAATCAACCGGTGCTCCTTCCAGCAACCAGACAATGTACTTCAAGTATCCTTTTAGTGCCTCAGCATTCCATTGAGCACAATGGTGTCTTCATGGGCATCCTCTGCGATCTGGAGTGATGAAACCGCCTGTGCTGCGATTAGACCAGCAGAAAATCCTGAAGTTTCCCAGTCAACTTCTTGAAAATATGGGGCATGGACGTTTCCATACATCCCAGAAGAAATTGACCAATCATCGCTCACCAAGCCAGGTGACTTGCATCCAGGTTGGTAACTATTGGAGATCCACCCAATCCCTTGTGGCCAATTTGAACAATCCTGACAAGCAAAGGCAGTTCTTTCTCCACCTGTAAAGAGACCAATATTGCTAGAACAATCCCAATGGTTATACTCCTCATCTTTGTCCAGAACAACCTTACATGAATCATCTGAATCTTCACCAATTAGGACATGCAAAGCAACAGCCTCAGCAATAGCAGCACCCTGTTCGTCAAGCCTCTGCTGTTCTTCTCTCTTTTTCTGTTTCTTCTTTTCAAGTTCAGAAATTATAGCTGCAGAAGTGGCAAGGGCCTTTTCCAAACGTCTCTTCTTTTTTTCAGCCTGTTTTTGACGATCAACCTCATCTTTCACTTGCTTCTTCTTCACTTTTCTCACAACAGATTGCATTTTATTGCAAACCAAGTTATCCATTTAGACTAACAGATATTAAATACTGAATTGCCTTCTCTCACTATTCTTCAAGAGAACTCAACTAATCTTACGTAAACATTACCCCTATATCTGTGTTTTCTTCCTTACTATGTTACTACGTAAATTCAATTAATTTCCTTACGTAAAAATTAAAATTTAGTATAACGAGGTGATCCTGAAAACTACACCCACTCAGGTCTGAAAGAATACCTCATTTTACGAACAATGCAGTCCCAAACAGAAACAACAGGAGACAGCAGAAGAGAAAACTGGTAAAAACTCACAGATCCACCTCTCAACACCATTCTTCCTAATTTCCCACACCCCTTGCACTTACCCATGTTACTATTAACAAACGAACTGCCCAAGAGAGATCAATTCTGGAAGCAAAAGCTATAACCCGTTTTAAACAGCTCACATGGCCTTCCCTACTGCAGAATATGTGAAGAATTAAAAAAAGTAAACAAGACAACCAAACACATATATGGAAGCAAAGGTGGAACTCATAAAAGGATAAGGAACACTTAGGTTGCAGTTCCAAAAGAAAAATTTACCAAACAATATTAAAAGGCAGCGTGAAAAACTCCATGAAGCACCTAACGAAGATAAAATTACTGTTGATCAGATTACAATCCTTTGCTAGGAAAACATTGAAACGCAGGAATAAAAAAGGATACTCTAAATGAAGATAATAAAAGAACTAAAGACAGATGCGTGAAAACAATTGACAATCGGGATATATGCAAACAAACAAACGTTATAACATGACATGATTTCCTTTACAAATTAGAACCATAATTAGAAAACTTTCTTGAGATAGTTATCGCAAAAATTACAATATTATAAAAAAACTGGAAACTCAACCCAAACCTCACTCACACATACAGAACATAGTTCAGCGTACGACAGAAGGTTCGACGAAATAGATTAGCAAATCATAAATATAGTCCCAGACATGACATGCCAAGTGGATCTGAAATCTCCAACAAGAGCCAATATGGAAACACTACTAATAAAACACTTCAAACGAATTTCATATATATCATCAGATAAAACTAAAGTGCCACCAAATAGGGTTTGATCTAAAATAGAAAACGGACAACCTCAGCGATATACCGTAATTACTCAACAATCAAGATAGCCAGTGTCTCCATAGGCAATGAAAAAACAAAAAAAAAAAAGAATGATCCCCAATGATCAAATAATCGGAAGAAATCTAATTCATAAAAACGGAGTACCAAGCCTCAATCATTTCCCTAGTTTGTCGCGAACCCAACGGAGGGGAAATATACTTCAAACTAATGCATACTTCTTCAAAAGGATCTGTACGAGATATTAAAACGAACACACTATTTTAGTACATAACAATTTCAACAACAGCGTGATCCAGTGATACATAAACACAAAGACCTAACAGTTTAAATCACTTCAATTGAAAATCTAACATCGGATCCAAAAGCATGATAATCCAGGATGTCAAAATCTAATTAAAAAAGGAATAATTCATTTCAATTCATAATTTCCCTCAAAAAGTAACACAAACCTCGTCGTAATGAAAGGGAAAGGAAAAGCCTTCACTTTCCTACGTAAACTGGGGAAAGATAAAAGGAGGATAAAATTGCCGTCCTGAATTGGAGTGGTTGGATCAAGAGAGACGTAGTTGTGAGGGAAGAGTAAAATTTTCTTAGAAGGGAAGAAGAAGAAGAAGAAGAAGAGAGAGAGGCAGACTAAATAGGAGAGAGAAAGAGAAAGAGAAGGGAATCGTGTCGTGGACGAATTGAATGTAAACACGCGGCGCACGATGGGTGTTGTTGATCTAAAGGGTAAATCTAGAATATCTGATTGTTCTCCGCGGACGGACCTGTTCTGTTGATGATGTGACATTAGACGTGTCACTATTTTAGTGATTCATCATGTTGATCAAGTGGTATACGTAATATTATCTGTTCGATTGAATGTATTGATTTGATGAGTTGCAGTTAAATTGAACGGTTCTGATTGTAGATCTAACTATATTTAAGATGATCTTAGTAAGCTAAGCTAAGCTAAGCTAAGTTAAGCAAAGTCCGTCATGAACATCACCTTCCTCAATCCTTCTTTCCTGGCTAATATCTCTCTCTCTCTCTCTCTCTCTCAACCAACAGTAAACAGTCCTCTTCTATGGCAAGTCGCAGATCTATAGAGTGGACTTAGTATTATCTAATTTGAAAGAAACCCAACAAAATTCAAAGGTTCAACAATTTTACATGTTTTAAGGGACACTAACACCACCGTTATGATTAAAATTTTACATGTTTAATTTTGTAATATTTATAATTTTACTAAGCTCATAAGTATGATTAGAATGTAGCCACGTGGATAAGATCAGAAAATGATAACGTGTATATATATATATATCATAAATTTATCATTATTTTAAATGTAATGATAGTTTTTATTTTATTTTAATATGGTTTGATATTAAAAATATTGAATATTGATTGATAAATACTATTTTACATGTTTAAGGTACACTAACACCACCATTAGGGTGTAAGTCAACCATCCATTAATATATTTAATTTTTCTCAAAAAAAAAAAAGGTTCACTGCCTTTTACAAGTGGTCATTCAATTCTAAACATTGAAGTAAATGAAAAATAATAATAATAAGAGAAGAAAGAAATGGAATCTTATTGTGCATGCAATAGAAGCACTTCAATTGAGATTGCAAGCTTACTCACGAAATAATATATTTAAGTTTTTTTTTTAAAGGAATAATATACAAAAATAATATGCCTTTTCTCTTTTCTCCATCAAGGAAAAGCTTGAACTAAATTAATAAAACTGCAAAACTTAGAATCGCTTCCAATTTTTTTTTTTTTTTTTTACAATCATTTCATTTTTCTCTATTAAGTTTGGTTTACACACTAAAATGTTTAATCTAATGAGCTTCCCATTAACAAAATAAATCAAAATCCTTTATATTTATATGATTTAATTCTCTTATTTATTTCTTTTTCCAATTCTTCCAATCCACCTACTTCTTCCAATTCCTGCACCGTAACATATATTCATTAATTTTATTGTTCAACAATGCAATTTTAAAATTAATATTTATTTCTTTTCTTTTCTTTTTAAATTTTATTAAATTATTAAAAAGAAAGCCTAACCTTAGGTCCCAAAAACAACCCATATGGTACACCTTCGAATTTGTCCGAGTGATGGAGCTACAATCCAAAATATCCATCGTTCAACTTTATTAATAAATTAGACGAATTTCAATTATATAAAACAAAAATTAAAGTTCATAAAAAATTAAAATTAAAAAAATTAATTCCTTTTTTTTTTCTTTCACGACTGGTGCATGTTTACCTTGTGAGCTGCAGCAACTCTTCTGAAATATGGCACGTCGGCAATGGGACCCACCGAGAATCTTTTATGGACCAAACCATCGTGGACGAACATGTACGCTATACCAAAGACTGTAATTCCAAGGCCCTGGACCAAGTATCCACCGTAAATACAAAAAAAAAATATATATATATCAGGGATATTTTTGTCAAGAAAATATTAGTGATTAATCCCAATTAATTAAACCTATTTATAATGATAACCGTTAACGATGGTATTATTAGACTATCAGTTCAGATTTAGGAAAAATATATTGAGAGAGAAATAGAAAGAGACTCACGGCACCAAAACATAATCCTGGAATTAGACCTTTGTGGAAGAAACCATATGAGAGAAGAGCTATGGCAGGCACAGCATTGATAATGGCGAAAACATCGTTCAGCTCGAATGGCCCTTCTCTGGGTCGGTGGTGGGACTGTCATTAAGTACCATGAAAATTACGAAACAATTATTGGCAACTGAAAATTTGTAGAGAAAAAAGGGGAAGGAATTGATAAATGTGGACATGTTAATTTATTTTGGGAGGCTGTGTAAAATCAAATTCAAACTCAAACTTGTGTATTTTTTATTTCGTTCCTATCATTTTCTTAGCATCCAAACAAAAAAAAGATGGAAACCGTAGTCTATAGATAGCGAACCTCATGCATGTGCCATAAGGAAGCGTGCCAGAGAGCTTTGTGAGCCCATCTTGCCCAAAACTCCATACCCACCTGAAAACAAAGCAAGCCCCAGTTCAATTCAGTATCCAAATTACACCCAATAACATATTTTCTAACTCAATTTCCACAATTAGTCTCTTGGATGAAAAGCTGAAAAGAAGAAAATGATACTTACAGCAGCACCCACAGAAAGAGCAAATGTACTTAACAATTCATACATAGGCACCGCTGTACCCTATCCAAAAGAAAACAGTTTCAGTACAGAGCCAAAAACGCATGAAGAAAAAACAAAGAAAGGCATTTTAATTATAAAAAGCTAAAGCTAGGACCTCCATTTGCCAATAAAATCTGTAATAAACAGCCATAATAGCCATAGAAGTAATCCCAAAGCTAGACATCACGGCCGCAATAAGATAAGTAAACCTTCCCGATCTCTTTCTAGCCAATTTTCTCGCCACGCGTGTGGATGAGATCTGCGAATCAATAGATTCAGGAACTTCTTCTACAGAATTCAAAATCTGGGTATTCTGTTTTTGGTCCTCTATGAACACACAGAGAGTGAAACATGGTTTTCTTGGGGCGCGACGAATAGTGCTAAGGTAGCTACGATTGGAGGGAAGGGAAAGAGAAATGAAGGTGGGTTTTGGAATGAGACATGAGGAGTGAATGGCACGGAAAGGTTGGAAGGTTGAGGGGGCTGAGATTCCAGCTGCCATTGAAGGGCTGGTGTGAGCTTGCGTTTAGAGATGAAAAGCTCCCACCCGGTAAACAAGAGAGATAGAGAAGAGTTGTGGCCGAGGCGAGTGTCTCCAACTCTCTCAAGGGAGACTAGACAACCTCTATTTGTACTTTTTTTTCCAATAATAAAGTAAATTGTTTAAGCATACACGCAAGGAAATGAATAGTAGCCACTTGAACACCGAAAAAAATCATTTGCTTTCTAAGTATTTTTTCTTTCACATTTTTAGTATTTTTTTATTTTTAAATAACTGAACTATGGCTTTAAAAAAAAAATTGCTTTTAAAAATACTTTTTTCCATGTTTTTAAGATATTATTTTATAAAAAAAAATTTAAAATAACTAAATATTCTTAATTAAATATTTAGTTATTTTTAACAAAATATTGTTAATATTAAATATTTTTAAATAAGGAGCAAAATATTTTTATAAAATTTATTATGATAATATAATTATATTAATTTTTTTTATGAACATTGTTTTTTAAAATAATTTGATCAAATAACATAATGCATATTTTTTTTTATTTTAAAAATAAACTTTAAAAATATTGACCAAATTCTTAATCATTTTTAAAAAAATATTTTTAAATTATGATTTAAAAACAGTTTTATAGTTTCAAACAGAACCTTACATACCCACTAAATTTAGAACATAAATCTTACAATTTTATCTTTCAATTCAACAGTATGACATTAGTATTATAGCTGATATTAAGAGCTGGCTCGTTTTAGGCCGATGACGCGGTAGTTTTTGCTCAATAGAGGTTTTAATTATTTTTTTATAGCATCTATTTTATTTTATTTAAAAATAAAAATTATTTAAATAAAAATTTATAATGATATTAATTTAAAAATAATATTATATATTTAAGTAAACGTTATATATTTTTATTATTTTCAAAATCATGCATTAAATGATTTTTTAATTATGAATAATTATATTTTAGTGTACTTATTGTTGTATAAAACTAATAAATATGATTATGAGGTCTACACATTAAATAAAAAAGATTTAAATAATTGATGTAATTTAAAGTAATTTACCTAGTGTTATAGCAATATAATATAGAAATGTGTTTGATATAAAAAAATATTAAATATATATAAAATAAAATTTTTTATATTATTAACTAATAATAAGAAATTTGAAATTATTGAATCTTATTTTTATAATTTAAAAAAAATCTTAAATTTTTTAAATGAATAAATAAACATATTTGAGTTTTGTTAATAATTTTATTTATTTTATCTATTAATTCAAATTATGTAGAACAATAACGAGTAAATATTATAGAAATATCTCTTTTAATGTATTTTTTTAAAATCTAATATATTTATTGAATAATTTAAAATTCAATACAAATAATAACAAAAAGTTGTTGGGATAAAACAGAAATACTAATGCAACTTACTTTCAATATAGCTATGAGATGTACTACAAAATGAGTAACATCATTTAAATAAGTAGGTATTCAAGAAGCATAAATTATATTTAATTTAAATAATGTTGATTAATTAACTGATAAAAATTATTAGTATTTATTAGATCATACGATAAAACTTAAATAATGTTGATTAATTAACTAATAAAACTTAATTGCATAAAAAGATTCATGTGTAAAGAAATAAAATATGGATATATTTATATAGAGAAAAATAAATAAATATTTCAAAAAATATTTTCCGTATAAAATTGGAGAAGGCTGCTTCTTAGCATACTTAAAACAAAAAAAAAATTAGAGGAAGGGCAGAGGGCTATCCTGTAATTTCTTAAAAAGACTTGACTGAAATGTTAAGAAAGTGGAGGTTGATATGTGTACACATCTCATAAGAGACGTGGGTTTGAGAATAAGGAATGTGAGGCCGATGTGCCGCTCAGGGATTGCCTTAGCTGAGACGAGAATAATCAAATTGTGTTTTATATTATAATTAAACTATTTATTATTACGTGTTAAATTTTTATAAATTGATTTCTTAAATATATTAATTTTATTCTATATTTCAATGTTATAATTAAATACGGAAGTATCTTATTAGTGTTATATTATTCAATGAAATCTATTATATATTCGTTCATAATCAATTGTTTAATTATGATTTTCACTTTCATTATTAAAATTTACCAAAAAAAAAAATTATTTATTTATAAGTCTCCAATACAACATTAAAATTGATACACGGATGAATGATCTCTCACAAATCCCATACCAGACTTTTTAAATTTGGCCCCCGGTTTTGGCATTTGTTTCCCTCCCTTTCAATGCCACGTAGCACTCACTAGTCTTTTTTGTCTTTACCTTTTTGAGATGTTTGTCACTTCGCATCTACGTTTTAATTCCAATTATTTTTAGATATTATTAATGTATAACACTAATACAAATATATTTATAAAAATTTTAATAAGTTATATAAAAGTGATCATATTTTTTTCATATACTTTTTTTTTTAAATTAGTAACATTTCACAAACTTCAAGTTTGCACTATTCATAAGGTGATTGTTGGCGTCACTGAATTATTAAGATTTTTATTTCATATAGATATATTTACTTATAAAATTTTTATTTTATATAAATATTAATAATATTTTTCAAATTCTTTTTAAGGTATAGTAAATATTAATGCAATTGATTTATATAAAAAAAATCCTACAATTACATGCACAATTTTTTCATATATATTTATTAAATAAAAAATAAGATGATGTGATTTGATTAATCACTATAATTAACTCAAATAAGCTTTATTTTGATAAAAAAAAAATCTTACACTTTATTTATAATTATTATAAAAGATTGTATTTTAAGAAAATAAATAGTTATCAACTTAAATTTATTATCATAATAATTATTATTAATTATAATTTTATCTAATAATAATATTAAGGTATAATTATAATTCATTTTGCTACCGGGGATAAAAAAAAAATTGAACCCCTTCCCCACGCGGTCTAGTTCCAAAAATATAATGTGTCACAATCTTTGTCATTTAACGTTGTCACCTGCCATTATGGATCCGGAGTCTGGGCCAGAGAGGTGCACTGGTGCGATGATGGTGTAAAGATATTATATATATTACCTAAATTTGTTATTACATAAATTTGTAACGAATTCTTGTAATATTATGTAATATTATCCATAATTATAATCTGATTTAAATTATTATATTTAATAAAAAATTACAATTTTAATTATGTTAAGAAATATTTATGATATTATAACACCTTAAAATTCCAAATCAAGTTTCAAAGCCGTTAATATTTTGAGAAAAATAATTTATTGGCTTCTAATTTATATATAAATTCAAAGATAATTCATTTAAAAAGTTACTCATTTTAGTTTCAAAAAAATATATATTAATAACTTTACTTTTTTTAACTGATAGTAAACTTTTTTTTACATTTGAAAATATTGTAGTCATTTTAGATAAATTATGATAATTTTAATTTACTTTTTTTTCATTTTATTTTAACTTTTTAAGATATTTTTATTTTCAAACAATTTTTAATAAGATTCTTACAAGTTAAATTCATTCAATTCAACTAAAGTTATTTCAATAAAAAAAATTGATAATAAATAACTAAAGTGTTCAAAATAAAATGGTAATTTAACTAAAGTATATTAATTTTAAGAATTGTGATTAATTTATCTAATTTATGAAAATAAAATAACCAAAATATCATACTAACCATTTATTGTATAGAAAATAATTACAACTTATTTTTTTTATAATATTTAAATATTAGAAATTGATTACTCTCATCTTATAACAAAACTATTTTTTTAATACTTAATTATTTGATGTATTTTTATTTTATTGATATAATTATTCTTGTATTCTTTATTTGAATGAATAAAATATAATTTTTTTTAAATATATTCTTAAATTTTAGAAATTCAGATGTTCAAATGAATTATGTGTAGTTAAGTTATAGCTCTTTGTCATTAATTTGTGAATTTTATATTTAATATTTTATACATTAATATATGCACGATTAATTCTTGTTTATTTATTTTTTACAACTACACAACTGATGATATATAAAAGTGTTTTTTTTTCTAACATTTACATGGCTAATATTTGTAAGGGGAAAATATGTTGAGGTCTTTTTACATTTATGAAAGGTGTTATTTATTACTTTAAGTTATAAAGCATGTCATCTGATACTTTTTATTAAAAAATATTTGAACTAGTCATTGAATTTTGATATTTACGATGAATATTTTGTTATTAATTTTGATAATTAATAAAATAATATTTAAAAAATACAAAATGTTTTCCTTTATCAATTTTTAAAAGACAAACTACTAAAAATCACTTAGAGAATATATAAATGGCATATTATGTAGTCAAAATAACAATGTATTTTTAATATTACATCAAATTTTTCCATTAAAATAAAAAGAATATATCAACAAAATTAATACAGCTAAACAAAAGAATTGGTGAAAGTAAGCTATGATCCATGTGCGTTTGTAGTACTTTGCTGAGGAGAGTTTTATTTGATCTTGACCTAACATGTAACTTGCACGGCTCTAAATTATATACATTGAACCTACATTGGTGTGTCAATAAGTGTTGCATACATTATAAATATGCGTCAAATGTATAAATAAAATAACGTAAATAATTAAAAATGTGGGCTAATAATAATATACATAAGTTTTTTGTCTATATATTTATTGATTATTTCATACACTAACCGAATTGAAGTATTTTTTACTATTCCATCAATTCATTTATTGTTCTCGTCAATTATAATAATTAAAATTATTACAAATTATACCAAATATAAATTCAACTTTTTTTTTTGGAGTATAAATTCAATTGGTTTACGTGTTATAAAATAATTGATATAATAAAGTTGTATAAAATAAATTAGATATAATATTATTCTATAGTATAGTATTTTAATCAATTTAATTTTATAAATTAAGCATATTAGTTACATTTTTAAAAATTTATTCACCTTAATTTTGAACATTTTAGTTATTTCTTGTTAATTTTAGTTTTTTTAAATCATGTTTTTAGTAAAAATATTTAAGTTGGATCAAATTGAACCTTATTATTAAGAACTTGTAGATATTTGTAAAAAAAAAACTCAAAAAATTGAATAAAAGTGAAACATAAAGTGATTAAAATTATCAAATTAAATTGATTTAAAGTTACTAAAATGTTTACAAATATAAAAATATAAAAATAAAGTAATTAAAGTTTACAAACTTAAAATATATACTTTTTTGTATCAATTTTTACCAAAAATGTAATTCTATAACGGAGAAGCTCAAATTTCCCTCAATTGTGTCTGTGTGGATGATGAACCCTCACTTAGATAAACAAACAAAAAAAAATGGTTCTTAATATTTAAGTATTTATATTTTCTCCCAAAATTTATTTAAATATCATTCACTCTATATTATTATCGATAGAAAAATAATTTTACAACATAAACCAATTTTTTTTTTATCAAAAGCGATTTTAATTACTACAGTTCTATATAGTATTAGGTGTATTGTAATAGATTAATTATAAACTTAAATATTATTTGACAATTTATGGCAAAGAGTAAATGGCTTCTTTTTTTATTATTATAAATGTTTCAACTTTTCGTTCTTTGAAATTTCATTTGTAACTTCAAAAAAATAAATAAATAATTAACTAAGTGGTCGGAATACTTTTGTTTTGATTTTTGGAAGAAGGAAAAAAAAAGTGAGAATAAACTTACAAAAATATTATCCAAATATTTGTCCATATTTTTAGGTAGAAATATATTTGAACGGTACGAATGTATCTGGCATTAATTAATGAAGTTTCCATGAAACGTGGAGATTTCATTTCGAGGACAAAAGTAATAATTCTGTTAACTTTGTTACCTCCTCTATTAACTCTCCGATATTTCAGTCCCATTTTTACCATTTTTATTTAATTCTTCATTCTCTAAAATTTCTATAAATTGTTCTTCTTGGACGGTGTTGCCAAAGAATTAACAAACCCTAATTCTTTAGAAATATGGAGCCGTTTGTAAAACCCAGAAAATCCCATGTGAGTTTTCTTCCTCAATATCCAATTCATCAATATGCTTTTTTTTTTCTCCTTCTCTTTTCATTTTTGTTCTAAATATGATTTATTTACTTCTATTCAATAATATCATCAAATTCATTTAATTCGTATAGCTGAATTTATTTATATATATATATAACATACATTTTATTTATTTTGCATCACATTTTCTTCCCCTTTGATTTTTATACCCTATATAGTTTTATTATATATAGTAAATAATTGAATAATAAAAGTTTTAAGATGAGAATGACCAAATTTAATAATTGATATATATATATATAAGCTTAATTAGTTTAATTTTGTTATTTTTCAGGTGATTGGGAAAGTAGTTTTTGTGATTCTGGGATTGTTATGTATGAAATTAGAAGCAGAAGATAAAATGGAGTATAAGGCTTTAAATTGTAGAAAGCATAGTGCTTCATTGAGTGATTTTGGAGGTGTTGGTGATGGACAAACATTAAATACAAAGGCTTTCAATGCTGCAATTGCTAATCTAAGTAAATATGCATCAGATGGTGGTGCGCAACTTATTGTTCCTCCTGGAAAATGGCTAACTGGTAGCTTTAATCTCACCAGCCATTTCACTCTCTTTTTGCACAAAGATGCTCTTATTCTTGCTTCTCAGGTATCTATATGTATATATATATATATATTTTTTTTCCCTTTGAATGTAAATAGACTGAGAATCATTTTATAGTTAAGTTAGTTGAATCAAATTCTATCAAATGAGATAGAGACAAATTGAATCACATAATCAATTCCATTCTTAGTTTGCCCCCAATCAAAAAAGATGGTTATTAATTGAAATAAACTTTTCTATCTTATGAAAAATGTTCAAAATTTATTTATAATTTTTGTATTTGAGTTAGTTGAATCAAACTAATTTTTTCAATTAATAATCAACTTTTGATATAAATATTCTAATGTAAGGTATTTTTTTTAAATCTTTATTAAAAATTAAGAGATCAATTAGAACCAATTTAAAAATTAATAACATGATTAAATTATTTATTTTTAAAAATAATTGGATTAATTCAATCACTTCACTCCTTTAAGATATAAGATATAGAAACAAACATTACGTGTACAACTATAAATCGCAAAAACTGATAATTTTAATAAATCTTTCAATCAATCTTAAAAAATTTAAATTTTATTTTAACTCATCCCTGATGACATTGTTTCGTTAATTTCTTTTGTTGAAAATATGGTTTAAAATAAAATAATATTTGATTAATTATATTACAAAATGGTGATGAAAATGGATAGGATGAGAGAGAGTGGCCACTTCTACCAATACTACCTTCTTATGGGAGAGGAAGAGATGCTCCAGATGGAAGATACAGCAGTCTTATTTTTGGAACAAATCTCACCGATGTTGTAATTACTGGTAATCTATTAACTATGAGATTTATATATATAATTCATAGAAATAAATATATAATTAAATTACTTGGATAATAATAATAATAATATCTGATTTGATTTTTGATTATTAGGTTACAACGCGACAATTGATGGTCAAGGTGCCTGTTGGTGGGACAAGTTCCGCCAAAAACAAATGAATGTAACAAGACCATACTTGATTGAAATTATGTACTCTGATCAAGTCCAGATTTCTAATCTTACTTTGGTTAATTCCCCTTCTTGGTTTGTTCATCCCATTTATACCAGGTATATATACAACTCATTTTCTTATCTATCTCTATAAGCAAAAATTCGCCATGTTTTTTTGAGTGTTGAGTCCAAAATTTCGAGTACACGATCCATGCGTTTCGTATACTATGCCTACAATTTGGGGCACTTTTGGCTTAAATTTCAAAAACATGCTATTTAGCAGGTTCTGTTATAGTCGTTCTCATGTGTGTAACTTTGAATCTACAGCAATGTTATCATTCAAGGACTAACAATTCTTGCACCAGTTGACTCACCTAATACAGATGGGATTGACCCTGGTAAGTTTGTATATAATTACTTGATGTTGGGTAAATGTTCATACAACTATTAATATTATTCGAAAAGTTTTAATTTAATTTTTTTACTACTTGAATTGTTGTTTAGTGTTCTAATCAACTATCCTAGTAAAAAAAAAAAAAAAGTGATCAAATTGATAGGAAAAATTGAGTCACTTGTTATGCATTTGAAATAGTAAGGGTATTTTTGTGAACTTTATAACAAAAATTTTCACATAGATAAACCTATATCATATCTTAATGTTTTATCTTCTTGTTACTTAGAAAGATATGAAATTTTTAATTTATTATTTTTGATATTTTATGTTGCAGTTAACCGCTTGTATTATTTAAATGCCTTTTAATCAACTACTTTAATAAAAAAAATTAATTTAATCGGATTATTTAAATCATGTGCACGACGCGTGAAGTTATAATTTCATTACTTTCTTCACTCTATACACGTATAACTTCGCAATTTCATTAATTTCTTCACTCTATACACATATAACTTCGCAATTTCATTACTTTCTTCACTCTATACACGTATAACTTCGCATGCAGTATAAACAACTTAAAAATTTCAATTAAATTGATCAATTTTTGACCAAAGTAATTGATAAAAATATATTTCAATAATAAAAATAGTTAATTGAAACAAAATTAAAACTTTTTACTTAATATTATTAGATAAATAAACAATTTTCATTGTTATGTATCTTATTCGATTTTTAATTTGTGATTTTTTTTCAAGATTCTTGTTCAAACGTAAGAATCGAAGACTGCTATATAGTATCAGGAGATGACTGTATAGCAGTTAAGAGTGGTTGGGATGGATATGGAATCAAAACTGGAATACCAACACAACACCTTATAATAAGAAGACTAACTTGCATATCACCAGACAGTGCTACAATTGCCTTAGGGAGTGAAATGTCTGGAGGAATAAAAGATGTTAGAGCTGAGGACATCACAGCTATTAATACTCAATCTGGTGTTAGAATCAAAACAGCTGTTGGAAGAGGAGGCTATGTAAGAGACATTTTTACTAGAAGAATGATTTATAAGACTATGAAGTATGTTTTTTGGATGACAGGCTCTTATGGTTCACATCCAGATCCTGACTTTAATCCAAAAGCACTTCCTGATATTAGCAACATAAATTATCAAGATGTTGTTGCTGAGAATGTTACCTATTCAGCTAGATTGGAAGGAATTCATGGGGACACTTTTAAGGGAATTTGTATTTCTAATGTCACTATTGAATTGACTGAAAAACCTAAGAAACTACAATGGAACTGCACTGATATTGAAGGTGTTACAAGCAATGTTACTCCTAAGGCATGTGATTTGTTGCCAGAGAAAGAAGAGAAATTTGATTGTAATTTTCCTGAGGATAAGTTGCCTATTGATACTGTTGAGTTAAGCACTTGTACTATTGTTAGTGCCTAGCAGGCTAGCAATATATTGAGATAAAAGTAATGTAATATTACCCTAAAGTGTACTCCATAATAATGACGCACCACTGAGGACCAGAGACCTTAGCAATAAAATCAGATATCTTAGGATTCCATTGATGATCCAGCAGTTATTGGTTCTACATCCTCATGAAATTATGCCAATTTGCATAATCGTTGCAAGTAAGGGCGGAGCTTCTTGGGGGCTAAATGGAAATTATATGTATATTTTTTAAATTTTAATAAATATATTTTATTTATAGTAATATATATTTTGTTTAATTATTATTTTTATTTCTTGATATGTTATTACATGTATCATTACCGTTAAAAAATACATAAATAAAAATAATAATAATAATTATTAACAAAATGGTTAAAAATAAAAAAAGTTTGTATACATGTTCACAACCATTATAATATAGTATAATTTAGTTATTTAATTTTCAAATATTATGAAAACTAAAAACAATAAAAAACAGCTTGATGAAACGCCTCACATTTAAGGTTTTGTCAAAACTTCTTCAAATTAATTTCATATTAAATTTTAACTTTATCTAATATTATAATATTTGGTATTGCATTTTAGTATATATTTGTAATTTATTTGACGTTTTTAAGATGAAAATGTTAACACATATATGAATAATAAGTGCGTAAGATTAATAAAAATACTTACAAGAGTAAATGAAATGAAAAAATAAAATAAATAAAGAAAAAATTGTGTTTTATAAGTGAGAAATATGTATAAAAAATTTGAATATTTTACTATAAAAAAAATAAGAGATCTAAAACATTAGTTAGAGAGTAAGAAAACATACTAACCAGTGCTGGAATTGGTGGTCATAGGTGGTCGAAAAATGAGAAAGAGTGGAGGAGAAGTTGAAGAGGTTTTGGGTTTTTGAGAATTATGCAACGCTTGGAACAATTTCTATCTGGAGAAGAAAGAAGAGAAAAGAATTTATCCACGCATGTACCGTCGATTTTACATGTTAATCGAAACTATCCACAGTGGACGTAGCGTTGGTTGACGTTTTGAACTGACGCTATACTAGTTCACGTGTAGCGTCAGTTCGACATGTCAACCGACGCTACTTCTTACGTTGATAGCATCGGTTCTACACCAAACCGACTTTAAATTAATTATAAGTCGATTTTTACAATTTTAAAAAATCGACTTTACATATCGACTTAAATACTCTTTTTGTAGTAGTGAAAGCTAATTCTGGTGATACTGGTAGAATCTTTACGAGGATCAATCCAAGACTGTCACTTAGTTTATCTTGTGTAAAAGTAGTTTCTTTCTTCGCTTGTACTTCAGTGTAATCTTGCAACTTCTTTGCTTTAAAGGAAGAAAAGAATTGGTATTATTTGGTGCAAATAGACGACGGGGGAAATTGTGAAGATGAGAGAGAGTAACACGGTGCTTCCCTACATTTTATGCACTACACTAATAGCTAACCATCAATCGAAGTTTGTCAATGGGCGTGCATAAATGTTAGTCATATAAAGTATATTGTAATTCAAAAATGTTCTCAAGCCAAACATTGGATATGTTATCCTACTGACCAACATTTACATCATACTCATGTAATTGGGTCATTCTCGAGTTAAACGGCTATGTAACTACATGTTAGATAGCATATATTAGGAATCAAGAGTCTGGACAATCTTTGATTCGTTCTCTTTTCAACATTGATGTATATTAAAGCTACAAATTTGGTTATCATATTCAAAAGTCAGGGGCAGGTATTGAGTATGCTCTTAGAACTTCTAGTCCCCTTCCCTTCACTCTCCTTTCTATCTCGGAAAATTGCATGCCAAACTTAATGCCAAGGACTAAACTTTGATTAGTTAGGCCGTAGGCTGTTGTTGCATCAACTTCGAGCATAAATTATAAAGCAATTGTCTCTTCAACTCTCAGCTCCTATAATCTCGTCAGGTGTATAATCTTGCCATTTGTGGTATGTAAGCGCAGTTGATAATCGGAGTTATCAATATCTTGGGGAGTCATCTATTCTATGAAAATTACTACTTGTATGGTATGTAAGTTACATTCGTATACTATCTTTAAATATTGAATAGTTATCAAAATAGTATTTTTGTTTTTCTCAAATTAATTTAATTAATAAGATATATGGGCTAAGATAAGAGGGGACATGTATATATCCATTAAATTTAAGCACTTTTTATTAAAAAAAAGTTACAACAAATCCAATAAATTGGTGAGAAAGAAAAATAATTTTCCCAATTTTTAATGTGTTGAAACACGAAGGTCCCAAACTTGCAATTTTTTTTTCATGTACGTCCTAACTTAACTTAAGTCTCAATTTTGGCTAACAACTTATTAATTTTATCAATAGTTAAGTTATTCATGAATATATAACACATGTTATTAAATTTAAATTAATTATGAACAAAAATTAGTTAATTATGATTTGTTAGCTAAAAAATAATACATGATTGTAACCTTTTAAAAAGTAGGGATTAAACTCCAACTAAGTAAAACAAGTTGTAAAATAGAATTTTGAAGAAATTTAGCCTACATTTGCGACGACCCAAGTACCTAACAACCATACAATCATAACTTCTCAATTTTTCTAAGTGATATTTCTCTCCAATATATATATATATATAATTGATACAATCATGCCATGAGTATTGAGGTATTAGTAGAAGAGTATTTATGATTTATATCCCACAAACCATATATATATTAAAAAATAATATTAGTTATTTTTAATTAAAAATAGATGTTATATGTATCTCATTTTACTAAAAATATATTGAAAATAATTATTTAATTTCTTTAAGATATTTAGTGTTAAAAACTTAAAACTTAAAATTCAAAATTCAAAATTCAATTGAGTTATAATTCTATGTTTTATAAATATATTTTATCTGTGTGTGTAAGAATTTTATTGATGATGAATAAACGAATATTTACAACTTATTTATACAAAACAAAAGCAAAATTGTAATAATTAAAAACAAACACAATTATGAAGAGGCATGTTCTTGGACAACCTGTTCTTTCCCATCAAGCTGTTGGTGGCTGCTTCCAACTGGTGTGTTGGTTGTCACCAGTTGGATCTCGAGTTCTTTAACATTCCCCCTCAAGTTGGAATATATGTTAATTATTCCTAACTTGTTAAGTAAGCTCGAGAACTGTGGAAAACTTAGGAATTTGGTAAATATATCTCCTGGTTGTTCTAATGTAGAGATATGATAAGTTTTGATCATTCCAACTTGAATCTTTTCTCTTAGTAGATGACAATCGATCTCTATGTGTTTGGCTCGCTCATGAAACACTAGATTTGATGCAATATGAAGGGCTGCTTGATTGTCACAATATAACTTGGTTGGTTGGGAGTGTTTGATACCCAAATCATCCAAAATGTATCGTAACCAGGTTACTTCCCAACATGTTGCTGCCATAGAGCGGTATTCTTCTTCTGCACTTGATCGTGAGACCATATTTTGTTTCTTAATCTTCCAAGAAATTAGCGAGTTTCCAAGAAACATACAATATCATAGGATTGATCGTTGTGTATCTGTGCATTTTGCCCAATCTGCATCACATAAAGCATTTAGTTGTAATGAACTAGTTGTTAAGAAAAAGATACCTTACCCTGGTGTGTTCTTGACATATCGTAGCACTTGTTGAGATGCTTCCAAATGTGGTTGACGTGGTTTATCCATATATTGACTGAGAATGTGCATGGCATACACTAAGTCGGGCCTTGTGATGGTAAAGTATATTAATCTCCCAACAAGTCTTCGATAGGATGTGAGATTACTGATGAATTCACTTTCAACCTTGTTGAGGGATAAATTTTGTTCCATAGGTGAATTGGTAGATTTGGCACCAAGATAACACATGTCCTCCAATATTTCAAGTGCGTATTTGCGTTGTGACAGAACAATTCTCTTCTTGGAACGTGAAACTTCTATGCCCAAAAAATACTTTAATTCACCGAGATCTTTAAGCTTGAATTGTCTCATGAGATGATTCTTAGTTTCTTGAATGTCTTGTACATTGTTTCCTGTTATGATTATATCATCTACATAGACAAGAAGAGTAGAGAAAGAATTACCATGGGTTCGGACGAATAGTGAGTGATCATACTTGGATTGGTTAAAACCAGCTAGCTTAAGTGTTGTTGATAGCTTGATGAACCATTATCGTGAGGCTTGTTTGAGTATATACAAAGATTTGTGTAGCTTACATACTCGTGTTTCCCCCTTTCGTCCTAATCCAAGTGGAAAGGACATGTAGACATCTTCATGAAGATCACCATGGAGAAAAGCATTGTTGACATCGAGTTGTCGAAGATACCAATTTTGAATAGCAGCAACGGCAAGAAGAAGCCGAACAGTGACAAGTTTGGCTACTGGTGTAAAAGTTTCTTGGTAGTCAAAACCTTCAATCTGACTGTATCCTTTGGCCACTAACTGAGCCTTGTATCGTTCCATAGAACCATCAGGATTATACTTGATTTTGTAGACCCATTTACAACCAACTGGTTTCTTGTTTGGAGGAAGCTGTTGAAGCATCCAAGTGCCATTAATTTCAAGAGCATTCAGTTATTGTTTCATGGCAAGCCGCCATTTTGGATCGTTAAAAGCTTCAACAAAGGTGGTTGGTTTCTTGAGAATGGAAATAGAAGTAACATAGG
This sequence comes from Hippophae rhamnoides, assembly GCA_033030585.1. Classification (NCBI taxonomy): domain Eukaryota; kingdom Viridiplantae; phylum Streptophyta; class Magnoliopsida; order Rosales; family Elaeagnaceae; genus Hippophae; species Hippophae rhamnoides. Next base: position 54,001,896 of record CM065432.1, read on the forward strand.
CACGATGTGCAGGTGATAATTGGTCATAGGTAAGTACATGAAATAGAGAATGAGAAGTACCTTTGTTATTGGACGATACTAAGTTAGACGAAGGGAATGACCGAGAAGGCAAGGAAGCTTCTACATAATATTTTTGAAGGTAGCTAGGAAAATTGGTGGATCGACGAAGCCTATGTGTGACTAGTGTTGGAGAAGTCATGTGTGGTGGAGAAGTTGATAATGATGTTTCTGGAGATGAATTTTGAAGATGAAGAATGTCTGAGTTGATTGTTGGAAGGACATATGGTGTATAATGAAGTGATGTATTTGGATTGGTTGATTGACGAATGATTGGTATGTCATCATAAATAGTATTTTCTGATGGAGGGAATAGAGTTAGAGTGTTGACAACGGAAGTGAAATAAGGAAATACATGTTCATGAAAGATAACATCACGAGACACTAAAGTCTTGCTTGTTTCTAGATTGTAGACACGATAACCTTTTATCCCAGACGGATACCCAATGAATATGCATCTATGTGATCTAGCATCAAATTTGGTGAGTCGATCATGATATGCAGACACAAAACAAAGGGAACCAAAAACACGAAGATGTTCATACCTAGGAATTTTGTGAAAAAGGACTTCAAATGGTGTTTTACCCTTGAGAACAGGTGTTGGAGTACAATTTATGAGGTATATGGCTGTAAGAATGGCATCTCCCAGTAATTGTTTAGGGAAATTGGCTTGGAAGAGCAATGAACGAGCAACATTGAGAAAATGACTGTGTTTGCGTTTAGCAACACCATTTTGTTGAGGGGTAGAGACACAACTGGTTTGATGAATGATTCCTTTGGTAGAAAACAACTGGGTCATAGAGAATTCTGGTCCATTGTCGCTACGAATGATTTTAACTCTGGATGAAAATTATGTTTCAACAAGATTAATGAAGATGGTAAGAAATGTGTGTGCATCAGATTTAGCATGTAAGAGATAGACCCATGTGCATCTTGAGTAGTCATCAACAATAGTGAAGAAATAACGTGCTCCATTAAGTGCTAGAATGTGATAGCCACCATAAATATCGACATGAATCAGTTCAAAAGGTGTTTTTGTATTGATGGAACCTAGAGGAAATAGATTACGAGTTTGCTTAGCTAATGGACAAATAGAACAATCACTAATGGAACAAAAGGGTGTGTTGATGGAAAGAGAAATTACATGCAAACTGTTATTAAATAAATGACCAAGTCGTTGATTTCATAGATGAGAGTTGGTGGAAATAGTATTTGAAACGGAGAAACATCCAGCCTTTTTAGAAATAGTCAGGTAGTAGAGTCCTGCTTTCTCAGTTCCCATCCCAATCGTCTTCCTTGAGCATTTATCCTGAACAAAGTATATACTATTAGTGAATGTGACATGACAAAATGTAGTTTGAGTTAGTTTGGCTACTGAAAGTAAGTTTAATTTGAAGGAGGGAACACACAAACATTATAGAGTATGAAATTTTTTGGAGAAATGTACAGTGCCAATATGTGTGACACGGGTAAGAGAATGATCAGTTAAATGCATATGCCGATTAGTGACTGGAATGCTAGAGCTCATAAGGTTTTGGGAACAGACCATGTGATCAGTTGCTCCTGTATCAAAAATCCAACGAGTTTCTGAATGGAAAACAGTTGCACATAATGTGTTACCTGAAGAAGTAGTCACTTGAATTGTCATGCTACCTGATTTGGATTGATTGAGAAGTGTAAGGAGCTCTTGATATTGGGCAGATGTAAGGTTGTGGGATTGTGTCTTTGTGTCGGAGCAGTTTTCCTAAAGGTCAGTATGATGAGCTTTGGAGGGGAAGCCATAACTTGTATTTCTCTTATCTTGAATTTCTCCTTTCTTCTGACACATGTTGATATCGTGTCCATTCAAACCACAAAAATCACATTTGAGGTGACTTTGGCAATTCTCAGAATTATGGCCTATATTGTTGCATCGATTGCACTTGAGATGTGGGTTCCTTGGTGGGTAATTTTTGTGAGGATATTGTGGACAACTATCTCTTGCAACAAGTGCGGCAGCTTCTGGCATCTTTGCTATGGTTTGTGTGGAGATAGCTCTCTGCTTTTCATCTTGAACAATGAGTGAATATACCTTATTTACTATAGGTAAAGGTTTCATGAGCAAGATTTGTCCACGTGCTGATTTGTAAACCGTGTTAAGCCCCATGAGAAACTTTATGGTTTGTTATTTTTGTTGATATTCTTGTAGTTCCCTTCCAACATTTCCTCCACAATGTGGAAGAGGACATAATGCATCGTGACTATCCCATAAGCTTTTCAATTTGGTGTAGTATTCTCCAATGCTGACACCTTCTTGTATGCAATCATGGATCTCTTGCTCAATGTGGAATAGGTACACGTTGTTGGTGTGTGAAAAACGTTCCTTCAATTCTTCCCATAGCTCATATGCAATATCATTATACATGACACTTTCTGCAAATTTTAAGCGATATGGTATTGAGAATCCATCCTTTGACAAGAATGTTACAGCGAGTCCATTGTTTGATTTCTGCTTCAAATTTTGTTGATGGCCTTTTGATTGTGCCGTCAATAAATCCTTCTTTGTTTTTGGTGATTAGAGCCATGAGCATCGCATGACTCCAAATGTGATAATTTTCTTGATTTAAGGATTGAGCTACTAGAACCATGCCTAGTTGGTCTAAGTGGTGTAGATATAATGAATGGCTAGGGTCATCATACCACTTTGGTAAAGTAGGGTTGGTATTGGTAGTTATAGAAATTATTGTTGAGTAAAATAAATCGAAAGAATGGGATAAGATTTAGTGTGTTTTAGACAATAATGATTGTTTATGAAACAAATAATGAACTGAAATATGCTTTATCTTATAGAAAATGAGTCAAGGATTACAAAATTGGAAATTTTAGCCGCAGAACCAATCGAAAATTTGGTGAATCGACGTCTGGAGTGGCTGGAACGGTGGCTGCAATGCTAGAGCACTGAACCGGATGAAGATCGAACTGGATGGAGGACCGAACCGGCTAAAGACCAAACCAGATGAACGACACATCGTTTGCTTCAAATGCGTGCGAACAACGTGTTGTTTGAGTCGTCTTCCTCAGCAGCTAGCACGTGTGACTCTGATGAGGCGCGTGGAACGCCGGTGAGCTCAGGCAAGGCCCGTGTGGTGATGTTTTGGCTTGAAATTAATTACAGATTGCTCGGATTTTTCTGGATATTATAATGGGATGAAATTGAAATTATTTTGTGAATCGAAATTGATTTTGGAAGAAAAAAAGAATGAGAAAAGAAGAAAAAATTTCTGTGTGAGCTGAATTTTCTGGGAATTATTTCCTAAGCTCTGATAACATGTAAGAAATGGTTTTATTGATGATGAATAAACAAATGTTTACAACATATTTATATAAAAGAAAAGCAAAATTATAATAATTAAAAATAAACATAATTATGGATAGACATGTTCTTAGATAGTCTATTTTTTTACCAAGTTGTTAGTGCCTACTTTCAACTGGTATGTTGGTTATCACTAACTGAATCTCGAGTTCTTTAACGATGTCCACATTTATTAAAAATATGTGTGCAATTAGCTTTACTTAATATATCACTTCTAACGTCACCCTTAACTGCAACCAGAAATATACATTAAATAATAAAAAAAATTAATTATGCATTTTGAAAAAACAGTGATACCTGTTGATCACAACTCGTTTGACAGCAACTCGCCTATTATGAAGCAAAATACCACGATAAACAATACCATAATCACCACCATTAAGACCAATCATATTTACTTAAGCGAAACCATTTGTTGCCACCTCAATATCCCCAAGAATAACCTTATTGCCCCACCACACATTAGGAGAGTATAATTTACCAACCCTATTTTCCAAATCATTCACAGTAATACTATTTTTAGTTATAACATAACTAGTACGAGATGTGCACAGCTGGTCCGTCGTAAACAGTTCGTGGTCCAATGATGGAGTAGTAATGTTATTATAAGCAGCAGGATCATCATTGGCTTTGTGGAATAAAAAATGGGATTGTTTGTATGATTTTGGCTGCCGATAACAACAGAAAATGAGGAAGAAAATGGTGCTGACGAGTATTAGGAATGAAACAGTACAAGTTACGATTATAATCCAAAATTTAAGACCTAAAATTGGGGTTTGTTTTAGTAGTATTTTCTTTCAAAGAGGAATACAATATGAAAGGGAAGGACATGTTGAGAAGGAAAAGATTGTAGGAGTTTTCAATTTCGTAGCATATATAGTCTCAGGGAGTTCAATACTTACAGGAGGGTTTGAGGGTAGGTACGATAATGCTGGATACACACATATATCATTTGAGAAATTATTTAAAATAAAAATCTTAAAACTCATACCAATATAAATAGCATTATTTATTACTTTATATTACAAAATCTATGAGTTAGTGTTAATAGATGTTATTTTTATTTTCATAAATTTTAAGAATGTTAGTTTTATAATTTTTTCAAAATATTTTTACACGTACTACAATATAAATAATAATGATGAGCATTTTATTTACAGGTAATTAAAATTATTAGTATCAGTAAAAATTTAATATTTATATCTCAGATCTATACAAAAGATATTATCATAACTATCCCTATCCCCTGACCATGCCTAATAATTAGTGTAATACAAATTTATCTACACTTAGCATCTATAAGTGATTAAAACGTAATGAAATACAATACATTAACAAAAAAAAGGTAATATTTAATATAAATTATTTTTAAAAAAAATTAACTAACAGATATTTTAAAAAAAATTATTTAAATACATTTTTATTGAAAAATAAAAATAGTGATAATAAACAACTACAGAAATATATTTGATGATTTTTTTTATATTAATTATTATTTTATCAATTTTAAATGATCAAATTGTTTTAATCACTTAACATAAAAAAAATATTTTAATATAAAAATCATTCAAATAATATTATTTATCTTTAATTTATCACTTTTCTTAACACTTTTTTTTAAAATCTCATAACTAAACGCACACAAATGTTTAATATAAGAGACTTGCGTAACAATTTCTCTATAAAATAGATTAGATTTTTAGTTATGTGAGGAGTGACCAATGCCCCCTCTGATCTTAGCCCAGATATCTTATCCATTAAATTAACTTGAGAAAAACCAAAATACTATTTTGATAACTATTCAATATCCAAAGATGGTATACGAAAGTAACTTACAGACCATACGAGTAGTAATTTTCATAGAATAGATGACTCCCCAAGATATCGGTAACTCCCATTATCAACTGCGCGTACATACCACAAATGCCAAGACTATACACCTGACGAGATTATAGGAGCTGAGGGTTGAAGAGACCACTGCTTTATAATTTATGCTCGAAATTGATGCAACAACAGCCTACGGCCTAGCTAATCAAAGTTTAGTCCTTGGCACTAAGTTTGGCATGCAATTTTCCGAGATAGAGAGGAGAGTGAGGGGAAGGGGACTTGCAGTTCTAAGAACATACTCAATACCTGCACTTCTGAAGATGATAACCAAATTTGCAGCTTTAATATACATCAATGTAGAAAAGAGAACGAATCAAAGATTGTCCAGACTCCTGAATCCTGATATATGTTGTCTAACAGGCAGTTACATAGCTGTGTAACTCGAGAATGACCCAATTACATGGGTATGATGTAACTGTTTGTCGATAGGATAATATATCCAATGTTTGGCTTGAGAACATTTTTGAATTCCACTATACTTATATGACTAACATGTATGCACGCCCATTGACAAACTTCGATTGATGATTAGCAGTTAGTGCAGTGCATAAAATGTAGGGAAGCACCGTGTTACTCTCTCTCATCTTCACAATTTTCGCCATCGTCTATCTGCCCTTTTGCACCAAATAATACCAATTATCTGCTTCCTTTAAAGCAAAGAAGTTGCAAGATTACACAGAAGTGCAAGCGAAGAAAGAAACTATTTTCACACAAGATAAAAAAAAGTGACAGTCTTGGATTGATCCTCTGTAAAGATTCTACCAGCATCACCAGAATTAGCTTTCTCAGAGTCAAACTCAGGATGAAAGCAATTTCCTCTGCATCAATGGAAAAACAAAGTTAAATAAGAGTGACACTAAAGGGGTTATACAAAATAAAGATACTACATGTTTCCCCACCCAAAATATGGTAGAGAATTTATATTTTGTAGACACCCAAATTAAATCTATCATAATACATTGATGACACATAATACAGCTCAAAGTCGGGGCTAGTCAAGTTGATTGATAGATTTCTCGTCAACAATAGCACCTGTGTACGACCAAAACTATCACAATTGAAGCATCTTAAACTTTTAAGAGCAAGAGAAGAAAGGAATTTAAATTACAACAATACCATGATTTTTTTTTTGTCAAGAGAATGAATATTTACAAATAAAAACAGGCCCATTATTTACATAACATAATAACCAACCAACAGTAATTCGGCCAAATAATGATCTAAGTGCATACCGTTTCAACATCAATTCGATCCATGGTTTTCAAGTTTTGCAGATGAGCTTTAGCATTTGGGTCAAAGATGCTGCCAATGAAGCTATATACTTGAGCAAAGTCAGGCAAAACTGCATCAAAGAGCAAACATTGTGATGGCCAAAAATAATACTAAACAATTAAAGGGAACTATTATATTACGAAACAAGTACTGGAAAATTAGATTCAATACTTAGCAAGTCAATGCATGCATAAATGTTGAATCATTAAATTGCTTCTTGTAAGCATAACTAGATAAACTCCTGTATAATTAAAATCGCCCATGTACCACATTAACAAGCCAAAAGAGGATTAAAAAATATAACAATTTAGGTAATTGTAGTCTGTATGTTAGGATAAAGATATTGCTAAAATCAAAGAATAGGAGCAATACCTCTCAATTGATGGCTCTCATTCCCTTGATCAGTTTTTTCACCAAAACGTTGTGCTGTTGGAGTACTTTTGGTGGTGCTGCAACTGTTATTGGCCAAAGTAGGCACTGCAGAGCATACACAAATGCCACTAAGTCAAAAACTCCTTGAATGACAGACTTGATGCCGACAAACTAAGATCAGATCAATGATACATTTAAATATTTAACCATTGAACCTTGTCTCCCATGAGATATCTTGGCTGTTCTCACGGAATTATTTGTCCATGTGGATATAGAAGCACTGGCAGTAGGACTCTTTAGCATTGATAATGAATCTGGCATTTGAATAATCCCAGGTTCAGGTAAAGCAGATGAAAACAGGAAAGCACTTGGCATGTCGAAGGGTGCTTGAGCTTAAAAATAGGTATATATCAGCAAACTACAGTATGTTCACTTCATCAAAATGATGCACGAAAAATATACCCAGACCATATTTTGATGCTTTCTGGGGATATGGATGAGCAGCTTTCCGTTTGGGACGGGGGGAGGTAGATGCTCGTTGGTCCCACTCTTTTGAACCTTCAGAAAATATTTCTGTGCATGACTGCGTATCTGCAAAGTACATTTCTTGAGGCTATAATCATATTGGTACTAAATAATCTCATATTTGAAACCAAACAAAATATCACCCAAACATATCAGCAAAGCTAACAATCATCATAGCATTTGTTAAAATTTGGGATTTACAATGGATGCACCAAGAGTATCAGCTGGAGATGACAAAGTTAGGGCTATCTCTATAAAACATTTTTTTGGCAATCTTGCCAATTTAGCCTTATCCAAAATTACTTGAACCCAGATTATCGCCACTCTATGTCTCATCGACCCAATCTGAAACTGCATTCAACATCATATTTCTAGCGAGTGTATCCTTCCCAATAATACCCAAATTACTTACTGCTGGTACAAACACCATGGATTCAACAGTAGTCTTGGCATGCATTCGAGCAAGTTTAACATTTTTTTTATCATGCTTCTAAGCATGCAATGAAAATTAACACCACTATCCCTAAATTTAAATGCAGAAGCATCAAAGGACACGCAAAACATCAGAAAGCAGAATAAATGAAAACGAAAGAAACAATAATTCCCATCAGTCATGGCAATGAATAGATGTGAATTTATAGTATTCAAAGGATGTAAAATAATGAAATCAGGAAGGGGAAAAAAGTTAAGCTAAAGAATAAAACTATGCAATAATGCCTACCTGTATAACTGTCTTCGATCCAACAAATGCTTCAATCTTTTTCCAATCACGGTCAAAGCTGCAATAAGATGAATAGAAACAATAACAAAGTCACTAACACAACATAATCAGAAGAAAGTTTGAATACAGTAAAAACTTGCCACTAGACAAAGATTACAAATTCAGCTTAAACCTCAGAAACATTCAAGAGCAGTGCTCTAATTGCTCCAAGTAAAGGTCCCAATGTTAGAAGCATCTGATTTCCATCTAAAATTAACATAACAGTATAAAATAATTCATAAACATCACGCTTTTTCCTTTTGATTTCTTCGATTCTCATGCAGTGTTTTAGCAACCAAATCTAAGTCCAATGCATTGAACCCCTATTCAAAATTCTGAAACCCTAGTTGAAAATTTTTCACGCTTCAAAGTATGCGCACAAATTCATATATATATATAAACTCATAACATACATATAAACTCATATATAGAAGTAAATTACAAGTAAGAACTTCTTGGAAATAAAAATAGTAGTAAATTACAGATGAAGGGCTTCGAGGAACTTGTCGTGCTCGGGATCGGTCCAGCTCTCCCTGGACTTGGTGATGGTGTAAGGCTTTCGAATCTTCTTACTTGGATCTTCCTCCAACGAATTAATTGACACTGTAGTCACGGTGGAAGTAACGGAGGCGAAGGGTCCGAGAACCGATAACGTCATTTCGTTTGGGTCCAAGAAGAAACCGTCAGTCGGATTCGGGTGTTTTTGATACCATAAACAAGAAGAAGAGTCCGGGGGAGGGGGGAATACTTACCTTTTTAATTAGTTTTTAAACACAAATAAATGGCGGTTCTAGTCGACACTAGAAAGTCAAGGGAACTTCGTAAAGTCTAGAGGATTACTTGCATCGAGGGTATTATTAGGCAAGAAAGAAGAACCAATAATTGTTTGACACGTTAAGAAAAAAATGATAAGCCTGGAATTTGTTTTCGTTCGTGTTCTAAAATATTTATATATTTAAAATTTATAATAAAATAGCTCCAATTTATATGATGTTTATTATTAAAAAAATTTGTTTAATTAGAAGTCATCAAATTAAATTATAAACATTTAAATTTATTTAATATTAAATAAAATTTATTTCCATTCTGTTTAATATTATTTAATGTTTTTTTTTTAATTTTAAGGAGTTTTGGATCAACTATTTTAAATTATACATTAATTTTTATTTTATTAATTGGATTATGAAAATTTATTTAAAATATTATTTTTGATGTAGAGTTATTAAGAATTTAAATGATTTTTTATAGATTATTTTTTTTTGTTATGTTAATAAGATAGATATTAAAATAAAATTTTAAGTTATTTTAAATGTATTATTTTATTTATTTATATAATTTAACTAATGAATAATACTATGGATTTTAAAATAATAGTAACTAAAAAGTACCCAATGTTAAGAGTTATTTAAGTGATTAGGAAATTATTTAATGGTATAAACTATATGAATATTTTTTAAAGTATTTTTATTTTAACGTGATAAAATTTTCATAATCTCGATTTTACACAAGAATAATATATTTTTGTTAGAAAAATAGTAATATTGGTATTAAATAACTTTTTAATAAAATTATAATTCTTAAATAGAAATGAATAGATTTTTTATCATCATATTTTTCGAGTTATTATAAAAAATATTATCATATATTAATTTTATATTATTAAATTTTATAAATATTATAAAAATATCATTAATTTTTTTTATTATTTTCGTAATATTAAATTTTATAAATGTAACAAAAGTATCATTAATGTACATGTATTTTATCTTTAATTCACATTAATTGATAAATATTAATGGTATTTTTGTAATATTTTATAAAATTTAATTATAAGAAAATAATAAAAATAAATTTAATGATATTTTTATAACAAATATAAAATTTAATAATATAAAAAAAATAAATTAAAATTTGATAATATTTTTCTAACAACCCTAAAATTTGATAGTAGAAAAATTTACTTAATATATTTTATAAAAAATATATATTATTTTTTAAATAATTATAATACTCATATATCTAATAAGATTTTTAAACTTTTAACTCGCACAATTTTTCGATAAACGAACGTATCAATTCTCAATAATAAAAACATATTATTTTGTTATAAAACTTATTATTTTACTATAAATATATAATTTTTATATAATCATGTATTTAATTATAAAGTGATATTATATATAGAATAAAATTGTATGATAATGTAAAAATTTAGTAACAATAATAAGTATGATTTTAATTGATTATTTTACTTAACTTAATTGAGATTTTAATTTTAAAACTATGTGTATAATATTTATATATTTAAAATTAATAATTTTTTTTAAAATGTAATAAAAATATAAAAATAAATTAGATATTAATTTAAATAAATAATTAAATTATTTTGTTTAAAACTATATAGAACAAATAAAAATATTAAAAAATTTATTAATAATTTTATTTAATTATATTATACATATTTTCATTAAATATTATATAAAAAGTAATTAATTATAATACAATATATTATATTTAATCGATTTAATATGTTTTCTCAAAACATGTTAGACTCCTAAAAGATTATTATTTAAAATAAACGAATGATACAAACATTCTTTCAAACTCAAGAATCCCACTCAGTCTAAAAAAAGTAACTATATCCATCAAATATGCCCGTTCAGTTAAGTATAAGTGAATAAATTTATTTAAGATTTTATAATTAATTATAATTAAATTAAATGATATATAATATTTTAATTTTAAAATAAATAAAGTTAATAAGTAATATAATTTTCTATCATATATTTATGATATTTTATTTATCTCTATTTTTTAATATTATTAACTCAAAATCAAAAATATACAAACAAAAAAAATTCAAAATCAAAATGAAAGTAATGAGTTAAAAATAAAGTAAATAAAAATATATATAATGATTAATCTTATAATTAGATATATAGAATCACAAATAATATCAATAACATCCAAGAATTTTTACTAACTTAAAAATCTATTAATTAAATGAAATTTTGTTTATTGTTTTAAATAATTAAATTTTACATTTATCGAAATGATTATTTATCTATATGAATAGTTACAAAATATATTTCAAATGAAAAATCTTCTGTAGTATATGTATTAATACCTCAAAGTATTACATTAATTTAAAATTAAAAAAATATTTTAAATGTATTAAAATTATCAAAACATTGAGTGTATTATAACTTATAACTTATAAAAGCAATAACAACACAATATCTCTTTTTCCAATTTTTTTTAACCACATTTTATGTATTGTAGTTTTTTTAAGTATAATAATTTATCACATATTTAAGAAAAAATTGATTTTTTTTAATTTCATAATAATAAAGAATTATTATAATATTTATGAATCTTTTAATATTATTTATAATTGTCAATTTCATTAACTATTTTATATATAATTGAATATTTTACTAGTCTTTTCATTCTTTATTTTAATCTCCCCATTAAAACATGATTATTAATACATATAATTAATTATTTTTTACACTAAATATAATTAAAAAAATTAACATATTTAGAATTCTTTTGGTTTTCTATTTTAATTTCAACTAATAAATAATTATTATAATGACCATAGTCTTTTAATTTTTATCTTTGAAAATTTTTACGAGGAAAATTTATAAATTTTAAATTTATTCACATAATTTATTATTTTAAGAGTCTTTTTATTTTTTTAATTTTCACATTAAAAGATAATTAATATATACAATCAATTATTTTTTATGCTAAACATAGTTTAAAAAATAAACTATCTAAAGTTAATTTATAATTTGATTATGTTATATGATTAAATACATTGATACTTACATTATGATTTTTTTAAGTATAATATTTTAACACATATTTAGTATAAATTTATTTTTTTATTTATTAATAATAAATAATTATTATAATTTTAATAATTATTTTCATTTTTTGAATTGTCAATTTTATTAGCTATTTCAATAGAATCAAATATTTTAAAAATATTTTGATTTTCTCTTTTATTCTTCCTATAAGAGATAATTATTAATACATATAATCAATTATTTTTACACTAAATATATTTTAATAAATAAATCAAAATTTAACACATATTTATGAGATTTTTAGTTTTCTCTTTTAATTGTGTTATAATAGACAATGATTATAATGATTATAAGTCTTTTAATTTTCATATTTTGAATTTCACTAATATAGAATTCATAAATTTTAAATTTATTAACATAAAATTAATTATTTTATGATTCTTTTGATTTTTTCTTTTAATTCTCTCACTAAAAAAAATAATACTTATAATCAATTATGTTTTATGGTAAATATAAATTTAAAAAATAAAATAAAATTAATAAAATCAATTATATAATTATTTTATAAGAGAAAATACATTATACTTTAATTTTTTAAATATATTAATTTAGTACACAGTTATAAAAAAATAATTTTATATATTAATTCTATAATAATATGTAATTATTAGAATGTTAATGAGTCTTTTGATTTTATTTTTTAATTTTTAATTTTACTAACTCTTTTATATAGAATTAAATATTTTATGAATCTTTCAATTCTTTTCTTTTATTCTTTCATTAAAATAAACTATTAATGTATATAATCACTTATTTTTACAATAAATATAATTAAAAAATCAAAATTTAACACATATTTATGTTACTTTTTTATTTTCATTTTATAATAATAAATAAATATTTCAATTTATCCTCTTTAAATTTTTACTAAGAAATAATTTATAAATTTTAAATTATAAATGAATTATGTTATATGAGAAAATATGTTGAAATTTATGGTACATGTCATAAGTAAAAAAATAACATGTTATTCATAGAATTATAATGATCATTTTCAAATAAAATTACAAACTTATTCTTTATAAAATTATAAAATTATAAAATTATAAGTTCATAAAAGTATTTATTAATTATTAATAACTAAAGAAATTTTTATGATTACTTTAATTTTTAAATTAAATAATAAGGAAGAGTTTTTTTATCTTTATTAATTTATAGAAGTAAAATTAATTTATTAATTTATAGAAGGTATATCAATTTATTAATTTATGGAGGATGGAATATTTTTTATAAAAAAATGAAAAATTTAATTAAAAGGCATTATAAAAAATAGTAACAAAGAGTATCTTTTGAGTTTACATTTTTAATACTCACTGGCCATTATTTTTAATTATGGAAAATATCTTAAATATAATTGTTATATAAATTAAATTTAATAATCACAATCATAAAAATAATTAGTAGTCATTAGTCACTATCAATAAAATTTTTGATTAATTTAATTTAGATGGGACGAAAGTATGATAAGTAATAATTTTTAAAATTAAATGTTTTATTTAAAATTGGGGTATAATTATAAACTCTTATTCAAGTAACAAATTATCTCTTTTAAAATAATATTAAAATATTACATTATTTAAATTAATATTTATTTTATTTTATATTTTAAAAATTAAAATAAATTACTTTTAATTTGAAACGAAAAAAAATAAAAGTATATAATTTTAAAATTAAAAATTTAGGCAAATTAAATAAAGAATTTAATACGACTTACACCCACACCCAATACTAGCATTGAATTTCTTTATAATCATGTAATTTGTATAGTATACAATATGATTTTATTTTACGATTAAATAAATAATTGTATAAAAAAATATACCATCTATAATGATTAGGAGTGTAGTGAATGATTATTTAATATGAAAATTATGTTTAATTAAATTAAACATATATTAATGTTATATTTTATATACAAATAATTAAATATACTAATCACGTATTATTTTTAATTAATTACATTGAATTTTATTTTTATTACATATATATTTTTTATTTTACTTAATATACGTACTAGATAGTTAAATAATTAAAATTAAAATTTTAAATAATTTTACACAATATTATATTAATATTTAATTTTTTTTAATAAATATTAAAAAAATAAAAAATGATATTAAAGTATAAAAAAATCTACCCAATTATAACATATTATTTTATTTTAAATTTATTTAAAACTAATATAAAATAAAGATAACTTAAAAAATTTACGTTAAATGTCATATATTTATTCTAAAATTGATATTTAGATGATGTATTTATTTTTTATAATAATTTAATATTATTGTTAGAAAAAATCAACGTATAAAGATAAATAATTATTTTTTATATTTTAAATTTATTTATTTTTTAATTATTTAAGTTATAGTTTATTTAATTTATAATACTATCTATATAATATAATTTAAAAAATTAAAAAATTAAATAAAGAAATTATCTTTATCTTTATATTATATTTTTTTACGAAAATTAATTAAATCATTATAAAAAATAAATATAAAATTTAAATATTATTTTTATAATAAATAAAAAATCCTATGACTATTTGTCTCTACGAACATATTCGGTCTCCCACACATCATACTGGACGTAATCATAATGGACTCAATTCACTTCCACACATCATATTGTATATAAACATTATCCTTTTCTTATAATAATAAATGAAAAAATTTATTTTTATTCATAAATATTAATATTATTCTTATTTTCATACACCACGTATAATAAAAATAATTATCAATTATATTTAGTTTAATTTTTTTATAATTTATTAAAACATTAATATTTTCGTGCAAATAAATAAATAAATCAATATAACTAAATCTTATTAAAATTCAATATATATATATATATTAAATATTAACCATAAAACTATTAATTATAAAACACATATTAAAAGATAAAAATGTTAACAATTAATTTTTAAAATAAAATATTAATAATTGTAATTTAATTTTTTTGAATTAAAATAGGTAAAATCTTATTTATTAAAATATTATACAAATCATGCTTAAAATTAAATTAAATTTAATATTAACAGTTAAGTTTTTATAAATTATGATATATTTATATATTTTATATTATTATGAAAAATCAAATAATATCTTAATATTTTAATTAATATATGTATATATATTATTAATATATTTTATAAAATAAAACGAATCATACATATATTTATATATTTTTAGTATATCTATATTTTATATCAATTTTTATATAAAAATATATTATATTTATACCTCTAATACATATCTTATATTTGTGTTAAATATGAGGAAAGTATCTAACAATAATATTATTGTTAATTTCATTTCAAAAATTAATTATTGAACCAACACAGTAGACGTGGTCTAATGTTTTGATAATGCGAGGCCACATGTTGATTTATCACACGGCAAGCTTCCCATTTTTATTTTCATTCTTCTGGGACTGCTATATGGAAATTAAGTTTTATGCCAATTTTATTATTTAAGAAATAAAAAATTCATAAATTTTGATTTTTTATATTATAAACATAATTTTATATCTTAATTATAACTTAAATATGTATGCATTTCCATTAATATTATATAAAGAACTTGTTTTCCCACGTAATTTCTTCCTTTCCTTCTACGTACCTTCTTTTTTGTTTTATTGTTCGGGGCCACTCCTGTCATTTTCAATTGTTAGTTCAGTAGATTATAGAGGTAAGGATACTAGAAAGTCTTTTACATCATTGTGGTTTTACAACATAATTATTTTACTAATTAAATTTTTATATAATTTAATTATCCATCAATTTTATTTTTAACTTAATATATATATATAATCGTCGCCGGATTTACGATTATCTTAGATCTGGGTTTAAATAATCACATATATTTGTGTACTGTTTGAAAAATTTAATTTTCACAAATCCAATGAAGGAAGATGAAAATGATGATCGGAGTTCTTGGTCTTCAGTTGTTGAAGGGGATGGAAACTCCATTTGTGTTTGGTCTCATAATTATGTCAACTGTTATTTTCAATTTTATCCTCTTTTTATTAAACTCCATGCATCTACGTAATATTGAATTTTTGAAGCAATCTTAATGAATATAAATTGCCATTTTTTTTAATGGGCTATAATTGAACTGAGTGTATTATTGTATAAGCTATCATGTTTAATAAAAAATATATATATAATTTTAAAAAATTAAACATGAATAACCAGGATTCATGTAATTACAATACAATGTGATCACTTTCATAACCATTCAAAACCCTCTCTAAATTACATTGTTTAATTAATATATATATTAGCACTGGATACAATTTTGAAAATTTAAACATGTGACTGTAATATATATATATATATATAGAAATATTAAATTAATCAAGTCTAGCTAGAAGTAGAAGAGTTGTTAATTTGGCGAAAAATTATTCATTCATATTCTGTCTTCAGACTAATTGAATATCATGATTCTATTGTAATTAAACAGTGAAATATTATGCTTATCTAAAAAAGAAATAGTGAATCATTATTATATTTCATTGAAGTACAAAATTATATTAGTAAAAAAAATATATATATATACATACAAAAATTAGCTTAACGATGTATATTCTTTATTAAAAGTAGAATTTCTACTTTTATTAAATTAATTAAGAAAAAAATAGATTTAATCTCATAATTATTATAAAATATATATTTTAATTATATAATTATTGAATTAGTTTAATTAAGTATAATAATTTAATAAAAAAAATTAATTAATATATCGTTATTAAAATTATAGAGTCAAAAATATATTTGTTAAACATATATTTAATTAATTAAGGTTAATTTAGTCATTTTAACTTATCACAAATAAAAAATAAAAAATAAAGATTTATATTTAATAGAAAACTTAAAATCTTTTTTATCATTGTACAAATAAAAAATCAATATAAAAATGATAAAATTTAAGGATGTATAGTTTTATTTATTACATAAAAAAATAAAATTCATCAAATAACTACGCAAAAAAAAAAAGGAAGATCACGTAAGATATTCTTATATTATATTTAAATAAAAATTCCCAATTTATATTTATTTGAATATTTTTTTGAAAAAATTAGGATTAGTTAAACCCAATGTAAACTATATTATATATTTATTTGACAATTCCTTCGATGACTTAATCAAGCACAAATAAATTGCAATTAGCATTCAAAATAAGAGGCGAGAGTAGGGATACTTTGTCCTCAGGACCCACTGACCATTGACGTGTGCGGCTGATATGATATGAAAGTCCATATTCCAGATACATCCTGTTGTTTCCTGGAAAGTCAGAAAACTATCACCTATTCCTCTTCTTCTTTTTACTAAAGCCATAACCTACTGGATTTGATTTACTACTACTAGTATCAATAGATCGAATATAACTTATAATTATATCATAATTATAATTAATATATCAATATTTTATTAAATATAATTATATTTATTAATAATATTAAAGTATATTATTTATGATAAATATATATTTTTTAAAATAAAAAAAATTTAAAATTTGAATATGCTTGTTAATTTTCTATAGAAAAGTACTACACTAATAAAAAAAAAAATTTTAACTCGCGTGATTGAAAGAAATCGGGTGCATTTGTCTTACCTTTCAATTATCTTGAAATTTGTGAATGTGTCCGTATCTCCCCAATTAAAAAATTATAACTTTGTTGACCAAGACTTTATCTTTATCTTGACCCAGGTTGACTCGAACTCTTTCCTCGATCGTCCAGACTCCCTATAAAAGCAAATGTGTTTGTCCTTTGAGCTCATCAACACCATATATAGACTCTTCTTCTCCTATCTGATCTATTGGATTTGCATTTTGCAATTTGTTTTTTGAAGTTAAGCGGATCGAATTGCAGTACCGGTTGAATCTTCTTCTTCTTTAGATACTTTCAAAGCATAATAAAATGAATGTAAGGTTATTTCTCGACAATTAATTTCTCCTTTTCTTGCTCCTACGATCTCTTAGAACCTTTGATTTCTTATCATTTTTTTTATTGAAGATGAAACTACTGATCAATGTCATAGGATCTAAACAATTACTGTACTTGACTTGTATTTACTTTTGATTTTTGTTGTAATCCGATCAGTAAGTTATATTTCATTAGTTCTATGTAATTTCCGTTAATTGATTTTGGGTTTTATGTAACAATTTTCAAAATAACTGAATTTAATGAATGAATATCATTTTTATTACAGAAAGCAGTAGTGAAGCTGGAATTATACGATGAAAAGACCAAGAAAAAAGCCATGCAAGCAGTTTCTGGTCTTTCAGGTACTTACTATTGAACACATCTATAAATAGTTTCTATTTTTGGGTACATATGCATGAATTTACAAATTCTGAAACCAATTTGCTGGGAATTTTGAAATTTCAGGGGTAGATTCAATTTCAATAGACCCAAAGGACAACAAATTGACAGTAACAGGGGGGGATTTCGATATAGTGTGTTTATTAAGCAAATTGAGGAAGCTATGTCACGCAGATATTATAACACTAGGACCTGCAAAAGTTGAAGAGAAAAAGAAGGATGAGCCAAAGAAGGAAGGTGGGGATAAAAAAGATGATGTAGCTGACCTTGTTAAGGCTTACAAGGCTTACAATCCTTGCATGACCGCTCATTATTACGTATATAGTGCTGAGGAAGATGCTAATGCTTGTGTTATCTGTTAGTTTTAAGCTTTTCTTCAACAAGCGAAGTAAGTTATTGCTTGGTGGTAGAGAAGAATTATGAGATGATCGTGTAACGGGCAACAGGACTGAGCGTTGAAGTATTTATAATTTGATCTTCAGATACAGAGTTTTACGATATCATATATAGGTTATTACATTCAGAGGTACAGTACAGAGATTGATAGTTAATTGGTATTTGATGTTGTATGGTTTGTTTAAGATGAATAAATTGGATTTTACTCTTCTTCTCCTCCTCCTCCTCCTCCAATGATTACAGTTTTAAAGTTATTATATTTATATTTCAAACAATAATTTCCAAAATAGTTTATCCCCTCGAGTAGTTTCAAAGCATGCGTTGTTAATCCATGAGCAAAAACTCCTATTTTGTTTCAATCTCCAAATCTTCTTGACTAAAACACCTTCAAGAAATAAATGATTAATTAATTCAACGGTTTATAAACAATCAGACTCAAAATAAACATTCATTTAGTTCCGTTTCATAGCATAATTAATAGCAAGAACCAAGACCTGTAATTTAACTTATAAAGTTGAGACCAAATCACCACTAACATTCCTAATAATCGCACCTAAATCAGCCTTCCATATGTCCTTTCTAAAGCCAGCATCAGTCAATACAATCTTCATTCGATTTCTTCAAACTCTTTCTTTCAATAGTGAACTGTCATAACTTTAAGCGTAACATTTCATTTTTGATCAAAGAAAGTTTTAAGAGACTTCTCCTCAGTTAACATATTGACTTATACGAGAATATCATCTGCATTCTTTCTAACCTAATCACTTTATGTCAGATATTCCAAATTAGATAACAAAAATGGCTATCATTTTCATCTGAGCATATACCCTCACATTATTTCAAATATTAGTGAAACCATATCTGAGCACGTTCAATCCCCTGAAGAAAATTTCACAAACTTACTAATATTATCCAATTTAGTAACAAATAAATGGAACCAAATTCTCAAGATGAAACCAACAACCAGCCGCAAATACTAAACTGGGCTACCGCAAAACCAAAATCAATTAGCTGAACTTTGATAGTGGAAAAGAAAGAGAGAAAAGGTCGTTTGAATTTTATTTGCTCCAATTATTGCCAAAAAGCTAAGAAACCAAGTTGCTAAATGGTAATGATATAAACACCAATGATTGGATCACTGATTAATCTAAAGTGGCCACGCCTTCGCAGCTTGTAAGACCCTTCGTGCCGTTTTGTACTAAAATTTACATTAGGTTTTTACTATCTTCAACTTAATGCAATTAAATATTACACTAACAAATATTTTCTTTTATAGAATATAATATTTTTTTATTTTTATTTTTAATCAATTCTTTCACGATTATTATATTCAATTAATTAATTAATTATAAAATAAACTGTTTAAATGTTCATCTACTTTTAGTTTATTTGTTAAAAATAAAAGTGATTAATAATATATTATTTATTTGACGCAATCAGTCACTAACAACTTTTCAACACAGAAATGGAGATAGTACAAAACATAATTAACTTGGCTCTATGTTATATTGGATACAATAATTTTAGAAAATTGCTATTTTCAAAACAACATACGAGATAGTACTATTACTTAGATCAAAATATTCCCATACAAAAAATATTTATTTTTAAAAATAAAAACTTTGTCATGACAATAATAACTATTGATGTGATAATATAATTAACCTAATTTTAATAACTAATCATACTTTACTTTATCATTTAAAAAAATTATAATTATTAACATCTTTATCTAAAAATACCTTAAAAGAGAAGAAGAGGAAGGAAATTGTGGAGATTAAGGAGAGTAGGATGAATAAGAGGAAATTTTTTTTAAGAAAAAAGGAAAACTTATATATTTATTGAAATTAAATATCCATGAAGAATTTAAAGACATATTTGTTACATTATATTAAATATGTTAAGCATAATTATATTAGATTAGATTTATTGACTTTTAATTGTATTTATTATGTACATTGTTTATTGTTTAGTAAGAAATTGTATAATATAGTCAGAATTAATTATAAATATTTATTTATTTATTTATTATATTTTAAAATTAAAAAAAATATTTTTAATTTAAGATAAAAGAAAAAATCAAGATAAATAATTTTATAATTAAAAATTCAGACATATTAAATTATGTGTTTAGTACGATTTAGACTTAAATTCTTGATCGTATTAATTTTTTAAATAATTATATTATTTGTATTAATTTTTTAAATAATTATATTATTTTTATATTTTATAATATGATATGATTTTAAAACAAAACACATGATTATATAAAAATTATACAGTTAGATCCTTTAATACTATTGAAACATTATTTTATATCCTTATAATGTTAACAATAATAATATTTGTTTTTGTTAATGACTGTTCTTTGCCTAGATAAATATTATCGTGTCATCCAATTTGATAGATTTTATGTTTTGCAGCAAAAATATCATCATCTTAAACTAATATAATAATTAACTAACACATGTATTAGCTGATTACACATAGGATTTATACAATAGACCCAAAATGTAAAGGTAATTAATTTTGGTGATACACATAATTTTAAATAACCTTTCATCTATTGTCATCATCCTCTTCTTGCCACATCTCAATCCAATTGCTCTGTGCTTCTTCAAACCCAAGAATTGAACCACTCTTCTCTGGATCCCAACTTGTAGACAAAGCCCCGTAAGCAATTCCAAGTGCTGATGCCCCAAAAGTTAATGCTGTTGTAAAAAAGGGAATCCAAATCGGAATATCCGACAAGTGTTGCTCTTTAACAAGTCCAAAGATGTGCAATAATGCTAAACCAGTAGCCATAGGCACCCCAACAGATGTAACAATTCTAAGAATCATTCTCTCAAACACAACTTGTGGTATTTCGTCATTGTCATCATTTTTATCATTCTTGTTCGAATTTTTCACTTTGGGCTTTTCTCTTGCAGAATCTGGCACATGAGCAAACCCTTTGGCATTGGCATGTGGTTTTTGAGTTCTTGAACGCTGGTTTAGGCTTTGCAAAGTTTTAGGATTGAGGACTAGGCTTTTGGGTTTCCATGTTGAAGATGGTCTTGAAAGGTGGAGAGTTAGTGGTTGTGAAGAGCAAAATAGAGCTTCCATGGCTTCTAACTAAAATGTTTGATAATATCATAAGGGTATCTTGTGTTTCTATCTATGCTCTAAAGACAAAAAGGCTTATCCATAGACAAATAAGCGGTGCTAGAAGCTTTGTTTTGTTTCGTGAGATATATCTAGCTTTATTACAGGAAGTTGATATTTACATAGCAATAGCAATAAAAACTAATGTTAAACTAATATAAAAATTTACTTAAAATTTAATACCTAAATATTTTTTAAAGAAGAAACTTTATTGTGATATTATTAAAAATCAGTAGAAGTACCCTTATTAACGAGTAAATTATCCTATTAGCTATCGATAATTCTACAAAAATAGAGTTATTTATTCATTTATAAACCACTTATTTATCTTGTTATGTGTTAAAATATTATGAACAAGCTTAATTTATATTTAATACGATAACGTAAGTGAAAATATACAAAATATATTAAAAATAAGCAAAAATGAGGACAAATATAGAATTACAGGATCGATCGATCGACTAATAACTGGATCAATTAAATTTTATTATTGGATCGATCGAAAAAGAAGTAGATTAATTGAGGGGTTGTTACTCGATTGATAGAGCGATGAAGATTAAAATGTGTCACCACTAAATTAAATTCTAACTTTTAATCTTAGTCCTTGGATCAAAGTAATACGAATCATAATCTAATTAGGATCAATTTCAACGTATTTAAAGCACACAATTAAGAATTACAACAAATCTAGCAGCTATCAAGAAGAGAAAAAGATTAAAAAGAGATTAAATTAAATGTATCTCTTATTCTTCTCCTTTATTTATCTATTGTATTGTTTTTTTATATGAAAAATTTTAACTTTAAGAATATAATTGTGTCTAACTATTTTATTAATGTAGTGGTCTTATGAACCTAATTTTCTACATGTATTGATCTAATAGTTTACTCTAATTATTATTTTAATTCAATTATATTATTTAATCTTGTTTTTATGCTACTAGTTGTTTGGACAACGATTGATATATAGAGATAATCAAATAAATTTGAAATAATGATTTGATTGTTTATTTTAATTAAATAACATGCATTATTTTTAGATAGAGATGTATAATTCTTATATGTATGAACTTAGTGAGTAATATGAAATCTAATTGACAAAAAACTATACTTAGATTAATTACTATATGATATGTAGTGTATTTGAGAGAGTAATGCATGCTATGTTACGTTCAATTGATTGATGATGATACTGGAAGTAATTTTACTGATTCGAATGTTAGAAAATTACATAATTAAATATTTCTATACTATTTTTTCATATATTTTTGTAGTTGTTGAGTATTGTGATTTAAAATTAATTATGATTTATTTTTTAGTTTTTATAATTTTTTATTATCTAAATAGTATTCATAATAATTATATTGATACTCGATTATAAGTTATACAATTTCCTATGTGATCAATATTCGTACTTAGGTACACTATATTATCTGTACGACCCATATATTTGTGGATTGCATCGTGTTGATCAAACATTTATTTTATGTCATTTACATACTTTGGTCACCTAGTTTTTGTACTATATACATAAGTTACTAAAACTTTAAAAGTATAACAGGTAAGTTACGTAGCTCTTTAAATCCTAGTATAAATTGATTAAAATAATGTATTTTTAATGCGTAAAGTTCACGTGTATAAATACTAAAGGATAGAATTGGTATTTTAGAAAAATTGAACAGTAGACTCCTTTTCAGCTTCCTTCATGTTAATAACTATAACAATGGTGGTAACAATAACCATAACACCAATTTCCTTAATCTACACACAGCCTTTAATTCCAATGCTTTCAAAGCCTCTAATCAATGGTTCTCTTATGCAATTCTCTATCGAAACCATAGTAACATCATCGATGATGTTGTTGCTATTGCCATTGTTGCTGTCGACAAGTCTATGATTGCCAGAACCATGCTCCAAGACTCTATCCAGTTAAAGGGTGGTGAGAATTTGAACAAAAGGGAGGGTGTTGTGGTGGAAAGTGGTGAAGATATGATCAATTGATAAATACGAGATATAAAGATGAGATTTTAAGGCACCCACTTTATGATCAGTTTTAATGGAGGAATTTAAGGAGTAACAACCGGTTATAATGAAGAAAAATATGCTAAAAGACAATAATATGAGGTATTTGTTTGGTTTATTTAATGTGTTTTATTTTATGACTCACTTAAATTTACACAATAAAATACATATAAAGTATGAGAAAATCGAGAATCTATGAGAAATTTAAACAGGTTACCCACACAAAATATTTTAAAAAAAAGTAGTAAGAATAAATTTCATTTTTTTACATACAGTAAAAATATTTTTCCCTATTGTATTTTTCAATTTTAAACTTATTCCATAAAAAATGAGATTTTTGCTTAAATAGGAATTATTTTAATAGATTGATAAATTTTTCTTAAGCAGCAATAAATTCTCACAAAACTCATAGTTTTAAATAAACATGCTTGACAAATAGATCAAAACATATTTATTTTATAATTTTAATAAAATAGACCAAAATACTATCACCATTTATCTAAAAGTCATTATTGTCGACCTTATCAGAGCTCCAACCACTCAATGACGAAATCATTAAAACTTCTATGTATATAACATGTTATTTACAAAAATAAAAGTAATATAACATGTTATTTACAAAAATAAAGATAATATAACATGTTACAACTAAATATAAATGTGAATATAACATGTTACAACTAAATATAAATGTGAATATAACATGTTATATACAAAGATAAAATTTAATATAATATATTATAAGATAAAATTAGATATAATATATTACGTACAAAAATAAAATTAAATTTAACACATTACATACAAAAATAAAAGTAAATGTAACACATATATACAAAGATTAGAGTATATATAAGACATTACATATGTAAAGAATCTTAAAACAACCAACATGAGGCATATAATTGTATTATAGTAGTAAAAAGTTTAGACGATACATACAATATCAGAAAAATATTAAAAAAAAAGGAATGAATTAACGTAGCTAAATAATACTACAAGAACCCAAACGAACTTGGAATCTCAAATTTTACCAAAGGAGGGTGAGAAATACATATGATTGACCTTGCCATAATCTATAACAGATTTTCCACTCAAGAACTAGTGACATCAACGTCGGATCAACAGGTGAAGCCATAGATAATGAATATTGTTTGAAAAAGTGATAATGATGAGAAAGAAAATGTGAGGAAAACCTCAGGCTCAATGAAGTTCCTTGCACTTCTTCAGTCTAGCGTGATCATTGCTGGCGACACATGAACAGAGAGGACAGAACGAGAAAGAGAAACGTGTTCATAAGAGAGAGAAAGGTAAATGTTTCTGAATGTAAAAATAACACAAAATCGGAACAATACATCAATATAGTTTGATAAAATCGTAAACTTCCATGTTCAAAACGAGTCCGTTTCACAATTAAGGGAAAATTGACTCCTGTATTTTATTGCTACGTCTGCTAATTATTTCCATAAAAAAATCAACATAAGCTTATTAATCTTTCGATATAAATGGAAAATGAAAAAAAAAAAATACACAGCACATTGCAAACAAACAGGGCATAATTAATATGCTGTTATTGATTTATAGTAGAAGCTTTATGAATTAGTTAGCCGTTCTAGCCTCTCGTATGGTTTTCTTGAGACCTGTTAAGATGTCAAATAAATTACATTCAAACCATAGTTCAATAAAATACATAAATAATAGCAAATACTTATCTAGGAATTTTATTACTTGCTAAAAAAAAATAACATACAATAATACAGTGAATCACTTAAAGCTTAAAAATTGGTGTTAGGAAATTTGGATAAAATGGTATAATCACAATTTCTTCCTCCCAAGATCTTCCTTAACAGAATATCAAATAACAGAGAAATAGATAATACACAACACAAGAATTATAGTGAAAACTCCAAATTAAAGAAAAACCATTTTCGTTGTCAAAAGACAACCAGAGAAGAATTCACTATGTGGAAAATTGCTACAAGCACACTCTCAGTAATTTTCTCACACACCCAAAAGACAAGAGCAATTACAAGCACAAGAAAATTTTCCCACAAAATTCTCTCACTTAAGAACTTCTCATACAAGCTTTTCTCTATTTTTGGGATGATAATCAATGAAGAAATGAAGCCATATTTATAGCCTTCAAGTTCTCATTTCATATGCCAAACATTTCTTCATTCAACAAAATTAGGCTACCTAATTTTCCTATTCTTTATTCAAACAAGGTTAGGCACCTCCATCTTTGACAATATGGTAAGCCACATTCCATGAATTTTCTTCTAAATTAGGCACCTCCTATTTTAACTAACAAACCTAATATTATTTTTAATCAATCATAACAATCTCCACCTTGATTAAAAATAAACATGGTTACCACTACAACACTGTCTATTCCAACAATCATAATTCTCTACACCAAGAATTATCATACTCCACCATAAAGAGCACACCTACTTAGAATTAATCACCAATTCTAAGAATTTCACATCGGCTCATGTCGAAAAAAAACTTGCTGAAATTTATGGTGCAACTCTCACACTTGATTTTCCCGAGAGTTCATCAACCATCGACATCCTTTCCACCACACACCTTGCATTTATATGAAGCCAATGCCCGTGTGCAAACTTGTGGACCCGCTACCAGTAACACACACTCTTTCATGGCAATATTTAGAGACTAGCGGCATGCCATGAGGATGTACACGCTCTTTTCAAGGAGCATCACTATAGTCTTTGAAAACAGACATACTATTAGCGTCACCGTCGGTATTTGAGCTTCTTGTAGGATCAACTCCACCCTTTGGACAATTTCTTTTGAGGTGCCCAGATTGTCCACACCCCCAGCACACTATCTTATTTTTCATGAAATTGTTTTTCTTTCAGTTGTCAACTACCAATGTTGAGTTTTCAGGCGAAACATTTCTTTCACCACTCAACCTTTTTTCTTCAGAAAACAACTTGCTAGTAACTTCTGAAAAAATTATTTTCTCCTTTCCATGAATCAAGATAGGTTTCATGTGATCATAAGAAGATGGAAGAGACCAGATGAGCCTTAAAGCTATATCTTCATCATCAAGTTTAACTCTAATGGTTTCCAGTTCAGAGACAATACCATTAAGAACACTTAGATGGTCAGACATAATAGTTCCTTCATTCATACGCAAAGTATGAAACTGCTCTTTCAAATACACCCGATTTGAAACGCCTTTTGCCTGATACAATTCTTCAAGCTTTTTCCAGAGTTCTTTGGCCATAGATATTCCATGCACATTTGCAAGAATTTTTTTGGCCAAACAAAGCCGAATTACACTTGCAGCTCTTAGATCAAGATCTTCCCAATCTTCATCACTTATATTGGTTTCTTGGACTCAATACCAAGAATAAGTGGTTTCCCCTTTAACGCCTTGTGTAACCCATATTGGATCAACAAATCTTTGACTTGTACTTGCCACAAGCCAAAATTGATTCTCCCATCAAATTTCTCAATGTCAATCTTGACTCCTGACATTTCTCCTTCTTTCTTTGAAATTGGCTCTGATACCAGTTGTTAGGAAATTTGGATAAAATAGTATAATCACAAATTCTCCCTCCCAAGATCTTCCTTAGCAGAATATCAAATAACAGAGAAATAGATAATACACAACACAAGAATTATAGTGGAAACTCCAAATTAGAGAAAAACCACTTTCGTTGTCAAAAGACAACCAGAGAAGAATTCACTATGTGGAAAATTGTTACAACCACACTCTCAGTAATTTTCTCACACACCCAAAAGACAAGAGTAATAAGAACTTCTTATACAAGCTTTTCTCTATTTTTGAGATGATAATTAATGAAGAAATGAAGCCATATTTATAGCCTTCAAGTTCTCATTTCATATGCCAAACATTTCTTCGTTCAACAAAATTAGGCTACCTAATTTTCCTATTCTTTATTGAAACAAGGTTAGGCACCTACATCTTTGACAATATGGTAAGCCACCTTCCATGAATTTTCTTCTAAATTAGGCACCTCCTATTTTGACTAACAAACATAATATTATTTTTAATCAATCATAACAATTGGTTGCTAGCATTCTTTGCATAAGCGGCAAAAATAAAATATGAAGTCTTGGCATACCCGTTGTTGGACAAATGGTGAGCTACAAATTGATGGTGCAGGCGAATTTGGGAAGGATTTTCCAGGGGAAGCATAAAGAGTTGGCCTTATAAGAGGTGGTTGAGTGTAGGGGGCTAAGGGTGACCTGAGTATCGAAGCGTACGAAGAAAGTGGAGATAGTTGTTCTGGACTTCTACTAAGATGAGACACAATTCTCCTTGGAGATGATCTTCTTGAAGGTAAGAGCTTAACTTTGATTCTGGGAAGATAAACATATTATTGAATGTTAAATATAATTAATTTGATCTACTGCTATATCTTTTCAAGTATAGTGTAAAACAGATTGGTCAATACTCACTTGTTGTGGACATCCACATATTCATCAGTTTCATCCACTATATCTTCCTTCAAAATAGTAGTAATACACAAAAATTAAAAACATTAACTATATTTTTAGAATTTGGGAAGAATTAAAAAAAACATTCAAGTCAAGACTTTACAAATTTAGATCAAAC
Source organism: Hippophae rhamnoides (assembly GCA_033030585.1). Classification (NCBI taxonomy): domain Eukaryota; kingdom Viridiplantae; phylum Streptophyta; class Magnoliopsida; order Rosales; family Elaeagnaceae; genus Hippophae; species Hippophae rhamnoides. Next base: position 54,030,497 of record CM065432.1, read on the forward strand.
AATTATATTACAACACGCCTATTTCAAACTGATTCTTCTTTTGTTTGAAAGTCTTTTCAAATAGAAAATAACCATTAAAAGGTTCTTTGCAATTTTTAAGAAAGCACTTTTCAAAATTTTAAGAAACATTGGGTTTGTTTGGATGTGTTTCTTTTAAAAGTGATTTCAATGTAAGTATTTTGAGATATATGGATTTCTGTTTAATCACTTTAAATTGAGTATCCATTTCCCTTATTTTCCTATTAGGATTGAAAATTATGTATTTTACATACACATATGATCAATCCTTGTATTTTCTAAACAGTGTAAAATAGTTCTTCAAATGATTGTATATAAAAGTCCTCACATTTCAAATTGTTGTTGAGACTAACAAACCCAAGAAATTGTTTGGTTAATAGTACTTCAATGCTAAAATAATTACTAAAGTATCCTTCAAAACAACTTGTAATAATTTTATATGAAACACCTTAATGATTTCCTTGAAAATACTTTTGATCGACCAAAATGATTTCATTTCAAACCACTTCGAAACCCATTTCTAAAGGAAGTACATTCAAACGAGCCTTCAATTTCTCTTTTTGAATAGAGTCACTTTCCAAATTTTCTAACAAAGAAAAAAATGTTAGCTACAACTTGTACCTGAAGTAGTTCCTCTATAAGATTCTCCATTGTTATAATACCGACTACCTCTTCATCAATGTCACTATGAAGTGACTCTAAACTTTTACAAGATGTATCTTCATCTCCTTGCTTCATATTTTTTTCTTGTGGATATAATTCCTTAACTTGCTCCACAGCATTCTTCATTGGAGTGTGATATTCTATGTCACTTGAACACGAAGGGGATGTGTCTACATAAACTGCAAGTTGCTATTTTTAATTAGATTGAGTACTTAAATAAGAAAATAGAAAAGGTATTTTACTATCAATTGTGTCAAATGTTAGTTCGTTCAAGTTCAGCTTATGTGATTTGAGTTGTAGCTAATTTCACCTCATGTGCTGAGTGAACTAGGGTTTTTTTAGTCATCAGTTTATTGTTTCAATCTTAAATGAGCAAAATTAACAGAACAACTTATTTGAAGCATATATTTATTCCCAAAGAAGCTTTTTTACTTTCTTCTTTTTCTTATTTTGTTTTTCCCTTTTACCTTTAATGTTCACTGGCGTTGGAGGTAACTTCAACTTGTTAATTATGTTACACCCATTAGGCTTGCCTGCAATACAATTTGCCACATCTTTGACACCCTTCTTCTTCTTCACCACCGAGGCCATGTGACTATGGCTCTCGAGAAATTGATTCAGTATATCATATAATGGCCAATTTTCATAGACCCTGATAGAAATGATACATAACCAGTATAAGAAGTCCTGCTGCTAATGTATGGTGAAAAAAAATGGAAATAAGTAATACATAATAGAAAGTTTCATACCTTGGAATTCCTCTGAGAGTCATATGATTTATTGGTGTTTCATCTTTAGGATTGCAGAAGATCAAATTCTTGACCTGATTCATAGTAACAGGCAACACGGTCACACAACATTTAATAAGTTGCTCAAATTCGAATTTCACTGATATATACAAGTCCTGATTTTTCTAGAAGCACTTAACAAGTTATATACCAAAATTAGACCAATAATATTCGTCTTGCTTTGAGAGTAAATAGGTATCCGACTATGACCTGTTCTCCTTATCAAACCCATCGTGTGCCTAAAGACAAGACAAACCAAGCATGATCATTAAAAAAAACTGAAATGTCAACACTAAACAAATTTTAGTTTTAAGGAAATAAGGAGATACATATCAAGTTTGGTATTGACATCAAGAGCAAAAACTTCAGCTATTGGAGTCATTGCATCTTCAGCGGTCTTCAAGGTTAAATCCAATGCGCCACCAATAATCGTGGTTTCGTGACGTGAAAGGTCTCCTCCAATCCCTGCCTACGTATGGTTCAAGTCAGATTAAAGCTGAATACTAACACTAACTAGTCAGATTCTTATAAGCATTTATTCAAACACATTGGTTACATTGATTTCTTTATGTAATTGAACATAATATGCTAACCTCATCCGAGTGCAAATTAACCAATGTCTTTAACTCTGCTCTTCTTAAGAGAACAGAGTGTTCTTTCCCAAGTATCCAATCAAGAAACTGCATATCAATTCCAAACATATGAGATATAAATTAAGATACTGTTTTACAATATCCAAAGCTTATTGAAACATAGAACCTCACCTTGCTGACTGGATATGAAATGGGGAAGAAAACTAAAAGAAGCAGACGAACCAAGCAAGACAATCTTGCTCCAATGTTTAGTCCATATCGAGAACAAACAGCTTGAGGAATGATCTAGAAAGGAAAAGAACATAAAAAATATAGATCTACCTTTGATTACATTACACAACTTCCTTCATAAATAGATTTTTTTTAACTCTTCAGGTGATATATATATATATATATATATTTTTTTTGTTTGTATATCATAAAAGTGTTGGTGTGTCTTAAAAAAACGTTAAGCGGCAAATCTTTGATGGAGTAAAACATGGAGCAGACAAAAATATTAGTGGAGCCATAAAACCTGGATGTGCAGATTTTATGGTTATTGTTTAATTTTCGTTTTCCTTATATACATATATCTTAAACTCTTGTAAAAGAGACAGAACAGAAATAATAGAAAGATATACTGATAATTATCAGAGAAAATACAATATTTTGACATGGTATCAGAGCAGGATATTACTAACTAATGAACTACCTGCTGATTTATGATGGAACTACCATTTTTTGATTTCTGATTTGCAAATTTGCGATTTCTTGATTTGTTGATTTCGATTTCGATTTACGATTACGATTTAATTCGATTTCGATTTGGTTTCTGGTGTGGTTACTGATTGTAGCTGCAGTTTTTTCGTTTTTTGAGTTCTGATTTCTGGTTTATATTGGTCCCGAAGCTATTTCTCCAAAGGTGTTTCTGGTTTCTGATTTCTTATTGCTGCAACCGATCAGTTGCAATACTGAAAAACAAACAAGCAAAACAACAACAGAGGTTCAAACCTGAGGAGATGGGTAGACAGTGCAGCCTCACCAACGCTGCAACCATCTAGTATTCAAAATCGCCAGTTCTGCTCAGCGTCACCATTTCTGCTCAGGGAGCCATACTGATCTAGCTGCTCGTTGGGGCTGGTACAAAGCAGAAGAAGGGTGCCGCTTCACATGGAGGACCAGGTTGAGGGCTCCTCCATCAGAAGAAGAGAGGCGCCGCAGAGGGCAGCGTGAAGAAAGCGCAGAGGGTTGCGCGGCGGATGAAGAAGAAGGGTTACGGAGGACCAGGGAATCAGAAGGGAAAGGGCGCCGCTGCGCCGAGGAACGCAGAAGAAACTGCGCTGAGGAAGAACGCAGAGAAGCGCACGACTTTGGAAGGAAATTTTTCGCGCTCGACCATCTTGCTGAAATCGCGCAGGAAGAAAGGCGCCGCTGAGAGAGAATGGGAAATTAGGGTTAGGGTTGTCGTTTTTTCCTTTATATAGTGGCTGGTTTGTAAAAATATATATATATATATATTAATGGGGACTTTTCTCGAACCATTGAAGCGACCCTATTTAGGAGATAGCGTCTTGAAAATACCATTGTCGAAGGATGGTTGATCAATTCGATGGACCCTCATTACCAAATTTTATCCAGATTCCCATTTGCAAAACGGGTTTGGGATTCGGTGTTACCACTCTTATGATGGGACGGATACGTCTCGGGTGTATGATCTTCGCCGTCGAGTTACTCGTACAAAGCAAGCGGTGGATCCATTGAAAAAATACTACAATGACCTTGAGGGTTGTGGCGTGAAATTGATTTCGTCGTCCTAATCCAATGGAGTGTGCAATTGATATGCAAAAATACAACTCCATAAATACGGGAAGATCAGTGTATACCTTCCTCGATGGACTTGATGATAGATTGGATAAAACTAGAAGTGATGTACTTCAAATCAAACCATTCCTACGGTGGATCAAGCGCATGGATTCGTCGGTAGAAGAAGAGATCGAGCGGCAGTGATGATCACGGTGTCGATACGACACACAGGAGCGATTATGACTTTTAAAGGGGTCGAGGGACATCGCCAATCTAATGCCACACCAAAAACGGGACCTTCGCCGGGTAGCAAGAAATCACGGAAATCCTATCTCTGCCATAAAATGTGACCGTTGCGGAAACTCCAAACACACCGTGGTGTTGTTTCAACTACGTGGGTATCCGAGAATGGTGGAATGATCTTCGAGCACGAAGAAACGGGACACGGCTGGGCGGCCGGCGGTGGCTACCAATAATGCCTCGCTATCCGCACCCTCTCGGTAGGAATCTTCCGGGATCCGGGTATTTCAAGTAAATTATTTCACATCTACACTCGTAATGAGAAAGATGAGTGGATTCGGACTACGGAGCTACGAATCACGCATGACATTTGACCCAAACGATCTCTCGATACAACCCGACCAAGACGGAGCCGTGTTGCCCGATGCAAATGGGGTCGCTTATCGATTACGAGGCTGGAACGGTGACCTTATCTCCTTTCGTTATCATTATCTAATACTTTGCTTGTACCTCTCAAGAGCTAATGTACGTAAGTCAAGTCAACGCGAACTTAAGCGTAGTATTGATGTATTCTACTTTTTGCCTTCTGGGATATTCTCAGGAGATCATTGGGCGTGGTACTAGGAGAGGAGGGCTATATTATGTGGATGACCTCGGTTCGGGAAGAGCCGATCACATGTACGACATCTTGGTTGTGACAAGGAGCAAGTTGGCTATGTCGTCGTAGATTTGGACATCGTCGTTCGAATTATTTAAAAGCACTGCTCCCGTTTATTTTCAAATATCACACATTCAGATTTCAAATGTGATACTTGTATCCTAGCAAAAAAGTCATAGGGGCGTCTTATCTATGAGCATGAATAAAAGTGTAGCTCGCTTTTGCTTTGGTACATTACGATGTTTGGGGACGCTTCCCGGTCATTCGTCGTCGGGTCATCGTTGGTTTGTTATCTTTGTTGATGATTGTACGAATGACATGGCTTTACCTTACCGAAACATAAAGATGAAGTATTTGCTACGTTTCACATGTTTCACGCATGGTTCGAGACACAATTTTCGAAAAATTAAGATACTTAGGTCGATAATGGAGGGAGTATGTTAAATCAACAATTAGGACGTACTTTGACAACGTGGTATTACCAATGAAACCTCGTGATTCCTGAGCCAACGACAAAATGGGGCTGGAGAGAAAAAATCGACATATTTTAGAAAGCGGCTCGGGCCTTACTAATCGGTGCACGTATGCCTATTAAATGTTTGGGTGATCTTTGTTCTGCACGGTACGTGTACCCTCTTGAATCGAATGCCCATGAACGACCTTACAATTTGAGACTCAGCTAAAGGTGTTATCGATCATCTTCCTTTGCCTACTATTTTGATGCTTGTAGAATTTTTGGATGTGTTGCTTTTGTCCACCTCAGCCAAAAATCAACGAACTAAGTTGGATCCGTGTCTTTGTCCGATGTGTATTCTTGGGGTATGGTGTACAAAAAAAGGGGTACCGATGTTATGATCGATTACTAAAAGAAACTATACTACCGTGGATGTCACTTTCCTCGAATCGAATTTTTTTTCCCGTCACTGGGTATCCAATTACACTTTTCGGGAGGAGAGTTCGGTGAAGAACGAAATTGGCTTGAGATTGAAATATTAGACCGAGTCAACATACTCGGATCGTGCCAATAATATGGAGGAGCCGTGTATCTAGACCCAGAACTTGAACTTGAAGCGTGGTAGTAATTGAATCTCCCGGAAGATGAAGTGGTTGATGTACCCCTCCATTCTCACAGTACCACGATGATCCTCTGCTTGAGAACACTCACGAGGTAAGCTATCCTATCACGCCTTTACAAACTAATGCTATAGATACATCATTTGGTTATGTTTTACCTTTCGGACACGATCGAGGTAAACCTCGAATCGATACTCCCCGGAGAAGAAGAACGACAACGAGTATCCAATAGCAAATTATGTATCCTCTTCGAGGTTATCGGAACCTATCGGGGCATTTTGCCTGAGCACTTCTCCTCGTGTCAAATTCCGAGTAACATTGAAGAAGCCTTATACGATCCAAAATGGGCTCGAAGCTATAAAAGAGAATTTGAGGCCTTTGTGAAAGAATAACACACGTGGGTGTTAAGCGAGTTGCCTCGAGGAGGAAGATGGTAGGATGCAAGTGGATTTTCTCCGTTAAGTATAAAGCGAGATGGGTTAGTTGATCGTTACAAGGCGAGGCTTGTAGCAAAAGGATATACACGAAACATAGGATAGATTATCAAGAAACCTGCTACAGTGGCTAAACTAAAAGCGTGAGAGTTTTTTATCTCTTGACAGAAATTTAGATTGGCCATTGCACCACTTGACGTGAAGAATGCCTTTCTTCATGGTGACCTTGAAGAAGAGATTTACATGGATATCCCTTTGAGGATATCTTGTTACATCGGGAAAGAAAGCGCATGTAGATTACAACGAGCATTGTATGGACTAAAACAATCACCTCGGCGTGGTTTGGTAGGTTGAGTTCGACAATGAAGAAATATGGGTTCCAACCAAAGCAACTACGATCATACTCTTTTCCTAAAACATCGATTAGGGAAGATAACTTATGACCTTATAGTCTATGTAGACGACATGATCATTACGGGGGATGATAAAGAAGAAATCTCTAAATTCTGAGAACAAGCGTAAAGGAGTTTGAAATGAAGAATTTAGGAGGGCTCAAAATACTTCTTAGGTATTGAGGTAACAAGATCAAAACAAGGCATATGTCTTTCCCAAAGGAAATATACTGCGGACTCTTAGCGTAGGCAGGACTACTAGATTGTAAATACGTCGATATTCCAATGGTTCAAAATGTAAACTCGGAGAATATGTGGACCAAGTACCGGCGGATAAACGAGAGATATCAATGGTTAGTAGGTAAACTTCGTATATTTATCTCGTACTCGACTGATATTGCTTATCTTTGTGAGTGTCGTAAGTCGGTTCGTACCTTTGCCCGAGTGAAGACCGTATGGATGCGGTCGTCACGAATGCCGTTACTTAAAATCCTCCCACAGGAAAGGACTTATGTTTTCAAAGAATGGTCGATTGGAAGTCCTTGGATATCTGATTCGGTAGGCGGGGAATATGAAGGATAGGAAATCTCTTCTTGGGTACTTTACTTTCGTGGAGGCAATCTTGTCACGTGGAGAAACGAAGCAAAATGTAGTTGCCTTATCGATCTTGGTGAATTTCGAGGAATGGTCAAGGAATATGTGAGCTCCTTTGGTTGAAAAACTTTAGCGAGATTGGTGTTGCTCACTCTACGAAATGAACTTATTTTGTGATAACAAAGCGGCCGTGCATATCTCACAATCCGGTTCAACATGATCGCACGAAGCACGTTGAAGTGGATCAGACTTCATCAAACGGAATCTTGAAGAAAAGATTATTAAGCTTCCATTTGTTAAAGTCGAGGAAGATCAATTGGTGATATCTTTTCGCAAAATCGTATGCAACGAGGAAACCCACGCAGCTCACTTGACAAGTTGGGCAAAAGAGACATATATGTACCAACGAGGAGGAGTGTTGGTGTGTGCTAAAAGCAGGTGGCTGAGCCAAATCTTCGATGGAGTAAAACATGGAGCGGACAAAAATATTAGTGGAAGCGTAAAACCTGGATGTGCGGGTTTTATGGTTATTGTTAATTTTCGTTTTAAGCATATCGTATATCTTAAACTCTTGTAAAAGAGACAGAACAGAAATAATAGAAAGATATACTGATAATTATCAGAGAAAATACAATATTTTGACAAAAAGAACATATATTTTTTAATAAATATGTTTTTTATAAGATAAAAAACTTATATAAAGTAAAAAAAAATGTCTTTTTAAATTTCGATTAAAATTGAAAATATATGAATGATTAGTTTATATAAAAACAAGAAGAAAAAGAATCTGAAGATTGTTTCTAACATTTCATTAGTTGAATACCATTGTAACTGAACAAGTCTGAACAACATTATGCAGTACAAACCTCTGCAAATGCAACTACTAGAGTGACTGACATAAGAATAGCTGCCCAAGATGGAAGAATTGAATCCAGGAAAATTGGGAGTGCCTATAATAACACAATAATGAATATAACGCCAAACAATATTATTCGTTGCACTAAGCCAACCAAGCTATCAGGTAATTTCTATATAGAATCAATTAATTGTAGAAAATTTAGCCAAAAATAAAAATAAAAATTGTTTTTTACTGCATACCTCTATTGCAAGTGTTTTGGCTATGAGTAGAGTACATAAAAGTAAGTGTTCGTTTTTAACAAGTGGCATTATTTTTGCTGCATATTTACAAGGGTTAAAACAAATGTTAATAAGAAGTGAACAACTTGGTAAATTGAAGTATACCTGTGTTTTAATTCATTTAAAATTAAGTGACTTAGTTTTACTAAGTTTATTTTTAAATGAATTTAACTAAACATTTTATGATTTGATTTATTTATTTTTTTAAAAAATAAAATAAAATAAAAATAATTTTTTAATAAGATATTTTATTAAATAGATTCCTGTATAAATTAGTTAAACTAACTCATTTGAATTCATGAGATAAGTGATTCCGGCAATGAAACTTAAGCTGTATAATATAAATTAACCTGCATTCTTCTGAATTTGGTGCGTACCAGACTTGACAAGAACTTGAAGATCAAGTTGGCTGAAGGACAAGAGTCCCAGAGCTAGGCCTGATGTAGTGCCAGCAAACAGTACAAGGACCAAGCTTATTAATATAAACACCCAAAAATCGAACTCGCAACATGATATGTCATCTTTTCTCATATTGATTTTTGGAAAATTATGGCAAAGAGAGCGAAAAAAAATAAAATTGAAAACAGTACTGAATGTAGCAGTTTTATCAGTATATAGAAAAAGGGTCCTTGAGACTCAATAGGAATTACAAATGTTGGACATGGAAATATGGAGATCCATAAAGTCCATTTATAGAAACATTTATTTTTCTTCGAAATTTCTATTCAAATACTCACATAAATCACAAATTTTCGTCTATTTGTATGCCGAATAAATTTTATATTAAAAAAATATAAAGAATAAATTAATTACATAAATATAATAAACTATTCATTCAAATAAATTAACTTTTTGAATTTAAATTAGTGTTTGAAGTTCACTCCTACATCTAAGTCACATAAGGTTATTATTTACTTGAATCAGTTAAATGGCATAAATAATGGAATATTGACGTTCAACTAGAGAACAAACGAAAGAAAATTGAAATATTATGTCAGGCAGGAAAAATCACGTACTTAGAAGCTATGTTTTAGTTATAAAAGCCAAAACATTTGAGATCACAGTGAATAGTACACCTAAAAAAGCCAAGGATATAGTCTGTATACAAGTATTCAAATTCAACACGTCTTAATTGGTGAGATTAATGGTGTTGTTATGAAAAGTTAAGCGAACATGAGTAACTGGGGTAGTTCTCTTCTGGTATCTGATTGTACCACTCTCTGCTTTCACCAGTAGAAACCTTTATATAATTTATAATTGCCTCACCAAAAGCTTAATTTTTGTACGTTTGTCAATGAATAGTACCCCATCACTCTAATGTTGTGATTTTTCAATCTTGTTTAAGCTCACGTAAACCGATTTATCCCATTAACTATTTGTTACACAGTTAAACAATTAGCAAAAAGAGAATCAAAAGGAATACCAATTACGTATCAAATAAAAAAATAATAAATAAACACTTATTTAACTTAATTCTATAACTAAACATTCGAACAATATTTTACTATGAGTTAAAACCGTTGAAAATTAGTGTTGAGAACGCCAAATTCAAAGACCAAGGCCTAGGCCTAGGCCTAACCAAATAAAACAAGCTCTCTCAAAGTTTTATTATTTCTTTCATATTTTCATTACAATTCTATAGCTATATATATACTCTTTGAATTACTCTTTGAATTAAACATTCTTTGATTTACTACTTGAATTAATGATTTCTTGTTTTACTCATTGAATTAAGGATTCCTTGTGTTTACTCCTTGAATTAAGGATTCCTTGTTCTACTCTTTGAATTAATCCTTAAATTAAGGATCACAAGTACTTGATTTACTCCTTGAATTAAGGTTCTTGATTTACTCCTTAAATTAAGGTTCTTGATTTACTCCTTGAATTAAGGTTCTTTATTTACTCTTTAAATTAAGGTTTTTGATTTACTCCTTAAATTAAGGAGTTGACACAACTTAATTTTATCTCCAATACTCCCCATCAAGCTGGATCCATAAGGTTTATGGATCTAAGCTTGTACAGAAGTCGTTGAAACTGATGAGAAGCCAAGACATCAAAGGTAAAACTAACAAAAATGCTAATTACGATAGCAAAAAAATATATATTGTTGTCGATGTGGGACCTTTCCTTTTACTACAATACTTCCCCTCCACATCGGGCAGGTAGGAGCTGCAGGAGAGATTTAATCCATCATCGCCAAGAGCTTGGTTTCAATGTGGGACCTTTCCTTTTACCACAATACTCCTCCTCCACATCAGGTAGGTAGAAGCTGCAGGAGAGATTTAATCCATCATCGCCAAGAGCTTGGTTTCAATATGCGACCTTTCCTTTTACCATAATACTCCTCCTCCACATCAAGTCGGTAGAAGCTATAGGATAGATTTAATCCATCATCGCCAAGAGCTTGGTTTCAATGTGGGACCTTTCCTTTTACCATAATACTTCCCCTCCATATCGGTAGGTAGAAGCTGCAGGAGAGATTTAATCCATCATCGCCAAGAGCTTGGTTTCAATGTGGGACCTTTCCTTTTATCACAATACTTCTCCTCCACATCAAGTCGGTAGAAGCTGCAGGAGAGATTTAATCCATCATCACCAAGAGAATTTGGTTTGAAAAAACAAATAGAATAAGAAATCGCTCTGATAGAGTGTCAAACGCACTTTGAGCAGAGGAATAACAATTTTTGTCCAAGAAGATCGACTTGCTCTGATACCATGTTGAAAATTAGTGTTGAGAACGCCAAGGCCAAAGGCCAAGGCCTAGGCCTAACCAAATAAAACAAGCTCTCTCAAAGTTGTATTATTTCTTTCATATTTTCATTACAATTCTATAGCTATATATAAGGAGATTTACTCCTTGAATTACTCTTTGAATTAAACATTCCTTGATTTACTCCTTGAATTAAGGATTCCTTGTTTTACTCCTTGAATTAAGGATTCCTTGTTTTACTCCTTGAATTAATCCTTAAATTAAGGATCACAACTCCTTGATTTACTCCTTGAATTAAGGTTCTTGATTTACTCCTTAAATTAATGTTTTTGATTTACTCCTTAAATTAAGGAGTTGACACTCCTTAATTTACTCTTTAATTTTATCTCCAATAAAAATGATTACGATTTATTTCGTTTAATAACGTTACAATTATTTACTCTCTTCTTCGTAGAAGTATTGCCTAATTCCATTTAAGCCTTAAGAATACCTCTAAGTCTCCCACTCTTTCAACTAAAATATACTTATAATAGATTGGGAAACAAAAAACAACATTTTAGAAAAACTTAAACCTAAATAATTGATTAAGAATATTATGCTTTCTTTCCCACCTTTAATGGAGTCGAGCTTTATTTTTCCTTACCTATGTTCTCTCTGAGCTCTTTAAATGCTCTTTTGTTTTCACCAAAATGATTATAGGATATAAATTTATATTTATACACGTTTCACTATCATTTACCAAAATGTTTATTCAATTTTACGTTCTTGTGTACAAATTTTTGTACTCATCCTCGTTTTTTTAATTTATTAACTCAATCGATCTATCTTTTGCTCAACTGATCAACGCATTAAATTTAGAAATAAAAAATTGAACAAAAACTCCTCTAACAAAGCACGATCGAATGATTTATATCAATCAATCGAGTTATTCAAAATTTATTTATAAATATATAACCACAATAATAATAAAACATTTACATTAATTTACATCAAATAATACCTCTAATAGTTGTAGATATGCTTACTTAGTGTTCCCATAAATAAGGAATATTAGTACTTAAAACATTAAGTTTTGAAAAGATAAAATGATAAATAATTTATTAATTCAGAAGCAACCACTTCAAACGTTGAAATTTCTTGCTAACCTTAGATCCTCGAAAGATAGGATACGACAAAACATTATGTGGAATTTATTAAATAGTAGTTGAAAGTGACATAGTAGATTCAACATATAATAAGATAAATCTATAAAAATATTATTATATTTATTTTATTTATATCATTTTAATTATTACATTTATAGTATTTATATCGTTATATTAATTTTCATCATTTCACTTCATATATCTTTTATACATTTGAAACAAATCAAATGATTAAGTGATAGATTTAAAAGAATTTAAATAATTAATTGATATATTTAAAATAACTTAAATAATTAATTATTATTTTAAATATATAAATTAATTATTTAAATTGTTAAAATTTATAACTTAACTATTTAACGTGTAACTTTAGAGATAGATTAACAAAAAATATTAATGAAACAAAATGTAATAATTCGTTGTTATAGGTTAATGATATAAAAAATAGTCAATAATATGAATAAAATAAATATAATAATTCAATAGTATTTTCATAGGTTTAATGTTACTCAAACCAAGATGTTTATGTGAAAGGGTACTTGCAATTGTTTTACTGAAAGCGCTCTTTAGAAACGATATCGAAGGAAAATCCACTCCTGCAATTGGGTTTATGCTGTTTATATATATTAAATCTTAATCATCTATGACTAGGAGGAAAAATTAACACATTTTATCATATTTTATTTTAAATAAAACTGTCATTGAGTTCCTTAGAATTGGCTAATAATGTCATCTAATTCATTTGTTTGTAACTTTTGTTTAGTACCTTAATTTTAACTTTAGGGGAAAAAAGAAGAGTAAAACTTTAAAATCATAAAGCCTAATAATGTACAATTATGTTTTATAATGATGCAACAACGTACTAAATTAAGATTAGATTATACTTAGATGGTACAATATTCAATCAATGGACACAATAATATTGTCCAGAGACTAAGAGATTGAGAGCTAGAATGCACAAATATTATTGTAATCATGTCCTTAAATGTAGGAGAGTTTTATTTATCATTATGCAGTTGGATATCCTCACGTGACATTCTTGAGATCTGTCCAAGAAAAACAAAATTCCTATAATAAAGAACAAACCAAAAATACTGATCATAATCAATAAGTCAAATGCACATTAAGTTTTTTATATACCTTATGGTGATTGATATGATTTTCAAGCACAGCCGGAGAATTAGGTACAGATTTTCCGAAGGAACAAGGTATAATTGGTGTCGTCGAAGTATAAGAAAAACTCTGTGAACGGCGTTTAGGAGCTTGTGAATAGAGAGATGTCTCTAAATTTTTGCCCTGAATATAAGGGCTTGAAGCTGTTCCTGAAGATTTCGATGACCATCTTCTAGTATGCATAGGATTGATTGTTATTCTGTAGAGAAAAGATAAATAAATTAGGGTGACGATATTCTATTCAACCATAATTTTATTCAACAATAACAGACGCAGCTAATAAAATAAATATTTATATAATTTGATTGTGAATATATATCATTACATTTAAATTAAACTAACACTAATAGACAAAATCAGCATCTATTGTGTAAATGTTGAATAGTTTTTTTTTTTATTTGAGTGGACAAAACCATAGTTTTAAAGAAACAGAAAGTGTTGACTACTCACTTATTGTGGACATCAAGATATGCATAGTCAGTTTCATCCAATATGTTTTCCTGCAACAGATTCTCAAGCATTAGCTTTCTCTTGAGATCACTTTTAAAAGAAGCACTAGCTTAAAAGAGCCTAAATAAAAATTCTGCAAAGTAGTTAATAGAAATTATCAACTATCGACCAATCAACCTGCAAAAGGGCTTCAAGAACATCCTCTAGGGTTATAATACCAATAATTTCCTCATCATTATATCTTGGAAATGACATTAAGTCTTTAGAGTCTGTGTTTTGTTCTCCTTGAGATTTTTTATACTTTGATTGGAAATTTTTGTCTTGCTCAATGATAGTTCCCAAAGTTTTATTTTGGAACTCCATTTCTATTGAATGCAAAGATGATGTTTCTGTGGAGATGCTCAGATCCTCCTTCTCAGCAAGTGGGAAAATCAGTCCTGTGCATTCAGAGTACAAAATTTCAAATGCATTGTTGATATGTCTATATGTTTTTTTTTTCTTTCAAAACTGGTGAACTAAACTGTCACAATAAAAAAAATATTAGATCTAATACTCTAATTACAAAAGCTAGTGGACTACTACATCATTTTTTTCTCAGATGCCATTTTGTTGTTTTCCCAAGAAAATTTTCCTCCACATTAATCTAAAAACACTGTAACTGTAAAGAGTACCAAATACCATTCCTGCTTGATTGGTTTGGATCAACATTTGAATTAGTATTCATGTGATGCAAGGCAGACCTGTCTAGTACATTGTTCTCAATTTCTTCATTCATGTTCTTCTTCTTAGACCTCACAATAACTGCCATATGGCTTTGTCCCTTTAGAAAGTGGTTCAGTACATCGTACAATGGCCAATCATCATAAATCCTGTATACAAATATGTACAAATATTCATATCATCTACACAAAAACAAAAGAAGAGGAAAAAAAAAGAGCAGACAATTTTTTCTTACCTTGGCATTCTCCTAAGAGTCATATATTTAATTGGAATTTCGTCTTCGGGGTGACAGGAGATCAAATTCTTTACCTTATTCAGAAAAAGGAAAAGCATAAGGATTTCTAAAAATCTATAGAATTGTTTTATAACCGATTTTGTTTTCAAGTTCCAAAATTCGAACTCATAATTTTGAAATTGTTATTGTTTGGTAATGGATTTTGTTTTCAATTTTAAAATTAAATTGAAAATCCATTTCATTTTTATTGTTTTAAAACTTAAATAAAAGAAGTTTTGAAATTTCAAGTTAACTTTCATTTTACATGTATTATGTTTTCATTTTAGAACATAGAAATAGAACTTGTTACCCCCAACGTGTTTTTTGTGTTTTGTTTTCTATTTATTTTTAAAAAAACAGAAAACAACACTCTTTATCAAAGGAGCTTTTAGGTTTTTTTTTTTTAAAAAAAATGTAATAAAAAAACAGAAAACTAGTTTCAAAAACAAAACACGTTATAAAACGATCCTAAAAGACATTAAATTGATTGAATCCATTTCATAGATAAATTCAAGATTATGAGTTAATCATTTGCTTACAAGAATGAGGCCAATAACATTCTTTGGATCGCCGGAATAAACAGGTATTCGACTGTGACCTTTGCTCCTTATTAAATTCATAATTTGCCTGTGAATAGAAAGGAGCAGTGACTTATTTGACATTTTTGGGACGTGGGTAGAAGAAATAAAATAAACAGAAACAAGTAACGTGAAGAACATACATGGTAAGCTTGGAATTTATATCCAATGAAAATATTCTAGATATGGGAGTCATAACATCTTTAGCAGTTTTCTCAGTTAAATCCAAGGCACCAGTAATAATAGCTGTTTCAAGACTCAACAATTCCCCACCTTTCCCTGCCTAACAACAATATAGGAAAAAATAAGTTAATTTACTGCAATTTTTTTTTTTTTTTACATCAAATCAAACCATATTTATTGTGATTCGAATTTATAATTTCAAACGAGAAACAAGGAATCTAACCTCTTTTGCATGCAAGTCCACTAATGTCTTTAACTCCACTCGTCTGTGAAGTACAGAATGCTCTCTCCCAAGGAGTAAATCCAAGAGCTGTAAAAAAAAAAAAAATAATGTAAAACACATTTTGGATTCTTGATGGAATAATATTCTTGTAAGGCAAGTCCTTCTTATTAAATCTTAGTATGCATTCAAATTGTAAAACGTGTTTTCTGATATATAAAAAAATGTAAATTAAAAATAAATAATATTAATTTAATAATTTTTTATTAAAATATAATTTTCTTCTATCAATCAATTAAAAAGTAATCAAATCGATAAAATCTTTTAATTTTATAGAATATTTTTAAATATTTACTGTAATTTTTATTTTAATATCTTAATTTTAAAAAAATTAATATATTTAAATAATTTTATGTTAAAATATTATTATTATGAAATTCTTTGTAAAAAATAGTTTTATATTAAATTTTATTTTTATTTAACTTAATAAATTATATTTTATTAAAAAAAATTAATAAAATAATCATTAAAATAATATAATTTGTTTTTAAGTTATCTAATTTTTTAAAAGAAAAAAAAAGCTACCAAATTAACCTTAGTTTTCAATATCTAATGCAATAGAAACAACAAATCACCTTACTGATAGGATATGATAAGGGAAAGAAGATGAGCATAAGCAATTGAACCAAAGTGGATAGTTTTGCTCCAACACTTAGTCCATATCTTGAAAACACAGCTTGAGGAATGATCTGAAGGTTACAGTCAACAAAACTTCATTTTCAATATATATGTCTTAATTAAACTCATCAATAAAATTTATATGACATCATAAATTTATTACCTCTACAAAAGCGAGTACAAGAATGAGTGAGATGATGATAGCACACCAAGTTGGAAAAATTGTGTGCAAGACAATAGGAAGAGCCTATGAAACAACGAGAGTCAAATTGGTATTTATATAATTCATCACTAGCTTTTGCTATGATTAAACTGTACATAATTTACAGTTTAATTCTAGCAATTTTGGAACAATTTTGACCCAACTTTCAAAAATGTGTGATTTATCGCACGTACTGAAGTATAGGTAGCATACCTCCAATGCCAATGTTTTGCCGGCAAGAAGGGTGCATAGAAGTAAATGTTCCTTCTTAACAAGTGGTAGAATTTTTGCTGCTCATTAATAAACCAAAAAGTACAAATTAAATTATAAGTTAAAAAAGCTTCATTCTTCCTTAAAGGATATGTTTGTTTTTACTTTTGAGATTCTGTAAAAGTTTGTCTGACACTAAAGTAATACTCAAGATCAAATATAATTTTTTTTTTCTTTTGTCAAAAGTGCTTTTAAGATTCAGAAAGCATAATTTTTTCTTTTGTGAAAAAACACATTATGTGTTTTCTTCTTAAACCACTTTTAACAGAAGCACAACTGCAGACCCTAACTCCCGACCTGCATTCTTCTGGGCTTGGGGTTGACCAGACTTGACAAGAACCTCAAGATCAACTAGGTTGAATGAAAGAAGGCCTAGAGCAAGACCTGATGTGATACTGGCAAATAGCAAAAGAAACACACATATGGTTAGGAGCACCCAAAAATAAGACTCACAACATGGTATGTAATTTTCAAGTTCCATTTGTACTACAAATGAAAAAGGCACTGGCTTTGAACTTTGAAGAAAACTCCCCCAAAATCCAAACAACACAAAGCTACAATGTTCATGTCTCTATAGATTATAAAGAGCCAAGCAAGTTTAGGCAGGCAACTCACGAATATATATAATGTCGAAGTGTTATCAAAACGTTGTCAGCATCTACAGAAACAGAATCACAAGTTTAATAGACAGTTAATAGTCATTTTAAGACATAAACCTGAGCAACTGGGGAAGTTCATAACCTGTATCGTAATTCAACTTTCTCCAATCATTTTAATTAAAATTTTCGACGACATGCAAGTCTTAAATTCAAAGAAAAATAAAAGTAACTGGCTAAAACTTTAAACGAAAAGCCACACTTGATGACTTGAGAAAGAAAGAATACCAACCCAAAATACTCTTTGTTTTTTAGAAGACCAATCCGAACTCTTGAATGTTTTCTTTTAAAACTAGTTTTTAGATGTAAATAATGTAATGAATAGCATCTTAAGATCCTTTCGGTAATTAAAAAAAAATTGAAGTAAGAGGTATGTACATTCATGGATTAAAATATCCATAACACCCTCAATATATAACAATATTTTCATGTATAAAAGGGTACACATAAAAAAAAAATCTTCAATAAATTTAATATATTTTTTAATTATTACAAATTTTGAAAAATACAATGGATATTCTTTTCTACGTATTTTTATAAAATTAAATTTTCAATAATATTTCTTTCTAACTTTTATATAATTTGATTATTCAACTAATTTTATTTAAAAAACTTAAAAGACGGGTAAAAAAACATATTTTACGCATTTATAAAAATGAGTTAAATATATGTTAATATTTTAGATAAGAATTAAAAATAAAATTTTATTTATAAAAATAATTATGATTTATATTTATTTCATAATATTTTAATATCGGATACATTATTGACCAGAAAGTCAGAATTTTCAGTCATTAGCGTCCGATCCTCCGAAATTTCCAACATGTGGCAAATTGCCGAGAAGTCAAATTTCACAGTAAAATATCAATATATATTTAATCTTAAAGTAAATTGATGCATTCAAGGTAGTGTTTTATATTGTAGAAACAGTAAGATCTTATTTACCCAAAAGTCGTCGCATATAATGCAGGTGAAATATCAAAGGGTCAGAAGGGAGATTAGAGATTTAAGTGGTGTTTGGTACATACCCTAGGATAGTATAAATTATGGAATTTTGTGTATAATGGCTCCGGCTTGATCATAGTTTAAATATAATCAAATTTGTGTCAGAACTGGTAGCCAATTTTACTAAAAATAAAAGAAATATTATTTAGTTCAAATATGACTTGTTCCAGATAAAAAAACGTCTTGTTTCAAAAATTAGAGCACAGTACAATAGTATTACTAAATTAGAGGAAATTGTATAATCAAGAACGCACAGTACATACTTTTTGATTCTATTACTTGAGTCAAGGTCAAGCCTATTCTATACATGGATTGCGACTAGAGTAGTAAGCAATGAGCACCGGACAAGATACATTGGTGAAATGAAAATGTAAGAAGCATAAAGAGAGATTTTTTATTTTTTTAAAAAAAGGGTATTAAAATCTTTCATTTTAATAAATTAATAAAACATTATACAGGTTGAATTCAAATTTAGATGGTGAAAATGTATAACCTTACCAATCACAACTAATACAAGATTTTGTTTCTTTTTTCCTATTAAAGAAGGGAATAAATTATCACAATAACTATTATTTTTTCTTTGGTCAAATATCACAAATTCACACTAACTATTTCCAAGACAAATATACGTCACAATATTAGGATTCATTTTGACGAGTTCGTTTGACTCTTTGTGGCTTTTGGTGGATCCTAGGGAATAGTAAATCATGAAGTTTTAGCTCAGCACTGTAATCGGAAGTGGCCTGCAAATACATGATAAACAGAACAATCATTGGTAGTTTCATTTTTAACATAAGCATGCTGAATTTTTAAAGATGAAAAATGCTAGTGAATGCAAGATATGATTCGTGATGCGAGAGGTGGTGATGGATTGTTCATTGGGTAATTTGTTTGAATCTTAACAGTAAAACTAAACAGCACCCTTCAATTATATTTGGATCCACCTAAGAAGCAATGGAAACGAACACGTCTTATCATTTTCCGAGAACTATTAAAATCTTAATAAACCCTGCCGGCTAAAATATTCTTAATGGTTGGAACTGTTGTTCATTGCACAGCACTTATAATGTAAGAGACAAATTTAGTTTATGTAATTGTTGATCACAAATGAACAGAATTGCATTCGCTAAAAATACTAGGAGCTACTACTAGGAAAATATTAAAGCTAAAGTCAAAGGGTTAGAATAATTGGCATATCCGTGAATTGAATGCAAATCTTAATGCTGCTTGGATTTGTCTTCCTTAACAAACTCTGCACGAAGAATATAGAGATAATAAGAAAGAATAATTTAATGTTGTATTGATGTATTTTGGAATGTATATAAAGAACCTTATTTATAAGATTGTAACAAGTGTAATACAAGTGAAATAATAAGTGTAATACAAGTGATATAGTGGAAGTGTAATACAAATATAATATAAGTGAATTACAATATCAAATATAACTTAACATTTCCTCTCAAACTCAAGGAGTAAGAGAAACAATCAACTTGAGTTTTGGAAACTAATTCTTGAAATCTACCTGGTAGATGAGATTTGGTGAAGATGTTAGCTGTTTGATCTATGAAGGATATCGATTTGAGACAAAAAGTGTCTTGAAGAACATGTTGATGAACAAAATGAAAATCAATCTTGATATGTTTTGTTCGTTCATGAAATACATTATTGTGAGCACTCTGATTGTCACAATATAGGATAGTTGCAGTTGATTGGAGAACACTCATATCATCAAGTAGCCAACGGAACCATAGAAGTTCTTGAGTGGTGCCAGCAAGAGCGCGATATTCAACTTCAGTGCTAGATCGAGAAGTGAGGGATTGTTTCTTACTTCACCAAGATATGAGAAAGTTTCCAAGAAAGAAACAATATCCAGTGGTAGAGCGACGATCAGTTGGGTCACCTGCCCAATCAGCATCAGAATAGGCAGAAAGAAGAAGATTAGATTTGTTGGAGAAGTGAAGACCGTGAAACATGGTGTCTTTGATGTAGCGAAAAATGCGAAGAACTATAGCATAATAGGTAGACCGTGGAGCAGACATAAATTGACTAACCAGATGAACAACATAAACAATCTAACCAGATGAACAACATAAACAATGTTAGGACGAGTGACTGTGAGATAAGCAAGACTGCAAACTAGTTGTTTGCATAATGTGGCATCTGAGAGAATAGTACCATCTAATGGAGTAAGTTTGACATTGGTTTATATAGGTGTTGATGCCATTTTGCAATCAGTAAGGCCAGCCCGATTAAGAATATCGAAAGAGTATTTTGCTTGAGAGAGATGGTATCCTTGAGAATCAGATGGGATTTTTAGGCCCAAGAAGTAGTGGAGACGACCAAAGCCTTTCATTTCAAATTGATGGCTCGGAAACTACTTGAGATCAATAATGACATTAGAGTCATTCCCTATTATGATCATATCATCTACATAAAGGAGTAGAAGTGTTACACCAGTGAGAGTCTTTCGAATAAAGAGGCCAGAGTCATAAGAACTGGAAGTGAAGCCAAAGTCAGTAAGTGTAGAGCTGAATTTGGCAAACCAAGCCCGAGGAGCTTGTTTGAGGCCATAGAGAGCACGACAAAGTCTGCATACTTGATGAGGTGAATAAGTGTATCCAGGAGGAGGTTTCAAATAAACTTTCTTGGTTATGTCTCCATTGAGAAAAACATTTTTGACATCCATTTGAAACATGTTCCAGTTTCGGGCAGTAGCAACAACAATGATATTGCGAACAGAGGTGAGGCGAGCTACAGGTGTAAAAGTTTCTTCATAGTCGATTCCATATTCTTATGTAAAACACTTTGCAACCAAACGAGCTTTATATCGTTCCACAGACCCATCTGAATGAGTTTTGATTTTGAAAATCCACTTACGGTTCATTCAGAGATTTATTAGATGGAAGATCAACAAGATCCCATGTATGTGCTTTTGTTAATGCCTGTAATTCATCTGTCATAACTTGCTTCCAATGAGGGTTAGAACTAGCTTCTCTATAGTTTTGGGGTTCATGATGAGATAAAATAGTAGAGAAATATTGGTAATCACGAAGATAAAAGGGAAGACTACTTACATGGGTAGAATGACGAAGTGATGACTCTGGACAATCAGGTAGTTGGTCTTCAGAGGATGTTGTTATGGTCAGTAGAAGAAGCAGACACATCAGGAGAAGCCGTAGTAGACGATGGTGAAGGTAATAGAGCAATGTCAGGAGGAAATAAATCAATAGTTAGGTCATTAAAAAATGAGAGCGAGGTAGGAGATGAGACATGAAATGAGGAAATAGAGGAAAACATTTTATGTTCCCAAAAGATGACATGACGAGAGATGCGCAATCGTTTAGAGATAGGGTCCCAACAACGATAGCTTTTGTGTTATATTCCATACCCTAAGAAACAACAAAGACGAGCACGAGGTTCCAATTTATTGCGTTCATGAGGGTTAAGAAAAACAAAATAGGCACAACTAAATACTTTGAGCAGTTCATAAGATGGAGAAGTACTATAGAGACGCTCATAAAGGGGATTGATTGTGAATAATAAGCCTGGGAACATGATTGATGGTATAAACAGCCGTAAAAGCTGCTTCACCCCAAAGCATTCAGGATAAGAACTAGAAATGAGGAAAGTGCGAATAGTATTAAGAATATGTCTGTGTTTTCGCTCAGCTCTTCCATTTTGTCGAGATGTGTCAGGACAAGAATATTGAAAAAGAGTCACATTTTGTCGAAGAAATGCAATGTCAAAATGCCCAAATTCACCATGGATGGAAGGTATGGTGGTGTTACGGAACCAGGTAATAATTTGATGATGTTTACTCTCCCAGTCTTCAAGGCAGTCAGCAAATAAGGAGTTATTTTCAGTGGTTTCTTGGATGAATATAGAGATATCACCAGTTATGAAACGTCATAGTTTGCGTCCTTTCAAGAAAATTTTCATTGCTTGTGCCCAGGTTAGGTAGTTAGTAACATCAAGGATGGTAGAGATTGGTTTTGGGACATCATTTTGATCCATTTTAACGAAATAATAGAGGAAATATAAAGAAAATATATAGAAACAATATAAAGGAGTGTATATAGGTCACAAATATCCTTAAAAATTAAAAAAAGAGTCGAAAACAAGCCTGGAACCGGTCTGTGAAGAGATGAACAAAAAATCGGGTGAACCGGGTTTGAAGTAAGCCGAGTTAGAGTGAATTGGGTTGAGATGAGCCGGATTGGAGTGAGCCGGGTTGAAGTGACCAGGTTGGAATGAGTCGGGTTTGGGTGAGCCGGGTTGGCTATGATGAAGGGAGGCAAAATTTTGATAGAAATTCTAGAGGTATATGAAAGGCTCTGATACCATGTAAAGAGTATAGAAAGATAAGAAAAAAGAATGATTTAATGTTGTATTGGTGTGTTTTGGAATGTACATAGAGAACCTTATTTATAGGGTTGTAACAAATGTGGTACAAATATAGTACAAGTGAAATAGTAAGTGTAATATAAGTGAAATAGTAAGTGTAGTACAAGTGAAATAGTGGAAGTAGTACAAGTATAGTACAAGAATAGTAAAAGTGAAATAGTGGAAGTGTAGTACAAGTATAATATAAGTGAATTACAATATCAAATATAACTTAACACTCTCAAGTCAAATCCAAGGGAATCTACCCCAGTAAGTATCTAGTATCACCTCCTGCAATTAGTTTCAACCAGAGGAGAAAGAGAGAGAGGGGGAACAACATATAAAATGCACTAACATGCATTATCAATCCTTTTATGTAACAATAAGATCGTATGTATTACCTCTACTTGGATACCCTTTGATCTCCAATAGAGAGATTTGAGAGCTTGAGTGGTCTTTTCTCCGTTTTCTTTCAGACGAGATACAATTTTAGCTGTTGAATGTGTAATGGCATCAGGTTGAGCTTTCACGTAGTCTCCTATTTCAACAGAAGGCTTTGGAGCAGTAGAAAAGAAAGATCTTATGAAAATTAATTTGAGCAGTTGAATAAGGAAATACAGGTTAAAGAAAACTGCAATATAATATTGTAGTCTCCAAAACATCTAATGTAAAATTTCCTGTGAAAAGTTAGATTTGAATGATTCATTATCTTCAACATGATATGTACGAGAGGATCATTTCATTTATATGATCCAACAGTTATATGTTATGACTGTACACCTTATATCAGTAAGTAGGGTTTAGATAAGGTTCATATATGCCATGATGTCAACCTTAACATGTCAAATGCTGCCTATTTTATGGAGCATAATGCAGTCATAAAGGTGTGAGATGAGTTATTTTTGGAGAGTACAAAGTTGATGAACAACCAAAAAATTCGAGATGCTATAAAACCTAAAAGGTACCTGAAGTCCATGGGCTGAAAATAGCTGAATTTTAATCATCTCCAGCTAGTAGAATGTTATCCCATTTGAAGGAATTTCTTCCTTCTCCAAATCCTCTGCCCAACCTGAGCTATCCTTGGAAGATGCTGATTCCTATTCATAACCATTTATGCTAACACGACCTAGTGAATTGTCTTCTACAACTTCCCCAACTTGATTGATGTTAGCACCACTTCCCTCATTATCCGTTAGATGCTTCTGGATGACGGAATGTTCCTCAATGAAGGCAGATCTTAAAACACCTCGAATAGACAGGCTAGCTGGTGGCTGGTCCATCCAATCTGTAGGATTATCTGAAGCCACCTAAAGATACAAACAAAGAGGAAGAAGATGAATCACATTCATTAGTGATTGTGACCTAATACAATAGAGAAACTGCATAGCGTGTTTTGAGTGGGTATATAAAAGCACCAAAAACACTAGACCTTCATGTCTCATCATATCTCTTTTACAAGGGTGCAGTGTGACTCCAACATACAACCAAAATACAAGCAATTACCTCAGCCACCTTTTTGGCAAAAAACATTGGATGTGATGAATGCATGGTTTCCAGGTCCCTGATCAGCAAGCAAATATTGTACCTCAATAACTGTCCTCGAAGTTTCAGCAGTAGTAAGTGTAGCATCCCCATTATTTTCTACAGTCAGT
This sequence comes from Hippophae rhamnoides, assembly GCA_033030585.1. Taxonomy (NCBI): domain Eukaryota; kingdom Viridiplantae; phylum Streptophyta; class Magnoliopsida; order Rosales; family Elaeagnaceae; genus Hippophae; species Hippophae rhamnoides. The sequence goes on from CM065432.1 coordinate 54,055,169, forward strand.
GTGGCAGTCTCCTCAAAAGGGTGATATCGTGTACTCCCATTATCCTTTATGGGATCGAAACCTGAACCTAATTGCTTTGTACATGCTCGAACCCTGCTCTTTAGAAGAATGTTCCTTCATTTGAGCGAACTACTGTTTGATCTTGGACACTTACTACTCCTGCATCATAAAAAGCAACCTATTCCTTTTATTAATCATTTACCCTCATAGTTATTTTCTGCTAAGCATTCCAAATTTTCACAAATTAGCGAGCAGCTGAAGAATTTGATACAACAAAAATGGCAGAAATAAACTATTTCTGAGTCTAAACATTAAAAAGATAAGACGTCTTTCACTATTTAAAATTATATTGCACAGCTTAATATAACCAATGCCTTTTGGTTATATTAACCTAAAAGAATTGTAAAATTGATTTAACGAGTAGCAATGTTAAGTTAAAATCAGCATCTGGTACCATGGCACATCGAATCCGCTGGAATGTGAAAGCCGGCACGGTTTTACATTGAAGACCCTCATCAAATCTTCTGAGCCAAAAATTGGACGATAATATACGTGAAATTTAAAAGAAAATAAACAAATTGTAAATGAGAAAATAAGCAAAATACGAAGAAGAACTTAGAATAGCTTTCAGTATTACATTACAAGGAATAGCGGCGGAGGAGCAGAGATTCAAGCCGGCAGCGAATTGGATGGTCGTGGCGAATCGAACAATCACAAAGCAGTATATTCACTTTCTTTCGTCTCTAACAAGTTCGCTGCTTGAGGTTGAAGATGAGGCACTCGTTGCCTTCAATTGTGGTTGAAATTCCGTACTCTACCGTTGCTCCAAGCGGGATTGATATTTTTTTGGGCATATTACTGTTTTATTAATTCGTAAACTAATTTTAAATTTTTTTCAAAATAAATTAATTGTAATATAATAAGGTAAATTTTGAAATAAAATAAATGTGTTATCTGATTGCAACAATAATTAAAAAAACACTTTTATTTTTTATTAAATAAATAAAATTTTATGTGATTAGATTCATATAATAGAATAGTGAGTAATATTACATATATCATGAAGTAATTTGTCTAGTACAAAAAATAATAATAATTAAATATTATTTATAGGTTAAATATTTAGTTATTATAATATTTATCATTATAAATATATGAATTTAAAGAAAAAATTGATTTGTACGTGATATTCACAAAATGATTATAGGAAAATTTAAAAATAATATTATTATAATTTATAATAATAAAAATAACAGTTTAATAATATTAAATAACGTTTAATTGAATGATATTAAATATGAAATAATATGTTATTTTTATTATTTTTTAAAATTTAAATATTTAAAAATTAAAATAATAATATTACAAAGTAAAGTAAATTATTATGGTAACAAAAATAATTTGTTAATAATAATTTTATTTTATAAAATAATATATTATTAAAAAAATAAATATATAATCAAAAAATATATGTTAAAATAATTGAAATATAATATATTTCTTCCTAAGTATACATCAAACACATAAAACAAAGTATATATTTATATTTTTTCTAATATAAGAATAGATGATTTAAAACCGTATAACATAAGAACACATATTCATATCAATTATAAACGCGATGAAGTTTAAAACTTTAAGAGATTTTAGTAATTATTTATCTTTATTAAAAAATATAAAAATAAGTTGTGATAAATAGGAAAACAAAACGTAAGAAAAGGGAGAAATAAGAATTGGGGAAAGCGAAAAAAGAAAAGAAAAGAAAAATGATGTGAGGTTAAAAATGAAAAACAAAACCGGAAAAGTACGAGTGTATGTATTCGATTCCACGTACCATAGTTTCGCTCTATCTCTTTTCCACACCAACGCTGGCCGTAAGTATCCTCCAACTCTTTTGCCGCTGGCCAATAGTCTCCACAATCCACTTTAACACTCCCTTGACCGTGAAGTATTCTGCTTGGTTGGGTTTTAGTTTGTAATAGGTAATCTTTCTGCCTTATCTTGATTTATTGGTTTCAGTTTTATTCTTTATGCTTAAATTGCCCACCTGGTATATATGGTACTGTGATATTAGCTAGTTTAGTGATCTGATATGATGATTTATGTATATTTTCAATCATCCAAATGTGTTATTCTCAAATTTTCAGTACATTTCAAGAACCTCATTTTTTAACTGCGGCCTAGGGCCTCACAAACTCTTGAGCCGTTCCTGATGCTTGGATTGGCATACTACCCCACTGTCGCTGTTAGTCGACTGGAAGCTATTAAAATTTACAGGACTACGAGCAGATTTGTGGTAAGTTTGATTAATAAATTACTGGCTGCCTGTGTTTGCAAATTTGTTTTTCACTTAGCACAATCTTTTACGTGTGAATGTTGTCTGTGAGGAACAATACAAAGTTCAGGAAAGTTGCAAATTTTAGACAACGTTTTGTGATTTATTTATCTATTGGCATCTAAGAGGACTCTTTGTTTTTAGGGTGCGGAGTAGGACTAGTCAAATATCTTTGCCAAGTTGGATATTTTACTCCACTAAAAGTTAGTACGTTTGAAGTTCCCTAAGTTTGCAAAATACAACACCATAAGTACTAGTGGGATGAAGTGTCGTTCAAGTCTGTTATATTTAAAGAAAATATACTTTAAGCGCTTATTTATTAGGTGGGGTACTACAAGTCCACTATCTTTACAAAAAAGGATCACAAAATTACATTTTGTAAAGACAATAGATTTGTACTGTCTCACTTTTATAAAGATAATAACCTGTTTGGACTTGTGCTCACCTAATAGATATGGGACTAAAATGTATTTTCTTTAAAGGTAACGGATTTAAACTACTTTTTTTTCCGATCCTAGTGAACTTTCAGTATCTAACTTTTCAAACCTAATGAAACTATGGTGATTAATTGTGCCATTATGGTACACCATAGTTCTGCTAGATTTGAAAACCTCACTGTAAACTTAGTGGACTTATATATTAGTAACTTAAAGATAATGTACTACCCTGTCGAAGTTGTCTAACCTACTATATTCTTAGGGTATTATTCTCTTGTTTTTATTATGTCTTTCTCTATTTCCCCATCTCCCTTGCCTATGGAAATTTTGCAGGTATGCAAGATAAAAGGCCCTAGGCCAAGATCCCCTCGAGTATGGAAAACGAACAAGAGGATTGGGACTATTTCCAAATCAGCAAAGCTTGTTGAGTGTGTAAGCTTTATATTCAATTCTTTTTGTTTTTGACTCTCTTTTTCTTATTGCTATGCATACTTGACATTCCTTTCCTTTTAGTCTTGATGTTCATATCACAGATAAGAGATTATGCTTGTGCATGCTTTGTGAATTAGTTATATGCCTTGCTGTTAATTTTGGAAAGTTTCAAAAATTTGTTTCCATTAGGACGTTTGTAACATTTCTCCACATTGTAATTTCAAGCGTAGGACTCATTTAGACATTAACTTAAGGGCTACTTACTTTGTAGATAAAGGGATTATCAAATGTCAAAGAGGAAGTTTATGGAGCTCTTGATTCTTTCATTGCCTGGGAACTAGAATTCCCTTTAATTACAGTGAAAAAGGCATTGAAGACCCTTGAAAATAAAAAAGATTGGAAGAGGATAATTCAGGTACATCCCCCCTCTGTTTTTTTTTGTTTGTTAGTAGTTTCAAATAACTGAGTCAAACCAATTATATTTGGAGTTATAGATGACAAAATGGATGTTAAGCAAAGGTCAAGGAAGAACAATGGGAAGCTATTTCACATTATTGAACGCGTTTGCAGAGGATGGGAGACTTGAAGAAGCTGAAGAGCTGTGGACAAAATTATTTTCTGAGAATTTGGAAAGCATGCCTCGTATTTTCTTTGACAAAATGGTTTCTATTTACTATCACCGTGGCATGTACGAAAACATGTTTGAGGTATTGTAATTCGATTTATCAATTCTTTTAATGGTAGTTTCAGTAAGCTGTCTTTTATTGTGTATTTTATAATGAATTTTCGACTCATTTTGAATTCTCAAGCTATTGTCATATGGCTTAGCGAGATGATAGGTTGTGTAACTTGATGCTAAGGAATCCCTGCTTATGCTGGAACTTTAACTTTGACCTTTTTTTCTCTTTGTAGATATTTGCTGACATGGAGGAACTTAGCATCCGACCTAGTGTTTCAATTGTTTCAATGGTTGGAAAGGCCTTCCAAGAATTAGGTATGTTGGATAAATACAAGAAGCTAAAAAAGAAGTATCCACCACCAAAATGGGAATACCGTTATATTAAAGGAAAACGTGTTAAAATAGAAAGAAAAGACCTTAATAAGTTGGATGATGTTGATAGAGGCGCAGGTGATGTTGAGAAGTCGGATTATAGCAATGAATCATCTGAAGAAGTGGAATCAAATTCAGTTGTACACATTGTTGAACCTGAAAATGTAAACCAGATAGAGAATGTTGAACAAGCACAATTGAATGAATCATCTGAAGAAGTGGAATCAAATTCAGTTGTACACATTGTTGAACCTGAAAATGTAAACCAGATAGAGAATGTTGAACAAGCACAATTGAATGAATCATTTGAAGAAGTGAAATCAAATTCAGTTGTACACATTGTTGATCCTGAAAACGTAAACCAGATAGAGAATGTTGAACAAGCACAATTGAATGAATCATCTGAAGAAGTGGAATCAAATTCGGTTGTACAAATTGAACCTGAAAATGTAAACCAGATAGAGTATATTGAACAAGCACAATTGAATGAGTCATCTGAAGAAGTGGAATCAAATTCAGTTGTACACATTGTTAAACCTGAAAATGTAAACCAGATTAGAGGATGTTGAACAAGCACAAATGAAGCTCAAGTTTGAATCAGAAATATCTTCTTGAATAGTGAGATGCACATTGAATTGACGTTTAGCAATGAAGGTGTCCAAGGCTACTAAGAAGAGTTTCATTTTATTATTTAGGATACCTCAAAATTCTGTGCAAGATCTTAATGAGACGTCAATACTGAGAGACCACGTGAAATGCTGGTCTTTCTAGATGATCTTTGCAATAAAGTTGAAAAGGAGCCTCGTGTTTAGGGAATGAATCACGTATTAATCAACTCTAAAATTATTGCTTATGGAGAAAATTCTCCAAAAAAAGTATACCTAAGTGGGCAGGATGGAATGTTTAGCTTTTGTAATTACTTCAAACCTCTGCTGTCTCCCGATTTTGGAAATTGATGGGTTTTTGTTTTTGCCTTGTTAATTACTCAAAGACGGTTTATTCTTTTAATTCAAGATCCATGAGTTCGTTATTATGTTCTCTTCAGATTGAACAGGTGCTTCTTCATTTTTCTAGCATGCTTACGTAGAAAGAAAGAATTCCAAAGTTTTAAGACGCAGTGGGGAAAAAATATGAAGATTGGAAATCAACAAGTTCTTAACGCCTATGTGCTATAACTCTATGAGAAATGCCAATATCACCCAATTTTAAACACATTTTTGCACCCATATCTGTCAGAATTATTTTAAAAAACAAAAAAATGAATCACTTTTATAGATAATATTGAGACATGACAAAATCTAAATAATATAAATGCAAAAATAAATACGAATTTATGTATCTTTAGCATTCATACTCGGTGTAATCAATTGTTAAATTTCCAACCATAAAGTTAGAAGAGATAAAAAGGTATAAAGTGGATGCTTAACTTGCAAGGTCTACATTATCAAAACTTGCTACTTGGTATTGCAAATTAGAGCAAACAATCAGGTACTATCACTGTGGTTAAGTTCTTTCACCAATGTATGGGTGAAAGAACAAACTAAAAACGTGTCTTTTTGTCTTTTTGTCTTTTTGTCCTTTTGCATTTCTGGAAAATAAAATTGTGTTTACTCTTCATCCGAGCCTGAACTTTCTGAACTTGAGTCTGTTTTATGTACTGTACCATTGGCAATAGTACCCTTCTTTCTTGTATCCTCTTTTTGCCGCCCTCGTCTTCACTGTACTCACCCTCATATTCATCATATTCCTCCTCTTCATTCTCTTCTTCCTCTTCAACTCCATCTTCTGCTACCAAACCACCTCTATCACAGCCAATCCAAGAGTCGCACAAGCAATAACAAGTTAAATTATAGTTGCCCTCTTCTGGGGCCTGGAATTTGCCCATCACCAACCTAACCTAGATCCATTCTTCACCTTTTCAATTGCTTCTTTGATTGCTATACTAGTCTCCTTCGCAATTGCTCCAGAACCCTCCATTGTATCCTCAATAGCCTTGGAAGCTGCTGTAATAGCTGCAGCTTCATCCATGAAACTGACCTTTTGGGAAAACCATACATTATTCGAGACAGAATCCGCAAGCAAAAACCAGAAATTTCTTCCTTGTAAAATGGGAAGTGAGGGGCATGAGGAAGGGCACCAATCAAACTGTTACAGCGTTTAAGTGATACCCAAGCATGAACTGTGACCATGTCCTTCTTGTACACCCTCTTTGCCTTCAGTCTCACAGCGAGCATCAACTGTTATACAAGGTATCATTTTTAGCACCATGTCAATATCTTGTACTTCTGCAGAAGAAAAACCAGCAGTTTTAGAAAGCAGTTCTGCACGGTCTTCCAGAGTCATCCCGAAGCTCCTGGAATGTTCTCACTTTCTACATAAGAGGAATCAAAAACCTTTAAAAGAAATATCAAAAGGTAAAACAAAGAATATGGGAGAAATAGATTAGAAGGCACCACCAAAATATAACCTATTGCTGGTATTGTAATATTGAATCCACTCAGTCTCAAGAATGGAGTTCAATAGAACCTTTTCAAGCTTATTATGGGAGCTAGAAGTTCAACAACACAATATCTGCATTTCTAAAAGAGCAAATGCTTTCAACGTCTAGATGAGTTAAAAATAATTTTTAAGGTTTAGCACACCATTACGAGCCCATAGTTTCAAACTGAAAGCTCTTAAGAAAAGTGATGGTGCTAAGAAAAAATAAAAAATGTGTCATTGGGACACAATATGAACTCTTCCTCTCGTCAATAAATTTCAGAATAAGTACATAACATAACCCCCCATAGATATAGTTTTATTTTTAAACCCCTCTCATGGCTAAACATAAGTTTTTTTAACATAATAAATATGTGTTTAACGCATCTTCATAAATGCACTAAACATGTTTTTTTAATAACATGATGAATACATGTTTTTTTAAGGGACAAATGAAACCATTTGACTAAGTGGTTATACAAAAAAGAAGCCATAAATTTCGCACATTGTCAAACTCCAAAGTTTGCATTTAATCAAGTCAAATCCATCACTTAATATAATTGTGCTCACATAATGGCTAGAAAATGGGAAAGCCTACCTTTAGAAGATTATCTAATTCAATCATAAGGAATTACCTTGCGAGCTATTTTTTTAACAACAGCCTCACTCCAATGCGGCAGCTGCAGAAAAGGTGCAATGCCTTACCGGATCCTCCAGTAGCCTTCCTTGCACGGAGAGGAACAGCCTGCATCACACAGTAAATGAACTTGGATTAATGAATGAAACTTCTAACGAAAATAGCCAATATTACATCTACCTACTTCTGACTTTTATCCACTACCAACTTGTCTTTTTGGAAAACACATTACCTGAATGATACATTGAGAAAGCTCAACAACTCCAATTGCAGGCCTTAGCCATCCATGCCCTTGGGCAGTGCAAGGTATGACAGCCATCTGTACAGGAAGCATTACCAAAACCAAGTGATAGTGGTTTAGCAAGAGTCCTATCATGAACAGAAAAACAGCAAGAAGAAATAGAGTTTCATAAAGTTAAGTTCAGAAATAGAAGTTAGTAAAACATCACCTGAACGAAAAAATCCAGTTGACTGAAAGTCCAGACATGGACGCATGGTAACTAAGAATCCTGGGCTACAGCTATCTAATGCCAAGCTTATCTCAAATGAAACAGGTATATTTCTAGCATCAAACCTTAGCCTATAACCTGTTTATTCACTCAAGAAAATATGTCCCAACAAATTTTCAATTCACTCGGTGTAAAGGATTGCTCATGTGTATGCACAAGTGTGGACATGCATTATATGTGTCTGCACACACATGGTATATATTTGCAATGAAAAGTATGACCGCAACCGGAGAAAGGGATTCTCTAGACTTAAGAAATTCACTATATACATGTTTGGAGAATTGGAACACATAGAGAAGTATCACTCTGATGTAAATGAATAGATTACACTTGTGAAATCAATTCATAAAAAGCAATTGACCTAAAAAATCATCAAAGCATCATCAAACAACCTTATTTACCCCGCCCCCCCACTTCTTCCTTCTTTTTTATTAGTGTCAACATAATTAAACTTATGTAAGGGGAAACAAATTTGAATCAATAGTAAGAAAGTGCAGGCCTGTGAAGAGACACGAAGCACCAACTCTAGAAGTGTACCAGAATACAAGAACCGAAATTACGAAATAGGAATCAACTTCATTAATTCTTCGAGAAGGTGAGAAGCAAGTTCTAGTACACATCTAAAATCAACTTGCAAAGAAGGGGATAAAGAAACTGACTCGCGAGTTAAATGAGCTTGAATCAACAATTCTGTCTGAATAAGTACACACATAACAAAGTAATCACTATCACATATATATTATATACACTTGATTTCTTTACTCTTACAATAAAGGTGCAGTGACAACCTTAACAAGAGTCGGATGCTGCTTCCAAAATTTAGCCTGAACTTGCTTGATATTCTTGAGGTCAAAATTCAAGTCAAACCTCACCAACAAAAAAAGCTTCTGAAGTGGTTCAGTGTTAGTCCTACATACTGGAATTTCCATATATTCAGCAGCTTTTGTGAAAACATCCATGACTTTGCTGCATATCTGAATGAACTAGAAAGTAGTTATAACAAAAATAACATCTTCATATACACATAAGCACTAATGTCTGAGAGAAAACAATCCAATTCTTGAATAAAACTAACACTATATAGGCCTTTTGAAAGTAGCTGATATTATATTTTGAGGAAAATATTTACCTTGGAGCCAAAGAAGGTTTCATAAAGTAAAATGTTGACAGCGTCTAATGCATAACATAATTGTCAGCATATTTTGACGACTTTGAAAGATATACCACAGCTATCACCACGGGCAAGAGAATACAAACACCAACAATCCAAAGTAGCAGTATTTCACCTGATGCCCCATTAAAATTTAATAGAAACTGAGGCAGAGCTATGCCCATTTGAAAACCCTATTCTAAAATGAACCAACATAAGCTTCATAAACATGATAAAATATGTCTGTATTCCTAGCAGAAAATCACAGGAGTCACTGTTCATAAAACATAATGGTGATTACCTGTTTCCCATCCGGATGGCCATATTTCTCAAAGTTCTCACAAGCGAGCTACTGGATCAATCAAAGCTTGATAAGCCTTGGATATGTATTTCAACAAAATATTTATTGATCTCTGGAAGAATAAAGGAAAAACATCAGACATTTGGAATTTATAGATTGCAAGAACTCGTTTTGTTATCTTTAATAATCTTCAAGGCCCTGTAATGACATGTACATAAAGTCGGAAAAGAAAAGAAAGGAAAAAAAGAAGTCCCGAATCTGGGTTTTTATCTGGATGGGTAGTTTACAGATAATTTCCTATATGCCTTTTTTATTTCATTGGCTGAAGCTCCATGATCCTATCCAAGAATACTGGAGGGCTCAAAAACTTGAATCGGGGAGAATAATTGGGGGAAGAAGCAAAATTCTTCACCATCATGCACAAATAGCATCATAAACACATGAAAAAGGCAAAGAAATCAAAACATAAAACACTGACTAAAATAGAACAATGATAGCCAATTGCTTTCTGGTACAATGATATAAGTGTATTGTAGGCACTTCAACCTCATGGGTTCGACCCCATCCATGACAAGTATGTGGGCAATATATGAGTGGCTAAAAGCTTATTTCAACAAATAAACAGAACAACTATAAAATCCCAAAGCAGAAACAGGTTCCTATATTAAAATACAGGGACAGTAGCCACATCCAATCACCTTTTGCTACAACTTCTTTCTCTGATTAAGATCCATTCAAGCAGGGGGCGGTGGGGATCATAGGATCCATTCAAGCAGAAGTTCAGTTAAAACTTATACCACACCGCTTATATTTTTGATATTGTTAACCAAGACAATCATCGCAGCCCAAAGCAGAACTAGAGTGAGATTGCTCCATGTTGAGAAGTTTGAAATCTGCGAAATAAAATAATTGAAATATGCATTTATTAGCAAGTCAAGAAGAGAAAATTCATAAGCATTACGGAAGGAGATTTAGTTCAGAGAATAACGAATAAACCGACCCACTTGAAAAATTGATTTGCGATGTTTCCCCAAATGGGAGCAGTCAAGCACTGGCAATGGATTGTTTTTGTTTTCTTAGTTGCAGCACGAAAAAATTTCAGTATAGTGTAAGGTACAAGGGGCAATGCCATAATAGTCAAAATGAAAATTGGGAACAAATCACTATTCTCTTCTGAAACAGCCATGTCTACCTTCTGCCTACACAGTAAGCTGTATATATGTATTATGCCTGAAGAAAAGAAACAGCAAAGTTATATGAAAATATTGTGATTCCTCTTTATTTATGTTCATGCATGCACTCCACTTTCATAAACATAAAACCGTTGTCTGATGATACTAATGGCGTGTGATTATGATGTTTTGGAGGTTTAACATTCATTCGACAATTCTCTCTCTTCTTCCTAAATCCTAACATGGTGCCAAAATGGGTCTTTGAGGACCTAACTAATTGCCATAGACATTTTTCCAACATTCCTCCATTCACTCAAGTAAATACCAGAAGAAACAATCAGACATGACCACCATAAGGGAAATAAGTAAAAATTCAAAGGCACATGATTCAATCAAAAACTGTATTCCCGCAAAACAAAACAAGTCACAGAATGTATTTTTGACTGATAAATTGAAACAAGTAGAATATTCACAAAAGTTCTTCGGACAATAGAGAATATATGAAACCCCACTAGACATGTAGTATTTCCATGCAGCCTGACTGCTAAAACTTTACTGACAGACTTCGGTCATGATTTGACCAACTAAAGGCAGCCATTTTATTCCCACAACAATAAAAGACTAGAAAGAACTCCTCAACCTTCTAATGAATCTAATCAATAAAAAAAAAACTCAATTGATCATCATTAACCCTTAAACCTAAGCATCTCCAAATAGGAATAGTATATCTCTGACTTTTAGGCAATTAGTACCATATCATACAGCAAGAAAGGCTTAAGAGTCGACAACTATCAGTATAAACAGAAACCAATTGAAAAGGCAATACAAAACAGAAAAGGAGCACAAATTAAGACCTAAACAAACATAAAAAGCAACTATAACTGAGCTCCTTTAAACACATATTACAATTCAAGTAGCATAAATACCCAATTTTAAACCTCAAAACAAATATTAGTCATTATACTGATGAAGTATCCTGAAAAAAACGAAAATGGAGATCGCGGGAGGCAATTACACGTTTTTACTTTTTAGTGCAGTGTGGGCGCAGTACAATACGTTTGGACATTTTAATATGATTTAATTGTATGATATAAATTTTTTTATATATATATAAAATTTTATTTTTAGAAACCCCTCTAAATACCTTATAGTCATGGTTAGGCAGCTCGTGTTCTTACCTAGGAGAGCATAAACCCACTCGCCTCATCTGCAATAGCTTCGAACCATAGTCGCACTATTCCTCACCCTCAGGGCTTCAACTCTGTGACCTTTTTCTTCTTTCCAATCATCCTAATTTCAACCATGTCTATACATTTTATAAAGTTCTCTTAAATCGAGTTCTTTTAGTCGGACTCGTTGGTTGAATTTGCCAGTTAGATTTTTAGTATCTAGTTAGGTTCAATCCAAGAGGTAAGTTTATGTATTTTAATAATAATGTTTATACAAAATTTTCATCTTTATTTTTTAGTTTCATTTATAAAATTTAATAATAGTTTATGCAATGTGTTTTAATAATTCCAATGATTAATTTTAACTTACACTTTCTTTTTTCTAATTAAAATTTTACCTAACACTTAGGTACATTATTAAATTTATTTTTTTTTTACCATACGAGTAATTTATTATCCATGAAACCAAACCAACTTTAACTATAAATTTTAATTTATTACAAAAATCGCTTTTATTCAAAATATTTCTTTTGGATTATTGCATTGAAATGCACTCATTATATTTAAACTTATAAGATAAATGTATGCATGTTATTATTTTACCGCTAAATCAACATTAAAAAATATGCTTTCGATACTTATAATGTAATTTAACATTCTACCAATATTAATCTATATATATATTTTATATTGTATATACATTTTATATTAACGATTATTATTATCTTTAATATTTTAATTATTATATAATTTATTTATGATTTTTATTTTTTATTTTTTTAATTAAATATTATATTATTAATATTTAAAATATTGATAATTATTTTAAAATTTATTTAAAATGTTAATTATATGCTTAAATTTTTTATAATAATAACAATAATATTATAATTTTAATTAAAATCAAATTCAATAATAATTATTTTTAATATTTTAATAAATTATGTAATTGTTTATGACTAATAATATATATAAACAAAAAGTGACTCAAGAATTTTATTTCTTATGTTGTATATATAACTTACTTATTTAAAAATTTTATTTTTAATCTCTCTTAAAATACATATATTTTGTATTTTTAAAACTTTTAACATATGTTTAACACATATTTTTAATTTAATTTTTTTATATAAATATATTTTCATAAATATAAATATTAAAATATTTATATTATGTAATAAATATCGAAAACATGTAATAAATATATGTGCATAGCTAATTTTTTTTAGATGAAACTGAATCATGCATGTTTTAGTGTATTAAATATTACTTACAAAATCTATAAATTGAAGATAATGAGTTATAATTCAAAAATATGAAACTTATTTGAATATATTAAAGTTCTAAAGTTCAAATCTTATTTACATATTTATATTTTTTTAAAAATATATTTCATTGATAAATTTGTAACATGAATCTTAATAAATGTGTATTTTTTTCCTAAATAATGAAGGTGTATTATGACACTTTGTTGATTTTACTTTCACAAATTAAATATATTAGTCACATTTATTAAAATTAGTATAATTTAATAATATTATTAATATTTTGAATACTTTATTCATTTAATTTTGATTTCTTTAGGACGTTATTTTTGTTAAAAAAACTTAATTTAAATTGAAATAAATTTTACATCCAACGAATATGTAATTAAACATTTGAAGATAAAAAAATCTCAAAAAATCAAAAAATAAAAATAAAAAAATAAAAAAAATTTATGAATTAAAAATAAGATGATTAAAGAGTATTAATTTAAAATAATAACAATGTATTTAATTTGCAAAACTAAAATAAACTCAAGTGTAATTTTTTAATGAATTATTTATAAATTTTATTTGAATTAAAAGAAAAATATTATTTATATATGTGCTAGAAGTTAACAAATTATTTTGGATAAAAATATTAAACGTGTTGAGATTCAAACTCTAAGGTAGCTCAATCATTAAATATATGTCCAAAATGTTTCAAAAAATGAACATATATTTAATACATTTATAAATATGCATGAAAATATATTCATTACGATGTAAGAAATGAATGTACTTTTAAATTTTAAAAAGATTAAAAATAAAATTATATTTATAAAAAAATTTGTGTTTGTAATTAATTCTAATAATAATTGTATATGGAAAAACAATTTAGCACCTATAAGTTTATAAAATATGAATATATAATTAGTTATTAAATCATTCAATTATAAGTTGAGATTTGCATTAAGTTATTTGATATGGTGTAAATTGTGTTATTTTTAGTAATGTAAATTTATATTTATATTTTTTCATATCTAATTTAATACTAATATATTATTTTAAAGAATTTATTTAAAATATATATATTTATACGTATGGATTTGTAAATGAAATGAGTGATATTGTGGGAGAAATTATCCAATTACTTTAAATCAATAAAATATAATATTAGTTAAAAAAATTTAAATAACACATGACCAATGTTTAATAAATAAAACAAATAATGTAATTGATATGGCCCTTAACCCCGAGAAATGCAAAAGATTCCCAGGATAGTTGAAGGCAACTACGATAATGTAGTTGAAGCCTAATACCAGTATTAGGCTTCAGATTCTCAGCACGACAATCAAAATTATACTCAAGAATGAATATGAAACCAAATCCTCATATCATTCCTTTTTCAGGTTGTGTGGCTACCTAACATAAAAACTATTATAGTTTTTTTAAAATTATATTATTTAATTTCTTAAATTAAAAATAATAATATTTCATTGATTTTAAAAAACTTATCAATTAAAAATAAATAATTATTTTAATAAACTATTTTTTTATTAAGTGATTAAATACATTAAAACACAAATTTTTAATAATAATAAAATCATAATTAATATAAAAAATTCATAAAGTAATAGATTTTGAATATTTGTTATTTATCACGGTCATATTTTAATATGTTATTAATTTTTAGTTTTATTAAAAATTAAAATATATATTAAAATAAATTTTTATTTAGATTTTATTATTTTTATTTTTTCTCAAATTATTTCACATTATATATAATAGGTCTGAATGGTCATTAACTTGAACAACGTCCAATAAAATTATTTTAATGTGAAATGATAATAATAATAAAAATACATGAGTTTGATATCTTTTTATAATTATAAGTTACAAAGGGTATTAATTTTGTTATTTTTTAAAAAAAATAACTAAAATCAACCTCATCATGATTTTTTAAAAATTATATAAAATTACCTCTTAAATTTATAATGAAAATAGCACCGCAATAACATTAAGGTGATATTTGGTTTACAAAATGGAATCAAAATCGGAATAGAATGGAAATGAAACAATATTGTTTGGTTTGACCATTGGAATCAAAGAAAAAATCAATATTATAATGTTTTGTTTACTACTAGAATGGAATGAAAAAAATTAAAAATTACCTTAATACTCCTATATTCAGTAAAATTTAAATAATATCATTTAATTATTTTTTTTTCGTCAGACAAAATACATTATTGAAATTATTTTTTTTTTAAATAATTATTACTTAAAAAAATATATTATTAAAATTATTATTTTTCTAATTAGGGTTTTGAGGTTTGGGATTTATGATTTAGGGATTTAGGGTTTAGAGATTTGGGATTTGGGGTTTATGGTTTAAGGTTATATTTGTGGGTTAAGGTTTAGGGTTAAAATTATTACTTTTCTAAATAAGATTTAGGGTTTTCTGATTTAGAATTTGGAGTTTAGGGTTTTCTGATTTGAAATTTGGAGTTTAGGGTTTTTCGATTTGGAATTTAGAGTTTAGGGTTTAGGGTTTTAGTATTTGGGATTTGAGGGTTTAGGATTTTAAGTATTAGGATTTAGGTTTTAGGATTTATGGTTTAATATTTTGGGATTTGGAGTTTAGGATTTAGGATTTGAGTTTAGGATTATATTTAAGATTGAGGTAAAATTAGAAAAAAAATTGAGAAGAAAATGAAATTATGATTTTTAAAGGCGAAGAAGGAATAACAATTCTTTTTCTCCCTGATTCCTTCTCCCCTTTAAGAATCATGATTACATTCATAACTTATTTTTAAGTCTAACCAAACAAACAAATGAAATAAATCAATTTTGATTACTTTTTATTCCTTCAAACCAAACACAACATAAATATGATTAAATTAGATAAAATTTAATATTAAATATATGTAGTAGTCATAATTCATTATCATTATAAAATTTAAATATATTGTTTTATTGTACATTCTACACACGTATAAAGAGGAGAAAATGAATGGTAAGATGCTAAGTTGATAATTGCATACATACTTATGCATTGTGATCCAATTAATATTTACATAAGATAATTTTTCTTAAAAGTAAATTATTTTTCAATTTTAAAAAATTATTTTATTACAAAACACATCATAATTGTTAAGTGCCTCAATTATCCCAACAAAAAACTTAGAAAGTTACTAAAAAAAAGGAAAGCCCTAACCTTTGGTGCCATGTATGTAAATTTGTATGAGATACCTTACTAATTTATATATCCTACTAGAAACTTTTCCCACTTATTTTTACAGATTTTTAAAGGTTGTGATAATAATAATATGCTAGAAGTTGACCCATATCTATAATATAAAAATTTAAGAGAAATATTAATATTATAAAAAATTGTACTAATATTTTTTGTGTTATATCATGTGATAATATTATTTTTAAAATTAAAAAAAATATTTTTTAAATAATACTAAAACATAACACAAACATAAAAAATTGTAAGATCAATTGCTACAAAATTTCTATTATATTAATCTCATAATTATTAGTTCATAAACATTAGGTTTTATAATTTAAGAAAATTAGTCTACTTAGTTCAATTACTAATGATGTATTAAAATTAAACATTAAAATTAATGAATTTGACAAGTAATTAAAATGAGAGTATTTTTGTACACTTATAGTATAAATTAAGTGACATTTAGGTGGATGAATATATTAATTTTTTGTTATAATGGTATATATTTTATTACATTGATTAACTTTTATAAATATTAAATTTAGTGTGTTTGATATTAAAATTTTAAGATTAAATTATTAGTTTTTTTAAAAAATAAGATTATAACTGCTCACAAAAATAACCTTAATATTTCTCAACAGTTTTATAGTATAGAAAGAAAGATTATATATTATATTTAAAGTAAAATATATTAAATTTATAATTTATATAAGATAAGATTTATCATAAGAAAATATTTTAAACCATGAGCTCGAAATATTAAAGAGAATACGTGAAAAACTCACTTTATATTCGTAGTGCAGCGTACCATTGAGTAGAAGTGCCTTTTGCATTAAGTTTGTAATCTGGCTCTCATCAAAGACAATCTCAGCTGCTAGCTAAACATTAAATAAAAGAAAAATGGTTGTTTTAGAGGAGGGAGATGTTCCGGCCCTTTATGGATCACGTGGGCCTCAATCTGGAATCGTAAGCTACGTATAAATGCGTACGGTACCGGTGTACTATCACGCAGCGTAATTGACGAGCAAGCATGGACATGGGTATTTACGGAAAAGTTTTTTATATAAATACCTACTAATTGAATTATAAAATCTATACTCAAAACATTTACTATTCGAAGATATTTTTTTAACAGCGAGTAACAATTTAAAAGGTTATTAAAAAATAAAAAAAAAACATTTTCCAAACTTTATAAATATTTTATCAATAAATTCTAATTATTAATAAATATAATTAATTTAGAATATGGTTATCAATATAAACATATTTAAACCATACATGTTATTTCATGTTTTATTTTTACTCAAGATCGTACTTATTTTCAAATTTTATTTGATAAAATCGAATTAACGATATAAATAATCGCAAATAATGGAACCCGTCGTTTTTTTTTCATTCTTGTACTCCATCTAATGCAATTGTTCTCATTTTATTTAAAATATATATTAGTAATTAATTATAAATAAAAAAATTAATTTTATTATTCTAATTCATAATTATTTATTATAATAATTTTAATTATACAATATTTTTTTATAAAAAAATATTTAATTTTAAAAAAATATTCGATATTAATTATTTAAAAATAATTATATTAATTTTATATTTTATTAATTAAAAAAATGATGAGTTTATTATGCACTGTTTGTTTAGTGATTTTACATCGTATTTAATATTTATTATATATAAATTAAATTATTTTTATTAAGTTTTAAAATATATATTAAATGAGTTATATAATAATAAAAAAGTGAATTAATAATTACCACGTCTTTCAAACTACCACGTCATTACTTCAGTAATAATCATAAATAATTCTTCTCGTTTCAATAAGTCTCGTAATACATCCATCCAATATTAATTATTATAATAACTTCCAACATTAAATGACTATTTCCTTCATAACAAATACGACGAAAAAAGACATTTCTCATTTATTCCGTCATTTAATCCCTTTCACTTTTATAATGACACTAGTTTAGTTGGTTCGTGTAAGTTCATGCAAAACACGAGCTAAGTTAATATTTGATGAAGTATAATAGACTTATATTTAATAAAATAACAAAAACTAACGTACATAACTATATAATATAAATAATAAACATTAAAATTATTATATTATTTAATATTTATAAACAAAATATAACATTTTAAGATAATTTATTTTTAAATAATTATTTAATATAAATTTAAAATTTAAAATAACATTATTTAAAAATAACACTATAAAGTTTTTCTTCTATACAATTTTTTTAATTTTTGTATAAATTATGTGATGTAAGTATTTAATTATTAAAAAAATTCAAAAACTTAAATCAATAATCTATATAAAAAAATTATTTTCCTAAATAATAATACTATAAATTTAAATTTAAATGTAACTTAATTCATTATTAATGAATTAGACAAAAATTATAGTCATAGATTCATAATGACATGATAAATATAAAATATCTTACATGAAAAATAAATTTAAGTACATATATTATCATACATTATATTTAAAATTCATATTATAAAATTAAGTATATTAATATTATTATTATGTATAAATAAGACTTTAGAAATTAAATTTTTTAAATTTATTTTTTTTTTCTAAAAAAGGGACGACAACGATAAAATCGAAACATTACATTTAAAATTTTAATTTTTATATTTATAATATAAATTTAAGAATCTTGTATTATCATTGTGTACAAATGACACTTTAAAATTTTTAATTTTTAAAATTTTATAATATAAATTTAAATTAAAAAATGACCTGAATGACAATGATAAAAAAATTATTTAAGTATAACTTAATTCATACATGAGTTAGACAAAAAAACATAATTTAAGTGTACTCTGATTCATATATGAATAGATAAATAATATAATTATAAATATACAATTTAGTAGTAAGTATAAAATATCATATATAAAAAATTCAAGTTATAAATTAGACTTGATAATTAGAAGAAAAACTTATTTTGCATACGAGTAAAGAAATGATGCATTCATAAGCATACAAAACTAACAGTAAGAATAAAATATCATATAAAAAATAAAAGTTTAAGTATTGATATTATCAAAATACATATTTGATATTATTGTTCATGTACGAGAGTAGATAAATAACAATAGTAATAACCACGATAAGTGTAAACTACCTTATAAAAAAATAAAAATAAAAATATTAGAATGATCATAATATACAATTTTATTATTATTATTGTGTATTTATTAAAAATGATGCTTTAAAAATCTACTTACAATTGTAAAGTAACTTATGTAAAAAAATAAATATTTAAATATATTTATATTATTAAAATACATAATTTTAACATTATTATTCATATATAAATAGATAAATAATTTATTTGAAGTTCACGTGTTAATTATATAAAAAGTTAGACACCCTATTTCATTTTATATTGGATATGTTTGAACTTGTATTCTTTTAATACTATTAAATTACGTATCATTTTATCACGAAATAATTGGTCACATGGAACTAAATTGAAGATAATGAAGTTTTATATCAAGTATAATATTTGTGGATTACATAGATAATGTTTTTATTAAATATTTGATTTATTTATAAGTAAGTATCTCAATTTAATTAAAATATCAATAGTATTATCTTGGAATTTTCAAGTTTTTTCCCATTATGTATTAAAATTAGATTAAATATTAGCTATCTTACCATAACTTTCAATCATTATATACTTTAATTTCTTAATTTTTCTAGTAAGATTTGGTACATTAAGTTTCAATTTTCAAAAATTTGATACAAAATAAATTAAATTTGTTAAATTTAAAAAATTAATTAATTAAATTATAAGAAAAATAACTTAATTTAACATAAAATTTATATATTTGTATCAAATTTGTGAAAATTAAAAATTTAATATATCAAATATAACAAAAAAAAATAGACTCTAAATTTTGTTTAGCCTTAAAATTATTACAATTTTAGTATATTTAATTGATATAATAATTATTTTTCTATTCTATCAAGGCAAGTCTTATAATTTGAAAAAAAGAGTCACCATAGTTCTAATTAGCTAATTGCCAAAGCTATAATGTAGTAGAAAATTATGTTATCGTGGTGCATTTGTTTGAGAGATCTATCTAGATGCACAAAAAAAAAAACTCAAAGCTTCTTGTTTTGCAATGACACTTCTTCTTTCATGGTTCACATCTAGTTTAGTAATATACTGATAAGATTAATATCATTTCGCTTTCGACGAAATATTCAAAACGTAAATTGTTAAAAAATCTCATATCGACTATACATGAAATATCCATCTCATATATAAATAAGAACAATCTTTCATTTCATAACATAGATTTTGAGATGAAATTAAGTACAAATTTAAAATGGTATCAAAACAGACAAACTCATCTTGTGACATGCAGTTGTAAGCCTATCACACCCGTCGATAAATTATCAATGTGAAATAGAATGTTAAAAAATCTCATATAAACTGAACATAAAGTATATATCTCATATATAAATGAGTACAAACAATAATATTTAATCGAACACATTGCTTTAATATCCTCCGATGACAAAAGTTTCACAATAACTTAATACAACTTATTGATTTCAAAAATATATTATTAATAATTACATTAAAATAATCTCTTTATATAAAAATAAATACATCTATATCAAATAACAAATGAAGAGGTTATCCAATTCACACTGCAACAAACATTTATGACACTAAGAATATGCCACAGAAGTTTATTTATGGCATTTTAAGAAACGTAATTTTCTTCAATGCCACAAAAACGTATAGGTCAGTTATGGCATTTTATCCATGCCAAGAACAACACCAAAAGTTTGATATTTGTGGCGTTTCCAAAACGTCAGAATTAATTATTAATGGCATTTTTCAAATGCCAGTAACGATACTTGCGGCGCTAGAAAAACGCCAGTAATAATCTTTTGTCACTTGTGAAATGCTAAGAAAATCATTGAAGGAATTTTAAAACGCCATGAAAGATATTTTGTTACGTCCTGCATCGTGCAACAAAACATTTGCAATTTGGAGTCAGTACCAGAGTCAATAAACTTGAAACATAAAGCTGTAAAAAGAAAAGTGATTAATTTGGATGCTGAAACAATTTTTCATCATGACAGAAACAACAAATCAAGTCATAGTAAATGTCAACTAATATGTTTTATGATAATTATCAGATATATTTTATATTATTTCTGTTATCATATTTCTGTACAAATGTATAGTACTTGTATACAAAAGAAACAGAAAGGAAACAAATTATAACATTATTAATTTTCACTATTATTCTTGTCTGCCACATTGGTGCTGATTATCTGCCACGATTCACACCATTGTTGTCTGCTTGTTGTCTGCCATACTACCTACATGCCAACACTCCCTCTCAAGGTGATGCATATATGTCTCTTATGCCCAACTTGTCAAGTGAGTTGTAAAAGTTCTTTGCAGACACAGATTTTATGAGTATATCAACCAATTGATCTTCTGATTTAACAAATGGAAGTTGAATAATTTTTTCCTCAAGATTATGTTTGATGAAGTTCCGATCCACTTCAATATGCTTTGTGCGATCATGTTGGACTGGATTGTGAGAGATGGCAATGGCTGCTTTGTTATCACAAAATAAGTTTATTTCAGTGTTAGGAGTAACACCAATCTCAGTTAGAAGTTTTTTCAACCAAAGGTGCTCACATATTTCCTTGACCATTCCTCGAAATTCAACTTCAGTGCTAGATAAGGCGACTACCTTTTTGCTTCTTGCTCTTCCATGTAACAAGATTACCCCCCACAAAAGTAAAATACCCAGCAATAGATTTCCTATCCTTGATATTCCCTGACTAGTCTTAATCTGTATATCCAACGACTTCCAATTGACCATTCCTTGAAAACATAATTCCTTTCCCAGGAGAGGATTTTAAATAACGAAGTATTCGCATGATAGCATCCATATGGTCTTCACTTGGGCAGTGCATGAACCGACTCACAACACTCACAGCATAAGCAATATTAGGTCGAGTATGAGATAAATATATGAGTTTACCTACTAACCGTTGATATCTTTGTTTATCTGCTGGTACTTGATCCATATATTCTCCAAGTTTATGATTTTTAACCATTGGAATATCGACAGGTTTACAATCTAGTAGTCCTGCCTCTGCCAGTAGGTCCAGAGTGTATTTCCTTTGGGAAAGACATATGCCTTGTTTTGATCTTGTTACCTCAATACCTAAGAAGTATTTGAGCCCTCCCAAATTCTTCATTTCAAACTCATTTGACAGTTGTTCTTGAAACTTAGAGATTTCTTCTTTATCATCCCCTGTAATGATCATGTCGTCTATATAGACTATAAAGGTTGTTATCTTCCCTAATCGATGTTTTAGGAAAAGAGTATGATTAGAGTTGCTTTTTTGGAACCCATATTTCTTCATTGCTGAACTCAACCTGCCAAACCATGCTCGAGGTGATTGTTTTAGTCCATACAATGCTCGTTGTAATCTACATGCAGTTTCTTTTCCTGATGTAACAGTATATCCTGGTGGGATATTCATGTAAATCTCTTTTTCAAGATCACCATGAAGGAAGACATTTTTTACGTCAAGTTGGTGTAATGGATAATCTAAATTTGCCGCAAGAGATAACAAGACTCTAACGGTTTTTAGTTTGTTTAGCCACAGGTGAGAAGGTTTCTTGATAATCTATCCCGTGTTTCTGTGTATATCCTTTTGCTACAAGCCTCGCCTTGTATCGATCAACTAACCCATCTGCTTTATACTTAATGGAGAAAATCCACTTACATCCTACTATCTTCCTCCCTTGAGGCAACTCGCTTAACACCCATGTGTTATTCTTCTTTTATAGCTTGAGCCCATTTTGGATCAGATAAGGCTTCTTCAATACTACTTGGAATTTGAAACGAGGAGAGTGTTTGTGCAAATGCCCTGATAGGTTCTGATAACCTTTGAGTAGATACATAATTTGCTATTGGATACTTGGATTGTCGTTCTTCTCTTTCTGGGGAGTATCGATTTGTAGGTTTACCTCGATTATGTCTTAAAGATAAAACATAACCAACAAATGTATCTATAGCATTAGTTTGTAGAGGTGTGATAGGATAACTTACCTCAGGAGTATTCTCAGCAGGAGGATCATTGGGTACTAGAGAGTGGAGGGGTACATCAACCACTTCATCTTCTGGAGATTCAATTACTACTTCAGCTTCAGTTCTTGGAAGTTCAAGCTCGGGTCTAGATACTAGCTCCTTCATATTATTGGCACGATCCGAGTATGTTGGACTAGTGTCTAATATTTTAACATAAAGTCAATTTCGTTCTTCACCATAACTCTCCTCCTGAAGAGTGTAATTGGATACCGGTGATGGGAAAAAACATTCTGATTCGAGGAAAGTGACATCCATGGTAATATATGTTTTTTTAGTAATTGGATCATAGCATCGGTAACCTTTTTTTTTGTATGCCATACCCCAAGAATACACATCGGACAATACATGGATCCAACTTAGTTCATTGATTTTTATGGAGGTGGACAAAAACAACACATCCAAAAATTCGCGACAGAAGCATCAAAATAGTAGGCAGGGGAACATGATCGGATAATACCTTTAATGGAGTCTGAAATTGTAAGGTCTTTGTGGGCATACGATTCAGTAGATACACAGTTGTAGTAATAGCATCACTTCAGTATCTATTAAGCATATGTGCACTGATTAGTAAGGCCCGAGCAATTTCTAAAATATGTCTATTCTTCCTCTCTACAATCCCATTTGGTTATGGGGTTTATGAACACGAGGTTTCATGGAGAATACCATGGTTGTCCAAGTATATTCGAAATTGTTGATTAACATACTCCCCCTATTATCAGACCGAAGGATCTTAATTTTTGTAGAAAATTATGTCTGGATCATGGTATGAAACAAGTGAAATGTAGAAAATACTTCATCTTTATGTTTGAGAAGGTAAATCCATGTCATTCGTGTACAATCATCAACAAAAATTACAAACCAACAATGACCCGACGATGTAGTTACCGGGGAGGGTCCCCAAACATCAGAATGTACTAAAGCAAAAGGAATCATACTTTTATGCTTACTCATAGGATAAGATGCCCTATGACTCTTTGCTAAAATACAGGTATCACGTTTAAAATCTGAGTGTGTATTATTTGAAAATAGACTAGGTAGTAAATGCTTTAAATACCCAAATGATGGATGCCCAAATCGACGATGACATAGCCAAATCTATCATTCCTTGTTACTAACGGTGTGTTGCATGTGATTGACTCTTCATGAACTGAGGTCATCCACATAATATAACCCTCCTCTCTTAGTACCACGCCCAATGATCTCCTTGTTGAGAACATCCTGTAGGAGACAAAAAGTAGAATACATCAATACTACACAGTTAAGATCTGAAGTGACTTGACTTACAGGCATTAGTTTGTTTAAAAGAGAGGGTACAAGTAATGTATTAGATAATTATAATGAAGGAGATAAAGTCACTGTTCCGGCCCATGTAACTGGATAAGTGACCCCATTGGCATTGGCAACACGACTCCGTCTCGGCTGAGTTGTATTGGAGAGATCTTTTGGGTCAAATGTCATATGATCCGTAGCTCTAGAGTCTAAAATCCAATCCTCATTATCACTACGAGTATGAAATGATTTACTTAAAATACCTAGATCTTGGGAAGATTCGGTCTGAGGAATAAGGGATAGTGATGTGGTATTGGTAGCCACAACAGCTTTCCCAGTGGTTTCCCTCTTCTTCCTTGTTTGAAGATCATTCCACCATTCTAGATACCCATGTAGCTTGAAGCAGTTTTCACGGGTGTGTTTAGAGTTTCCACAATGACCACATTTCATGTCAACAGACGGTGGATTTCCCGTGGATTTCTTGCTACCCAAAAAGGTTCCTGGTTTTAGTGGCATCGGATTATGGTGTCTATTGATCCCTTTGTAAGCCATAACTGCTCCGGGTGTCGTATCTACACCTGTGATCATCACGGTCTGCCTGACCTTTTCCCTACGGATGAATCCATAGGCTTGTTCCACCGTAGGGAATGGTTTGATCTGAAGCACATCACTTCGAGTTTTATCCAATCTATCATCAAGTCCATCGAAGAAGGTATACAATCGATCTTCCTGTACGATGGAGTTGTATTTTTGTATATCAATCGCACACTCCATTGGATTAGGACGACGGAAATAAATTTCACGCCACAACCCTTGAAGGTCATTGTATTATTTTTCAATGGATCCACCCGCTTGCTTCGTACGAGTAACTCGACGGTGAAGATCATACACTTGAGACGTGTCTGTCCCATCATAGTAAGTGGTAGCAGCAGAATCCCAAACCTATTTCGCAGTTGGGAATCGGATAAAATTTGCAATCAATGAGGGGTCCATCGAATTGATCAACCATCCTTTGACAATGGCATTTTCAGTGCGCCATCTCCTAAATGAGGGGTCGGTTTCAGTAGGTTGAGAAAAAATCCCCATTAATATATCCCAGTTTGTCTTTGATAGAGATATACATTTCCACCACTTAGGACCACAAGGCATAGTTAGATCCTCCCAACTTGATCCATCACCTGCACGATTTCAGTAAGATGGTCGAACGTTGAATTTTTTTTTCCAAAGTCGCGCAGTTTCCTCTGCGTTCCTCAGCGCAGCGGCGCCCTTCTTCTTCTGATTCCCTGTGCAAATCGATCAAGCTTTCCTCTTCTATCAGATTCACCAAAATGGTGCAGCCGAAGGTTCAGATGGTTTTACCCACCCACCTAGTCCTCCATCTCTGTGATAGTTCGTACATCAGCCAATGGACACAGCTACAAACTACGACCTCAGCGTCATTTATCACTATGAGCTATGAGCTTACACATAGCTACAAATTGAGACCTCAACGTCGTTTTTCGCTACGAGCTCTAGCCGGAAAGTCTGAGTTGCATTCTGTTTCTTTTTTGAAATGATAATTTTCTCTGTAAAACAGGTATTGCTGGATGCTCCTCTTTGTCTTTTCTTCTTCTTCTTTGTTCGTTTCTATTTAGATTTCCAGAATACGAAAAACGCCTCTTGTTTTTCCTTTTTTTTTCAATATTGCAATTGATCGGTTTTTTTTTTCAACCAACTATACACAAAAACATCGATTCACGTCAAGGGGTTTCTGGCCTAAAAGACGCTTACTTTGAATTTTTTTTTTCAAAACCATTTCTATGGCGCGACACTATTAATCTCTATGATTCATTTTTCTTCAAGGAAATAGTATTGGTACAGTTTCACGAGTAAACCAGAATTGTCACACTAGAAATCAGAGATCAAAACCAGAAGGTAAGTGTAAACCAGAATGGTCACACTAGAAATCAGAAATCAAATTGTCTGAGAACAGAAAACAACATAGTAGGTAATTCCATACCTTGCTCTGATACGATGTCAACTATTGTGTTTTCTGATAATTATCAGATATATTTCATATTATTTTTGTTCTCATATTTCTGTACAAATGTATAGTATTTGTATACAAAAGAAACGGAAAGGAAACAAATTATAACATTATTAATTTTCACTATTATTCTTGTCTGTCACATTGGTGTTGATTATCTGCCACAATTCACACTATTGTTGTCTATTTGTTGTCTGACATACTACTCACATGCCAACATTAAATACCCTTATCGTATAAAAGAAACCCAACAACATGTATTTTCCTTTAAAAAAGAGAGTTATATTATTCAACTACGACCAAACTCAATCAGACAAAAGACATGCTGGATTATAAATGTTTTGTATCACTTTCGCCTAGTAAATCCTATATATCCATTCCAGACAATCTTTGATTAACAATGCAATAATAGTAATTTAATAATTACCTTTGTTAACTTTGCAGGCAGCATTATTCGGAATGCAGTATTTGCAGAATCCATAGATAGCTTCCTAGAAAGATATAAGTATACTACTCCTTGCAATTCTGATACAAGGAAAACTAAAAAGGAAGAAAATAAAAACACAAGCAAAGCAGGGAAAAAAACCCAGTCATAAAAATCAAACATAAAGATGAAGACAAGCCACAACTTACTATAATGTCGGGAAAAAAACACAGTAATAATAATCAACATGCATGTGACTGCGTCGATCTTATTGAAACATAATCAAGATGAAGGACCATCACTTTGCAGCACATAAAAATTCAACAAAATGTGAAACAAAAAAAGTATCCTCAAACCCCAAAAAAAACTTCATATCCCAAAACCCATATTCTAATTTCAACTCCTTTTCCAATTAGTATTCTAAAATCAACTTAATATGATGAAATCCCACACATCTCACATTTCTCTCGCATTTACAAGGAACAGATGTACATGAGCAAAAGATTATCAAATGAACATGATCCAATCAAGAAATATTACACAAAATCATGACTATAAAGTTTACCTCCCAAAAAAAAAAGGAAAGGTTTACTTTATTTTTATACTATCATTTTTTAATAATAATAAAAATAAATCGTTATAAAAAATAAAGATAGAATCTAAATTTATGAACATATTTATTCCTATATTCAAAGAAAAAAAAAACAAAGGCAGTAAATACGAGTAAGATTATAACACATGCACTAGTAGTAGTAGTCCAATAAGAGTAACAATGGCGAGATAAATGGTTGACCAGAGTTCTCTCTCGTTCTTCTTTCCCTTGATATTTCGGTTAGAGAACAATGGGTCGCTTGGATTTAAACTTTTTTGCCTCGCAACAAGGGATGGGCGTACAAGAGAGAGGTAGATTATTTGGTGGTTTTGATTTGAGCGATTAAGTGAGTTTCAGCTCCATAGGAAAATTAGAGCGGGATGAGAGTCTAGATTTAGTGGGATTAAATTTATTGGTACCAAAATGCTGTAGCAAGAGAAAATTGCAATGAAAAGCCAAAACACGGAGATTCTAATTGCTTTGGCATTTTGGTTAAAAATTAAAGAAGAAAGCTTTGTCTAAATTAAATGTTTTTGTAACGTGTGTCGTTTTTAAACAAACTGTCATGTAAAAAAAAAAACCATATTTATTGTATCATTCAGGAATCAAGTAGATCTAAAAGTTTTTTTCTTTATCATGCATGTCCGACAAAATATCAACTTACACGGGCTAAATTTTGAGAAACATATTTGCAAGTCAAACAAATATAAGTAGACCAAACGCACTAACATTTACCAAACATATTTGGAGAGCTGGAGAGTTCGTCTAGTACTCTAACATTAATATTTATTTATTTTTACATTTCTGAGTCAATTATTCAAAAAAGAAGAAGTAGAGATCTATTTTGAAGAAGAAGAAAAACTAAGATATTTCCTATATATAATCTCCCTCTTACTAAAAGACACTCTGCCTTTTACATATTTTGTAAATGTAAAGTATATTCACTTAGATAGATAAATAGAGATATTTATGAAAAAAGAGTTTAAAACTCAATATCTTCAAATGAGAGAAGAAGTTGTGTGTAGAAATAAGGGTAAGTAACAAATCGAAAATGTTTTTTTGACCAATCTGAATCCTATTCGATCTGAACGGATTTGAAGATTTTTAATCTAAATTTAATTCAATAATATAATTAATTTAAATACGAATATATCATATTTTTGATGACAATATGAAAGTATAGTCATTAGTTCACTTTTATGCTTAATATTTTTTTTGATAAAATATATTAAAATATAATTTTTTTGGTGAAAATGCGTGAAAATATAATTTTTCAATTTTTTTTATATTTTTTTGTATTTTTATGAATTGTTTAATGCAGAAATTGTCACGTGAATGTCATGCAAGTAAGAGAGCTGACTAGGAAAGCCACATGGATGCAATGCAAGCAAATAGGGAAATTAGATAATGTTGCGTGTACCATGTGATGCAGCATTATGCCACATGTCAATACAACATTCATTTTTGATTTTGACAACTTGGTCAACGCACTTACCATGCGTCATTACTCAATTCGTTCATTTCTACCACTAGGATGCCACAAAATCCGTATCTGCGAATCACATCACGCCATGTTACGTTGACTGAGATCAGTCCCTTCCACCACGAGTTGCACGCTAATTACCTTAATGAATTTCATGTGCCATGTGTCACCACCATATTGGCCAATGTTGTTAACTTTTTCTTTCTTCATCTCAACCCTTGATCTGATACTAATCTGACGATCCATATTCCATCTTAGCTTAATTTAACCCCTTAATTATCCCATAAACCCTAATGAGTTGAAAATTATCAATTTTTTTATCATATTTCTTTATTAATTTGTATGTCTTTCTTATTAAAAATTATGAGATTTATGAAATCACATATACAAAATTGGATTCATAAACCCCCGAGATTAATAAATTAGCTAGGCATAATTAAACTCATAAATATCATATTTTTAAATAAGAAAGACATACAAGTTAATAAAGAAAGGAGAAGAAAAAATAATACAATCAATCTCTTGAATTGTAAAAACCAATCTTCTTTTTAATCTCTACCAAATTTTATATTCTCTTGAACTCCTCTCTTTTCTTGGAATTATAAAATCAGATAAAAAATATTCAAAAAATGGTTAGGGATTTTTTGATGAAATTATTGGGTTAAATTAGGCTTAGATAGAATATGAAATGTCATATCAACTTCAAACCAACGATTGAGATAAAAGGGAAATTAAACCATATTGGCCAATTGGATTAGGACACATAACAAGGTAGAATGATATCCGTCAACATAGACTGAGTCAATGATAGGCGGTGCTTTGCAGTTTGTTGATCCGGATTGCATGGCACTTTGCTAGAACGAACGGACAAATCCTATGATGATGTATAGCATTTCCATTGACTACTTAACAAAAACTCAAAATGAATGGCGACACGTGGTAACGACTACATTAGTTAGAACATGCAACGCACTTCGATTAGTTCCTCTTCGCTTGCACGACATCCATATGTCCTATCTTGATTGGTTATGTATTAAAAGATTCATAAAAAATTCATAAAATTTTTAGAAAATTCCAAAAAAATATTTCCATCTCATTTCACTAAAAAAATTATATTTTTTGTATTTTTAACCCTAACAATATTACTTATTAAATAAAAACAAATATTAGGTAAAAAAATATACTAATGACTCTACTTTTATATAGATCAATGTTTCTATGGGGATGAACGAGCATAAACCAAGATGGGTTGCATACAGTAGTCATCGAGTGGAGGATTGATGAAAGAGTGAAAGACTAGTATCCGATCAATCATGGTTTGTTCCGCCATAGGGTGTCCACCTATGGTCGACCACTCATAGTGTGTTCATCATGGCTTGAAAACCCGTTAAGTATCTTACCATAGTCTAATCGTGTTATGTCCATCATGGTCTGGTCACTTATTGAGTCTTCAGCTATAATGTGGAAGGCTCGAGTGCATGCATTGATGGTCGAGTGTATGACAAGTTGGATGATGGTTCTGGACCATTCTGGCTATGCAATTCTATCCACAATGATTGTTCTGAAATCCTTATAGGATCTATCGATGACATAACCACCCTTTTTGGGGAGGACTACTTAATTGTGGTGGTTTTGTTACTATTCTTGTAGATATCCTTATTCTTTAACACTTAGGCTTTTTTTTGTAATTATCTTTATAACTTGTGCACTTCTATCCTTTGTAGGACCAAAGTGTCATTGATGTAAAGAGATCTAGACTTTTTTGAGGGATTTAAGTATTAGGAAATCATGTCATGATCATCGCAAGTTCTGGTAGAGCTAATATCCGAGTCTACTTAATAAATTCTTTGTTTGACTTGTTCCCATAATTTTGTCTAGAATGTAAACATATGGTTGAACACTTTAAGAATGTACCTGATAGAGTAGGACATATAGAAGCACACCATTGGAGGAGTTCATTTTATGGGAGGACACATGATAAGGCACTACCCAAAAAGGCAATGGATAGGGCGTCATGACCCATTAGGTAAAAGTTCGTACAATGTGCAAATTTCCACTTCACAACATTAAAATGGTCTTAGAGACCAGAGATGTCTTCACACTTCATGTGCTTCCAACTTTGTACTTCCTGAGTGATTTACTTATTAAGGTTTGCACCTTATAGTGGCCATATCAGAGGGTGATAGCCCTCTAGGCTTGGGCAAAAAATTTTGTCCCTTTTATTTTTTCAAGTATTTTAGAAATACTTAGTGCCAATTGTAGATGATATAGGTTCATGATCCATTGAGTTAGGTGCTCTTACTTTAACTTCATCGAATTCGTTCCTTATTCCAAAATTTTAAATTCATAGAGCTTGTGAACTATGACATATTTAATAGAGTTTCTAGAGCCCATTGGTCTTCCACGTCCTTGGATCATGATGTTAGATTTCAAGTCTTTGTATGGACCTTCTAAAAATATTTATATGCCATGTTGCTATACTATTTTATACTTTTGAATCATATACTTGTGATTTTGTGCTTGTGTTGCATCCATATACTTTTTTTAATTTTTGGTAAGGTCTATCTGTGATCTCATCTATTTCGAGATGATAGGTGTTTTTTGAGCATATCCCTTGTTGGCATATGTATCATTGGTACAATATAGTGTATACATGTTACTGGTACATTATAATGTGTACTTGTTAGGGAGTAGGTCTAAAGTGATCCAAATGGCTACATATTTATGCACATGTTTCCTAATTGGGCATATACATTGTGTCCTACCATATATGCTATATCTAACAATGATTACTCTCTTTGGTCGCGTGTACAATGTTAGAGTCACATGTTCCATGTCTAGCCACGTACCATGTCAGGTCACATGTGTCGTATCTGACCATGTATCATAGCGGGTCATATGTATCATGTTTGGCCATGTACCATGTTGGGTCATATATGCCATATCAAGTCACATATGTCGTGTCTGGCCATATACCATATCGGGTCATATATGACATATCTGACCATGTACCATATAAAGTCATATATTACGTGTCCGATAATGTACCATGTCGATGGGCTCATGTTGTCCTAGTTTGTCACGTGTCAATTAGCTAGTTCGATCACTTTCAGTTTGACTATGTACCTATTGTACTAGTGCTTAAACTTTGTCACTTTTGTATGATTTCTCATTTTATCTAAGTAAGGATGGTTTGTTTTTTGAGCGAGGGTGTTCTTAATATACCAACTTCCTACTCATTGTGCTTGAGTTTTTCAAGTCACTTATGAATTAGGTCTTGAGACTTAAAAAACTTTTGTAGTCCTTGATGAATTATTCCATCATGTCGTGAGTTTCGTGGAACTTTTTTCATGCCTGGAAATTTTTACCAACAATTAGGGTTGGAGACTCAGCATCCCCAACATGAGTAGATCTGTGTTTGCATAGATGGAACGCAAAAATTTAGCAACTCCTATACTCAGGGCATGGTTGCTGCTTGTTTATAAGGTCCAACACAACCCGTAAAGGTAGGGTGCAAAATTTGTAACAACTCCTAGACTCAGAATCTAGTTACTACCTATTCAAAGGTCCAACACAACCCATAAAGATGTGGTGTAGAAGATGTAGCCACTCCTTGATACCTATTCAAATGTCCAACATGACCTGTAGAGGTGGGGTGTAGAATTTGTAGAAACTCTTAGACTTAGGGCTTAGTTACTGCTTATTCCAAGGTCCAATATGACCCATAAAGCTAGGGTGCATAATTTATAACAACTTCTTGACCTAGGGCATAGTTGCTGCCTATTTAAAGGTCCAACATGGCCCATAGAGATAGGGTGTAAAAGACGTAGCAACTCCTAACCTTGAGGATACTAGCGTGTGACTGATGAGTGCTCAAAAAGCACTAAAATAACCATGATTTTATGCAAATTAATTGATTAAAAATATATATATTTATATGTTTTATCATATATTTATATAAATTTGTCTTTTTCTGGTATCGTTCATGCTACAAGAAGATCGCTAGTTACTTGTTCACGCTCACGCGCTAGATCGCTGGCCTAGCCTTGTACAAGGCGCAATGACCAGCCCCCTCCGCGCCCAACGTTTTCACCCCATTTTTCACGTGCGGAGCCCTGTGACGTCATGCTGACGTCATTGATGACCTCAGCATGTCCACTACACGTTTTTAAATTTTTTAATATTTTTTTAACATTTGTTTACTCATTTTTTCTCTCCATCCTCACCTATAAATACCCCCCTTCCATTCACTTCAAAGCACACCTTCAAAACTCACTTCTCTCTTCTTTCTTTCTCTCATTT
Source organism: Hippophae rhamnoides (assembly GCA_033030585.1). Classification (NCBI taxonomy): domain Eukaryota; kingdom Viridiplantae; phylum Streptophyta; class Magnoliopsida; order Rosales; family Elaeagnaceae; genus Hippophae; species Hippophae rhamnoides. The sequence continues at coordinate 54,088,585 of CM065432.1, forward strand.
CTTAGTTTTTAGTTTTTCTTATGTTTTAGCTAGTTTCTCTTATGTTTTAGAGTTCTTCCCTTTTTGGGAAGAACTAGTTATGTTTTTGTAATTTATTAGCTTTTTGATTCAATAAATGGAAGTGCAAACTCCGCTTGGAGGTTTTCTAGCAACGGGAATAGCATCAAGTATCGTAAGGATTTTATTTTCTTTGCGCTATTTTTTATGCTTTATTCTTACATGTTATATTTAATTTGTCTGTGATTAAATTTAACTGCAATGCTTGTAAACATGATATAATAACAACGTTGTTATGCTTCATAAATATTAAATAAGTAAAAATCTCTAAAATGAATTGATTTTATTTTTATTCAAGATTTTATATTAAGAATGTTAGAGAGAAATATATTATTTTTCATTACAAACTTAAATCAAAATTAGATTTTAAGGTTTAGTTATCCTATTCGATTTAGAGTAGTCTTTATTTGTTGTTGGTACAATCGCCCAGTAGTTAGAGTGAAGCTCTATTTCAAAAGTTTTTATAAGAATTATTATCTCAAAATGTATTGACAACATGTTTTCGTAGTGGTTTTAAAACTTGAAAGTTAGTACTTGATAACTAAATTCTTAGGTTTAATTTGGACATCTTGAATAAAGTTTAAATCGTCTAACCCCACCAAAGGTGGCATTTAAATGGTCCATTTTCAATCTCTTAGAAAAAGGAATTAATTTAATTAACCAAATTAGTTATCAACCCCACCCATAAAGGTGTTAATTGATTTGTTTAGTTAACAAAGAATATCTAACTCACCAAAGGTGGTATTCATACAAAAAAGGGAGAATCAATAAATATCAATTCATATATTTAATAACATAAATAATACGAGCAAGCATAATTAACTTAGTTATTATATCCATAAATACTCCACTATTTATAAAAGATAAAATTTGCATGAATGTTTATTGAATCTATGTTTAATTTTCTGTAAGTAGATTAAAACACAAAAAACCCAAAATATCGTGACAGGATGTTTAGGATTTAATTTCGTTTTTAAAAGTTTGAATAATAAATTAAAAACCACATACATTCCTTCCTTAGATCGACCTTGGAAGTATACTTATCATTTTCTACGAAATGATTCGTGCACTTGCGAGAGTTTTATAAATATTAAAACCAAAGTATTGGCAGGATCGGCGATGCCGGTTTTCGTTCATCAAAGTATTTGGCGATCACGATTCTGCTCATCAGTGACCTTTCTTAGTTCACATCTTTTAGTCCTTTTGTAGATTGGTCTTCCTTTTTTCTTGTTGAATTCCATGAATGTAAAGAACCTTGGCCTAAATATCTACAAACACAATTTTATTAAAATGAAAGTGTAAATGAAGTATTGTTTGTCTTTTTATCATAGCGAGGTGTTGTTTATGTCCCATATTGTTTCTTACTAGTGGCATTTTGTATCACTTTATGCTATTTCAAGACAATTATTATCTTTAGAGGCACCATATGAACTTATGTAATCTTGGATAAGTTGAAACATTGTCCTGAATCTCCGACATATGAGTGGACATATATTTTGTTCCTTAGTTGGACATGATGTGTCACTTTATTGAGTCTATGTTCATAATTGGTTTATTATGCTAATCTCACCTAGTGTTCTCTTATAGGACTTGGGTGGATTTTTAAAGTGTACACCTGAGACATTCTCACAGAACTCCTTTTGAAATAATTCATGAGGAGGTATACCCTTGGATGATATATGATAATTGTACATCTCATAATTCAATTTGTTAGTGGGGTGATATTTTAGGTTATACACTTTATTTCTTTGTTTGAATGTTCCAAATATATCATGTACATCCTTGGCTCTGACCTAAGGTTTATTATTGAACATGATTGTAGTCTCATTTATTTGTGAGATTATAGTTCTTGGAAATGTCAATGTGGACCACGCGACTTGTGAGGCATTTGGTATGGTGCTATAGGCATTGGAAGATGTCATATGGGGTCTTTATTGAAGAAAAATGATTAGAGATTTTTTAAACTGTGGAGGCACTCCAAAATAGTATGAATGTGTTCTTAATGATGTCAAGGTGGACACATGGTCTCATCCTTTGAAGTTTTTCATGTACTCCGAGGATTTTTATTACCATCATATATGATGATTTTTGAGGTGGTGATTAGTCATTGAGGCTACATGTTTAACATGGCTAGCTTGGAAAAAATGTTCCTATATGCAGGCCTCGAGTGGATCACAATGGATAGAAGCTACTCGAGGTGGTCCTAACTGGTCCCGAATGGATGGTCATAGTGATATTATCTAGGCTTTCATTGGTGAATGACTTTACACTTTACGAGTGAACTCTATTTAGCATGCCATGGGATTTGGTTCCTATCGTGGTAGGTCTAATCGTCGGTCGAACTCCATATTGGTACAAGTTAGATCTTGTTCATTATGGGCATTGGAAGATTTCATATGGACATTCTTTATGACGAAAATATGTACTAGGGGCTCGTGGCCCTAGGACGTGTTTCCAGGATGGCCTAGAATGTTATCTTCATCATTTTGAGTGTTAAAATAGCTCATCATTTCATTCTTTTTTAAAGAATGATTGATTAATTTTTAAATTGACTATGATGATGATGATTGAAAAAGCAAATGATATCTTTCAAAATATTATTTTGTTGCATTGGATGAATGAAAAACCATTCCCCTACAATTTTGATTAAATTGGATGGATGAACGGTTTTTTTCTTACACATTTTTGTATGTATATCAAAAAATTTTGGATGTATAATAGTTGAAATTGTCTTATTGAAAGGATTTCAGAATCGATTTTACTTCTTCAAGAACCAGCCATAAAGTGGGAGAATTGGACAAGTTTTATCCTTATCCTATGCAAAATTGACATGTTTGGTGCCCACTCATGCTGTCAATGTATGGTGGTATGTGCAGCATTTTTCAGTGTTCGTTCAACGTGAAATTTTATAAGAAGGCTTTTTCATAACGTGATCTTTTCAATGGTGATCTTGGATTTTTATATGATGCCCAAATTTCAAGATTCAAACATAAGATACTTAACTAGATAAAAAAGTAAAATGTGGGTCACTTTCTAGTTGTGCCACTATGTCTAGCCAATTGGGCTTTCATGTCCAACAGCCCAAGATACCTCATTATTTAAAGGTGTCAAAAAATTGAGCCACTATTTGGTGGTAGTAGCTATATTGCATAAGTGTTGATTCAAGGATCATATGGGTTAAATTTGTTTGTCTGACTCGTGAGCTTAAACTTCGTTAGAGTAGGTTATATCTCTTATTTGAACTTAAGTAGTTGTAGACTAGATCTGGTGTATGATAAGTATTAAAAGATGTCACATAGATGTCTTTAAGTTCAAGTGTTTGTGGTCCTTTGAGGGTCAATTGAAGATGCTTGGGTGGCACTACCAAGTTTGGCTAGACATTATTTATCTGACACACTTTGTTTAGCCACTCTTTGGGTAGTGGTGGATGGGTCATGTTTGGTTATATCTTGTTCGGTGATGATGTAATAGGTGTACCTGTCAAATGACCCTACTAATGGGGCCAAAAGAAGTATGAATCATTTCTCTCTGTCCTTTGTCGGGGACAGAGACTTGGTTCCCTTGTATGTACAGATGACTGCACAATTTGTTGGACATGAGGTGGGACCTCATTGTCTCTTACAGAAACTTGGCTATTTGATTCAAATGGTTGGGTCATCTTGGAAGGATAGAAAGGTGTGGCCTTTATAGACCGTGCAGAGTAAACTTCTTCTAGAACAGTTTTCTTCTAAACTTTTAGGACCCTTTTCAAGGACCATCTAGTTTAGAATTTTGGAAAAACTGTAGATCTTCCTATCTAGTTATGATTCAATTAATAGAGCACAATTGTTCTCACAAACGAAGCCAGATATTAATGTTATTTTTTATCAACATCAATGATTGGTGTACCTCTTGCTTCTTGTGTACATAAGAACAATGAACACACATCGCTTATATTCTTATCTACAATGATATACTTATATTTAAATGCCAAAATTTTATCTCCTTAATTATTTTATTATCGGATAATTAAAAATTTAAATGTCTATCACATATCATATTTGATATTTAACCTATATTTATATTTATCTGTTAACTTAGCATTAAATGAATTAACTTGCTAGTTATTTACATACTAGAAACTCTTATATTATGTCATATGATATAATCTATTTTACACCTCACATGTTATATAAATCATTTTACTTATTTAAATCAATAGAACCCATCAAAAATAATTTAAAAAGAAAAAATGTATTTTTATAAGCATCTAATAAGAAAATGATGTTAACTTTTTGTAAGTTAGAAATTGTGTTGATGAGAATTATGGGTGAATAGCGGATTAAAATCATCTATTTTTAATAAATTCAAATTCGTCCTGATTCAAATCGAATTTGACGATTTTTAATTCAAATTTAATTTGATGATGTAATTAATCAAAATCAATCTGAATCTGAGTAGATCAAAATTTTCAAATCGAATAAAATTAAATTGATATTAAAATTTATTTATAAAGTAGTCTTATATATAAAATAAACATATATAATATTTAAAATTTAAAATTTATGTATTTATGGTAAAATTTATAATTTATAGTGAAAAAAACTAAAGAAATTATATACTTTTCAATTTATGATTATAAAAAAAATTAACATAATTTAATTTAAATTTAACGGAAAAATTATATTTTTTAATTTAAATAAATTTATAGATATTTGATTAATCAATATAAACAACTTTACAAGCACTGAAATCGTTGTGCTTGAATTCCCTCCTTTGTGAGGGTTTGGGTCCCCATTTGACAAATTCTACGAAGTCAATGAAAAAGGCACACCATAAGTGGATTTCCTTGAAAGTGTTTTCTCCCAAACAGAACCTGTCAAATCTAATATGAACACTAAAAACAAAAAACAAAAAATTACCTTAATTAAAAAAAGAAAAAAAGAAGACCAATAACAGACATTTCCTTCCTTTTTTATTTTTTTTTTCAAAAATATTTTAGTATAAATAATTAAATAATTTACCAAAGACAGACAGTGCTCTTCCATTTCCTCTCTCTCTCTCTCTCACTACAATCTTTCTTTCTGTCTGTCTGATCTTACTCATAAAAAGGTCAGCGCCGTCCTTTGTGCCCCTCTTTTCTCTCTCAATTTCTCATTCTCTGCGATGTCTTTGCTTTACCAAATTTGATTCTTCGAGAAGTAGCCTAATTCCTAAACAGTAGCCTACAAACAAAGAATTGGGTTTTGTGAGGGTGAGAGTTTCAAGGTGACTCTCACTCACTTAAAATGGCCGAAGATTGGGATCTATATGCGGTTGTTCGTAGCTGTAAATCAGCCCAAAACACCTCCACAAAACCCTCAACTCCTTCTTCTTCTTCTTCTTCTTCTTCTTCTTCTTCTTCTTCTTCTTCTTTGCCCTATAAAGAAGACTCTCTGGCCTGTTTAGCAGAGCTTAAATTTGAAGAAGAAAATGATGGTTTTCCATTTTCTTTTCCCGACTTTGAAGAGCCTAAGAACAATGCTTTTCAAGAACTTCAACAATTTTACAAACCCTTTTTGCCCAACCCCACCACAATCACAACCACAACCACTAACAGCACTAGTCTCATTCCAAATTCATCCTCTTTTTGGGAAATTGGTGGATCTAGTAGTGGTACACATCATGTACAGTACTCTCAGCAAGAACCCAATATTGTGAATCGCTTTACAACACCAAATGGATCTTACATTCCTGGGTTTGAATCAGAACATGCACAACAAGGTCCTAAACTTCAAACCCAAGTTCAGAATCAGAGAATACAGAGGCTTCAGAGGCTTCAGAGACCTCAAGCGACTATGAATTTACAATCCCAGAGACCAAGAAAAATGTTATCTATTTATATTGGGTTTAATTAGTTTCTTTCTGTTTTTTTATGAATTAATATCAAAGGCTAGAAATTGATTAGGCATTTCATTTCTGTAGGAGGAACCAACAGAAAAAAACTATGTGTGAAGTGGCTCAAGATAATCTGTCCTCTGATATGTGGGCCTGGCGTAAATATGGGCAAAAACCCATCAAGGGTTCTCCATATCCACGGTTTAATTGAACTTATTTATGATTATTAAATTTTTTTCCTGTCTTAAGGCAAATTCTTCTTTAGTGTTCTTCTCTGTTCTGTTTGTTTAATTGTCTTTTAAATAAATTTCGCAGGAACTATTACCGGTGTAGCAGTTCAAAAGGGTGTGCGGCGAGGAAACAAGTGGAGCGAAATTCGAAAAACCCAAGTATGTTTGTAGTCACTTACACTGGAGATCACACTCACCCACGTCCGACTCATCGGAATTCTCTTGCCGGAAGTTCTCGGAGCAAATACTCGACAACGAGACATAACCCAACTCAGAACAAGGACTCAAATACAGAGTCTCTACCGTTAGGATTTGCAAATCATTTGTTTCCCACAACGTCATTGACTGTTCAAACTACACACGAGGAAGACACGATAAAGGAAGCTGAGAAACAAAATGAGGAAATGGAATTAGACGAAGAGGATTTCGATGTTAACGAAGATGAAGAAGATGAGGAAGAGGATGATGAAGAAGATATTTTGATACCCAATATGGCGATGAGTGAAGATATTTTTATGGGATTTCAAGAACTTGGATGTAGATCTCCTTGTAGAGTTGGTGGTAGTAATAAAAGAAGCCTAGATGATTCAAACGATCAATTTTCTGATAAAGGGAAGTTCAATTTGGGGGGTTCTTAAAGTGGTGGTGCAACCATAGGTGGAAGCTGTCGACTCAATGGAATAGTTGATGACTTGAACGAATGTCTTAATTTTTTTAAATAGTAGTTTTATATATTTTTAAATCAAAAATGTATTTTTTTTCTAGAAAAGAAAATCAAAATATATTTTTTCTAGAGAAAAAATAAAAAAAATTAGTTTTTATGTTTCTGAGGATGATGTTTTTGCTAGAGAAGTGGGTGGGATTCTAAATTGTATAGGATGGTTGGTACAAAGAATCTCTTCCCTTCCCACCACCAAAGTCTTTTGTTAGTTCTAATTTTGTTTTACCTTTTCCTTTGTGTAAATATATAATACAAATAGTTTCTTCGTATTTTTTTTTTGGGTATGTTTGCTAACATAATTGGAATATATTAGAATTTTATTATTTATCTAAAAGGAATTGATATTCCAAACAATTGTAATTTTTGGGTTTAAAAATTCAATAAACATAGGGAATATCCGAATATGAGTATGTATTCTGTTTTTCATTATATTCATACTAACCTAACATGCCCCTAGATTTTTCTAAATAAAAAATGTAAAATAAAATGAATTATTATGGATAAAAAATAAATGCAGATAATTATTAGTATAAAACACATGTATTGTTGATGGTTGTTTTTTATTTTTACGAAAATGTATTTTTTAAAAAATCATATTATCTTTTCATATGTATTAAAAAAACAAATTTATATACATTATTACAATATTATTAAATATTTATAGTTTATTTTCTATACATTTATTTTGATAAATTAATTTTAAGTGAAAAAGGAATGAAAGTTTAATATCTTGCCCTTAATTTATCTCGTTTTATTTGAATTGAACATTGTAAAGTTAATGAATTAAATTATAAAAAAATTAAGAGATTAAAACATAAAAAAACATTTATGAACTAATTGTATATTTTATATTTTTTTAAATCTAATTAAATATTTTATATGTGTCTGTGTGTAAATCTTTTTAAAAAAAACATATATATTATTGCATTTTATGGTAAAGGGCGGCCACAATTTCATACTTATAAAAAATAGCATAAAATTCTTATAACTTTCAATTGGTTTGGATAAGTTATATAGCTTATAAAAAACAAAATCCCAAAAATCATGCCTTGATCGTTGATTACTTTCTTGTTAGGATAATTTCAACAACAACAAAAAAGAAGACTGAAACAACAGTTTTTCAAGAGCAATTTCAAAATTAAAAAAGTGGAATAGATACTATTTCTTCCATTGTATAATGTTCAGCTACATCCCATAATGAATTAAGTTCGTAATTAATTAATTAATATATAATTAATGAGTAATTGATTAAGTAACATTTAAGGGAGTAGTAATGTACAGACGATTGAAGACTCACAGATTTGTTGTGTGTATGGCGATGGAGAGTAATCCAAGGGGGCAATTTTGGAACATTTATGACGGGTCCATTGTTGGCTTACATCTCTTCAGACTTTCATTAAAAAAAAAAAAATTCAACAAAAAAGTTAGTTCTAAGCTAGAAATATTTTGATTATGAAATTGCCCTCCAAAAATTGATATTGTAGTTTTTTTTTTTAATTCTGAAATTACCATCACAAAAAAAGTGATCAATGATCAATGCATGATTTTTGTACTTCTTAAAAAAAATTATATACAGGAATTATATAGATCACTTAAAAATTATAAATTTTTATCCTTCTTCATTAAAAATGGCAAGACGGTGGCTGCCCTTCATCCTAGTTTAATAGTTAGATATAAGTGAAATGTATTATCTACAAATTATTATTTTTTGATTAAACTATATATCTACAATAATTAATGTAATTGATAGTAAAAACTGCTCTTATTTTAATTACAAACTTACTAATAGATTTTAAAAATAACTATTACTTGGTGTAAATATTATATGTTGAAATAACGTATGTTTAAAGAAATATATGTTTGTTATAAACAAATCTAACTTCCAAAATATTGTATAAATTTATATATGTCTAATAATATCTATAATATATATTATTAAACATTTAAACATATATAATTTTTTTTATGATATATGCAAATATTCAGTACAAGATGAGTAACCAAGTTATTTTAGAGGTTAATTGCTGCTATATAACGGGTAAATATAAATTTATTTTAAAATATTATATATATATTAATCAATTATATAATCGTGATATAAATAATTTCAGTACAAAAATATATTTAAATTTATAGGTTATTAGTATTTTTCTTAAACACGTAAACAAAGATTTGAAGTTAAAATTTAACATATATATGTTATATATAATTAAATTTATGTTAATTTATATAGATATATATGTGTGTTTCAATGCATATGTGCAACATATTATACATATTTTCATATCCATTTCACTCTTTCGTCAAATGTGATAAAATTATTTTTAAAAAATATTCATTTTTATTATATGGTATAATATAAACAATTTAAGTATAAAACTAAATATAAATTTGTGTTAGGTAGAATAAATGAATTTTGTCTAATTTTTAGTGCTTGTCTTCGTGATACCAATCAAGCGGCTCGTATTTGTCCGTAGGTAACACGCCAATGCCAACGTGTTATGCTCCACGTGGAACGGCTCTTTACATAATAGTGATCATATATATATATATTATTTATTTAAAGTTAAAATTATTTGATAAAATAACTTATATAAATTACTTTTATTAAAAAAGTTATATATATATATAAATATATATATATATATATTAAGAATATAGTATATATTATAAATATTTGATTATCTTAATAAATGTGATAGTCTCCGTTTGATATAATTTAGGATGTCATTTCTACTAATAATTAATATTATATTACAATATTTATATTATATCTAAAATTTAAAATATATAATATTTTTTGTCCTTATATGTTATAATATAATTAACCATTATCATTAGAAAAAAAATTTGTATCTAAGATTACTTTTTTAAATTTAATATACTAATTATTTTAATTATTTTAATATTATATTTGTTGATATTTTAATCAATTTTTTCTAATTTTAATTATTTTACTCATTCTATCTTCTTTCTTATTTTAATCTTTTTGAGGTATATTTTAATTTAAATATCTACAAATTTTTATTAGTAAGACTCCATCAGATTACATTTAAGGTTTTTTTTAAATAAAAATAAAAATAAATGATTAAAATATTTAAAAAATAATAATAAAATTGATAAAGTGTATACATGATATCAACATCAAACCTATTAATTAATTGTTCTTATATCCTCGAATTCTGTTGAAAAATAGTGTTGAGAACGCCAAGAACAAAGGCTAAGGCCTAGACCTAACCAAATAAAACAAGCTCTTTTAAAGTTGTATTCTTTCTTTCATATTTTCATTACAATTATATAGCTATATATAAGGAGATTTATTCCTTGAATTACTCTTTGAATTAAACATTCCTTGATTTACTCCTTGAATTAAGGATTCCTTGTTTTACTCCTTGAATTAAGGATTCCTTGTTTTACTCCTTGAATTAAGGATTCCTTGTTTTACTCCTTGAATTAAGGATTCCTTGTTTTACTCCTTGAATTAATCCTTAAATTAAGGATCACAACTCCTTAATTTATTCATTACAATTATATAGCTATATATAAGGAGATTTATTCCTTGAATTACTCTTTGAATTAAACATTCCTTGATTTACTCCTTGAATTAAGGATTCCTTGTTTTACTCCTTGAATTAAGGATTCCTTGTTTTACTCCTTGAATTAAGGATTCCTTGTTTTACTCCTTGAATTAATCCTTAAATTAAGGATCACAACTCCTTAATTTACTCCTTGAATTAAGGTTCTTGATTTACTTCTTAAATTAAAGAGTTAACACTCCTTAATTTACTCCTTAATTTTATCTCCAATAAATTCTTATATTATTTAATATTAATATCTTAATTCCTAGATATAATTGCCAGCTACTTACATCATATATCAATTGTTTTTCTCTAGTTATTAGTAATCATATGCAGATATATTTTAAATACTTGTGATGCTTAATTTTTTTTTACATTTTTCTTATAATTTAGTTATTGGATAATTAAATATGCAACAAGACGTTATAAAAAAAACTATGATGTAATGCAATTACATTAATTACAAACTTTTAACATATTGAATATAATATTATTTTATAATTGTTGAATATTCTAACAATTAGATAATTATTTTAGTATTATGTTATAAGTATCTAGTTATAAGGTAAAGATTCAAACTATCTACGTAAATAACCTACGATTATTTTGATTAATTCTTTACAATAAGTGTTTGGATTAGAATAAGCATTTTGATAAACCTGAAGTTCACGAGTTAATCAAATTCGTAATTTAATCACTCCAAAAATTACCTAATTATGCAATTAAGATACTTTTAACTTTGATATATAAATCTTAATATATTTTAATGAATTTTTTTTGAAAAAATATAAAAAAATTATCAATTATAAAATTAAATATTTTATGTTAAATTAAATATTTTTAATATTAAAAAATTAATTTTATTATTTTATATTAAATATAATTTAAGTTGAATTATATTTTCTAATTAAGCTCCTTTATCATTTATTACCGTTGAATTAAATTATTTTTACTATTATTATTATGTATTATTTTGTATAATTTATCAATTTGTTTTGAAATTATTTTTAAGGAAGTTAATAAAAGAAACGAGATTTCGAATTTAAGAAGGAAAAGAGAGCCAATCGAGTGGGGGCATGACAGTTGTCGGCTCCAAGTAAGGAAGGCAGAAACAGAAGGAGCGTGAGCGGCTCCGGTTCAGTCGGCCTTTATCACGAGACAAAACACGAGATACTCTTTTTGTCAGTTCATACTTTAGACCTCTCCATACACGACTTTCCTTTTTATTTTTTTATTTTTAAGTCAAGTCTATTTTATTTTTTAATTTATGAGTTAGTCAAATATATTTTATTCATCTACTTTATTTTAATATTTCTCTACGAGTTGCATTTTATCATTTGTTTTCCCTCTGGCTCCAATATTAAAAAGCTTATATTTGTACGTTCGTTAGAAAGTTGATAATTCGTGACAAGGTAACGAAACAATGCAAATTGTTTGATTAGGTATTAAATTACTATAAAAAAAATCTTATTAAATAACTGAATTATTTAAATACATAATATTAATATATTAAATAAAATTAAAATTATAAGATACCAAATTTATTAGTATACATGAATGAATGATAGACACTTTCTAATATTATTTTATTTAAATATGTTATTTCTAAGATTTTCCCAACTAGGAGCCATCTCTTTAGGAACGGAAGGGGACAATGAGTGTTCTATTACTCTCTATGAATTATTTTTTTCTTAGTTAAATAAATAATAATATTAAGCGGTTAAAATATAAAAATTAGGTTAAATTAATATTAACTTTCTAATTAAAATAAAAACATGAATATTTCAATACATATTCACTTTTTGTCAAAACGTTAGAATGTCATAGCTCTACAACAAGCATAAGATATATGTCCCATTTTTATGAAAGTTTCGCCTTTTACATTCATGCTTACTTTTAGGTTACTAAGCTAATCTCAAACATATTCCAAACCAAGTTGGTAAAGTTATGGTATTAATAGCTAAATGTTAAATATTTATTGTATACATATACATAAAATTTATAAAATTATAAATTTATATTAAATATGTATATAATTTTAAAATTTTAAATAATATATGTAAATATGCATCTGTAATATCTAACAACTTAATTGTACAACTTAGGTATTAAATGAGTATATGTAAAATAGAATTGAAAAATAAAACCATTTAAAAATAATAAATTAATGATCTAAAAGTTTAAATAATTATTTTTTTATAAGAGATATTTAGATCTCTCTTAATAACTATATGATACACTAATTACTTTTTAAATAACAAAATATTATTTTATTAATAAACATTTCAAACATATATAATAAATGAAGTATATTTCATACTATAAAAATTAATTTTAAAGTTTTTCCTCCTTTATATTCTTACCTTTTTTTATAGTTTGGTTCGGAAGTCATTTTTGTCTATAAAATTAAAAATATCAATATTTTTTAGCTATATTCTTTACAAATTTTTATAGAATTTGTTATCAATCAACTCTATTATTTCAATAATTAAAACTAAAATAAATTACAATATACTAGTTTCAAATTGTTTAGGACAATAGCTGATATGATGGTTAATATATTATAGTTAACTTTTTTTAGTTAGAGAATACATAATATATTGATAAAAATATCTATAAAAAATTGGAGAAAATTTAACTGATTAAAATACTAATATTTTTAGATTTATAGTTAAAAAATAACTCTAAAACTAAATAAAAAAATAAGTGATGAGTATAAGGGAGAGAAAGCTTTAAAATAATGAGTTTTTTACTTTATTTTTATCATAATTTTTTATTAATAAAATAATATTATACTATTGAAAAGTTAATGTAATATTTTTATTAAGATTTTGATTTAAGTATACTTCATGAAAATAAATTAATTTCATAAAGTAATTAAAGTATTCACTGTACATGAATAAAGTGACTCGTAAAGAACCACTTATAAAAATATGATTTTAATAAAACTAAGATTTAATTCGATGATTTTTAATATTAAATGAATTTAAATAAATATAGTTTAAATTGAATAAAGTTAAATATTAAATAATGTATTATAATTTTTTAAATAATAAAAATATAATATTATTTTTATAATTATAAATTTTAAAATTATTATTTTTCTTAATAATATTTATCGAGGTTAAATGATTAATGTTTTTTTCACTAAGCTAAAAAACAGGTTTTATGTTGACTTTTCATCGGTCACACCTACTTATATATATATATATATATATCATCTTCTTGTAATTTTATCCGAGCATTTTGATAATTTAAATGTTTTTTGGCAACATCAACACATTTTTTTAATTGGCTGTTTTAGTAGATTTCTTTGATTATTATTTGAGTTAAAAAAAACCATAAATGATATTTTGTTTATTAATTAATATTCAAAGTTACGTGACTGTGTATAGATTACAATTGAATTGTTCACAATAAATATTTAATAATATATTTTTAAAATAATAAATAATAATTTTTATATACAAACTTGCTGTGGTGGTTGGGATCTATTAGTTAAAAATAAATTAGTTGGATTTCAGTCAACTTTTGTTAACTCATGCTATTATTATTTTGTTTGCCGAAGGATAATATTTTTTATATATGTTACACTTGTTAAATTCATGTTTCTTTGTCCATGCTTGAGTTAATACTTTGATGATACAATAGGTTTCAAGTTATATTGACTCAAAATTATGAATCACATATATCAATCTCATAGATTTTGGGTTAAAGAAAATATATCATTATTATTAACGGAGTTTAGATGAATGAGATAACAAGTTATTTACATCTATTTATATTTTTTTTCGTAAACATTCTTGATTTTTTAATAGAGAATCTTTTACTCTAACATATGTTTGATATAATAGTTATTCAATGATATTTCTATAATATCTTTAAAGTTGAAGGATATCTAACATAAAATTCTAATTTCTCTTATTTTAAACATTAAATAATCAATTATATTAAAATAATAAAATAAAAATGATTATTTTTTTTATTTTTTTTAATAAAATAAAGATATAAACTTAAAGTATACATACATACGTATATATGTGTGTGTTTTTATAAATTAGGAAAATAAAATTTAAATACATACAATAAATGAATTTTTATTAATTATTCATAATGTTCACGTGTAATCAAGTTGTCAAACTTTTAATTTTTGAAAAAATAATAAAAATATCACTCCATGTATCCAAAAAATAGTACTCTTTATATTTAATTTATATATTTTCTACTATAAAAAAATTTTGTCCATTATTTTACATTTAACATCATCTAATTAAAATTAGTATAAATAAAATTATGATTATTTAGATCTATTTAATACTTAACTTCATTCATTGTATCCCATTTAATAATATTATGATATTATTTTTATAGTTATAAATTTTAAGATATTATTTTATTTAATTCCCCTTAATTTTATTTATTTTTTAAAAAGATTAAGGATCAATTTTAATTAAATTTAATTAAATATGAATCCAAATGTAATGATAGAAAAATATAACTTTAAAATTGAAATTAATAATGAAATTAAAAAATTAAACTAATTTATAAAAATTTTAAAACGTTGAAAATAAATTCTATAAAATTAATGTGTATGGATTAATATTTTTGAATAAATTTTATTAGCTCATTTTTAATAAATTATCTAATTATTATAAAGAAGCAGTTTATTTGTTGAATGAAAAATAATTTTTAATTATATGAATGATAAGAAATATTTTTGGTTATGTTAACTAAATCAAAAAGTAAATTTTTAATTTTTATTAGGCATCGGCAAAAAATTTAAAATTTAATTTTCTTAACATATTTAATTGATTAATTAATTTTTTAATTAATATGATTTTTTTATTTAAGAAAAATAAATAGCATAATATTATTTTTATGGTTATTTTTTTATGTATTTCTTCATTTATTATAAATTTTTATTTTTAACTATTTAATAAACATAATAAATAAATAAATATTTTATTTTATAACTTTTAAAGGTATTTCAAAAAAAAAATATAGATGAAAAAGTTAATACCATTATTAATTATAATTATATTTGATAATAGATTTAACCTCAATATCATTATAGATATTTTTCAAACATTAGCTATACTCGTGATAAAAGGCAAATTTCGTGAATATTCTTGATATTTTTTCGTATCTAAGATATATCATTAATATTATGTCTAATTTAAACTCTATTTTAAAATAAATTTTTATACTATTTTAGCGTAAATTTTTAATTATTGTTTTTATATATATCTTTAATTTATTATACTAAATATTATGATAAAAATATATTATTTAGAATAATTTTGTTATTTTTCTTTTATTAATTGATTACAAACAACTATTATATTAAAAAAAATTAATTAATTAATTATTATTTAATTAGTTGTAATAATTAGAGTAAAATAGTAATTAAAACATTTTTTTATCTTTTATTAATAATTTTTAAAAGTAGCGTGTAAATTGTACGACGTTAAATACAACACTATATTATTCATGGAAGTATTTTAATGTAAAAATTTAGAGCCTATATAGAGTAACTTTTAAGCGTAAAACTTGCAATAAAATAATTTGTGAAATTTTCTCTCTCCCAAGTTGTGTAAGTGAATTTGTTTATTAGGCATTAGCTTTGGAGTTGGAGTAGGTTTGATATATAGGTTGTATTGTGTTTAGATTAAAATTAAAATTAATTTAATCATATATTTTTAAAATAAGCATAAATAAAACCTTTTGGTTTGATTTCAATTGAATTAATTTTTTTTATTTTTGTTAATAGATTTTGTTTATTAATATTTTTTAACTCTTATATTATAAATTTTAATATTAATGTTATTATAATCCTTGAATTTAAATATTTAAATTTAAACCAATTTAATAAATATTATTATCCATATCAATTATAAAGTTTAAAAAATATTAAAAAATAAAACAAATAAATAATAGTAATAATAGTAATAATTTATCCAAAAAAATCACTAATTATCGTATTCAATTCATTTATAATGTTATTGATGTGATGTGAATTGTAACAAAAAATAAAATAAAATAAATAATGATATAATTATAATAAATAGATAATAAAATATTATAAAATTAATGTCTCCATTAGAATTACTAGCGTTTGTTAATTCGTTTGTCTTCACCTGTTTATTTGTTAATCGTGTGGGTAGATTAGATAGGAGATGATCAAAAATAAAATTGAGAGACAAGTAGAGATTGAGAGGTTAAAAAAAAAAGAGTTGAGAGATGAGTAGAGAGATAGAGATGTTAAAGAATAAGCACACAGAGATGAGTAGAGATAGAGAGGTTAAAAAAGAAGAGTTCAAAGACGAATAGAGATAATTAGATTACGAGGTGTTACCATTTGATGAATAATAAGAATTAAAAAAAATGAGAGGAGAGTAGGAAAAAAACAAAAGAAAAGTTTTAAAAAATAATAATATAAATATAAAAATAATAAATAGATTTGATTGAATTACTTTAATTCTTATAAAATTTAAAGAAATGAGTTAAGTTAATGTTTGGGGTAAATTGGTACAAAAATCGGTGTCAAAATTTTGCTGACCCTTCAGTGGGGAGACAAAATTTCCTGAGTTTAACATTTATTATTGCTATTATGATTATTAATGAAGTGGAAAAAGGGATGGGAACAACAGCCTTTGAACTTTAAGATAAAAATATTCATGAAAAAAAATATTTTTAAAATTTATAATCTTAAAAATAATATTTTTATATTTATTTTAAATATTTTTACTATTAAAAAAATATGACACATTATTTAATTTTAAATATTATTTAAATTGAATTACAATCGTATAAACATGTTTAATGTTTAATAATATCTAATTACATTATATTCAATATTATATAATTAATAATTGTTAGAAATTTTAAGGTGTTATGTTTTTTTAATTTTTCAAATATTTAAAATAGTGAAACTTTAAATTTAAGTAAGAAAATAAAAAATTGGGATTAAAAAATATTTTTATATCATAATCACAATTAAAATGACAGTTTTTTATTTATAATATTACTATAAGGTGAGTTCGATTATATTTATAGTTAATATTCTATTATATGCATCTTAATTTATTGTAAATTTATTATAAATAGAATTAAAAAAAATACATATAGTAACATTACTATTAGTCATGAATCATGTTAAAGTCCCGGCCAGAAACCCCAGACGCTAGAACTAGGTACTGAAAGTGTGCATATGCGAGCTTGTTTGCAAATGTTTTAAAAATTTGTAATCAGAGATGTGAAAAAAATTTGATTAATCCTATCAATCTAATTTAATCCGTTAATTTTTTGACGGTTTTGATCTAATCATTGGATGAAAACTTTCTCAATCCGTTAAGTTCAGATCGGATGACAGATTTCACTATGTATTATCCGATCTGATTGAAAATACTTAAATATATATTTATATTTTATATATTAGTTATATTCTTATTTGTCATTTTTATATTAGTTATATTTTAAGATTTTTTTTAATTCAAATAAGTTTATGTTACGTGAAAATTTAAATTTTTTATTCAAAAATAAAATTAATTAAGTTTATTGATCGAATTGATTGGATTCAACCGATTCAATTCAAATATGTTACAGATTGATTTGATTCAACCAATCTAATTTGAATATATTATAGATCAGATTGTATCAAATTTGAAAGATTATCGGATCAGTTGTGAATGAAGATGTTTAAATTCGATCGGATGGTCAAATCAGATTGGATAATCAGATCGAATCGGATGATTCAATCTAATCAAATGGATATAAAATTAACAGTTCAAATGCACACTCCTATATGCCATTGAAGAGGTACCTCTAGGATCTTTTAAAATTGATAACTTAAATTTAATATTTTAATCCATCAATTTTTTAAAAATAATAGAAATCTAAATATCAATTTTTATAATTTTTATTTTAAAAAAACTAATTCATTAATTATTCAGTTGAAAAAATAAATTTAAAAAATAAACATAAAAATTGATAATTTAAATTAAAATATCATTTTTTAAAATTAGCTTATTAAACTATTATAAAAAATTATTAAACTTAAACCGTTTAAGTATAATAGATAGTAAACATGCGCAACATTTGCCTTGGTTTTTTCATTTGCAAATCACACCCCACCTTTCTTTGCCTATTGTCAAGTCCTCAGTCTGTACAGAAATTTATATATCTGCAAATGAATGAAAAATTGCTAAGGTTGCCAAATCACAAACCCTTTGTAATTCTCGCATAGCATGTGTAAAACAAATTCATAATCTAAAAAAATCCTCAAATATTGTATTACATGATAAAAGGTTTATATGATATCTTAACTTTTTATAAAAATTACGACTAATATAAAAATTATACAAAGATATAGTATATTATTTTAACTAGATAACACCTATATATTTTTTTAAATATTTAAAAAGTGTAAAATAAAATACACATAAAAATTAACAATGATAAAATAATAAATTTACCATTTTTTTAAAATATTATTCATTAACATTTTACTTAATCAAATTTATGATCATTTAAAACTAAATTGTACTATTTTCTACGAGAAAAATACTTCTAATATACCCTTAAAAAATATTATAATTTTGTATACAATCTTAGAGATAAGTTACGAGTCCGTACCAACCCCAATATTTTACTTGTAAAAAGATTGTAAATCTAGTAATAATAAAAATTCAAATTAACCCAAAACTGTATATAGTTGTTCTCGAATGGCTAACAACATGCATAGTAAAGTTAAGAAGTCAGCCACCAACACCTTCCCAAATCTCAAAAATCATTTGTTGGTCACAAAAGAAACAATTCATTCACTGGATTGCACAGGAACAATTTCTTTACAGTTGTTCTCGAATGGCTAACAACATGCATAGTAAAGTTAAGTAGTCAGCCACCAACACCATTCCAAACCTCAAAAGACCATTTGTTGGTCATAAAAGAAACAATTCATTCACTGGATTGCACAGGAACAATCTTTTTGCATTTCCTACGAGTATGACCTGGTAAACCACAACTCCCACATTTTCGTGTAGATGATAGTGACCCCTCCATGGAATTTATTACGCTTCTTTTACACCTCCAGGCTTGAGAATAACATAAATTTATCCCAAACTCCCTCTGTACATCCTCAATGATATCTTTCGGTTTATAGACCCCGCCCGGGCTGCTCTCACACTTAGACTTTAAATACTGGGTAATAATCAAGCCACTTCCTCGGGGATTATCTCTTTGACGATCACAATCCAATGAACACGAATGACCATTCTGGTATTTCCGTATCTTGAATTGCATGGTATCCTGCACCCTGGCTGCACGCACTCTCCATTTACAGTTTTTATCTTGGCATGCAATCACCAAGATATCTTTCTTAGACTTCTTTACTTTGAACTGAAAATTTTTCTTCAATGAAATAAGAGCTAATGTCCTATACAAATCCTTCTTGTTGGTAAATACTTGTCCTACGTTTAAGTCTTCATGTTCTTGTTGGTCTGCGAGTCCCATAGATAACATTTCTCTTGTAAATGAAACCACATGCTGGTCCTTTGATCGAAATGCATTAGATGGACCGATGTTCATAGTGTTACCAGAATCTGGAGTAAATCCATGATCTATATCATTGTGCGTAGCTTGATCACTAGTTGGAGCATGTCCAAATTCTGTTTCACTTCCAAAATTGTCCCCTGGATTTTGATCATTTTCCAACATAGCATGTTGTCCAAGTTCAGCATCTTGAGCTTCAGGTACAAAGTTCATACTTTGACTACTTCCATCTGCAGGACAAAATGTGGGATGCCCATCATCTTCTTGTACTGGTTCAACGACACTATCTTGGTGCCCTTGAGTTCCTCGATGCACACTAATGCACAATGGTGCTCTAGTTTTACTATCAGAGTTCTCACCAATAAAAAAACGCACATCATCATCATCTGATATCTCAAGTGGCTGAACTGATACATGTGAATTATACACGAATTTCATCTTAATGGCAGCTTCATCCCGGCTTAACAAAAGAAGACTGTAAATTCTATCCAAAAGCTCATTGTAAGTAATTTTTTTGGAAACAAATATCCCCTTGGCTTTGCCACCTATGTACACAGAACTGATCCCAGAATCATCCCATTCTCCATCATAGGCAACCACAATCCGTATTTCAGACATTTCTGAAACAAAATATATAAAAAATCCACTATCACGCCAAAGTTAGGAACATTCATAACAACTCTTACTGGGATTGTTCCAATTTAAAAACGAGTATCTTTAGTTTAGTAGAATTTTGCAGAAGCATTCCCTTGAATGACTTCAATCACTGATAGACACAAAGCTACTACAAAAAGCTCCTTAGCGCAAAACTAACATTCATTGTTCTTCTGCTAACCTTCTAACAACAACTTATAATCCATAACTTCTGGGTACAAAGATACCATCTTATTTTAGCAAATAGGACTCTTCACATATATTAAACCCGTTATTAAAAAATGAAAAAGGCCAATTGATATCGTATACTGCATTAATCAGCGAAAAATAACAGATCAAATATTTACAAACTCAACATATAAACCGGAAATACAATTAGCACCAAACGCTAGTAAAGCGTATAAATAAATGTAAAGCATGAAACTCAAGATTAACACACATAAAGAAATTACATAAAAATAAAAACTGAAAGATTTATAGGAAACGATTCAACGTTATATAATATAGAAATTTGGAGAAAAATCGAAATTGAAAAACACAAAAAAGATAATACTAAAATCACGAATATTAACCTAAATTGATACGTTGAAAAAGATAGAGCTTGACGACCTGACTTGGTAGGGGGCGGAACAGAGGAGAGACTAGAGTCTGACCGCCTTGAGAGATACGCTTATGGCATGTTTACTGATTTGGAACGAAGGAAAGCAGAAGGGTTGGGGATTGGGATTTTAATTAATTAATTTATTCTCGTTTTATTTTGTTTATTTGACAAATATGTTATGGAGATTAGAGACGGTAAGGGATTTGTTGAATTACTACTTTGTCCCCCGTTTCATTGGTGCTCCGTTAATCCCCTACCAAGCAAACTAGATACCCTCACTGTCATTATATTCCACTTCTCCTTCATTTTCTGGGGTTTTGGTTTGATAATCCGTTTTTGGTTCGATCTGTCTAGTATTAACTAAACTGATAATATCAGCCACTTATAACAAGAATAAAAAGATATTTTTAGTTAAAAGATAATAACTTTAATATTTATAATTATTTAAATATTAACTCTTATTCACGTATTTTTATTATTAAAAAAAATTTATATATTAATATACATTAAATATTATCTAATTTTTTTTTAAATTTGTTTAATATTAAATATTATTTTATTATTATAAATTTTAAAACTATTAATTTTTTTTAATTTCCCACCTGTTTTTATACTCTCTTCGCTGTAGGTTGATTTTTGAAATCTTTAATATTAGACACAAATATTATAGAAAATAATTGATAAAAAAATTAAAAATAATAATAAAATAATATACTTAAAATTTATAATCATAAAAATAACATATTTTTATGCTTATTTTATATATATTTATTATTAAAAAAATATCTAACCTGTCTTTCACATTTAACATTATTTAAATTTAACTTCGATTATTTATATATATTTAATATTAAAAATTATTTAATTAAATTTTATTTAATATTATTAAAATGTTAAGTTAATATGATATTTTTATAAAAAAAATACTAATATTAGAACAAATTTTATTATTATTATTATTTTTTAAAGAAAGTTTTAATGTTGTCATGTTTTACCTCTAATTATAACATTATCCGGTACATAGATATCAAAAAGACTATATGCAAGAGATTAAGTAAGGGCATCAAGTTTTACATCCCTGTGTTTACTGTTGAATGTGATCAAAAGTTGAAATTTGGAGTGAGAGAGGACAAATTTAACGATAAGTTTACTAACACCTTAGAAAAAGTGTTTATATTTGCTTTGGCAAGAAAAAAGAGTTATCAAAATTTTAGTTAAAAAATATGTTACAATATTTATTTATAATATTTTATAAAAAAGCATATTTATTTACAACAAGTTAATTTTTTCCAACAAAGATGTCTTATTTATTTAGTATGTCCTTGCAAAATATCCATTAACATCTACAAAAAGAGAATTTAAAAAAAAATCTTTATTGAATTTATTGTACAACTGAAAATAAATATACTTAAAAATTATATCTTTACTAAAATGCGACAATTAGGATAATTTTTATTATCTCTAATTTTAGTTACAAACTAAGTTAAAACTTATTATCTATTTATTTAATATGAGTTACTAACTTCTACTATTATAACCATTTTAGTTTTTTCTTTTTTTTTTCATTCATATTTCTATAAAATTTATAAATGAAAAATAATAAAGCATATTTCTTTAGTACATACATGTTTTCATTGATTCAACACATAACAATTAATTTTAGTAACAAAAAAAAATTCTTTATATCTACTTAAAAGGATTCTTGAAATATCTATGAATTATGACGTTTATGAAGAATCAATGATCTTATGTTTATAAAGGTAGATGAATCTTGTAATTATGATCTCTAAAGCAATTACAAGTACGCGAACGAGCTTAAGCCTCAACGGTATATAACTTGTATTTTTTCAAGTGAAAAGCCTATGATCGGAGTTTCTATTATAAACATGCAAGTTATATAGTTATTAAAAAAACAATTACAAGTATGAAATAAGCCAAACAAAACCCTAAAGTGTACAGAGTTATGTACCGAATTGTATAAAATGCAAAAAACGTAGTTACCACAATTTATAGCTCTCCAAAGTCCTATCTTCATTTCTAGCATCGAGTAAGCTCTCTACAATGTTTGCGAATATGACCAAGTGCATCATAATTTCCACACTTCCGAGTAATTGTTGGTGATTTTTCAACGGAGTTCACAGGAACAACCTCTTTACAATGTATGCGAATATGACCAGGTGTACCATAATTTCCAAACTTTCTTATTGGTGATCCCTTAACGGAGTTCACAGGAACAACCTCTTTACAATGTTTGCGAATATGACTAGGTACACCACAATTTCTACAACTTCTTAGTGGTGAACCCTCAACGCAATTTAGCACATTTTTTCTACACCTCCATGCTTGTGCATAACATAAACTTATTCCAAACTCTCTATGCACATCTTCAATGATATCCTTTGGTTTATAGACACCTGGATTGCTCTGGTGCTTTAAATTCATGTATTGGGTAACAAAAAAGCTACTTCCTTGTGGGTTTTCCCTTTGACGACGGATTTCTGATGAACACGTGTGAACATTATTGTATTTTATAATCATAAATTGTGACAAATTCATAAGCTTAGCTGTATGTATTTGCCATTTACAATTATTATCCACACATGTTACCAAGAAAAGTCCTTTTGTAGACTTCCTTAATTTGAACTGAAAGTTTTTCTTCATTACAATAAGAGCTAATGTCTTCTACAAATCCTTCTTATCATTAAATACCTATTTCATCTCTAAGTCCTCGTGCTCTTGAGGGTTCATGAATCCAACAGAAAACATTTCTTTTGTGAAGGGAACGTCTTACTGGTTGTGAGCCAGAAAAGAACTATAAGAAGCATTGATGTTCGTAGTATTACCAACAGTTCGTCGACTTATGTCATGCAAATCATGATGTTGTATGACTTGATCTGCAGTTTGAGCATGCTCAAATTCTACTTGATTTTCAAAATTATCCTCTGGATTTAGCTCGAAGGAATCATGTTGCTCAAGTTGTTGATGTAGATGTTGAATATTTTCTCTCTTTGAGTTTGCTTATACTCTCTCTGATTTTTTCTGATTTTTGCCTTGTTCTTCAATGCATGAACTCTAAGAGAGTATAAGCAAACTGAAAGAGAGAAAATACTTGTGAGTTTGGGGAAACACTTGAGAGATATTATTAGTGAGGAAATCTGTATCTGTATTCTGTATATTTCCTACTCAGTTCAAATAATATCTGCTGCCTCCCGTGGACCTAGGCGAATTGACGAACCACGTAAATTCTGTGTGTTCATTTTATCGCTTTGATATATTCATATACCGCTATTTATTGCTTCCGCCCACAATAAGCTTGTGGCACAATTCGACTGTGCTTAGGAAAAGATCAGAAGTACTTTGTCATGAAAGAGAATGTAGCCGCAGTCCTCTGGAAGAAACTAGAGGACAAATACATGATGAAAAGTATTAAGAACAGACTCTACTTGAAGAAGAAACTTTTCCGTTTCCAGTACAAGAAAGGTACCCCTATGATTGAGCACTTAGATAATTTCAATAAAATTTTTGCCGATCTGCAAAATTTAGATGTTGAAATTATCGATGAAGATAAAGCTTTGTTGTTGTTGAATTCATTACCTGAGAGCTATGAGCATTTAACCACAACCCTGTTATATGGAAAGGATGAGGTTAAGTTCGTAGATGTTTCAAATGCTTTGGTAAATAACGAGTACCGGAAGAAGGATCAACATGATCACAGAGACTCAATATCAGAAGCATTGACGGCAGCCAGAGGTAGGACTAATAACAAAAATTTTGGCAGATCAAATAATAGGGGGAAATCTAGATCAAAGTCCAGAGGAGAGTCATCCAGAAGACGTTATGCGAAGAACGAGTGTGCCTATTGTCACCAGAAAGGGCACTGGAAGAAAGATTGTCCAAACAAGAACAAGTCAAATGCAAATGTTGCACAGAAGGCCGATGAAGATGAAGAATCAGCCTTTTCAGTTTCATCATCAAAAACCTACTCAGATAAGTGGATCCTTGATTCTGGATGTTCTTATCATATGTGTCCAAACATACATTGGTTTTCGAGTTTTGAAGAGCTCGATGGAGGAGTTGTGCTTATGGGCAACGACAATGCCTGTCAGACAAAAGGGATCGGAACAATACGACTAAAGATGCACGATGGTACAATCAGACGACTTACAAATGTAAGGTATATTCATGACCTAAAGAAAACCCTTATTTCTTTAGGTGTTCTAGATTCTGATGGTTACAAGGTAACATTGGAAAATGGAGTCTTGAAAGTTGTATAAGGTGCATTTGTAGCAATGAAGGGTACTTGGAAGGCGAACTTGTATTTCCTAGATGGGTGTACAGTTACAGGAATGGCAGCTGTCTCAAGTAGTTCTGAAGAAAAGGCAAATGATTCTTCCCGCCTGTGGCACATGCGCTTAGGGCATGTCGGTGAAAAGGCTTTGCAAGGCTTAATGAAGCAAGGTCTTTTGAAAGGTGCCAAGACTAGAAAGTTTGATTTCTGCGAGCATTGTGTAATGGGAAAACAAACAAGAGTCAAGTTCGGCACTGCCATTCATCGTACTAAGGGATCTCTTGATTATATTCACAGGGATGTTTGGGGACCTTCCAAGAATGCTTCACTTGAAGGTAAACTTTGTTTTGTGACTTTTATTGATGATTTCTCTATATATGTCTGGATATACACTATGAGTCACAAAGATGAAGTTCTGGATATCTTTCTTAAATGGAAGAAAATGATCGAGACTCAGACATGCAGGAAGATTAAAAGGCTCAGATCTGATAATGGTGGCGAGTATAAATCATATCATTTCTTTAAAGTTTGTCAAGATGAAGGGATAATCAGACATTTTTCAGTTCCTCGTACACCACAGCAGAATGGAGTTGCAGAACGAATGAATCGTACTTTGGTTGAGAAAGTTCGATGTATGCTATCTCATTCCAAATTGAGCAAGGCATTTTGGGCTGAGGCTTTGTCATATGCAACTCATATAGTCAACAACTTCCTGTGACTACATTAGATGGAAAAACTCCTAAAGAGGTATGGTCTGGACAACCTGCTATTGATTATGATTCATTGCGAATATTTGGATATCCTACATATTTTTATGTTAGTGAATCCAAACTGGATCCGAGAGCAAAGAAAGCTATTTTCTTGGGCTTTAAGGAATGAGTTAAAGGATTTCGACTTTGGTGTGGTGAATCCAAGAAGATCGTCTTAAACCGAGATGTTACATTCGACGAGTCTGTTATGCTGAGACAAACAAATTCAGAGAAAGAGAATGAAAGTCCAAATACTCTTTCTAAGGTGATGCTTGAGACTTCGGAAGATCCAGAAAAGATTGCACCAATTACCGATCGTGGTGAAGATGAAATTGATGATCAAGAAGAGATCTCAGTTGAGGTGGAGGTTCTCTCACCATCACCACCGATTAATCAGCAGCCAGAATCTATTACCACTACTCGACCGAGAAGGGAGATTAGGAAGCCTATTAGATACACAGACATGGTAGCATTCACACTTCCAGTAATTGATGATGATGTCCCATGCACTTACAGAGAAGCCGTGCAAAGAGTTGATAGTATGAAGTGGAAAATGGCAATGGATGAAGAGATGAAGTCTCTACATCAGAATTAGACTTGGGAGTTGGTTCAACTTCCCAAAAGAAAGAAAACTATTGGTTGCAAATGGGTTTATGCCAAGAAGGAAGGTACTCCTGGTAAAGACAACATCAGATACAAAGCCAGACTGGTAGCAAAAGGCTATGCTCAGAAAGAAGGAATAGACTACAATGAGGTATTCTCACATGTTGTTAAGCATTCATCTATTCGGATACTATTGGCTTTGGTAGCATAGTTTGATCTCGAGTTAGCTCAACTCGATGTCAAAACAACTTTTCTCCATGGTACTTTGAACGAAAAAATCTACATGTCTCAACCGGATGGCTTCAAAATTCCAGGACGAGAGAATTGGGCTTGCAAGTTAAGCAAGTCAATTTATGGTTTGAAGCAATCACCGCGACAATGGTACAAGCGCTTTGATAGCTTCATCAGAGAGCAGAAGTACACACGTAGTCAG
Source organism: Hippophae rhamnoides (assembly GCA_033030585.1). NCBI lineage: Eukaryota > Viridiplantae > Streptophyta > Magnoliopsida > Rosales > Elaeagnaceae > Hippophae > Hippophae rhamnoides. The sequence continues at coordinate 54,115,904 of CM065432.1, forward strand.
TTTGATCATTGTGTATACTTTTGGAAACTCCAAGACGGTACCTTTATTTATTTGCTCTTATATGTTGATGATATGTTGATTGCATCTAAGAGCAAGGTGGAGATCTACAGATTGAAGGCTCTATTGAGTTCAGAATTTGAAATGAAAGATCTTGGAGAAGCTAAGAAAATTCTTGGGATGGAAATCACAAGAGATAGAGTTGCAAGTATAGTCTGTCTGACACAGACTCGGTATCTGAAGAAAGTACTACAAAGGTTTGGCATTGATGAAAAAACCAAACCAGTAAGTACACCGCTTGCTCCTCACTTTCAGTTAAGTGCATTAATGTCACCTAGCACCACCGATGAGAAGAAGAAAACTGAACGTGTTTCATATGCAAATGCCGTTGGTGCCTTGATGTATGCAATGGTTTGCACCAGACCTAATATTTCCCACGCTGTTAGTATGGTGAGTCGGTACATGTATAATCCGGGTAAAGGACACTGGCAAACAGTGAAGTGGATTCTACGGTACGTCTATGGTACTGTGGATATTGGTTTGAAGTTTGAGAGAGACAAGACTGAAGGTAAACACCTAGTTGGATATGTGGATTCTGACTATGCTGGAAATCTGGATAAGCGTCGATCTACAACTGGTTATGTGTTCACAATGGCAGGAGAACCAGTTTGTTAGAGATCAACATTGTAATCAATTGTAGCTTTGTCTACTACAGAGGCAGAGTATATGGCTGTAACAGAAGCATTCAAAGAAGCTATATGGCTTCTCGGGTTGACTAAGGATTTGGGTATTGTTCAGAAGAACGTGGAGGTTTTCTACGACAGCCAGAGTGCCATTTGTTTGGCAAAGAACCAAGTTCATCATGGTCGCACCAAGCACATCGATGTTCGATTTCATTTTGTACGAGAAATCATCGATGAAGGGAATGTTATACTCCAGAAAGTCGGAACTACAGATAACCCTGCAGATATGCTTACAAAGGTGGTTACATGGATCAAGTTACAAAGGACGCATTTGGAGGCAGCGTTATGAACTTTTTCGCCAAGATGGAGATTGTTGAATATTTGCTCTAAAAGTAACAAATTAGTGGCATAATTTAGGGAAATTAGTGACATAATTTGTGGCATGATTTAAGGAAATTAGTGGCATAATTTAAGGAAATTGGTGGCCTAATTTAAGGCTTAAATTATGGCACAATTTAGGGAAAGGGAGCCTTTCTTCATCTATAAATAGGAAAGAGTTCATGCATTGAAGAACAAGGCAAAAATAAGAAAAAATCAGAGAGAGTATAAGCAAACTCAAAGAGAGAAAATACTTGTGAGTTTGGGGAAACACTTGAGATATTATTAGTGAGGAAATCTGTATTTGTATTCTGTATATTTCCTACTCAGTTCAAATAATATCTGCTGCCTTCCGTGGACCTAGGCGAATTGCCGAACCACGTAAATTCTGTGTGTTCATTTTATCGCTTTGATATATTCATATACCGCTATTTATTGCTTTCGCTCACAACAGTAGAGACTCAAGCACATAGTTCATACTTTGACTACTTCCATTTGCTGTAAAATTTGTGTGATGGTGATCTTGTTCATGTACTGGTTCAACCATACTGACTCGTTGATCTTGCGGATTTATTTATTGCACACTAATGTACAACGATGTTCTTGTTTTACTATTTAAGTTCTCACCAATAAAGAAATGCACATCGTCATCATCTGATATCTCGAGAGGCTTGATTGATACTTGGGAAGTATATATGAACTTCATAGTAATGCTAGGTTGATCCCGATTTAACATAAAAAGGTGGTAGATTTTATCCAATAGCTCATTGTAGGTAAGATTTTTGGAAGCAAATAATCCCTTGGGTTTACCAACTTTATACACAAAACTGATTTCAGAATTATCCCATTCTTCATTATAGATAACCATAACTTGTAATTGTTGAGAAATTACGCAAATTTCCTATAAGCCAGATTTATGAGAAAGCAAGAATAGAAAAATAACACACAAAATTTGATAACGGAGTTCTACGATCTTGCGTGCGTCTCGGGACCTGTAGATCTTTTCTTGAAAGGGGAGAAATTACACAAGGTGTTTACAACACTCACAACTCACAACCCAATTACACCCAAGAAAATTACTCTCAATTTTCTCTTACAAAAGCTTTTCTCTTAATTGGAACGAACACTTTTGGATGATTAATTCATTACAATTACACATCTATTTATAGGAAAATTCACTCCTTGAATTACTCCTTAAACTAATGATTCTTTAAATTGCTTCTTGAATTAAGTTCCTTGTTTTCTTTCAATGAATCGCACCATGTTTTCTTTCCTTGTTTTGCTTGTGTGTTTCTTTCGTGTTTTGCTCCTTAAATTAAGGAGCTTTATAACAATTTCCAACAGTAATTTAGATATTTTTCTGAAACGAGAAATTCAGAATCACACAAAGGTTTATCAAATATACGTTATATATCTAAATAGATTGTTCTCTTGGTGGAGAATAAAATTTAAAAACTAATCTCTAATTCAAAAGAGTGGTCGATTTTACTAGAATAGAGGCTTTTTCCTTGAATTACTTCCATGCAAACTATACTAATACCGAAAAATACTAAGCCCAATACTAAAATTCTCTTATGTTTTTTATAGAATTAACTCCTTATCGCATGCTTCAATGCCAAAACCAAATTTATTTTGTTAGCATATCCAATTTTCATTATAATCTATTATTCAAAAAGGAAGAACAATCATGTATAAAATCATAAAAAAGAGCGGATCAAACAGTGTGAACAATAAGCACCAAGCCAAGAAACAATGGCATCTAAGCTGAATTAATCAGTGATAATAAATAAAAATCAAATTTGGACCCATCCAAAAAAAAAAATAAAAATAAAAACGTGTAAGGAAAAAATAGCATCTTGTACAAACAAAATTTTAAATTGAAATAAACACGCAGGGAGAAAAAAAATACAAACATTGCATTTACTAATTCTAATTAACATTTACAGAGACGAAACTGAAAAATATACCACGGTAGAGCGCGACGGAGAAGAGAGAGTTGGTCGCCTTGAGAGATTGCCTTTTAAGGCTAACTATTTCCCTTTCTCTCCTCCTACTCCCTTTTCTTTTCTTTTTTTTACCAAGTGGATAAAGATTTAACGTTTAACCTAATAAACAATAAATATTCATTTTTATACAAATTATAAAATATTTTTTTTAATAAAAAATTAAAGTAAAACAGACTTAGAAGTTAATTTTTAAGAAATGTTGATAATATCCAATAAACTTTATTATTGATATTTTCGGTTGATATTTTGAAAAAAAAAAATAATTTAAAATTATATTTAACATTTTAATATTTTCTATAAATAAAAATATACTCAAATATTAATATTTTAATTTTAAAAATAAAACTATTTTTAAAGTTTTAGATGTATGAATTAATATTTATGTTATTAATTTTTATTATTATAAGTTTTAGATTATTAATTTTATGATTTTTTAAAGTTTTAATCTAAATTTTTTATATTTACTGTAGATGACGTGAAATGTAACTCTAATTAATTAAATAATTTAATATTATTATTTGATTAAATAAATTTTATATTATATTTATATTTATAAATTTTAAAAAATATTATTTTAAAAGTTTTTTCCGCTATATTTACTTTCCGTTTTATAATAATTTTATGAAATTTCATTTAAAAAATGAGAAAAATTAGTTATAGGGGGCTTCAAATTAAAAGACGTGGCACTCTAAGACTAAGACCAACAGTGCTAGGATTCACTGCATCCAATTTCATCGAAGGAATTACCGAAGATTCGGATTCATTTGGTCTCTCAGCGCTCTCTAGCCCCCAATGTACTGTGACTGCGAGTAATAAAGAGATACAGATCATCGCTGATAGGGAAACTGTAAGGATGTTTCTACGAGCGATCTCACGGCCATTGTTGGCCAAGGTGAAGCAGACAACGGGGATCGTTGGGTTGGACGTGGTTCCCGACGCTAAGGAAGTACTGGTTGATCTGTATTCCAAAACCCTAAAGGAGATCCAGAAAGTTCCGGAGGATGAAGGTTACCGCAAAGCTGTGGAGTCGTTCACGAGGCACCGTCTCAAAGTTTGTCACGAAGAAGATGACTGGGAGATGATTGAGAAGCGCCTTGGCTGCGGTCAGGTTGAGGAGCTCATCGAAGAGGCTCGTGATGAGTTAACTCTCATCGGCAAGATGATCGGTTTGTATTTATGTACATTTTAATCTCTATTAATGTGATTTTTTTTTCTTTCTAGTTTCTCTTGGATATGTTTGGTCTTTGGTTCGGGTTAGAAATTTATAGAATCTGAAAAGAAATGGTGGTGAAAGTTAGATGTTGCTTTTCAATTTACATGATTTGGGTATTTCTGAATATATATATAAGATGGGAAAGGAATACTTCTATATGGATCTCTCTTGGTTATTTTTATTATTACTAACCAAATTTAATTTGTTATCGTGCAAACAGATAGGGAAAATTTGGGGACTAGTTTTTGATTGTTTTATGTCATTAGAATTGAGACTCAGAGCCCTAAAAGACCATTAATAATGATCAGTAGCTTTAACGTTTCTTAAATGTTTGTTTTTTTATATTTTTGCTTAATATCTTATGGTCTGGTGTCGCTGCCTGATGAAATTTGACACCATCTGCTGCAAGGCGTCCATGATATTGTTTCAATTATTTTGAGATGCAATAACTTGCGAAGTGGAACATAGGATATTCATTTCTTACCTTTATTAATGACCTTGCATATTGGATAATTAGAATGTCTTGATTACTTCAACTTTGCAAATATTGAGTTGCCAGATTAAGGAAGAAGGTTATCATATCTGAAAGAGGGCAATATATATATGATTTACATGGAGTCTTGTATCTGTTGTGGTTGCATCTTTTGATGAATTGATAGTGTTGGAAAAGGTTGATGAGAAGCTAATTTAGATCAGAAAAACATCAAATTATGAATGCTTCCCAAGTTCTCTATTGATTGATCAAAACTTGTGTAAATAGTGTGACTTTTAGAAGCCATGATATTTTGCATTCTTGAAATAGTGGGGAGATTGATTACTATAGTCTTAATCTATTCTTGTTCTGTATCTGGTATCAATACCTTGCGTGCTCCCATAGTTCCGAATCTGGATAACATACTCCTATGGGCACAATTGTTTTTGTTGCTAATATACTCCTATGGGTTCATGCTTGTGTAGATGTTTTCTTTATCATAATTTTAATACCTTCCATATAAATTCTTTATTAATCTACCAATGAATTTTATGCATGTTCTTTGTAAAAATTGTCCCTGTTTGGTGCTTGAGTTAGTTATACCTTACTTTTCTCAAAATGGGAATCTTAATTTTTGTCAAATTTGTGTTGGAGTGTAGAGTGGGATCCATGGGGTGTTCCTGATGACTATGAATGTGAGGTGATTGAGAATGATGCTCCAGTTCCCAAGCATGTTCCTCTACACCGGCCGGGTCCTCTACCTGAAGAGTTCCATAAAACATTGGAGACTCTGATGTCTACTTCACACAGAGATCCACCTGCAATCTCCTCTAGTGAGTCTCAGTCAAAGGAGTGAAGAATGGTCTGGTGTTGTTTTGGGAAAGATCTTCAGCCTCTGTTAATTTTATTTTGCTGAGTTTGTTTGCTAGGTTGATATAATTTCGTTGATGGGACGAAAATTTGAAACTTTCAATAATCTAAGCTTGACAGTACGTTAAGAAATTTGCTATTTCCATTATTCCTGTTACTGCTTTTTTGTATCAGAAATGGGCAATGTACCACAGCACAAGTCTTTGGTCTTTACCTTAGGGTTTTATTTTCCCCTCCAAGGATTCAAATAGAAAAATATTATATATTACAAATATATTATCATCTCAATTGAAGTTTCTCTTTTGAGAAGGTTTAGTTGGTCTTGTATTTATTAATAAAATTGCACAACATCATTTGAATTATATCTCAAATTTGAGATATATAGTATTTTTTTATTAAAAGTACCTATCACACCATAAGTTTATTATTTTTAATTTAAAAATGGATTTAATGTGTAACTTTGAAAATTGTTTTTTTAAGATGGAAAACTGAGTTTAAAGTATAATTAATGTATACATTTTGTTAAAAATGTATACATTAATATATAAATTTATGTTAACTCTGTTATTTTAAAAATTTGTAATAATGTATTTTTGTCTTTATTTAAACAAATATTTTATATTTAATGTAAATGATTTAAAATCTGAATTTTTTTAAAGATAGAAAATGAAAATTAAGGTATACAACAACTTTAATTTACTTTTATTGTTTAAATTGATTTAGTTTACCAGAGAATGACATTACTGATATCTTTGTGGTAATTAGCTTTGTGCTACTAGACTTTAAATTCAATCACACGTGAATTATAAGGAGAGATTTAACGTGGCGTTTGGTTCGTGGAATGGAATCGGAATTGGAATCGGAATCGAAATGGAAAGGAAACAATTTTGTTTGGTTTGACCACTGGAATCAAGCTCAGAATCAGGATTATAGTGTTTGGTTTACCACTAGAATGGAATGAAAAAAACTGTAAATGACCTTAATACCCTTACATGCTGTAAAGTTCAAATAATGTCATTTAATTACTATTTTTTCGTCAGACAAAATACATTATTGAAATCATTATTTTTCTAAATAAGTATTACTTAATTAAAAAGAAATATATTATTAAAATTATTATTTTTCTAAATAAGGTTTAGGGTTTTGAGGTTTGGGATGTGTGATTTAGGGTTTAGGGATTTAGGATTTGGGGTTATATTTGTAGGTTAAGATTTAGGGTTAAAATTATTATTTTTCTAAAAATAGTTTAGGGTTTTAGAATTTTGATTTAGGATTTAGGGTTTTAAGGTTTAAGGTTTAGGGTTTATGGTTTTAGGATTTGGAATTTGGGGTTTAGGGTTTTGGGTTTTGGGATTTATGTTTTAAGGTTTAGGGTTTAGGGTTTAGAGATTTAGAGATTTGGGGTTTAGGGTTTTAGGGTTTAACGTTTAGTGGTTTAGGGATTTGGGGTTTAGGGTTTTAGGATTTGGAATTTGGGGTTTTGGGTTTAGGATTTTGGGATTTATGATTTAAGGTTTAGGGTTTAGGGTTTAGGGATTTGGGGTTTATGGTTTAGGGATTTGGGGTTTAGGGTTTAGGGTTTTAGGATTTGGAATTTGGGATTTAGGGTTTAGGGATTTTGGGATTTACGTGTTTAGGGTTTTGGGATTTATGTTTTAAGGTTTAGGGTTTAGGGATTTGAGGTTTAGTGGTTTAGGGTTTTAGGATTTTAGGATTTGGATTTAGGGTTTTGGAATTTTGGGTTTGAGAATTTGGGATTTGTATTTAAGGTTATATTTTAGGTGATGGTAAAATTGGAAAAAAAATATTTAGATGGGAATGGAATAATGATTACCAAAGGTGGGAGAAGGAATCACAATTTCTTCTCTTTTAGTAATCAGATCCCATTCCGCCCTCCATTCCGTTCAACCAAACACGCAAAATGGAAGGAATCGATTCTGATTCCATTTCATTCCATTCCCTCCAACCAAACGTGAGGTAAATGACTGATAATTTTATGTTTTCACCCCTAATAACCATTCACAAAGATAATTTTCACTTTATATATTCATGTCATACTATACTAGAATAATTTTAACAAATTACTAATCATATAATAATCCAAACCACTTAAAGTCAAGTTAGTTGATTTTCTTATTGTTATTAAGTTTTGTTATTGTTATTGGATTGATTTAGATTTATAAATAATAAAATTGATCTAGAATTATATCAGTTCTTGATACTAAAATATTCATATTAATAGTTTCTATACATAATTATATTATATTATTTTTTAATATTATAATTTTATTAAATAAAAAATAAAATAATAATAATAAAAAATTTAATAATTTTCTCTATTAAAGTAAATTTTATTCTTAATTAATCCTTAAACTTATTCGATATTTATTTTTAATTTTATATAAACACAAATAAATCATATTATTATTTATTTAATCACATTTCTATTATTTAAATTAATAATTTATTTATGCATGAAATGTATAAAATTAAATAATAAATATTTATATTAGTTTGAAATTGTATTACCTGACATTTGTTTATTTAATTATTATTTATAAAAATCAAAATTGTTTTAATTTTAATCATTTATTAATATATAAAATTTAATTCAATATGTATTATTAAAAAAAAATTAAGTATTGCAAAATAGATAAATAAACATGCACAAACACAAACTGATCTACTAATTTAATCAAGTTTAAAGGATTTTATTTTGATTGATTTTATAAAATATTTTGATGAAATTGGTTCTTACCTTTTAGAGTCGACTTTATTAATTACATTTTTTTTTTACTTTTTAACTTAAATCCGAAATGATAGAAAAATTCACGGTATGCACATCGAGAAGTGTTATGCTACTCATTGCCATTGGTGGAGAGAAGTGGCTTTATTTTTCTGGATCCCTTGCCAGCCTCAAGTCAATCTTTCCCTCTTCTCGTCTAATCACAATTCACACGAAATCACGGTATCTTCCAGATCCTTCAATTTTTTCTTTGCTTCTCCATTCGACATTCTATGGCGTCCGATCTCGAAAAGAAGGCCAAGGAAGCTTTCATTGATGATCACTTCGAACTCGCTCTGGAGCTCTACAACCAAGCTATCGATATCAACCCTAAGAACGCCGAACTCTATGCCGATCGTGCACAGGCCAACATCAAACTGAATAATTTTACCGGTATCCTCGTAGTACCCATTTGTTTGCTACTGTTGGTTTTCTCCCGTTTCTGTTGTTGTTTCTCCCTATTGTTTGGTAGACAAGATAACGCAGGAAACTAAATGCATAGTTTTGTCTCTTACAATAATAAATACTTTATAGAAATGGGGATAAGTTAACTTTTGCATTCTGTGTATTGGATTTATGGAATTCATCGCATCCAATTATATCAATTAGTTTATGCGATCACTTATCTACTTGTTTGGCTGCCAATAAACATTAAATATGAACTGGAGTGGAAAACTTTAAGTTCTGACGTAGATTTTTCCTTTTATGTCATGGATCCTTTCTCCACTCATTTAAATTTAAATTATGAGCATGGATGCTATGTGAATTTGTTTCAATCAGTGAGCTAAGAAGTTGATATTGGTTGCTGAGAGCATAAAGGGAAAAAAATGATAACTATATAAAAGTATAATTGTCCCTCTGCTCTTTGAGAAGTTGGTTTCTTATTAACTTTTAACAAGATATCAGAGTTGAAGGTCCTGTGTTTAAAGCTCATCAAGTCTAATTATTGAATTGTAAATGTTTCGCCTGTATAGTGCATAAAATCAATACTTGTGGGAGAAGGATAAGTGTATAAAAGTATAATTTATCCTCTTCCCAATAGCTTAAGAGGCCAAGATATAGAGAGTTAATTACTGTGTGCATTTTAGGTCAGGGACTGCTATTTTTTATTTTTCAACATTTAATTGCAGAGGACGTCATCTTGTCTAAGAAAAGTAACTGTAGGCTGTATGTTTTCTTGATGGAACTAGGGATAAAATATTATGATTTTGGACTGACAGTCATTTCATTTAGGTTTTTAGATTGTATATACTCCATAATGTTATCAGTTCTCATTGATTCACGGTTTTTGAAATTTGGTATCTATGACAATCAGTGTGGACCTATGCTAACTCTGATGTGTGTCTCCAATCCTCACCTTTCTGCTCATTACGTTTCTTTTGCTCTTTTATTCATTATCTGCAATTGTTGTTACTTGTTTCGGTGTGTTTTGTAAATTGTAATGGCATTACTGTAAATTCCCAGTTGGAAATGAAGGATTTTATTTTTGTTTATTTATTTTTCATTCTTGTCTGTTGTAATGACTTTGTGTTGCTATATTGTCATTTGGATATGGAAAATCACTAGGAGAAGTGAGTCCTTTGTTTTATTGTATTTTATATGCAGAGGCTGTTGCAGATGCAAACAAAGCAATTGAGTTGGAACCATCAATGTCAAAAGCATACTTGCGCAAGGGGTGCGTATTGTGAGCATTATATATATTGAAATAATGTTCTATTTTGATTAGAACATATTCTGAATTTCAGGCTTCTATAACTATTTTTAGATACATGAAACAATGTGTTTAAACTCAAGTAAACTACATTGACCTACTTTGAATATGGGTTTCTTTCTACCATCATTCACATGATCATGCCCATCCTTTGTCTTTTTTGTTGGATCTATCTGTTCATTGTAAGCAACTTTGTGACTAGCGCTGTCCTTCGTACAGATAACCCATTCTAAAACAATTTACCACAATCATGTTTTTGTAATCGCTATCACCAATTCCACTGCATGACCTATTATGCTTTCTTTGTTAACCATTGTCTTTGCCGCTTGCATTTTTAATGGACTACAAACTACTGTATCATTATTCCTGGATTTGCTGTATTGTTTAGATGGGCTATAATCTTTGAATTTCTACTTGTTCTTTTCGGTTTTAGCATTGCCTGCATGAAGCTTGAAGAGTATCACACTGCAAAGGCAGCCTTAGAAACTGGTGCTCCTTTGGCAGCAGCAGAATCAAGATTCACTAACTTGATAAGAGAATGCAGTGAGCACATTGCAGGTGAGTAGTTATTTGCTAGAAGCTCTCAAAGTGTAGTAAAATGAACTAGTAAAATGACCTTTACTCCTTAAATCAAGCAATCCTTCTTTTGATTTCAAAATGGGATTTCGTGTTGGTGGGATTGGAGTGCCTAGGTAAATATCTTATCATAGAAAAGATTCTATGGCCCCACAATGACGTCTACTTTATTTATTGGTACTGCATTTTACTGCATATTGCTTCAGAGGAAAGCATTGATCTACCAAAGCAGTCTGTGGGAAATAACAATCAAGCAAATGTCTCTACAACAGATATTCATCCTGTAAATGATGTTTCCAATCAGCCGACAGTGTTGTCTGTAAAACCAAAATATAGGTCGGTTCATTTTTGGTTATTTCCTTGATTTTAGCAGAAAAAGTGTCAACTAAACTGTTGTTGCATGAAATAAAATATTTAAAGTTTGTTCCAACCTTCCAATCCTTTATCTAATTTTTGTCCAAGCATGTACTTCAAAGTATCCATCATTAATTAGGCTTATTGAAGTAGATTTTCTTATGTTTTAAAAACAAATATGCAGACATGAATTCTACCAGAGGGCAGAAGAAGTAGTTGTGACTATATTTGCTAAAAACATTCCAACTAAAAATGTTGCTGTTGACTACGGTGAACAAATTGTATGGCTTTTTTTCCCCTCTCTCTTTTATCTTTCTTGTTGGTTTACTGTTGACTGAAAAATTGGAAACACTGCAATAAATAACAAAAGAATCATAATCAACAAGCTGTACGGCTATTTCATTCTAATCTATGTTGGTTGCTTGCAGCTGAGTGTTACCATTGATATGCCTGGTGAAGATCCTTATTGTTTTCAACCTCGCTTATTTGCAAAGGTATTTCATTTCCTTCTTGCACTTCAGAAATTGTTAACATACAAAATTAATGGCTAGGAATTATATGATACAATAGAAATTAGACTCGTACAGGAAAATTAAGAATACAAAAGCATTATTCTTATTGTAATAAGTTTTCATTTTTATTTAGACCAGTCTTCGCGAGCTACTTCTCAAGTTTGGTCTTCTTGTAATATCAGTTTTCTTTTTATTGGTCTTCTCTAGCTATTTTCTACTTTAGCCTCATGTGCTTTGGAAGGCTTATCTAATCTGTACCTCCTATTCTACGTTAGAAAGTAACTTTGGGATTTATGTACGAACAGATAATACCTGCTAAGTGCAGATATGATGTTTTGTCTACCAAAATTGAAATCCGCCTCGCAAAAGTAGAACCAATACATTGGGCGTCTCTTGAATTTAGCAAGGAAATTTCTGTTCCACGAAGGGTTAGTGCGTCAGGTAGGCAAACACTAATATGACCTATTTGGAATTCTCATTGACTAGTTCTTGAAAGTTTCTCCTCCTTCTTGGCATGAGTAGTTGAAAGTTTTTTTTGAATTAGTAAGTTAGTAGCATGCAATAGCATTATTCAGAATGGCATGAACCCTTTTAATGGCCAATATAGATTTTCTTGGATGCTTGTGTTGCCTGTGAAACCCTGCATATACAAGTCATAAACCTTTTATCACAAGCCTTACCATTATGACATATTTTGTCTGCTTTGAACTGGCATAGATAATCCAAGTTGTGATCACAGCTATTGCTACTCTATTCATTTTTTTACTTATTCATTTCCACCTGTCATTTGTTTTCCTTGAGTTCTGTGCTTGGCTGCATATGAAAAAGTCTTTGGTTCGCGCCTGCACTTGTTATCTTTATTTTATATTCTATGTAGTTCTTAATGGATTAGATATGTTTATTTTTAGTTCTGCGATATATTTTTTTTCACTTGTTGGGAAACAAAATGTGCTTTATTAATTGTGATTCCCATGTACTGTATCTATTCTGTTAATTAATCACTAAAAGGTATATTAGTTGTATGCAACTAATATACTTTATAAGCTGTATATTAGTTGTATGCAACTAATATATTGTTTCTTAAAAACACTTTTAGGAAAAGCAGATTCCTTTTCTTCTATATTTATACATGTATTGCAACTTAGTATAGCATCTTGTAAATACATTAAGTAAATTTGATTTGGTATCAGAGCAGAAAAGAGAAAAAAAAAAAAACAAAAACAAAAAATATATATTTTACCGGTTTCTGAATAGAAGCACTCCTTGAAGTACCGCCGTGCCGCCTCAGCCAGCCGCCGTATTCTCGCCTTTGTTTAGCTCGCGCTGCGGTTGCGGTCTGCGTCCACCCGCGCCGTCCCGGTTGATCACGCTGTTTCAAACCGGTGTCATTCACTGCGCGCGGCTGCGCGTTCAACCTGCGAAGCCCGCGCGTCGGTGTCATTCACGCGACTCTGCGCCGTTCAAACCCACGTTCTAGCCCCGCGAAGCGACTCGTGACCACGTGCGCGGCTTCGGCCCACAGAACCCTGCGCAGCGTCTAGCAGATTCGCCTCGCCATGCCCCTGGCGCCGTTCGATCCGCCCCGCGTGCCGCGTTCGACCCTGCGCCCGCCACCGGCGAACCGTTTCACCCCCGGTGCTGCGTTTCTTACATCTTCTGATTTTTTTTTTTTTTTCTGTTGGGAGAAATTAAGAACGAAACTGAGGAGCAACATTAATAGCCCTAGCCCATCACTTCAATTTTTTTTTTTTTGATAAGAAACGGTAAGAATGACCGGTTATTTTTTTTTTTTCATTGTTAGCAATTAATAGCCCTAGCCCATCGTGAAATTGGACTTTGTTTCCTAGCCCAGTTCGGCCCAATCCTGACCAACAGCCGGTTCGGCCATTCACCCAGCCCGGTTCGGCCAGTTCGGCTCAACCTAGCCTGGGTTCGATTCGGTTCGACCTAGCCCGATTCTTGACCACAACACATCGGCTCCAAGCCCGTGACTCTTGTACGTCTAATCCAAGCCCGTCTAATCCTGGCGAAAGCAACCGCGTTCCAAGCCCGTTAGCACCGAACATTGGCTTGACCACGTTTATCGGCCAAAAAAAAAAAAAAAAAAAAATTATTATTATTATTATTATTCATTTGCCTGATATACTTGTTATTATTATTTCAATGGAAGATTCCACAACATCAAGTTTCTAGAATTCATGAAGTTCCAAATTTTGAAGTTTAGTTAAGAGTTCGAGGAAATTGGTTCTTTCGAGTACTAAAGCAATGGTACAAATTTTCGAACATGGAAAAAGTTATGTCTGTTTATCTTCGTGGAATGCATAAGATGGGGTACGTATCCTGAGATCAATTAGAGCTCTGGTCAAGATGATATAGAAGCTTCACACTCGGTGGGAAGATGATGATGGCTTTGTCATGTCCAGTCACATTTAGAAGCAATCAACGTGATATATTACAAATGGTGGAGGAATGTGAAAGCTGGCGAGGGTATATGGAATACCTTAAGCGATCTTTATACAAAATGAGTCGACTTTATTCAAGTTCGTGAACTCGTTGCAAAGGCATGCGACAAAATGGGCAACCGGTATCTCTTTTTTTTTTACCAAGTGAGAAAAATGTATGGGGTGAAATCGACCGGAAACGCCCGTACAAAATTAAAAATCCGTATGAAGATCTTCGTGGTACCGAGAAAGAGAAGGAGCTTGAAGAGTACACGCTTTCTTAAGAGGCATGATATAAAACATAATAGTGCTAAAGGCGAATTACTTCGAATGTCGAGATCTCAGGAGCTTGACTACGCGCTTTACATACATCCCGTAAAGGCGAATCTCAAAGCGAGAGTCTTCATCGGACACGTGTTGAGTATCAAGCCTAGCCATTCAAGCTAAATCAAAGGCACCTCCTACGACGAGCTGATTTCATCTCATCGCCGCGGGGGACCTTCACTGACTTTCCAATCGCCTGCTTCTCTGCTCTTATTGCGATGAGCAGGGGGACATCTCGTGAAACGTGTTGGAAACTATATCACTTGAAACCAAAACGACAACGTGCCTGGATTAAAGCAAAAGCATTGCGGTGCAAATTGTCCAAGAACCGGACTACTTATGGACGGAATCATCCTTTGGAATGTGGAGGTATCCACTACGAACGATACCAGGTCGTGGTAAGATTGGTATGACGCTTAAATGTTTCGCTCTGTTGGGTCTAATACTTGGATTATTGATTCTGGTGCATCGATCATATGACTTATGATAAATCTTTTTTAATAAGTTATCTCCCCCATCGGTGTCTTATGTTACAAATGCTAATGGTGAGGCGCTTTTCTGTCTTGGACGAGGGGTCGATTCAATATCACTCCCGTCTTTCTGACTCATAATGTTTTATATGTACTGACTTATCTCATCACTTAATATCATCCCAGTTGAATATTGAGTCTAAATGCTTTGTAACCTTTTATCACATGTATGTGATTTTTTCGGGATCTTCTTACCGGGAAATAATTGGTCGAGTATCCGAGGGCGGTGTTCGCTTGGATCGAACTACGGAGGGAGAAACCGAGCACGAAGCATCGCATTGATTTCTAGTTCGATAAGCTAAGTGAAATTTGGTTGTGGCATTATCGCCGCTCATTAGGCATCCGTCTTTTGGTCTTATGAAAAACCATGCCCCTCTTTATTTATTGGTGTTAGTGAGGCCGTGTTGCATTGTGAGACTTGTGTTTTTGGCCAAGAGCGTTACTTATTCTTAGTATTTCTAATAAAAAAGTACTATTCCTTTTGAATTAATTCATTCGATGTTTGGGGACCATCTAAAGAATCCACCATATCGGGTATGAGATATTTTGTTTCATTTATCGATAGTATGCAAGGTTATCGTGGATTTCTCTTATTAGAACAAAAGATGAAGTTTTTTGTTTTTCAAAATTTTCATACCTTTGTTCGGAGACAATATAATGGCGTCATTCGAATCCTCCGGATTACGACAATGGGGGGGGAATATGTTAATCATGTTTTTCAACAATTTTTCAAAACAAATGGGATTATTCACCAAACTACTTGTCCACTTGAGGAACAGGAACAAAATGGAGTGTCTGAAAGAAAAAAATCGTCATTTACTTGATATGGCTCGTGCACTTTCTTATTTAGTGCTTATATGCCAAAATATCTTTGGGGTGATCTTTGTCTGAGCTTCGCGTCATCGTCGATAAATCGCCCGTCTAGTGTCCTTAACGGAAAAATCCCATTTCGGATTCTCGCATCTTTACGTATCCTTATCATCCTTTCATAATCTTCCACTCGAGTATTTGGTTGTGTGGTTTTGTGCGTGTTCTAAAAATCAACGTTCTAAATTAGATGCTCGGGCAATTAAATGTGTGTTTGTTGGTTATGGAAGTTATCAAAAAGGTTACAAGTCTTTCATCCAACCGAGAAAGTATTATGTTACTATGGATGTTACCTTCTTTTGAGGACATGAGTTATTTTTTCCTCACGACATGCTCGTCGGGGGAGAATACATATTTTGAAGAAGCGTATCGTGGTGAAGGGGAGCGTTAGGTGAGTCACCAATCGATGTTTCAATGAGACCGAGATGAGACTTCTATTTCATTGCGTCCAGTCGTTGCGGATGTTTCAAGTATCCAAAGCACGAACTACTTACATCAAATGACATTGAAGACACGAATCGCACTCCCCAGGTGTTACCTGCCACCCCGATCAACAACTCCCCTGGTGGTTGGTCACTCATCCCGAGGTATGCCACTGCGATACTAATAACATTGAGTCTAATGTTGGACGGTATGTGTTACCAAATAGGTCTACTCGAGGTCAACCAGGCCCAAAAGGTATGAACCAAATATTCATGCAAAATCAAAATACCAGTAGCCAATTTCATGTCCCTAAAAGATTATCTAAGTCATCTGAAATCATTTGTGAATCAAATATCTCGGTGTATCGATGCACTAACAAAAGTGCGGGATGCGTTGGGAAATCCAATATGGAGGGAAGGCAATGGATGAAGAGATGGATGCATTAAAGAAGAACGATACTTGGCAACTTGTGTCACCACCACAAGGAAAAAAGCGATTGGTTGTCGATGGGTGTTTACTATAAAACATAATGGTGATGGATCAAGTAAATCGGTATAAAGCTCGTCTTGTAGCAAAAGGGTTTACTCGAAGCGTATGGTGTAGATTACGATGAGACTTTTGCTCACAGTGCCAAATGAACACGATTCGGGTTAACTCGCTCTCATTGCTAACCTAACTCGGCCACTTCGGCGGTTTGATGTCAAGAATGCGTTTCTTCGCTGGAGAATTAGCCGAGGAGGTGTCATGAGTCTTCCACCGGTATGTAGTTGATTCTCCCGGTAATTTTGTATGCAAATTGAGGGAAGTCTTTGTATGGCCTCAAGCAATCCCCTCGAGCCTGGTTTGGAAGATTTTCACAATTCATGCAAAAGGTTGGTTACAGACGAGTAATTCGGACCACACTGTTTGTCAAACATCAACGAGTGGAAGATGCTTGACTCTAATCATTTATGTTGATGATATGGTAATCCTTGGTGATGATACTATTGAGATGGATAAATTACAAAGACACTAGCCTCTCTGAATTCGAAATGAAAGACTTAGGTGAACTAAAGTACTTCTTAGGAATTGAGGTAGCCGGGAAGAGAAGGGATATATCTTTGTCAAAGGAAGTACATTATTGATCCTGTACTTGAGACGGTATGTTGGATTGCAAACCTATTGATACTCACTATTGAACAAAGCCGTGGTTTAGCGAATATCGCATCGAATACCAATCGGTCGAGGCATTATCGAGATTGGTTGGACGTTTGATTTACTTAGCTTCATAGGCCAGGATGTTGCATATGCGATAAGTGGTGAGTCGGTTTAATACCTGATCAAGTGAGAACCATATGAATCTTTGTTTGAGAATTTTAAGGTATTTGAAATCGTCCGGGAAGGGGAGTAATGTTTCTACAGCCTGACAATCCTCTTGAAGTACGTGGATTCACGAGATGCAGTTAGGCGGGAAGTATTACGGAATGAAAAGTCAACATCGGGTTATTTCACCTTTGTGGGAGGAAATTTGGTTACATGGAAAAGTAAGAAGCGAGAAAGTGGTGTGGCGATCTAGTCTTTGAGGAGAAATATAGAGGTATGGCTACGTATGGGGTTTGTGAATTCTTGTGGATAAGAACTTTGTTATTAGATTTGGGTTTCGAACTCAAAAATACTATGCGGATGTATTGTGACAAATCGCGGTACCATTGATATATCACAAAATCAAGATTCATGATCGCACTAAGCGTAGAGGTTGATCGTCACTTTATAAAAGAAGTTAGATGCCAAACTTATTAGTTTTCCTTTTGTTCCTGAAGAGCAACTTGCGGATATACTATACCAAAGAGTCTCGAAGTCATTATATGACTTTATTAAGCAAGTTGGGCATGATTGATATCTATGCGCCAACTTGAGGGGGAGTGTTAATTAATCACTAAAAGGTATATTAGTTGTATGCAACTAATATACTTTATAAGCTGTATATTAGTTGTATGCAACTAATATATTGTTTCTTAAAAACACTTTTAGGAAAAGCAGATTCCTTTTCTTCTATATTTATACATGTATTGCAACTTAGTATAGCATCTTGTAAATACATTAAGTAAATTTGATTTATTCTGTATCTGTAACATTAATGAGCCCTATGGAATCACTGACATGAATGATAGGGTTGGTACTTGGAAAGGTACCGTAGTATGCCACTAGCAACCATGGGTTCTAAGTGTTCCTTAGTTTAGTGTATTTTTGTTAGGGTTGTGCTCATGAAGGATACTTTTTGATTTCCTTTGGTCAAATTTACAGCTGTTGGATCTCAAAGGCCAGCATATCCTTCTTCAAAACCTAAAAGGGTAGATTGGGATAAGCTTGAAGCCCAAGTGAAGATAGAGGTTTGCCTCTGTTTGATTTAACTTATTTTTTTTTTCCGAGTTCTCTTCATACTTGTCTAATTTCAGGAAAAAGAAGAGAAGCTAGATGGTGATGCAGCATTAAACAAGTTTTTCCGAGATATATATCAGGATGCTGATGAGGATACAAGAAAAGCCATGAGAAAATCATTTGTAAGACACATCGATCCAATTTTTATGATCTGTAAAGTGCAAAATCCAATTTTTTGTAGTAATATTTATTGTTGCAGTACAAAAAGAAATGCCATATTTCTTTCTGTAATGCATTTTGATGATGATGTTGATACACAAACAGGTAGAGTCAAATGGGACAGTATTGTCTACTAATTGGAATGAAGTTGGCTCAAAGAAGGTAGAGGGAAGTCCTCCTGAAGGTATGGAAGTGAAGAAGTGGGAGTACTAAGAGTTTTGCTCTATCTATTGTGATACCCTATTAATTTCTGAGTTGGCGAATTTGCTTTCAATTAGTTTTGGTTCCTTTGTTGTGTTTGAGCTCTATTTATGTTGTGGCACAAAATAGACGTGTTAGTACTAGTCATTTTGGTCGCTTTTTGTGATTATGTAGTTTAAGCACCCGGAAGAGATCGAATGTTGATTAGTGCCACACTGAAGGTTGATTGTTGGATTATTATTTAGAGGTTGTGTACAATTGTGCATACCACTTTGGCCTCTAGAATTGCTAAAAGATAAATTGACTTGTGAAAGTTTACAAATTTGTGACCGCAAGATGGTTTTGCATCCGTCAAATTGCGGAAAGCTGGTGAACAAATAAGTAGCTGGAAATTGAATGCCAAAGCCTGCCAAAGAAAATGAAAACAAAACGATTAGGTGGGAGTGTTAATGCCACATGACAACATGACACGAGCGTGACATGATTTACATAGCTTATATTTAGAAAGAGCTTTGTAAAGTAGTATTATGCTACACCTACATGGAAAATAATCCTCAGGATGTAATTGAAGTAAAATGGTTAGAATTCGTGTAAATAGAATAATGTTACCTACACTAAACACTATACAGTATAAGTCATGAATTTTATTTTTATTAATACTTGATGGAGCATTCTCATAATCGTCATGATTAATCAAATAATAAAAAATAACAAACTAATTAAAATAGTATTATAAGTATTAAATGAATTAAATAACGTGTTAATTGTTAATAAAATATAAAGATGGTGATATGAGATCATGAATTTATTGTAAAATTACTTATTAATGATACGTAAATTCTGGGAAATTTGTTTTTTAGGGGAAACTATTTAACATCTAGTTTGATCTCCTGTTGCCCGTTGGTGAAAATTACTTACTTGTCACGTCATTGGAGCGACGTCGTTATGTCCTTCTAATAATGAATCACCACACCTGCTTGATTGCTCCTTTCCATTCTTTCCGCTTCTCAGACAGTCAGGTTTGAGTAGCGCATTCAAGTTCGAGATTCAATCAATCAAAATTCCAAGTCCCAATCGGGATTCAGCTCCTATCCATTCTTTCCGCTTCTCAGACAGTCAGGTCTTATGTATTCAGGTTGAGTGACTAAGACACGGATTTTTCCGATCCCATCACCCGAACGAATAGCCGAGAATGCAATTCTTTGGGGGTTCGGAGATAAGCCCATCGCCGCCAATACCAAAGACGGCTCCGGGAAACAATGCGCACATGATTAGGTTTTCAACAGGAACGGGATGTGCTTGCTCTATCGAGAATGGAATCGACCCCTTTGCACCCTCAATGCTAACCAAGACCACAAGCTCATGTTCGGCTTGCTCTTGTCCCTCAAATCCCTTATTGCATTGATGGATCCAACCACGCACGTTTTCGTTTCGCTCATCTTCTTTTATATGATATTGCGCTTTCTTTAGCTTGTCAATTTCACCTCTTATGTTCTGTTCTGTTTATGGTTTTGATTTTTTTGTTGTTGGCGGATCTACTGTTTTTGCAGAGCGGATAGCGGAAATCTAGGGGTGCCTCAATTGCCAGGCCAAGGTTGTTCTTTCCATAGCTTTCGTACGAATTCATACAAGCTCAGTTTTATGGAAACTCCATCTGGACTAAAGGTTAGCGATTAGTTGGTCACGTTTAGCAATGCTCTTGCGATTGAATTATGATTCTTTTTGAATTACTTCATTACTATTAGGGCTTCTACGCCAAATATAGTTTACCCTTCTGCTTATATTGTCAATTTAGGAATGTGAACGCCATAAAATTATATATTTACTATCTTTATCTGCAGATTATCTTAATAACTAATTCCAGGACTGGTGATCTACGGAAATCCTTGAAGTACATCTACAATTTGTACGTTGAATATGTTTTGAAGAACCCATCGTTTGCTCCTGAGATCCCAATCAGGTAACTTAATTTCATTCCCTATTTTTCTTATTAATTTTAGATCTAATAAATGCAGATTAACTGTATAATTAGGTGTTATGGGTTGGAAGGCCATATGTCCATAACAACTGTAAAGATTGACATTTTTCTTAGTCCAAGTTTGTGTATGCGTACTCACAAATTATCCAACACATAGTAGTAGAATGAAAATGATTGCATATATATCTCATATACTACATAATGTCATATCAGAAATGGAGGTAGAGACCCTTTGTGCTTAAACACCGCAATACTCTTCCCGTCTTACCAGGAATCCATTTCTTGATGTAGAACAGGGAGAGGAGACGAATAGAAAGTTCAGAATTTAGGAGAGAAACAAGGTTAGGGTAAATGGATAGTTGAGGAGAAACTCCACAATCATCAATAATTCATTAATCAAGCTTATTAACTTACAATAGTATATGCTCTATTTTCAAGAAATCAAAGTTCATCCAAGACTCTAATTCTAATAGAATAAGAATTATAATACTTATTGAACTCTAATAATAGAGATCCTAATTGTTCTAAAATTATTATAAAAATCATAATTTTTGTCCCGCATTACTTCTGCATATCTACAGAGTTAACATGCTATATATGCAGGTTTGATCTATTAAGTTAGTTTTGGTGACTTCTTAGTTGGGCATTTTAACTTGAGTATTAATAACAAGTTTTCCACTAGTGGTTTACCAAAGAGTTACCATTGAATTATTTTTGCTCATGTAATTGCTTTACAGTTGTGAGCTATTCAACACATCTCTTGGCAAGCATGTAAGGAGCATTTGATAAAAGCCCATGCCATCTCTGTTTCAATTATGCACTTTGCATGCAAAACACTAGTATTTGGCACACATCATTGGATGCATTTTCTCAGCAGCCTACTTCCTAACATATTATTATTATAGTTTAGTCAGTTTTGTTGGAAAGTGATATGTTTTCACAATCTGAATGAACTCCAAGCATGTCTTGCTGCTACGACAGCCTCAAAAAGGAAGATGAGGTTGGTGGTTCGCTTCTCATGTTAATTAGGAGATGTCTGTGTGATTGACTTTTGGACAGTGGTATGTTTTCTCAATTTAGCTTGGAGGAATAATAAAACACATGAGAAGTGAACTAAGCACATTTTAAGTACCATGTTGAGAATCTTGAAGCCCCTAAATGGTGAGATGTTGATTAAGATGAACTTCAATTTAAGACTTTCGTCGAACAACTGGCAACCATATCTCTCGCTGTATTATAAAGCTATATAACGCACAACAGAACCATTCTTGGTTCTCTCATGATCTTGCTAGCGAGTATGACAGAGGGAAGTCCAGATAAGGTCAAAACAACACACGCTCAAGTTGAAGAGCAGAACCAAATGGAACAAAGAGGCTCTTCTCTCTACCAATGTGCTCTCTGCTTCACATGGTGCTTGTTTTGACCCCTCTAAATGGTGCCTATATGATAGACTAAACATGTCAATTGGGATGGAATACTTGAGAACTAGATACAATCCAATAAATTATTAATAATTGGATTGGTTAGCCCCTTTCTCCTATATAATAGATTCTAATTTTGTATTGGACAAGAAAAAACATTACTAATCTAATCTTAAAAGACAAATGATTTATTTGATATTATGGATGATTGGTTAGAGGAACTGTTTTATAAACACGTCTAGAAATAAGATTTAACCGAAAATATCAATAGATTTTGACACAATTCAAAGAAATAGAAGCATGAATGAAAAGAACCACTATTCCTATTTTAACTCTATGGAATTTTAATATCAAAATAGTGGATATAATTATGATTTAATGGATTAAGCTCACTTATTTTTTATTTTGTTGATTTTTAATTTATTTGATTGGAACACTCTTTTGAATACTATAAAATACTAATTAGGAATATTGTGAGGTGGACACCAATACATATATCTTGATGGAGTAGTCAGTTTTTGAACTAGGAATATTGTGAGATGGACATCAATACATATATCTTGATAGAATAGTCAATTTTCAAATGTTGGAGTAGATCCTAAAAAGATTCACTTTCTCGTGAATTTATCTTGAATAGGGATCTTTTGGTTTAATTTTATCCCAATTTTGTTGAAGGAGTCATCTTAAATTGGTCAAAATATACATATTTTTTAAAATTTTTGTGGAGGATTAGATCCATTAATTGGGGGTCCATGGCTAACCGATTGCAAAGAAACAAATAAGTGAGAAAAAATGAAACCTAAGCAGCCATCTCCCAAATGATTAGAGCTAACTGGGTTGGTCTCTAAATATTGTCTTGTCTTTGTTGCAAAGTTGTGTTTGGGCGAAAATAAAGATAGATATATAGATGAGTTATACTTGTTTCATTTTACTTCCATACAACATTTCAGTGCCTAAAAGTTGCTTATATCATCATGTGCTCAAATCAGGATGTTCTTTTTTCTCATATACAGAGGATTTCTTATTTAATTAATATATTAATTAATTATAAAATAGTTGAGATTTAATACTTAAGTGGATGTAAACAAAAGCTCTCATTATAAATAAAAGAAAATAAATAGTTGATGTAAATCCAAGGATGAGTTCACGGGAGAGAATTGAAGAATTGAAGAATTGAAGACTAAAGGGGAACCCGTGAAACATTTTGGCACTGATTTGAGAGGGCAATACAAACTCTCTTTTCTTTTGTGCTTTCAGTAATTTTCACCATCCGACAAAAGTCATCTCTTTGTCCAACACATTTAGATTCTCTCTACTGACTTTTTTATTTACTCATTCTCAATTGAAGTGACCCGTGAAACTGGAGTGTTTCCTCAGGAGAACTGAAAATGAAATACCAAATATGATCAGGTTCTTTACATTTTGTTTCAGCAGCACCTGGCCAATCACCTTACCTACCACCTACCACCTACCACCTAAATTATAAATTCTATTCATATAAAATATTATTTTATATAAGAAAAAACACACTATTTTCTTGATAGTGATTTAAATACTAAAAGTAAGTGATTATAATTTGAACTAAAAAAATCTTAATTAAGAAAAAAAAAAAGAAATAAAACATAATTTACTGCCTTATTTAATAATAAAATGTTAAGAAATTAGCGCATTGTTGACATTGGTAACACTTTTGGATGAGAATGAAAAGTGTTAGGTTTGAGACTTGAATTCCCCTTCCTCATTTGGATCTGAGCATAGGTAATTAAGCATTTAAAATTATAAGGAGTTAGTCTGTTGTCTCATGATCTCTGACCCCGATCATCCTTTTGGGGAATAAACAAATAAATAAATAAAACTTGAAGAAATTAACATGAGGATGTAACATTATTACTTTTACTTTTTGGCCACAAGAAATTATTACAAGGTTTTTCCGTCTAAATAACAAATGAAATACACACTAAAATAGTTGAAGAGCATACAGCTAATTTGAATGTTGATACGTTTCTACAGTAATTCCTTCCTCATCTCTTTGACCTCGAAACCCTTCTAATCAAAACTAGAAAGCAAAGAAATCGATAAAACACAAAGAATCCAATCAAGATATAAACATTAGTCCACCTCTGTCTCTCATGTAATCCTCTGTTCCTCAACACATCGCTTCCAGTCACCATACAAACCTTGTTCTCTTCATACCAAATCAAGCACGTTGATACAAGACAGCTATACTCATTGATCAACAAAGCATCAAGGGCATATTTGTACATTGAAAAAAAATGCATAAAAAGCCAATACTTTGGCATACTATCTTTTTTAATGAAGTAACCAGAGAAGAGAAAAAATGCCCCTAGAAGAATTGTCACAAGTGATGTTCCAGCAATGTAGTTTGGAGCCAAAGAACTCAAAAAGAGAATGAAAGAGTTTGCCATTAGAATTATAACCCAAATCACTAATACAAAGTAAGAAAAAGCTTGCCAAGAATAACAAAGACCCACCAAGAAATAAACAGAGACTGAGAATATGATTGCAATGGTTAATAAATAAGGTACGAAAACAAGGGTATTTGCTATTAGATAAGAAGAGAGTCTATAAACTCCACTTGAAGTTTCTCTTAGAATAATTGGCCTTTCGTTTATGAAGATTGGAAGTGTTTCAGTTGTTGAAGATAGGAGGAATGTGAGAGTAAAAGCAAAGAGCCCAAATCTCTTTTCAATCCCCTGTTTTTCAATTCCAATGTTAATATAAATTGTTCCTAGAACAAGTCCTACTATGAGAGCCTCCAATGTATTAGTTAATAAAAGTTGTCTAGTTCTGTAGATTATTCTCCAAAATCGACTATATAATGTAAAAACTTCATGGGTTCTTGAACTCCTGTATTTAACTTTCTCTGTTCCAATCCCAGGAGCTGAAGCTGTAGATTTAGATTTCTCAGTTAATTTTGGAGGAATATCGAGTAATTGGGAATTAGTAATAATGGGTTTTAAATCGTGTAATTGGTTAAGCATTTCCATGGCGTATTCTAAGGCATTGAGCTGAGGAGGGACATTAAAGCCATTACAGAGCAAAAAAGCTTGGAGTGAAGAAACTGTTCCATGATGCAAAACTGTACCTTTTGAAAGCAATAAGATTTTATCAATGGTGGAGAGAATCTTAAAACTTGGTTGATGAATAGACAAAATCACAGTGCGGTGATTAGAAACAGAAATCGATTTAAGACTCTGCATTACATTAAAAGCAGAGGTACTATCAAGCCCAGAAGTGGGTTCATCTAGAAGTAAAACAGAGGGATCATGAAGAAGACTTAAACCAATTGAAACTCTTCTTCGTTCTCCACCAGACAAGCCATTTAATAAGAGGGTATTAGCCAAATGAGTCAATTTAAGTTCAGAGAGAATAGAGGAAACAATTTCATGAACATTTGAAGTTTTGGGAAGAAGAAGACGAGCAGAGAATACAAAAGTTTCATAAACAGAGAGTAATGGAAGACAAGCATCGTGTTGAGGGACATAAGCAGAGAGCTTACGAAATGAAGAAGGGTTGATAGGTGAAGAGTTGAGGAAGAGATTGCCATTTGTTGGTGACGTTCTGGCGGCTAAAATGTCGAGAAGAGTTGATTTTCCGGCACCACTTGGGCCGACAATGGCGAGTATTTGAGAGGGAAAGGCAGTGAGGGAAATATCTTGGAGTATATAAGTGGTTGGGAGTCTAGAGCAGGAGTTGAAGATTAGATTGAAAGGTGAAAAGGTAGAGATGGAAGTTGGGGTTGGTTTTGTGTAGGAGATTGAGGTAGCTTTTAGTTCATATGTTCTGTAATTGGGTGGAGAATATGAAGGTAAGGATTGGTCTTCCATGGAGGTTTAAGAGAGAGAGAGAGAGATGAAGAAGGATGTGTTGGAGAAGAGGATTTCTATTTGAGGTTTTACTTTTTATTTTTGAAGATTTATTTGAGGTTTTAGAGTTTGGAAGATATATAAGAGAATAATGTGATAATTAAATGAAGTTTTGGGTTGTCTATGTAATTAGTTGTGTTTCGTTAGGTAGTTTTCTCGAATTTATTGACAGAGACAAAGGATGGCTATTAAAAAAAGGTTGGGTGTGTTAATTTGCTTATTTTTTTTATTGATATTTTTTGAATTTTAAATTATCTACATTATTTTATATTAATGATTTTAATAATTTATATAATTTCATATTATTAAATAAAATATTTATAGTAAATAAAATAAAAAAAAGAATAATTATTTCTCTATAAATATCAATAAAAAAAAGAATATACTCTTTAAAGAAGTATTAATAAATTATATTAATTTTATTTTGAAACAATTATACTTATCTACTCTAACAAGAACTCAAATATCAATTTTTTTTATATATATTTAAATAAATTACATAATTTTGATATAATAGTTTGTTGAAACTTAGAATGATATTATGGTGCTTAGCGTGTTTTTTTTTTTAAGTAATATCGATAAATATATTTGTTTTGAGAAGATAATTGGAAAATGATGGTACAAATATTTCGAGTAGGAAAGGTAAACCTCTAAAGCTTTTCATATATGGTTGTTTCGTCAAACTTATTTTCAATAGTATATAGTTAAAATATTAATTATTTAATGATATATGCTTTATATTTTTACTTAAACAATATGAGTTCGAATCATGTGTATATAGTGTCATGAAAAATCGATTAGTTGTAAATGTATTAAATGAATGAAAAACAATAATCTCAGCCCACGGGAAAAAAGCAAGAAGAGACTAAAGAGGCAAAATGATAAGTCGTTTTGTCAATGCATAACTTTTGGGGAATTTGGATAAAACTTCAGAAAAAAAAAATATTAAAAATTGGATATTTACTAAAACTACGTGTTATTTACCCTTTATAAGAATAAGTTTCAAACTTACAGTGGGCTATTGAACAGGGAAACAAGGATTTGCGAGGTTGTAAATGAATCCACTTACCATCTGCACAAATGCTGGTTTTGAACTAACAAAATATATATATGAGATGACTAATTCCAATTATTATTCTTTTTAATTAATCTTGGTATCATTGTAAGATGGGGATGAATATACTTTTTTAAGTGTTATATTTTTGATGTATTTTTATATATATTATCAATATGCGAAGAAAAATAAATAATTCTTTTTGATTACTTTTAATCACTTTTTTTTTTATTACATATCGAGGGTATATATAAGTGATAAAAATTATTTGGGAATTGATTATCTTAGTATGTAATTAAATCTTTTTATTAAAGTTATATTTTATAATTTTATAATCACTGACACAAATATAATCTAAACTATAAAACAATATATAATTAGTAATCATGAAAAAAATAAATTCTTATGTTTTATTTTAGTAACTATTTCAAGTTGACCTATATCCTCCACATTCTAACACCTTATAAGCCAAGCATAAGTATACCAGTGTAGTAATTAGTGATGGACAAATAATACAATCAACATATTTAAATTGATAAATTTGATACGTTAGATTTTGATCGGATCCGATCGATAAATTTTTTATTATATTAAAAATTATACAATTTATTTGGATTTAGATGGACACATTTTATAATATGTTGCATCAGATACATTATTAAATTATAAATAAATACATATTTTATTTTTAAATATTATACATATCATATTTATATGAGATTATTATTTTATCTTAAAAATAAAAATAAATATTTATAATAATTTAATAACAGTACATATACACATTTTATTCTTTTTTTTTCATTATTTTAATTGTGATTATAATATTTGTTATAAAAATATCAATTTAAAATTATATCGATGTAGTTCATATTTTATATATGAAAATATTTTATAAATAAATTTTAATGTCAATTTAATCTTATTCGATTTAAAAAAATATATGATATTTTTAGATTTAGATTAAAAAAATTTAAATTTATTCGAATAAGGTGGGATCTGAATCGGCTAAAAAGCAGTCAGTTTGGATATGCTAATTATCCCCTAATTGTGATATATTTGATCAGCAATTTATTATCAGCAAGTAGCTTGACTAAGAAAATTGTAGCATTGCAAGGGAAAAGCACGGTTCCAAAAAGAAACACATGCATGTGAACATGTAATAATATTATATAGCATTATTATATAGATTGATTATTGAGGGCTAGTTTTATCATCATCTTTGTGTCCTAGTCTACTATCAAACTACAACATGTTAAAAATATCAATCATTTCTTATTTATCGATTTGCTTTCAAAAATAATATTTTCTATTATTCACATTTTTAAAATTATAAAAATTATTAAAAAGATTTCGTTATGCTTTAAAAATAATATTATTTTATTATGTAATGATATAATTTTTAAATTTAAAAACGAATATAATTAATCAAAGATTGTACATATCTAAGATGATAATTAACATTTTTTTTCTAATAATAATATAATAATACGTATGCTCTGACTCTGAAATTGGTTCACGAGTCTACTATTGTCTCACAGCTACCCTAAAATGTGTGTCTCTCAGCCTCCACTTGAAGACGAGATTGTGCAGTAAACAGTAGTAGCCAGTCCGTGAGTCCTTCCAAATGGAAACAAGATTACTGGTGTGTGAGGGGACGTTAATATTGCAATCAAAATTTTTTAGTTACTTGAGTTATATTATTTTAATTGATTTTAACTAATTTTATTTTGAAAATATGATTCTAGAAAAAAAAAAATAATCAAATTTTATTTTTAAATATAATTTATAAAAGTGATATTTTAAAATTAATTAATAAAAAAAGTAAAAAAATAAAAATATTAGCCATCTGTCTATGTGATTTAATTTTTTCAAAATAAAATTATTAAATTGAGACAAAAAATTAACAAATAATTAAATTGTTATTTTTAACTTAACTAATGAACTTATGGTGTCATCGTATGCTTAAAAATTTTCATTTTTTTTTAATTTTCATTATTTATTTTTAACTAAATAAGTGTCATCTATTTTAAGGAGAAATTAGAAATAAGATTAAAAGTCACATGAAATAATATTCAACATATGAATTAATTTAAATATTATATGATTAAGTGTAAACGACAACATTGACGAATGATAACTCAGTTGGTAGATTGAGTTGGTAAATTTATTAATGTGAAGTATAGGCACGAATCTGAAATTGGTATGATAAAATTAAAGCCTAAAAGAGTTGTGGGTTCAATATCATAACCAATGTTAGATTTAACCGAAGGAAACAAAAAAAAAATGTAACATAGGTAGATAAAAGAGTTGTAGGCCCAATATTTTCGCATGGAATTGGGGGCCCTGTCCTAAGTGTAGCAACATTTTATATCAAGTAAAAGGTGTGGCCCAAGGAATGGACTTTGTATTGTGAAGCAGAAAGTCTAGGCCTAATGAGCAACTAATGCATCCCATGGCCAAGTTTTTTTTTAATCATTTGACATAGTCTTCTAAAGTTCTACTTAAGGCTAGATCATTGAAGAATAAATAACAGATATTTAATATATCAAAAGTCGATAAAACGAACACAATGCACTTACGTGGCTTTTACTTGTGCCTGACTAAGCAAATAGATATTATTTGAACCGAAAGAGAATATACGGTACGTATACAGATTTCTCACTAATAATATCTCTCAGTGTTTCCCCAAACTCACAAAGTATTTTCTCTTTGCTCGCTTTATACTCTCTCTCGATTTTTTTCGATTTTTGCCTTGTTTCTTCAACGCATTTAACTCTTCCCTATTTATGTATTTGAAGAAGCGCCCTTTCCCTAAATCAGGCCATAATTTAAGCCTTAAATTAGGCCACCAATTTCCTTAAATTATGCCACTAATTTCATTGAATCATGCCACAAATTAGACCACTAATTTCCCTAAATTACGCCACTAATTTGTTACTTTTGTAGCCAATATTCAACAATCTCCATCTTGGCGAAAAGTTCATAACGCCGCTCTCCAAACGCGCCTAGGCACCTTAAGCTCGAGAGATGTTAATCAAGTTCAAGCAATATTGAAACTTGATCCCTCAGAACCACCTTTGTAAGCATATCTGTAGGTTGTCATAGCTCCGACTTTCTGTAGATAACATTCCTTCATCGACGATTTCGAACAAAATGAAATCGAACATCGATGCAGCTGGTGACCACGATGAACTTGGTTCTTTGCCAAACAAATGGCACCGTCGTCGCAAAAACCTCCACGTTCTTCCGAACAATACACAAATCCTTACCAACCCGGTGTCATATAACTTCTTTCAACGCTTTCACATGTACCCATATACGCCGCTTCAGGCAGACAAAGCTACAGCTTGATTGCAATGTCGATCTCCAACAAACCGGGTCCTCCCGCTATCAGGAACACATAACCAACAGATCGACGCTTATCCAGATCTCCAAGATAGTCGAACGCACATATCCAACTAGGTGTTTACCTTCGCCCTTGCCTCTCTCAAACTTCAAACCAATATCCACAAAGACTACGATGTATCGTAGAATCCACTTCACCTGTCACGTTGTCCTTTACCCTGATTACGCATGACCGACTCACCATACTAACACAAGGGGAAATATCGTGTCCGCAAACCATTGTATACATCAAGGCACCAACAAAGATTTGCATATGGAACACATTCCATTTTCTTCTTCTCATCTGGGTGGTGCTAAGTGACATTAACGCACTTAATCGAAGTGAGCAATGCGCTGTACTACCGGTTTGGTTTTTTCATCAATGTCAAACCTTTGTAGTACTTTCTTCAGATATCGAGTCTATGCCGATGCATCAGACTTTGCAACTCTATCTCAGGATTTCCATCCCAAGAATTTTCTTAGCTTCTCCAAGATCTTTCATTTCAAATTCTCAACTCAATGTAGCCTTCAACTGTACGATCTTCCACCTCGCTTCTTAGATGCAATCAACATATCATCAACATATAAGAGCAAATAAACGGGCGTACCATCTTCGAGTTTCCGAAAGTATACACAATGATCAAACCGACCACGTGTACTGCTTCCTCACGAAGCTATCAAAGCGCTTGTACCATTGTCGCGGTGATTCGCTTCAAGCCGTAAATTGACTTACCTCAAACACAAGCTCAATTCTCGTCCCCGAATTTTGAAGCCATCTAGTGAGACACGTAGATTTGTTTGTTCAAAGTACCATGGAGAAAAGTCAGCTTTTGACATCGAAATTAGGCTAACTCGAGATCAAAATCGCTACCAAAGCTGACAATAGTATCCGAATAGATGAATGCTTAACAATAAAGCAGAATACCTCATCAGAAACATTCCTTCTTTCCGAGCATAGCCTGCTACTAGTCCTGGCTTTGTATCCGATGTTGTCTTTACCAAGAAAGACCTTCCTTCGACATGTAATCTCCATTTGCAACCAATAGTTTTCTTTCCTTCTGGGGAAGTCGAACCAACTCCAAGTCCGATTCGATGTAGAGACGTCATCTCTTCATCCATTACCATTTTTCACTTCATACTATCAACTCTTTCGCACGCTTCTCCAGAAGTGCAATGGGACATCATCATCAATTACCTGGAAGTGCGAATGCTATTATGTCTACGTATCCTGCAGGCTTCCTAATCTCCCTTCTCGATCAAGTAAAGGGCAATAGATTCTCGGCACCGATTAATCGGTAATGGTAGAGAACCTCCACCTCAACCGAGATCTCTTCTTCGATCATCAATTTCATTTTCACCACGATCTGTGTAATCGGTGCAATCTTTTCTCGATCTTTCAAGTCTCAAGCATCACCTTAGAAAGAGTATTTGGACTTTCATTCTCTTCTCTCGAATTTGTTTGTCTCAAAGATAACAGCATACTGCCGAATGTAACATCTCGCTTAAGACGATCTTCTTGATTCACCACACTAAAGTCGAAATCCTTTAACTTTTCCTTAAAGCCCAAGAAAAACAAATTTTCTTTACTCTGATCCGGGCTTGGATTCACTAACATGAAAAATACGCAGGACATCCAAATATTCGCAATGAATCATAATCAAGACAGGTTATCCAGACTCATACCTCTTTAGGAGTTTTTCCATCTAATGCAACGCATAAAGTCTCGCTGACTATACGAAATCATACGACAAAGCCTCACCAAAATGCCTTCGTCAATTTGGAACGAGATAGCATACATCGAACTTTCTCAACCAAAGTACGATTTATTCGTTCAGAACTCCATTCTCGTCCGCTGGTGTACGAGGAACCGAAAAATGTCTCGATTATCCTCTTCATCTTCGACAAACTTTAAAGAAATGATATGATTTATACTCGCCACCATTATCGACCGAGCCTTTTAATCTTCCCCCGCCTATCCGAGTCTCGATCATTTTCTTCCATTTAAGAAAGATATCCGAACTTCATCTGACTCATAGTGTATATCCAAACATATATAGAGAAATCATCAATAAAAGTCACAAAACAAAGTTTACCTTCAAGTTGAAGCATTCTTGAAGGTCCCCAAACATCCCCGTGGAATATAATCAAGAGATCCCCTTAGTACGATGAACGGCACCAGAACTTGACTCTGTTTGTTTTCCCATTACACAATGCTCATAGAAATCAAACTTTCCCGCAATTTCGCACCTTTCAAAAGACCTTGTTTCATTAAGCCTTGCAAAAGTCTTTTCACCGACACGCCCTAAGCGCGTACGTGCTACAAAGTGAAGAATCATATTCCTTTTCTTCAAAACTACTCGAGATACCGCCTTCCCCGTAATTGCATACACCCATCTAGGAAATACAAGTTCGCCCTTCCGAGTACCCTTCATTGCTACAAACGCACCTCGTATAACTTTCAAGACTCCATTTTCCAATGTTACCTTGTAACCATCGATCTAGAACACCTAAAGAAATAAGGTTTTTCTTTGTGTTAGGAATATACCTTACATTTGTAAGTCATCTCGATTGTACCATCGTGCATCTTTGGTCGTATTGTTCCGATCCCTTTGTCTGGAGCATCATTGTCAAGGCCGCCCATAAGCACAACTCCTCCATCGAGCTCTTCAAAACTCGAAAACCAATTTCTCGTTCGGACACATATATGATAAGAACATCCAATCAAGGATCCACTTATCTCGAGTAGGTTTTTGATGAAACCGAAAAGGCTAATTCTTCATCTTCATCGGCCTTCTATGCAACATTTGCATTTGACTTGTCCCGTTTGGACAATCTTTCTTCCAAGGCCCTTCTCGGTACAATAGGCACACTCGCCCTTCACAGACGTCTCCTGACGACTCTCCTCCTGGACTTCTGATCTAGATTTCCTCCTATTATTCGATCCGCCGCATTTTTTGTCGTTAGTCCTACCTCTGCTTCCATCAACGCCTCGATATTTCGAGTCTCTGATCACGCTGATCCTTCTTCCTGTGATTTTATTTACCAAAGCATTTGAAACATCTACGAACTTAACCTCATCCTTTCCATATAACAGTGTCAGGTTAAACGCTCATACCAGGTAATGAATTCAACAACAACAAAGCTTTATCTTCATCGATAATTTCAACATCTAAATTTTGTAGATCGGCCAAAATTTTATTGAAATTAGCTTAAGCGGCTCAATCATGTGGTACCTTTCTTGTACCGAAACGGAAAAGTTTCTTCTTCAAGTAGCCCTGCTTCTCAATACTTTTCGCCATGTATTTGTCCTCTAGTTTCTTCCGTAGAATTACTTCCACATTCTCTTTCATGACAAAGTACTGATCTTTTCCTAAGCACAATTACCATGCCACAAGCTTCGGTTTTACGACATAATTCCAATCTTCATTTGAATAATCTCCCAGCCTAGTCTCCAAGGCTATATTAGATCCTTCTAACAATAGATCTAATACTTCACATTGCCACATGCCAAAGTTATCAAGGCCGTCAATTTCTCCACCTCAAACTTTCATTGACAACATAGCTTCTTCGAGTGTAACTCGTTTTCCATAAATTCTATTGGTCAACTTGTTCACCTTCCTCGATCTCTCTCCTTTATCACCATAAGTACAACCGATAAATGTAAATTTTGCACTTACAACTTAAAACAGTGTTTTTCCAAATTTTATACCTTATTTGAAAAAACGAGTTCGTGAATAATCCTGAATGGTCCAATTAGCTAGGAATAGATCCAACCTGGGCTTGAAAACGGATGAAAATGCAGATCAACTCGATCCAAATATCACTAGTGACCGACCGATTGACTCATTCAACCTGAGTTGACTGTTCATTGCTTGTGCAAACAGGACTCAAAGCCTTCAAGTGATTAGAATTTTGATTTGAGCAATTCTTTCACACAGTGCTCGTGATCGCCGAGATTCGATTTGATATATAATACCGCTATATTTGGCTCGATACCACAATTTGTCAGAGTGCTAAAACAATAAATAAGCAGATATGAATATATCAAAGCGATAAAACGAACACATAAATTTACGTATTCTACACTACCAGTCCGACGAGTCACCAGATATTATTTAAATCGAGTAGTAAAATATATACGTAAAACAGATACGTATTTCTCACTAATAATATCTCTCGTTGCTTTCCCCAAACTCACAAGTATTTTCTCTCATAGCTCAGTTTTATACTCTCTCTGATTTTTTATGATTTTTGCCTTGTTCTTCAATGCATGAACTCTTCCCTATTTATAGATGAAGAAATGCTCCCTTTTCCTAAATTGTGCCATAATTTAAGCCTTAAATTAGGCCACTAATTTCCTTAAATTATACCACTAATTTTCTTAAATAATGTCACAAATCATGCTACAAATTAGGCCACTAATTTGTTACTTTTAGAACCAATATTCAACATAGACATCCGACGGGTTAGTCGTATTTTACAAAAGTTTTAATCTAACTCGATGTTTTTTAACTAAGAAATCTTTAGGTTAAATTTAATTGAGATAGATATCAATATAATTTAATCTAATTTAATTAATTAATTATTTAAATTTTTAGTTTGGGTTCATCATATTAGTTTAAAATTCATATTTTTTTAATTAAGTTTATTTAATTTTTAAAAAATATCAAATTATTTATGTAATATTTTTTAATTTTGATTTAAAAAATCATTATTTTAATAACACTTTAAAATTTAAAAATTTATTGATTTTTTATATAATATATATAGAGCAATTTGTTAAACAAAATCTTATTTATTATGTATAATTTCAAACTAGTAAGATTTTAACATAACTAATTAATTTTTTATATAAAATAGTTTTTTTTTAAATTAAGTATTGAAGTTGGGATGGGTTTTATGGGTTGCAAATTTCTAATGTATGAATCTAACCATGTAAAATCAAGTTTATTAGATTATGATTAGAATTAATCACATGATATTATAAAACGTAACTAAATTCAACTGGATCGTGCAAATTAATTAATATATTGTCTGCCCTTAGTTTTATATTTAAAGATCGATACTTAGTATTTATTCGTAGGAAGGACATTATATAAATAATAAAAATATATCATTATTTATTTTTTAATTATTATTTATTTTTTTATTAAAAAATATGTTATATATATATATATCTCATTTAAAGTATAAATATGATTAAATTATTAAATTTGTAGTAATTTATTGAGAGTTAAAATTTAAAAATTAAAATCTTATAGCGTACATTTTTATCTATAATTTTATAAATATTATATTTAAAATTTTATCTTTTCATATCTAAGAGGGCTGTAATGCCATATAAATCCAGTTGAAGGACTCTTTGCAACTTGTTTTGTAAATGGGATAGAATGGCCTACCTGTCCTCGTATTAATAAAAATAAAATAGCATCACTCTCACATATTATATATTCTATGCGTGTCTTGTGCATTTTTTTACTTTACAACTGTAAAGATGACAAACCAATTTTTATGAGAACATTATTTGTGCTACGTACCTTTACTTTCTTTACTTGTTGATAAAAAAAAATGTGGAGATGATAGTATTTTTATGTTAATTACAATAGTTTATTTTTTTTGTTATAATTATTATTATTTAAAGATAATTTATGTAATTGATATGTAAATAATGTTTAAAAAATGTGAAAAATAAAAATAAAAATGATGATATTAACCTAACTCAAATTGTTATTGTGACATATATAATTCATTAGTGACATTTTATTCAACAATATGCATATATAGTGAGACTCAAGTGTAATTAATTATAGATATATAATAGATAATTTATATATTTTTTTGTTGATATGATAATATCATTATTTAAAAATAAAAATAAAATGAAAAAAATAATTATTTGTTTTTATAATGTAATTTTTTATAATAAAATTATTAAATTGTTAAAAAAATAACAAATAAATTAAATTATTTTAATTAAAATGGTCATGAAATTTGTCACCCACGTATTATTATTTTACTTTACGAAAATTCAATTAATTATGTATATTCCCAACATAAAAAGGAATAAAGTATATATTTGGGAAAACATTAAATTTCATGTAAAAAGAAAATATTGGTAATGATAGATCTATAATAAATAGTTGATTGAGATTTTAGCCAAAAAGTAGTAGTAGTTGATTTCGCTAAAATACATGCACGATTAAAATACAAAAATATATAAATATGATTATAATTTATTTAATTTTAAAGATAAGATAATAAGACATATATGTATATTAATAAAAAATTAAGATATTATTTAAATTTTTTATAATAATATAAAATATCATTAATTTTTTTAATATAAATATATCATAATTGATATTAAATTAAATACTAACATTAAATACTAATGGAAAAAATAATAATCTTATATAATACCTATTTTTCTATAGGTTTGAAAATTATTCGAAAAACGAAATTATTTTTGTTAATTTGTATTACTAACTAGTTATTAAGAGGGTGTTATTCATTGTCGAACAATTAAATTAATTATTTGTATAATTAATTATTAATCAATTATATATATATATATATATTTATATATTTAAAGTTATTAAGTACATTAATTTTACACTTTATGATCTATTAAAAGTATCACATTATTCCCTGTTCCGGAATAATAAATAACTTCTCCTTTTTAATTGGGATAATGTTTATCTTCATTGTTGAAAGAGTGAATTATACTGTCTTAGACTCTTGGCAAAGGGGGATGAAAGAAAAGAAAAGAAAAGAAAAGAAAAGAAAAGAAAAAGTGAATTATACCTGATTGTACATTTTACAAAATAAAATAAAAATAAAAAGAAGTAATTATACTGAATTTCTCTTTCATAGCGCGCGCAACCATAATAATGCATGGGAAATGTTTATGTTTCCAGAAAAACCTCAACGCATTTGATCATATATTGGAATTTTATTTTACGTTTAATTATATCACATAATTATTTTTTATGCATTAAATTTTATTTTCAATTAAAAAAAAAATATATGTATTATTTTTTTATAACGTAAATTAAAAAACATATATTATCTGTTATATGTTTTTTTACTACATAACTAATATATATATTTTTAAAAAATAAAAAATAAAAAAATATGAATAATTAATTTTTTTAGTAATTGAGCCACACGATTTCACAAGATAACATTTCCACCGATCATAAAATATCACATTAACTTCTATTATCTTTTAATACAATAATAAATATATTATCTAATAAATTATTTTTATTTTCTATTATCACATTTTAAATATTGATAATTTATTATCTTAATTGATAATAAATAAAAATCTTAAATAAATTATATAATAATTAAAGGATAAGGATAAGGATAATAACAATCATATATATATATAATTTTATTCAAAACTTTATAAGTGGATTTAGATTTTTATATATAGTATAGATATATATATGAGTAAATCTATAAAAATATTATCAAATTATTGTATTTGTTTTGTTAATACTAATGAACTATTTTTCATCTCATTTTTATCACATAATTATTGCATTTATTTAATTTATACAATTTTATTAGTTTATATTTATCGTTTAATTATCTAATTTATTTAAAATTTACTACTGATATGTGATGACTATAGATATAGAAAATAATGAAATGATAAAAATGAAATATTTGATGATAAAAAATTATAAAAAATAATGTAATGATACGAACAAAATAAATTCAATAATTCATATATATATATATATATATATATATATATATATATATATTAGATTTGATAACGTTAGTGTATTTTGTGTGAAAAAGATATCTACCTAACAAATAATTATAGATATTTCGGAAGATAATTTATGGATATTAATGAAGTAATGCTAACTCATGGGGAAAAAAATTAAAGCTAAGAAACATTGGGTGTGGATCTAGTTCATGCCCTCGTGGTAGGGTCCTTAGTCGTTATTTATGGTACAACTACCTCAAAGAACCAGTCTTCCCATTTAACCCATCACGATACTACATGAAAATTCGGATGGTCTGAAGTGATTATATAATAGAGATTTTGTTCCATTTTGAATTTTTTTAGATTTATTTGGATCGCCAGATAATTAACTAGCCACGTTTAATTATGCATTAATACGATCGATTATTAAGATCTATTCATCACTCTATTTTTTTTAAAGTATTAAAATAATTTTTTATTAAATAAATAAAAATAATATAAATTGTTAAAAATTCAGGACTAACTCAACTCAATAAGATTTCGTTAAGTTAAGGATTATCCAAGCTTATAAGCAGTTTTGCTGATTTGTTTCTAGTCGATGTAGGGTAAGAATACTTAAAAACCTCCTTCCACACGGCGGACAAAGGTGTACGACATTAACGACGTAGATCGCGATAGAAATTCAATTAAATCCAAACACATAGAGACTATGCCTAGTTATGATATTATCTTAAAAATTCAAGCCTAACTCAACTTAATAAGATCTTATTAAGTTAATGATTACACAAGCTTATAAATAGCTTTGTTGACTTATTCTTAATTGATGTGAGACAAAGATACTTAACACAAATAAAATTCAAATTTAAATTAAAGATAATAGCATCAATAGTAACATTTGGAATATAAACAAAAGGGAATCAATTACTTTTATACTGTAAAAAAAAGTTCACTTTAATTAAATTATGTGAATAATAAGTTTGAAGGGTGATCGAGAACTAGCATACAAAGAGTCAAATTGCATGTTAGCTATTACTTAATGCTTATAATTAATATATATTAATTTTGTTAACATCTATGATGTTTAATTATTTTTAAAAGAATGTACAATGAATATTACAATCATCATGTAATTAAGTGTACATTTATTTGAGCTTATGATAAAATTGTTTACAGATAAAAGCAGTATCAAAATAAATTGATTTGAGAAAGAATCATATTATTATATGTGTTAATTTATGTAAGAAAACACGTAATGCATGTGATTTATAAGTACTGAATTCACTTATGGTTATTTTTTTTTAATGTTTATTCATAAAATGCCTTTTATTAGTATGAGAGTCGTTTTAATTATATGTTCACAAAAGCATAAACAAAACAATCTAAGCTTGCTAAAACATACAAATTCCATGTTTAATTTTAAGGGGGAAAAAAAAACAAGTATATAAATTTGGTTCCGGATGAGCTTAATTTTCAAGGGAAGCATGTGATACCCAGCTCACAAAACTAATGTATTTATAAAATTGGGAATATAAGAAACTTGTGTGTGACTCAATTTCATCCACAATCCAAATTAAGCTCTCATACTTTGCTTGTGAATTATTCTACAAGACCGTTGAAAGTTTCCACCTTTCTTTTCTCTCTCTCTCTCTCTCTCTCTCTCTCTCTCTCTCTCTCTGTGTGTGTGTGTGTGTGTGGGAACCTCCAGCTCTTAGGTCACGATATGTGTACTTTCCAACTGAAACCCTTAATTTGCTTTGCTAGTTTGCTTGACTTTACTAGTCAACTTGAATTTGGACAAGTTTGACAGCCAGGCCTCTGCTGGAGAATTCGTCATATCATGTTCAAGAGCATTAATTGTGTACACAAGATATAAACATAAATTAATTATGATAATTATTGATTAAAATAGTAAAATTTAATTTTCTTTGACATATAATTCCAATAATCCTTTGTTGCTTGAAGACTTTTTATTAGTGTTTTCTCCTAGATAGTTGTTTATAATGTTCTGTTTTGTAATATTTTTTTGTTAAATATGATTTTATAATCATTTATATAACTTGGCAATTTAACCTTTTTATTTCCTTTAGATTTATATCACATAGTTTCATTTTTAATTTTTATATAAATAATACATGGGAATTATATTTTTGGATATTAAAAAAAATTATATTTTATATATGCATAATATTAATGAAAATTAAAATAAAATTTAATTTATAAAAAAACTATGATATTTAATTAAATTTTTTTATATTCATATACATAATTCACGTAATAGTATGAATTTATTTAAGGTTTAGGAAGTATGGTTTAGAATTTATGGATTTGTGAGTTAAGGTGTGGGATTTAGGGTTTATGATTGATGGTCATATTTAGAATTTGGATAAAATTGAAAAAAAAATTAAGACGAAAATGAAATCATGATTCCTTT
Source organism: Hippophae rhamnoides (assembly GCA_033030585.1). Classification (NCBI taxonomy): domain Eukaryota; kingdom Viridiplantae; phylum Streptophyta; class Magnoliopsida; order Rosales; family Elaeagnaceae; genus Hippophae; species Hippophae rhamnoides. The sequence goes on from CM065432.1 coordinate 54,156,708, forward strand.
AAGGGGAAGAAACAATTCTGATTATTTTTATTTTAAAAATTGATTCTATTTTATTCCTATTTTTTAACTTAATTAAACATAAAATTAGAAGAAATCAATTTTGATTCTCACTGTTTTGCTCAATCAAATTATAAAATTGTAACAAGAATATTAATGTCAAAAGAATCATATAGAATAAGAAAAAAATTGTAGTCTAAGCGCATGAAATTTATTTAGATATAAGTAAAAATTTAACACTTAAATATGTATTTAAATTATATAAAAAAATTGAATTGAATAAAAAAACGAAATAAAAATGATAATGAAATTAGGAAAAAAAGTTATCTGAGATTAAAGTTTTTATTTATAAAATAGAAAAGAAAAGAAGAAGAGAGAGGTTAAAGTTGAAAATAACATATATGAAGAAAATTTGTAGAAAATAAATATTAGTGTTTGAAAAAGTTTTTCTTTACCTTTTTAAATATCAAAAGAAACAATACAGTGTCGAAATTTTTCGTTTTATTCTACTTTATTGCTACCAATTAAACACGACAAAAAATTCAATAAAACAAGGGATAATTTTGCATTAATTTTCTTCTTAATTAATTAATTAAACACTACTTTATTAATCTCCGTTACTAACTTACTATGCTAAATCATTAATCACAATTCATAATGGATTAGGCTGGGTTAAGTTTTAACCCTGGATAATTAAGTATAGCAGCTTCTGGAATAATTATATTAGCGATACAATTTTTAAACACATATATACTATCTGTCACTATCATAGACAATCACAATATCATATTTAAGAGAGTGTCTTAATAATTATTTCATAATTTAAAATCACAATATTATTGCAATTAATTAGTTTAGACAACTGGATCAAAAGGTTAGCAACTTGCATATGCTTAATTAATTATTAATTAAAAAGACTAAAGTTTAAAGATCCCTTGCCCTATTTATATATATATATATATATATATATATATATATATATATATATATATATATATATATATATATATATATATATATATATATATATATATATATATATATATAACTACACTTTCACTTTTAGCTCTTTCAATATATATCACTATCCACTATCCACACTATTTCACATATCTATGATCTAATATCCAAATATATGAAGAGAAAAGCCATTATTGTACTAAAAAGCTATATTCATATATACACAACAAAATCATGACTACAACAACCAACGAACGTAAGAAGAGAAACATGAAGTGCTTGGCTTATGTAGTGGTTGGAATCATAGCTCAAACAGCTATCATATTACTCTTTGCTCTTCTTATTATGCGAATTAGAAATCCCAAAGTTCGTTTAGCTTCAATCTCTATTGAAACACTTAATGTTAACTCTTCTTCATCTTTTCCTTCTTTTAAATTGAAATTCAATGCTTTAGTTACTGTGAAGAATACCAATTTTGGGCACTTCAAATTTGATAACTCCACTACCACTTTCTCCTATAGAGGTACTCATGTTGGAGAGGGCACTATTATTAAGGCTAGAGCCAGAGCTCGTTCCACAAAGAAATTAAATGTTACAAACGTGTCTTTGAATTCTAACATGGTTTCTTCACTTAATTATTCTAAGTTGAGGAGTGATCTTAGTTCAAAGAGTTTGACTTTTAGTGCTTATGCCAAATTGAATGGGAAGATACATTTGTTGAAGATATTCAAGAAGAAAAAATCTGCTGAATTTGATTGTACCTTTGTTGTCGACACTTCAACCAAAGCTGTTCATAATTTGTCTTGCAAGTGAAGTTAATATCTTTCTTTTTCTTTTTTTTTTCTTTCTTATTTTCATTTGCTAATTGGGATTTGAAGTTTATTTGATTTTTTTTTTCATTTTTAATTACTTTGTGCGGGAAATTATTTAAGTAATTATGAAGGTTTGTGATTTATTTATGATCTTTTGCACATTCTTGCAATTGTAATTAGTTTGTATTAGTAAATTAATTAAGGTAGATTTTGTTTGTTTATTATTTTGAATTCTAATTAATTTTAAATATTTCACCTTGCAAAATTTTGGAACAAGTCTCTGCTGGATTTATTAATGTAATCATATTCGACTCCTTCTCTTGAAGTTTGGTTTTTATACGAGCGTATATACTTTAACTCTTTAATGATAAAGGACAAAAACAGTTCATAAACGTTTTGTTTTAGGTATATATCTTTATGAATTAATTTATTATTTTTATTGTATATAAATGAATTCAATATGTTTTTATTTTTAAACTAGTAAAAAATTATTATTTATTTTAATAAAACGTTAAAATATATATTTATTTAAGTTATAAAAAAGTCATCAGTCAGCTTTATTTTTTAAAAAAAGTCATACTATACTACTTTATTATATTTCCTTGCTAAAATCATGCCGAAGTTAATTACTTCATGCTCCAGGTTAGTTGTTACATTTTGGACCTCACATGGAACTTGGAAGCATAACTTTTAATATAATGATACTACTCTCCAAACATCCGGAGTTACAAAGAGCCTAAATTTTTCCCTCATTTTCACATAGGGTGTGTAAAATTGATAGGAATTTGTTTGATTTAAACTATTCGAATTAACTCAATCTAAGATATTAATGGGGTTTGTTTTTTACTGGAATTTTAGATATATTCTCATAAAAAAATTTAAATGGAGATAGAAGATAATTTTAAAATTGAATACGGGGAACTGAGAGAATGTTTCGGAATTTTTGTTAAAATGTCACACATCGATTGGACATGAAGTATCAAACATATATATAAATGAGGACAATCTTCCATCTAATAACCTCATTTGTCTAGATTGAAAGCAATTTCCAAATTTAACATGAGATCAGAAGCACTTTGCGATGAGAACTATCCTACACTTACACCCGTGGCAACCATAAGACCACCACCGTCCAACACAACATGCGAGGTGGGCCAGCTGGCGAGTCCCACATCGACCAAGGACCAAGATAAGAGCTCGTTTATAAGCCTGGCAATCCTCACCCAGCGCTGTGGGGTAGAGTTAGGCCCAGGTGAATCAACACGGTATCGCAGTGACCCTCGCGAGAGAAGCTACACTACACTTACACCCGTGGCAACCGTAAGACCACCACCGTCCGTCGACAAAGTCGATGTGAGGGGGAGTGTTGAGGAAATAAGTCTCACATCAACCAGGGAGAAGGCATCAATACTGCTTATAAGACTAAGGCACCCCTTAACTTAAAAGCTGGCTTTTGGGTTAAGAGAAGGGCTCCGTCGAATAAGATTGATATAAAAAAGGTGACCCTCGCGATGGAAGAGTTAACCCTAAGACTACCACCCGCGTGTAACCATAAGACCGCCTCTTATGCCGGTTCTGGTCGATGCTGACTCTCAACACTCCCCTTCACATGACCGTGTCGACGGATTCGGGTGGTCTTATGGTTGCCATGTGTGTGTGGCAGCTCTCCTCCACCGCTGCGGTCTTGCTCGATACCACGCACTTTACTCCTCGGGCCTAACTCTACCCTTGAAAACGCTCTTACAAGGGCGAGACGCCCGTGCATATAAACCACCTCTTACGCCGGTCTCGTCGATGTTGACTCTCAACACTCTCTCACATCGACCGTGTCGACGGACGCGGTGGTCTTACGGCTGCTGCCACGGTGTAAGTGCAGTAGCCTCTCCTCTACCGCCATGGTCTCCGCTTCCGATACCACAAGTTAATTTACCCGCCTAACTCTACCCTTGAAAACGCGTCAAGGAAGTGAGGATTGCCCGTGCTTATAAACCTCTTATGCTGTCCTCGGGTCGATGTGACTCTCAACACTCTCTCACATCGACCGTGTCGACGGACGCGGCCTTACTATGGTTGCCACGGTGTAAGTGTGTAGCTCTCCTCCACCGCCATGGTCCCCGTCGATACCGTGTTAATTTACCTGTGCCTAACTCTACCCATGAAAATGCGCTACTAGACGAGGACCGCCCAGCTTATAAAACCGCCCTCTTACGCCGGTCCTTGGTCGATGGACTCTCAACACTCCCCTCACATCGATTGCGTTGATGGACCTGCGTGGTGGTCTTACGGTTGCCACGGTGTGCAGGATAGCTCTCCACCGCCATGGTCCCGCTTCCGATACCATGTTGATTTACCCGGGCCTAACTCTACCCCCGAAAACGCGCTTACAAGGCGAGGATCGCCTGTGCTTATAAAACCAGCTCTTATGCTGATCCTCGTCGATTTGGCACTCCTCAACAAAAATTATTAAATTAAGTTTAACTCCATCTCAAAACCTGTGTTACGACGAGGATTGTCCTCATTTATATATGTGTTTGATACTTCATGTCCAATCGATGTGGGATATTTTAACACTCGCCCTCACATCGGTAGTTCATCGATGGACGGTGGTGGGCTTACAACTGCGTGCCACGGGGTGAGTTTTTTTTTTACCAACTTTGATACCATGTTGATTCACTTGGACCTAACTCTACTCCTGAAAACCCAGGTAAATTAACATGGTATTAGAGCAGGACCCTTGGCAATGGAGAAAAACAACCCTACACTTACACCCGTGGCAACCATAAGACCACCACCGTCTGTTTTAATACGCCGACAAGCAGGGAATGCCGAGGAGTCCCACATCGACAAAGGACCAAAGATAAGAGCTGGTTTATAAGCCTGGGCAATCCTCATCCTCAGCCGCTGTGAGTGAGCAGAAGCAGCCAAGAATCAACACTCTTTCACAACCCTCACCTTCCACAATTTGGTTTTTCTTGGAGTTGTTTGGGTCAAATCAAATAAGATTATTGCAGATGGAGGTTGTTTCCTTCCATAAGCACGATGGTGACACTAAATCTCTGTTTTTATTTCCATGCAATTTTCTTATGTGCGTTAATTTCCATGCAATTTTCCTTCCATAAGCACGATCGTGATTTATATTTATTTTTAAGCTTTACAAGCTTTGGGTGCTTTTTTTTATATATATTATTTTTTAATTAAACTTTTTCACTTTTCTAATAACGGGTTTAATATATCTAAGGTTTCTATTTGCTAAAATAAGATGGTATCTTTGTACGTACCCAGAAGTTATTTGTTTTGAGTTTATATATGGAGCTTTTTTAGTAGCATTGTGTTTATCAGTGATTGATGACATTCAAGGGAATGCTTCTACAGAATTCTACTCTACTAAAGATCGCCTTTTTTAAATGAGAACAATCTGGGTGAATTATTATGAATGTGTCATAAATTTTGGCACGATAATGAATTTTATTGGAGATAAAATTAAGGTTCTTGATTTGTTATATTTTTGTTTCAGAAATGTCTACAATATGAATTGTGGTTGACTATTATGGAGAATGGATTGATTCTGGTACCAGTTCTGTGTACAAAGGTGGCAAAGTCCATGGAATCTTTGTTTCCAAAAAAATTACTTACAATTAGCTTTTGGACAGAATTTACAGTCTTCTTTTGTTAAGCCGGGATGAAACTGCCATTAAGATGAATTTTGTGTATAATTCACATATATCAGTTCAACCACTTGAGATTTCAGTTGATGAGAATATGCGTTTCTTTATTGGTGAGAACTCTTATAGTAAAGCTAGAGCACCATTGTGCATTAGTAGACAACATTGTGGAACTTAAGTGCACCAAGTTAGTGTGGTTGAACTAGTACAAGAAAATGACGGTTATCCCACATTTTGTCCTGCAGATGGAGGTAGTCAAAGTATGAACCTTGTACTTGAAGCTCAAGATGTACAACTTGAACAACAACTATGTTCCTTGAAAATGACCAAAATCCGAGGGACAATTTTGGAAGTGCAGCAGAATTTGAGCATGTTCCAACTTGTGATGAAGTTTGCACACAATGATGTAGATTATGGATGATGCACCAAAGACTGCATCAATTCCACGTTGTTTATAAAGCTAAGTGATGAAGTGCTTATAAGGGGTGGGTGTTGAGAAATAACACAAATTCCCAATAAGTCAGATTTATGATAAAGCAAGAATAGAAAAATAACACATAAAATTTGATAACGGAGTTCGGCCAATCTTGCTTACGTCTCGGACTGTGCGGATCTTTTTTCGAAAGGGAAATTACACAAGGTGTTTACAATACTCACAACTCACAACCCAATTACCCCCAAGAAAATTACTCTTAATTTTCTCTCAATTGGAATGAACACTTTGGATGATTAATTCATTACAATTACACATCTATTTATAGGAAAATTCACTCCTTGAATTACTCCTTAAATTAATGGTTCCTTAAATTGCTCTTTGAATTAAGCTCCTTGTTTTGCTCCATGTTTTACTCCATGTTTTGCTCCTTAAATTAAGGGTTCTTTAAATTGCTCCTTGAATTAAGGAGCTTTATAACAATCTCCAACAATCTCGCACTTGAAGACTGATTTCAATCTGTCTTCACACCTTAATCAATGCAGCAGCTTTTCTAGTCTTTGTTACTCAACGGACAGTGAAGTTGAGCACAACTTCGGTTTGTCAATAGTCACCACCTTTGTTAACATATCTGCGGATTTTTACTTCCTTGAATCTTATAGTATTAACACATCATCTTCAAAGGTAGAGATCTGTTGGAAAACGAAGTCAATATGCTTTGTTCTAGAATGAAATGTTGAATTCTTCATGTTGTATTGCACTTTGACTATCACTATGCGGAGACATTCTTCTCTTGTTTGAATCCTAGCTCAATTAACAAACCTTGAAGTCATATCATTTCTTTACTAGCTTCATTTCTTCACATACTCATCCTACGTAGTGGATAGAGTGACAATTTTTACGTATTTGTGACATCCGACTAACGACTTTAGTTCCAACAAGTAAATATATAATCGATGGCTTGCTTAAGGTGATCAACTTCACCTCCAAAGTCTGCGTCTATGTACGCCTTATACTTTTAACTCTCCTTTACTAAAGTACAAGCACTTTTCTGCGTGCGCTCATGAGGATACCTCAAAATCCAACATTGCTTCCCAATGAGTTTTCCACTAGATTTGACATAAATAACCGCTAACAACTCCATTACGGCCAATGTCCGGTCTCGTGCAGACCATTGCGTACATCAAACTTCCAATGGTGAGGCATAAGGAACCTTAGCCATGAATTCTCTCTCTTCCTGCAATAGGGGGACTGATCCTTGGATAGGCGAAAATGATTGGCCAGGGCGGTGTCTTAATTGGCTTGGCATCGCCGTGTTGAATCTTTGCAAAATACGATTGATGTACTCCGCTCGAGATAAGCTACTGAGGATCCTTTCTTCTTATTTCTTGTGATTTACCGCTCAAGAATCTTCTTTCTTGGACAGTATTTCATGTCAAATTCTTTTGACAATTGCTGCTTCAACCTTTTAATATCATCCATATCTCGAACACTGTACTAACATATCATCAACATAAAGTAGTAAAATGATATAATGGACCTATATCTCTTGAAGTAGCAACAATGATCAACTTAAGCACTTAGGAAACCTTCCTTGTGCATAGAAAGTGCTCAAACTTTGCTCACCGTTGTCTCGGGGCTTGTTTCAGACCATTCAAACTCTTCTTAAGTCTGCACACCATGTTCTTCTTCTCTCTTTCTAAGAAACCTTCTGGTTGGTACATGTATATCTCTTCATCTAAATCTCCATGATGGAATGCAGTCTTCACATCCAACCGTTCAAGATGAAGATCTTCGATGGCTACAATACTCAATACTGATCTGATGGTATTGAGCTTCACAACGGGAGCGAAAATGTCAGTGTAGTCAACTCCTTCCTTCTATTGAAACCCTTTGACAACTAGGGGGCTTTGTATCTCTTGGAACCATCATGCTCCTCTTTCACCCGGTACACCCATTTGTTGTGAAGTGCCTTCTTTCCTATAGGTAACTCAGTTAGTTCCCATGTCTGGTTGGAGATGAGAGATTTCATTTCTTCTTTCATGTAGCTTTCCCTTGTTGGAATCTCGAGTACGACAGAAGCTTCGTCATAGCATTCAGGCTCCCCTCCATCAGTCAGCAACATATAGTTCATGTATCTCCTGTTAGGCACATGAGGTGGAGAAGGCCTTCTCAATACAGGAGCTGGAGTAAGAGGTTGTGGTGTGTCGGAATGATGTGTACTGCTTTTTCCAACAAGTTCCTATGGCTGAGGATTTGTTACAATTGGTTATGTTGCTGAACTATCTGAGACACAATCTACATCTGCATATGCAAATATTGACTCATTCTGCTCTAAGTCATTGGCGTCTATTTTATGCATGTCCTTATACATCACCTTTCGTTGAAAATCACATCTCTGCTACAGATAACTTTCTTCTTTTCGTCATCCCAAATGCGGTAGCCAAACTCATCCTCACCAAAACCAATGAATGTGGATTTTTGGATTTGGGATCAGCTTATTCACTCCTTGATCAACGTTATGCCTGAATGCTACAGTAGAAAACTTTTAGGTGTGATAGTTTCACCTATTTTCCGCTCCATACCTCCTGCGGTGATTCTATGCTCCAATGGAACATATGGGCCTCGGTTGATCAAGTAGCATTTGTCGTGTTGGTCACCCACTGCTAGCACCCCGGTGGACAGTATACGAATGCTTCCGACTCTTTTCGTCAACGTTCGGTTCATACGCCGGTTACACCATTGTGTTGAGGCGTGCCCTCGGCACAGTTCTTTCCATTCGATCCGTGCTCGTAGTAGAAATTTTTGAATACGGGTGTCTTCGTATTCACCACCATTATCGGTTCTGAGCTTTTTGATCTTTAAACCCGTTTCATTTTCCACCCATAGCTTTCCATCTTGAAAGCCTCAAATACTTGAGACTTATGCTTTAGAAAGTAAACCCATACCTTGAGAGTGATCATCGATGAAAGTCACGCAGTAGCGTTTCCACTTGATAGATGAGACGGTCGTTGGTCTCCAAACATCGAGTGAATAAGGCTACAGCACTTTCCTTCTTTGGGATTCTCGACTTGTCTGAAAGCTCATTTCTCTTTTGCTTTCCAAGTATGCAATCTTCGCACGCGTCTACATCTCCCAAGTGGTGTGACACTGAAGTTTTCCCTTAGAGTCATAATCTTCATCACTTTCTCAGCTACATGTGGCCTATGTCTCCGGTGCCATGATTTGGTGTTTCATTGCCCTCTTCTGTTGTGATTGAAAAAATGTGCCTCTGTTGTCATGTAAAGAAGTCAGCACTTTTCTTCGCCTCCAAGAATTGTCGTTCTGCAGACTTTGAAATCTTCCAATCATTACCGTGGAAGATCGTAGTGTAGCCTTCACCAAGCCGCCCACTTGTTGAGATTAAGTTCCTTCCGAGATCGGGAATATGCCCGACATCCTTAAGCTCGAAACGGATCCGTTCAACTTAATCTTCACTACACCTTTGCCAATAATAGCATATGGTTGGATCATCGCAAGATATACCTTTCCAAAGTTTCCAAGGATATATTTCTTGAAGAATTCTTTTGTGAAGTAGCGTGGACGATCTTTCAGGAACACCCAAGATTCTTCCTTACTCTCCAAAGAGCGTATCAATGCATCGTCTCACTCCTAATGTGGAAGTAACATTTGCCTCTGCCTTCACTTATTTGTCCTTGATTGCCTTTCTTGCCTTGATTTTTGTAGTGCGGTGCTTCCACAATTCCAACACTCGATAGTCTTGAGCCATGGGAATTATTAGGATTCCTGGATTTGGACCTCCGTCGCTTTGATCTACCTCGGTAGTACGTTCCGCCAATCCATTCCCTTTGGTTGAATTTCTTCCTTGACCTCGTATGCAAAACTAAAGAAGTTGACGATTCACGTGACTCTACGTGGGATCTCTTCCTCGCCCGAAAACCAAATCACGAACATCGTCAAATTTTAACTTATTGCTTACGACGAGCTCTTTCACACGGTAGTGACAATAGCATTCCAACTTTACGGTAAAGACAAAAGTATTAATGCTCATACTTCTTCATCAATTCAATTTCCACGAACTCAACTGGGCGGGTTGTAGCGTGTTAAGTTCGTGAGATGTTGAGCTAGACGCGCCTTCGTTCATCCCATGAAATTGAACAAAACGCCTCGTCAAGTGCACTTTGTTTGAGGTGATGGCTTCTCATACATATTGGAGAGAGGCGCCATAAGACTTCGCCATTGTCTTTTCCTTTGCTATGTTGAAAGGCAACATACGGGATAGCGTCAATCGAATAACTCAGAGCTTGTCTGCCTGTAAGATTCCAATCTTCTTCCTTCAGCTTCCGGTTTCTTCCCGAGAGGTTGATATAGATTTCTTTGATACGGATAGTCCTCTATCCTGCATTTTCCAAAACCAAAATCGTGCCATTAAATTTCTCGAGTTTCACCATTCCTTCATCTCATGCAAGCCGTTGCTCCACTAAATCTGACTTCCTCTGGATCGTTTCTGACTATTTCTGTAAATCACCGTGTATTAGAACACCTCCGTCAACGAACAAATATCGTCGACAAAATGTCACTATTCACGTAAATAGTAACCTTGCAGAAAATTGATAGAAATCACCACCAATAGCTTTGATACCAGTTGTTGGAAATAACGCAAATTCCCGATAAGCCAGATTTATGAGAAAGCAAGAATAGAAAAATAACACACAAAATTTGATAACGGAGTTCGGCCAATCTTGCTTACGTCTCCGGACCTATTGCAGATCTTTTTCCTGAAAGGGGGGAAATTACACAAGGTGTTTACAATACTCACAACTCATAACCCAATTACCCCCAAGAAAATTACTCTTAATTTTCTCTCACAAAAGCTTTTCTCTCAATTGGAATGAACACTTTGGATGATTAATTCATTACAATTACACATCAATTTATAGGAAAATTCACTCCTTGAATTACTCCTTAAATTAATGGTTCCTTAAATTGCTCCTTGAATTAAGCTCATTGTTTTGCTCCATGAATTGCTCCATGTTTTGGTCCTTTTTTGCTCCATATTTTACTCCTTATTTTGCTCAATATTTTACTCCATGTTTTGCTCCTTAAATTAAGGGTTCCTTAAATTGCTCCTTGAATTAAGGAGCTTTATAACAATCTCCAATTGTGGGTACTTTCTAAATGACATGACGCGTTTTAGGGTGTTAAGTAACTGCACCCTAAGAACAAAGCCGTGATATCACGTTGAATTGTCAAGTCATGATCGTAGTTCTGTTAAACTTGCAATTATGAACCAAAGCGAACAATATTATGCCACATGAAGTAGGACCCTGTCTCGCTGTCTATAGAATGGAGCAATCCTCCTGCATCAGTTGGTATCGAAACCATGACTCAACTGGACCATGTGGGCTTGAGATCTTCTTACAAGGACATATGATTCCCTAAGTGGGGGTATATGATGCAGCAAGGACTGCATTGGTCCCACGTTACTTATAAAATTAAGTAATGAAATACTTATAAGAGATAGTATTCTCTAAATGACATGACATGTTTTAAGTGTTAGGTAATTGCATTCTAAGAACAAAGCCACGACGTCTCGTTAAACTGTTAACTCCGTGTGTTTACTGAACTTATAGTTATAGACCAAAGCAGACAATATTGTACCACGTGAAATAGGACCCCGTCCCGCTATCTGCTGGATGGAGCAATCCTCCTGTAAAAATGGATTCACTTCAGGTTCTTGTAACACCATGAACATTTGATCAAAGGACCAGTATTTGATAATTGATATTGAGATGAAGATGATTATATGGAGTAATTTACCTTAAGATTTTATTATTGAGATCCTGTTAAGATGGCCTGGATTAGAAATTGTACGATTAGCCAGTTTGTGCAAATCATGATATTATCTCCTTCATTCATTGGTTTGCTGAGCAACGTCTCAAATTGTATGAGAGGCCTTTGTTAGGAAATTTGGATAAAATGGTATAATCACAAATTCTCTCTCCCAAGATCTTCCTTAGCAGAATATCAAATAAGAGAGAAATAGATAATACACAACACAAGAATTATAGTGGAAACTCCAAATTAGAGAAAAACCACTTTCGTTGTCAAAAGGCAACCAGAGAAAAATTCACTATGTGGAAAATTGTTACAAACCAGCTACCGGTAATTTTCTCACACACCCGAAAAACAAGAGAAATTACAAGCTCGAGAGGGAATTTTCCCCACAAAATTCTCTCTGCAGAACTTTCTGCATCTGAAGCTTTTCTCTATTTTTGGGATGATTATCAATGAAGAAATGAAGCTATATTTATAGCATGAGTTCTCATTCATATGCCAAACATTTCTTCATTAATGAAATTAGAACTACCTAATTTTTCCTATTCTTTATTCAAAAAACAAGGTTAAGAGCATCCATAAATGCTTTTGACAATATATGGTAAGCCGCCCCATTGAATTTTCTAATTTGGTGACTTTCCTATTTTGAATAATAAACCTAATATTATTTTTAATCAATCATATGTCTCGCCTTGATTAAAAATAAACATGGTTACCATTACAACAATTTGTCTATTCCAGGTCATAATTCTACTGCTTGAGAATTATCATCTCTTACTAGCAATAAAGTACATCTTAGAATTAATCATGATTCTAAGAATTTCACACATTAGCTACGTATCGAAAAAAGAAAAAAAAACTTGCTAAAATTTATGGTGCGACTCTCGCACTTGGTTTTCAGAGGTTCATCGGCCCATCGACATCCTTTCCACCGCACACTTACGCGCATCTATACGAAGCCAATGCCGGGTGTGCAAACTTATGGACCCACATTTGATGTAACACACCTCTTTCATGGAAATATTTAGAGACTAGCGGCGTCTGTGGTATGTATGCGCTCTTTTCAAAAGAGCATCACTATAATCTTTGAAAACATACATGCTTATTAAGCGTCGCGAAGTCGATATTTGAAACTTCTTGTAGGATCAAGCTCGCACCATTTGGACAATTTCTTTTGAGGTGCGCGTTGTCCACCAAGCACGTTATCTTAACTTTTCATGAAATTGTTTTTCTTTTCGGTTGTCGAGATACGATCTTTGAGTTTTTCGGTAACATTTTATTTTCTGACCTTTTTCTTTAGAAAACAAACACTTGTAACCGGAAAAAAATATTTTCTCCTTTCCATTGAATCGAAGATAGGTTTCATGTGATCATAAGAAGATGGAAGAGACGAAATAAGCCTTAAAATATATCTTAAATGTCGAGTTTAACTCAAATGGTTTCGGTTCGGAGCAATCTGGTGAGAAGCAACTAGATGGTCAGGACGTAATAGTTCGCTTCGTTAAATACATACAGTATGAAGCTTCTTCAAATACACCCGATTTGAAAGCATGCACTACGATACAATTCTTCGAACTTTTCCAGAGTTCTTTGGCGTAGATATTCCATGACATTTGCGAGAATATTTTTGGCCAAACAACTGCGACATTTCTTAGATCAAGATCTTCACGTCTTCATCAACATATTGGTTTTATTGACTCAATACTAGTAACAATTTGGTTTCACGCTAGCATTGTGTAACGTATTGGATCAATAAATCTTTGACATCTGTAGGCCAAAATTGATTCTCATCAAATTTCCGATGTCAATCGACTCCTGACATTTCTCCTTTTTTCTTTGAAATTGGCTACCATCTGGAGTTGTTAGGAAATTTGGATAAAATGGTATAATCATGAGTCTCCTCTTAAGATCTTCGCTAGAGAATATCGAATAATAGAAATAGATAATCTGTAACACAAAATTATAGTGGAAACTCGAATTAGAGAAAAATCGACATTTTGTTGTCCAACAACCAGAGAAAAATTTATTATGTGGAAAATTATTCTGTGCACATGGTAATTTTCTACCAACTCGAAAAGGCAAGCGATTTATAGCGTGAGTTAAATTCGTATCGCAAAAACGTTCTTCATTCAATAAAATTAAGTTTTATCCCAATTTTAACATTCTTTATTCAAACAAGATTAGTCACTTCCATCTTTAACAATATGGTAAGCCACTTTTCATAAATTTTCTTGTAATTTAAGCAAATCTTATTTTAACTAATAAATTTAATATTACTTTTAATCAATTATAACAGCATTTCCATTAACAGTCCCATAACAGCCTTTCCATTACCAGTCCCATTGGCTGGTAAGTTGTCATTCACTTTATACGAGTAATGACTATAATTTTCATCTAGTAAGTTGTGCTGCTATATCTAATTGCAATAATGATGGTGATAAAACTTCCCTTAAAGCCGTTGTGGACACTTAGATCTTTCCAATGCCAAATTCCAAAGATGAATTTAACAGCAGTACCAGTTTCTGGTTTGTTTACGTGGTCGGTTGTTGCCATGGTATTGTTTGTTTTATGTATAGCGATCTGAATTATCCCACACGTTGGATTTTGTGGAACCCTACAACTGCCTAGGCAAAGATTGATCCTCATGGCTTTCTTCAAGATTTGCAATTTTTCTTTAAATACGTACCCTTACCTTGCTTCTGGATTTGGTTTCAAACCCAAAAGCAATGATTTGAAATTGGTTGTACTTCACTCATAATCGCCCCTCAATTCAAGGGGACTTGGATTTTCTGAATTGAAATATGTGGTTGAGATCTATCGTCTAAGAAGTAATTCTTGGAAAATTTTGAACACAGAAATTCCACCAGAATTTTCCAACCATCCTCCTCCCAGTGACGTGGATTATGCTCGTGTTTTTGTGGTTAGGATGCACTCATGGATAAGTACTAATTTAGTTGAGGAAGGAATTATTTTTTTCATTTGACATGACAAATGAGGTTTTCATAAAAACACCATTTGCACAACTCTGTTCTGGCCACTGGTATAACGTTGAACCTGTGCTTCTTAATGGGTCACTTGCTCCTTTTATCTATATCTTTGATGGGCCTGATAATATAAATGGATCAATGCTTGGCTCAACTAATTACTCCACATTTGACATATTGTTGTTGGGTGAATATGGTGTTTAGAGTGCTTGGACTAAATTGTTTACTTTCGAATTTGGACCCTCTGAATGCATTCATAGGCCTTTGGGATTTGGGAAGAATATCTATGAGGTAATCTTTTCCTTCCTAACTTAGCTTTTTCCTTGTGGTTGTTTTTTTCTTAGAAATATTCCCTAAATAATTTAATTATAACAGTACTTTTGTGTATTTTTTTTTCTAAGCCCTACTTGTGTGTACTTCTTGTTATTGCAATAATATTTATTCTTTTGTAGTCAAAAAGAGCGAAACGAATATGGAAAAGACCACTGGTTTTGTAATGTTATATTCTTCGTCGAACATTTCCAGAACCACACTATTAACCCCATAAGACCAACATCTCGATCATCTAAATTAAAGAGAAAACTAAAAAGGAAAATAAACCGAAAATTTAAAAAAAGAAAAAAAGAAAAAGAAAATAGTGTCGTACTTAACCCAATGACCTTATTGTACTATTAATTAAACGTTAGTTAGGTCTCTAGCTAGTGTGGATACTATTATCGCAAATCAAGCTGTTCCAATGGAAAAATAATAATTTTTGGCAGACGGTTGTTCCAATAACATATAACAGACAATATCTTCAATGTAGTCCTGGCGTGCAATATTAGTTTTGTTACAAAGAACATGTGGTCTCTCAATGCTATTCTTTAAGGAACATGCTTAATGGTCAACAGGGAAACAACTCCAATGAAAAAAACAAGCAAGTGCTTTTGTAGTTTCTAATGAAAATGGAAGTTATTGCGACAACTTTTGGGTGTTGGACAATGGTGCCACCCATGTAATAAATGATGCAGGAAATCCCCTAGATCCTTCATGTTACACTGGGTTTGATGGTGTGTGCTTGTTTGAAATGGAGGTAATGTCTTTATCACTTTAACTGGTTATACTGTTTTGTAAAAGAGTAATAATTGTAGTGTTATCTCAATCCACGTATCATTTTGTGAATGGTGGTAATATTTCATTGTGTGATTCAAATATATTTATACTCAATTTAGTACAAATATATTAATATATTATATAACTTGTAACTGAATTAAATAAAATTTAATATAATTTGTTAAAAAAATAACAAAATAAACATTCCATTCACTCATAATATTCTTATCACATGTTTGGTAGGAGTGAATAGAATGTAATCAGAATTGATTATTCTATTTTTTGTGTTTGGTTAAACGGAATGAAATCACGTTATTAAAATAGAAGGAATCAGAATTCATTCTCCCCTTTGGTAATCATAATTCCATTCCATCTAAACTTTTTTTATTCTAATTTTACCCTCACTTAAAATATAACATTAAACTCAAATTCTAAATTCTCAAACCCAAAATTCCAAAACCCTAAACCCTAAATCCAAAGTCCCAAAACCCTAAACCCTAAACTCAATTCCAAAACCCTAAACTCTAAATCCAAATCCTAAAACCCTAAAACCTAAACTCCAAATCCTTAAACCCTAAACCCCAAATCCCAAATCCCTAAACCTTAAACCCCAAATTCCTAAACCCAAAACCCTAAACCCTAAAACATAAATCCCAAAACCCAAAACCCTAAATCCTAAAACCCTAAAACCTAAACCCCAAATTCTAAATCCCTAAACACTAAAACCCTAAACCTTAAATCCCTAAACCCCAAATCCCTAAACCCTAAACCCTAAATCCTAAAACCCTAAAACATAAATCCTAAAACCCAAAACCCTAAAACATAAATCCCAAAACCTTAAACCCTAAAACATAAATCCCAAAACCTTAAACCCAAAACCCCAAATTCCAAACCCTAAAATCCTAAACCCTAAATTCAAAATTCTAAAACCCTAAACCTTTTTTAGAAAAATAATAATTTTAACCTTAAACCTTAACCCATAAATATAACCCCAAATCTTAAATCACGCCTCCCAAACCTTAAAACCCTAAACCTTATTTAGAAAAATAATAATTTTAATAATATATTTCTTTTTAATTAAGTAGTAATTATTTAAAAAAATAATGATTTCAATAATATATTTTGTCTGACGAAAAAATAGTAATTAAATAACATTATTTGAACTTTACAGCATGTAGGGGTATTAAGATCATTTACAGTTTTTTTCATTCTATTCTAATGACAAACCAAACACTGTAATCCTGATTACGAGCTTGATTCTAGTGATCAAAACAAACAGTATTGTTTCCTTTTCATTCCGATTCCGATTCCGATTTCACGAAACAAACACCACCTTAATTCCTTGTATTGTTGTCTCTTGTTTACATTCACGTACGCGGTTGTTATTGCAATAATATTCTCGTGTCGTCAAAAAGGAGTGAAAAGAGTATGGAAGAAAAACCATTGGGTTCGTAATTCTATATTCTTCGTGGAACATTCTCAGTCACACTATTATTATTAACCCCACAAAACAAGCATCGATCATCTAAATTAAAGAAAAAATTAACCCAAGAGTCGTACTGAACCCGGCGAACTTCTTGTCTAGCTGTACGTGAGAACTATTCTCGCAAATCAATTTGTTCCAATCAAAAACATTTTTTTTTTGGTTTGACAGTTGTTCCAATAACAAGATATAACAGACAATATCCGAAATTTGACTTTTAAATAGTAGGTATTATTTATTGTCTTCTTCCATATTTTTTGTTCTAATTATTCTCAGGCAAATATGAGTAGTTATCACATCCTAGATTAGATTGAGGGTACAGAATTATTTGAAAATAAAATATTAAAGAAAAATTATTATAAGTGTCCACAACAGCTTTAAGGGAAGTTTTATCACCATCATTATTGCAATTAGATATAGCAGCACAACTTACTAGATGAAAATTATAGTCATTACTTGTATAAAGCGAATGAGAACTTACCAGCCAATGGGACTGGTAATGGAAAGGCCTCTCATACAATTTGAGACGTTGCTCAGCAAACCAATGACTGAAGGAGATAATACCATGATTTGCACAAACTGGCTAATCGTACAATTTCTAATCCAGGCAATCTTAACAGATCTCAATAATAAAATCTTCAGGTAAATTATTCTGTATAATCATCTTCATCTCAATATCAATTATCACATACTGGTCCTTTGATCAAATGGTCATGGTGTTACCGCAACCTGAAGTGAATCCATTCATACAGGAGGATTGCTCCATCCTGCAGATAGCGGGGCAGGGTCCTACTCCACGTGGCACAATATTGTCTGATTTGGTCTATAAATATAAGTTCACCAGACACACAGACTTGATAGTTTAACGAGACATCGAGGCTTTGTTTTTAGAACGCAATTACTTAACACCTTAAAATGCGTCATGTCGTTTAGAGAATACTATCTCTTATAAGTATTTCATCACTTAATTTTATAAGTAATGTGGGACCAACGCAGTCATTGCTGCATCATATACCCCCACTTAGGGAATCATACGTCCTTGTAAGAAGATCTCAAGCCCACATGGTCCAGTTGGGTCATGGTTCCGATACCAACTGATGCAGGAGGATTGCTCCATTCTGAAGACAGTGAGATATGGTCCTACTTCATATGGCATAATATTGTTCGTTTTGGTTCATAATTACAAGTTTAACGGAATTACGATCATGATTAGACAATTCAACGTGATATCACGGCTTTGTTCCTAGGGTGCAGTTACCTAACATCCTAAAACACGTCATGTCATTTAGAGAGTACACACCCCTTATAAGCACTTCATCGCTTAGCCTTATAAGCAACGTGGAATTGATGCAGTCTTTGGTGCATCATCCATGATCTACATCATTGTGTGCAAACTTGATCACAAGTTGGAACATGCTCAAATTCTGCTTCACTTCCAAAATTGTCCCTCGGATTTTGATCATTTTCAAGGAACATAGTTGTTGTTCAAGTTGTGCATCTTGAGCTTCAGGTACAAGGTTCATACTTTGACTACCTCCATCTATAGGACAAAATGTGGGATAACCGTCATTTTCTTGTACTGGTTCAACAACACTAACTTGGTGCACTTAAGTTCCACGATGTTGTCTACTAATGCACAAAGGTGCTCTAGCTTTACTATCAGAGTTCTCACCAATAAAGAAACGCATATTCTCATCAACTGAAATCTCAAGTGGTTGAACTGATATATGTGAATTATACACAAATTTCATCTTAATGGCAGTTTCATCCCGACTTAACAAAAGAAGACTGTAAATTCTGTCCAAAAGCTAATTGTAAGTAATTTTCTTGGAAACAAAGATTCCATGGACTTTGCCACCTTTGTACACAGAACTGATACCAGAATCAATCCATTCTCCATAATAGGCAACCACAATTCGTATTGTAGACATTTTTGAAACAAAAATATAACAAATTCATTATCGTGCCAAAATTTATGACACATTCATAATAATTCACCCAGATTGTTCTCATTTTAAAAAGGCGATCTTTAGTGGAGTAGAATTCTGCAGAAGCATTCCCTTGAATATCATCAATCATTGAATATCATGTTTGGTTGGACCGAATAGAGGACGGAATGGAATCAGATTGTTAAAATAAAAGGAATCAGAATTCATTCTCCCCCTTTGGTAATCATAATTCCATTCCCATCTAAATTTTTTTTTCAATTTTACCCTCACCTAAAATATAATATTAAATTCAAATTCCAAATTCTCAAACCCAAAATTCCAAAACCCTAAACCCAAAATCTCAAAACCCTAAACCCTAAACACAAAATTCCAAAACCCTAAACCCTAAATCCAAATACTAAAACCCTAAAACCTAAACCCCAAATCCTTAAACCCTAAAACCCTAAACCCTAAATCCTAAATCCCTAAACCTTAAACCCCAAATTCCTAAACCCAAAACCCTAAACCCTAAAACATAAATCCCAAACACCCTAAACCCTAAACCCCTAAAACCTAAACCCCAAATTCTAAATCCCTAAACCATAAAACCCTAAACCCTAAACCTTAAATCCCTAAACCCTAAATCCCTAAACCCTAAATCCTAAAACCCTAAAACATAAATCCCAAAACCCAAAACCCTAAATCCCAAAACCTTAAACCCTAAATCCTAAAACCTTAAAACATAAATCCTAAAACCCAAAACCTGTTAGGAAATTTGGATAAAATGGTATAATCACAAATTCTCCCTCCCAAAATCTTCCTTTGAAGAATATCAAATAATAGAGAAATATATAATACACAACACAAAAATTATAGTGGAATTAGAGAAAAACCACTTTCGTTGTCAAAAGACAACTAGAAAAAAATTTACTATGTGAAAAATTCTTACAACCACACTCTCATTAATTTTCTCACACACTCAAAAGACAAGAGCAATTACAAGCCCAAGAGAATTTTTCCACAAAATTCTCTCACTCAAGAACTTCTCATATAAGTTTTTCTCTATTTTTGGGATGATTATCAATGAAGAAATGAAGCCATATTTATAGCCTTCAAGTTCTCATTTCATATGCCAAACATTTCTTCATTCAACAAAATTAGGCTACCTAATTTTCCTATTCTTTATTCAAACAAGGTTAGGCACCTCCATCTTTGACAATATGGTAAGCCACCTTCCATGAATTTTCTTCTAAATTAGGCACCTACTATTTTCACTAACAAACCTAATATTATTTTTAATCAATAATAACAATCTCCACCTTGATTAAAAAATAAACATGGTTACCACTACAACACTGTCTATTCCAACAGTCATAATTCTCTACACCGAGAATTATCATACTCCACTATAAAGAGTACACCCACTTAGAATTAATCACCAATTCTAAGAATTTCACATCGGCTCATGTCGAAAAAAAAACTTGCTGAAATTTATGGTGCAACTCTCTCACTTAGTTTTCCCGAGAGTTCATCAGCCATCGACATCCTTTCCACCACACACTTTGCAACTATACCAAGCCAATGCATGTGTGCAAAATTGTGGACCCGCTACCAGTAACACACCCTCTTTCATGGCAATATTTAGATACTAGCGGCATGCCATGAGGATGTACACACTCTTTTCAAAGAACATCACTATAGTCTTTTAAAACAGACATACTATTAGCGTCACCGTCGTTATTTGAGCTTCTTGCAGGATCAACTCCACCCTTTGGACAATTTCTTTTGAGGTGCCCAAATTGTCCACACAAAGACACTATCTTCTTTTCATGAAATTGTTTTTCTTTCTATTGTCACTACTAATGCTAAGTTTTCGGAAACATTTCTTTCACCCTCACTTTTTCTTCATAAAACAACTTGCTAGTAACTTCTGAAAAAATTATTTTCTCCTTTCCATGAATCAAGATAGGTTTCATGTGATCATAAGAAGATGGAAGAGACCAGATGAGCCTTAAAGCTATATCTTCATCATCAAGTTTAACTCCAATGGTTTCCAGTTCAGAGACAATACCATTGAGAACACTGAGATGGTCAGACATAATAGTTCCTTCATTCATACGCAAAGTATGAAACTGCTCTTTCAAATACACTCGATTTGAAACGCTTTTTGCCTGATACAATTCTTGAAGCTTTTCCAAGAGTTCTTTGGCCATAGATATTCCATGCACATTTGCAAGAATATTTTTGGCCAAACAAAGCCGAATTGCACTTGCAGCTCTTAGATTAAGATCTTCCCAATCTTCATCACTTATATTGGTTTTACTAGACTCAATACTAGTAACAAGGGCTGGTTTCCCCTTTAACGCCTTGTGTAACCTATATTTGATCAACAAATCTTTGACTTGTACTTGCCACAAGCCAAAATTGATTCTCCCATCAAATTTCTCAATGTCAATCTTGACTCCTTACATTTCTCCTTCTTTCTTTGAAATTGGCTCTGATACCAGTTGTTAGGAAATTTGGATAAAATGGTATAATCACAAATTCTCCCTCCCAAGATCTTCCTTTAAAGAATATCAAATAATAGAAAAATAGATAATACACAACACAAAAATTATAGTGGAAACTCCAAATTATAGAAAAACCACTTTCGTTGTCAAAAGACAACCAGAGAAAAATTCACTATGTGGAAAATTGTTACAACCACACTCTCAGTAATTTTCTCACACACCCAAAAGACAAGAGCAATTACAAGCCCAAGAGAATTTTCCCACAAAATTCTCTCACTCAAGAACTTCTCATACAAGTTTTTCTTTATTTTTGGGATGATTATCAATGAAGAAATGAAGCCATATTTATAGCCTTCAAGTTCTCATTTCATATGCCAAACATTTCTTCATTCAACAAAATTAAGCTACCTAATTTTCCTATTCTTTATTCAAACAAGGTTAGGCACCTCCATCTTTGACAATATGGTAAGCCACCTTCCATGAATTTTCTTCTAAATTAGGCACATCCTATTTTGACTAACAAACCTAATATTATTTTTAATCAATAATAACAAAACCCTAAACTCCAAATTCAAAATCCTAAAATCCTAAAGCCTATATTCAAAATTCTAAAATCCTAAACCTTTTTTAGAAAAATAATAATTTTAATCTTAAACCTTAACCCATAAATATAACCCCAAATCCTAAATCCCACATCCCAAACCTTAAAACCCTAAACCTTATTTAGAAAAATAATAATTTTAATAATATATTTATTTTTAATTAAGTAGTAATTATTTAAAAAAATAATGATTTCAATAATGTATTTTGTGTGACGAAAAAATAGTAATTAAATGACATTATTTTAACTTTACAGCATGTAAGGATATTAAGATCATTTACAGTTTTTTTCGTTATATTCTAAAGACAAATCAAATACTGTAATCTTGATTATGAACTTGATTCAAGTGATCAAAACAACGAGTATTATTTTCTTTACATTTTGATTCCGATTTCATTACACGAATCAAACGTAAACTTAATTTCTTATGTTGTTGTCTCTTGTTTACGTTCACGTACGCAGTTGTTATTGCAATAATATTCTCGTGTCGTAAAAAAGGAGTGAAAAGAGCATGGAAGAAAAAACCATTGGGTTCGTAATTCTATATTCTTCCTGGAACATTCTTCGAGTCATACTATTATTATTAACCCCACAAAACAAGCATCGATCATCTAAATTAAAGAAAAAATTAACCCAAGAGTCGTACTGAACCCGGCGAACTTATTGTCTAGCTGTACGTGAGAACTATTCTCGCAAATCAATTTGTTCCAATCAAAAACATTTTTTTTTTTGGTTTGACAGTTGTTCCAATAACAACATATAACAGACAATATCCGAAATTTGACTTTTAAATAGTAGGTATTATTTATTGTCGTCTTCCATATTTTTTGTTTTAATTATTCTCAGGCAAATATGAGTAGTTATCACATCCTAGATTAGATTGAGGGTACAGAATTATTTGAAAATAAAATATTAAAGAAAAATTATTATATATTATGTGATAATTTTTTTTTAAATATAATTATATAAATTTAACTAATTTTTTTTTTAAAATTCCCTTATATCATTTAAGATAGATATTATTTTTTTAAAAAAAATAACACCCTTAACTCTCACATTAAAGAAAAAAAAAGAAATGGAATAAAATAAAAATAACAATAGTAAGTAATAAAGTTGTTGCATATATTAAGGATTAAACAACCTGGCTTATAGTACTTATTTAGTGATTTTAACTTTTAATCATGCCTTTATTTTGGATTTAGTACTAATATTTTTCTCTTCAAGAAGAAGCTTAAACAAATACGTAAAATTGTTTAGGTAGTGAAATTTAAAATTATGAATTGTCGCCAACTGTGGTCGCTGGTTCAATTAATCCGTGTATTTGTCGCTTAGAATGAATTTGCTTATATTGATAATTTGCGTTTACAAACTTGTGCAGTAAGAGATTCCATTTTCTTCTACTTAAAATGTGATATATTCTAACCATTCAAAGTGTTTCTTAATGCTTATAAAAATATTAGACTTAAATATTTTAACTATAATAGCTTGATAGACATGTGTTTCTTAAAATATTTGTGAGAGTATGGTATAAGATATACAAAATGAAAATCATACATTGAATGCTTTACATGTATTTATGTTAATGTATTGATATTTTTTATGTTGCATATTATTAAAAAAAAAATTGTTTTAATACCTCAATTTAAGTGATGATAACATTTTTAAAACTTTTAAATAATACTTACTAATTTTTAGTCAAAGTTAACCACATGTGTTCTAGATATTAATTTAGAAAAAAGCATTTGTGAAAATTTAATAATAATAATAAAAAGCAATAGCAAAAAACATAATAAGTTATACTATTAATTTTTTTTTATATTTTCGAAAATATAACCGTAAATCTTTTTTTATGATATTTTCAAAAATACCCTTGTCTAATTTTACATATAAGATATTAGTTATTTTTTAATTATTATTTATTTTTAATTAAAAATGTATTATATATATATATATATATCTCATTTTAATATAAATACATTTAAATTATTGAATTTTATTAATATATTAACTGTTAAATTAAAGCTTATTATTTAAAATTTAAATGAGACACACTTTTATTTTACACATTATTTTATCTATAATTTTATAAATATTATATCTAAAAAATTATTTATTAAAAGTTGATTATTCTTGGCATTAGTTACGCCGGATTCTTGGCATACCTCTAGGTACCAATATCGAAATTGATTATTCTTTTACTTTTTTTTTTCATTTCATATTTGGTTGGTTGGAATCATCATATTAACGTGTCCAAAGTCCTACCAATAATTTATTTATAAATCTTGCATCCTTAGTTGTTTGGAACAACGTTCTATTAGTAATAAAAAATTTGGTATTATCTTTAGTAAAATCCCTTAATATTGTAAAATAAACTGAATGAATGAGTTTTTTTTCCCCCAATGAATGAGTTTATATTGTAATAAAATATTTTCATAATTTTATTAATAATATTTATAACATAATTAGTTTCATTATTCTTTTTCTTTCTCAATTTATCCTTCTCTTAAAAAAATAAAAAAATAAAAAAATAAATTATTTAGATTTTTCTTTCTTTAGTGTGGAGTTGTATCGAACACTAATATTTTAATTAAATACAATTTAAGATATTACAATTTAGTTTTTAGCAAACGATACAGTGTGAGAATGCCAAAATTCTAATACTATAATGGAGGGCAGTTGGCACAGTTTTATTTAATTTAATTCAATATGGCTTGACAAAGATGTCTAATATTGTCATTTGCTTCTTGTGTGGTATTTAATCAGCATATATAGCATTTGTTCAAGGCTAATAAAAGTTTTTATTTTTATTTTTTTTATCAACTTAGTGTTAGATTGTGATGGGATAAAACAAATGAACCCATTTTTTTTGTTATCCAATTATGTTAGTTATTTCAATTAAGTTTGATAATTAATTTGAATTTCTGGATTTCAGATGAACAGAAATGTTCTAATGAACCACAAAGTTGATCAACCATCACTGACCCATATCTACGTTTTATCATTTTATCTAACCCATTTTTAAAAATTATATTTGTGATTTTTTTTTTTACAATATATAGCACAATTTGAAAATTCCTGTGACCTCAAATTCAGATGAGGATGATATATACTAGAAATCATTCAAATATTTTCATGACTAGGGTCAATTATATATATATATATATTTGTTTCTTTTAAATTAAAATAAGTCTTTCTCTCTCTACAATACACAGACGCACATGAAAATATTAAAAATAGACCCATGATTTGACTATTATAAGCCTGTAGCTAAGTTACATCTGCTATATATATATTTTTGTTTAACTTAATAGTTATAAAAAAAAAAGTATTAAATTAGCTGTATTGATAAATAACTATATGACACATTGTGGAACAAAATTATGTATAAAAAATACTTTAAATTATAACCTCATGAAGTATAAATACTTTTAAACAATCACTTACAGTCTAATACGTAATACGTTCGCCATTCCCATTTATTTAATATTTATCTTTTCTTAAGCTATTTAACAACAAAAGTCAAACCTATTTTTATGATAAAATTAAGGAGAAGCATGTATAAATATATATGATCGACCAATCATTCAAACCTGTTTTTACTTGCTCACCTAACGTTATGCATATATTCACTAAGAGTATGTAATATTTAAAAAATTATAAAATTAACTATCGATAAATAAATAATTATATTATGAAATATAAAATAATATATATATAATTTAAATTCTAATAAAAATTATTTTCCTTATTTTTTAGGTTTTAATTGAAATTTCTTCTTTATTTTAAGCTGTCTTTAGAAAGAGAGTGTCATTGAAATTCTAATAAATGATGCTGCTTGTGATATTTGTGTTTTGTTTTTAAAACTTAAATTTACATTTTTTTAATATTATAAAATATTTAATAATTTAATAATAATAATAATAATAATAATAATAAATTAATATTATTATAAATATAAAAAAATTAATAATTAATTTTAATTAAAAAAATAATTAGGATCTCACCGGTATTATGTTGATAATTTTAGGTTGTAGGCTTGTAGCTAAATTTTCGCCTCCTTCCTAAACTCATTCTCTTGGGAAAATAAAAATAAAAGGCAGCTAGCTGTATGATGAAAAGATGAAGTGCAATTGATGTGACTTTTGCAAGTACACAGCCTTGTTTTGGACTACAAATCCTTATTATTCTTGCCGCTCAAAGACGTGTGTTACTCATATTTAATTTCTTTTGCAACATTCTCTCTCTCCTTTCTAAACCATCCCTATATATTCCATTAACATTTTCTTACTCTTTCCTCACTATACTCAAATCTTTTTTTTTTTCAACAACTCAGTGCTCATATAGGGGAAGAAAAAAAAAAGAGAGGTCAAATATCTTTGATAAGGCAGTGACCGTTCATATTAAAGGTCAGTGTTCTTCATCTTTTATTCTAGAGCATTAATATGTGAATCTCTGAATTTATTATTTTTTTAATTAAGATGAAAATGCTGTTTGATTATCGATTTATTTGACCATCATATTCATATGAACTTTTAGCAGTTCATATTGTTAAAATCTGACTGGTACTATATGAGTCGAAAAGAACAATTCCTAAGCTGGGTTGTGTTTTGGTGGAGCATTAAGTTCTTTACAAAGCAGAGGACTCTATTTAATTTGGTCGTCAAAAACATTGAATTTGTGTTCATGTAATTAAATCTAAATCATTTAATCGGATACAATTTGATCACTTATTTCATCGATAACTGATCGGAAATTTATAATATCTCTTATATCTTTTTCAGCTAATTTCTATTGTTATTTTAATTTTTCATCAACAACTAATTATATATAAGCCTTTGATATCACCTATATAACAATAAAAGTATCTCGTTTAATAACATTATAATTTTAAACTCAACCTAAATACAAAATTAAATATACAATTTAGTTATATAAAATGTTGAGGGAGAGAACACAAAGACATTCTTTATTTAAATAAATTGAAAGAAAATGTATAATAAAAAATGGGATATACGTAAAATTTAATTTTGATTCGATGGTGAACTGTGCAATCCAACTGATATTAATGGATTAATAATTTTTGAACCCAATCGAATCCGGTTTGGATTTGTCGGTACATCATATGATTGATTTTTTGAGACACCATTTAACATTTGGGTTTGACTAAAGTATATGCTTCAACCCCGCAAAATCCTCAACTGTCTTTCCCATTACTAAGTTTGGTTTGTAATGGAATTGGGATTGTTATCTATTTTCTAGGGAAATTTACTCGAGAAAATTATGAGATTTAAATAACTCCTTCTGTTTTAAAAAAAAAGCTATATAGAATAGGGTTTTTGTTCTTTTTTCTTCCTCTGTTTATATACCAACTCAGTTTGAATATCAAGTTGAAATTCATACAATCTCTGTGGTTAGCCCATAAAATTTACATGGTGCAATATAGCAAGGTTAATTTTGCAATTTGATAATGTTCTGGGGTTAAGGCTTACCTTTTTCTTTTTACATTTTTTCTTGAAATCTTAGGAGATTTTTCTAATGTTCCAGGCTTGGCTTATATTTAAAGGTAAAAATTTATTTAATTGGAATATTGGATCTATTGTCTTTTAAACTATAATATTCCATTAATATGTTTAATTCTTTGTTTCTGTCCTAAATGTTATCATACAAAATGTATATTTATGTAATTTGTGGAGACTTAAATAACTAAATTGTAACTTAATGCCCATCAGGTGTTTGATCTTATGATGGAAAATGAAAAATACATAGAATCACCAAAGCATGATTATTCTGAAGTTCCATCACTCATAAGATGTATATCATCAAATGAAGTTGTTGGTTTTGATAATCTTGAAAAGCAGAACATCATGAATGATCAAAATCAACCAATCAGGCATGACCCTCTCGATTTGCAGACTAAAGTAAGTTTTTGGCAGTTTATAGAATAAATATTCAAAGTTTTCTATTTAGAATGTAATATTGGCTTTTACTATTACTAGCATTCTCTTTAATGGATATTCTCCATTTATTTAAATATAATAAGTTTCTGTTATGCAACTAAAACAGGAAACAAAAAGAGTTACTTTGCATTGCCCAAGTGATGAAATTGAACTTAAGGTTCATCAGAGGAATCATTCTATTTCAATTAGCTTGCCATCGTCTCCCATAGCAGCTCATATGCAAACCAACAACAAAAGAGTGAACTTCAGCGGTGAAACTATTTTCTATAATGGGCCAGATTCTTCTAACAAAAGCCAGAATTCGAGCAATGAACTTCCAAAATCAGTAAAATTTCATTCCCAACCAATGCCTAAAGGTTCAGTGTACCATGCTGGAGGTTTACCTCCTGTTGCAAGAACTAAAAGGACGATAGACAGAAGATTTGATTCCTTCAAAACTTTTTCTGGGAGACTTGAAAAACAGATAACAAACCTACGTGGTGGTGGAAGAACACAACAGGAGATGGGCCCTAATGATGTTGTTCTTCAAGTTGAAAAGAAAAATCCATCGGTGGACCGTTATTTTGATGCCCTTCAAGGGCCAGAATTGGACACCCTTAGGGTAATATCATTTTATTACTTCATTACTTTCATTTTTTTGCGTTTGATTGACTTAAAAAGTCTAACAATCAATTTCTTTAAATAGGCCTCAGAGGAAATACTTCTTCCAGATGACAAGCAATGGCCATTTCTTCTAAGATTTCCAATCTCTTCATTTGGTATATGTCTTGGTGTGAGCAGCCAAGCTATAATGTGGAAAGCCCTAGCTACTTCTTCCTCTACAAAATTTCTTCACTTGAGTTTGAGAATAAACATAATTTTATGGTGCATTTCTGTTTTTCTCATATCCCTTGTGTTCTTAATTTATCTTGTGAAATTGATCCTCTACTTTGAAGCAGTTCGTCGGGAATATTACCATCCTATCCGTGTTAACTTCTTTTTTGCCCCGTGGATAGCTCTTTTATTCTTAGCTCTTGGAGTTCCACCTTCAATTACTGAGAACTTGCCTCCAGCTCTTTGGTATGTTCTAATGACCCCAATTTTCTTTCTTGAGCTTAAGATTTATGGACAGTGGATGTCCGGTGGTCAAAGGAGGCTTTCTAAGGTTGCTAACCCTTCAAACCATCTCTCAATTGTTGGTAACTTTGTTGGTGCATTGTTGGGTGCTTCAATGGGGTTAAAAGAAGGGCCTTTGTTCTTCTTTGCTGTTGGATTGGCTCACTATATAGTCCTATTTGTTACTCTTTACCAAAGACTTCCAACAAATGAAACACTACCCAAGGAACTACATCCAGTCTTCTTTCTATTTGTTGCTGCACCAAGTGTTGCTTCTATGGCATGGGCTAAGATTCAAGGCTCCTTTGATAACGGTTCACGTGTAGCTTACTTCATTGCCATGTTCCTTTATTTCTCACTGGTTAGTTTTTCCTCTTTGACTTGGACAAATGTACATGTAGGGTGAAGCATTTGTTTTTTCTTTCCCTAAGATATTGAGTCATGCATTGAGACCCTAAAATCTCAGGCTTTTGGAGTTTTTAAGTGAAAAGTGTCCCGCAGGTTTTGACAATGTACAACTCGTACAAGAGTCACATACAATATGTATGCAATTTTTGACATATTCACCAAATCTCCAAAAGCCCATCTATTCTATTTAATGCTCATCTTGTCACACATTACAACCATTTCCGCTTTTTGACTAATGTTTGATAATTTTTTGATTTTTCAGGCAGTTCGAATCAATTTTTTCCGAGGGTTCAAGTAAGATATTTCTCACCTTTTGTCTCTCATTCAAATATTTCTCTTCATCCTCTGTGGTTGCATTTTCTAACTTTCATTTTTATTTGAAACTACAGGTTTTCACTTGCATGGTGGGCTTATACTTTTCCAATGACCGGTGCTGCAATTGCAACAGTAAGGTATTCAACTGTGGTGACAAATGTTTTTACCAGATCACTTGCCGTGGTGCTTTCGGTTGTTGCCACACTTACAGTCATGGCTCTACTTGTCACTACTATTTTGCATGCCTTCGTATTTCGGAAACTTTTCCCGAACGACATTGCAATTGCGATTAGTGATAGAAAACCTAAATACCATAACAATTGGTTCCAACTAAAACATGCAAGCTCAGAAGACATTGACAAATACCTAAAATTTACTGACAATTCTGAAATCAATACCAATGATATAGAAGCATCTCAAAAGCAGACTCCAAGTGACGATGGTGAAGGATTATAAGATTATATTTTGATCAATCTCTACTTTCATTTTTGAATTCCCTCTGAAACATGTTTCCGAGTTCTTATTATGGTTTACATGTAATGGTATTTTCATTGAACATATATAAAGAGAGCATGATGCTGGAATTTTGTGTACATGTGTGATAAATTTCAGTCACGATTTGTTCAATTCTTATTTATTTGTGTTTTTGTCTACAGTTTCTACTAGAAGAGCTGGTCTTAGTGATATAACTTTTTTAATTGTTCGTAAATTCACTAATAAATATATAAAAATATAACTGATACTCTTTCTAATAGTTTAAGATTTCGAAGAAGTTAGTTTTTTAACAACTTTTAATATGTATTAGAGTTGAAAATCTTTTATTCAAAATTCGTTAATCTCAATTATTAAATTACAAGTATTTTTTCTAAAAATTATATAGAGTTAACATTTACTTAAAATAATATATATATATATATAAACAATGTTGTTTTTTTTATTAATAATTTAATTTCTTGGAATAAGACTCTCTCACTTCAAGTATAGATCGGAACCAAGTACCATTTGAACTAAAAAAATTATACTATTGATTTGATTTCCCAACTGATCTGTCAATAAACCTAGATCATGTAAGAAAGCAAACTGTACAACTTTCCATAATGATCTTTGCTATGTTTCGAGTTAAGCTAACAACATAATAGCCTTCCTACTCACTGAAACACACTGAATTTCCTCAACTTGAGTTTCTCTAGGACTATAATTCAAACTATATCATTAAAGAGAAAATGTGAATTGGAACAATGTTGTATGTGTCAGGGTATATAGGAGAAGCTATATAAAATGATTTGTACACAAAAAGGGCTGGTATGAGTTGTCATTTGACCAAATACTAAGTGCAAATATGTCTGAATAGGGAGCTACTAATAACATCCACTGTATATAACTAAATATATATTCAGTATCTTTTAAAAAATTTACAAAATAAAAACAATAATTTTATAAGCTCTTACAAAATAAAAGCAAGAATTTATAATCCTTATAAATAAACTGTTTTTTATTATCTAAAATGACAAAAATAATAAAAATTAATGAATAATAAAAATAAAAATACAAGATATCTTAAAATGTTTCTCATAATAAATGATAATTAGCAAATTGTTTTTTAAAGAAATACAGAAAACAAGATTAAATCTTAAAAGAATGGATTTAAAAATTAATCATTCTTAAGATTAAGAAAAATATTTTCAAGAAAATATATAGTTTATTATAAAATAAGTAATAAAGAAATGAGAATTAATATTACGGACGTAAAAGTAATATATAATATATCACTAATGACAAAAAAATCATTGTAGATAAACTATTAAAGATCCCTAAAAAGAAAGGAAAAATTAGATACATCCATTTAATAAGAATTCAAATATTAATGAAAACACATTTTAGAAAAAAAATTGATACAACAATAAAATTAGAACTGCTATATAATAAAATAATAAATATGAATGATGTTTTATTAGAAATGATTAATGAAAACTTAAGATAACAAAAATTAAAATTCATAACATATCCTAAGTTTTTTGTTAACATTAACGATAAAAAATTAAACATTAACAGGAATAAGAAAATTGTTACAAACAGTAAGTTTAGAAAATCCTTTAGATTTTAAAGTCAATAAGTCTTAAATAATAAGGATAAAACTTTAAGACCCTAGCAAAGTCATACGAATAAAATTAATGATTTATACCCTACAAGATATAATTGAATTCAAAAAACAAATTGAAGAACTTTTGAAATTAAAATTCGTAATACTCAGTTACTCACCTCACTTGCATTTTTAATTAAGAAAGAATTTGAGAAAAAAAGAGACTAATAATAAATTTCAAAGATTTGAATAAATAAACCATTGATGATAAATATTTTATTTCAAAGAGAGAAGAATTACTTTCATTAATAAAAGCAAATAAATATTTCTTAAGTTTTGATTGTAAAAGTAGATTTTGATGAAAAATCACAAAATTTTACAACATTTAGTTATTTACAAGGACAATTTTAATGGATTGTTGTACCATTTGGATTAAAAAAAATACTAGGTATTTTCCAAAGTCATATGGATTATATCTTCAAAAAACTACATAACATTTATTATGTATACATCAATGACATTTTAGTATTTAATAACGACTTGAATAAACATTACTTAGATATTATTAATGTCTTATAAAAATACAGTAAATAATGAGTTGTTTTATCATAAAGAATGGCTATAATAGCTCAAAAAAATATATTTAGGATTAGAAGTAGAAGATGGAAAACACCATCTACAACCTTGTATATTAAATAGTATATAAGGATTTTTCTATTGAAATCAAAGATAAAAATTAATTATAAATATTTTTTAGGATGTTTAACTTATGCAGAACCATACATATAAAAATTAGCATTAATGCAAAAACTATTACAAACTAAACTCAAAAAAGATTATGTTTAGAAATTGATAGAACATGATACACATGACATAGACAAGGTAAAAACACAAGTAAAAAACTTGCAAATTTTATACCATCTAGGCCCAGATGATAAAATGATAATAGAAATAGATGTTTCACATGAATATTAAGGAGTAAGTTTAAAAGTAAAAGTAAAAATAGATAATAATGATGAATATCTTTGCAGATACACACAAGGATCTTTTCAATGTTCAAAATTAAGTTATCGTAGTAATGAAAATAAATATTTAACTATTAAAAACTCTATAAAAAATTTGTAATATATATCATCAGTTCAAAGTTTATTGTCATAACAGATAATAAAAACTTTGGATATTTTTCAAAGACTAATATTACAGATGATTAAGTAAGGTCAATTGATTAGATGTAGTAATGGTTCAACCATTATAAGTTTGATGTTGAACATTTATTAGAAAATAAAAACAATTTAACTAAAAAATTAATTAGAGAATTAACACATTAAATCATTTTTTATTTATCCAGAATAGATCATCTTGACATAGACATTAAGATCAGAGAAAAATAAATCAAAATCCTATAAGACCAACTTAAAATATTATATTTTGAGAAATCCTTAAAAGATAACCAGTAAGTAAGAAGAATGTAGATGTTCAAACTATAAAAATGATAAAATTATCTCATATGAAAAGAATGGAATCAAAATTTTCAAAATAAGTGAAGAAGAAAACAATCTCTCTATAGAGAAAAAGAAAGAAAAGCTCTATTTGGTAAATGAAATAGAAAATAAAGAATTTTCAAACACTAATCTTTATATAATCTACAATGGCCCCAAATCAATAATTTATACTAGTTGGCCAGAGGCTAGTAAAGTTATAATTAGCTTTAGTGGAGTAATCCACAACTTATTCAACAACAGAATAAAAAAAGAAGACAATTTTATCAATTATAGAATGTCAAAACTATCAACTTCTTTGGAGGTATTGAAGAATTATTCTCGAGTAGTACAATAATCAGTTAGTTTTACCATACTGAAGACACTCAGAATGATACTTAGACTAATGCTATTTAGAGAAGCAACCAACAACTCTCTTGTTTTAGAAGAAGAAAGAGATTAATATAAAAACCTCACAAGACAACAATTGTTAAGTTTGTATAACGTAGCCAGAAAATATACTAAGGAATATCTTGATGTATGATGTTTTATACTTTAGAGAAAGAATTCCATGTATGTAGAAAATTTAATACCCAAAAAAGAGCATATCGATTTAGTGTTTGTATACAAAGCACGTTGGGTTAATAGAAAACTTATATTTAGAAAATAATTAAAATCAATTAAATTATTTTCCTAAAAACTTCAAAAATTCATTAAAATTTTAGAAAGAAAATAAATGCCATAAATAAAGCTCGTTTATTTAAGATTTTTCTTTTCAATTATGGATTCAAACTAAGAAATTTAGTAAGTTCATATTATTTCATTAAGATTGGACTTGTCAACACTAAAAGATAATTTAATCATTCCAAAAATTTTGGCTGGAAAATAATTTGATCAAGAAGAATTAAGCATAGAACGTGGACAAATACTAAATTGGGTCTATTTTGAACTAAGAAAAATTGATAACTCTTCTGAAATTAAAGTTAATTATTCTATAAATAAAGTAATTAGCATCTCACAAAGTAATCTTCATATCACTAAGGAAGATGGTAAAAAACCCAATAAATATGAAACTGTTTTCAATTATAATGAATTGAAAGTAAATATAGAAAGCAAGAAGATATTTTACCATTATGCTAGACAGTAGGCTACAGACCACAGATGTATTTATTACATTAAAAATAAAGAAGAAGACATAAAGAGTTCAGTTTCATAAGAATCAGTGTCGACATATAACTATAAATAAATGTAGGATTGACACCTTAACCTCTATAATGTAAGTGTTGATTATGAAAGTTAGATGAAATAGTGAAATCACAACTATGTAAAAGAAAACCCTTACATCTATTAAGGATTTTGATTGTTTATGAATTTATTTATTACTCATTTAATAATTTGCATAAAATATGAAAGAAAAATATAATAAAAAAATCAACTAATTTATATAAAAATAAAATAAAATAAAATAAAAATAAAAAATTAAAGAATTTTTAAAAGATGTTATATATCTTAAAGCATATTTACTATATTGTAAGAAATCTATAAAAAAAAACTTTACTATTAACACATGAATATAAAAAATAATTGAAAATTTACAAAGATTAATTGATTATTTTTTAAAAATAAAAAAGAAATATAACCTAATAAAATGATTTGACAAAGATTTTTTAAATCTAGAAGTAAGTTTAAACATGATCATATTAGATATAAAATAAAAAAATAAATTCAATAATTAAGTCAATAGTTAGATAATGAATTAAATTTAATCAATATGATCAATTAGAATCAAAAGAATATATTCATAATTTGATATTAGATCCATGAGAAAGGAAATAAAAAAATATCATAATTTTTATAAATTTTATAAAAATAAATAAAATACTTGTAAGTTTTATATCAATAAAAATAAAAAGATATATGTAAGGAAATATACGTGATGTTAATTGGAATTTCTCAAGTGGTATCCGAAGGTGTGGGTTCGATACTCAATTGAGGCATATTTATAATTAATTTGTCACAAATCTTTTTTTTAATCCCTTAGATACAAAGAAAGAAAAATTAAAAAAAAATCCATTTTGATTCAAAATATAATTATTTATTGAATTCAAGTACTGTTATAAAAAACATGGGTATAATTAAAAAATACGGTTACCACTAATTCGCCTTCCTGACTTAATTGAGGAAGAAAGTTATGACGTATCAATATATTAATAGATATATCGTTCTTGGTCAAATTTAAATAGATTCTACGGTAACATTTAAAATGACTGCAAAAAACTTATTATTTTTAAAAAATATTAATAACATTTAAATTATTATATATTTATAAATTCAAATATAATTATATTATATCATATATTAAAATTAAAAAAAATAATTTATTTTTTAAATAATATTTATATTTAATAAAATGTAAATAATATGTGTAAAAATATTAACACAAATCTACGTGTATTAACATCATAACTCTTTCTTTTTACTATGTTAGCAAAAGAATTTTTTTTATGTCTAAATCACGTTATATATATATAATTGAAATAATCATCGTATCATTATTTAGTTATTGATCAGGTAACATACTATTAGTTGTTATGATTGATTAAAAATAATATTAGGTTTGTTAGTCAAAATAGGAGGTGATTAATTTAAAAGAAAATTCATGGAATGTATCTTATCATATTGTCAAAGATGTATATGCCTAACCTTGTTTGAATAAAAAATAGAAAAATTAGATAGCCTAATTTTGTTGAATGAATAAATGTTTGGCATATGAAATGAGAACTTGAAGGCTATAAATATGACTTCATTTCTTCATTGATAATCATCCCAAAAATAGAGAAAAGCTTGTATGAGACGTTCTTAAGTGAGAGAATTTTGTGGGAAAATTCTCTTGTGCTTGTAATTGCTCTTGTCTTTTGGGTGTGTGAGAAAACTACTGAAAGTGTGGTTGTAACAATTTTCCACGTAGTGAATTCTTCTCTGGTTGTCTTTTGACAACGAAAGTGGTTTTTCTCTAATTTAGAGTTTCCACTATAATTCTTGTGTTGTGTATTATCTATTTTTCTGTTATTTGATATTCTGGTAAGGAAGATCTTGAGAGGGAGAATTTGTGATTATACAATTTTATCTAAATTTTTTAAAATTAGTCTAGGTTAATTAATATGATAGGGATTTTAATTGATATGAATTAATTTCTCATTAATAATTTTTTATAGGTAACGTGTTAGTCTAGGTTAATTAGTCTAGGTTAATTAATATGATAAGAATTTTAATTGATATGCATTAATTTCTCATTAATAATTGTTTTACACGTACAAATATACCACGTGGGTCCTTACGTATAAGCATGTAAATTTGGGTTCACATAGAAATAATAAATGGTGTTAAATATAAAAGTTTCTATGTGACAGTTGTGACTTGTGACCTGTTAAGGATTAATATAAAATGCTTATTAGTTTACAGGAGAGGTGTCTTTGCGAGAAAAAAATTAATTAAATTTATCTATTTATATTTCTCGAATTAGATGTATCGAATTTAATTTTAAAATAATTTTAATTAATATAAATCAGATCGAATTGTTTAATTTATAAAATCGTTTGGTCTGATTTAATTTAATTTTTGGACACATTTAATAAAAAATAATGTGAAAATTTTAATATACTATTAAACCGGTCCGTTCCGATTCAATCAGTTTAAAAATTAATATAAATTTGATCAAATCGTTTAAAAAACATCTTTAATTAATACAAATCAGACTAAACCGTTTGTTTTGTAAAACTTTTCGGTCCAATTTGATCCGATTTGAACCGATTTATAGACACCCTTACTTGTTAGAGGATGGGTAGCCTCGTTACTTCAAATTTTAGAAGCTTTTTTTCCTGCTAACAACATTATTAATATAAATTGATCATTTTATCGATTATAGGTATATATATAGTATATATGAGTTGTTCACTATTTGTTCATATTTAATTGAGTTTTGATATTTTTTCTTCTAAATGTTAGATTTCAACACTTCTTACTAATAAATTAATGAATCTTGTATGATAGAATCTTTATAAAAAAAATTAAGAAGCAAAAATTACAATGTTTGTATCATTTCTTATTTATTTTGTCATTTATTTATGAAAAATATTTTCATTTTATTCTAATGAAATTTTTATAATACCATATTTTTAATACTTATTTGTATTATTTTTTAAAGGCGAAAAGTTAATTATTTATATTTTTTGTAATTTTTAGTGAGAAATATTAAACATATTCTCTAATAAAAGAACATTTTTTTTACCTTTTTTTTTAATTTCTAAAAGAAAATTATTTATTAAAAGGTAAAAATAATATTTTAAATCAAAACAATATGATTATTATTTAAAAATATCAATAATTACATTAAAATATTAAAACAAAACCTTTTAACATATAAAAAATATTAATATATTAATCAGATACTTCTGACGTACCAATTCCATTATTAGAGATTTTAATCCCGCTTTAATTAAATTTCAATATTTTTCATTCAATCAGCCGTAAAGTAATTTGTTTGGCAAATAATTTAAATTGTTTTTTTGGTAGTCAAATTTAACATCTTTGTCTTTATTCATTGGGCCAACTAAAAAAATCGATTTTCAAATCAATTTTCCGGCGAACAATCCGTGCATTTGTTGCTTTATAATGAATTTGACATCCACATATATTCAATAGACATCGTACGTTTAAAAAATATATATGAATATTGTAAAAAGAAAGAAAAACAAGAGATTCCAATAAAAATATATATCATATATGTTAAAAATATAAAATATTGAATTAAACAGTACACACTTTTGAAAAAATGTTAATATAAAAAATATATTGATAAATATATTAATATAAAATTTATATATAATATGATACTTATATTAATTTAAAATTAATTTTATAAAATATAATGATTTATGTTATTTATATACTACATAAAATTTACTTTTAACGTAATATATACAAGAGATACATATTAAATGAGATATTTACACAAGTTTTGTACATTTCATGTTTGTATATGAAGTAACTTGTATAATTTTAGTAGTGTTGGGAAATAACGCAAATTCACGATAAGCCAAACTTATGAGAAAGGAAGAATATAAAATAACACACAAATTTGATAACGGAGTTCGGCCAATCTTGCTTACGTCTCCGGACCTGCTGCAGATCTTTTTACTGAAAGAGTAGAAATTACACAAGGTGTTTACAACGCTCACAACCCACAACCCAATTACACTCAAGAAAATTACTCTCAATTTTCTCTCACAAAAGCTTTGCTCTCTAAGCTTTTCTCTCAATTGGAATGAAAACTTTGGATGGTTAATTCATTACAATTACACATCTATTTATAGGAAAATTCACTCCTTCATTACTCCTTAAATTAATGGTTTCTTGAATTGCTCCTTGAATTAAGCTCCATGTTTTACTCCTTGTTTTGTTCCATGTTTTACTCCTTGTTTTGTTCCATGTTTTGCTCCATGTTTTACTCCTTGTTTTGTTCCATGTTTTGCTCCTTAAATTAAGGAGCTTTATAACAATAATCTCTAACAAATAGAACCTATTTAAGTTAGTAAAATAAATTCTTGAAAATTAATGAGTTTTAAATTTTGGTTTTAAAAAAAATATTATTATCTTATTACAAAATTTTACTACGATAAATATTTCATTATTTTTTTTATCTTTCATATTCCCTTGTAAAATAAATTAATAATAAATAAAAACATTATTTAGAATTTTCTGAATCCTCGGTACTAAGTTGCAACAAAACACTGTATTATTCTAATCCAATATAATACATTAATGCGTCAATTTAATATTTTTTTAAAGCAATTAATACTTTGTGTGTGAGGATAATTATTTCATGAGAAAATACCAAACATTTATTACTCAAAAGGCAAAGCTCCTAAGTTAAAGTTTTATCATTTTATTTATCTAACGCATTCTTAAAATTAATTAGTGAAATTAAAATTTTACGTAATTAGCAAAATTGAAATTACTGTGACCTCAAATTCTGAAATTACTGCCAATAATGTTTTTACTACTATGATGATTTTTCAAGCTTAGATATTATGACTAGGATAGTTATAAAAACTCTAAAATGATCCCATAATTGTCTCTATCTATGCATACATAAGAAACTAATATAAAAATTGATCCATAAAAGTAATATAAAAACTGACTCATGAAACTAATATAAAAAACTGACCCATGAAACTAATATACAAAATGACCCAGGAATTAATTATTACATCTGCTATGTATATTTTTTTTATCTAACCATTTATAAAAATCCTTTGCCAAGTCATTACCTATTTTTATGATCCAATAAGGTGAAGCATGCATAATATTTGATTCAAAATATTCTCATTATGCATATTCTCATGGTATAGTTATAATTTTTTCCTTTTAGCTTCAAAATATTAGAAACTTCTTTTTTATTTTAGGTTTTTGAGAAATTATCTATTATTTTTGAATTATATGATTACATGTTATTTTAAACCAATAAAGTTTAAGATTAATATATTTTTTAAAAAAATAAAAAAATAAATTAATTTAATTAATAATAAATATATTATATAAATAATGAATAACATCTCTTTTTAGAAAGGGTGTCATTAATAGAGTGGTATCTTGTATTTGCATTCCTATTTTCAACCCAAATTTATATTTTTTTAATGTTATAAAAAAATTAAAATATTTATATATAGCTAAACTAAGAAAAATGATATTTTCAGTAATAATTTTGCTACCACTTATGTGATCATATATATGTAATTAAATTTTGTTTTATATTTATTATTTGATTTATGCTTAATAAATTATCACAACTTTTACATGAGTGATTTTTTATGACATTATTTATTTGAGTAGTATTATTATATATTTATAAGGATAAATTAATTAATATATCATCGAAATATTAGAAAAGTTACAAATATATAGTTTAATTTTATTTAATGAAAAATATAGCACTAAATTATCATAAGTGTTAAAAATATTATTCGTATAATTTACGATGATATTTTTGTAACTTTTTGTATTACAATAAGGTGACGTTTGGTTCACAAAATAGAATCAAAATGAAAATGTGAATAAGAATAAAATAAAATGGAAAAGAAATAATTTTATTTGGTTTGACTACTGGAATAAAAAAAAGAATCAGTATTATAATTTTTGGTTTACAACTCAAATAGAATAAAAAACACTATATATTACTTTAATATCTCTATATTCAGTAAAGTTTAAATCATATCATTTAATTATTATTTTTTCGTCAAACAAAATACATTATTAAAATCATTATTTTTTTAAATAATTATTACTTAAAAAGAAGATATATTATTAAAATTATTATTTTTCTAAATAAGGTTTAGGATTTTGAGGTTTGAGATTTGAGATTTAGGGTTTATGGTTTTGAGATTTGGGATTTAGGGTTTATGGTTTTGAGATTTGGGATTTAGGGGTTTAGGATTTGGGTTTGAGATTTGAGGTTTAAGGTTATATTTGTGGGTTAAGGTTTATGATTAAAATTATTATTTTTCTAAATATAGTTTTAAGATTTAAGGTTTTGGGTTATATTTGTGGGTTAAGGTTTATGGTTAAAATCATTATTTTTTAAATAGGGTTTTAGGTTTTGGGATTTGTGATTTGTGATTTTGGGTTTTGGGTTTTAAGATTTATGGTTTTGGGATTTGGGTTTTGGGTTTTAAGATTTATGGTTTTGTGATTTGGGTTTAAGGTTTTGTGATTTAAGATTTGAGTTTAGAGTTATATTTTAAGTTGTGATAAAATTGAAAAAAATTGAAATGAAAATTGAATCATGATTTCTTAAGGGGTGAGAAGGAATTTTGAATCCTTCTCCTTTAGGAATCGTCCTAAATTGCAGTGTAATGATATCTTTGTAATACTATCGTGTTTTAGTACTATATTTACTATATTTATGATTAGATAAACTTAGATGATAATTTGATAATATATTTGTTAATTTACTTTATTTATAATACTAAATATTATCCTAATTTATCCTAATATATATTTTTTATAAAAATAAAAAAATAAAGTAGTTGTTATGAATTAGAACACTTTTAAATATCAAAATTATATTATAATCATAATTTACATAATATTTTCTCATTGTATACAAATATTTGAACTAAATTATACTTTTCAATGTTATCGTGGAACGATTTATCATGATAAAGTGACATTTTTTCTTAATTATGATCAATAGTATAAGTGTAAATTGATATTAGATGTTAATGAGATTTATGAGATAATTCATTAATTTTTAAAATTTATTTTATTTTGTCTTATTTAATTTTTAATAAGATAAGATGATAATGAAACGGTATTAATTGAGATATCACATTGTCTTTAATAGATCAAAACAAGACAAGTAATAATACAAAAATAATAGAAAATATGATAAATGATAATTTATAATGTAAATTTAATAAGAAAAATGATATTTATGTTCAAAGTTAGACCTCTTAGAATTACAATCTAAATTAGATGGATAACATTTAAATGAAACATGAATTTTGTAAAAAATTATAATATATTTTAAGTTAGATTTTTTTTGTAATTAAATTTTTTTAAAATCATATAATTATATAAGTGTATAAATAATTTTAAAAAATCTTTTTGATAAAATAAACTCAAGTTAAATTACATTCTAAATTTTTTTTTAAAAACTCGATACTAATACTAACTTAATTTCTTTTGCAACACTCTCCATCTCCATTTTCAAAAACATATCTTTATATATTCCATTAACATTTTCTTAGAACCCACCTGCTCTTTCCACTCTATACACAATCTTGTTTTTTTCCATCATCCCCAGAACTCAGAGCCCAAATACAAAAAAATAAAAATAAAAATCGTTCAGTCTTCACCTGAAAGGTAAGTGTCCTTCATCTGTTTATTCTTGAGCATTATGTTAATCTCTGCATTCATTATTATTAATTTATTTATTTTTCTAATTAAAATGCCGTTTAACAATCGATTTCTTTGTCCATTATATGAACTTTTAGCTGATCATATTGTTGAAATCTGACTGGTGTATGAGTCGAAAGTAACTACTCCTAATCTGGGTTGTGTTTTGATGGAGCATTACGTTTTTAGATCGAATTTGACTATTAGACTCTTCAATATTGAAGCTACTTTTGACTATATTGGATCTAATGTGTTTTGGAGCTTTCTTATTTCAGCAATATGTTTTGTTCTTTGTTTATGTCCCTAGTGTTATCATACAAAATACATATTTATGTTATTTGTTAACTTTATGCCCACCAGTTATTTTAGGTATTTTAACTTACGACGGAAAATAGAAAATACAGAGAATCATCAAAGCATGATTCCTTTGAAGCACCATCACTCATCAGATATGTTAAGTCCCACATTGACGAAGATTAAGGCAGCAATGCTCATTATAAGTCTAGACAATCCTCTAACTCACAAACTCACTTTTGGGTTCAAAGTTAGGCCTGGGTTTCTAAGATGGTATCAGAGCTAGACTCTTGGCTTCCTCGTACTCCCATCTCGCGGTCAGAATCCGACTCTAGCCGATGTGGAGGGGGGATGTTAAGTCCCACATTGGCTAAGAATAAGGCAGTAATGCTTCTTATAAGTCTGGGCAATCCTCTAACTCACAAGCTGACTTTTGGGTTCAGAGTCAAATGAAGTTGTTGGCTTTGATAATCTTCGAGCCAATAACCTAGTGATTGATCACAATCAACCAATCAATCATCATCCACTTGATTGGCAAACTAAAGTAATTTTTTGGTGTTGGTAAAAGTATTGTTTGTTATTCTTTTAGTAAAGGTAAGATGTAACTAATTCGTTTAAATTAAGTTATTTATAATGCTTAGTTCGTTAAATTAAAAATAATATTATTTAATTTTTTACTTTGTAGAAAATGAAAATTAAGGATAGATTAATTTTTTTTAATGATTTTTGTATTAAAATATTATTAGTTCCTATGCACTGATTAAAATGTAATTAAAATATAAGGTTTTAAAAAAAGTAAAAGTAAAATTTAATATTAAATTTTTTTAAAAGAAATTAATAATAATAAAATTCAAATAAAAAGTTATTTAAATATTTATTTTAATTTTTAATAAAAATAAAAATAATAATACATTAAAATAAAATTGTGAGAATTAACAAATATTACAAATAAATATTTTTATGATTTTTTATATTAATTATGATTTTAGTATCGTTAAAGATCCATGTTTTAATTGTGTTTAATCAATTAACAAAAAAATAATATTTTAATAAAAAAATCATTAAAATAATATAATTTATCTATAATCGTTTTTTTTCTACAAAATTGAGAGACTAAATAACATTTTTTTTTAATTTAATGAATTAAACGATACAAATAACGTAATCTTAAGGATTTTTATGACATTTTTCTTAAAAATAAATATTCAAAATTTCTTCATTTTTGCTTTTACAATTGTTAGCATTCTGTTTAATGAAAATTTTCACTGTATTATGCATTGAAAATAGGAAACAGAAACAACTGTTTTAGATTGCCCAAGTGACGAACCTGAACTTAATGGTCATCAGATGACTCATTCTGTTTCAATTAGCTTGCCAGCATCTCCCTTGGAAGCTCGTATGCAAAGTAACAACAAAAGAGTAAACTTCAACAGTGAGACTATTTTCCATGATGGATTAGAGTCTTATATCAAAAGCCAGAATCCGAGCAGTGAACTTCCGAAATCAGTAAATTCTCATTCCCAAACAATGCCTATTGGATCAGTGTATCAAGCTGGAGGTTTATCTCCGGCTGCAAGTACCAGAAGGACACTAGACAGAAAATTTGATTCCTTCAAAACTTTTTCTGGAAGACTTGAAAGACAGATAACAAACCCACGTGGTGGCAAAAGAACACAATGGGAGACAGGTCCTAATGATGTTGTGGTGCTAGTTGATAAGAAAAATCCATCGGTAGACCGTTACTTTGATGCTCTTCAAGGGCCAGAATTGGACACCCTTAGGGTACTATGATTTTATTCTTTCATTACTTTCTTTATTGCATTTGATTGACTTAAAAAGTCTAATAATCAAATCGTCTAAACAGGCATCAGAGGAAATACTTCTTCCAGAAGACGAGCAATGGCCATTTCTTCTAAGGTTTCAAATCTCTTCATTTGGTGTATGCCTTGGTGTCAGCAGCCAAGCTATAATGTGGAAAGCCCTAGCTACCTCTGCCTCTACAAACTTTCTTCACTTGAGTTTGAGAATAAATCTATTTTTATGGTGCATTTCTGTTTTTCTCATAGCACTTGTGTCCTTAATC
Source organism: Hippophae rhamnoides (assembly GCA_033030585.1). Classification (NCBI taxonomy): domain Eukaryota; kingdom Viridiplantae; phylum Streptophyta; class Magnoliopsida; order Rosales; family Elaeagnaceae; genus Hippophae; species Hippophae rhamnoides. The sequence continues at coordinate 54,201,673 of CM065432.1, forward strand.
TACCTTGTGAAATTGATCCTCTACTTTGAAGCAGTTCGTCGGGAATATTACCATCCTATCCGTGTTAACTTCTTTTTTGCCCCGTGGATAGTTCTATTATTCTTAGCTCTCGCAGTTCCACCATCAATCACTGAGGACTTGCCTCCAGCTCTTTGGTATGCTCTAATGACCCCGATTTTCTTTCTTGAGATTAAGATTTATGGACAGTGGATGTTCGGTGGCCATAGGAGGCTTTCTAAGATTGCTAACCCTTCAAACCATCTCTCAATTGTTGGTAACTTTGTTGGTGCATTGTTGGGTGCTTCAATGGGGTTAAAAGAAGGGCCTTTGTTCTTCTTTGCTGTTGGATTGGCTCACTATATAGTACTATTTGTAACTCTTTACCAAAGACTTCCAACAAATGAAACACTGCCCAATGAGCTACATCCAGTCTTCTTTCTATTTGTTGCAGCACCAAGTGTTGCTTCTATGGCATGGGCTAATATTCAAGGCTCCTTTGATTACGGGTCGCGTGTAGCTTACTTCTTCATCGCCATGTTCCTTTATTTCTCATTGGTTAGTTCTTCCTCTACGGCTCTAATAAATGTAAATGTTGTTTGAAGCATTTGTTTTTTGTCGAAGATATTGGATCAAGCATTGAGACCCTTAGATTGCAGGCTTTTGGAGTTTAAATGAAAATTGTACTAAAATTATAGGTGGTAATTAAAGTCTATGTACCAGTTATGTAAAGTTGTACATATTCATGTACAGAATGTACATATTTATACAATTTTCAACAATTTCACCAAATATCCAAAAGCTCTTCTATCTTGTGTTCATATATTTGTTGAAAGAATCTTGTTAGTAGAAGAAAAAGAATTCTACTTAAATAGAAAGGCACGCGAATACCTGTACATTATAATTGTTTCCTTTTCCTTGCTAATAATGTTTGATAAATTCTTTGATTCGTCAGGCAATTCGAATTAATTTTTTCCGAGGGTTCAAGTAAGTTATTGCTAATCTTTTCTCTCTCATTTGAATATTGCTCTTCATCCTCTGTGGTTACATTTTCTAACATTCATTTTTATTTGACATAATAGTTTTTCACTTGCATGGTGGGCTTATACATTTCCAATGACTGGTGCTGCAATTGCAACAGTGAAGTATTCAAATGTGGTAATAAATGTTTTTACCAAATCACTTGTTGTGGCGCTTTCTGTTGTTGCCACACTTACATTCATGGCTCTACTTGTCACTACTATTTTGCACGCCTTCGTGTTTCGAAAACTTTTCCCGAATGACATTGTGATTGCCATTAGTGGTAGAAAACCTAAACACCATGATCATTGGTTAAATCCAATACCTGTAAGCTCAGATGACATTGACAAGTACCTAAAATATGCAGACACTGAAACCAATACCAGTGAAATAGAAGCATCTCTAAAGCTGCCTACAAGTGACGATGCTAGATGATTATAAGGTTATATTTTGATCGGTATCTATTTTCATTTTTCAACTCCCTCTTCAACACATTTCAGAGTTGGAGCATGATTTAAAAATATTGGTAGTTTCATTGTGTATATATATATATATATAAAAGATAGTATCAAACTATTCTTATATATAAAAAAAATACGATAAAAATAAATAAAATTTTATCAATGAAAATTAAGATTAAGAATAAGATAAAATATTTAAGATCGTTAATATTTTATTTAACAATTAAGCTTTATCTTTTATCAAAATTATTCTTTAATATTTATGACACAATATTTCTCGGTTACAAATCATACTTGTATATTGAATTAAATCAATTTCCATTCTTTTTAATTTTCACAATTTTTAGCTCTTTTAACCCTAACTTTCTTCTCTTTCTATTTCTCAAACTCTCTTTCCTGCTCGATACACATCAATCATGTACAAAGGATAAGTTTTTTTTTCTTTTTTTTTATCATGTACAAAGGATAAGTTTTTTTTTCTTTTTTTTTTGGTAACATATGTACATTTTTGAGCAGAAGTTTTGTATGCATGTGCTAAAGAAATTTCAATCATTATCTGTCCAATGCTTAATTTTATTTGAAGTTTTTTTTAATGTTTTTTATTTGCCAATTCTTTTATAATATAATGACATATGTTTTAAGTTAAACGTTGAAAACTTTGGTTTAACCCTTCCAATGTAAATGGGAGTTTTGTGTATGCACTTTCTGCTTGAAGAGTTGTTCTTAGTTATACAGCACTATTTATTTTTACTTTTATTTTTTATGTTCATGACTCCCCTCTCCCACTTCAAGAATATATCCAAACCAAGTACCATTCAAGGTCCTAACACTTGAATGTTTCCGACAAAAGGCATGTAACCAGCCTCTGGTTCTCAGGCCCATTTCTTTTGATGTGTCTTCATGTCCTTCTAAACCATCGATATCTCTTAAAACATATTTTTTCAAGCAACTATTAAACTTGTCATTATTGATTAATAGTTTTATTGTTATTATTTTAAATCTTTAATCAATACATATAGTCAATATCACCAATAGCTAGTGTGTCTTGTTAAGATCTATAGTGACTAACGAACCAATAGCAGCGACAAGCTAACATCTATGAGGTTTTGGTCCCCCAAAATAATATGAACTACATTTGTAAATTGGTTGAGCTATCCTTTGGCATAGAGCATAAAATCAAAAACCGAAGCAAAGAGAAGCAATAGGAAAGAAATGTAAACTCCAGAGTTATTAATCATACATTGGCATTTTCTTCCATCACATTTTGTCCATGTCTCCTTATCCAAACTTGTCAATCTTAGTTAATTCTCATACCATACCATACCATTGGTTCATCTTAGGTCACACTAACTTAAATTGATTGTTAAATATTATCTTTGATCAATTAATTTTGATAATTAATTTTTATATTTTAATTTCCTAATTATTTTTGTGTTAGATTTAGTACAATAATTTTTTAATTTTTATAAATTTATTCCAAAATTAACTAAATGTGTTAAATTTAAAAAGTTAATGGATTAATTCATAAGAAAAAAATTATAATTTTAAGGATTATATTGAAATTTCATTGTAATTTTTACAAGTAGAATAAGTTTGTTAAATTTGAAAAGTTAGGTGATAAAATCTTAAGAAAAAAAAATTAAAAATTAAAAATATTAATAGATTGGGAAAATTTGGGAAAGGTCTCATGGAGCTCGAAGTTTGGAAAGATGGGCATGTTCTATATACAAAGACCCATCAAATACGTGGCTTTGAGGGTCCAGAAGTTCTTAATATTTCTTTTCATTTTCTCTAATAGTATAAAATGCCGAATTTATTATAATTTAAAATAATTAAATTTTTATATAAAAATAATATTTAAAATTTTTACTATTAAAATATGAGCTTATAACAAAATTTTATAAAAGCTATAGAATTTTACATATAAAATAACATATTTGATCAAATGAGAAGAGATAGTTGTCTCCTAAACAAGGATTGATATTGTAAGGCGAATAATTGAAATTGTAATTATTTTTAAAAATTTGACTATTTTTGTTTTTAAAATAATCATTAACTATAAGGTGTGGTGTGAGAATTGTTATTTCAATGTTAAAATTATGATTAATTAAAATCGAATATATATTAATATTATTTTTATATTTATTAAATTAAATAAAAAATATATTTTTAAAAATAAAATATATAATACTTTGAATAATTAAATTGAATTTTATTTCTTTTTACTTTATATTTTTTATTTTATTTATAAAAATGTGTTAAATAATTAAAAGATTAAAATTAATATCAATATTTTAAATAATATATTAGAGTAAAATTATGTTAATATTTAATTTTTTAAATTAAATATATTATTAAATAAATATTAAAAAAAATAATAAATATGATTAAACCGTCAATAAATTGTTACTCATTCATAATTTACGGTTACTATTCGAATGTATTCAAAATTTATAATTATTAATATAACTGTTATTATGTATCCTATGTTCATTCTTTGTCCCAAACATCATATACATTCACACTAATAAAATATTCTTAATTTCTTATAAAAGTGAAGGAAAAACAATTGGTATTAGTAGGGACGAAATGAAGAGAATGGTATAAATAACATTGAAGACTACAAGTATTGCATAATCGAGTACTAGTATAATGATAAAAATAAAAATCAATTTGTCCATTTGTATGGATTGATATTTGAATGTTTTCTAATGGGTGCTAAATGCATCAAGCTACGTGTAGAGAGGCACACTCGTGCACAGAGAGGAGAGGATAAGCATGTGGCTTCAACCTAGAGCCACGATCGAGCTCGAAAGAAGAGGGGGACCATTCCAATTCGTTAGGAAGAACCACTCAAGCCGTTAGAAGAATCTCTAACATGTGTGAATGGCGCGAAGGTAGTTGCACATACCGTTTCCACTGTGTTTTTATTACATTCCAACTATTTTTTGTTATTTCCTATAATTTCCCTAAAAAAAAATTTGATATGTAAGGTTATAGAGAGAGCCAAGGAATCCAGAGAAAAGTTATGAGAATCAAAGCATTTTTTCCCTCTCTGTGTATCATCTTCTTCCTCAGCTCTATTCTAAATTAAACCCTAACAGTGGTATTAAAGCCATGGACACCAGGGGTAAATCCAACGCTGAGTTTCATAGTGGAGTAATGGCAACCCTGGCAAGGCATGAATCAAGCTTCGATCAGGTAGGCGCGACCTTACAGGCTGTGCTTACCGAGTGACAAGGACTTCGAGCCACTCGGAACTTACCTGAAGAAAATCCGTTCACACGAAAAGATAACCCACGACCAAATGGTGGGTTAAGAAACCCTAATGAGCCACCACACTCTCACTTTAAGCTCTCATTCCCTACCTTTGTAGGGGAAGACCCCACTAGGTGGATATACAAAGCCGAGCAATACTTTGAGTTCACAAATACTACACCAGAACAACGAGTGCAGTTGGCATCGTTTCATTTGGATGGTATTGCCTTACAGTGGCATAGATGGATCACCAAGTTCCGTGGACCACTCACTTGGGATGAATTCACCCAAGCCAAACAGCTACGATTTGGGCCAACTGATCATGAAGATCCCTTTGAAGCTCTAACCAGACTCAAACACACTTCAAGCGTGGCTACTTATCAGGAAGCATTTGAGAAACTCTCTCACATAGTGGATGGCCTTCCAGAAGAATTTTTAATAGGCTATTTCATCGCTGGGTTAAGAGATGAGATCAAGATCGAAGTCAAAATTAAGAAACCACGAACGTTGGCTGAAGCTATAAGGGTGGCAAGATTGATTGAAGAAAAGAATCTACTTTAGAGGAAAGCCATTCAATATCCACGATAGCCGACACCTTCAGTAGTAGCAAGGACCCCCACTAACTCTGCTACTGTTGTGTTAGGACCCCGCCCCAACAACGTCCCAACTCAGAACCAATTGCCTCTGCTACTACCTTTTGTTGTATCATTAATCAGGAGGCATGTGAGCATCGAGATAAGGGGCTATTCTACTACTGTGATGAGAAATTCACAACTGGCCACCGTTGTGCATGCCCACAACTATTTATGATAGAAGAGATTGAACAAAATCTCACAGATAACTCTGAAGAAAATTTGGAACAAGAGTTACACGAGGTAATGCCTGAGATCTCATTCCATGCTATAGCAGGAGCTGAACATCCTCAAACCTTACGAGTAATGGGGCAGTTTAAAAAAAAGTGATGGTGCTGATTGACGGAGGAAGTACTCACAATTTCATTGATCAAGCCCTTACTCTCCAATATGGGATAACTATCACTAAGGAAAAGAAGTTGGAAGTAATGGTGGCCAATCGAGAGAAGGTGGAATGTGTAGGTCAATGTCGTAACCTTAGCCTTACCATACAAGGGTATTAGGTAACTGTAGATTTCTATGTCCTTCCTGTTGCAGCCTATCAATTGGTTTTAGGTGTCTAATGGCTTGAGACTTTGGTTCCAATCAAGATGAACTATAAGAAGCTAACCATCAGCTTCTAGGTGGAAGGCATTACTCACAAGCTTCAAGGGTTAGGGCACACAAACATTACAACCCTAACCTGCAAGGAAACCCATAGCCTACCAGGTACAGGGTTGTTCCTTCATATACTTCCCAATAAACTCTTGAGAGAACAAACTAAAACTCATTCACCTAAAATAAATGAAATATTGGCTACATTCCCTCAAGTGTTTGAAATTCCCACCAGCATCCCTCCTAAACGACTATATGATCATTGTATTCCTTTGGAACCAGGAAAAAGACCAATAAATGTAAGACCATACCGTTAGCTTTACTACCAGAAAATTGAGATAGAAAAAATGGTATCAGAGCTCCTACACTCCAACATGATTAGACCAAGCAACAACCTTTTCTCATCACCAATATTGTTAGTAAGAAAAAATTATGGAACTTGGAGGTTTTGCATGGATTACAAATATCTAAATTCCATTACTATCAAAGATAAATACCCTATACCAGTCATAGATGAGTTGTTGGATGAATTGCATGGAGCCATGGTCTACTCCAAACTAAATCTTCAATCGGGATATCATCAAATAAGGGTTCGAGAAGAGGATACTCTAAAGACAACATTCTGAACACATGAAGGCCACTATGAGTTCCTTGTGATGCCTTTTGGCCTTACTAATTCCCCAATCACCTTTCAAAGTTTGATGAATGATATTTTCAGACCTTATCTCAAGAAATTTATAATGGTTTTCTTTGATGAAATTTTAGTGTATTCTTAGTCATGGGAGGATCATACACTACATCTACAAACTATTTTGCAGGTGTTAGCAGGTAACAGTTTATTTGCTTAACCTTCCAAGTGTCATTTTGTGTATTGCAGGTAGAATACCTAGGACACCTGATATCTGAACAAAAGGTTGCCGTGGATCCTACAAAAATTTGAGCTATTGTGGAATGGCCATCCCCAACCACAGCAAAAGGAGTCAGAGGATTCCTAGGATTGGCTGGTTATTACAAAAAAAAATTATTAAGCACTTTAGAGGAATAGCATCACCTCTCACCTCCCTAATAGGAAAGGAAAGATTTCAGTGGAATGAGGCTGCAACTTAGGATTTCAAAAACTAAAAGAAGCATTGGCTTCCCCTCTTATCTTAAGGTTACCTAACTTCACTCAGTGCTTTGTCATTGAATGTGATGTTAATGGCATAGGACTAGGAGCAGTTTTAACCTAGGAAAACTGTCCACTGGCTTACTTAAACACTGTCCTAAAAGGGTTAGCCTTAGGTCTATCAACATATGAAAGAGAGATGTTGGCTGTGGTGAAAGCTATCAAGTTGTAGCGCCCTTATCTGTTGGGAAAACCTTTCACCATGCGCACGAATCATAGGAGCCTTAAGTACCTTTTAGAACAAAGAATCACTACCCCAGCTCAAGAAAGATGGTTACCAAAGCTGCTCGGGTATGACTATCAGATTGAGTACAAAAAATGGTTCAGAGAACAAGGCAACAGATTTATTGTCAAGAAGAGTGGAATTTCAACTGATCTCCATCTCGCAACCTCAAGCAGCTTAGTAGCCTACCCTCCAAAAGGAAGTCCAACAAGAGCCATTTTATGAGGAACTATAAGCTAGAGTCTTCACGGGTGTGACACAATTTTTTTGTCAACGTGATGGGGTATGGTTCAAAAGAGACAAGGTTTATCTAAACCCGTAATCCTCTCTAATCCCTTAGATACTGGCTGAATGCCACTCATCACCCACAACAGGGCACTTCGAATTTCACAAAACACTTTCACGCACAAACACAATTTTATCTAGCCCAACATGCAGCAAGGTGTGAAAGGATTCATACACTTCTGTGATATATGCCAAATGTGCAAATATGACTGCATGAAACCAACTAGATTACTACAACCTCTACCAATTCCTGACAGAAGATGGATAGAAATCTCAATGGATTTCATTGAAGGGCTGCCTCCATCCAAGGGTCATACGGTGATTATGGTAGTAGTAGATCGCTTGACCAAATATGCTCACTTCATAGCTTTAAGACACCCTTTCACTGCCGCAATTGTTGCTAAGGCTTTGTGGTAAATATAGTACGCTTACATGGCATTCCTACTTCAATAGTTAGTGACAGAGACAAAATATTTGTAAGTTCCTTCTGGAAAGTCCTGTTCAAACTGCAGAACAGTAAGTTATGTATGAGCTCCAACTACCACCCTCAAGTCGATGGGTAGACAGAAGTAGTCAACCGTACCTTGGAACAATATCTGCGTTGTTTTACTGGAGAACAACCAAGCCAATGGATGGAATGGTTGCCTTGGGTAGAATATAGTTATAATACATCTACACATTCTTCCACAAAAGTGACACCCTTTGAGGCAGTTTATGGTCATCCACCACCTCGCTTATTGGCCTACATTCCAGGCACTTCCAAGGTCCAATTGGTGGATGAATGCCTACGTGATAGGGACATCATTTTGCGTGATCTACGCCACCATCTCATGCTAGCTCAGAACCGTATGAAGTGCCACGCTGATCAACACCACAGAGAAGTATCATTTGCAGTAGGAGATTATGTATACCTCTACCTTCAACCATATAGACAAATATCTATAGCTTTCCGAGCTTCCATAAAGTGGGCTCCACGTTTCTATAGCCCTTACAAAATCATAGCATAAGTTGGGGCAGTAGCATATAGGCTAGACTTGCCTCCTGATTCTCAGATACACAATGTTTTTCATGTTAGCTGGCTCAAAAGACACTTGGGGCATTACACACCACCCTCCTAGTTCTACCTCCTGTCTCAGATAATTCTACAATACTCCCTTAGCCTGAGGCTGTCTTGGACTGAAGAGTAATCAAAAAGGGTAATTATCGGCCAAAATTAGAAATTCTAGTGAAATAGGCTGGAGCATCTACAGAGGATGCTACTTGGGAAAACGAATGATGTTTCTCTAAGACATATTCATCCTTCATCCTTGTGGACAAGGATTCTTAGGTAGGGAGGAGTTGATGGGTGCTAAACGCACCGAGCTACGCACAGAGAGGCACGCTCGCGCACAAAGAGGAAAGGGTAGGCATGTGGCTTCAACCTAGAGCCACGATCGAGCTCGGAAGAAGAAGGGGATCACTCCAATTCGTTAGGAAGAACCACTAAAGCCGTTAGAAGAATCTCTGACATGTGTGAAGGGAGCGAAATTAGTTGTTTATACCGTTTTTACTGTGTTTCTGTTACGTTCCAACTATTTTCTGTTATTTTTCTAAAATAATTTTAATCTATTAGGTTATATAAATAGCTAAAGAATTCAGAGAAAACTGTTACGAGAATTAAAACATGTTTTCCATATCTTTGTATCATTTTTTTCTCAACTTTCTCAACTTTCTTCTAAATTAAACTCTAACATTTTCCCAAGCACGTGCATGTTCTGTTTTCCGTCAATATCTTTGCCTCTGCTGCATGTTTCTCTACTATACTTTGTACCTTTTTGAGTAAAGAAGAAGGGCTATATATAAATACCGTTTAAATTTGGTAAAATTTATTATATGGTCCTCAAAATAATCGAGGATCTGAAAAATTAATTTGATTTAGATAGTATGATTTTCTAATTCATCAATTTGAATTTGAATTTAAATTCTATTTATTTAATAAAAAAAATTAATATCTTTTAAAAAAGTTGTTACTTATTTTTTTTCCTTTTTCCTCTTCTTTTCTATTGTTTCTACAGAAAAAGCAGTGTTTTAATTTTCAAACGGGTAGAATTCTGCCATCTACATATACGCATAGAAGTGCGTCGTTGTTTTTTTATAAGTATTAAAATTTATTTTTTTATTAAATAAAAAATATTATATTGATACTATTTAAACTTGATTTATAATAATAAATGATGAAGAATTATTATTTATTATTTTTAAAATATATTTATTTTCAATAAGTTTATTTATCTCTTCATCTTTTATTAAGTATTATGTTTTTTTTATAAATTATATTAATGTTAAAATCTTATTAATATGAAATATTAAAAAACACTTATTCACACCGTTACTCGGCCGTTCAGGTCCGTTCTTGTATTCTCCAAGAATATTTTTTCATTTATTTTTATTTTAAAATTTCAAGAAAAATTGAAAAAAAAAATCAGCAGCATTTATTACTGATAAGATGAATTTTTCAATGATTACTTGAAGATTAATTTATAAGATGTGTTACAGTAACCGTGAAGAGATTTATTTAATTAATTTTTTATATTATAAAAAGTATTATTTAATTAAAAATTTAACTTTTTATTTAATATTTTAATAATTTTATGCTAAAATATGATAATAAAAATTATTTTATTATTTATAAATAAAATAAAATATTTAAAAAATAATATTATTTTATTTTAAATATTAATAATTTTTTATCATTTTTTTCTTTTTTTATAATTTAGTTTTTTTAACATAATATAAGAATATGTGCACCATTTTCTCAAATTTATATTTTGTTATATGTCGCCCTTAACAATCAATTTTAACCTTTTATTTTAATTTATGTTTTTTGTTATTTTTAATTTTTTTAAAGTCGGTGAGCTGCAAGGCAAGAATTTTCTGTTTTTATCAATGATTAGGATTTAAGTCTCTTTCTTAAAAAAATGTTTGATATTGAAAATATAAATTTTATTTTAATAAATCTTTAATACTATCTATTATAACTGAAATTATTTTTTCTATGAGGAAACTAAATTATGTAAAGTGATAAAGTCAGATATTTTTTTGATTCAATAATCCCACATCTTAAATATTGATTAAAAAAAGAAATATTTTCCTTCGTGAAATTATGATGAAAATCAAAACAATCAAAATTTTAGGAAAAGAAGTTTTTAAAAAAATGGTTTTATTTTTTAGAAAAATTATATTGTGAATAAATAAAATTAAATATATATTAATATTATATTTTTATAAATACATAATTATATAAAAACATATTTTTAATAAAAATATAATATTTTGAATACTATATTAATTTTTTTTATTTTACTTTTAAAAATATAGTTAAATAAAAAAATAATATCAATATTTTAAATAATATAATAAAATAGGTATTATATTAATATTTTTAATTTTTTAATATATATATATATTTTTTAAATAAATATTAAAAAAATAAAATGTGCATGAAAAGAATTATTACTATAACCTCCCCACCTGTATGGCACATCTTTCCGCCCCTGTCTCTCCTATACTCTATCAAGCTTCAAGTGTTCCACATTCTTAAGAAAGAAGCGATGATCTTATGCAAGAACCCTCTAACTCATGTTCTGGGTTGATTAAGCCAGGTTTAAGTTGGTATCGTAGCCAGATTTCTTAGCCTATCTTTCGATTTCATGCGTAAATTGACTTTAATGATGTGGAGGAGGATGTTAACATCGGCGTTAAGAAGAAGAAGAATGCCGCTATGTTCTGACACCCTCTAACTCATGTTCTGGCCAGTTTTGAAGTTAAAGCTTTAAGTGTTTCCTCTTGGATTGTTTGTCGTGGAAAACAATTATTTCATTTGTTATCTTTTAAATTTTTTTTTTGTTTTTTTTTTTTGGAATATAAACCTTCTTTTCTATTTTACAGTTTTTGTTTTGAAATCGAAACCTTTAATTTTTTCTTCTAGTATGTCAGATTATTGAAGGACGCTCTATAAAGATACCATTCTGTGTGCTGGCTTAAAGAATTATTAACTTTAATACGTGAGCCGGGGAAAGAGGGATCATTATTAAAAAAGAAATATCAGTTGCTACCCTTTTAAAAGGGGGTTTAAAATTATTTAGTTTTTTTTTTTTAATAAAAATGAGAATGATACTCTCATATGGTCCTATCATTTAGCTAATTAAAAACCCTTGATTTCTTGTATTATTTTAAGGTATGTTGCATTACTTTAATAACATATATTTGAAACGATATATACTATTAATCAACTGACTAAGTCAGGGAAACATACGACCAATATTGATAAATAGAAAGAAAGACATATTATTGAACAAAGTCATCATGATTTCGCATAACTAGTAATGTACAGGAGTATGCAAAACATGGACAAAAGTTACTAAAATGGAGAATTAATTTGTTTCATAAGGAGTGAATATTTTGTCCATGCATGTGTTTCTCAGAGCTTATAAAAATTACACAACAAAAGTGATACATGTGATTTAAAGTCGTATGTTTCCTTCTGGGAAAGAAAACAACAATGGCAAGATCACTATTCTTTTTCTCCCTAATGCCTGAATTTTGATGGCTGACCTTTAACTTATCTTCCAAAGGTAAAAATCAACATTATCATCCAAGAAATAAAAAAAGGATGATGACAAAGAACAAGTGGAGGGGTGAGGTCTTCTTATCGCTTTTGTCTTCAATCTCTTTATCCCCATGTGACTCCACAGGAATTCTTTTTTCCTCCACTTTCCCTCTATTCCATAATTCATTTTCCTGGGAAATTATAATAAGTTCCAACAATTGTTACAAACCCAAGAAAAATTTTTCAAAAGGGAATATATTGTACTAGCTAGTATTCATGATCAAGTGAAAAATCTTGCACACCTATGGATTTTTTGCAATATAGAACTGCCTCGTAAATTGAACTATCAGAATCACAAGACATTCTATAATCATCACCAGAGTATGCAATACTGTTCTTCACGCCTTGAACAACTTTATCAGCTTTAGAACTTGCTTTGTGACCTCCAATAATTCTCCGATACAATGGACGAAGAAAGTTCAAGTACTTCTCCAATATCCTCTTTGATAATCTTCTCCACCTTGTCAAAGAAGGGCAATCAGAATTATTGTTACAAACTTGAAGACCAGCTTGTGATGAATATCGTGAAGAATTACAAGTAGGCATGTTTTGATTAGAACTTGAGGAAGTCTCATATGCCTCTATTTTAAAGGGATCAACAAATAGAGGCATAAGGTAACCATTGGAAATTAACTCATCAGCATGAACAAAAGTGTTGAAGGATTGATCAGATTGTGAAATAGGAAAGTCAAATTTGAAATCTTGGGAATTCCTAAAGAATCTCTTAGAGGGTGGCAATCTTGGGTCCATCTCTATGTAGGAATTAGAAGCTTCAACATCGGATGCATCAAGTGAAGTTCTGAGAGAGTTTTCAAGACTTTCTAAGGTTACTAGCCAACGGTATGAAAAGCTTTCTATGGAAAGAGGCTGGGATGTTTCCATGGCTAGTTTTTGAGGAATGTTTAGATTACTAATAAATATATATACACACTCCAAGACAAAAAGACTGAAAGAGATACAGGGTGGGTAATAGCTAGTAAATATTTTCTTATGTAACACAACTTCAATTTGTATATATACACACACCTTGATTGGTGTATGTGGTTGTCTGGCAAGAAATACTGATTTTTTTTGGAAAATAAACATAAATGTGTGTCCCACAAGCATCCAAAACAACTTTATAACACTACTGTTTATTATTACAAATGTATTACATGCAAAACTGAACACGTTTAATATAATTGGATTAAATTATATTATCTAATCACCTTATGTCATATCATTCAAAATATATCATAAATTCGTGACATTTAAACTTTTTCCAACGTTATATTTTAATTATGTCATGTCTTTTAATCGTTTTCCCAATAAAAGTTTCATAAATAACATGGTATCCACTAGGGGTGTCCAAAAACCGGACCGGATCGGTTTAAACCGGAAAATCGGTCCAAATCGGACCGAACCGAGCACTTTTGTAAATAAAACAGTCCGGTCCGGTCCGTATTAAATAAAACCGATTTTAAAACGGTCCGGTCTGGTTATAAAATATTATAAACCTATTTGATCGATTCCGGATCGCTTTTATTAAATAAATAATTTTTATTATTTAAAATATTATAAAACCCTAGTATATATATAGTTTGTTTTCGAAGTTTAGTGGTTAAGCCGTCACCGTTAACGCTAACCCCTAACCCTCAAAAAAATTCTCTCGCCTCTCTCCTTCTTTGCCGCTTCTTCATTCTTCACCACTTCGTCATTGCTTACGCTCGCTACGCTTCTTCGCTTCACGCCTGGGTTTGGCTATCGCCGCCTTCCACCGCAACTAGCAATCGCTCGTGTTGATTCCACCAAGAAGCCTAACCACCGTTTCCTCGTTGCTTCCACCAACAAATAGCCATTGTTCACACGTTACTTCAACCGTAAACTAGCCACCTCTCCTCGGCCGCGTCGTGTCATGACAAGAATGGACGAAAATCATGAAATAGGTACGTGGTCTAACACACCTGAGTACCGTCCGGTAGTAGTTTTTTCCTCGAATAAACCGAATCCGGTAAGTCTAAAGTCCGAACTCAAAAGTCCGAATTGGTATGTCGTTTCTTTTTAGTGCGCGTTTGAATCACAATCAATGGTATACCATTTTTTGTTAGTCTAATATCCGAATGGTAATTGCTTTTTTTGTTAGTCCGAACTCAAATCAATAAGATAGTCATTTTTTTGTTAGTCCGAACTCGAAATCCGAATAAGTATGTCATTTTTTCGTTAGTCCTGAGTCCGAATTCTAAAATCAATTCGGTATGTCATTTTTTTGTTAGTCCGAATACTTTGAACCGTGAAATCCAAGTTTGAACAATTTTTTTCCTCACAGAGTTCATTTTTTTTAAATGTGGTGAAAGTGGAAACTAATTAATACCGTTATAACTTATAACTTCAAGCTAAATTGTTCGTATGTTGTCCCTCTTTAAAGCTTAATTATTTTGATTAAGTTCTCTTTATAGATTAAATATATATAGTTTATTTTATTAATGTTTGATCATTATGAATTTCAAGAGGTACACAGTCTACCCCGAGAATGAAAATCTATGTCATCAAGAATACGTATACGTACATAACTCATTTTTCGCTTAAGCTAATTATAATCATCGTGATGCATTCCACCTTTCTTATACCCATCATGATCTTCCTCAAGGCAGAGTTATTTTTTACCCGTCGATCTCGATTCCAATTCCCATAAAATTTTTACGTAGTATTTGTTTGATCTAGAAAGTTAATTAAACTTAGAGCTCAAATTCATGTATCGGTAGTCCGTATTAGTTTTTTCCTAATTAAAATGAATGGTAAGTCCGAGTCCGAATTCTAAAATCCGAATGATATGTCGTTTTTTTTGTTAGTCCGAATACTTTGAACCAGAACTCAAGTTTGAACATTTTTTCTCACAGAAGTTCATTTTTTTTAAATGGTGGAAAGTGGAAACTAATTAATACCGTTATAACTTATAACTTCAAGCTAAATTGTTCGTACGTTGTCCCTCTTTTAAAGCTTAATTATTTTGATTAAGTTCTCTTTATAGATTAAATATATATAGTTTATTTTATTAATGCTTGATCATTATGAATTTCAAGAGGTACGTGTCTACCCCGAGAATAAAAATCTACGTTATCAAGAATACGTATACGTACATAACTCATTTTTCGCTTTTAAGCTAATTATAATCATCAGATGCATTCCACCTTTCTTATACCCATCATGATCTTCTCGTTAAGGTAGTAGTTATTTGTTACCTGGTTGATCCGATTCAAATTCCCATAAAATTCTTATGCAGTAGTATTTGTTTGATCTAGAAAGTTAATTAAACTCGAGCTCAAATTCATGTATCGGGTAAAGTTGGTAGTAGTTTTTTCCCGATTAAAAATGAATAGTAAGTCCGAGTCTAAATTCTAAAATCCGAATAAAAGATGTCGCTTTTTTTGTTAGTCTCGAATACTTTGAACTCGCGAACTCTAAAGTTTGAACAATTTTTTCTCACAGTAGTTCATTTTTTTTAAATGGTGGAAAGTGGAAACTAATTAATACCGTTTATAACATATAACTTCAGCTTGAATTGTTCGTACGCGTCCTCTTTAAAGCTTAATTATTTTGATTAAGTTCTCTTTATAGATTAAATATATACTTTATTTTATTAATGTTTTATCATTATGAATTTCAATAGGTACATGTCTACCCCCGAGAATAAAAAATCTATGTCATCAAGAATATGTACATGCACATAACTCATTTTTCAGTTTAAGTTAATTATAATCATCGGGATGCATTCCACCTTTCTTATACACATCATGATCTTCTGTTAGAATACAATGATGACCTAGACATTTATGAAGATGTTGATTTTGTTTGATTGTAAAGTTCATTAAAGACACTACAATGATCGTTGATGATTAATAATGGGTAAGTTTTAATATTATTATCTAATGATGTATTGTTGTTGATTTTGAGTTTTGATGTTTGTATATGTTTAAGAATTCTTTGCAAATGAGATATTTGGAATTCATTTCTTCATATCTAATCTTTTTTTATTTTAGATTTTGATAACATCTTATTTATGTATTTAACAATAATATATATCTATGTATGATTATAAATGAGCATTATATTTGATTGCATCCTATTAAATTATATCATATTAAATTGAATCATATTTATTTATTATTAATTGTTAAAAACCGTTCAAAACTGTTAACCAAACCGGACCAAACCGTTCGGTTATAACATTTTAGATAGCTGAATGGTCCGGTCCGATCCGGTTTCAACTATATGAACGGTCTGGTTTGGTTACATTTTTTTAGGCAAAACCGGACCGGACCATGGACACCCCTAGTATCCACAACTATAACACACAATCAGGTTCATGCATACTCTTTTCTTTCTAATGCCAAGGTCACCTTTAAAAAGATTTAAGCTAAAGTGGGAACTCACAGCTAGAACTGAGTTAATTTATGTGCTTTTGAATATTACTAATGAATAATAAATAGATAAAAAGTAGGTAAGAGCAAATATAACATATAATGTTTTTGGGTTGCAGGTTCATGCATATAAGGTTCTGCTTTTACAATTAGAATAAGTTGGGTTTATTCAATCTTTCATTTTCGGATTGTCATTCTACGATTATACTTGGATAAATTAATAAGCTTGCTGAGCTTGATCCATTTTGTCTTATTCTTTTCAATACAATTTTTTTCTATTTATCAAATTTTGGCTTTTGGGTTTGGGAGTGTGGGTCAGACCAGTTTAAAAGGAGCTCAATATTTTTCGCACCTACATCCTAACTGTAGCACAAGGCTCAAATATATTATATAAAATTATACTTATCATGGGTAGAAAATAGAAACTTTTTTTTTTTCTAAATGAGAAAATATGAACATTGCAAGCATCTGAGTAAGTGTATAAATTAACTCTAATAAAAACGAAGCATAAATAAATAATAATAAATAATTTAAGTGATTTACCTTTTATACGTGAAAAATATATACTATTTAAACAGAATTCTGAAAAGTACAAACAGCATGTTTCAAAATATACTCAAAATAACGTATGCTAAGTGTACTTAAATATTCTCTCACAAATAACAGTATAATTACAAAATCAGGAATAAATCACGTCAAAAATCCTACCGAAGAAGAACGAATTGCTTAACAACCCAAAAGGGGGGATGTTACACGTAAAAAGAGGTCTAAAATGCTCCAATAATAATACCCATTCAAATGATTATGATTAAAGGGAATTGCGCAAGCTAAGACCTGAGTCAAAAGGATGTATACGGTATATATGGTGCCTGATGGTTCCAGAGCATACCATACAAAGTCGACTGAAAGTGTTATGTATATCCTACAAAGTCGGCCGAAAGAGTAATATATATAATAACCTAGGGCTACATATGGGCAAGTTGAAAGTACACAAATGCCCTCTATTAAATTCGTTGTGACACCTCAAACAGTAGATAACAGAGAGGCAAGTGAATAGCATTAATATAATATTAGAAGGATGATTTTATATTATGATGTGTAGCAAAAATTATTATAATATTGGGTACGAGCTATGTACTTTAGAGTGGTCTCAAGCTACTTAAATATGATTTCTATTCCATTAAAAAAAATAACAACTTTTAGCTTGGCAAATTGAATACATTAATTACATTTTTTAAAATTTTCACTTTAATCACATTTCACATTTTTAGATCCTTCAATCTTTTCTTACAAATTTTGTTTTTTTTATAATATTTTTAATGAAAAAATTTAAATTTGATCAAATTGAATCTTATAAGCAAGAGGTTAATAGATGTTAGAAGAAAAAAATACAGAGAGAGGGTTGAGGGAGAGAGATGTGATTAGAATTAAAAAAATTGACCTAAAATGATTAAATTATTCAAATATAGCAATAAGAGGACCAAATTGCAACAATTTAGAACAAAGTGACCAATGAGTCCAATTGCATTTTTTTTCTAAAATAGAATGAAAGAAGATTAAAATGAAACTAGTTTTCTGATTCAAATCTCATGATTAAAATTACTTAAAGGAGCAGGATGTTGGAAATGTCCTCAAGACACAAAACATGGGTTTCTGTATGGTCATTCACAATAATTTTCCCCATAACCCTAGGTACGAGGGTTTTGATTGTTCTGTCAATCTTCTTGAACCAAACAAATTGCAATCTGTAACTCTGAAGTAACATGAGATAATAGCAAGCTTTATTGAGCAAAATATATCTAAGAAAATATAATAGTAATATTAAATTACATGCAACAAATATAGGGAACATGAGTAAGAACGAAGTGGGTTAATAATTCTTTGGTTTTCCTGAAGTTTAGAGCAAGAAAGAGAAAGCATAAAGGGGTAAGAATGAAAGACAAAGCATCATAATTACCTTTGATATTCAACAGAGTTATGAAATGTTCTTCTAAAATAATTACAACATAATAACACAAAAGACAATGAACATAAATGCTACAGCTCAGAATTTAAATAGATAATAAAAGAAATGGAATTTAGCGTCACGGACTCACGGGCCACTAAAATTGTGTCCATGAATAAGTTGGAACAAGCTATCCAAAAAATGAAAAGCAGAAACAGGGTAAAAAATATTTACATTCCTTCGAAATTGCAATAAATAGCATATGAGTAAACCACTTTACAAGAACAAAGATATCAGACAAGGGTCCCCAGGTTGTCGGACAAAGACTTGGACAGGGACCCAGGTTACTATGACAAAAGCCAGAAACAGAGAGTGACCTGAAACTAATTGGTCCCCTCTCATGTCCCCTTAATAGACAATCAGCATTTGCTAAATAATCCAAGCATTCATAAATGCAGTTTCAATTATGCAAGGAATGTTCTTTATGAATCATAAAAATCTAATCATGCCATAAAAGATATTATTAGTAAGCATATCAGAAAACCACACTCTTACTCTGCAATCAAAAATGCATTCCATGATAGAAGAAACAAGATAGCTCATAAATCTCTAATAGATTCTCATTTTAAATATGCTAATGACAATATAGCTAACCTGTGGCAGATAGATAATTGAATCGGTAGGAACAGCAGTGTGTTTGGTCACACGACCATGCTTCAAAAATTGCAATAACCAACAAAAATTAGATGCTACCCAGGAATTCATGTTGTGTGAAATAATTATTTAATGGGGCCAAGTTAAGGCGGGTAATATTTAATTTTTTTTATTAACTGTGTCATATACGCACCCCAAGTAAGAACGAACTTAACAAATGCTGGCTCACTTTCTTGTACTTCTTTCACCAGGCAGCAACTTTAAATTTAATCTTAGGTTGCCAAGCACAAATAACGTACCTTAGTGGTGCGCTGCCCTTTTAATCACAACGTAACCATATTTTCAAAATACTATAATTGTAATACTCATTTACTTTAAGGTATAATATCGATCCATTTTTATGTTTTAAATTAAAGATTTATCACGTAGTTGACAAATGTGATATAAGTAAAAGATAATCGTTACATTCAAAAGGTTTGATAATTTAATAAAATCCTTAATAAAATGTATGCATATGAATCCATATTTTTACAACAATACACTACTAATCCTTACATTTAATTTAAGCTACACCATTGGTTTAAAGTTAAGAATTTCATCATGTACCACACATATTAGTAAAAAATTAAGGACAAATTCATCTTTAAAGTTGCTTCCCACATATGAATCACCTCTCAGTCTTCAACCTACAATTTTTTATGTATTTTTTTGTATGAGCATCACGTCAGATAATTTTATCATATAATGTCAAAGTATTAAGATATTTCTTTTTGCAATCATGTCATTCATATGTCATACCATAAAACTGCATCTCCTCCGATTTATTATATTGTTCTCTATGTTACCTAATAACTCGTGTTGATTCTCAATTATATTATGCTTTTAATATTCATCTTTTGCATATTTTTTCTTATCTTTTTCTTTATATGCTTTTTTGAGAAAATTAAGATATGTTTCTCAAATTTAAGTACTTCAGTATTGTCTCCTCATTCCTATGTACTTATTACTTGTTATGGTTTTCCATATGCATTTTTATATCATAAAAATTATTTATTTGTCTTTTATGACTCTTAAATTACATGCATTATTGTGACTAGATTAATGTGTTAAGTTGACATTCCTATTAATTTAAATTGTTTACCCTTTCTAAGCATATTTCTT
This sequence comes from Hippophae rhamnoides, assembly GCA_033030585.1. Taxonomy (NCBI): domain Eukaryota; kingdom Viridiplantae; phylum Streptophyta; class Magnoliopsida; order Rosales; family Elaeagnaceae; genus Hippophae; species Hippophae rhamnoides. Next base: position 54,222,113 of record CM065432.1, read on the forward strand.
GTTTTTAGTTTTAAAACTTGAATCTTCTCCTCTACTTACATATTTTAGTATCAAATAAAAACAACAATTTTTTTATCGCAAATCTAATCATCTATCCTTTGATTTTTTTATCATAAACCCCAATTTAGGATTTTTAAAGACTTTCTCAATTTTTCATGATTTTGTTTAATTTTTGGGTTAAACTAAAATTTTTGTTTGGTTAATAATGTTTTAATGAACTTTTTTATTCATTGATTATTTTAAAGACAAGTTTACCCTTAATATTTTATCTATATCACGTGCTAAAATTTTCAATTAAATATTAAGTTTTGACCACTAGCATACCTAAAATTAAATGTATAAACTATTAATATGTTATAAAAATATGAGTTCAGATGCTTAACTTTTCTTAAATAAAGATACTACTAATGTACCAAACCCTCTAGATGATACAATTACTCTTCACTTATATCATATGTGACAAATATGTGATTGAATCATCAATTTTAAAATATGAAATTGAACCATTTGTGTACTTAAAGTAAATAGAGGAACTAATATTGTATTACTTTGAAAATATAAGTCCATATGGGTACATTTTGTTTACAAGGGTACCACTCATGTACCAAGCCCAATAAGTTTGCTTAAACTTTTGTTGATGTGACATAAACAGTACATAATACAATCATTTGTGAGTTATAATAGTAACTTGTACCCGTATGTTATTATTCCTATCAAAATGCAGACATTTTGTAGGTCCATATGACGGAGGTAAGTCCCTGCCATAATAATTTGACAATTTAGAAAAATCATTTCCGACTAGTGATCATCAATGTTGAGAGAGGCATGGTTTCAAAGTGGAGCATGGTTCTCTATCATCCTTGCTAAGAAAGAGATGCTGAAAATGGCATCCCCTAGAGATTCCAAAAGAAAAAGTGCAAGCCTCGACAATCAAGGAATGAGACCGTGGCATTGCTCCTTTTGGTGAAACTGAACCACCAAATGGGCATATCTTTTTACACCAAACAAGCATGCAGTCACAAATCTAGAGGAAACGACATGTCATCTCATCTTTAGGCTACGTAACCATATACCCTATTGACAAGGGGAAAAAAAACACAAGACTCCACTATTTCATTAGGTCCAAAAATACAAAAGCATTCCACAAGCTATGCAGGAGCATTGATGGTAAAAGGTTCCTTGTTCGTATAAAGATGACACCCATGACCACTCCTAAGAATACTAGAGGTAGCATCCTCTGTATATTGAAATGAGCCAAGGCAAATGCCAATGAGCTTACTACAATAGAACACCATATTGGCATGTACTTGGTTAAGGAAGGAAGAAGAAATCCACGGAAAACTATCTCCTCCCAGATGGGGGCACAAACCGAAACTACCACTGCATACATGGCCATTGCCAGGGGGTCCCTGGCAATAATTGATTGCTCTACACTTGAGACAGCCACAGGTGTAGAGGGTATAGTGGGCAACAGGTTTAGGTTTAATTGTGATAGCTGGTTGACCAGAGGAAACATAAGACAGCCTAAAACGACATCAAACTGCCACTTTCCTTTAAGGCTGAACTTGAACCAGTCATTTGGAAGGGGACGAAACCGTGAAATGCAGCGATTAAGGATTGCTATCCCAGTGAGACCTTCGATGACATCAGTCAAGAGACTATACAAGGCTTGCCCTCTGTATGTCAGAGACACCCTCCTAAGCCCCACTATGTGGGCTAAGAATGGGATTATCCAAGACCCTAGTAACCAAAATGAGGCAATCCAGAGGAGCATGACCTGCAAGAATAGAACTACTCTTAATATTTGTTTCCACTGCTTTCTAACCATAATTATCATGAGCTCTAACTGCATAGTGATTTACATTTTCTTGCTTTCGTTTATCCTATTTTGGTGGATTTCAAGTAGCAAAGCCCATAAAACTACATTGGTCTCAGAAACAACACACATGTTACCAGCCAGTAGCCACAAAGGAAGAAAGAAGGGGAAAGGAATAAATTAAGAGAAATATTCACTGATAACATTGCCTCCTCATTTATGGAGGAAAAAGAGCATTGCATAATGAAAGTACTGATCTGAAACACATATATTATTAGTTGCAAGGGGGTGGCTTTTAAATTTGTAGTTTTCTTACCCTCTTCCTCGTTAACTAATGACTTGGATACAGATACATATAGATGATATCAGTATGATGCATATAAAAAATATGCCTAATCATATGTCTTTGTCATTAAAAAAAAGTAATGCTTCACCTGCACAATAGTCTTTGCTGTCCATGGAACCGTCCATGGTTCTGCACAAAAAAGTTTGCCTACAACCTGAAGAGAGAGAGATAGAGAGACCTTGAAATCTTAGGATCATTGGAAGTAAAAATGAGCTTAACTAATTTAAAAACAAGCACTTTAAAATGAAGCTTCTTCATCAACCTTAATTAATTAAATACCCAATCATAATATATATGGGCGGGGTATCTAAATAGTCCCATAAGTTTAACCAAAAGTGCATTTTAGTCAATTTTCTTTCAACAAATGCAATTGTCCCATAAGTGGTACACTTGGATTTTTTTTAAAAGGGTACCTTCTATATAATTTATTGGACCTAAGTGCAATTTTAGTGAAAGTCACGGGACACACAGCGTATTTATCTTAATATTTATAACGCTTCACTTGCATTATGATTATAGAATAGAGAATTATAGTTTTGATTACTTGAAAGGAAATTGTACAATATTGTAAGAATGGTGCATTAGAATGAGACTGCATTGAATATTTTCAATTAATAATAGTAAATACACTTATCACTACCGCATAACAGACTGTGGTCACCTAAGCATTGGAGTCTTTTTTTTTTCGTTCTAAAGGTCTAAGCATTGTAGTCAGATTTTTGTTTTTTAACAACAGAGAAATATGCATTGGGGTTGGACTTAGATAGCAAAGTAAGGTACAAAATCCCCTTAACACTCGTCCGAGATCAGACCATGTTTAAGGTTACAGGACAACCAACAAGGAAACCACCAATTTTAGACTGAACTTCGGATTCAAGTTAATATTCCTAGATTCCAACGACATCAAGCATGAGAATATGACGAAAAATGAAGAGAGAGAGAGAGGAAGGGGGGCAATTCCCTTTTTTCTAAAAGAGAATTATGCTCGTTCAACCAGAAAGTCGTCACAATTTTTTTTTTTTTTTTTTGAGGAATTTAGAAATAGAATTTACCCTTTTAAGATCCAAAAACCAATCTTCTTTTACTTCACTGAACTTCCTGGTTTCTGGCTTTGGCGACCCTTCCATAAACTCGCCGTGCTTTTGGGGCGCAGAATCCCCGTGTACAAAGCATCGAATTTTCCATCCCTACAGTAAAAAGGTCAAATTAACAAAGCTTGATTAGAATAGGAGATTTTGTTCTTGTATACAAATGTTTGTGTGTACGCATAAGTAGAGGAATTACATTAATTGAAAGGCTTAGGGTTGAAAGAGCAAGGGATCTACGAATGAGTGAGAAGTTCACCAATGGGAGCTTTAGGGGTGAAGGAGGATTCAGAAAAACCCTAAGTCTAACCCTAGTATTATTAGGGTTGTGAGATGAACAGTTAGCGAAAAAGTAGCAATTAGGGCTTCTTGAAATTGTTGTTGACATCCTTTAAGCACCGGATTTTCAGTCCGGTGAGTGAAGAGAACAAGTTTACACATCAGATAATCCCGATAAAAATCTTAATTGCTTGTTCAACACAACGAAGAAAACAAAAGAACTAAAAGGTTATAGGCCGGAAGATTAAACGAACACGAAGGATGGGAAGAAATGCGACGCCGTTTAAGGGTAACTTTACGAACAATATCAGTACCATGTGTCTTTAAGAAATACCGTTTGTTATGGTACATTCGGCGCCGTCTAATCGCGTCTATTTCGCGTGTATAGACTCGGTTTGTTTTCTTGCTATTATTGTGGCAAGACGAATAGTGCAACTTCTAAGCATCTTTCATGTCATTGTGTCACATTTGTTTAATTACTTTTGTTATTGTTGTAATAAAATATATAAAATGTTTCTTATATTATTAAAATTAATTAATATTATTATCAATAAAAAAAGTTATTTATGATTTTTTTACGATAGTTTACTCATATTATTATAAAATAATGATTATATAAAGAAAATAATATTTTTTTTATGTTTTTATTAATTATTTTTATTCGATTCTTTTAATTATAATTTATTTAAATTAAAATAATAATAAGTATTTAATACACTTGAAAAATAAATAAAAACTTATTTTATTCTTATGTGGTCATTTTTTAATAATAATAGGACTAAACTTTACAAAAAAAATAAGTATAAGATTTAAATATCATTTTTGTAATAAGTATAGAACCCAATTGATATTTATTTCTTAAAAAAATAATTTAGAAAATAACATTTCTTGAATTCATCTCATATATTTTCACTTTTAAAAGAATTTGCATATTATTTCAAATCATTCAATTGAACCACTCAAATTGAATTATGAAAATTTAAATTTTTTCAATATTAAATGTTATCTAATTAAATCCATTTAATGTTATTCATGTATTATTTTTGTTCTTATAAATTTTAAAAATGTTAATTTTTATAATTTTTTAAAATAATTATGAAAATAAAATTTTTCATTATTGGCATATATATATATATATATATATATATATATATATATATATATATAATTAGATCCATTTAATGTTATTAATGTATTATTTTTATTCTTATAAATTTTAAAAATGTTAATTTTTATAATTTTTCAAAATAATTATGAAAATAAAATTTTCATTATTGGCATATATATATTGTTTGGTATTAAATATGTAACGAACATACGACTTAATAAGTATAGGTACCCCGTTAGGATATAGAGAAGATATATAACTGACTTAACAAATAATCTAAGCCCAATGAGCTTGGTAGAGCGTACAACCCAATCGACAAAAGTAACTCGTTATAAAATGACGAGGTCTTAGATGTCAAGACCTGGTGAAACTATGATATCCCGACGTGATCATGGTCCTCCCTCTCCGTGAACAACTTGTATATAACGACCTCAATTTATTTATGTGTAACACTTGTAGCGATCTGTTTTCTATTTAAACTAATTTGTGTGCAATTTTACTACATATGTAACCATGTATACAAGTCGCTTATGCGTAACTTGTCACGTGCGTAAAATGCCATACATATATATACCACTTAAATGAGAAAAATATAATATCTATTCATTTGTTAATATTTTCACTTCTTTTTAAAAATCACTAAAATACTTAATTAGAAAATTTTCTCCAAACATATATATATATATAAAGTTTTAAAAATTAACACGTAACAACATCATTCATATAATAGAATTATTATTCATAAACCTAGATACCATAACTTAATAGTTCATTTTCACCTAAAGAAAGTTAGATTAGTTATTTTTTAAACAGTTGCACTGGGATTCTATATGATGCATAAACGATGCTTAAGATTTGCTGTGTACCTCTATCAAAGAAAAAACGTTGTGTACCTTTAAATAATTTATGAAAATATGTGATGATTTATAGAAAAAAACTAAAGTGTACTTTTGATTCAAGTCACGGGACTGATGTGTTATTCATCCAATGAACATAAAACAATAAAATCATCCATTCTCCCAAGGATCTAAGATATTCACCTGTAAAGCTTAATGAAAACTCATATGCTTTCATCTCCACCCATTCCTTTGCTCTTTCTATAACACAACCATAAAGCCAAAGCGCATATTGCAGGGAAAAAGAAGAAGGGAAAAAAGTATTTTCTCATCACAGATCAAACAAACTGCTTGTTACTGTTTACAGAGTCCATGTTCAACAAGGCTAGTGCCATAGTTATACATATATTACATTAATCAAGCAAACAAAAAACCAAGGATAAACATTCTCATAGAATCTGAAGTATCTCCCGATACGAGTCAATCAAATTTCAGGTTCTGGCAAAAGCTTGTGTCCACCATCTCAGCAATTCCTAAAATTGGGAGAAGACAAAAATGAGTTGGAAACTTAAATGCAAATACAATGGAATAAAAATAATACATGATAAAACATTGACATCACCACTTAGTTTTGAGCTTCCGCTGCAATTTTTCCTCCTATAATCTGGTTGTCACATAAATTCAGTCATATGCTCCATTCCAGAACCAAAAATAAGCATTTCTCCAGGACCTTTTGAACACTAAACTGCCACAAACATCCCAAAACCCTAGAATATATCCAACACCAATGCTGAAATAAAACCAAAGCTTATGAAGCCAGCCTCATCTCTTCCATTCCACTGATGGTCATGACTTTCACCAGGATCAACATTACCGGTCGGATGTGGAGTGTTTAAATCACCAGGACATCCTTTTGTGAGAGGAGGACCAAAAAGTCCATGATTTCCCACATATGTTAAAGCATTAAACTCTGTACTTGGGTGCTTAATGGAAAGTTGTTATAAGACAACAATCACGTACATATCAGTTATATTTTTATTCCCGTACATATTAGATTATATATTACACATAATAGGAATAATATGAAATTATGATACTTGATTGATCGAGTAATTACTGTATCGATCAAGTCATGTTACTTAAATATATTAATTTTAACATTACTAGATCGATTGTGGGATTAATACTCGATTGATCGATCCATTTTTTTTAATTAAATTAATTAATACATTGGATAGATCGAGATAACATTTGATCGATCGAGCATACGATTAGATCAATCAAGTGACCATAGTTTTGATTTTAAAAACCTAATTATATTACGAGTTGAATTGATTTTTTACTGTATTGTCATTATTTTTTAAAAGTATTTTAACTAATTTTATAGACAACATGATCATTCTATTTTAACCTAAAGTGCTTTAAAATATTCTATAAATATAAATCTAAGTACACAATTGAAACCAACCACATAAGAACTTATTTGTGCTTATTCTCTTCATCTTGTATTTTTTCTCTTGTTTTGTAAAAACTATTTAAAGTAGACTTTTTTATTAAGCTAATTTATCAAATATGTGTGGTTGTGTTTAATGAATTATCAAGCCATATTTTTGACCCACCAACTAGTAAATAAATGCAATGACTTTTTCTTATTTTGGATTATATAGATAGATGCGTAGTTTAGATTAATAACATTCTTTTTGGGCTGAAAGTGTACCTCTTTTGGGACTAAAGTGTACAATTTTTTGAAGTTATATGACCAAATCATTTCAATTGAAAGTTATGAGTTTAAACACTATTTTGTTTAAAGTTAAGAATCATCGAGCCATTCTCCCAACAATAAAATCAAAATTAATACCATAGTTTCCTTAAATTTTCAATAAATTTATATAATGCGATAACATAAACTAAATGTATATTAGAACTTAGAAAATAACAACAATATATTGAAGAACTAAATTACATGAAGCTTTAACATTTAGCTTTGAGGCCTCTTAGTGGCTTAACAAGACATACACTGGCTGTTAAGTAGATCCAATCTTTCATTTGATCGAAGAAATGAAAATAGGTAAGTCTCCAAGATCTTTTGAGCACTAGAGTTCCACAAACTGCCCAAAATCCAGTGAAGAATCCAATCATTAAGCTAATATAAAACCCAAAGGTCATGAATCCTTCATCTTCTACATTCTTATCATTTCCACTCCCATTTGTATCATTTGAATCTTGTGTTTCAATATCTCCTGGGCATATTTTTGGGAGTGGTGGTCCACAAAGTCCTATATTTCCCACATAAGCAGAAGCATTAAAGCTTTGAAGTTGAGTTGCTAATGGAATTTTGCCTGTTATGTTGTTGTGTGACATGTCTAATACACCAAGAAAAGATACTTTTGAAAAGCTTGTAGGAATTACCCCAGTTAATTGGTTTCTTGACAAGTCAAGTGACTCTAGCTTGCTTAACCGACCAAAGTCTCTTGGTATGTTTCCACTCAAATTGTTTCTTGATAGATTCAAAGAAATTAATTCTAACATACTTGTTATGTTTTCAGGAATTTGACCTATTAACTTATTGCTTGATAAATCAATGCTTCTTAAAAGTCTAAGATTCTGTCCAAACTCAGCATAAAATCCTTTCCATACTACTTCTACAACACCAAGGATAATTGGGTAGTCACTTACCACATGGGACAAAGCAGTTATATTATGAAGGCACTGTGGTAAAAATCCAGAGATGTTGTTATGAGAGAGGTCTATAATAGAAAGGGCACGTAGATTACAAAAACTTGAGGGCAAGCTTCCATTAAACTCATTTGACCTAAGACGAATAGCCAGTAGATATTGTAGCCTTTTCCCTATCCATTCTGGTATTGTTCCAGACAACTTATTGCTTCCAATATCAATGACTCTGAGTTCTGTGCAGTTCTTTAAAGAAGGCAATTCTCCTGAGAAATTATTGTCGTTTAAGCGCAACACAACAATGCTACGTAAATGACTTAATGAGTCTGGTATTTTTTTAGAGAAATGATTCTTTGCTAGATTCAAGAAGCCCAAATCCTTGAATTGCATCCAACAATTGGGGAGTTCTCCCGATAAAATATTATTTGAGAGGTCAAGTTGATACAAGTTTGGAGATTTTGATTGACATAAAGAGGATAAAGGACCTGAAAACATGTTATTTGACAGATATAGAGAGTATATGTTGGGAGGAAATTTTGGGATTGGACCTGAAAAGTTGTTAGATCTCAAATCAAGTAAGAGATAAGTGTAGTTCTGTGAAGATAAATTTGGTAGCTTCCCATGAATTTGATTGGAAGAGAGATTCAAGTGCCTTAAGCTGGTAGATAAATCCCAAAACTCATTTGGTATTGAATCTGAAATTTTAGCATTAGAGATGAAAAGTGAAGTTAATTTCCTCTGAGTTTGAACCCATTTTGGAAAAGCCGGGCCAACTTTACAAGAAGTGAGAATTAATGAAGTTAGTTGAAAAGGTGGGATCCAATCTGAACTGATATTAAAAGACAAAGGGTTTTGAGAAAGTCCTATAAACCTCAAACTAGATAGATTTGAAAAATGAGCTTCAGTTATGATACCATCTAGAAAATTTGAAGACAGGTCGAATGCTTCAAGGCTATGAAGTTGCCCAAGACTCTCAGGAATAGGTCCACTTAGCTTATTTTTGGCAAGAAATAACAATCTTAAAGAAAAAAGACCTCCAAAATTTGGTAATGGCCCTCTTAATTGATTCTCAACTAAGCTCAAACATTCTAACTTGGAGAGCTGTACAAAATTTGCTGGTAGAGACCCACTCAAATTGGTACCATCAATGTACAAATCTATCAAAGAAGAAAACCTTGAAATATCAGGAAATGGACCCCAAAATAGATTGCCACTTAAAAGCAAGTGTTTTAGAGTAACCTCCGCACATGACAAATTCTTCAATGAATCAACAAGCCTATCAAACAATCTATTAAGCCATAGATCTAAATATTCCAAGTTGCATAGGTTTCGAAACGATTTCGGTATCTCGCCTACAAGTTTATTGTAAGAGAGATCCAAATGCACTAGAGAAGCCATGTTTGAAAAAACATCTGGTATTGGACCTCTTAGTTTGTTTCCCATCAATGCAATATGAACAAATTTTTTACTGACATTGGCCATGAAGAAAAATATTGAAGAATTAAGACCATTGTCCGAAAGATCTAGAATTTCAAGAGAATTGGAAGAATTAATAAGTGAAATTGATTTGGGATTAACATCAGGAAGCTTACACGAAACTAAATGAAGCTCTATCAAAGATGGAAGTTTGCATATACTTTGTGGCCAATTGGTAACATTAGTGAAATTTATATTAGACATATTAAGGTTTCTTAATGAAGAAAGATGAGACAGCCACTCAAGATTATCAATCACAATACCATTTCGTGAAATGTCAAGACTATGAAGACCAGAAAGGTTTCCAAGTGTATGTGAAACTGGGCCGATAAAACCAGCACCAGCAAGTTTAAGGTCCTTCAATTGGTGAAAAGAACTTAAAAAACTTGGAATTTTAAAACCTTCAAAGTTATTAAAACTGAGGTCCAAGTAAGTTAGATAGTTCAAGTTAAGTAGCCAAGGACTGATCTCACCTGATAAAGGAACATGAACAAATTGAATATTAGAAACATTGTAACTGAGATCAAGCATTACCACATGACCTGTTTGATTATTGCATGTTATTCCTTTCCAATTGCAACAGTCTTTTTGGGTCTCCCAAGAGGCAAGAGTGTTGGAATCATCAACTAGTTTTTCTCTGAACTTAAGAAGTGCATGTCTTTCTTTCTCTATGCAATTGATTATGTTGTTAGAACTTTCAACACCCTGTAGTATTATTATGTCAGTGACAATGGTCATCCATAAGACCCCAAAAAAGACAGAGCAAAGAGAAGCTTGGATTTTCATGGGGAAACAAAATTAAAATGATGAAATAGAGTTGTTACGAGGAACAAACAATGCTTATTTGTGAATTTAAACTGTACGTGAGAAAGTCAATTTTGCAATAAAGTATATGCTGTTGTTAATTTCACAACAGCTCGAATTGCAAACTTTGTCGCTTAACTGTATAATAGTTATGGACAGTGAGAATGGACTGTGATTTAAATTTAATAAGGATATAATAATATTAATTAATAAGTAATAATTATTATTATTATAAAAAATAAAATGAAAGAAAATTTTTTAATTTTTACAATACAAAAAATTAATATTATAATTTTATATCAATTTATGAAAAATGAATGTACGATAATAATTATTTTAATAGTAAAAAATTCACTAATTTATTATTTTAATAAAAAATATATATAAGTAATAATTATTTTATAAGCTAAATGTAAATAATATTTTATTTACTTTGTTTAATAAATAAATCAATTATAATAAGAGGATTATAAACTTAACTTAATCGATAAAATTTTATTTAATTTAATAAGTATTTTTATAAATAATTTTTTGTTTAATTTTTTTATGATAAAATAACTTAATTTAGTTATCTATTTATTGATTGATATTAGATATAATATACTCATTTACGTAAAATAAAATAAAAAAATATTATTAATTTAATATAATTATAACTCAGTTTAATAACGTAAATTCAATATATAGTATAAATATGATTATATAATTATTATTTATTATATAAAATATCAAAACATTGAGTTTTTTTAGAGATTACAGAATGGTTTAGCTTATTCTTCCAATTTTGTTTTTTTTTTTTTTTTCATTTCCCAAGTTAAATAAATACTCCATGTTAGACAAAGGTGAAGTAGGTTGAGTGTACGACTTGCAATAACACTTATCTCATAAATATATATATATATATATATATATATATATAACTTATTGTAATTCTATATATATTTATTTATTTAATTTTTAATTTTTTCAATTATAATTTATTAGGCGTAAAATAATATCTATTTAATATAATTAAAAAAATTGATTTTATCATCTTTACTAGCAAGAATAAACTATTAAAAAAAACTGTTTTTTTTTTGTCTTACATAAATTTGTCCACATTAAGGTGAGATAGTTGATCAATTTCGTATGACCAATCAGATATAAGTTCAAATACAAAATATTATAAACCGGAGAAAAAAGATATGATGATGATGTATAAGGTCAAGGTGGAAAGTTTCAGTACTTTTACTACACAGTAACAAAACTGTATATTGTTTCTTTTGTTTTATAGTGAAAGAGATTCCAATTCGGAAAAAAAGAATTTGCCTCTAAAACTTGTATGCGTTTGAAATTATCAAGTAGCAATATTATTCATTAAAAAAAAAACCCATCGCTAACATACTTGTTTTAATACCAATAATTATTATTGTTATAGCAAAAATTTTATATTAAAAATAAATATTTTAAAATAGATAATTTGTTTTTACGATAATATTTATTGATTTTGAAATTTTAATTTTAAAAAATAAGAATATATAAAAAGAATAACATTTTTAAAACTAATAACAACAAAAATAATACTCCAATAATTTTAAAAAATATTTAATCCAATGACATCTAACATTCTATAATCCAAAAAATAATACTCCAATAAATTCTATAATTTAATCTCCTAAATTTTTCTTAAGATTTATTCTCTCATTTTTTAATTTTAATAAAATCAATGCATTTTAAAACAAATTATACTTAATCTAAATTTTAGTGTTAATTAAATTAAACTCACGTTTAATCATTTATTTAGTTTTTTTTTTCTTTTCATTCTTTTACATCAAAATTTATACTAAAAAGAAATATGTATACAGTATCAAACATGATGTCGTATAAAGGCAATATATATTTGATTTATTTTATTATTAGCTTGGGGTTAGTGATTTAGAATTCTTTGTTTGAGAGTTAGAATTAAGGATCCTAAGTTTTGATTTTTCTTGGAAAAAAGAAAACAAAGGTTAGAATATGTTCTAGAGGTGAGTTTAATTTTTCATAATTTTTTTAAAGTGTATGGATTTTGTCAAAATTAAAAAAAATTAGGATAAATCTTAACAAAGAAAAATTAGGAGATTAAAATATAAAATATATAAAAATTAGAAGAATAAACCTTAAAGGGAAAAAAAACTAGAGAACTAAAGTGTAAAAAGGAGAAATAAATCTTTAAAAAAATTTAGAAAATTAAAATATTTTATCTATAAAAATTAAGAGATTAATAATATTGTTTAACCTAAAATCAATAAAAAAAAAGAGAATATATTTTAGAGAGAGATTCGTAATAGATTTTTTTTTCAATCTGATGTAAAAAAAAAGTTTTAAAAAAAATTGTTCCTTTGTATAGTTATTAGTAATACTAAAATCTATTATTTATATAAAAAAAATGAGAGTTTGTTACATCTATTTATCCTACATTAGTTTATTTAATATTTTTCTTTATTTTGTTTTTTATTTTTTTTAAATATAAAATAAAAGAAGATGAAATATAAAAAAATAAACATTATATGACTTTGTTACATGTGAATAATTTGTTACAAAAGTGAGATTTAATGGATGTAAAGTTAGAGAAGTGTTATCATAAAATAATTATTGGATCAATTAAATTATAATATGTATAATGGTATATTTATAAGTTGTCAAAAAATAATAATTTTTCTTTTACTTACTCTCTCTTTTTTTTATTTTTTATTATGAATCATAAAACCTATATGTTAAAATTAAAGTTAGTATATTTGGATTATAACATCCGCTTCCTCGCATGATTTTAAACAATTGTATTTTTTTTATTTTTATTTTTAATTTTAAACCAAGAAGAACCAAGTAGGAGCAATGTTTATTTTTCGCTCAAGACAAGAGGTAAGTCTGTATCTTCTTTCCAACTTTTTCCTTCCATCTTGGAAAAAGAAACTAGGTTTTTATTTCTAAATTTAAATTATGGTAGAAACTTTTGATTCAGGAGAAAATAAATAGGTTTGAGAATAAAAACACTCTTCTTCTAAAATTTCAAGAACCCTTGAGTAATATCTAAGATTAAATTCATGTCCCACCATGATGTAGTTTTGATATTACATGGATAAATAAGTGATAATTTCTAGAAATTATGGATGTTTATCGTGAGAAAGTTATATTCTTTTTTTGCCAAAATTTCAATGTTTAAAAATTGTATTATAATTTTGAAGACTATTTTCAATAAAATTGCAAAGAAAATTAAAAATTATACTGATATATTTAGGTTTCGAATCATATTATTTTGAAAAGATATGGATATCTAGTTTAACAAGAATTTTAAGTTATTTGGAATTCTTTTAACAAAAGTTTATACTTATTATGTTAAAATATTTCAAGTGAAAATCGAGTTGAAATTTTTATTACGATTTTATTTGTATTTTTATATTTTAAAATAATTTTATAAATAAAATTTAGATATATTCTATCTTATTTTAAAGTTTAAACTATTTAATAAAAAAATAGAATATTGAAAGCTATACCCGAATTTACGAAGATAAGTTGGTAAATATTAGAAATTTTTATCATATTTGAACATAAATTGAAATTTTAGTATTTCAAAATGTTTTTTTAGCGTCATTCTTTTAGGAATTAGTTTTTTTTTAGAATTATTATAATTGTACAAATTAATTATTTGAGAATTATAATTTATCTAATAGAATTAATAGGAGTAGATATTTTATGGATATTTTCACGCGTAGGCTTTTTTGGCCTTAGTAGCTTTTGCAAGTATGTTAATATACATATTTTATTCAAATTTTATAAATATTTATTTATTATTAATTTAATATTTTTATAATATTTAAAATTTTTAAGTTTAATTATTTTTTATTAAAAAATGTGTATTATATGTTTATAGAGTAGATAAAGATTCTAGTCAAAAATATAAGATAAGTTTTTATTTTAATTTTATAGCATAGATATAGATTTTGATTAGAATGTAAACTTTATATTATATTTAGTTTTATGTAACATTTTTTCAAAATATTACATATATTATTTTGTATTATTATTTTTAAATCATCAAGCGAGCATCTATTACTACAAAATGTAATATTTAAGTTGATATGTAAAGTCAATTTTTGAAAAAATTGGACTTATAATGAATTTAAAGTTTATTCAGTGTAAAACCGACGCTACACATGGACGTAGTATAAGTTCTACGTGTCAACCGACGCTACACACGTCAATTAATGCTACAAACTACTTGAATAGCATCGGTTGACACGTAGAATCGACACTACACACGTAGATAATTCATTCTCTCTTCTTTCTTCCCCAGACAGAAACTATTTCAAGCGTTGCATAACTCTCAAAAACCCAAAACCTCATCCACTTCTCCTCCACTCTTTCTCATTCTCCGACCACCTACGACCACCAATTTCAGCGCTGGTTAGTGAGTTTTCTTCCTCTCTAACTTATCTTTTAGATCCCCTATATTTTGAGCAAAATACTCAAAAAAAATTATACATATTTCTCAGTCATTTTTTTCTTCATTTCCTTCATTTTGTTATTTCATTTACTCATGTAAGTATTTCTATTAATCATTCGCACTTATTATTCATATTTTTTCTGTTATTATGTGTTATTATTTATGTGTATAATTTTTTGTATTATATATGTATGTTTTGTATTATAACATCAGGAAAATAATATAATGATCTTAAATAATATAGGACAACATCATTGTAATTTTTTATGCTATTAATTAATATTTAATTTTTTAATTATTTGTATTATTTAAATTATTTGTTAAACAAATTTTAGTTTTTCTACTATTATGTAGTGATCAAATATAAATTTTAATTTAAGTATAATAAAAAAATGAATAAATTTTATAAAAATTAAAAATTTTAAGTCGATTCAACGTGTGAATTGATTTTAAATGTAAAATTAGTTCACGCGTTGAATCGAATTTAAATTTTAAATTATTTCATTTAAAATCGGTTAAACAAACTAATTTTAATAATCAATTTTATAACGGTGATCATCCTCGAGATTCAATAATAACATAATAACTAAATAATTAACTAATAAACATATATCTGCGCTTGTACGATCAGCATATAGGTAATTAAGATTATACCTTCTATATACGTTTACAATAAGTTCCCTATACATATGACCAGCTCTCCAACTATCGTAAATTTATTGAGATTTTTATTGTTATTGTAATCTATTATACATAAGTTACTCATGGTTAATTTTATTTGTAGTTATTTTTGTTTCTTTGAATTACTAATATAACTAGTAAATATTTTCATGTAATGGCATAAAATGTATTAATATTAAGGTTGAATTATTAAAAATTAAATAGATACGTTCAAAGTTCAATAATTATTATTAATTACATATTAATCATTTTATTTATGTAAATATTTTTGTAGTTATTTTCATTTCGTTATATTTTTTATAAAATTATATTTATATAAAATTGCATTAGTTCTGTAAATATAAAATTTTAATATATATATATATATACATAGTTTAGTTAGTTGATCCTGATTTTTTATTGTTTTGGAATTGCTAGGGCATTATTTTAATTTCTTAAAGCAGAGCGGTGCTAGAGGCAATTTTGTGATAATATTGTTCTCTCTGTTAAGTTGACATAATATTTTTTATAACACAATATTATATATACACATAATTTATTTAAAAAATAGATCAAACATAAAATTACTTAAAAATACCAGTTTACTTGTCAAGCTAACATATTATTATTTAATATATTAACGAGACACAGGATACAATAGTAACAATTTTAATTAGGTAATTTTTTTTTTTTTTGTTAAAAGACACTAATTCACAGAAAAAAAATATCAATCAACTTTAAATTCATAAATAAATAGATTATTTTGACATTTTATTGTTTTTAATATCGAGAGATAATAATATCTAAATTTTAATTAACAATTGTTTTCGTTCATTAAAAGTTTAATTACTTCAATTCAATTCATCTATATATAAATTTTTATTATTGAATATATTATTTTATCAATATTTTTTACCATTGAAAAGATTAAGTTCCACGTTATTTAAATACACAATTTTTGTTCTTTTTTTCAACCATTCAATATATGTCTTGTCAACCAGTTTCGTCTTAATAATATGAAGTAAATTCAAATCCTATATCAAATATAAGAGTTTAAGTTGTATAAAAGAATACAAAGGAGTCACGTGCCCCAGAAACTGGTAAGATAAGTGCTAGGAAGTTTTAAGATGTTTTTTAGAGAATTATTATTAAAAATAGATAATATTTACTAAGGATTATTGTTCTCTCTCTCTTTTGTTGAGAAATATAGGGTTAGTGTTTTTTATTATAATTATTCATAATATTAAAATAATAAGATAATTGTTACAAGGTTTTTGTCCATTTAAATTATAAAAAAAATTAATATAAGAATTGTTCTAATTACATCCAAAAAAAACTATAAATGAACATACCCTTCGATCTAAAATTATTAAAAATTTGCTAGAAGAAATAAAAATAAGAAAACAAACCTAAAAACAAAAAACACTTAATATGTCCCACTCACGCCAAATCTTCTCCACTTTTGTCGACACCAAATTTCAATTACATTCGTCGTCAACTATTGTTATTATCTTATAAGGTTTGTTTCTCTTGATTTCATTATAACCATCAAATTTCAGGTTTATTTTTCTCTTAATTGTTATAATATATAAATTTACATAAATTTATTTTTAATGTTCATTGAAATTTTGGTTTGATATTAATATTTTTGGTTCATTGATGTATGAATATGCTTTACAAGGAAGAGTTCGTTTGGTTGCGTCGAACATGCTCTTTTTTTTTTTTAAGGGGATCAAAATTTAATAAAATTGATTAAATGATCCTTTAATTTTGATAAGGAATTGATTAAATGGTTATATGAATTAGGTTTAGGATTAAAGGCTGTAACGGTGGTGGCAGTGGTAGTGATCGAGGTAGACAAAATGACGAGGGAAGGTTTTTTGGTTTGAAGAAGAGAAGTGTGATGTATTTGGTAGAATATAAATATTCATTTTTTATTATATTTAAATCATATTAAAATACTAAGGGCATGTATTTAGTAGTATAAGTGGGATGCAAATAGAATTTCTTAGAAACTTTATTCAACTGAAAGCCATATGAAGCCCAAAAAAGAAATACAGCTCAATCCTAACTAAACGTTTTAAGGACATTATGGGCTTCATTTAATTCGAAAAAATCAGCCCATATATTAACTTGAGTCCCTCCCAAACATTAAAATCGAAAATATTCACGGCTGTCTGACGCTCCAAAAATCGATAATTATCAAGCTTTTGATTGAACAGAGAAATAAACAAATGAAGAATTGATACGTTAGTCAGGCATAAGGTTGGTGAACAAAAACCTCAGGATAAAAATACTTATTATTTAGGTTTAGCCAATATAGCCTATTTGTGTGTATTTGACTTTGTTGCCATTATTAAGTATTCAAACTAATTAACTCCTGAATCAAATAATATAAATTTATACATATTGTGTTTTTTTAATTGAAAATTTAATACAACCTGCAATTAATAAGTGGGAGAGGAGTTCAAAGTTCATTATTTGAGGAGACTATCCTAATATATATATATATATATATATATATATATAAAAATTGTGAATCCAAGGAGGTACTGTTACACGCCATTATAATCCAAGTTGGTGATCGAATGAACAACCACCACAGAATGTGCTTTGATGTAGTCCACAATATCTTGAGTTTAAAGCCCTGGCATTGGGATACCAGCAAACTTGCTCCGAGTTGCCTACTTGGATAAAGTAAAAAAGGAAAATATTTTGAACATATTATAAAAGTCCACTGTTAATTTAAAAGTCAACACATTTCATTAATTATTATTATGATAGAGATTTTGATGCAGTAGTATCTGTATTTGAGATAAATATGCAACCTAATACAATTTAAAAATAAAAAAAAACTTTAAGTTATTTCGAGATGAGATGAATTCACAATTAACTTAACAAAATAATTTTGAAAGATAACAATGAATTCAACAATTTATTTTGATCAAAGTCCATCACATCTTGAAATGAGACAACTTTTCTTTTATAATATACAAAATCAAACACTATCAATAATGGAGGAACTATATCCAGTCCTACCATCATAAAACCTAGACCAAAACATAACACCACCATACTTTGATGACCTCTTAATCACCGGAAGAACTTGAGAAGCCAACACATCAGGTGGCATATATCCACTTCCAGCAGCTTGAGGAGCGGCCGGCAACCCCATAAATATCAACCCTTCATTCATTGAAGTAGTCCAAAGATTCCATGAATTTAAAAGATTAGTAATATTTCCAGAGCTATATTGACATGGACGATTGTTATAAAATTGAACCCAAACATAGTCAAAAAGACCAGTATTAAGTGCTTTCTCAAGAAACCTGTCAGGATATGGACATTGAGGAGCAGCAGATAAGTACACTTTTCCTCCACCTTTCTTGTTATATTTCTTCAAACTATGAGCAAGGTCTTCATAATATTGAGTTGAACCAAGCTCTATGTTAAAATCTATGCCATCCAATGTAGCATTTCCTAGAGGTCTTGAAGATGATTTACCACCTAAGAAGTTGTCCCACAAAAAATGAGCAATTTTTTTGGCATTATTAGGAGATGAAAGAGAGTAATTTCCAATTCCTCCTCCAATAGAAAGAAAAACCTTGATACCTCTGTTTTGACAACTTGTTATGCCATTGCTAATGAAAGTGCAATTATTGGGTATCATTGGGTTGCAATGACCAGCAAGGTTGAGTTCTGGAGTTTGACCACTGCCAAATTTGTTAAGAAAAGCTACATTAACGTATGAGTATAGTCCTGTGGCACATGTTTTAGCTAAGCTTCCTTCATTGCCATTTTGGCCCCAATAGATTGTTATGCCACCAGCTTGCAAGGTTTTGAATAAGGCTGCAAAGCTTAGGAGGAACAACACTAGAAATGTGATTCTAATAACCATTTTGGTCTTCCGTACTAATTTGATGTGAGTGATTTACTCCTTTAATTTATAAGCTTTAGTGGTTAGGTTTTTGGCTCAGATATATTTGTTTGACCATCTATTAATTTTATGATATTAATTAGTGTTTCTATTAAATATACAGCAAATTAATATTCCCCATCTTAGCGAAAAAATAATATTCCCCCATGATATTAGTTTATCGTTATTATGCTTCAACAAACATGTTGAGAGTATAGTCCACATATTTGGTCAAATGTTGTTATCAAGTTCTAATCATTTCTCCTTAATGAGAATTAAGCTTGATACACAGTTTTACCAGATGATAGAAAAAATATATGAGATGAAAAATACCACAATTAAACTATTGAAGGAATAGTCATTAAGGTGTATCAACAATGAAAACCTTCATATCACCACTACACACTCAACACCACGTGTCACATATTTAACATTCCTTTGTTTTTTAATAAAATTTAATTAACAGAACATCCACGTAAGTGAATAGGTGGTATTTAGTGCTCCAATAATACAATATAAAATTACTAGCTAGTCTCAACAATATAGAATGGACTGAGACATATAATGCTATATGCCACGATATTCTTCCACTAACGACCAACTATTTCTGACATGGTAGAGTTTTATTGACTACCCCCATTCTGTTTTTTCTTTTTCTTTTTTTTTCTTTCACATCGCGTAAGAGATGGTTGAATCGTGCAAAGGGGCAAGTTGTAACGTGACATATAAATATTCCTAGAATAGATTTCAACCTAACATGATGTAGAATTTAAGAGCACTTCTTTTTCATCAGTGATGTGAGACTAGATCTAGCAAATAATATAGTATCAAGGAATAAAATAGTTCTAAGCCTCAATCTTCTAGTTAAAACAAGTTGTTAAAAAGAAACATACGATCATAGATAACACAAATATGTAAATAAAAAACATTTGGAATCACGAAGAAAAACATATAACCGTGCTAGTTAAGCTAAGTATATATTATAAGCAAAAGGTAGTACGGTATGGTATGTTTATAAATCAAATCAAAATTCATGTTTCTAATCAAACGAAACCATTTAAAACCCTAATTCTAAACGAGAAAATATGTGATCCAATTTAACCATATAATTTTATGATCATAATATTTGAAGATTGAACTTGAGCTTAGTAATTGGGCAAATACCATGTAATATAATTATCTTAAATATCTCATGATCTTATTTGACTATAAATAAAACAAGCAATTAAGTTCCTCAAAGCTTGAATTCTAATGGGACTAAATTTCAAAGTGTATTTTTAAAACATACATATAGCATTAGACTTAGAATCAATGAGATTTGTAGAATAGGGTATGGTCCCGATCATATTTCTTGAGCTAACATATAAGTCATATGAGATCATATACATAGCCTTACACACAAAGTAAATATCAAAATAACATTAAAACAAATGTTACATGAAATTACGATAAACAAAGGAGTCATATTTTTTGTGTCACATGTAAGTCATATCAGATCATATACATAGGATATATGAATAAGCAACTCTTAAGTCCAAACGAGCCTTACACATCAAGTAAATACTAAAATAATATTAAAATAAATATTAAATGAAATTACAATAAAAAAAAGAGCATCTAATCCCAAGGAACCTTAGGTCAAACTTGGCCACATTAATTAGGCCACCATCATGTAAATTTTATGGTACTAAAGGTAGCATAGTATGAATGGAATATAAATAATGCAAAGAATCTTGTTTTTAACCTCGAGATATTAAAATTCCAATTTGTCCAATGCAACATGGCAAACTTTATTTTAATGTAAAACTAAAAAAACAAACAATCTACAATTAAAGAGCTGAGAGTACGTAGTAAAAACTAATGGTCCAATCAGACCATAATACTTGAACTAATATCACGTAAATAATAAGGCATTAAAAAGTAACCACGAAAATAGGATCGAGGAATAAGGTAAAGGTTTACATCAAGTAGCTATAAAAACAACATAAACCATGATCAAAGTAGAATATAAAAATTTAAATATCTAAAAATATGAGACAACAAAATATCATACCAATTTAACTGACATAGTATAAATTCTATATTCTAGAGCTATCATAGAAGATTGTATTAAATCAAGCCAGGATTTATAATTTTAATCGCAAGAGATAACTTAAATCCCAAATACAAAGGAAAAAAATTCATTAATCACAAGAGATAACTTAAATCCCAAATACAAAGGAAAAAAAATTCAATTTGACACAATCAATCAAGTCAACATACAACTCTTTGACAAACAACATATGAACAAGCAAACTAAAAATATGGAGCCCAAGGAACGAGAAATCTTATGGTCCAATCCAACCATATAATATCGTGCTTACAATATAGCTTACATTCAACATGCTCATTATAACGGAGAAAACATTATATAAATTCATTGCATCTCATCCCTAATTAAACTATAAATCTAACAAATGATTTAAGTTCCTCACCCAATAAGATAACTTGTAACTTTACTTGGACTTAATCTATAAACCAAAATGTATTTTTAAGGCACAATACAAACTAAAAAATTGATAATTAATGAGACGAGAATGAAATAGCCTATATGATCCTCTTTGTCCATAACACTTGAGCTATCATCGTGTCAATATCACATGAGACCATAGCTATAGAAAAGAATACACAATTAATTAAGCTAACAAGGATTTTTAGGCCATACAAAAAATAAACTAAAGAATCTACAATTGAGAAATATTTTTTATAAAAGATCGTATATCTAGCCATAAAGGTAAAGGCAACCATCATAATTAGAGTTATACCATAAACCTTTTTGCGACCAAGTTTGTCACCAAGCCAGCCAAAGAATAATTGGCCTGAAAGTGTTCCAACTAGAGCTACTCCAACCACTAAATTGTTTACTTTAGTAGGAAGTTTTCCAGGTATTTTTAAAATAGGGTCAAAATAGTCAAGTCGTCCGAGAAGTTTAGAAACAACTGAGATACAAAAAAGGTCATAGGCATTTGTAAAAAAAACCATACCGGCAATGATAATTGCTGTGATGTGATACCATTGAGTTCGAGCCCCGTCTAATGCATTGAGCACTGCCAATCACATCTTTTTTTGCTAATAATTACTGTATTTTGAGGGTTGTGTCTCTTTAATATGTTTTAGTTTATTTTCTAGGTGATATTTGTAGAAATTGCTCTCTAATAGTATGTACAATTAGGGACGTTTATAACAAAGATATGAGATAACTACAAAGAAAATTATATAGTGGAATCATGAATATTATCTGTGTAGTTTTGGAGGGAAAAGCCTAGATACATTGATATGTAAATTGAATTGATTGGTAGCAAAAGGAATTGACCTGCAATATTCAAACTAATTATAAGTAAAATTTATTAGATTTTAAGCCGAATGTTTAAACCTTAATATTTGAATAAAAAAAACTATTAACTAAAGTGTCAGAGAAAGACAAGCTAAAGCTTTACCCCACGTTTGGTTGAAGGGAATGGAATGGAATCAGAATTGATTCCTTCTATTTTGTATGTTTGGTTGGACGGAATGGAGGGCGGAATGGAATCTGATTACTAAAAGAGAAGGAATCACAATTCCTTCTCTCACCTATAGTAATCATTATTCCATTCCCATCTAAACTTTTTTTCCCAATTTTACCCTCACTTAAAATATAACCTTAAATTCAAATCCCAAATTCTCAAACCTAAAATTCCAAAACCCTAAACCCTAAACCCAAAATTTCAAAACCCTAAATCCAAATCCTAAAATCCTAAAACCTAAAACCCTAAACCTTAAAACATAAATCCCAAAACCCTAAAACATAGATCCCAAATCCCTAAACCCTAAACCCTAAATCCCAAATTCTAAATCCTAAACCCTAAATCCCCAAATCCCCAAATCCCTAAACCCTAAAACCCTAAACCTTAAAACATAAATCCCAAAACCCAAAACCTTAAAACCTTAAAACATAAATCCCAAAACCCTAAATTCCAAATCCTAAAACCCTAAACCCCAAATCCCTAAATCCTAAACCTTAAACCCTAAACCCCAAATCTCCAAATCTCTAAACCCTAAACCCCAAATCTCCAAATCTCTAAACCTTAAACCTTAAAACATAAATCCCAAAACCCTAAACCCTAAATTCCAAATCCTAAAACCATAAACCCTAAAACCCTAAACCCTAAATCCAAAATTCTAAAACCCTAAACTATTTTTAGAAAAATAATAATTTTAACCCTAAACCTTAACCTACAAATATAACCCTAAATCCTAAATCCCTAAACCCTAAATCACACATCCCAAACCTCAAAACCATAAACCCTATTTAGAAAAATAATAATGTTAATAATATATTTCTTTTTAATTAAGTAATACTTATTTAGAAAAATAATGATTTCAATAATTTATTTTGTCTGACGAAAAAATAGTAATTAAATGACATTATTTAAACTTTACAGCATGTAGGGGTATTAAGGTCATTTATAACTTTTTTCATTCCATTCTAGTGGCAAACCAAACACTATAATCCTAATTCTGAGCTTGATTCCAGTGGTCAAACCAAACAAAATTGTTTCATTTCCATTCCATTACATTCCCATTCCGATTCCCATTCCATTCCATTCCATTCCATTCCACGAACCAAACGCCACCTTAGGTAAAATGATAACATAGGAACAAACAAAAGCAGCAATGTTACTAACATGAAAATTATTGCCAAGACGCTAATTTGCTATCACCATGTCCATCCAATCCACTAACCAAGTATTTATAAAAACATATAATGTCCTTCGGTTTAGCATAGGTAACCGAATCCTAAGCAACAAATTACAACTACAAGTTCAATGGACTTTTCTTTTTAATTTTTTTTGTATAATAATTCATAAAGACTAGTTCCATATTAGACTTCTTTGTTCATTTTGATCATTGAAGATAGGATATGTCTCCAATTGATCTCCAATTATGTATATGACTATTATGTGGAAGTCTCGATGCAGTTAATAATATAATAAAATTATGGCATTCAATAAAAGAATGAAACACATTCCTGATTTGCATCAAAAAGAAGAAGGTTCTGATTTCATAATATCTAGTCGTCCAAGTCCTATGATATGAGCGTAACTCCTAAATAAAATTTGGGTAAATGGAAATACAATAATACAAATAAATTGTGAAACACATTACATTAACAATTATGACACCATCATTTGACAACAGATCCAGCATCCTACAAATACTTTTTACAGTACGAAACCATGGTATAGCAGCCTTTTTTATTGAAAACTACCACTATTTTACCAGTAGAAACATAAAACCACATGTTGCCATGGTGCTCAAGACGGACTATTGAGAAAATGTGCCAGTGCCTTGTCTGTGTCATTATCATACATAACCAGAGCTTCAGCAACCCTGTTTGCTGAAAATCCCATTTCACGCAGAAGAGTATAACTATTTGCAAAATCTCGAACCTGATGAACATAACATACAAAATGCTTCAGTTTCCAGTAAAAAACTTTGAAGTTTGGAAGTGCCAGCCTAGCTCTAATGAACTTACTCCAACATGTTCTTGTAAAAGTGCAGAACTGAATTTAACTAAATCAACAAAACAACATTTCATGTAACGATAAAATGCCTGGGATTCAGTCCAGGTCTTATTAAACAAGTGCTGTGTAGTCTATATGACGCCTCCTAATCAAATCAATAAATTTATTACACAATGTCAAAACCATTTCCATTTCCATTTTATGTCAAAACCATTTGCACACTCAGTAGCATCTAGGATTAGCAATAACGTGTAACCGTGCCTTAACAAAGGGAGAAATAATAGTTGCACTCACACTAATCTTCCACCTTGCGTCATGTTCTAATGCGATAAGGTAGTTATGATTTGTAAGTGCAGGGGACACATATAGTTGATGTGCAAAATCAACTGCAGCAAAATTAGTAGACAAAGCTCAAGAAAAGACCTTAGTGGGATTATCTCCATAATTAGCAACGGCAAGAGGAACAGCTTCTCGGCTGAGCCCTGAGGCAATGTATTTGCTAACTATTGGATCTGCAGTAGGCCCCTGCAGTGAAAAATGCAGTTATTTATAGCTTACCATTTAAAAGCATATTTTAGGAAACAAAACCAACCCAAAGACATCATCATGTTCATTTGAAGTAGCACAAGCCAAAAACAATATATTAACCGTTCTTGGTCAATTACTTGGTAGAGTTGTATGCAGAAAACTACTTCTGCAAGTAGTTCATCAATTATTCATATTCACTTAAAATGTGTATTTAACTAAGTGACATAAGAACACAAATATCTCAAGCTATTGAATTATCGGTGAAATTAAGCAGACTCGAAATGAAGAGGGCATACCAATGAAGATGTAGATGACACGGTTCTTGCTGGATGGCTTTCCGTCACAAACTTGTTCCAATCTGGGGAGTCCTTTTCTGCTTCAGCTAAAATTTTTCTCTCCAAATCAAAATCAAATTGAAAATTGCTCCGCGGTATATCACCTACTTGTGGTGACAATGTAGGCTACAAAGTGGGAAAGTAGATCCCACAAAAAGAAAAGGGAATGTCAGATAACGTATTAGATAAGAAAGCAAATAAAAGAACATTTCTAGCTCTTGTTATAATCGACAAAATGACACATACAATCATGCATTGAATTCTATTAAATTCAAATGGCGAAGCTGTTGTACGTAGAGGTGTAAAGAGAACTCCTTCGAAGAAAACATAAAAGTACTCATTTTTAGCCTTAGGTCCTGTTTTTCTCCTCCTCTACCTCTCTCTGTGATTTCTTTTTCAGGTTGGTAAAAAGAGAAATATGAACTACATATAACTGCAGATGTTTGATGCAATTGACTCCCAAAAGGAATCATAGGTCTAAAGAAGCAGCACCATTCTTCTATTGATAACAAATAAAAAGATGTGTTTTGAATATGAGATATATCCTAGGAGTCCCATAACTTTGATCAAAAGTGCACTTTAGTCCAATCAATGTTGTATAAGGCTATTTTTCTTAAGTGAGGCGAGGCTTACGCCTCAAACTTTAATTTTAAAAAACCTTAAAAATATTAATAAAAGCAACTAGTGACCCAATAAACAATTAAGCATGGGAATAATAATATAACACACAAATTAACTCAAATTTTAACTTTAAAAACCCTTAAAATATTAATAAAAGAATTATCCGTCCAATAAGTAATTAAGCTTGGAAATAAATAACAATAAAACATGCAAAGTGAATCACATTGGTTGCAACTCTATTGTTCAAATGTCCATTTAGAGTTGTCAAAAGTATCAACAATGGTGGAGGAAGAGCCCAGAACAAAAGAACAACAATATTTGAGCAACGTGTACAAAGATAAAATCCATTTTCAATGACCATGAATGATAATTTTGCATCACTTCAAAAGGACGAATGCACCAAGTGAATAAGAAATTCCGAAAATGCTATTTGCAATGTTACAACTTAGTGATTGCCAAAATTTGTAGTATAAGAGGCAAAAGAAAAGAAGAAAATTGGTAAAAGAAGATTGAAGAATGTACAGGTAGTAACCCTTATATTGCTAGTTGATGGTATTATTATTAACCTTTTTTGTTTTTCTTATCTATGATTTTCTACATTTTTTAATTTCTAATGAAATCTGGTTGGGATTTTAAGGATAATAATCTATGAAATCAACATAAAAATGTATTGCTTCAGACAATAGCCTCAATCACTTCGAGACGTAAAAGCCTTAAAACGTAAGACTCGGACCAAAAAGACACATGCCTTAATTTACCAGACGAGGCTATAGTCTCGAAACTTTTTTTTTAAGCTTTATATCAAAACGAACCTCAAAATAGCCTTTTACAACAATGAGTCTGGGGCAAAGTCTATGTATCTTATGGGAATCATATGCACCTATTTAAAGAAAAAAGAATAAAGTGGAGCTTTGGTCGTATAAGACTCATAACTAGACTAGTCAGTACCGCGCCCTCTGAATATTAACAGAACAAACCAACAAAAAATCCAGTCAACCATTAACCCTCGTAACAGCAAATTAGCACCAATCACATGGAAAACCTTGAAATATTTGAAGATAAACAAAAAGTGAAATCGTACAGGGGGAGTGATTCGATACTCCGGTTTTATAGTCGTCCGTATGCCCAATCCTGCTGCAATTTCCAAAATCAAAGCACAAACTCTCAATATAATCTAGTGGATTTAGATGATCATAAATCAAATAAAACCTATAAAACAAGAGAACATCAAATAGTTAATTTTAAAAAACAATAGCCAGTCCGATCTAATCGATTGACAATTCTGCATGTACTAACAATAATTTTAAAACCCTAACCTTCGTCTTCGTTTCCCGATAAAGCAACTCAACATAACCAAAATAATTTCATCAAAATATTTATATGTTAAATCAAAAGATTATAAAGAGAGAGAGAAAGGACATTAGACATACAAGAAGACGGAGAGGCAGAAGTCTGGTTGTGGGGAAAGTGGCGGCCTGCGGAAGGGACTACGGTAGGACCGGATTGACTGATCTTAGGGTATAGAGATGATGGCGATGAGGACGATGAAGGTGGAGGCTGTCCGTACATCCGATTGCCGGAGAGCTGAGAGTACATCGGGATCTGTGAAGCGTCGTACGCTGAACCTGGTTTATTCCTGAAGTCATGGTCCATCGAAGTACCGAAGATTCCGAGATCGATTGCAGAGAAAAGCAAACAGAAGGATATACCAATTTCGATCGAATTGGTGATCTTTTTCTTACTCATCCAAATATAAACAATCTGGAGACCTGAAGTTACCTACAACGTTATCAAAACGACATTAGAATTTTTCATCGACAAACAAGAACGACGTTAGCAATAATGGCGTTGGCATTTTTTATGCCAGAGACCTAGCAATCCAAATGACGTAAAAAAACCTGTAATTAATTAACGGTAATAGATTTAAATTATATTTGTAGGTAAAAAATCAACTTAGTTGTTGAAAGAGTGAGAATAGTTTAATATATTTGTTATTTTTATAACAGTTTAATTTTTTTATTTTTTTATTATAATTGATATATTATTTTTATAAATTATCTTGTATAATATAAAACGATTATAATGAAATTGATAAAAAAAATAAAATTAAATTAAAATTTGATCATTTATTTTTGTGTTGTAATTTTATAAAAAAAAATTTAACTATTAAAAAAATAACAAATATATTAACATACTCTAACTTATATAACTAAAAGATCCAAAAAAAATATTTACTATATGAAATGTATTAAAAATAAAACTTCATTTGTTAAATATAATTATGCATATTTTTTCTTTAACCATCTTCACTTATCCGATGAAAAAAAATAATGTTTAGTAATTTAGTAAAATTTTATTTAATAGGTGAGTTTATATTTTTACATCGTAACTGTTATATTTAATTTGAAGTATATTAATATATCAAAATTATAATTTAATTAAAAAATTTAACATATAAGTAAAAGTGTCAAAAAAAAAAATGAATAACAGATGTTTGTCACCGATGAGACATCCTTCATTTTCAACCTACAATTTCTAATTACATAAAAATTATTTCTAATTTTTATTAGTTAATGATTTGAGATAACTCAACCAAATTTATTATCTTTGAGTCACGGTGTGCTTTTTTGTTGTGAGAGAAAAAAATGTTGATCTACGTTGAACAAATGAAAGCAACTGGTAATGATGATATATGAAGGTAACTTAGTATATTTTTATCATGGTTAGAGAATCATTATTTCTCTTCATCCTTTATTAAAATTTACTTTATAGTGTATTTAAGCTTACCAGTACTAGCATTTTAAGATAAGATTGAAAGAACCCATTTGCATATTAACTAAGGTGTTCGAAAATGTGTATTATTTGTCTTGGGCCAAATCTTCTCGGGTTCTTGTCATGGTGTTTAAGACATGAATATTGGGCTGTTTGATCCAACGCCAGTTGGTTCAAGGATTGGGCTGTGACGACGCCGTTTGATTTGACTAGATCTCGGCTTTACTGCTCCTTATTTTCTTCAAATAAAAAATTGAACAATTTTATGATAAATTAATAATTTTTATTGTATGTATTAATTGAATTTGAAATAATAAACTTATGATATTCAATTAAATTATGGTAACATATTATTCTAAAAATTTAGAAGAAAATAAATACCGAATATAAGGATAGGTTAAAATTGAAAAAGAAAATCGTATAGCCGGAAGAGACAGAGCTGATAAGAAGATTTTATTTTGGTATTTAGCGAAATGGGCCATTCATAATCCAATATTTTTTAAATTACAAAAAATATTTAGTTATATTTGGTTCATTTTTCAACCAACGCTATACAATATATATATATATATATATATATATAACTAAGTAGTCAAACATTTCGGAAACATTAATGTCTTTTCAGTTCTGACCATCTAAATTGTTTCAAAGTATCATCTTTCGGTTTTTTCTTTATATTTATATACATATCTCAAATTTATTAATTAAAAACCTTATCATTTAATTCTATAATATGTGAATAAATATGTAATAATTAAAAAAAAAACTAATTATCAAGAGTATACTTTCTTCTGAGTAAAATTTTTTTTTTTTAATTTTAAAAAAAATATTCATTAATTATTCTACTTATAAAAAAGATATAAGTTTTTTTATTTATAAAAAATGAGCCAATTGATAAAAAAATTAAACATATATCGATAAGTATATTTTTTTCATTTATCTATATCCTATCAAACAAAAAAAATTACAAATAGAACTAAGTTGGGGATATTTTGATCAATATACATATTAAATACTAAAATAATTAGGATATTTTTGATAATTTTATTTTTAAAAAATTATTTAAAATTTTTAAAAAATTATTTAAAATTTTTAAATATGTCTTTTCGTATTATTTTTATAAATAAAAAAATTAAATATCACATTTTTAAAATTAAAAAATTAAATTATCAAATTTATCTTACACCTTAAATAAATTATATAAAAGTTTGCATTTGGGGCAATTTATCTATAAATAAAAATATCTTTGACTATTCATTAAATTCAACGGTAATTTTATGTTTTTATTTGATTTTTTTATAAGTTATTTATTAAATTTAAATATATTTATCTTTCAAATGTTACCTATGTATATTAAAAAAATTAATTATAATTAAAAATATATATTATTATATTATATTTATTTAAAAATAAATTAATATTTTAAATAAATTAAAAGGAAAAATTATCTTATATTTTATTTATTTGAATATAATTTAAAATCTCGTGATAAAATCTTCTAATTATATACCTCAACGATACCAAAAAAAAATAGATTATTGATTGAGCTAAAATACATAAATGTAAAAGAAACACAGCTCTACTTTTATCTCTCTTTTACCCCTTTTTTATTAATTAAGCCTATATTTTTAATATGAATTAGTTATTTACTTAACATTTTATATATAAACTACATAGATAAGAGTTAAAAATAAAATGTTATTCATGAAGGAAAATTATACTATCTCATTAAACCTTTTTATTAAACCCATGCCATATTTCTTAAGATGCAAATCACTCTTATACCATAAATTCCTTGATAGTTCGCCGGAGAAAATTATGCATAATAGAAATTGTATACTATGATTAATATCACTTATTCTTTTTTTTTTTAATATCAAAAAGGTAATTTGTGTTTTGTGAATTATAATTTATAACGAATAAATGGTTATTTTATGGTTAAATCACTAAGTGATGAATTATTATCCCACTTTTTTTTATTGATTTTACAATACATTTAAAATCAATTTTAAAAACTGATAAAAACATCCTTAAATTACCATAATAATAATATTATTATTCTACTAATAAATTAATGGAATTATAATCTTAAAAACTCTTGATCACATTAATTAAATTGAAAGATAAGAAACAAAAATAATATTTACTAATTATTTTGTAAAACATGCTAAAACATGGTATATATGTGTATTTATTTTTAGCCAAGGGCTTATACTTTTTTGTATTGTGTTTTGTTTATATTGTTTTAGGTTGACTTTGTATTAAGGTATTACTCCAATTACCATGCACTCCTCAACTAAATGCATTTTAGGCTTTAAAAACAATTTAATGATTTAAATATAAATTGAATATCAAGTTACAGATAGAAAGTGCACTACCTTATTCAACTATATTTTAAAAAAAAAATTAACAAATTTTTATACATGTGTAAGAATAGACAAGATTGATTATTTTAATTTATTATACAATTTTATCTTAAACGTTGAGATATACAAGAGATGAGAGAAATTATTATCTTTTAATATATAATGATGTAATAAATTATGAGAATTGATATTGTATAAGAATATTGTTTTTTTTTATTTTTAAATTATCATTTTGTTTTAAAAAAATACTAACTCTTAGAACATGGAGACGCATGTCTACATTACCAATACTTTCTTGATGATATAATGATTAATTTATTTATTGAAAAATCTGAGTAGCCTAAAGTCTAATTCAAAAGATTTCATATAATAAAATAATTCAGGAAAAGAAATCGTGCCCACGAGTGGAGAGGGAAGCATGGTTCCTGAAAATCATATTAGCATATGAAATCTAAATTCTTTGCAAATAATTTTGCTTAAATTTGCATATATATATATTGCTTTAAATATAACATGACAAAACAATTTCAAAAATTTGAAAAATCATTTAAAAGATATTATATGACGTCACTTTTAAAATAAAGTTTCACGTTATCATTCTATTATTACAATTTGTTTTGATTATTTACTTTAAGTTTTATTTATCTCTTGTGATTTTATTGACTTAAATTGAATTGTGAGACATCATAATTCCTAACATTGTTCTTATTTTTAAAGGAAATTTTACTACGTGATATATTATAAATTATATATGAAAAATGTGTTTTTAACATTTCTTTAATACATAACTTTATATTATTGGTTTTAGATTTTTAGTTATACCTAATGTCACTTTTATGGTAGTTTATTTAATTATTTATAAATTAGATTTATCATTCTTCTATTTTAAATTACAATTTCAAATCACACACCACACCGTTAACCATTGTTGGATGGAAGAAAAATAAATATCACTTCCATGTTACTTCAAGCACTTCATTAGAGGTTTTGTCATCCATAACACAAATCACAAAAATAAAACTCAGAAATTGTTAAATTTAACTTCATCGAATCAAATTTAGATTTACAATTTATATATATATATATATATATCAATAATTAACTATATGCATCTCTATATATATCAATTTTGGGAAGACAGCATCTTAATCATACAAATCTTTTACATAATAGTGAGCAAAATATATTATACATTCATTATATATATATATATATACATATTGTATATATACCATCAAGTATCATGCAGTCCACCAGATTATGCCACGAAAAATGATCTGTGCTCCATTTATAACACTAACATTAGTTCGATCGTATGTACAATTTAAATTTTTTAAATGACATTTTTCTAAATTTTAAATGCCTTTTTATTTTCTTTTTTTGATACGTCGTTTATACTACTTATTCACTGTGTCATTGCAACAATATTGTTGTAAAATGACAGTTAAAATTTAAAAATATATACTAAAAAAATGAAAGTTATACAAGTACATGCAAAATGTGATGTAATGAGACATTAATAAATTTATATTTTTAAAAAATATAACTAAATCAACTATTAAAAACATATAAAATATATAGTTATTTTTTCTTTTATATACATGGTCAACATGCCCCTTTACCCTCTAAGTCTTCACTTCTGAAACTATAGCCAATAATTTCTTTTTCCTTCTTATTTTTTTTAATTTTAGGGCGTTAGAACTGAAAATCCAACATCTCTAATTAAATTATCATCGAATTTGTTACAAATATATATTTTATTAAAAATATGAAAAATTTTAATTTTTAATTTAAATAAGATATATAAATAATATAATTATTTAAAAAAGAAAAGTTAAAACATGAAAAGAAGGAACACGCATGACATGTCCATCCAAAAAAAAAACCCTACTTTGAGGCACTAAAACTTTGTAATCTGCTCTTGCAAAATTGCCTCATATTCATAGCATCTAGGATACTAAACCGATTAGCTCAAATGTTCCATGTCTACGATCCATTTTAAGATTTATAAAACACTATAGTGTCAAAATATAACATTATTTTTAAATTATAAAATGAAGTTAATATAATAAAGTTAAAAAAGTTTAAGATTTAAATATTATTTAGTAATATGCTTAAAATAGTTAAAACATAATTATTTTTCTTTATATATATATATATATATTCGTTATCTGCCTACGTGGTACTTACACAATTACTGCCACAGCGTAAACGTAGCCGGTTACCAGTTAGTGACCGATTCTAAAACTGTCAACGTAGGACCCACTTGTTGAGTCGGTAAGTCTCTCGACACTCAAACGCCAATGCAGGACCTTTTGTAAATACTAAGCTAACTCCTAATTATTTAATTTAATTAGTTTCGTAATTAAACATAAACATATATATTTTTTATAAGTTATTATTTTTAACATTTTTAATGTTCAGAATTATTTATTTTAAAAAATTATAGAAATAAAAGTAATTATTTTTTACAATAATGAAACTAACAACATATAACTCATAAATTACAAAATTAAAATATTAATTTTAATAAATCATGAAACTTAATAATTATAAGAATTGATATATTTATTTATTAAAAATTATAAGACCCTTTTGAAAAAAAAAATGCATTTAACACGTTATCCGTTTGGGTACTTAAATGTTAAATTTATATGATAATTTGTAATTTAAATTCTCAATTTTGTTTTATAATATGTTTATCATTATTAATTACTGTTTATACATTGTTATTTTTTTCAATCTCAACATCATTAGATATCTTGTAGAGTTTATACACACTTATAATAGGTTCTAAATGTGTGTATAATTTCCACGGATGCATATAAAATATCACACATTCGCATAAAAAAAATTACTTTTTTTTTCCTACCTGCATGCAATAGGATTTACTCAGAAAAATAATTCTACATCGTAAGTACAACTTATGTGTCTTAACGAATGGAAGTTTTCTTCATTCTAAACCTTATTAAAATAGATTTTCGTTTAATTTTTTTCCTCTCACTACTGTATTTAGTTTTCATAATAAAATAATTATGAGATAAATATGAAAATCAATATATCAAAAGAGTTGAGAAAAATAAAATTTTCCATTTTTCAATTTTAGTAACATAGAGATGCATGTTTTCAAAATAATTTTAATTTTAAATTAACAAGTTATTAAACCGAATAATCAGTTATCAAATCTGATTTTATATTGTTTTTTATATGTAAACCTATTAGTTTCTTTATTATTTGCATAAATTCCGTAATTCAAATCATGTTAAATATAAACATAGATGTAAGTGAATGTTAGTTTATTTTATTTTATTTATTGTTAATGTTTTTTTCCCGTCAAATTACATTGGAATACCTATGATTTAAAATGAAAAAAATTACTGTCAAATAATTATATAAATTAAAAATAATAATTTTAAAATATGTTGGGAGTGGTTTTCGGTTTAATTAAACTTTTATTTGAATGATATATAGTCAATAAATTTAAAAATTAACAAAATAGTGAAAAATAATGACACGAAGCCCGCACCTTTGTGAATATGATATGATTTTAGTATGAGCTGGTTATTTTGTGAAACTCGGCAGGATCGAGAAAGTGGCACGTGATAATCTGTGAAAATCTGCATGCTTCACGTATGTTGAATATTATTTGTAATGAAGCAGTAGGAAATAGGAATTTACTATCCTATCCAGAACATAAGGAAACTAATTAATTTATTATATCAGTGTGTACGAACATTACACTTCACCCTTTTATACAAAAATATTTTATTTTTAAATTATACTATTTAATATTATTTAAATGTTAAAATCTTACAAATTTTTTTTTTCCTATTTTATTAATTTCACTCAATATCTTGACGGTATATCTAAATAAGAAAACATACTCACTAATTTTATATAAATTAACGAGTTATATATATATATATATATATATATATATATATATATATATATATATTAACGAGTTATATTTTATTGTATTTAAAATTAATTTTTTGTTAAGTCATAATAAAAAATATATAAAATTAATAATGAAAGTAAAAGTGAAATTAAAATTTAGTTTTTGAATTTATTTTCTTTTTCAAAAAAATATGTATAAAAATACAATTGATTTCTAACCTAATTCTAAAATTAAAAATAAAATTAATTATCAAACTATATTAATTTTAAAATTTTGGGTTAAAAAACTAAAACTTTAATATGACCTTAATGATATGATGCAAGATCAATTTTGACAAGTCATTGTAATAATTATAATAATTATAGTACAAATTTAAAATAAAGCGACTACTGCATCATGTTCCCATAAGAAAATATAGTAATATTATATTAATTTTTATACTTTTATAAATTAATAATTAAGATTTAATGAACAATTTTTTTTATATACGAATCACAACTATTGAAATATAAAACCGTAAAAATTAAGTAAACATACGGAACGATTAATGGTGTGCGTATTTTGAAATATTTTTTATTAAAAAAACAAAACTATTTCACTTAAAATTTCATACCAATACACAAACATTCCAAAATAAATCTATGAGTATAATAAAATAATATTTTACTTTGCACAAGTTAAATCTCACGCACTAAATTTAATAATTTATCGACCGTATAATGCAAATTTATTATGAATTGAACAAAACTTAATTTGACTAAATCATCGTATTATCATTAATATTTAATTAATGTGACTTAAATTAAACAAGTTATAGAGATATTGATCGAGATTAGTACTTTACTACTGCAAAAATATCTGAATTTTACTATGAGCTTATGAAAGTAATTACAAATGTCACAATTGAAA
This sequence comes from Hippophae rhamnoides, assembly GCA_033030585.1. NCBI lineage: Eukaryota > Viridiplantae > Streptophyta > Magnoliopsida > Rosales > Elaeagnaceae > Hippophae > Hippophae rhamnoides. The sequence continues at coordinate 54,258,549 of CM065432.1, forward strand.
TTAAAATTCAGAAGGGGAATTAATAATATGCCTTTTTAGATTTGCTTCAAGGGTACTGAAAAAAACCAACATCTCTTTCTTGAAAGAGAAGCTTCAAGTTTGTGATTCTTTTTAATTTTAGATTGCTTTTTCTTTTTGATAAACTAATTTTAACTCACTTTAATTATATAACACGTTGTCTTTTCTTTTTTTAATCAACTAATATATTATCAAGTTGTTGAAAATTTTATAACTTAATTTAGATTATACTTAATTATTTCGTAATAAAGATTTTAAAATTTCCCCCCTATAGCTAAATTACACTTATACACTTGAATAAGGTGAATTTGTTTTTCCGATAATCACCGAATATATTATCAAATTTTATAAAAATGTATAATTTATTTTAAATTATACCTATTTTATAAAAAAAAATTAAAAAAATTACACCCCTATTAATACATTATATTAGGTGTGAATTAATCTACACCATTATAAATTCTTTAAAGTCAATAAAATAGGTACGGTGTTAACAAAGTAACTTAAAATTAAATAACATGGAATAAGATATTTAACAAATATATAATATCTTAATTATATGATAAAAAGTAATTATCAAATCATAACTGTCACGTTAAAATAAGTCTATTATTACGGATAAGAATCATAAACAGATAATACATTCTTCTATCTATGTTTATCATAAAATAATTTGAATATAACTTTATCATTAACAAAAATAAAAATCTATAATATCTCTTTAAATATCTCTTTATTTCTCTAGATTACTACAAGGATAAACATTTGTCTAATGTCATAGGTTATAATGATACGTTATATGCTCTTAATGTTGGAAATAAAATTGATTTAGTTTAAATAATATTGAATTTAGAATATATTTATTTATATGCTATAATTAAAAGTCCATTATATAAGTCCAATATATCCAAATTTTATAAATTTGTTTTACAATTATTAGATAAAATATCTAGATATTTTCTAATAGTAAAAAAATTTAAACCTAGATATTTTAATAAATAATTATAGTAACTCAATTATGAACATTAGATTAAAATGGTGTTCACATTATACTAGTTATTGGTTAAGAGTTCTTATATTATAAATAAAAATCATATTTTTTTATTTTATATCAAACCAAAAATTTAAGAATTAATAATAAATGTTACCTTCTATCAAAATATTCTTACTTTATCTTTTATTTTATTTTTTACATTCTAAAATCATATAAAACTTTTATCCTCTATAGGAAAGGTAAATGCATGAATGTTAATAAAATTAGATATTAATAAATTGTAAACATATATAAAATTATATTACGGACTTGCGAAGAATTTAAAATTTTCATTAAAAAAAACATAATTAATTGTGAATTTTTCGTACAACTCGTTCAATACTTTAAGTTTATTTGCCTTTTTTTTTCTCTCATTGTTTGAAAATCTGCATATCGGTAAACATTTCAATTTTGCTTCCATAAATATCTGAGCTCGAGTTATTTTTTTATTTTTATTTTCAACTCTTCACCAGAGTCGATAATACACATACATCAAAACCGACGCAGTAATAAAGATTCAAATGTGACTACTGACTAGGTTGTGTGGAGGCACTTCTTTTTAGAACAGATCTTGTGCCGTATTAAATAATATCCTGGATTTAATTTGGAAAACCTACAAAATAATGCACTAAAATACATGGTTTTCTACATCCATTTTATTTTATTTTTATTTATTCTATAAAGATTCTTGCTATAAATAATTTTTTAATAATTAATGAAAGTTTGTTATTTTTATATCAGGAAATACTAATGTAAATATAATTGAAAACTTTGCCAAACTATTTCGTGGTTTAATACTTTTGAAAATACAAATATTGTTACGATAATGACCTAAATATCTATGATTATGTGTCATTATCATCTTTAAATTTAGCCGTCTCGAGTATAAGCATGAATGACTTGCCTTTCTCCATTCCGCTAGAAGATTGATAAAGTTTAACTATGTCTAACCTAATGCTATCTAAATAATTTAAAGAATGGATTTAGAATCAAATATTTCTTTTTTAAAAGAATCCGTTCATATACCTATACTAAAGATTATTACACATGTTGTTATGTACAATGAAGTAAATTCATCAAGAAACAACTCAATATATTTTAATTTTAAAAATATTAAATTCATGATTAATATTATTGATTGTGTTAACTATTTAGAGGTTGTAGCTCTCATATATATACTTAATGTATTTGTAGAGAATTTTGAAATTAAATTTAAGCTCAAACCATCAATTGAAGTACCACGAAGGTCATATTTCACACATTTATCTTACCATCCACAATCAATTGGTCAAGCAAAAGGGTCAGATAAAGATGTGAAAAATATATTAAAAATACATAAATTAGAGTTACAATGGAGTGCATATAAGAATACCAAAAAGTATAAAAAGAAAAAAAATAACATGATAAGAGAATTGAGCACAGTATTTTTAAATCGAAACATAAAGTATTATTACACAAATTAAGATTGAAATTATTTCTGGGCAAATTCAAAAGTAAATTAACGTAAATACCTTAGCACTTACACCTTTAGCTTGTATGAAAAGAAAAAAAATGCAATAATGTGTTATGTTATTCATTGAGGTGAAATGTAATGCACCTTAAAAAAAAGTAAAACTCACAAAACAATTATCCCTTAAATGAAAAAGAAAATAAAATTGAAAATAAACTTTATGGGTATTGTGAAGTTACAAAAAAAAGTGGAATAAACGAATATGAAAAGAATGATAAGAGAGAGTGTACTAAAAATTATGTCTAGTTAATTTATTAATCTAGGGTCTTACGAACCCAATTTTTAACATGTAATAATCTAATATTTTACCCCAATTATGATTTAAATTTAATTATATTATTTAATCTAATTTTTATGTTATGAATTGTTTGAGCAATAATTATTTAAGAGAATTATTTAATTTTTTATCTTGATTAAATAATATGTATAGTTTCTAGGTATAAATGTGTGATTCATATGTATATTATCCACAATTGATAAACTTAAAGAATAATATGTGATTTAATTGAGATGACAGTGTAAATATGTTAATTTTACTTTTTTAAAATATTAAAACACAAAAGAAATTATTTTTTTATTTTTTTATTTTAAAAATTAGTTTTTAATTGAAAATGATATTTTCTTATTATTATATTACTTGTTGTAATACATATACTTGCATATTCATTGAATACAATTCATGTCCAATCACTTACTATAATAGTGATAAGCCTTATCTAAGAGTAATTTTTGTAAAAAAAAATAGAACTTGTAATAAGACATTAGTACGATATGGCTTACCATAACAAAACAATATCATACCATAACAATGATAAGTTTTATCTTATAACAATTTTAGTAAAAAATTGAATTCGTGATAAAATATTGACCTGATGTGGAAAGATATTAGTCCATTTCACAATAATAATAATAATAATAATACCTTATTCATTACCTAATATTATAAACTATAATGAAGTATTATAGACAATCTAATATTTCTAACCTTTTTTTAAAGTGTAAATCTTTATATCATAAAAAGTTAATTATTTTATATTTTTGACTTATTTTAATTATATTCTAACTTATTATGTCACTTGTTTCTTTTAAGTTTTGTAAGATCTTTTTTATTTTATTTTTTGTGAGGGAGGTTGAAATTTTTTGACTCATTTATTCAAAATTCTGATACTATGGGTCTTTAAATTACAAAATGTTAACTTAAAAGATAAAAATACTTATAATTTTTATAAACTATATCATAAGTGAAAAATACATTTAGCACAAAGTTTCATAGTTTTTATAAAATGATCATTTTAATTTTGATATATTTTGAAAAAATGTATATTTTAGTTTTAAATGTCCAAAGCTATGGTGCACATTTTTAAGAATAAACTATATATTTTTTAAAACTAATGAGGTTAAAGGGATACGTTAAAAGCTAAGGACTAATTAATGTGTTAATTTACCTAAATTTCAATAACCAATAGTGACTTTCTTCCTATTTCTAATATCGGCAAATGGTTTTTTTTTCCTTCGTGTTTTTAATAAACTAAAAAGACTGACTTTCTTCCTACTTCTAATACGGCAAATGTTTTTTTTTTCTTCTTCATGTTTTTAATAAACTAAAAAGACCACTTACTACGAATGATAAATATGAGACATTTGCTTAGCTGGACTAGTGAAGAGTGAATACTAGAATAATATATATTTGATAAATCTTGTTGTTTTCTGAAGCTATTAAATGATAAACAAGTTCACATTACAAACAAATCGTGCGGCTTCTTTGTTTGTTGCATCGTTTTGAGGCTCAGTGTTTCATTTGCGTCTGCTTTGTTCTATTTCTGTAATGCCAAATTATGGCCGGACGGACCGATATGTAACTCCAACTTAATATTGAAGTTTAAGTCTTCCTATATTCTTTGACATTATTATTATTATTATTATTATTATTATTATTATTATTATAAAAAAATAGGTCAAATTTCCTACTTGATCTGCTAAACCATATTTGTCTTAATAAATGCTGGCAAGAAAATAACATGAGAATTATATAAATGTTAGTGTCATTTAGCATATTGTATTTGATTGTGGTTCCTTAGCTATTGGAATTTGTGTGTTAAGCCCAAGCACATATAGATTAAAGTGTGCGAGAATATTATGGAATTAGAACGACAAAAACACCAGCCGATCTTTTGTAATATAAACAAAACTTATACCGACCAATTATCTATAATTAGTTTGATGATCATCAACGAAGACAATATAGATAACAACCTTCGTACATATTTTTTTTATTTAATTAACCATTTAATTAATTTGATGTGTTCAATGATTTTGACCTGTGTCAATTATGTCCTTGTTTTACTGTACATATTCTAAGTCATTTATGATTATTATTCGTAGAATTATAAATATTGTTAGAATTGAGTTTAACTATATTTCAAAACTTAAGTTATAAGATAAAGGATTACACAAATTTATATGTGCAGCGAAAAAAGTGTTCTTAACCAATGTGTGACTTAACATCCCCTTCTACATCGGTTAGAGTCCGAATTTATGACACGGTCTATATTTATGCCACGAGAACCGATGATAGGTTTGTGAACCAACTTTGATACCATGTTAGACTTGGCTAACTCTACCTCAAAAATTAAGTTATAAGGTGAAGGATTGTTCAAACTTATATGTATAGCAGAAGAAGTGTCCTTAATCGACGTTTAAATTAACAAATATTATAAGATTTTTTTTTTAGAAAAGTTAAATAAAACCATATCTCATTAAGTCAATTTATTATTTCATTTGAAACATGTTGTGTTATCTCTTTTTAAACATTTTGTATCATGACTCTAAAATAAGTCGGATTATATCTCTTAAACAAATCATATTGTCTCCTTTAAAGCAAGTCATATTATTATTACGTGAGAATTTTTCCCCTATTAGCTCAGCTCATAGTTACAGGTTATCTATACAATTTAACAAAATAATTATAAATGAGATTAATTCAATCTATACGAATATACCAATAATGAAATTACAAATTTTAATACTTTCTACCGTTAGTTTTAATATTTTTTTCAATTTAAAGAAAGTTAAATTCCTTTATTTAAACATTCTAACCTCAAATTCTATAATATTAGTAACCATATGTAAATATATTGTTATAATAATATTTTATTAATGATAATTTTATTTAAAAAATAATAGATAAATTATATTTGTTTTTGTTGAATAATAAAAAAAATTGTTACATTACCCGTTCAAATTATTTTAACACTATTCATGTATAATAATTATAAGACTAACGAAAAAGTATAATAAAATTTTCAAAAACCGAATTGGTACGAAAAGTAGTCAAAGTACCAAAAGAAAAATTAGGACCAGTAGGGTGAGGAAGAAAATAAGTAGTCAAGGTTCAAAGACAAGACCATGAGTTGAAAATAAAAGTCACGGAAAGTGAACGTACACCATATTAGGATGAGGACGTCCACAGACAAACCAGTAGGGCCCACTATACTGTCTATATGGCAGCAACGTTCATCATGGCCGATGAGTGCGGTGTTACTTTGTAGAAATCTCTCAAACTAAACGTATGGGAAGGTGTCTCTTGTCTAACCTTCACACCCGTGACTCACACGCTCCAGTCAACAAAAATAGACAAACAAAAGATTAGAACGGATTTGTTTCGCTGTATAGAATACATAGAGTAAGAATGAATCTAACTAATCTTACGATGGTTAGTTAAAAAAGTAATGATTATATACTTATGATGGTTGATAGTTTCATTCCTTCCCCCGTTAAGTCGTAACACAAATTATTTGATTTAATACTAATACTTATTCATCCATGAACTTAATATATAAATTCCAAAAATATTTTTATCACAATTTATTACATACAACAACCAATTAGTTATAAATTAAAATTTTGTATTAATAAATAGTTCTAAAATTGTTTTATTATTTCAAATTTACATTTATTTAATAAATAAAACATCAATCAGTGTATTTAACAATTTAATATATACAATACTTATTTGTTTAGATAATAAAGTTAATTCATTGAGATAAATATAAAATTAATGGAACCTATATCTTGTAAATATTTGTCTTTCAATATATTTGAGAAACTATACCTTAATCCAGGTACAAATAATATGATATTCCTTACAAATATTATTGGTTACCGTAATCATCTTTTATCTTACTTGGATCACCAAAAAATAAATATATATATATATATATCTAAAAATAATATTATTGCTTATCAATCATAAAAATAATCCTCTTGCATACCAATGTAAAATAATGGGTGTACTTATAAACAACAAATGAGTTATTCAATCCATTTTAATTTATTTAAAATTAATTTATTAAATTCATAGGCTCAAAAATCCAAATCACTTAAATCACAAAATTATATAAGTAACTCAAATTTTATTATCTTAAATATTTTTTTACAAAACACTTTTTTGACATAATATTATTTTTGGTCATTTCTTTAAATTTTATTTTCTAAATTTTGAAATTCTATTTTAAAATTTGACCAAATTATAAAATTAAAAAAAAATTATTTTTAATTTCTTGGCACTAAAAAATTATAATTCATCCATGCTCAATTATATTTAAATTAGTTATGTAGCCAAATTTGATGAAAGTTGTAAAATTAAATTTTAGAGTTTACAAAATAAAAAATAAAAATTAAAAATTAGTTATTAAATAAGTAAGATCCAATATTCAATTTATGCTATTCTAAATTAAAACTAAAAAATATTATTAAATAAGTTTCTTTTTTAACAAATATTTTAAAATTAAAAATTTAATACTAAAACTAAATAATTAAAAATTAAAAATTAAAATTGTTATTAAACACCATCTAAATATTTAAAATAATTTAAATTAATTTAATAAAAAAAATTAAATGAGATGTTATAAGCATAACACAATTCAATTTATTTAAAAATTAGATAAACTGAAACGATTTAACCCGGCTCATTTGACATACTTAAATAAAGCTTGAAATTTTTTCATAAGGGCTATCTACTTTGTAATTATTATAGCCTTATAGTATAAAATAAATTTGATATATTATTTTAAAAATGTTAGTCATTTTATTCCTTTACTTTTGAATATAGTTAATTTAGTTTAAAAAAATTAAGGTTATATATTGTGATGACTCATATTAGTCAAAAATAATGTATGTCTCCTTTCACAAAAATGTCCTCAATTTTTATTAATCAATTATATTTATTTAATTTGAGTGATCAAAAATAAACATTTGTTAAACTAGTCAAAGTTTGGTTGACTATTAACTCTGTTTAAGAGAGTCGAGTTGAAAACATATTCAATTGAATTAAACAGTTGTCCAATTGGTTGAAGTTTGGTTTGTGATTAATCTTATTCATCGGAGTTAAATTAGATACATATTCAACTAAAATGGATAATTATCCAACTAGTCATATTTTGATCGGATAGTACCTCACTCGTCGGAGCTGAATTAGATACATATCTAACTAAATTGACAATTGTCTAATAAGTTAAAATTTGATCGGTTGGTGACTTTAATCTCGAGAGCATAATTGATCACATTCTAATTAAATTGAATAGTTATTCAACTAGTTAGATTTTGATTGACAAATGATCATATTCAATTGAGCAAGGATGAACACGTGACCAACTAATTCAATTTTAATCGATATGTGACCCCAAACATTGGTTAATATATATTTAATAATTAATTAAAAATATTTTCTCTATAATTATTTATATATTTTAACTTTTTGTTATACAAAATTATACACATATCTCTAAAATAAGATACCTTATTTTTAGTTGGACATATATCCAACTATGTTAGATAATATGAGCTTAATTATTTATTAAATTTGATCAAAATTATAACACTAATTATATAATTTAACAAAAAAAATTCATCATATTTATAATTTTACGATCATCCTAATTATTATTTTATTATAATTATTAACAATTTAATGTTACATTACTTTTTTACCAAGATAATTAAAGATTAAGAAATAGAATTTATCTTATAATTTTATAGTTACTCTATTTAAAATCTATACACAATTATTATATTTATTAATTAAATGCTTCATTATTATTCTTGTTTAAATCTAAAAATACAAATTTTAGATAATCTCTTACTATGTTTAAATAAAAAAACTTGAACCCAATTTCATCATATATTTTTAGGATATTTAAATTAGATAGATTTAATATAAAATTGATTAAATTAAAATACTAGATTAATCACTTATTTTAAATTTTATTATTTTTATGTTTTTATTTATTTTTTTAATCTTATTTCATCTTGTTTTCAATTTTTTGAGTTATATTTTATTTAATACAATTAAAAACATTTGTTCCATTGCTGTGAAAATTGAATGCATAGGGATAAATCACTATTTTTTATATCTTTATTTATTTATTTTTTAATTCTTTAAGTTATATTTTATTTTATTTATAATTATCTTTATTTAACGTAATTAAAAAAATAAATTAAAAAATAAGCATAAAATTTAAATGTTATTTTTATAATAAGTAATAAATCTTAATATTTTTTCTACTGTTAATTATTTTTTAATTTAAACTTTTAATGGGGCCTCTAACTACAGTACTCAGCCTATGATCGTGTTTACCGGACAAATAGTGTACTCTTAATTTCATTTAAGACAATAATGTTTCATTGCCCCCTTTGGCCATACGTATAGTACATTAGTTAATACTTTGTGTAAATGTGGAATACGAAAATATTTTCAAATACCATTTTAGTGCGTACGATTTTTGAAGAAAGAAAAAAGAATTGAATAAATAAAAAAAAGTACTAATGACTGAAATGATATCATAACCGTACTAAATATATATATAATTTTTTATTAATAAAAATAAGAATACTAGCTTAATAAAAATTTCAAATAAATTCAAAAACCTATATTTAGACTATATATTTACACATACTGTATTTTTTCTGAAAACCATTTTAATATCTTAAAATTTTGAATTAAAAACAAAATTAAAAACAAAAAACTCAGCATAACCCCACCCCAACCCCCAAATCACACCCCACCTACGAGCCACCAGAAACCCGAACCCCCCGAGCACCCAACTCCCAACCCCAACCCAAAACCCACCTCAAACCCAAACCCCCATCGAGAGACTCCACCCCCACTAGCGAACCCCCTTATCCACTCGCAGTTTTTGAGTGTTTTATTTTTAGTTCAAAATTTCATATAAGAAATACCAAATAATACACGTAGGACATGAAAAGTTTGAGGCTATAAATATATTCATTTTAGCTCAATCGTATGCTTTTTAATAGTAGAATCATATATAAAGTTTTGGTTTTAAATATATAACTATTGCATGTAGTTATTTAAAAAAAATATATAAATGTATATATATTTTTAAAGTAAATAATATTTTATGTGATCTAAATATATAATTTTAAACGGAATATAATAAATCTAATCCATAAATCATATTTTACACACTAAAAAAAATATTTTTTCAAAACATATATTACATTGTATAATATATGAGGATTTTAATTTTGTGATTAAGTTGGAATTACTAGACAAAATATAAAATTTGTATTAAAAACTGTGGCAAAATAAAAGATCTTAGAACAACTAGTATTTTAGTGGAAAAAAAAAGAGGAACAAGAAAAGAAAAGTGTTCCTTTGATTATCTATTCTTATGAAATCTCTTAATAATGCTTCAGCAAATATGAATCCATTCTGGAAAATTAATTTAAATAGTAGTCCCACGAGTAATACATCAATAACGGTGAATGAAAATAACATTATATTATTAGCATTTTATGTAGAATGAAAAATAAAATATATGATCAAGTCATAAAAAAAATTACTATTTCATTTATAATAAATAGTTATTATTAAAACATATAGAATAAGATGGTTATAATTATTAATATAAATTTTTTTAGTTAAAGATTAAAAAAAGGTAATTAATTCAATTTCTATCATGCAGTATTATCTTCTTCTTCTTTTTTTTACTTTTCTGGTCGTCGGACTATCCATAATTGTTTATAAAACATGTAATAATTTTCTTTATTGAAAAATAATAAAAATAATATTTTTAATATAATAATAATAAAAATAACATTATATAATATTAAATGAATTTTTAAATAATTATAATTTAATTATATATTTTATAAAATAAAACAAATATATAATGTAAATATAATGATTATACAACATATATAATATTATATATAAAGAAAATATGGCCCACTTTAATTAATATAATAAAATTGTGAGTGACATAGACGCGCTTTGAAGAGTCATATCTCGAATATGGTAACAAAGAAAACAGAAAAAACCCAGAGACGTACAAAACAGAATTATATATTGCGGCAAATTCTAGGTTGCCCGCCACGTTAGTTCTAGCTGTAAAAAAGCAAAATAACAAATTCAAAAACGATTGAAAATTCACGTAAATCTTAAAAGGAAAAAAAAAAAGTAAAAAACAAAATTAACAGTAAACATGCGTCCCAACCCACCCTGAACTGTTTCTTCACGACGTGACAAAACTACCCTTCTGTACTTTACCCTTAATTAACTCTTGGTTAATTCCTGATTTGTATATTTAACTTACTATAATGTTATCACATAATTATTATTAATTAAAATTATTAGTAATAAAATATTTTTATAATAATAATGGTCAAATATTCTGACCCACTAATTAACCACTTGCCGGGTATCTTGGGCCTCATGTGACTTGTATTACTAATTTCGAGGTTGAACTTTTATACACTGAGCCAGTCACTTGATTTACTTTGATGTGCCGTAGTAGTAAATATTTTACAACTCATAGATTTTAGAGGTTGAATCTCTTGAACTTTTTATTTATATGTTTTATTTAAAAAAACTTTACTCTCATATAATTACAGAAACTATTCATTCAATCACTGACCTACAATTACTCCAATTTATCTATAAAATATAACTGATAAGTACATAGTTCAAAATATTTCTATATATATATTTTTTATAAAGTTAAGATACGGTTTTGAGAATAATATTTTCAAAGTTTATTTTATATTATAATAAAATTAATATTTTATAAAAATATAAAAAATGTTATTTTCTAAAATATCATTGACAATTTTGGAAATACCGTTATGAATATGGTATAATATATTGATTTTAAATTTTTTAATTTTGTAGACTTAAAATATACAACTTACCATTTTGTATTATATGTAATTCACTTCTTATATTATATAATGGTAATTTTCCAAATTTGTTCACATTTACTTTAAAATTGATTATTGAATTATAAATTATTAAACTGTGATACATTTTTACATCCTTAGTTACATGTTTTTTTTTCAAATATTGTTTTATAATCTTTCTTGCCATTTTCAATTTTCTACAAAAATAATTTTAAAAAATAATAAAATAATACTTTAAAATTTATATTTTTAAAAATAATTTATCCTATGTCTACTTAATATATTTTAATTATTAAAAAAATATAGTGAATAGTTTCGTATTACAAACATAATGAATAATTTCTTATTTTTTAAAAATGCGTGAACTGTCCCATTGCTCCATTTATATAGTAGATAATGGCAGTGGCACATAAAATTTGCACGTATTGATATTATTCAATACATATTGATATACCTTTATATAATATGTGTTTTATATAAAATTTGTTCAGGTGTTGCAATTTATTGATTTTTAATAAAAATATCTGATTTTATTAAATAATAATAAAAATATTAAAATAATAGTAATAATTAGATGAGCACTTCAAGTGGAATGCATTACGGGTACCGTTGGGATCCTATAAATTAGGATTTCAGTGTTTTAGTCCCTCATAAGTCATAACTCTAAAACCCCAAAATCAAAATCCCTTTTATATATATTCTAACTGTTTCTCTCTTCCATCGTGCAAATTTTGGAAGCCCAGAAACACAATATCGAATTTGATATAAAAGAGTCTTTACAAACCAGTCGTACGTGTGACGACTCTGTCTTTGCACACTAATTCAAGTCTTTTTTGACTTTGGTTTCTGATTCCGTTTCCATTAACTCTTCTTTATTTACCGATTCGGTTTCCATGAAAATAGTTTGAATTTAATCATAGCTAACTCTTCTTTAAAGATGGAACAACAAGGTATCCTATGTCCCATAAAGTACAAAGAGTATCGGAAAGTCACCAAGAAATTGACAAAACCATCATTGAGATCGTCGTCGGAATCAAATGTCACCGGTCATAGAGTCGTAAGGATATCTGTCGGAGACCCATATGCAACTGACTCATCAAGTGATGAAGAGTGTGAACAACAGTTCACTCGCCGTCAGAAATTTAGCCGTTACGTTAATGAGATAAACATTGAGCCAAGTTTTCAAACCGGAGTTGTAAGCAAAGCACGGAAGAGAGAGACTCCGGATTGCCGGAATCTAATGAAGCCCTTGTCGTCAAACGGCAAAAAGTTCCGAGGAGTACGACAAAGGCCTTGGGGCAAATGGGCTGCCGAGATTCGAGACCCGATTAAACGTGTACGGCTGTGGTTGGGTACTTACGACACAGCCGAAGAAGCTGCCCTTGTTTACGATACGGCAGCGATCGAACTGCGTGGTGCTGATGCTTTAACAAATATCATCACTCCTCCTCCTAAAATACACAAAGAGGAGCTCGAGAACAACGGATATTCTGTTTCGGGTTCGGGTTACGAATCGGGTACTGAGGAGTTTCGGAATGTTTCGTCTCCTACTTCGGTTCTTCAGTTCACAACTAAATCAAACGAAGATATAGTCCAGAACGAGACGCAAAAGTTCAATATTAAGAAAGAGCCCATAAATGAGCCTGAAATCGAAGAGTGTAAACCCTTGACAGTTGGTGAAGAAGTAGCAGATGAATGTGAAGATGAAAGTTCTTGTTTGTCGTACGATTTGGGCAATTATTTATCAATGGATGGTGATTTCAATGTACCTTTTCCCGAATCGCCGTTCTTCTTCGATGAAGATACAACGTTGTCCCTTTTGCCGGATTTTATACTGAATGAAGATTTCAGTGATTTGTTTCGGAACACGTACGACACGTCGTTGACTACTAGTTCGACGACGACGACGACGACGACGAGCAGCAACCAAGGAGAGGACTATTTTCAAGATATATTGTTTGGTTCGGATCCATTGGTGGTTCTATGAAGGTGAAGATACTGAAATTTGTGTTTCGCTATTGTCTTTGTCGATTCCTCGGCAGATTTTGTTCGGACTTGAGGCTCAATACAACCAACTTCAGCTTTTTTCTTTCCCTTATTTTATTAAATATTTATATATTTTATCAGGCTAATATCTCCAAGTCGTGGAGGTTTTGTTGGAGGAGTTTTGTTATCTTAATTTGACTAAGTGTGTATAAGTATAATAAAGTTTAAAAATTTAGTGAGAATATAAAATATATAAAAGTTATGGTTCAATTCTTTTGAGTTTAGATGTTATGTTAAATATTTAGCAAAACGAAAACAATGTTATGTTATAAATTATGCATCCCATTTTCGTCTCTTAATTATAAAGCTATATGTATAATTTTTAAGATTATTTTATGGTAAATTTGGTGTGAAATTGAGGCCAAATAAATTTATATTTTAAGATTATTTTTAATTTTTTTTATTAATTTTAGTTTTAATAATAGCAATGTAAATACGGTATTAAATTTAAATCAACTATATAAATTATAATGAAGATATAATGAAGGTTTTAAAAAAATAAAAAAAAAATTCATTCATTAAATTAAAAATACAAATAATAAGTAATGAATAAAATATCATAGTTAGTATGGGATTTAATTAGTATTTATGAACACTTGTGTACATGATTTATTAAAAATTGTATCAAAGTTATTAAATTGATCTTTTTTTGAAACAGTTTAGCAATTAAACGGTATCAATTAAAATATTGGGTCCTATTTTAATAAAAATGTATACTTTTAAGTAATAAAGTATCTCATTTCAATAAAATTTAGGTTTTAAAATATTTTAAAAATTATATTTTAAAAATTAAAATATATCATTTAAAAATATAGAAACCACAAATACTTTTTACTTATTATTGAAATATTTAAAGTGATTGTATTACTAAATTATATTCTAATTAAAACTACACTTTGTCATTTATGCTGATATTTTAAATAGTCTCAAAAGATAATTATAATATTTTAGAATTATTTGATTGATAAAAAATAAAAGTTTTAAATAAATAATACAATGATTATAAATAACATTAGTCATATTTTAAAATACTGAGTATTTTAATACAAAAATTTATAAAATGTATTTAATAACTTATCAACTATAATATTATGCATATTAAACATCTTTTTGACTAAATTAGTGGGTAGAAAATTATTTTTTTTTAGTGTGATAAATGAAATTAATTTTAAATTTAGTAATAAAAATAAATAAGGAAGGATATTAATTTTGAAAAACAGGAAACATATGAATACGATTTTCTTATTAGATTTGGATATGAAAATTGAGAAACAGAAAACATATGAATAAGAGATATTCTTAATTTCTTATTAGATTTGAATATGAATTTCAAACTACTTCATCCTCTCTGTTTCGATATCTTTCCAAACAGATTAATTCTCAAATTTGTCAAATTTTTATGATAATATGTTTGTATCTCTTTTTCAAATTTCAATTTTGAACAAATATTTTTAATTCTTTATTAAATATCATGAGTATCTCTAAAGTGTATTTTACCACCACTCGTATATATTTGAAATTCGAATTATCGTTATTTTATTTTCGTTATGCTTATAAGATTCCAAAAAAAAAATGTAAATTTTTTCCTAAACTCCAAATATAATTCTAAATATTTAAAAAAAAATTCATAAACAGTTAAATATAAAGTCTTTATTAAAAATAAAATAATAACGACCAAAGTTTGTGTGCTTATAATATTTATCCGTCCTTCGTATAAAAAATATTGATAGATCAGAAATAAAAAAGGAGATAAAATTGATATTTTTTCTGTCTTATCAATTCTTCTCTTTTATTGACATTAATAAGCAAGTAAATTTAATTTTAAATTAATGAATATTTTTTTTATATAATTTATTAGTGCATGAACAGTTAAATATAAAGTATTAATGCATTATTTTATTTACTTTTTATTACACTTTGCCTTTCTATGATCAACACGTCTTATTTTATACGTCCAAAGTCATATGATTGGAAACCGAACAAGTGTCAATTTCTTATTTCTATTTAGTTTTCAACCATTTAAGTACGAAAGTTTTCGGAATATTGTCGAAAATAATATAATTTATAAAAATAAAAATAATATTTTAATAATATTAAATGATATTTAATTAAATAACGTTTAATATTAATTAAATTAAATTAATATATAATTAGATGATTTTTAATATCTAAAATAAAATATATGTATTTTTAATAATAAAATATATAAAACTGAATATAAAAGATTATATTTTATAATAAAAAAAATTAAAAAAAATATTTTTATTATTCTTTAAAAGCCGTGGAATTTACTACATACTTTACCTAACTTATAATTTGAATGTGTACGAACGAGGAGGGTCTTATTCATTCAAAGAGAAAAAATGATGAAACACTTTAAAATTGTATTAAATACAAGGATGTAAAAAATAATTATTTGATTTGAGACATAATAATGGGTACCTTCTTCAGCCTTTTTATATATTTATGTTTGTCTTTGAGTAAATGTTAAGCAACATCCAATACGTGTAGGTTTCCATATGCTCTCTTTGTCTCACATTGGCTAAATAATTTATAGTTTTTTTTTTTTTGAGTAAGTAAATCTGTGGTACGTAAATTAGTATAATTAGTTTTAAAAAATCAAAACATTTAATATTTAATAAAAATAATAAATAATACGTACATACAATCATTTATATTTTTTGTACCGTCTCCACCTAAATGATTTGACATAATAATTATCTTTTATCTCCCCTCTAAAAATTTAAATCATAATAAATATTATTTAATTTAAAAATATATATATTATTGTTGTCATATAGATTTTTCCCCATTAATTTATACTTTATACTTTCTCTATAGGCCGGATAATATGATTTTTATTATTAAAAACTTTATTTATTACAAATTATAATATTATCATAATTAATATAATAATTAATTAAAAATTAAAAAAAAAATTATATTATTTTAATTAATAATTATGTCATAATTTTTTATATAAAAATATTATTATTTAAAACCAACGCGGAATTAATTCCAACACAAATATTTTTTTATCATACAAAATCAAAATAGGTTTTAAATACGATTGGAGTATAATTATATTGATAATCAAATTCGTTCGTATCTAAAATTAATTTCATTTATTTATTAATTAATATGTTTATACTTAATTATAATTTAAATTAATATATTTAGAAAAAAAATGATTTTTTTAGATAATTTTTAATAACCAATTCGAATCGTTATCCATGGATAAAAATTGTCCTCGAAATATAACGATTTTTGGACGATTTCAAGTACAGGTTTTATAATTCGATTCGGAGACAGTTATATCAAAAACTATTTTAATCGATACTCATGTCCATTACTAAACCCATAACACATATAGACGAGATCTAATGACCAAATTATATTACGTTAAATGTTTTAAGTAATTTAATGCATTAAATAACAACTAAATTATTAACTAAATATAATGTTTTGGATATAAAACTATAAAATAATTATATGATTATTTATCAATATAAACCAATTAAATTATGACATGTGATATATGTATTCATAGTTTTTTCCATACAGCATGTAATGATTAAAAAGAATTAATCTTAATTTAATTTAAATTGATGTAATTTTAATTCAAATTAAATTTTATTTAAATAAATAAAGATGTTTTCAAACTAAACTAAACACAAATGAGTTATTAACTATATTTATAAATCAAATATTTTTTAATAAAAATGGAGAAAATAACGTTAGAACATCTAGTCAATCATAAAAAAAACACAAATTAATAGCATTATGTTACATCATCGTTCAAATTATATTATTTAAAATAATTTATACCATATTTCAATTTTAATTAATTTCAAACCATAATATCATTCACAATATTTTAGATTTATCACAAAATCAATAAATTTTTAATTTGATTTTGAACAAATAAGGTGTCTTGAATGTAGCTCCATTTTTTTGAATTATTTGAGTTGATCTTAGTTTAGTTCAAATTTAATTCAATTCGTGTTGATTCGATTAATCTAACTATGACATAAATTATCATCCTATTTAAATTATTAAAAATATTATGCAATATTTTGTTTACAACTTTTCAAATATTATACTTTAAGTTTTAACATGTCATTTTACTTATATAGTTTATGAATTTTTTTATTAATAAGTATAATTGAATTTATATAACTGTATCTAATAAAAAAAATTAATATATACCTTATAATTAGAATATATATGTGATATAAAGTGGTGCTTTATTTCGTGTCTTTCATTTTCATAGTGTTCTTGTTCACGTAATTATAATTTGATTGTATATTTTATTATTATATATCAAATTTTAAATCTTATTCGTATATTATTGATTTTTATTTAATAATAATAAAATTAGTGTTTTTTTGATAAGATTAAATCTTAAGCGGCTTTAATATCATTAGCATGGAAACAAGACTCATTTATTAATAAAATATAAGAAGATAAAGCATTAGTTGATATTAGAAAATTATTAAAAATAGTAAACTCTTAAAATCTTTAAGATCTAAAAATTAATAAATCTAAAAACATAAAAACATAAAATTAAGAAACCTTAACAATGTTATTAGAGTAAAACTGCTGATTTATACTGCAAAAGAGAGAATTTAATTTGAAAAACACATACAAAAATTTTTAGAATTAAAATTCATAATATCAAGTAATTCGTCTCACTCTATTCTAATATTTTTAGTCGAAAAATGAGCTAAAAAAGAAGAGACAAAAAGAGAATGTTAATAAACTTCAAAGTAATAGATAAATAAACCATTGATGATATATACTTTATTCCAAATAAAGAAACTATTATCATTAATGAAAGAAAAAAAATACTTCTCACATTTTAATTGCAAAACTGAACTTTGATAAATAAGATTAGTAAATAAACTCAAAAATTAACAACATTTTTAATTATTCCCATGGACAATTCTAAAGAATTGTTGCATCATTTAAATTAAAACAAACATCATATATCTTTAAAAGATGTATGGATAATATATTTAAAAAATTACAAAATATTTGTTGTATTCATATAGATTATATTTTAAATTTTAAAATTGATTTGAATATATATTATTTAGATATTATTAATATTTTACAAGAATGTGAGAAAGAATGCATCATAATTTTAGTGACTAAAACAATAATTACTCAATAAGAATTAAGTATTTATATCATTAAGGTCTATATGATAAATGATAATTGAAAGAGATAATTCACATAAATATTATAGAGAAACTTTGAAAGCAAAAGTAGATGACAAAGATATAGATATACGTTAGGATGTTTCCATGCTTCAAAATTAAATATAGGATCAATCAAAATAGTACATGTGGATGTGATGCAAGTAGGGAGAGCCAATTGAAGCGCGTCACATGTGTAGTTGATTAGTTGTCACCATGTGGATGTTATACAAGTATAAGGGAGCCAATTGAAGTGTACTGTGTGTATAGCGTGATGTAGGCATTACTATGTGTTAACACAATATTTATTCTAAGTTTTGCGAGCGATCAACGAGCATTCCATGCGTATTAGTAGGATTCGTCAATTCATTCCATCAAGACGCCACACAATTCAAATAAGGAAATCATAGCATACCATATGTCATTGACTCATCAAGTGTTGACTAGAACAATTTTCCCTACCATACATCACGCCCTACTTTGTCAAGCATTTCTATCATGACACGTTTTATGATCCCATTGTCCAACACTATTTTCTTTTTCTTTTTTTCATTTATGTTTTTGATTTGAAATTGATATAACGGTACAAATTTAATCCGAGTCTAATTTGATCCATTAATTGTACAAAAAACCCTAAATAGCCAAATTTATAATTTTTTATCAGTTTTTGATGTTTATAAGAGAGAAAATACAGAGAAATTTAAAAGAAGATATAATTTGATGAAAATTGGCGATACAATTCAAGAAATTAATTGTATTTATTTTTCTTCTTCTTTTTTAATCAATTTTTATGTCTTTGTTTATGAAAAACCTAAGCTTTATGAATAAAATCATATCTAACTAATTTATTAATCTATGGATTTTATAAACCCAAATTTTTACTTGTGGTTATCTAATATTTTACTACAATTATAATTATAATTTAATTATATTATACAATCTAATTTTTATAATATTAATTATTAAACACAATAATATATCTATATAGGTAATTAAATAGTCTTGAAAGAATTATTTAATTATTTATATTGATTAAATAATATGCATAGTTTTTGGCAGAGATGCATGATTCTTATGTATATAATCCATAATTAATGAGTAATATGTAATTTAATTGACGTGCGAGTGTCAGTTAATTATTATATGATGTGTAGTTTACTCGAGAGAAAAATACATATTTGATTATATTAAATTGATTATATAATTGATTGGTAATTAAATTGAGAATTTTTTTGTGATTTACGTGTTTAAAAAATTAAGATATTAAGTATTTTAGATATTTTTTCATATATCTAATTAGCTGTTAATTTTGAATTAATTAATTTATGTTATGTAATTTTAGTTCTTTTAATTTTGTTTTCTCAAAATGTTAAAAATAATTGATTTTTTACTTTTTAATCTTAAAAATTAATTTATAATAATATAATTTTTGAATGATAATTTTTTATCTGTATATTATTTATTTATGATATGGATATTTGGACATTCATTATATATAATTCGTATTAATTAGTTATATAAATTTAATTTAATTTAAATTAGATAATTTCATTTCATCTCCGAGATACCCTGCGGGCCGAACCTAATCTCATTTCTCAATATATTTGAAGTTATTTGGAATGACATTTAAAAAAAAAATTCTATGGCATAATTTTGTTGATAGAGCAATTTTTATTAATATAAGACGAATGTTTAGAGCGTTAAAATATTAATTAAAATTTTATTTTTTTTGATATTAATATTTTTGATTCAAATATAAATTTTTATTATCATAATAATAATTTATTAATGATAATTTTATTTGTTATAATAATAAAAAAATATAATTAATATTGGATAAAAGATGTATTTTTATTGTGGCAAATATTATTAATTACCCGGAATTGTCATACTGCATTCTTGTTCAAATAGAGGCAAAACACGCATAATTAGTGGCGGTGATTGCTCTTCTAATGCTGACTAAATCTCAAAAACGGACGACTAATCAAACGGCTTATTTGGCAGAGTCGACCATTCATGATAAAAAGAAAAGAAAAATTACTGTGTGAACTATTTCATTAAGTGGGGTCCCATTTAATGAAGACAATGTGGTGTTGAAGAACACGTGATTAATGTATGGAACTGCTGCACACAATTTATATACGTTTTTGCTTTAACTCAAGATGTTGCTTTAGCTATCACTTAATAAAATTGGTGTTATTTAATTTTGAAATTGTGATTTTTAATTAATATTTACTAATGGAGATGAAATTAAGAAATGACATCAAGATGAGACACAATATCTTCACTAGCTATTACTGGTGATTTTACTGGAATTTCCATGGTATTATCGATACTTAAAAGAATCACAGTCGGTGTTATTATTAAAAAATAATATATATATATATATATATAAATTTAACATACAAATATATGTATATAGATTTAATATGTTATATTTTGATGAATGGTTAGAAGAATTTTATGAATCATTAATAATAATTTTCAAAATGTAATGATTCATGGATGATAATCACATAAAATTTATTGATGTTAATTTTTAGAGATATTATGTATATAATCTTATCTTTATTTTATTATTATAATTTTTTTTTAATATTTATGAATATAAATTATACAGGATAAAATCTTTCTTAGTTTGGAAAAATTTACTAAAAATATGTTCTATGTTACATATTCTCCCAACGAACTAATAATATTCTGCCATTTGAATTGTAAATACGCAACGGTACAAAATACAATTTTCTAATTTCACACGATAGGAAAGTAAATGCTTGGTAAAAATTAAAATTACTAAAGCTGATTACAATTGAGATTATATTAAAATCCATCAGTTACAATACTGCCACGAGCATAAATTAGAATATGCATAATATTTTTTATATATTTATGTTTGTAAGGATGTTGATATTAAAAAATATATTTATAGATTATTAAATTTAATATTTTTTAAATTATTATAAATTTTCAAGAAACATATATTGATATTAATTATATCTTTATTTTTGTAAATTAATATCAATATATTTATAAATTCTTATATTTTAATCCTAATTTGTCCAAATATTTATCAAATTTAAAATTTATGAGAAGAGATTTTGATATGTTAAAATTAAATAACATATATATATATATATATATATCTCAAATATATCACAACAATTATAACTGATAAATTAATTTCTCATTATATTTAATTACATTTATTTGATTGAACATATTAATAATACAACATCACGTTTACCACAAATACGTGATAAGTAGATTTTTTTTAAATTAAAATAAAAGAAAAATAAGAAGTTACATAGGAGAGTAATATGCTCTATTTAAGTACTGAATGTGAAACCCAAACTTACAACTCACATCCTTTCTAAAATTTTCTTTTCAATTGTTTTTTAATATAAATATATAAATTGAATATAAAAATTATTAATTTTTATACTTAAATTTATTTAAAAGTATTACAAATCTTATTTTCCCTGATAATTTCTCACACGGACTCACTTTTGAAAGGGTTGAAAACAATTATAGAATATTATCAATCATTCCAATAATTTCGTGGAAAAAGATAATAGATGATGTAAAGTAGTAAACTTTATCGATTCAATTTTTTATTACTATACAATGAATGGTAAGAATGTGTTTCTTTTTTAAAAAAAAAAATAATAATAATAATAAATAATAAATCTTTTTCATGTATTCAAGAGCCAGCTGTGAAGTATTTTCCGTGGTAACATCTTATAATTTCAAAATAAATATTGTTCAACAAGAATTTTCACTTATCCTTTTAAAAATGATGTTAATGGAGAAAAAAAAAATGACATAGAGATGTGTTTATGGTAATCGTACATAAAGTCGACTAATCATGTGAAAACATTGATTTTTGACACAAAAGTACCATTTGATACTTAATGTTCGATCGGTTTAATTCAAAAGTAGAATTAATAATTATTAAGGAGAAATGCAAATCAATGATATAACTAACATGCCTCAATTATTTATAATTCCATATTCCATATGTCTATATTCATCTTACATGCTTTCACGTGTAGAGAATGAAAATGACACTCGCATGTGATTATGTAACAGATACCAAATATAGTCATTATTTTTTTTTTTGAATATTATACTTTATTACATTCAAATTATTTGCTCTTTTTATTTATCTGGTTTTGGATATTTTTTTTAAATAAATAAATTAATCTAATATTTTATTAAATTTAGTTACAATATTATCACTTATTATATAAATAATAAATAATTTCTCTTACTAATATATTTATATAGAATAAAAGATATATATTTACTACACTTCGTTACGTCAAAAGATACTATTAAAGTCGTTTAATAATCGACTTTAAATTATGTATTTTTTTATACATTTTATTTATTTTTTAATATACTTATAACCTGTATTTGATCACATAATAACATAAAAAATTTAAATCTATTTAAAAAAATTTAAATACTATAAATAATTAAAAAATATTAATTAATTATTTAAGAATTAAATTTATTACAAAAAAATAATTTACATACAATATATATATATAACTTAAATTACATTATTACTATATCTATAAGCAAATTATAAGAAGACATAATTTATACATACATATATATAATAATAATAAATATTAATAAACTCATTATACATATTATATATATATATATATATATATATATATTTCATGAACATGCAAATAATTTTTTAAAATTATTTGTTTAAAATAAATTAATATATATCAAACACCTAAATACATAAAATTATTAAAATAAATAAATGAATAAAAATACCTTATTATCTTCTAGGCTTCAATAAAAATACAAAACGTACATAACACAAAAAATTATACACATAAATAATAACACATAAAATACGAAAAAAAATTTATAAATTTGCATAAGTGTAAAATAATTCATAAAAATATTTATAAGAGTAAATGAAGTAACAAAATAAAAGAAATGAAGAAAAAATGGTATTTTGTAAGTGAAAAAATAAATATAAAAATTTGAGTATTATGTTAAAAAAATAGGGGATCTAGAAAAACAATTAGAAAGGAATAAAATCTACTAAACGACGCTGAAATTAATGGTCGGAAAAGGCTAAAAAATAAGAAAAAGTGGAGGAAAGACTCGTCGTTTTAAGGTTACAGTAGTTGGAAAATATGTTCTGCTAGAAAATGAGGGAGAAAGAAGAGAAAAAGAAAAGAAAAACGTATGTAACATCGGTTGACACGTAGGACCAACGCTACATGTAGGACGTAGCGTCGGTTATACGTGTCAACCGATGCTACTATTTTATTTTTCTTTAATTTTTTTAGACGGTTGACACGTAAAACCAACGCTACATGTGGGATTTTAGGTTGATTCTACGTGTCAATCGACGCTACACGTTGCTTAAGTCTATTAACACGTAGAACTGACTTTAAATCATACGTGTAGCGTCAGTTAATAAGTAAAACCGACTTTAAATCCCGACTTAATTGCTCTTTTTTGTAGTAGTGCATGCAAGTACCAATTGCTTTGATATAATATAGAGGTGTAAGTGCATTAATAATATGAAAACATTTAGGAAATGAAAAATTGATTAACAAATTTTAAACGATCAAATTCATTCTTTAACGATAAATCATTGTATTGGTGTTACAAAATAAACACATGTAAATTAATATCCACACAAATACTCTAACAAACATAAAATGGATTAAGCTTAGTAATAATCATCAACTAAATGATCAATTTAGCAAATCTAGAATATAATTAACCTAATTACGATGTTTATTTTTATACCAACACCCTAGTTATTCTACGATAGGATTAGATTAAAGTTGTTTCTCTATCTTACTAACGAAGACTTAAACTTCCAAATAAAAAAGAAAAAAAATGATCATAAGATATTAGGGGAAAGATAAACAAGAAAGAAGAAAAATTATTTGATATTTAGTAATAAAATTTTTATTAAGATGTTTTTTATATAAATAATGGACGTAGTTCAATATAGTTTAAATTTTTTTGAAAAATTATTACAAAATCAACGTGAGATATAAGAAGTTTAATAAAACTAATAACATTATGCATCTATTTACACATTTTGCATTAATAATAATAAAATTTTATTTTTTAAATCTTGTACTACATTATGTAGTAAAATGAGATAAAATTTGCTAAGAAAACATGTGATCAAATTTTGTCATTATATGTGTAATTAGATTATGTAACTATTATTTTAAAAATAAATATTTACTACAGAAGTTAAATCCCCTTTTGAATTAATGATTGAATCACCGTTTCAAAATTTTTTCTGTTAAAGATTAGGTGTGTGGAAAATGGTAGTAGCAACAGTTGTACAAATATAGGTGTAAAAATTTACTACATGTTCCATGGAAAAAAAAAAACAAAATCTAAAAATTGTAATTTATTAATTTAAAATTATATTGTTGAAATGCATGAACTAACCTCGATAACTGTTATGTAATATAATCAAGATTTTTTTTCCCCTCATTTTATTTTATTTTCTTTTCAATATTTCAATATATGAAACTTTTGTTTGGCTTAAATTTGAACAGAAGAAGGAAATTTCAACATATGAAAAAGGAAATTTCAACACATGAAAAAGGAGATTGAGTTGGATTTCCATTAAATCGAGTGAGAGACCTTTTGAGTGAGACACATATTCAATAGCAAGTCAAAGAAAGGGTTTCAACAATTAATTATGTTCAATCAAACTAATTAAGATCTTCAATCATACTCTACCTTTTTGGATTTGTCTCTCAAATGATAATTGACGATTAAATAAACATAAAAATATTATTATAATAATTTTTTATATATTTTTATAATAAAAATATATAAAACATTTATTGTATTTTTAATATTAATTATATTTTCATAAAATATTATTATTATGATAATAATAATAATTTATTTTAGTAAAATAATGTTAAAAATAGAATAATAAAAGTAGGTAACATAAACGCATTACTTTCCGACAATTCTTACAACTTTTAGCCTCAATTGTAAACTAGGAGTTGTCCTCCAATTACGTGTCGACCATAATTTTTTATGTACTAAACGTGTCGGCGCATGAACGCAAGAAATCCGTTCTAGGTTTTTTTACGAAAAGGGGAAAAACAGATTTACAAGTACATTTATTTAAAAAAGAATTATTTATTTGTGATTTAGTTGGTATAGTTTTTATTTTATTTTATTATTATAAATTTAAATCTTATTAGTATTATATTTTTATATTAGATATGATATAGTTTTTTTATTTTATTATTATAAACTCAATTTTAAATTATTTAATAAAAAAAAGTATATTAAAAATTATTTAACGCAATTATTTTAATCATTTTATTTTTAAATATGCAATCAAAATTATTTAAAATTTTTAAAACGGTACATCATGAGTTAACTTTTTCAAAATAATCATTCTAATCTATTTGACTTTCAATGCTATAATTGAAATTGAAACCAGTAAATTGATTATTCTTAAAAAATTAAGTGAATTATAGTACACCACTTAAAAATAAAATGATTTACGGCACATTAATTAAAAGCAATTAGAGTTTAATGAAAAGAAAAAAAAATGGATTACTAAATTCCTTGGTCGATCAAAAGAATAATCTTTGTTACTTATTTTAATTAAATAATATTTAATTGTATAATATAATCTTATTTTATAAATATTTTTAATTTATCTTTTGCTAGATGCATATAATTTTTTTTTATAACGTAAAATATGTATATTATTTACATATTTAAAAGTGTAGTATGTGTATAATTTGTTTTCTTCCGAAATTTAAACACATTCCCTCTATGTATGCTACCAAAAAGGCTAATCTTTGTGATTTATTTTAATTAAAGAATGTGATATATTATTTCCATTGGTCAACTGGGCCTAGAATATTATTAGTTCATAAATTGTTAGGACTTTTTAGAAGTGGAATTATGGTTAGGGCAAAGACGAAATCCCAAATTACAATTTCTGATCCGTCTATAGGAGTCTAAAATTAACCTAAGAGCTTGATACAGTGATATACCCAAGACGTGTGACTCAAAAGATATTCGGTCAATACGAACCTAACTAAAAAAGTATCAGCATTTGGGCCAGGTATGGTTCGATCTAATTTGCACTTGCAACTTAGCTTATGAGTTGTCTTTAAACTTGTGCATTATATGTCGGGTAATTTT
The DNA here is from genome assembly GCA_033030585.1 of Hippophae rhamnoides. Classification (NCBI taxonomy): domain Eukaryota; kingdom Viridiplantae; phylum Streptophyta; class Magnoliopsida; order Rosales; family Elaeagnaceae; genus Hippophae; species Hippophae rhamnoides. Next base: position 54,285,751 of record CM065432.1, read on the forward strand.
AAATACATTCATAAAAAAATTTAAGTACATACTCTTAGTGATTTTATACATTAAAAGTATGTGTTTTGAGATTATTTAAGTGATGCAAATAGAATGAAAAATTCTAAATATCTAAGTATAATTTCATATTTACTTGATATCTATTTGAAAATAAATAAAATATTTTATTAATTATTACGTATGACACTTAATTAAATAACGAATCTCATTTGTAACAACAAATAAAATATAAACATATTAATAAAGATACAACTCATTATATACCTATAGAACTAATGAAGTAAAATAGGTCTTATATGTCATATTTTAAGATAAGTGGGTTAATATTTGAGTGTTTAGCCATGTTTCATGACACATGGGTTAAATTTAGTTGAAATGTTTTAAATGGTTTTAGGTTTTGTTTATTTTGGGTGTTAACCTATTTGAAGTGTTAACATATTTTGAATACTGTTTTTTGTTATTAAACATGTTACGATACTCATAAATAAATAAATGACAAAACAGATAAAACTTGATTAAATAAGTGACTCGAATTAGTATTGTAAATAGTAGAACATGTATTGAATTATTTGAACCCAAACTGATTTAACTCATTTCGATCTTAATGAGTCAAGTATCAATTGAGTAATGACTTGTAAGATTACATTGTAATCTTAAAGATTTTTTACTTCTCAAAAATGCTATATGTATCGAATATATACAAGGCTTTGTAGATGAGTTCACGATACATTCTCACCCTTTACATCCTCAATTCATAAATATTTCAATAAATAACGGAGTTAATTGTAACACTATTATTCAATGCTCTTATTATGTTATCTTCTTGATTTACCTTTCTTACCATTTATTTTTATAAAAACGAAGGATTATATATAAAAAAAATGTTTTGTAATAAAATAGTTGTAAAGACAACAATTTACATAACACACGTATACTTTATTTCAAAGCGAACGAAAGGAACAATAACATGTTTAGAGAAATACGTTGGTGGATGAGTCTTTTTTAGTATTTTGTGAGGAAAAAAGACCAACAGAGTTGATATACCAATTAATAATCTCAAGCAAATGAAAAACGTAAACAGCAATTGGATTTACTTGTGTTGGGCATGGTGCTGCAATAGTAGAACCTTTATTGGTGACATATCATTATGTCATAGAATGCAATCAAGTATCTGAAGTTCTGAATTAGGTTTCATATGTATTATGTTTCTATTTTGATAGCCTATGTATTTACTTGTTGGGTAGTAGCACTGTAATTGGCACCAACATTTCTACGAACAATGTGTTATATATAAGCATCAATAAAGCTATCTGCGGTAATACACTGCAAATGAAAATAAACTAGTTAAAACTAATTTATATAAGAATTAATTGAATTTAAAGAGTAAGTACTTCAAAATATTACAATTTTTTTCTTATCCCAACATTCCATTTCTTCACTCCCTTATAAATTTAAACCGTAAAAGATAAAAAAAAGAATAAAAATTGATTAAAAGGTTCGGTGTTGATTTATTTCTCTACCTCTTTAATTATTATTTTGGTGTTGATTTTCAACACTCTCCCTCAACACCAACTCGCTATTTTCTTGTCGTAGTGATAGCGAAACATTTGAACTTAGCCAACGCTTAAGCTTTTGTGAATAAGTACGCAACTTGATTATACGTCGATTTGCCTCGTTTCAATTTCTTCTTGTAGAACCTTTTCTCACGATAAAGTGATAGTGTATTTCAACGTACTTAGTTCTTTGCATGAAAAGTGGATTCTCTACGCCAAGCAATTCTTTGATTGATTGTCACAATACAATTCAAGATCTTGCATAATCTCTTGATTGATGTAGATTATTCGTGCATTGTATCAACCGTGTACACTCTTGAAATTTGCCTTCAGATTGCTCGATACTCGAACGATTGGTTGATAATGATATCTTGTTGGTTGTCTTTTGCTACACCAAGAAATTGTTCCAACCGGCTTAAACACATACCGATTGTTGATCTCTTGGTGTCATGATCTCCTGCGTAGTCTGCATCCGAAGTAACAATTAACTTGTTGTCTCCACGCTTTCTTGTACAAAAGACCATAGTCAATTGTACTCTTCCACGTATCTCGATATTGATGACCGCTTCCAAATGTGACTTAACTTTGGATTTTTCATGTACCGACTCATTACACTAGCTATGCGTAAGAAATGTCGGGCCGAGTTAAGGTTAAGTATATCAGGCCCTTTGCCAATTTTCGATACATTGTCGCATCTTCCAAATCTTTTCCTTACGTATGCGCACATGTTGGCATTTAGCTCCATTTGTCGAAATTGGTTTTGCATTCAAGCATTCCAAACCGTTTTATCAAATCTTTAGAATATTTTCTTGTGACAAAGAAATATTCGCTTCTTGTGTGCGATCAACCTACAAACCAAGGAAGTGCTTGAGTTGGCCAAATTCTTTCATCTGAAGCGGTGACAAATTCTCCTTTGTTCGAAGAATTTACGCCTCATTATCACCGAGTTATGATTAAGTTATCCACATATACTAGTACAATAGCTAGCTTTCCTTCATTGGCTTTAACAAACCAATTTGGAATTTGCAGTGTTATTGAATAACCACTTTGTGTTAGAAATTGACAATCTTACCATACCATTACCCTGGGTGCTTGTTTTAATCCATAGAGTGCTTTCATGACTTACACACGTATTCCAGGATGATCTTGGCTCACGAAAACCCATTGGTTGGATCGTGTAGATCTCCCGATGCAACTCTCGCGTGAAAGCATTCTTGGCGTCCATCTGCCCATGACTTCCGATCTTTGTTTCTTTGCAAGTGCAAGTAAGACTCGAGCAGGTTGTAAGTTTAAGCCCTTCGGACTAAACATTTCATCATAGTCTGATCCCATCTTGTTGAGAGAAACCACGAGCTACCAATCGTGCCCTTGTATCTCTCGATTGACCCGTACGGTCTACCGCTTTATCTTGTAAACCCATTTGCGGGATATGGGTTTCACGTCTCTTGGCTTCGCGCAATCCCCGAGTTTGATTTTCTTTGAAGTGCATCGATCTCTTCTCTCATATGTCGTCACTCGAGATGCTTTGCGATGCTTCTTAAACGTCTCGGGATTACATTGCTTCTTCAATTATGGGCTGCGTTGGCGTATTTGGGATTGTGTTCGTGTTGTTGACCTACGTGGTTGAGATTGTGGAGTTGATTCTTCATTTCACTAGGCCCGCCTTCTTCGTTTAGTTATTGATATATGCCGGTTTTCCAAGGATTACGACTCTTTTCTTTGTTCGGCACCATCGTAAATGCGGATCTACCGGATTCATCTAAACTTGGTTGGAATTGAATAGTATGCTCACTCGTCTTTGTTGCGCTATCTCCAAATTCTCTTGAGTGCACGGCAATGCTTCGCCTGCGAGGACCACGAGAATATGCTTCATCAAACACCATATCTCGTGAAGTGTAGCATCTTCCACTCGTTGGATCAAACATTTCCACCGGTTTCTTTGGTTGTCGTATCCACAAAGATACATCTCTAACAATTTTCTTGTCAAATTTGCTCAAGTAAATGATCAGGAACAAATACATAACATACCAGCCAAATACTCGAAAGTAGCTAACTATAGGTTTAAATGTTCCATAGTTTCTCGAAAAGGGTGAAACAAATTCTAACCTTGGTTGAGGAAGCATTGATGACAAATTTCTTGATCCTCATCGATTGACCCAAAACCTCCCATGTACATTCTTTTCATGTAGCGCATACTCAGGCAAATTTCGCAAGATGCTGGGTTCTTTCTTTCTGCTACACCATTTTGTTGTGGCGTGTTGGCCTGAAAGTGTATGCGATAATGACGTATTCGACCTTCCTTAGGTATTGAGAGAACTCATGAGCTATTTATATTCTCCGCCGTTGTTTGTGCGCAAACAGCGAATCTTCTTTCCAACTTCTCCTTGATTGACTCTTTAAACTCTTTAAACTTTGATAATACGTCGATTTTTCTTTCATAAATAAAACCCACGCATGCAGCCCGAGAAGTCGTCGATGAATGTCACCATATATCGCGCATCACCTTGATTGATGGTTGCTTAACGTAGCGAATACATCGAGTGAACTAACTCGATGGTTCTTTTGCTTTAAACTTCGATTCCTCGTATGGAAATTGGTGAGCTTTACCGTATTGGCACCCTGCGTAGGCCGTGTGCATGCGTACGTCTAGTTGAGGAAGCCGCTGGCATCGACTTCTTCACCGTCGCACTTAGCTTGGAATAGCTAACGTGACCTAACCGCGTATGCCATAAATCTGTGTCTCGTATCTTAACATCTTGTCTACGTATGTAGGGATTCTGTGACATTACGTGGGTGATTCCAATCGTTGTCCTCCAGTTGTCGGTGTTTGAGGATTTTGAGATCACGATACACGTATCTTGGGGCGAACAGAACATAATGGCTTTGATGATGTTAAGCGAGCCACGTATAGCAAATTTTTCTTCATTCCTGGGACATGATAAACATCTTGAAGTTGTATTTGGTTAGTACTATATCGGCGTAACTATCGTCTTACCGATGTGAAATTATCGGTAACCTTGAGTTGTCGGTATGCGCGATACGACCTCCACTTGTACTCAGTCATAGCTTTCAACTTTTGTTTATCACTATCATATGATTTGACGGACCCGAATCTACGATCGGTCGTTCTTGTAGTCAATGTTTTGATGTTGTTACCGTAAGAGCCAATTCTTCTTCCTCTGTAGCGAATAATGCTTGACATCAACCATCTTCGCTATGCTCGCTTAGAAGCCGGAAGTAGCTGTATTGCTTTCAACATGCTTTTCTTACTCCAACAATCTTTTGCCATGTGACCCGTCTTTCCGCGGTTGTAACATTCACCATCAAAATTTTTATTGTTATTGCGGTTCTTTCGACTCACGGGCCGAAGTAAAACCTCGTTTCGCTTGAGGAATTTTTCCTTTATCGCCATCATTTTTATATCCATTTCCATTGTCTTGCTTTTGCTAGTGTAGGCAGCTTCTTGTCACCCGCCAGGTTGGACTCCTCTCATTTGTAGCCATAGCTTCTTGGCCAATTATGATTCTCAAACTTCAGCAAAGAGATGGTTGTGTCGGCCATCGCTTGTATGGGTTAACAAACCGCCGACCGAGTCTCGAACCATGAATAATTATTCTCTTTATCCTCGTTTCCCCCAAATAGGAGCTTTTGGATCTAACGAAATTTAGCGGCGTAATGACTTTACCTTGTGAAAGTATTGGGAAATCGTCGTGTCGCGTTCATTATCGATAGTAACTCATTCTCTAGAAGTTGCAATCTTGCATCATTCTTCTTTGAAAAATGCGTAACAAGAGTGTCCACGTACTTCCTTTTGTTTTTGCATCGAATATGCTCCAATATTTCTTCTTCAATTGTGGTCTTCAAAGCGAGCATCGCTTTACCTTTAATTTTCCGCCTTCCCGAGAATCTTTGTTTGCATCTTCCACTTTGGTTGTGTAACCGTCACCTGACAACCTCCCATGTCTTGACCTTGTAGATAAAACTCCATACATGTTGCCCATGTTTTATAGTTTTTGTTGTTGAGCTTCTTGATTTCTCCAACTACTTGAAGATCACCATCGTGTGAGAGACTTTATACCGAACAAGCTTGACTAATAAACTCGCAGTACCGGAACTCACTCACGACTCAAGATAACTCTATTATGATCACGGCCGTCACTGCACGATACCAATTGTTAGAATGAACAACCTAAATTTACTAATATTAGATCCAAACAAGTAAACAAACATACTTGTATTATACTTTCATTATAACACCTGAAAAGGCAATTTCGCGAAATTGAAGAGAAATAAAAGCAACTGAAAGAAAATTTATTAACTCATGGCCAAACTAAGAATACTGAGACTTATTTGTTTTTGATGGAATGATTAAACCAAATGCACAAGAGGTATTGTTATAGTCACCAATGCAATCTACATCAAATATAAAACGTAAGAAATAATCACTGTATTACAAATCTTATCTACACTTCTCTTTTACAACCTTGAACCAACTTTATTTCTTACAACCTTCGCCGTATTTATTTCTACAATGGCTTCAATGGTTCGTTTATTTCCTCATACCTCTTCAACCACTTCATTTATTTCTCTAATTCTTTAATTATTATTTTGGTGTTGATTTTCAACAAGATTAACGAGTAAGATTAAGACATATTTGATGACCAAGATTGGTAGAAGTAGCTATATTGTAGTAATTGATTTTATCCATATATATACATTAAAAATAATTATTGTTACTAAAATAATTCAAAGTTATGGGTAAATTTGGAAGATATTAGTTGAATTCTGATTGAAAAACCCCATTGATACCTCAAAAAACACATTATAATTGTTTTTTTTTTAATTTTTTATAACTTACATCAAATATAATTGAACTAAAAAATAGGACTTATAGTTTTTTTACCAAAATTTATAAAATGATTTTAATGTTAATATATATAAAAATCTAAATCATATCATATAAAATTTTAAATAAAATTATTTACATATTCTAAAATAATAACTACTATTATCTTGTAAAATTTAATTTAATTTTTTTATATTTTTATCATTTAAATAATTAATTATAATAGTTAAAATAATAACAATTATCTATATTAAAATTACTTCTTTTTTATACAAGATTATTTATTTTAATTAACATAAAATATTATTATTTTTATCGTTAATTATCTTAAGTTATTTTTTTATCAACTAAGTAACATAAATTAAGTAATAAGTTATTATTAACTAAAATATTGTTAATTATTTAGATTATAAATTATTATTTTATACAATATTATTTATCTCAAACAATATAACAATTATAGTTTTTTTTCATTTTATTATCTTAAATCTTATTTTTTGTCAATTAAATAATAAATTATTAGTAATTAAAATATTGACTTAGATTATAATTATTCATTTATTTTGTAAAAGGTTATTTATTTTAAGTAATATAAAAATTATTATTTTTTATTAATTATCTTAATTCTTATTTTTTATCAATTAAATAATATAAATTAAGTAATGAATAATTAGTTAAATCATTTACAATTATCTAGTTTAAAATCATTAATTTCTTATACAAGATTATTTATCTTAAATAATATAAATAATAATTATTTTTTAATTTAATTATATTAAATCTTATTTTTAATTAATTAAGCACTATAAATTAAATAATAAAATATTAGTAGTTAAAATATTGATAATTTTTTATATTACAATTGATTATTTTTATAAAAGATTTTTTTTAAATAACATAAATAATCATCATTTTTAAATAAATAATATAAATTAAATAAGAAATTATTAATAATTAAAATATTTATAATTATCTATATTTTTATACAATTATATTTTTCTTTAAATAATATAAATAATTATAATTTTTTGGTTAATTATCTTAATATATTTTTTATTAAGAAAATACTATAAATCAAATAATAAATTTGTAATAGTTAAAATAATAATAAATTTTAGGTTATATTATTTATATCTTTCATCAAATTTTATTTATATCAAGTAATTTAAATAAACTTTTTTATTTATTATCTTAAGTTTTTTTTACTAAGTGGAAAATATGAAATAAAAAGAAAAGGGAAAAGTGACGATGAAGAGAGTAAAGGGTTTTACTCCGTTGTAGTTGTGAAAGATGAAATTCTAGATAATGAGGATGCTGAAGCTACTCTGCCAATGGCCGATTGTCGCTCACAAAAAGCCCATGTTGTATTCAGATGGATTTGGGCTAATGAAATGTGGAGGATACAAAATGGAATTTTCTACGTGCTCAGATGACTCGGATCTGAAGGACTTCGCCGTATACATGGATTCTCTGAAGAACTATGAGAAATTAGGGGTGCCCAAGAGAGCAGGAACAGATTCAGAAGATGGGTTCGATCTGGGTCGGATGAGAAGGCTAATGGAGCTGCTGGGTAATCCCCAGTCCAAGTTCAAGGTTCTAAAAAACATTAATCCTTGTTTTTGTTTCTGCTCCACAATTTTCGCCCAAATGATTTTACTGATTAAATATAAATTAATTGGGTTGGAGTCAAACCTGGGCTTTTGCTAGAGACCATAATAATTTGCAACTAGACAATGGTGATAGGGAGCAAGTATTCTCATTAAGAAAAATGAAGCTAAAGGTCTGGGCTTTTGATATATTTGTTACTGAAAATGCTTTGCTTATACTAGTTTTTGTAACCTCGTGAAGTTGTGCTTGCTACCATCTGCCTCATTATTCTGTTTTACCATGTATTTGTTTTCAGCAATTCGAATGTAAAGAAGAGTATATATTTTTTATTTAATGGAACCCAAAAAGTCTAACTAATTTAGCTGGTAATGTTCATTGCCAAAATGTAATTTCGTGAAGTTATAGGAGAAAAAAATATGTAGGTTGTAAACTGTGTTGAAACAACATGGTTCTATGTATCAATTGACTCTTGCTTAACACAACGGGAAATATTGTTTAAACACTCGACTAAAATAGGGAGTTCTTATTCTGCTTATTTGTTTTTGGTTTAATTGCATAGCTTAACCTCTTTCATTAATGAAATTTAATTTTTAACTTCCATTCTCGCGGTACATTTATGTTTTTTTTATACACTTAAAAAGCATATTTTTTTAATATAATGCAGAAAATATATGTTTTTATTTTATTTTTTTATAGAGGGAATTAAAAGTAAAACCATATGAATAACTATGTCTTGTAAAAATTGAAGGGTTAGGTGTATCGTGAATTTCATCCCTATTTATTTTCCATATTGCTTATTTGTTTTGCTATTTTGTTTCACTATTTTGAACCACAGAATAAGTTTGATTAATAGCATAACAGAAATTTTAGGCCGTTCACATTGCTGGGACCAAGGGAAAAGGATCAACCGCCGCTTTTCTCTCCAACATAATTAGAGCAGAAGGATATTCAGTTGGAAGTTATACAAGGTGTAATTATCACTCTGCCTGTGATTTTTGCTCTGTATTCATCATTATTTTCTTACAAAACACTCCATTTGGTTGATGTAGCCCACATATTCAAACTATCAGAGAACGTATGTCAATTGGAAGATTAGGCGAACCAGTGTCAGGAAAGGCATTGAATTCTCTTTTTCTTAGCATTAAAGAAGTCATTGACCAGGCAATGGAGCTTGAAGATGGGTGTATAACTCATTTTGAGGTATTGATTTTAAAAGCAAAAATATGTGCTTGGATGTCATCAGTAGGTTTTTGTCCTAAAATCTGGGTCCTTAACATGGGCTCAGTTTTATTGGTTGGTCTATTTGTATATTCGGTCTTACGCACACTTCACCTTTCAAGGAATACTACCTTAGCTTTGGTTTTACCCCAAATGTTGACTCTTTTTTTTTAAAAAAAAAACAGGAAAAAAAGAAGACAATGTTTTGCTGTGTTTGCCATATTAACATGAAAGCTTGAATCAATTTCCCAATTGATTTAGACTGGTGATTGGGAAACTTATTTCGCTGTTGTGACACCATATTTACCTACAAATTGAATTTATTCCATCATTTTGATTCTTGCTTGATTTAACTTTTTAGGTTCTGACTGCCATGGCATTTGCACTATTTGCTAAACAGAATGTTGACATTGCTGTTATTGAGGTGATTCATCTTCCTTCTAAATTTCTTTCTGTTATTTTCCTCGTTTTTGTGCAACTTGTATGATGTAAGTGTTTTCTTCTGGTGATTCTACTGAAAGAGGGCTGTAGTAACACTAATATTGATTTATTTTGAATATCACAGGCTGGGTTGGGAGGTGCACGAGATGCAACCAACATCATTTCCAGCTCCGAACTTGCTACATCAATTATAACTACAATAGGTGAAGAACATTTGGCTGCACTTGGGGGCTCCTTGGAAAGCATTGCCCTTGCCAAGTCTGGAATAATCAAACATGGTTGTCCAGTTAGGTGGTTCTGTCTTTTAGTTTTCTTGATTATACTTTGATCCCCTCCTTTTTTAAGGTCAACAGTTAGTTTGGTCTGTGCATGGTCCCAAACTAAATGTTATACATGAAAATTGATCTTTTCAATGTTTAGTTTCCATTCTACAAATGTTATACATGCAAAATCTTTGTATTAGGCTATAATGCTATATAGTGGATCCTATTTCTTAGTGGATTTCTCTTGGCAAAGTCTATTCTCATGATGATATTGGCATTACATAAATTGTTAAAAAGTCTTTAATGGCCTCCATCAATTTCCTTCAAGGGTTATCAAATTATGTGAAAGAATGGAGGTTTAACCAAAAAACTTGCTATGGAATATCAAAGAACTGCTAATGTCCTCCTTTGTGTTTGATCTAGTCGTTGATACCGGAGTTATTCTCTTTTGCAATTGATACTGTATTTATTTGTTTTTTTATGCAATAGTATATTGGGTTTATTGTATTGACTTGGTTAAGTGATAAAAATTTCAGTTGGTTCTGGGTGGGCCATTTCTACCGCACATTGAGCGCATTCTTCTTGATAAAGCATCCTCCATGTCTTCTCCTGTGGTTTCGGCTTCTGATGCAAAAAACCGCATTGAAATTAAAGGCATTAGCATGGTTGATGACATACCTTGCCAGTGTTGTGATATTGTGATACATGTAGAGAGGGAACCTAATTTGGTATGGGTTTGAGTTTGTACTTCTGTAGCCCATAGTCTTCTATTTCTATTTATGTTATTAAACATGATATGTAAGGGTAATCTTTCAATTATTTGATGCCAATCTTTGTGAGCTTAGATCAACGCAATGTTTCATGTTCTGTAAGCAGTCAATTGAGTTGTTCAATGTGAAATTACGTATGCTTGGAAGTCACATGGTCCAAAATGCAGCCACTGCCACCTGTGCTGCACTTTGCCTTCGTAACTTAGGTGAGTGCTCCAATTTCATACTCCTTTTCTTTGATGGTATACAGAAGCCAAACAAAATTCCTCTGATCGCTAAAAGTGTTGGTTTTAAGTGTGGAATAGTAAACTGCTATAAGGTGGATATCTTTTTTACAAACTAATTTCATCCTTAATTAGAAGAGGATATAACTCAGACATCAGTATTTCCGTATTCACATGGCTTATCTTTGTTTGTGGGGTGGGATGATTTGCTTATGTATTTTTCTTATTTCTTGTTTTGTGACTTTAGTATATGGTATGGGGGATTGAATCACATTTTAGAGAAATACGAGACATTTAAGTTATACAAGTAAAGAGATCTATTCATTGATAAGAAAAATAAAAAAAGTGAATGATGATTGGATTGATATTCGATTGATGATAAAGAATAAGAATTATTGATTTAGTTCTCTACCCTAACGACAAAAAAGGGGATTGATTAAATTATGTTGAGTCTTATTCATAGTGATGATTTATAAAATATTAAAAAAAGATATAAAAGTTGGGGCTGGAATTTATTTGATTATTTTTTAATCTACTGCCCTTTTGGATGTGTCAGGATGGAAACTTTCAGATAGTTCTATTAGGGCTGGTTTGGAGACTACATACTTGCTTGGAAGAAGCCAGGTTCTATCTCCGGGAGAAGCTGAGGCTTTAGGACTACCAAAAAGAACTATAATGCTTGATGGAGGTAGTCCTCTTTTAATCATTTTTACTTACACATACCTCTTTAGTATCTAACATAACATAACATAATTTTTTTACGGTGAATTGAGGCGATGTAGATGAATCTTTAGTAACTAATAATATTAATTTTACCTTTTAAAGATTATGTAACTGCAGTTCTTATAATTTTTTAAAATTTCTTCCAGCACATACCAAAGAGTCGGCTAAAGCTTTGGTGGAAACAATAAAGATGTCATTTCCAGAGGCACGCTTGGCTCTTGTGGTTGCAATGGCTAGTGACAAAGATCACTCTGGTTTTGCTAGAGAATTCTTTTCAGGTAGACTCCTCATCTGTTTTTGTGTTTTAGGCATGAATTTCTTGCTATTTATAATCTCATAAATAGCTCTGTTATATATATATATATATATATATATATATATATATATATAAGGTGAATTTATGTTATTATGGTTTTCTCCAATGATATATTGTATGTGTTTTGTTGGGGTGCGTCCGGAGACCAATGATCTTAAATGAATCTAAGTAATTATCTTAATTATAAAATAATTTAAATTAATTACGATGATGTAATCAGAATTTAAAATTTAAAAGTAGTTAGTAACTTCCAAAAATCAAGCTAACACATAAGCACGTATTCACTATTAGACGTGAGTAAATCAACAGTAATATATCATCGGTCTCCTGATCCTAATCCATATTTTGTTATCAAAAACTATACTATTAATACTCACAAGTGAGATCTCTTTTGCCTATGAGGTGCTTAGGGCTGCTAAATGGTTCTACTAAGCGCAATTTCTAACTGAGGTTTTTCTCCTGTTCCTCAGGTGTGCAATTAGATGCCGTCTGTTTTACAGAAGCTGTCATTGCTGGGAGCAAAACTCGGACGACTCCAGCCCCTGTTTTAAGAGACTGTTGGGTTCGAGTGTCGGAAGAGTTGGAAATGCCTATTCTTCATGATGGAATGACAGTATACCAAAAACTGAACAAGGGTCAATCAGATTGCTTCGAAGGCATAATGGACAATAAAACCATATTGGTTGCAGAGGAATCATTTTTTGTTTCAATGAAGGTTGCAAATGAGATTCTTCTCCGGGGAAAACAGCGGAACGAATCTGATCTTATTGTTGTGACAGGATCTTTCCATGTTGTTTCGTTAGCATTAGCTGCGCGTAACGGCTGATTCATTCTTTTTTTATTTTCACCCTTGTGTAATACTCGCCAAATAACTCCTTTTTTGTTCTAGTTTAATGTTAGGATAAAATGCTCTTACGGCAGCTTAGTTATTTACACGAGCATTTTAGTTTCCTAGTTAATTTTTTCATCAATTTAGCCATTATCTTTTAAAAAAGAGAGAACAATTAACAAATTGTCATTTTTTACTTTTATTTTAGGATAAAGGGTAGCAATGGTTCAATTATCTTATCAAATTGTACAAAAATTTACTAACTTTTGAGTAGGGTACAACTAGTTTATTAACTATTGAAAATTAGACAAAAAGTCTAACAAAAAATGTCATAAGTGGTATACCATTAGTTTATTAATTTCTGTCGAATTAGATTAATCATAGTGAAATTTGTCATCCGATTTGACCGTTGGATTGGATCAGATAGAATGAAAAATCAACAGATCGGATCGAATTGATCAGATGATCGGATTTTTTACACATCTTTAATTGTTACCCTTTATCCCTTATTTCATTATCCCCTGGCTTTTGTTTTTAATCCAAAAAAAAAAACCATAGATGTAGTTCCTATGTCAATGGCAATTGAAAAGTTGCGAAAAACTTAAAATTAAAATGAAAAATTGGTGTAGGCTTGCAAAGGCATTGATTTTCTGGTACTATTGTCCCAGACGAGCAAGTGTGGTTGCTCATATTTTAGCAAGATTTGCTTTGACGTGCCCCGAGGCTAGAATATCGATTGAGCTCGAGTCGGAAAGGCTTCTTCTACCTATCCTCCCAACCAAGGATTTATTTGCGGCAATAATTTAATAAAGTCTTCTTACCAATTTTATTTTAAGAACAATATATAGATAGACACTAGCTACTCAAATGTACTTGCTTTATATGTGTTTTTAATTTTTCAATTATATATATGGATTTATTAATATTTTAAGTAAAATCAATTTTGATATAATATAATGTATATTTATATTATCATACAGTTAAATTTGAAAATAAAACAACATAATTACATTAGTTCAAAAAATATATAATATTTCCTTAAATACAAATTTTATTAATTTCTATGATTTATTAAAATGTGGATCAAAATAATTTCACAAACATAAACAAGAATTTAAATTTTAGGATACTATGAACCTATTAATATGTCTTCAAAATTGTCAAATGCAGTCTTACAAAAAGCTTAGCTTAGGGTGTGGAGGACAGTTTAAAGTATTACAAAATTCAAAGCTTATATTTTTTTTAGATAATAAAATAAATTTATTGTTCTAAAATTTTATTGTAGCGGATAATTTAACTCTCTAGGATTTAAGACTTTTAATTATTTAATAAGTTGTTTCCCGTTAATGATAATTTATTTATTATTTAATAAATGCATTTGTCACATGATAATTATTTATAATGAGCATAACTTTTATCATTGTTATTCATTATTATTAAATATTAAATTAATAATAATAATTTCATAAATTAAAGTCCAACAAATTCGTAGAAGATCCATAACATCAATAGTGGCATGGATTTATTATTGAACAATTGGATACAATTATTTCAAATAAAAATTATCAATGATGAAATCATCTAAAATGGAAAATTATAGATAGGAAAATTATATTTTTATATAATTTTTTATTTCAATTATATAAAAAATAAAAAATAAAATTGTATTATTTTATATTTTAGCATACATTCATTTAATTTTAAAGTGAGCATATATAGAAAAAGTTTTATGACACATACCTTTTAAAATGAAAATTTAATGAAATAAATTAGAGAATTATATTTATTACATAAATTTGTAACCAAAAAACTAAAATTAAATACAGATACATAGTTATTTATTAGTTATTTATTCATAATTGACTTTTGCACTACTTAACAAATTTCTTCTTCTTCATATATTCACTATATACACAGCAACAAAGTACAAAGAGAATATAAGTACAACATGAGGGGAAATTAACATCATTATTAAAATTTTAATTATTAATTAATATTTTATTTTATTTGTATAAATTAGAAATTAGAAATTAAAAATTAGTAAACTTACATAGTTAATAAGTTTAATAAAATAGTAACTAAATTATTAAATTGCATAGAGCCTAAAATAATAAAAATTATAATGTTTGCAAAAGTATTTTTCAAACAAGTGCATCTGAAGATTGAACAAAATTAAAAAATATAATGGTAAAAAAAAAGCAACACATAAAATATAAGAAAACTTATAATTGATAATTACATTCTTATAAATATTTAAAAAAAATTGAGATAAATAAAAGAGACCAATTGTATTTACTAAAAGAAATAATTATTTATCATAATATTCAAAGTAACTTAAATTATCCATGAGTTATCTTAAGTAGAAACTAATTTTTTTTAAATGAAGTCTATAATTTTTTTTTCCAATGTATTTTTTAGATAATTATACATTAAAAAAAACTAAAAAACACAAAAAAAGTAGAAAAAGGCTTTGAAAGATATAAGATGATACCATAAGAGTATTATTTATAAAAGAAGACATAGATAGGTAATATACATGATTTGATTTTTTTATAATTATTTTTGAGAATAATGATCGTGTAATTAAAGCAAAAAAAAAAAAGGTCGGACAAAATCATCCAAAATTGAAAATGATACATAGGTAAAAAAAAAATGAAATTCATGAATTCTTTTAAAGATAATTAAGCATTTAAAAAAAATCAGTATAAGGGAAATAATTGTTACTTTATAAACAATGATGTTTTTTTTAGTAAGCACATAGAGAAGTAATTCATAATTGATCTTGATAAACATTTATAATAATAATAATAATATTATTATTATTATTATTTAAAAAAAAGTGGTGTTTAATGATTGGTGAATAATTGATCACTAATAAGTTTTGCTTCATTCAGTTCAAGGATACCTAAATGTCAGGTTCACGAGTAAGATGTATATATTAATTATTCATATATATATATATATATATTTTCTAACTTCAATATCTTGATAAACTATTCTTACTATAAACCTACCAACAACATTACAATTATTTTATCCAAATTATTGAATTATACTCTCTCTCTCTATAGCATGTTTGTTGTTTTGGGGTATTTATTAATATAATGTTATAACTGTCAAATCAACACAAATTAAGCTTGTGAATGTAATAGCTAGCTAGTCCATTAATGAACAAATCAAATGATAAGTCATATCTACATTCACTTAACAGAAAATGTATGTTGGATTTCTAAATTTGGAGCTTCTTATTCAATTGACTTCTTAGTCTTTGTAGCTACATATATTGCATTTTAAGATGAATAGGTTTTTATTCTATAATTAAACCATTAACAAATATTCATATATATTATATTCAAAAAAATATACAATTATTTAAATTATGTTATTTATGTTGTTTAGTCTCTTATATTATAATTAAAATAAAATATTTAAGAAATTAAATTAGAAAAATAAATTAATTTTTTAAAGGATAAGTATGTAAACTCACCTTATTATATTTATATGAATGTATTTGAAAGCAATTAGTTTATTTATATATTATAAAGAAAATAAATATAATAAATGAAAAAAAAGAGAAGTAAGTAGATTTTATACATGGTCCCGGAGGTGTTAAAGGTTGAGCATCGAGACAAAGAAAGGTGATACAAAATTTTGTCATTTGTATGCGCAGATGGATTGCAATGAGGTTATCGTGGGGTAGAGTTTTGAACATAGAGCCGGGAATCTTCGCGCAGCTTTAACCCTCTGACTCCATTTATTGTGCATGTCTCTTAATTATTCTGTGTTTTTTTTATATTCACATCAGTATCAGTGTGAGTGAGAGAATTAATTTCCGGCTATTGTTAAAAAAATAAATACAAAAGTAAAAGAAAATATTTTAAAATATTATATAAAATAATATAAATAATATCTTAACTAAAATATTAAATAAATTTAAATTATAGACATTAAATATAAAATAATAAATTAAATATTTTTTAAATAATATAAATACGTAAATTTAATATAAAAAATTATATATTATTGTTTTTTGAAAGAAAAAAAAATTTACTCAAGACAAGTAATAATTAATATTTCAAAAAATATCTACCAAACCTTTATTACAAATTTTTTATTTGTAAAAACCAATTAAATAAGTAGTATATATATATATATATATGTTTTTTTTAATGATTTAATTATCTTGTTTTAAAGTTTTAGACAAATTTAATTCTAAAATTTTAATTAACATAAAATTGAATGTTATGGATAAAATTAACATATTAAAGAAGGTTAAATAACACAAATTAAATATTATGTGAAGTTTGATTTCATCATACTAATTGTAAAAATATTTGTTTATGAATTCAACACAAAATCATACTTTAAGTTTTAAGTTGGATGGAGCCTTACAAAATCATCCAGATTTTAGCACGACCAAATTTACATACATAAGTGATTCAAATAATAATAATAATAATAATAATAATAATAATAATAATAATAATAATAATAATAATAATAATAATAATAATAATAATAATAATAATAATAATAATAATAGTATAATTAATGAAAGATCCTCTCAATAGATTGGGTGGGGGTGATGGGACCTACAGTACTGGCTAGTACGCAGTAGTGTCTTAAACTTTTGCTGCTGCTATGTATACATGCATGTCTAGCTATTTATTGGTGATTACATTGCAGTTGGGTTATAAATTACTTTGTCCAGTACTCTTTATTCAATTTCCATTCCATTCTCCTCAATTTTTATAAATTAATTTCAAATCGACCATTATACCAAAAAGATTATAAGAGCGGTAAATATCAATGGCATCCCTTAGATTTGCACAAATAGCATAGAAGTTCCTATGGTTTCTTCTTTTTTATCACACATGTATTGATTTATATACTACTTTTAAGAGATGCTATTGAGTGTGTATAGATAATTATAATATAAATTTATTATTGTTAAATTTTAGAGATTTTCATGCATTGGAATGAATCAGTTAGAGTAGTGTTGAAAGTAAAATCAATTCTTAATTGTGTTTGTTTGAATTTTTTCATATATGTAAGTACGAAGAATTGTTAATCATTTAAAGATTTTTTTTTTAAAAATGATTTTCTAAATTTTTTTGGTTAAATGCTTTTTTATAATCGTTTTATTTTAACAAATTAATTTTTTTATTTTAATTTTAAAAACAAATGACATTTCATATATTTTTCTTGCTATGATTAGTTTTCCAGCCATTCATTTTCAAAGTGGACTTGTGTGATATTTTTTCCAAATTTGGTATCAGTATACAATTTAACCATACCTCAAGGGTGTTATTAATATTTACTCTTATAAGAACATATACTTTTCGAGATAAAGGAAGTCATTAATTCAGATTTTAATGACCTCTCAATTTCAACTACAATGGCTATTTTTTAAAAAATTAATCTGCATGTTCATGTCACGGAGAACCAGAGAAGTGTGAAATAAACATGATATATAAGAATAGAGAATAAATAAGAAGCCACACTTAAAGCATTTTATTTTTCTCTTAATGCTCAGGGCGATAGTACGTTTATCTATATATTTAGTATTCTCTTTAAGATATTATAATTAATTTCATCTATAATTTTTAGTTTATATAAATTACTCTCCCATATTTTTAAATTTGAAAATTTTAATTTTTCAATTAATTTAACGATGTTATGGTTAAATAAATAAACTTTTATGTATAATATTTATGAATTATAAACTAGTTATATGAATAAAAAAATATATACTCTACTTAATTTAAAATTTAAACTTTTAACACTCAATAATTCCCATTAAACTCAATAATTCCCATTAAACTCAATAATTTAAACAAGTTTTTATTAGAATGAAATATATATAATATTTTTACAATTAAAAACAAGTGGTATCTTAGACTAATACTATTTTTTAACGAGTATATAATGTTTCTCTTCAATGCAAATCATAAATCCTCTATTATCTACACTAGTATCCTTATACTTTCGTTTTTACTAACTCATTTCATTAAATGCCTTACATTGTCACATCACTTAAAGAAATTAAATCTAATTCAAAGACATTGAATGTTTGTAATTTGCACGAATAACTATGCAATTTTAATAAATAATTTGATTAATCCATTTAAATTAAACAATATGATATGATCTATTGTATTCGAATTGTATTGACATTATTACAAAATGAAATATTTAAGTAGATATATAAAATCGATTTTTGGAAAAAAATCGACTTATAATGAATTTAAAGTTGGATCGGTATAGAAACGATGTTATCCACGTAAGACGTAGCATCAGTTGACGTGTCGAAACAACGCTATCCACGTAGCATAGCAATGGTTGACATATAGAACCGACGCTATATACGTGGATAAATTCTTTTTTCTTGTTTATTCTCCAAACATATATTATTCTAAGCGCTGCATAACTCTCAAAAACCTAAAACCTCTTTCACTTATCCTCCACTCTTTCTCATTTTTCGGCCACCTACGACCACCAATTCTAACGCTAGTTAGTGAGTTTTCTTCTTCTCTAACTAATCTTTTAGATCCCCTATTTTTTTGAGCAAAATACTCAAATTTTTTATACTCATTTCTCACTTACAAAACACCATTTTTTTCACTTTATTTACTCTTGTAAGTATTTCTATTAATCATACGCACTTATGATTCATATTTTTTCTGTTATTATGTGTTATTATTTATGTATATAAATTTTTGTATTATATATGTAGGTTTGTATTATAACATTAGGAGAAAAATATGATAATCTTGAATAACATAGAACATTACTATTATAATTTTTCTACTATTAATTAATATTTTATTTTTTTATTTTTTTTGTATTATTTAAACTATTTGTTAAATATTTTTTTTCCTGCTATTATCTAGTCATCGAATATATGTTTTAATTTGAGTATAATATAAAAAAATGAGTAAATTTTGTAAAAATTTAAAGTCGGTTAAGAACGGACTTTAATACCCTGTTTTGCAGTAGTGTGAAATGGATTCGAACTCGGGTTGTAAAATATATAATATTCGAATTTGGATTAGATTTGAATTGACAAATTTTATAATCTTTTGCCATCTAATCCAGATATAATTACTATTAAAATTAGATTATTAATGTGTTATATTCAATTTTGTATATATCATAATTAAATTAGATTATTAATTAATTTTAAAAAATAAAAATAAATATTAAATCTCTATAATAATTTAATAATTGTCCAATCATATTTCTTATTCTTCTAATTTATTTAGTTATGACTATGAATAATATATTTTGTTAGAGATACATAAATTTAAAATTTAAATTATGTGTATATTGTGTTTTCTATATAATAATAATTCATAAATAAATTTTAACATTAATATGAATTTATCTTATCTAAAAAATCTAATATGTTCGAATTTGAGAACAATTAATTTAAAGTAAAAATCTTCAGATTTATCTTAAATCGAGCCGGAGTCAAATCATTGGAAAATAAATAATTTTGCTTCAATGATCACCCATGATCTGATGACAGAAAACCAAGAATTCATGAAATTACATCAATCCTATCTCTTCAATGGGAATGTTAAATGTACCATCTCTTATTGATGCTCTCAAAAACCACGAAAGCTTGTGAAAAAACACAATATATATGTATAAAATATTGCATGCATATATTTGATTCTCTCGTTAATTTTAAGGGATTAGGGTCTCTAATATTTGGTTATTAGTTTAAAAATGTGTGTAACTTAGTCTTATTGTTTTAAAAATAGGAATAAATTAAAAACAAATCATATTTTTTAATAATATTTTATTAAATATTTTTGAAAGTTTATATTTTAATATGAAAATATTAAATAATATAATATGTTTTTAATTAACTAATTTTTTAAAAACTAAATGACTAAATGACATAATTTATAAGAGATCATATAATACAAATCACATGACATCACTTCTTAGGGATAATTTAATACAAATCACTAAATCTAAGAGACATCTATGATATTTTTCTTAATTTTTAATATATTTTAAAAGATTTCTTTTTACAAATTTATATATTAAATGCGTGAATTAATAGTTATTTTATATAATATAATTATTTTATTACATTAAAGTTGATAATTCATACCACCATAATACCAAAATATTTATATAATAAATATATTTTATGAATAGTTATTTTGCTTAATGTAATTTTTTTATTACATTAAGGGTGACAATTTATACAGTTTATGTTTATCCATATAATGAGTATGTGATTATTTTATTTATGAATATAACATATTTTTTTGAACTAATAATTTTTACATCAAGACCATATTATATCTCGTATTAATTAAAAATATATATTTAATTAATATAAATTATTTTTAAGAAAAAAATATTATTCATGTAGGATTAACATATTAGATAGTAAAAATATTAATGAAATAAGTTCATATATTATTATATTATTTTGAATTATTTATTAAATAAAGTTACGAAATTATTATCAATATCATGATAAATCACTTATATATTTATATTATATTTGGATATTATTGTTTTTAAAATAATGATTATTATATATTTATTCATGTAATAAATTAATTAAATATTTATTTTAAAAGTATTTCTTCAAATCATTTTATAAAATATTTTAATATCAATTTTATTTATTATAATAAAAATAAATTAAAAATTTATATTTAAAGAATTATTATTTTTATATGAAATAAAAAACTTGAAACAATAAAAGTTATTATTGAATAATTAATATTATTATATATTTATCAATGATTTATTTTTTTTTTCTTTTATTTTATAATTTTTTTTAGAGAATTACTAAATAATTAATAATGTAATATATTCACCGCTCTAACAAAATGACAAGGATTGAATTTCCTGTGGGTCATGCATAATCTCTCGATAAAACTTTTGATTATGACGCTGTTTTCGTTCTTGTATTCATGTATTAAAATGAATTATACTTAGGTTCGGATAAAATGATCGGGAATGATATTTTCACAAATATTGTAGTTATTATTATAAAAGAAATTGTGAAATGTTTATTTTATATCTATTTATTTATGATTAATTATATGTTAATATTATTATTTTTTAAATAAATTTATAATTAATAAATTATTAGTTTAATAATAATAATTTAAATTATAATAATATCACCATTTTAAAATTAATGTTAATAAATTATTATAATAAAAATAATAATTTTAATTGTGTAAATATCTTCTTCCAACAAAACTTATTCAAGGTTTAATTATTTAGTTTATTTTATTTTTAATTTTTTAAATAAAAAATTATATGTTTATTTTCTTACTATATAAAAAAATATATATTTATTTACGTAGTACAAAGATATATATTTTTTATTAAAATAAAAATAAAATTATATATATATATATATAATATTATTTTATGTAATTAAATAAAATTTAAAAGAAGGATAGGCCGAAATATCGGGCACGACGGTAAGGGAAGGGAAGGGAAGAGGGAGGTCTATAGAAATCGTAAATGGAATCAAGTTGGTGGTATCCCACATTGGTCTCCGACATCCACAAGATTGCGACTACACAATTCCCGATAAATCCCTAAAGATCTCGAGCCAGTCCAATACGATGCACATTTAGTGGGGGCCTTAAACAAACATATTTGAGTGAGAGAGATTAATATGGGAGAGAAATTACTGAAATATAGCTCAGCATATATTGATTGATTGATGAGAAATTATTGATGTTATTAAAATAAGTGATTAGGTGATATTATATATAAATAAAATTGAATATAAGTTTAATTTTTTTTTATATAAAAAAATATATATTTAATGAAAAATAAAAATAATAATAATTTAATTATTAGCCGTGTATTTTAAAAATAATAAATAATAAGTAAGTAAGTAATAATGTTTTGCTCATATATTTCGTGGGTAGAATTTAATGATGTTCTCGATGAATACCCATTTTAATAAAAGTAGTAGGCTTATTTATGTCACCCTGTGTTTTTAAATTTTGTCCCATTTTCCCATTTATTTCTCAAGGAGGCTATGAATGATGACCAGTCATCATTCGTATGCAATTTTCTGTTTATGTGGGGTTAATATTGTACGAAGCTACTGTGCTCCTTTCTAATCTATTTTCTTTTTCCAACTTAGATCGTATGTACGAGAAGGGAAATGCTAGGCTCAAATAAATATAATTATAGGTGTTAATCCAAATTCACGTGCATTATTTGAATATATATATATTTTGTTTATTACAGGCACTAAATCGCATCCATGCATAGGCTCAAAACTCGAAAATTATACAATAAATGCACATTTAAAAGAACAAAAAAAAAAATTTAAAAATAGGAATGTAAATATGATAGGTTTTATTGACATAACCACCCAAGCAGATGTAACTTAAAAATTCTCCAAGTTAGAATTTTTCCTTAGATATCATTTAAATACAAGCATTAAGGTATATCATAAAAATAAATATAATAGGTTTTTATTTTATATAAAATAATATTATTCAAATATACATAGAAAGCAGAGGCCGAAGGTTGGTGAGGATGTTAAAAGTGAAAACGAGGGAAGAAAAAAAGAAAAAAAAAAGAAGTTGAATGAAGCCAAAATACAGTGGATGTAAATTGGAGTCGAACAAACGAAGAGAATAATAGTAAAACACAGTGAGTAACGACTGAGTAATATAGTCTTGAAATGAAAATGCAAATATGCCTGAGAAACTTAATATGTAATTACTCCTCACTATCTTTGTCACTGACTCCCACCATTCACTCTGCAGTAGTAACATCATCCTCTCCTCCACTGTCCACTACTCAGATCGATAACATTGAATTCATACAGCCATGCACTAAAAAAAAAGAAAAGGAAATTAATTAATATTAATAATGATGATTTTACAGACGAAGAAGAAGGAAGGCTAGGGTACATAGTATCATAGTAATGTATGTGTGCTTTAATGTGGGATTCCTTATCGCAGGCACGGAGATGCCGTGTCTGCATAAGCATTGAAAGCCTACTCCTCTCTCCTCTCTTCAGTTCCTCCATTTAATCACCCTTCAGACAACTGGCTCAGAATTTACTGTTTATCTTCGTTCTTACTTTATACATTTGTTAGTTAATTAATTACGTTTTTTCCCCATCAAATTCAAGTTTCATTCACACACATTTGGTGAATTTTTAACTTATAATACATTGATATATTCTAAATAACATAATTTTATTATTTTTATTATTATAAATTTTAGTTGTTTATTTAAAGTAAGTTCCTCAAAAATTATACTATATTTTATTTTTATTTTATATTATTTAATATACTTTTACTTTCATTAATTCATAATTATATTAACATATATGCTTATCAAATTTCTTTTCATTTTGTGGGATTATATTTGATGCACTACATCGTTGAACTTAATATATAACCAAAAACCTTTGTAATAAGTTTATTAAATATAGGAGTGTGTATCAGGTTTAAACTGTTTATTTTATACTTATTCGATTCGATTCGATCATCTCATCCGATTGAAACATCCTAATCTGCAACCGATCTGATCACCTTTCAAATTCGATATAAACCGATTTGTATTCTATTTGGATTGAATATGTTGAATCCGATGACTCCGTGACCTATTCGAATTGGATCAATTGAATTCAATCAGACCAATAAATTTAATTAATTTTATTTTTGAATAAAAAATTTAAATTTTCGCATAACATAAACTTATTTTTGGTTAGAAAAAACCTTAAAATATGATTAATAAAAGAATAACTAATTAGAATATAACTAATATATAAAATATAATTATATATTTAAGAATTTTTGATTGGATCATATGAAATCGGATGATAAATAATGAAATCTATCATCATATCTAAACCTAATGAATTGAAAAATTTTTAGAATGATCTTAGGGTCAGATTGAACCATTAAAAAAATTAAAAGATTAAATTATATAGATTGATCGCCACAATCAAATCATCGTGATTAATGAAACTATCATCAATATTTTGTTCGATACATATTGCCAGCTAGTTGTACTATCTATATACAAGTATAAAACAAAACAACATGAAAAGTGTCGAAGCCCATCATGTCTCCGTTAGTATTATGCTTCTAATGTGAAGAAGTACTAATGCAAGTATTTATATATTCTTTTTAACGAGAGATTTAGAATTTATATTAATTATTTTTTAATCATATGCGAAAATTTTTGAATTTTAAAAACTTAAAATTTAAAATTCAATTGGAGTTAACACAATTCTATTTATTAATTGTTAACGTATATCTAGTAATATATATATATATATATATATATATATATATATATATATATATATATCTGCTAATGTATATCTCTTTATTTATGACATATCTATATTTAGTTACTTTAGACATATCTAGTTTACTTGTAACTCTTATATAAAGGCACCATGTATATTCATTTATTTACAGAATAAAATACAATCATTAAGTATTTCTAACATTAATAAATTTTTAATTATAATATTAATAAAATTATAAATAAATTAATATATAAAATAAAGTGTGATTATTTTAATTTTAAATTTTGTGATTCGTGTTCATATTTCTCAATTTAAATTCATATTTTTTTTAATGTTATAAAAAATTAAATATTTTTAATTATTTTATTTATTTATAATTATAAAAAATTCAATATAATAATAACACATAAAAATTAATAATTGATTCTAATTAAAAAATAATTATCATATTGTATTAGATTTATGTTCAGAATTATAGCTAAAATTACTAATTTTTACTCAATATATTAACAAAACTAAATAATTTGAATATATTTTTACTAAAATAAGATACATATAACATATATTTTCAATTAAAAATAAATAATAATTAATATTATTTTTAATGTATATCTGTTTCACCTGTTGGATGTAAATCCTAAAATTGACACTGTATATAATTTATATATAATTTTATAATTATTATACTTAAAAATTTACCTAACAACAAAGTTGTGTTAAATCACTTGCCACTCTTTACCGTCAAATACATCCGTCACTGACGAGACTCTTGTTTTTCTTTTTTTGAAAATTGTGAATTTGATTTTTGTTTTAATTCAGAAACAAAATCCATGAAACATTGAAATCAAAGGTGCATGCCATACCAACAGATTAGCTATTTATACATACAACGAATGACAGACAGCTCGATCGTCTCTGCTTTCATACATACAACTAATTTGATTGAAAAGAAAAGACATAGATGCATGCATGCATGCATGCATGCATGAATCTAATATTACAGAATCATCAATTACTTTTGATCAGTACTATGATATGCAATATTCTCCGATTAATTAATTAATAAATCAATGCATTCATCACTGTATAGTTAGGTCTCATTTATATTAAACTCCATCGTTCCATCTTTTCCAAACTATATATTTCGTTATTTCTCTGCAGCCTCAGGTTATATTCTCTGCGGCTAGCTTCTTCATATATATCTATAATAAATAAATAAATAACGTCGTGCATGTTTTTTGTTAACATTTTCTATTTTCTAATTTTTTTTTTCTCAAAAACTTAAAAGATTAAAAAATATTTTGTTATTATTTGAAATTTTTAAGTTTTTAATCATTTTAAAAGTTTATTTAAAATTGTTCCTTTTAAAAAGTTTAAACATATATACCTAATTAAAAAAAAATCATTTTAAAAAATTAAAAATAAGAAATTAAAATTATTAGCAAACGCAACCAAAATTAAATCACGATTCTTAATCTAAATTAAACATAATTTATAAGGTTCTGGCAGGAGGCTTTTGAGGTACACCTCGATCCTCCCTTGCATAACGGTTCCCTTTATTATTTTTCTAGGGAGGCCAGAGATTCTTACTGATATCCGCGAAAATAGAACTCAATAACATGTATGTAACGGTAAAGTAAGGAAAGTATTAGGGTTGAAATCCAATACTTAATAAAAAAAATAATATAATTAATAAAGAATATATTTTAAAAACAATAAATAACATTATTTTTTTTAGAAAATTACTATTTCCATACAAATGTAAACCTATATTTATTTACTATTATTTAATGATATTTATTTATTAATATATTATATATTTAATAATATTTATTTTGTAAAAATGAAATCTTTTCTCTAACAATAATAAATATTATAATTATTGTTATCAATAAAGTTAATCTTTTTCAATACTAAGTTAGTACATCTATATTTTTTCTCTCCCAACTGAATTCTATTTTTGTCATTATCTATTCGAAATAATACGTAAGTGAGGAGTCGGAATATGAACAACAAATGTAAACACATGATTACTTGGTTTAAGCTGTAATAGTATTCAAATGATTTAAATGATTATATTTTTTAATTTAAACAATATTTAAATAATATATTAATTTTTTAATAAAATATAAGAACTGATGATAAATAATAAGTGATATTTTTGTATATAATATTATTTATTATTATTATTATAAATAAATATTTTAAATTATTATAATATTAATTAAAAAAAAAACGAACACCACATAAACACCTATAACAACTCTTCACCCTATAGAAAACAAATAGCCTGAAATAGTTGATTGTGATGCTAATTGGATCCCTTTCATTTCACTCTTGGCCTAGCCTGGCCTGGCCTGGCTCTCTCGTATTTAATCCTACTACTGACATACTTTTCTTTTCTTGATCTTGACAACCACTCTCTCACTCTATCGATATCTCTTCGAGTCCTTTTCTTCATTATACTTTTTTTCTTTCTTTCTCTCTCTGAAACCATTTTCTCGGCACTTTCTTTCCCACCTGTTAATCTAATTAACTACTTCAGAACAACAACAGCCAAAAAAATGAAAATGGATGATAGTTTATGTGAATTTTTCGAAGATAACGAATTTTCTGATGCCAATAACTTGGCTATTGGAGAAGATCTTTTTAGTATTTTGGAAAGCCTTGATGGTCATCATCATCATCATCATCATCATGATGGATCAGCTAATAATTTATTGGACTACTTTCCTCCTTCAGATCACACTCTACCTTTGGGTCAAGGAATTGCTTTTAGTTTCAAAGAAAGTCGTGAAGAAACTGCAAGATTAGTTTCTCATAGGTCCACTTCCTCAAGCACTTTTCAAGACTTAGAAGCAGCCCAACTTGAAAGTAATTCCCCTAAAACCAAAAGATTGAAGCTAATTTCTTGTACTAATTCAGAGGAAGCAAATCCGGATGGGCAACAAAAGATTTCTCATATAACTGTTGAGCGCAATCGTAGAAAGCAAATGAATGACAATTTGTCTGTCTTGCGCTCTCTTATGCCTTGCTTCTATGTCAAACGTGTAAGTATCTACTTTTAGCTTTCTTTTTTAAGTCTTTTATAAATGCTCTTAATTATTACTTTTTTATTTTTCATTCAAAACCTTCCAAAGTCCAATCCATGTGAAAAAGGAAACATATTAAAGTTTTATATGTTAAGAAATGTTAATAACACGTCAATTTAAATACATATTTTCACATGTATATCACAAATTACTATTATATTTAGAAAATTGAATTAATTTTTAAGTTTACATAATAATTCTAACACATTATGCGATATAAGAGATGTGAGTCTTTATATATAAATCAATTTGTAAAGTTGTGGTGAAATTAACTCTTAAATCTGAACTCTACCTTACATATGTTATAAGGTGTTACTTGGCCAGTACTTATATTATGTAATAATTGAGTTTATTGAGATTTGAACACATGATTTTTAAAATTGATATTAGGTTAAATTAAAGTTATTGAAAGTTAATTAATGGTTATTTATTTAATAGGGAGATCAAGCATCAATAATTGGAGGGGTAGTGGACTACATAAATGAACTACAACAAGTACTACAAACACTGGAGGCCAAAAAGCAAAGGATGAAAGTTTATAGTGAAGTATTAAGCCCTAGAGTAGTAGTTTCATCAAGTAGTCCAAGATTACCTTCACCACTAATTAGCCCTAGAAAACCACCACTAAGTCCTAGGCTTAGTAGTGTTCCAATTAGCCCAAGAACCCCACAACCAAGTAGCCCATATAAGCATAGATTGCAACAACCTGGTTATCTATCTCCAACGTCCCAGCTGGCATCTCCATCTTCATCAGCTACTAATTCTAATTCCAATATTAATTATGATAATATTGTGAATGAACTCTTTGCTAATTCAAAATCATCAATTGCTGACGTGGAAGTGAAATTTTCTGGTTCAAATGTTCTTTTAAAGACACTATCTCCTCGTATTCCTGGACAAGCTGTTAAGATCATTTCTGCAATTGAAGACCTTTCCCTTGAAATTCTTCAAGTCAGTATCAATACCGTTGATGAAACCATGCTTAATTCCTTCACCATTAAGGTACTCTCTTTTTATTTTAACTATTATTAGTCACTATTAATTAATGAACTAATTTGATTAAATTGTTAAATTTAAAAAAATAAAATAAAAATAAAAAATTATTTATTTTAAAAAATGTAATACATATTACATCATAATTAATATAAATATTTTATATTATTTAAAATTTATTTATTTCGATGATAAAAAATGATTTAAAGAAATATTATGATAAATTAAAATAATATTTAGATGAAACCATTTAAATATAAGAATATTAATAAATAAAATTCGATATCATTTGAAAATATTATTTTCTCTAAATTATTATTTGTATTGAGATTGAGAATTGAACAAAGAAATAAGAAAAGTCGGAGAAGTAAAAGTTGTTTACATGCATTGGCGAAGACTGTAAAAACAGTAAATGAGTATCTTGAAAAGCACAACGCATAATATATATGCTGAAAACTAGAATGTGTGTTTTAAATATGGTCATGATGTTATTAATAAATAAGCACACAGATTGAAAGAAGCTATATAATGATTGGTGTAAATGACATATATGTACGTTAATTTTGTCTTTTATATATATATATATATATATATATATATATATATACATATAGATTGGGATCGAATGCCAACTCAGTGCTGAAGAACTCGCTCTTCAAATACAACAAACATTCAGCTAAGTTCCTTCCATTAATTTTATAAGCTTTTTTTCATTATCACGTCTTAATTATAATTAGGCCTCACAAAGCCACCCTTTCTCTCTCTGATCTCGCTTTGAAGTTAATTAATTGCAGTAATAAAAGAGAATTGGTTGGAGGCACTTAATTATCGTCCTTCTTAGCTACCTCTTTGAAGAGATGTGTAACTTTAGTGCAGTCTTAACCTGTTTTAATTATCAATGTTAACCCCTTTTGTAATTTATCTATCATCTTAACTTGTCAACCTTTAATTAATTATTATTTGCATGAATTCCATTTTCATTTCTCATTAACTTTTTTAAGCTCAACGTAAGTGGATGCTATTAATTTACTTCTTTTTCTTAAAAAAAAAATTAATTCTCTTAAAATAATTGGGTATCAATGACTTATTCAATAACGATTATGTGTTATATATATATATATATATATATATATATATATATATATATATATATATATATATATATATATATATATATATATATATATATATACATACCACTGGTATATATATATTTTGATAAAATTTAATTAATTATCAAATTTATATCTACCTAATGATATTGGTGTCCACTATATAATATTAAGTATAAATTAATTAACTAGGACAAAAATAATGTATTAATTTTTTATTTTTTGGAAAGGAGAGAATTGGCTTTTATTATTGACTTGTCTGAAATAATAATTCAATTGTTACAAAAATAATATGTAGTTAAATTAATGCAAGGAGATCATAACTCTTAAGTTACGTACAATTATATTATTATTGATTGTAATTTATTACAATTCACACGGTGCATAAATAGTGGTATAATTCATTAAAAAATTATATGGATAAATATAATAAATACTAAATCATTAGATAATAAGTATGACTAAGATAATTTTAATAAAGAAATAAATATCACAAATTATTTTTTAATTATTCGAAGAAAATAATTATGAAAAAATAATTACAATGATACAACAAATTTATCTACAAGGTTAAGTGATATCTATAAATTCTTTTTACATATTTAATATTATAAGTATCTACACATAAATTAAGAATCATAACTCAACTTCTCTCACATGATTAAAAAATGACAACTAAATACTTTATTTACTCTTAGTCACATAATAAGACTTAAATCTTATATCTTTCTATAATCTCATTATTAATTTAAGCATTATAATATTAAAATGTCTCATCGCAAAGTGATTCAAAAGTTATAATGAGTTATTCTATTTCATAGATCCACAAAAAATAATCATACTTATATTTACAAAAATCAAAATCAATAATTATTTATATAAAAAATTAGAAAAACATCTCTTCTTTGCATTTTCTATAGACTCTATAAATAATATGAGTCATCCTATTTTAAAAGGTTAATGTGAAAAGAAATAATACTTATACTACTTATAAATTAACCTCACAATATTATCAATATAAAATATGACTACGTATTTTTTTATTCTAATACTCTATCCCTTTACAACCACTGACTCAATGACTCAACAAATTAACTTTTGATATAATTATGCACTATTAGCCAACTTTTGATATAATTATGGATTATTTATGGCTAATTAATTATTATAACACTCGCATATAATTTATAAGAAAAAAAATAAAACACAAGCATATAGGAATTGTTTGAAAGTATTAATACATAGCGTATTGATATTTTTATATTATCTTTATTGTTATTTTGGTATTCTTTTTATTCTTATTTTTAATTGATATCTTTGTAATATTCTTATTTAAGTTACTAATATTTATTTTGATTTGTTTTAATAATAATGTTAACCTTAAATTACTCTATTTCATTCAAACTTTTATTACAATTGAGAAAAATTTGTACAAATAGCTTAAATAAGTATATTTCATAAATATTAATTAAGAATAAAGGTTAAAAAAGAGAATCCAAACAGAAATAAAAATACTTTAAATCCCCTGTTGTATGTATATATGACATCTACTGTTGCATAAACATATTTAGTGCTGCTATATTTAGTTATACGTACTTATAGCAAGAGTCGGGTCAGATTATTTTTTCAATTTCAATTATCGTGAGCAAAAAAGAGAAATAGTGTGATAACTATTTAATTCTTAATTTTTAGTTACTTAGTTTTAGAATTTAATTTTTTTGAATTTTTTTGTTTTGATAATCAATTTTTAGTTTTGATTTTAAAAGTAGAAATTAAATATTACTTGTTTGTTAATCAATTTATAATTTTCAATTTAAAACTATGTAAGCCATTAATTTTAAACTTTTTTTTTTGATAAATTTTCATTAAATTTTGAATCTTTAATCATTATGAGTAAGATTAAATTTGATTGAGCATAGTTAAATTATTAATTTTTATGTCAAGAAATAAATAAAAAATAAGCTTTTGAAATCTGATGGTTTATATATTTTAGTTTTTTGTTCATTTTTACTGGACATTTTCTTAAGGTAAAACAAGTCTTATTATTTTTATATAGTTAAATACAGAAAGAAATATTATAAATATAAAAATAATAACGAATAAAAGGAATTCTTAATTTACAAGGTTTTGGAGAATAAAAAAATATAAATTATAAAATTTACAAAACAAATATTATTTAAGATTGTGACCAAAATATGATGATTGTTTTTATAAGAGAATAAAAATAATAAAATTAATTATTTAATCCTATACCGAAATCATTATGAAACAGACCCATATTGGATGATAAAAATAATATTTAAAATTAATATCAAGTAAATGCAGTGTAAACTAATATTTAAGTGAGTATCAAAGTGTGAAACTTGTAATGGATACAATATTGGATGATTAATGCTTAGTTTGAAATTAATTGTCTTTTTAAAAAAGAAAAAAAAAGAAAGAGTTTTTGATAACTTGTGAGTAAAGACTTGAAATTTATTTAAGCATATAAAAATTTAGAGATTTAGAGATGAGGTCTATGTTACGGGTGTTAGGATGATGTAATTATTTTAAAATATAATTTTTTTTAATCAAATAATATATATTATTATTCAAATATATAATTTAAAATATAAAATTAAGAATCTTTAACAACAAAATACCAAATAAAACACTTTAAAAAGCCATGAGTGCGTTACCTTGACATGTTGTCAGTAAAGTTTAACACTATGCTAATATTATTTAAAAAATTAAATTATTTTTTTAATTTTTAAAATATTTATAATAAATAAAAATAAAAGAATATAAAAAATATAGGTACAAATTTAACTGCAAAATCAAATTATATTAATGTTTTTTTATAAAAGCAGACATAATATTCAAGTAATATCGGTACATTAACGGCTATTTGGAGTAGGCCAATTGATTCAATATTCTCATGTCATTTGAATTCCTGTCGCCATTTTGTTTAATTTATTGACTACATGTTTTGATACAACGAAACATGCGTATACAAGGACCACTTTAAAAGACGACCAAAACATGATTAAAATAGAGATGAATAAAATTCACTAAATTATGTGGTTGGTGGTTGTTGGGCCTTCCATGTCAAGGTTTTAGGTTATTTTCAGACCCATTACGGTAAAAATTTAGAAGAGTGTTGTTCAATTAAATTTGACATACTAGTGTATATTTTTATTTTTTAATCGTAAAAAAAAATAGTAAATAAGTAAATATATTTTTTGTGTTTTCATTATTTTTAAAAAGTATTTAAATGATTTAACAAAAAATAAATAAAAAGTAGGTGAATGAGAGACAATATAAGAAAAAATTAACGTAATTATGATGTTAAATATTTGCCATAATATTTCTAATATTAATGTTATTAAAGATAATTTATCAAAAGTAGATAACATTTGTAATAGAAAAGAAAACTCTCATATGGAATGATGCAAGGCTTAAGTAAAAGAAAGGTGTTTTAGAATAAATAAAAGAAGCAAAGTAGTTAATCTCAACAACATAAAAGGAAGAACTTAAATTCACAAGCATAATTAACTGAAATGATGAAAAATAATAAATAATTCTCAGATTCTTAAATATATCAGATATATGTAATATGCCCTACTGTACTGCAGGCTGGGCAAGCATAAGTGGAAATTTACTGAAGTATATGAATTTATAGATTTGTCA
Organism: Hippophae rhamnoides; assembly: GCA_033030585.1. NCBI lineage: Eukaryota > Viridiplantae > Streptophyta > Magnoliopsida > Rosales > Elaeagnaceae > Hippophae > Hippophae rhamnoides. The sequence goes on from CM065432.1 coordinate 54,319,697, forward strand.
AATATTGTTCTGCTGACTCCTTTTCCAAAATCTTTCTATTTCTTCTGGAATTCGATTTGGAACTCGACCAGCTATCAAATCCCACCTGAATATTATAAAATAATTAAATAAAAATAATATTCATATTCATTTAAGAAAATGCTCGCTGAAAACAAAAATATATGCAAAGTTATTATATACACATTACTAAATGAGTAATGTATAAGTAGATATAGTAATACATTCTCTATACACTATTAGTCCCCCTTAAACTTAGGTTTTAAAATATCAAGAGTTTATTTTTTAATTCATCAAAACGTGGAGTAAAAAGTATTTTAATAAAAATATTAGGTATTTGATTAGTTGTAGCAACATAACGAACATTTGACAAAATCTTGTTAACTTGATTTGAACGAAATGAAAATCTACTTCAATGTGTTTAGTTTTTGCATGCGTGAGATGGTTCTTAACAAAATGTTTAGTATTGATTTTATCACAAAATACAATAGGTTAAGAAAAATTAGCCTTTTGTGTTCATCTTTGCAAAACTAGCTTGAAGAACATGAAGTTCATCGGCCTTTGATTCAGTAACATTGAGTTGCTTTTTTCCTCGTAAGCATCCCTTGTAATTGTTTATAAATAACGCAAATTCCCGATAAGTTAGATTTATGAGAAAGCAAGAATAAAAAAATAACACATAAATTTGATAACGGAGTTCGGCCAATCTTGCTTACGTCTCCGGATCTTCTGCAGGTCTTTTTACTGAAAGGGGAGAAATTACACAAGGTGTTTACAACACTCACAACTCACAACCCAATTACACCCAAGAAAATTACTCTCAATTTTCTCTCACAAAAGCTTTTCTCTCTAAGCTTTTCTCTCAATTGGAATGAACACTTTGGATGATTAATTCATTACAATTACACATCTATTTATAGGAAAATTCACTACTTGAATTACTCCTTAAATTAATAGTTCCTTAAATTACTCCTTGAATTAAGCTCTTTGTTTTGCTCCATGAATTGCTCTATGTTTTGTTCCTTGTTTTGCTCCATGTTTTGCTCCATATTTTGTTCCTTAATTTGCTCCTTAAATTAAGGAGCTTTATAACAGTAATTCCAAAAGATTGAGTTCGATTCGTCTTATGTTAAGAGCTGTTATGAATCCACGATAATCTTAACCAATTCCAAGTAGATAATATCTTTGCGGTGAAAAAGATTCACCAATTGCAAACAGATAATGAGATAAAGCTTTCACACTTGCAAAATACTCATTCATATACAAATAACCTTTCTTAACCTAACTGAGTTGATTATGCAATTTCATAACTGGAGTATGAGATTAAAAATGAAAAACTTTTGATAGAACACACCATTGATTAAGGAAGACCAGATACATAAGGAAACATAACACTACTAACAGAGTTATAAATCCAAGATTTGAGAAGGTTATTCATTTGATTCTAGGAAAAAAAAACTGGATTCACCGTAAAAAAACTAGGAGCAGGAGAGAAGATAACCTTTGTTGAAATAGGTTGAGAAATATCAAGAAATTTCTTTGATCCATATGCAATCACAACACTTTTCAGTTACTCACGTCAAAGAAGGTAATTCCTATGATCCAATTTAATTGAGATGCTAGGATTGGTAGGAATTGAAAATGGTATAAAGGAATTGAAATGATGAACGAAACTGTTGAAGCATTACCATCAGAGCCAATAGTTGGTGATGAGGAAGATGCCATTGCAGAAAATATGTCTTAAGATCGAGATGATGGCAAACTTTCACGAGGAAAGCAAGAATGACTTTTATGCCATAAAATGTTCAAGAAATACAAACTGAGAACGTACAAAAATAAATGTAATCAAAGTTGTTGCATTGGTGTGGTGATTATAACAATCGTTATATAAAAATGATAGCTTGATATTCCAACCATCGAGAGAAATGCTACACTAATGCTAAACACACATTAGTTACAGTACAACCTAACCATAAGTACTATACACACTTTAGTAAGCTAGTTTTGTATAAGTAGATATAGTGATACACTCTCTATACATTACTATTTATTACTTTAATGATGAAAATATTAATGTTAAAGTAATTTAAAATTTTACTTAACTATTTATTACTCTAATGTTTTTAAAAATAAAATATTACTCTTTTCTTCGAAAATGGAGTTATGACTCTCGCATTATATTGTCTAATTTATTTTTATTTTAAATATCTAATAGAATCCTTATAGTATTTATTCTGATTATAAATAAAGAGTGATTCTCATTAATTGATTTTAAACTACTTTCATTTTCCCAAATTTGTGAGTTTTCTAATTATAAAATGGATGATAGAGGTATAGATTTTTTTTCTTCTTCTTTTCATTCTTAAATGAGTAATATAATATATATAAATTTATAGATTAGGTAATTTTAATCTTATTATTACAAAAAGTAAGATAATTTAATCACATAATTATCAAAATAAATAATTTTATTCGTAAAATTAATAAAAATAAGTTATTTTAGTCTCATAAGAGAACTAATTTTTACACTAAAGTATACAACTTTAATGAATAACATAATTTAAAATGTTTAATTTAAAAATTATGAGATTAAAATACTCATTTATAAGTAATAATTCTACACTTAATGTAATTAAGTCCACTTAAAAATATCTAAGAAGGAAAATAAAAATTTGTAACTCTAATTCTCAATTATAAATGTGTAAATTGTATTACGTTGAAAACATATCTTTAATTCTAAGAAATGCTTTATTTGAATTATTATTAGTTTTAAAATATAATCTAATTAAATTAATATTCTCAGTACTTTTCATTTTTAGTGAGGACAAAGAGTGTAAGTTTACCTATTTCATCTCTTTGTCATTTTTCATCGAGACTCAAATAATACATAATAGATAACTTCTCAACTAACTTAATTTTTTTTTTTTAAGAAAATTGAATACCAACGTAACGTACTCTCTTCAAAATATTTTAATTGATTTTTATTATTGATTAATAAAGGTTATTATTTAAATGTATAAAGGTTATTAATTAAATAATAATTACCTATCTCCAACGAGTTTATGCATTCTGTAGATAAGATCTACTTCTTGTTCACTCATACTTGTCACTTCCTCTTCAAGAACTGAAAAAAATGTGAAACGGAAAAACTTATATATAGAGAAGAAAAATACAACTTAATTAGATTGACAAAAAAAGTAATTAAAAAAACACAAACAAACCTTGAGTCTGATCAAAACTATTGAATCTCGCTCTTTTCTTCTGGTTTTCAACCATAGTTTCCATAAAGAAGCTAGCTAGGGATATAAAAGTGAGAAAAGGAAGAAAAATAAAAATTCTAATATGCGAAAACGATTGTAGGATATGAATTACTAAGAGTCTTTATATAGCTAGCTAGTACTTCAATTTTCATCCGCTCTGTTTTTTTTTTTATATAATTTAGTTATTTAATCTGCAAAAAAACAAAAAAAAAAGATATTTAATTATTTAAATTTTCTGCTTGTATGGAGTGTCTGATCACACGGATAATATAGTTTTTATTTTTTATTTTTTATATCAAATGATATTGTTTTATATGATTAAAATGTATAATTTAAAATATAAAAATAAATAAATTTTAATGTTAAACCAGCTAATTAACAGAACACAACACTTGAATTTGAAGTCTCCTTTATTTGGATATTGCTGCTTATAAGATTCTAATGAAATTACATTTCGTAAAAAGAAAAAAAGAAAAAAAAAAACAAATCAATAATAATCCACAGCCAATGAAAAATTTCTGATAAACGCATAGGCTTTTCACTTTCAGCTGTCTGAAAAAAGACAAAGCACGTAAATGTCTCAGCAGAGATGAGTTAATATCGATCAGTACTCAGTGCTGCTGAGCTGCAAGAAAATGGCCACTACCGTTTATTGAAAAAAGACAAAATAGTTGAAGGCACGTTATCTCATTGATACTATTATAATCATTACCAATAACATTATTTTTTCTGTGAGTATTTATTATTTTCAAAAAAATTATATTAATTAAAAAATTCACATTATCATATAATTTATATAATCTAAGAATTATTTCTCATAAGAGCCCCTAATATCACATCCAGACTCTGTGGTCTGTAATGAGTTTTTTTTTTTTAATAGATTTTTATATTCAACATAATAATAATTAATTAATTAAAATTTTATCTTAATAATAATAATGAAAAACATTAATAATAAAAACAAAATAAATATTTTATATATTTTTATTATAATAACAGAAATAATTATAACAATATTATTACTTTTTTGTTTTTATTATTTCTAAAATACTTACTTTTCTTAACTTTTTGGTACTTTTTCTTGAAAAATGAAAAAGAATTGATATTTTAGAGCAGAAAAACATTATGGCTAGAGTAACTTACAATTTAATATTTTAGGATTTTTAAACATATAAATATTACTCTAATATTAGTAAAATATGTTCTGAAAATATGATTATCATTTTTTAAAATTTGAAATTGTAAAATAAAAAAATGATAAGTACATTAATATATAAACATCATTCTTTATTATTTTGGTGATAGATCCGGTAAATAATCGTCTCTTTCATTTCATTTGTTCGTTTGAGTTTCTTTTCAACTAATCTATTCGATTTCATTTCTTTAGCCTCTAAGATCACAACAATTCTAATAAAAAAATTAATTCTAAAAATCAATCAAAAATATGTTAAAAATACACTAAAATAAGTTTACGCAATAAAATAAATTTACCTAAATTAAAATTTAGATAAAAAAATTGAAAGCTGAGCAAACAAAACTTTTTCTCGAAACACGCTTATCAGGAAAGAGATCAGATTAATAATCAACACATTATTAGCATCCCTGATTGATGTGGGACTCAACATCCTACCTCACATTAGACGGGAGAACACAGTTCTACCAAACCTGAGTGCCAGTGGACGAGAGGGGACTCATCAGTTGATCCTATAGACTTGCTTTGATACTAAATTGAAAGCTAAAAAATCAAATTTTTTTCTCAAAACGCGCTTATCAAGAAAGGGATCATCCAGACTAATAACTAACACATTACTAGCATCTCTAATCGATGTTGGACTCAATACCCCACCTCACATCGAACGGAAGAACATAGCTAGACTCAATAAAAAATACATCACAAAAATATGATAATTTTAATAAAACTAAAAGAAAAACAAACTTACTGGGAGATCTCTCTCCTATTTAAGAAAGATCGAGAGCAAAATAAAAAAAATAAATAGAAAATTAAAAGTAGAAAATAGATACAGCTAGGAAATCTTCCTATTAATTAAAAACTTATTTGAATTAGCAAAAATAAAATAAAAAATTAAAGACTTATTTGGTACACATTTCAAATTTTTGTACATGAATAGTTATTTAGCATTGTTCAATAAGTTCTTATAGGCCAATGTCCGCAACCCATAAGCCTGTAACTTCTATGTCTTCAATGTCAATTGGATCTATACTTAAATTAAGGTGTGTATATTATAGATTATTACTTCGGATCTAAAATAAAATCAGAACTGAATTAATAAAATCTGTTATTAAAGTGTAAGAACTGATATAATGAAACTTATGAAACTAATCCAAACCAAATTCTTCAAAGTGAGTGGATCAGTTCTGTGTTTTATAATTTGTTTTTTAATAATTATCAATTTTTTAAATATATTTATTTTTAATAACTAAATAACTATCTATTAAATTTTATGTTTTAATAATCGATTAAAATTAATACTTAAAACATTTTTTTGATTTTTTTACTTACAATATTTACTATTTAATTTTGTATTAATTTAAGCATATGTCATACATAAACGATCATTTAATATAAACGATAAACATATGTTTAAATAAATAATAATATATCTTATACGTGTTTATATGAAATTGAGAATATATATTAAATAGAATTAAAGATTAATTAGAAAATAATGACCTTAAAATTATTAGTTTTTTTTATTGTTTTTGTTTACTTTGTTAATGATATGGGTTGGATTTGTTTCTATATAAAATTTAGTATTAATAACCATCCAACACATTATATATAGGTTTTGTAATTTATGAATCTAAATCAATCGAATAATTATGAGAAAACAAATAGTATGAGTTGTGTTAGTTTGGATTATATGAATTTTGAACGCTATTAATACTTGGCCCTCAATTACATGAAATTTTTAGAAAAAATTATATAAATAATTATCTCTAAAATTCAAAAACAAAAACAAGACTAACAAAATACAACTTACTAGAATAAGTATATATTTAAATGACTTCATATTAATAAAAGATTATATTATACTTATTTTAACTTAAATTTCATTCATAAATAATGCACTAATTTTTATTAAAATTTATCTAATTTTATGTATTAGAATTGAATGATTTTTCAATTGATCAAAATTTGATCGACCAAAAACCTAACTCTTATGGAACTGAGTTAAAGAAATATCTAACTCTTCATAATAAATAAAACATATGTGATCATGTTTTACTTTTACGTATCAAATTTGATTAAACACTTATTCAATTTATTATAATTCAACTTAGACGTATATTCAATCGGATAAAATTTAATAAACTTATTAAAGATGAAATGAAACATAATAATGTAGTACTATCCAACTAGTCCTATTTTATTGTGATTAATCAAGTAGTATTAATAGTCACAATAATAATAACACATTATAGATTAATCGCAGAAAATAAAATCTATATGACTAAAAAGTGACATAGAATTAAAAATTTTGATTGATGTTTAATATATAACTTATATTCATCTCATATTTTTTCCAAATCTAAAAGTGGATATCAAAACTATCATTAATATTATGTAGGCAAATGTTGAAAACTCAAAAACCAAATACAAAAATAAAAATTCAATATCTCACTCTAATCCAATGAATCCATATTGTCTTAAACAACTACGAACAATGATTAACAAACAACGAAATGATACTTTTTAGAGCGCCTTATCATTGCCTTTGTCGTTAAAGATCGTTGTTGTTATCTAGTTGGATGACAAAAGGTCACCATCGTCATTCGTCGTTTGGAGATAGAAGGTTGTCGCTTATATTCGTAGTCTTCATCGCTTGTTACAGCTGTCGTTTGCATACGTGAAATTGAAATCGATGAGCCTTTAAGTTGTGATCAGTGATATGGGAAATACAGGAAGAGTGAGCAATTCAGAAATGAAAAAAAAAAATCTAATGAGTAAAGACAAATTTGAAATTCAAATAAATAAAAAATAAATTTAGATGTCCATGTTTATAATTAAAGAGTGTTATGTTACAGACTCCAGAACACTTTATTGGTCTGGACTACAATACCAATCATGTTGGAAATGAATTTAAATAATTTTTTTTTATTATTTTATTAACGTTATTTCATAAATTATGTAATTGTTATTTTTATAATTACATGTCCGTTATTTTCATAATTATGTGACCGTTACTTTTATGACCGTTATTTTCATAATTATGTGGCCATTAATTTTATGACCGTTATTTTCATAATTATGTGGCCGTTAATTTTATGACCGTTATTCTCATAATTATGCGACCGTTATTTTCATAATTATGTGTCCATTATTTTCATAATTATATGACCGTTACACATATTTTTTCAACTATAAATAGGGGCAATAGCCCTCATTTTAGAACATAACTTAACAACTCAAAAAAACAGTTCTACGGTTTTCATAGTAAAATCAAAGAAAAGAAAATTCAGAATTGTTTTCTCAGATTTACGAGCAACATAAATATTTAAGAGGTGTAGTATTCCAGACTTCATTAGTGCAATAAAGATCCGAGACAGAAAAAAGATTATGGGCTGTGTTATCCTAGGGACGACGAGGCTGTGTTTGCTTGCACAAATTTGGGCAGAGCCGCGAAACGTCTTAAAGAGAACGACCTAGTCCGTGACTCAACCCAAGCAGTTCATTTCAGGTTATCGGTAATATTGTTCTTACATAGTTTTTCACATATTTGTTCCAACAATTTTAAGACGTATTCTATCTACCATGTCTACTGAAATGTTAACTGCTGATCTTAACAAACCATTTCGTTTTGAAGAACTACACTTTAAAAATGGAGACAAAAAGATGTTATTCGTCTTAACCATGTAAAATGTCACTTTTGTTTTTATTATTGAAAAACCAGCACTACCTAATTCTCATACTAAAGCTACAATAAAGGATTTAAACACCTAGATAGAAAATTATTTATACGCAAATTTTTTTTATTCTTAATGGATTAGCTGATGACTTGTATGATTATTATAACTCTGATATTGTCTGCTAAGGAAATTTGGGAAACTCTTCAAAAGAAGTACGATACTGAGGAAGCTGTAACTAAGAAGTATGATGTTAGTAGATACATGAAGTATCAAATGATTGATGACAAATCTGTGGAAGCTCAATCACACGAACTGCAGAAGATAGCACATGAAATAACTTCTGAAGGTGTGACGTTAGATTAACAATTTAAAATAGCTATTATTATAGATAAATTACCTCATGCTTAGAAAGATTTTAAGAATACACTTAGACATAAAACTAAGGAATTTTCTTTAGAAAATCTTATAACTCGTTTAAGAATAGAAGAAGAAGCCCGAAAATAAGACCAAAGAGATGAAGTACTTGTTGCCTCAAACAACAGTACCAATAAGAAACCCTTATCTGCAATTTTGAAACCTAAAGGTAGAAATATGAAAACTCATAATCATAATAATAACTAAAACCGCAACCACCAAAATAGAAATAAAAACTATTCTCTCCAGAATGGACCTTAACCCCCTTAAGGAATAACACATTCATGTGTTAAAGTTGTAACAGACCTGGCCACTTGGCAGGGAACTACCGGAACAAGAATCATCCTGCCACGTAGGCAAACCTTACCGAAGATCAACTTATTGCTATTATTTCTGAAGTCAATTTTGTTGATGGATCCGAGGGGTGTTGGGTGGACACTGGTACTTCTCGCCATGTTTGCTATAATCGAGACATGTTCAAGTCCTACTCTGAGTCTGAGGATAAGAAAGTGTTGTTGGGTGACTCCCACTCCACTAAAGTTGTTGGTACTGGTGAGGTGGAATTAAAGTTTACCTCTGGAAAGACTATCATCTTGAAAGATGTCTTGCATAATCCAGAGATGAGAAAGAACTTAGTTTAAGGATATCTTCTTTACCCAAACTATGTGGGCTGATTTATATACAATAACTAAAAATAATATTTTTTGTTGGGAAAGAGTACGCCACTAATGGCATGTTTAAATTGAATGTTGAGTTCCTTTAATATTTGGCATGCTAGACTCTGTCATGTTAATAAACGCATAATCAAGAACGTGAGTAGCTTAGAACTAATTCCTAAACTATCTTTGAATGATTTTGAAAAAATGTGACTTTTATAGTCAAGCTAAAATAACAAAAACTTCACATAAGTCAGTAGTTAGATAATCTGAACCTTTAGAATTAATACATTATGGCATATGTGAACTTGATGGAAATTTAACAAGAAATGAAAAAAAATGCTATTTTATAACTTTTATAGATGACTGTTCAGATTACACTTATGTATATCTAATGAAAAATAAAAGTGAAGCGTTTGACATGTTTAAAATATTTATGACTGATATTGAAAATCAACTTAATAGGAAAATAAAAAGGTTTCGAAGTGATAGAGGCACCAAATATGATTCAAATATCTTCAATGATTTTTATAAAACTCATGGAATCATTCATGAAAAAACAGCACCTTACTCTCCTTAAATGAATGTCAAAGCTGAAAGAAAAAAATAGAACTTTTACTGAATCAGTAGTTGCAATTTTATTAAACTCTGGTGCTGCTTCCTATTGGTGGGGAGAAATTTTATTAACTGTTTGCTATGTGTTAAATAGAGTGCCAAAATCTACTAGTAAAATTTCATCATCTCAAATTTTGAAAAAAAATAAGAAACTTAACTTATTTTAAAACTTGAGATTGTTTAGTTTAGTCTATGTTAGGATCATTGATCCTTAAAAGAAATAAACTTACTAGTAGAACATACGAATGCGTATTCATAGGATATGTTGTGAATAGTAAAGCTTATAAATTCTATGACTGAAATGATCATAGTTATAGATTCAAATGATGTTGAATACTACGAAATTGAAGAATAGTGGGGGCTCGTCTTCTAGTTGTTTACCTATAACTAGAACTATTGAACAAAATGAAGAATTAAACACTGAAATTAGACGAAGTAAACGAGCTCGAACCCTTAAGGATTTTGGGTTAGATATTTATGCTTATACCTTAGAGTAAGATCCCCAAACTCGTAAAGAATCATTCTCTTCTTTAGATGCCAACTTATGGGAAGAAACCATAAATGATGAAATGGACTCTTATGAGTATAATAAAACTTGGCATTTAGTTGACTTACCTTATGGTTGTAAAACCATAGGATGTAAATGGATACAAAAGAAGAAATTAAAACTCGATGGTACTATTGAAAAGTACAAAGCTTGTATTGTAGTTAAATGGTATAGGCAAAGGGAAAATGTATATTTATTTGATACCTTTTCATCAGTCACATGAATAACTTCCATACGTGTACTTTTTCCTCTTACTGCCATCCATGATTTAGTAGTACATCAAATGGATGTTAAAACTGCTTTCTTAAATGATAATTTAGAAGAAGAAATTTATATGGATCAACATGAAGGTTTTGTTATCCCAGGTCAAGAAAATAAAGTTTATAAACTAGATAAATATCTATATGGTCTAAAATAAGCACCTAAGCAATGGCATGAGAAATTTGATAATATAGTTAACCCACATGAATTCAAAATGAATGAAAGTGACAAATGCATTTATTATAAATTAGAAGATAACATTTGTACTATTATATGTTTATATGTGGATGACATGCTTATTTTTGGATCAAATATTCATGTTGTGAATAATGTGAAAACTTTATTAAGTGTTAACTTTGATATGAAAGATATCAGAAAAGCGAGTGTAATCCTTGGTATAAAGATTGCTAGGTCTGAAAAGGGAATTTCTTTAGATCAATCTCATTACATTGAGAAGATCTTAAAGAAAATATAATTACTTTCCCTGTAAACCTGCATGTACTCTGTATGATCCTAGTGTAAAGTTGTTCAAGAACATTGGAGACGGTGTTAGACAAACTGAGTATGCAAGCATCATTGGTAGCTTACGTTATGCTACTAATTGCACTAGACCAGACATAGCTTATGTTGTGGGACTACTATGTAGGTTTACCAGTATACCTAGTGTAGAGCATTGGAATGCTATTAAAAGAGTTATGAGATACCTTAAGAGAACTATGTACCTTGGATTACATTATAAAAAGTTTCTCTTTGTTCTAGAAGGATATAGCGATGCAGATTGGAACACTTTATCAGAAGACTCCAAAGCAACTAGTGGCTATATATTTAACATAGTTGGTGGAACTGTTTCCTGGAAGTCTAAGAAATAAACAATATTGGCTTAATCTACGATGGAGTTTGAAATAATAGCACTAGCTACTGCTAGTGAAGAAGCAGGCTAGTTAAGAAGTCTATAAGCTGAGATCCCTTTATGGGAAAGATCGATACCAGATGTCTTGATCCACTGCGATAGTACCGCGGCTATTGCAAAGATTTAGAACCGTTATTACAACGGCAAGAGACGACAGATACACAGTACTGTTAGAGAATTTCTCTCTACAGAAGCTGTAATACTGAATCATATATGTACTAATGAAAATTTGGCTGATCCTTTGACGAAAGGATTAACAAGAGAGAAGGTTTTCAAAAACCTCGAAAAGAATGTGACTAATGCCCTTAGAATGAAGAGTCACTCATGATGGTAACCCAACTTATAGACTGGAGATCCCAAGAAATAAGTTCAATGGGTATTAACAAGACATGAAGTGACATGAGATGAATCATGCTATTTATGAAGTCACAATCTATATTGTTAGAAGCATGAAGTCCTGAAGCGACAGAAAGGATGAGTTAATTATTAAACTCTTAATGAGTTCTATACTCTATGTGAAATGGAGTACGTAGCTACAGGAGTACTCTTGATAGACTCACCTATGTGAATGTGGAAGTATGGCCACTTCCTATGAAAATTTTGGGCAAAATTTACTAGAGCATTCACTATACTGGGATACACGTGCATGGCCGTAAAACACAGGCTTTTTGAACTACACCTTGGAAAGATTGTGTGTGCGATGTTGTTAGAGATAGAGTTCAAAACTACGAGTTACTCTAGTATATTCTAAAGCATTAACACTACGCAAAGGTTCAAGTCGATAGACACCTTTTGCTTATGCATAATCTTATACTTTTAATTGATTGGTTGCTCGATGAAACTATTTTTATTTAAAATTCAAGTGGGGGATTGTTGGAAATGAATTTAAATAATTTTTTATTATTATTTTATGATCGTTATTTCATAAATTATGTAACTGTCATTTTCATAATTATATGGCCGTTACTTTCATAATTATGTGACCGTTACTTTTATGACCGTTATTTTCATAATTATGTGGCCATTAATTTTATGACCGTTATTCTTATAATTATGTGACCGTTACTTTTATGAACGTTATTTTCATAATTATGTGGTTGTTAATTTTATGACCGTTATTCTCATAATTATGCGACCGTTATTTTCATAATTATGTGTCCGTTATTTTCATAATTATATGACCGTTACACATATTTTTTCAACTATAAATAGGGGCAATAGCCCTCAGTTTAGAACATAACTTAACAACTCAAAAAAACAGTTCTACGGTTTTCATAGTAAAATCAAAGAAAAGAAAATTCATAATTGTTTTCTCAGATTTCCGAGCAACATAAATATTTAAGAGGTGTAGTATTCCAGACTTCATCAGTGCAATGAAGATCCGAGACAGAAAAAAGATTTTGGGTTGTTTTATTCTATGGACGACGAGGCTGTGTTTGCTTGCACAAATTTAAACAGAGCCGCAAAACGTCTTAAAGAGAGCGACCTAGTCCGTAACTCAACCCAAATAATAATGTTATCGGTAATATTATTCTTACATAGTTTTTCACATATTTGTTCCAACAAATCACATGTGTTGAGTCTATACCTGCTATTTCATCAGAGTTACAGAAGCTCTCTACTAGCTACCTCACCTTTTGCTATCACAAATTCATCATCTTCTTTTTGTTTCTTCTTTCTCTTCCTATCCGATAAATTCCTATTAAAAAAAAAAGAAAACTTGATGAGTCTAATTACCTCATATGGTAAGAAAAGTTACATCATGTAATCATAGTCTATGAACTCAAGAAATTTTTTGATGTATATATCAACAATTGTACCAACACAGTTTGTTCGCAAGACAATTACTTCTACTAATTCTGATGGATCGATCTACTACATCACATAAAATGTTTGATGAAAATACAGTATTTCGGCTATGGAATTAAAAACTAGATGTACTCTTCTGTTTCTTCGAGTCATCTCAAGTACTGGCAAGAAAACTGCTTATGAGTATTGGTCTGCTCTTGATAAATCTTTCTCTTAGTCATGTCTCATTGATTTGTGATGAAAGCTTCAATCACTTAGGAAAGACAATCTTACTATTGAATAGTATATTAGTAGATTTAAAAACCTTATTGAGAATTCCGCAAGAATAATTAGACAAAGATCGATTGTTTTTTTTATTTATTTATTCAAATAGACAATTAAGATCTAAGATAACTTATGAAATCTTTTTCGAAAACTTGGATAACAATAAGTACCTTTTAAATAATTATGATACTTTAAAATAACTTGTATAACAATAATCAGTATCAAAAATAATAATATAGATACTAATAAAATATCATTTCCGAAAAGCCCATCATTTTCAGCCTTAACATTGACTTTGGAAGTTAAAACCCGAAAATAATAACATTTCGATTGTGATGCTCTTCTACACATCCTTCTCATGACTTGTAACTTTCTAATTTTCCCTGAACGTAGAGGATACTACTTATACAAAATTTTGTTAAAGAGTCACATGTTTATATATGACAATTTTATACAATAATAATCGTTTCAGTATAAAATATGATCTATTATTTGATATCATAAATTTTTTGAGCCTCAACTATTGTCCACACCATAGTCTTCATGTTAGTATCTTTATGGGTACAACCCAAAGTCCAAACTAATCATCTTCATTTAGATATTTAATTTTTTATCATTTTTTTATTAATTTAATCTTCAGATACTTACTGATGTATATTCGTATGTAATCGACACGTATGATTGATGGTCTTGAACCATACACAATTCATAATATTTATTACATTTTATTTATTTTTCTTTAAAATAAATCATCCTTAACAATAATAATATTAAAATATAATTATTTATAGGATTAAAATAATCATTTCATTATAACATTAACAAAGTATTTGACCCAAAATCATTACTCAAAAAAGGTGTTTTGTATTGAAATGTAGACTAAACAACACCTATAATAGCTTAACTTTTATCAATTATACACTTCTATCTCTAACTTTTTTTTTGTTAGTATCCTATCATTTTAATTTTCATATTTTTTGTCCAAAAAGAACTAAATGTGTTAAATTTAAAAATTTAAGTAATTAAATCATAAAAAGAAAATAATTTTAATGTATCAAATCTACTATGAAATTTAAACATAATTTCTACATTTAAATCAATTTTGTAAAAAATAAAAGTTATGGATCAATTCTAAAAAAAATTAAAAAAATATTTATGAACTAAAGTGTAGAATTGATTAAAGTTAAATAATTATACATACTTATTTTTAGTAAAAATCTTGATATGGAGAAAAAATAACAATAATATCATCTAGGTTTTCATTTTCTTCACAACCTTTCAAAAATATCAAACATAAGTTAAATATAATGGTTATTCAATGATATTTTTGTAATATCTTTATTTTAAAGTTAAAATATTATATCATCACTAATACTAAACTAATAAGATAAAAATATAGAAAAATAAATAAATTTACATAAAATTTAAAAATATATACATGCACTTTACTGATAAGAAAATAAACTTGAATTATGTCTACAAATATACAATAAATGATTTTGTATTTATTTATCCTAAATGTAGTAAAGTGGTTTTATTTTTTTATTTTCTATATGATTTATGACACAACTTTAATTAAATTTAATGACATATATTTCAAAATTTAATGATAAAAATAACATAATACTTTTAAATTTTAATATATAAAATGAAAATGATAATAAAAAGGAAAAATTGAACTAATTTATAAAAATATAAAATTGAGGCATAAGTTTAAAAAATTAATGTTTATACATTATTGACTTTGATTAATTGTAGTTAACTTTTTTTTAAATAAATTATTCAATTATAAATATATATTTTATTTTTAAATAAATCAAGAAAAGAGACACAAGTAGTGATAAAAATCAAATATATATTAATATAAATTGTGATTTGTTATCCACTAAATTTATCTTTAAAAAATAAATAACTTATTAATTTTTTTTAATATTTTTAATATTTTTGATACATGATACATTATAATTATTATAAGTATAAATTTATATATTATTACAAAGAAAATTTATTTTGGTACTTATATTGTGTAAAGCTTTTAATTTAATATTTTTGTTATTTTTTATTACAACTGAGTATTTATGTTATTATAATTTATTTAAATTAATTATTTTATTAAAAATTAAAAAAATTATTTTCTTTCTTTTTATGTTATTTTTTCATCATAACTCAAATCTCAATAACAATGTAATCGAAGCTCTAAAATTCGTATCGAATCAGAGAGATTAAATGAATGTTAATGATTTTTTTAAAATTTTTAAATAAAATAATTGATTGAAAAATATTATAATAATTTTGCAATAAAAATAGCAAATTAATTTTTTTATATAATATAAATATTTTTCATATAAATAATTTTCACATGAAAATTTAAAAAATATAGGAAATAAATGTAAATTTATTAATTATTATAATTTCTTATGCTATAAAATAAAAAATAATTTACTATCAATCAATAATTTATGATACACGCATAGACTTTTCCCTATCAATAACATACGTACACCATAAACAACAACTAATCCAAAAATAATAATAATAATAATAAGACACAAAGCATTTAATGATTCGCATCATAAATGAGTAAATATCAGAAGTGCTGAGGTGTAAGTAAATGCCCACTACCGTTTATTGAAAAAAGACAAGGTAGTTCGTTCATGGGACATAACCACATTGTGGCTAAACGACAAGTCACTAATTTCGGAAAATGTACTCATCCAGACTCTGTACTGAATTATTGATTTTTTTATATATATATATAATTATAAAGTTACACTATTTGTTCCGAGTATTTTTCATCATCGGAAATTACTGATATAATGTTAATAAAGGGAGAATTAAAAATATTATTAAAAAATACAACAGGATTCTTTCCTATTTTAAACAAATAGAATTTTTCGTATATGTTATTAAATATAAATTATTATTATTATTATTATCAAAATTTATCAAAAATTTTATTTATGATGATATTAATAAAAAATATTATTGTAATCATTAACATAAAATATTATCATAATTTAAATTAATATTGATAGTTTTATTTAATAATAATCACATCAATATATAATATTAATAATAAAAATAAAATTAACAATTTTATAAACTATTATTATAATAATAAGAAAAATAATTGTAACAATAATATTATCTTTTCTTTTTCAAATTATTTTTAGAACAGTGATATTTGTTATTATTTTTAAAGAAAATCGATTCATTAAGTTAGTACATCACAAATAAATAAAAATAGGTAAATATATTAAATTACAAACATCATTCACGGTTATTCCGATGATAATGCGGGTAATAATCACTTTTGTTTTTGGTTAGTAACTATTTATTTGTTTGGATTTCTCTTAGCATTAATTTCATGTATTTTATCTAGCGGTAGAGCTATAGATTTTTTTAAATAAAATTTAATTATATATGTTTTAGAGTATCAAATATTACATATCATAGACTAGGAATTGATAGTTTAAAAATATTGAATTCATTTTAACATATTAAATATCTATATATCAAGTCTTATAAAGCTATATTATTGGTTGGATGGTATAAAAATTTCAAAAAATATTATACACATAATATAAGATAAATTATTATTATTTTTTATTTATAATAGTATATCTTATTAAATTTTTCGATATAATTATTCAAAATAATCGTTATCTTTTTATGAAAAAAATATCATTATATAATAATAGTTAGTGAATAGTATTATTTTATAGTTAAAATGTCTTGTGAATTAAAATATAATATGTGTTAAAAATAATAATCATTAATATTGATTAGATTTATAAATTTTTTAATACATGTTATCTAAAATTTAAATTATAGTTTTTTTAATTTTTGAATTAAAATAATTAAAATTATTATTATATTTCATAAGAAGAAATAAACTACATTATGTATTAAAAAAATAGTTTTTTCTTAAAAATAAGAGCAATTACTTCTTAATCCTCGAACACACAAAAACGAATTTTCTTTGTTTTATACATGTTATGAATTTATCTTTAAATTTTATTAAAAATAAAAAACATATAATTTATACATGAACTAAATGTAAATAAATCATTTTAGATAAATATATTTATCCAGACTAAAGCCCAACTTAACTCTATATATAGATACGTTAACGCTTATATCAATCTATTTCATATTTTTAAATTTTAAGATAATAACAATTTTAATAAAAAGAGTAATAAATTTATATTTATATTTAATTGAAAAATATTTCAAAAAATAATAAAAATGTGCCCAAATAAATCTATGAGATAAGTAAATTCACTAAATTGAGACTTAAGTAAATATATATATATATATGATAAAATATCCTACCGGTGGCGAAGAAGCGTGAACAGGCCAAAAAGGGGGGAGGGGATATTTTTCATCTCCCATTTTATATAATTGTTTATATGCTGTGGTTCATATTATATGAACTATTCTCATACTAAGCTATAAATTAACCCTTATATATACATATATCTTTTCCCTAACCTTTTCAGTTTTGCCTAGTTGCGAAGTTGTGTGATGGATGTGCAGTACAATCCTTGAAAGATTATGACGTTAAAAGTTTATCTAAAATCTTAATTTATTTGGCTAATCTGATTTGATGTGTAGGCAAGTTAAAACGATTTTTATTTTATAATTAATTAATTTTTGTATATTAATGTTTTTTTTGGATATTTTTTTAATTTTTACCGGTTGGATTGTATTACACACTTTGTGATTTATTTATTTCAAAGAATGAAATATTTCTTAGATACCCGAGTTTGTTTCTGTTTTATGAAGAATCTTTAGTTTCAAATTGGTTTATTTATAACTATTTTTTATTTTAAAGATTTCATTCAAACATATTTATCTTCCCTATATTCAAGTGCTCTTTTTTGGGACATGAAAAGTAATGGTTTAAATTAAAATATGTTTTTATAATTTATTTATGTTTTATATTAAAATTTGTTTTATAATTTTATTTGATTCTTAACTTATTATTTATACTTTATAATATATGACTTTATATTTAAATTATTTATGTTATTTATGTAATAAATATGTTTCTTTAATACACATCTTTCAATAATTTTAAGCATACGGTTATGAATTTATTTACAAGTTTTGATTGATATATTTAGAATTTACCAAACGTTAAACTTTCATATGTGACGGTAAATCCATGAAGGACTGGTGTGCACGGTAATAGTTGGGTTGGGCCTTTCTAAGACTACAACCCAAACTTCTACCTTAAAAATATTAGAAGGGGTAAGAGCCAAAAAATGTCATTTCATTCCTTTTTCCGCGCTGCTGGCGTATCCAAAAGGACTATGTCGGTATGTCATTTCTAAGATGAGCGTTATTCACGGATATCGAAGCTTTTAGATATTATAATTAATTAAATTTTATTATTTTTACTTTTTATTCACGGATATCGAAGCGTTATTATAAGTAATATAAATTAAATAAATTTTATTAATTTTATAATTTAAAAATATAATAAACTAAACCAAAATTTTAAAAATTATTTTTTTTAATAAAATAAAATATTTATATTTTATTAATAAAAAACATAAAGAAGGACAAGGAGGAGTTTTTTTTATTTTTTATTAATAGAATATATAATTATCATTTTACTTTTTAAAAATTATAATTTTTAAATTTTTTTATTTAATTCATCCTGTGTTTTAGATTATAAAATTAATGAAATTTAATTATAAAATTATAATATATAAATAATATAATTATAGTATCAAAATAATCATATCATTATTCTTAAACTTAGTTACATCTTTTTTTATAAATCACATTAATACTTTAAGCAATAATTAATTAATTAAATATAATATTTAAAATATTAAATCATGAAAAATCATTTATGTTATAAGATAAATATCAGTAAAAGTGTAAATAATTGTAATCTATAAAGTTGAATTTATATAAAATCAGAATTAAAATAATTAAATAAAAAATATTATAATTTATGTTATTTAAAATAAATAACTTTGTATAAAAATAGATACATAATTTTAACATAGATAATTAAGCATTAAAATGTTATTACTTAACTTATAAAAAAATTATACAAGATAAATAACTATCAAAATATAATTATTTATGTTATTTAAAATAAATAATCTTGTATAAAAAAAGATAAGTAATTATAATCTAATAAATTATCAATATTTTAACTATTAATAAAATATTATTTAATTTATATTACTTAAATGATTATGTTGATATTTTTCGTAACTCATTCATAAGGAATTGGTATCCTTACACTATCTATATTCTCGTTTTGTTATACTTTTTAATAAATATTCTCACACAAGACACAAAATATCTATATTTCGTTTATTATTATATATTTTTTCAATTTTAATATCAGTGATACATTTAAACTATCTTAATTTATTAATATTATTATTAAAATTGATTAAAATATATACTAATAACTTCAATAAATAACGATACTACTCAAGTTGACTTAATTAACGTGTGAATTTATAATTTAATTGATTGAAAAATAAGACTTAATATAATAAATCAGGAAATAATATTTATGTTATAAGCTAAAAAACTTATAAAAATGTAATTAATAAATAATATGACTTAAGATAATTAATCGAAAAAATATCATGGTTTACATTATTTAAAATAAATAAACTTATATAAAAATAGATATATAATTTCAATATAGATAATTATAAATACTTTAGCTATTAATAATTTATTATTTAATTGATAAATATAAGAAAAAATGATTAACTAAAAAGAATAATTGTTTATGTTATATAGATAAATAACATTGTTTAATAATGAAGATAAGTAATTATAATCTAAAAAATTATCAATATTTTAACTGTTAATAATTTATTATTTAATTATTAATTAAATAAAAATTATAATAGTTAACACAAAAGGTAATAACTATTTATATTATTTAAGATAACTAATATCGTATGAAAAGTAAGTAATTATAATCTAGAAAATATAATTTTAAATAATAATATATTAATTAATTTATGTTACTTAATTGATAAAAAGAATAGCTAAGATAATTAACTAAAAAAATGATAATTTTATGTTATTAAGATAAATAATATTATATAATTAGTAGTTCTTTATCTATATTTTTAATTATGTTTTTAAAATAATTATTAAATTTTATTTTTTTAAGATAATTATTTTACATTCATATTTATCTTGTGGCACATAAAAAAAATACAAAACAGATTCAATTTTAATAAATAAAATAAGAGCTATCGAGTGAGTTTTGCATTGGGTGAGCTATTTATAGTCTAAGAATTTGTTTACGTGGTTAAATCCATTTTTTATGTAACGAAGTCATTATTAAATTTTACGGCGTTTCCATTTGCACTAGGTTTCTCTTTTTTCTTAATGATTATCTCATTATCGTTTTTAATTTCATAAGTCATTAGGTTTTTTTAAGTAATGCTATATATACTTCATATTATTGTATAGCGAATAAGTACGAATAATATTGATTTTTTTTTGAGTTATTACACTTAATTTTTGGTTCTTAAATCAAATTTATATTTATCAAATGTTGGTTATCTTTGTGTCATCTTTTATATTAAAAATTGTAACTCTTATATAATCACTTGATCGAGATTTAACCAAATCTATTTTTTTATGGAAATTCTTACTAAATTATGGGTTCTTGGTGGTTATTCTTGCAATTTTTTATCATAAATTTTTTATATCTTTCAAGATTCTATTTTTAAGCTTGCATCAATACTAATGAATACTAATAGCATAAATATAGTTCCTATAAAAGTATCAAACTTAGATATGGAGTTAGAATTTGTGATTAGAAAAATTCTAAAACACAAATTTAAATGTTTTTACATTAATTTTTTTATATGAAAATTCTGAAAAAATATTATAGCATAGAAGTAGGTTAATCATAAATACACTAGGATAGAGTATTTCTAAAAAGAAAAAGAAAAAAAAGTAAGAGAAAAAAAAAAACAGATATTCGTTGAAAAATTCTAACTTAAATATTCCTTATAAATTTGATCTATCCCTGCTCATATATTCTTCATAATTTTTTTAAAAAATTATAAAAATATTATTATTAAAATTTATAATTATAAAATTAATATTTTTTTATATCTATCTCATACATTTTTATTATTAAAAACTTTTAATATATTATTTTATTTTAATTTTTGTTTAACTTAATATATTTAATATTAAATATAACCTCATTTAAACAACAATACCCATATTTCAATTTATATTTCAATGTTTATTCCTTTTTACATATCTGTACGTACGATAAGGATTCGTTTAACATAATCAAAATACATTATTCTGAATTAATAATGTTTCAATTTTACTTATTTTTTAAAAAATAACATTATAATAATATTAAATAGGATTTAATTGAACAATATTTAATATTAAATGAGTTAAATAGTTATAATTTAATTTAAATAGATTTAAAATGAAATAATATACTAAAATTCTTTAAATAAATATACATGAGGTGTACATAATAGATACTATTTTTAACAATATTATTTTTGTTATTTGTTTTCTTTTATTTGTTAGAATTATGGAAAACACTTATATTACAATGAAAAAATAAAAAAATAACTCTTAACATTTATAATTATAAAAATAATATTTTTTTATTTTTATTTTATATATTTTTATTAATAAAAAAAATCTAAAACATTATATCATATTAAATGGTAAGAGCAAATGATGACGTAATATTATAATATAAGAAAATATAAAATTGTTACAATCATTTTATTTGAAAAACACAATCATCAAATACTTGATAAATAAAATAAACATTGTACGATTGAAATGAAGTATATTTAGCAATAATGAATAACATTTCAATTATGATTTTTTTTAAATACTTTGAGTAATGATGAGATATATAGATTAATAAACCTATATCTAATTATATATTGCCACTGTCTCCATGTATATTTACTAACAAGGAAAATGAATGAGTGGAAAGAGAGTCATTCTCATCCACATGTTTACTTTCTAAATACACACAAAAATAAAGACCCTATAAATTTAAAAATCATTTTTATTGATTATTTTTATACTCTTTCTTGATATTGATTCCTTTTCTCATCTTTCTCATCTATATTTATTCTCATTTTAATTGATTCTTGCATATTAGTAAACACCATATATTATATATATTTTCTTTTTGCTTTTATCTCCAACGAGAGAACCGAAAAAAATCTGCATGTATTACAACTTGCATATGCATAGAAACTCTTCATTGAATAAAAAACGTGAAAACACATAAATTTATATTTATTTTTGTATCTATATTATTTAAATTTTATTACATGTAAATATTATTTAAAAATTAAATTATTTTTATAATTTTTAAAATAATTATTAAACTGATATAAAATTAAATAATATTAGAAATTCTCGTTTAATAAAACAATCAAATATTTAAAACATGGTATCATATATATATATATATATATATTAATTTAACTCTTTACTTTTTATTAGATATTTATTATTTTTTTAAAAAAATTAAATTAATTTTAAATTTTATTAAATTAAAAGAATAATTTATAAGGAAACTATAAAATTTTCTGTAAACTTATTAATTTTACACTCAGGCCCTACCTATTCAGCAAGTTGATACAGAACCCAAAACTCTAACTCCAACTTTATGACCATCCTTTGTTCGATAATAATTCAGTAATCCACAGTCCATTGGTCAATTTAGCTTTTAATAAAACATAATTAATAACCTCTTGGTAATATATATCTTTGATCGAATTGACATAATTTATAATTTAGAAAAATTCTAACTTATTTAAGCTGTATCATCTCATATGCATGTATTATTAAGTAATTATCAAAATAAAGTTTTTTTAAAATAATTTTAATATAACATTTTTTGTCAGATTTACTCAATGGGTAAGATTTACTTAAGCAAATATAAGAGTTTATAAGATCTTAATGTAGCTTAAATATGTAAAGTAAGGGTTACATTTTTGGAAATTAATACATCAACGTAATTATAAAATAATTTAAATTAATTAGATGTTAGCATTATATAAAATTTAAAATTAATTAATTATTCAAAAATTAAGACAAAAAATAAAAAAAAAATACATATTCCTCGTTATAATCATCTTAAAACATATAAATTATATAAGTTATTGTTTTCATGTTTAGCAAATGTTGATTATACAGTCACAACTGACTCAATTCAGCATCAGAAATCCAATAATTAATATTTGCAGACAGCTCAACGAAAAAGGTACCTTTAGATCACCTAATAGCTTTTCAGTAAATTAATTGTTTTCTTCATCACCCAAATTAAAACTAGTAGGAATAAATATCTTAATTTAATATTCTTCTTTGGAAATCAATTAGTATATCACTAATTTATACTTATATTCGGTATTACTGATCATATATAGCAAATGGAATATTCCATGAGATAAATAAATTAATCCTTCATCGACCATGAGAACAGATTGATGAATATATATGTAATGCATGCGAGAATATAATTTGAATGTATTTGATCTAGAAGGTTTAAAAACAAACACAACGCTAACATCTTGATCTTGTTATTCTTCAATATTCATTTTTGCTAGTTGCATGGAATTTCTAAATGAAGATATTAGTAGCTTAACCTCATCCCATGTAAAATACGCGTGACTTACTAAAAACCTAACTATCATCATCCTTTTTTTTTTTTTTTTGCTAACTACATCCTCTCTCTTTTTTTAATTAAATGATTCTTTATATAATTTGAAATAAAAAATGAGTAAAAATTTTCACCGGATAAATAATAATACTCTTCACTCCTTATCTCTTCTTACTAAATATTCATAGATCTAATTTAAATTTAAATTAAGTTAAAAAATATAATCATGTAAATTATATGACATTTATTTTATAGGTAAAATGGTGTTTATTTAATGGCCCATCGTTTGGATTTATTCTTCTTATTTTAGGTAACAAGTTTGGATCATATTAAATTTTTTTTAATTTTAATAAAATTGTAACGTAAAATTATATATATATATATATATATCTTATTGATTTCATCCAAACACAAATGAATAAATAAATAACTTTTTGATTATTTTGTGAGAAACTTAAGTTATGAAACAAACCAAGGGAGTTAACACAACTTAAATGAATGAATAATGACATGCATTATCATCTAAGTGTAAATTTATAATTAATCAAACATGCATCAATAATAAATGTAGTATGAAATACTCTATCAGTAACATAAATTACGAGAGAGTCATTTTACAAAATTTAGTAATGATAAATATTATTTTTTATAATTAACCTAACCTTATATGATTGTCCGATCATAATCGCCAATCACAATGAAAATGGAAGCCAGATCATGATTGGTCGTGGAACAAGCACTTAACATACAAATAATGCAATAATTTAAGCACATTATTGACCAAATGGTATATATATAGTCCAAAAAAAAAACACAAAAGCACTTAACATATATAATATTGCATGTAGACTTTGTAAATTTTGACGAATAAGCTTCAGAAAATTTCCTATTTGAATTAAATACAGTGACATCTGCGACTCACTAGTCACTATTCTACCAAAGCGGCCAACGAAATTCTTTATTTTTCTTATTCGTTCGGTTGCTGCAATTAGAATTTAGAAATGTATTAAACAAATTTTTAATTGGATTAAAAAAAAAAATCAGCTAACAATCCTATAACTTTGGACAAATACGAGTGATTTAATTCTATAGTTTTTAATCAAAATAATTTATTTCAATAATTTTAAGAAATATCTACTTTAGTATAAAATATGAACTTTGATTTTTGAATTTATATAATTAAAATGCTTAATTTTTTAAAATTATAGGACTAAAATATATCAATTAAAAGTTATACTCTTATTCGATTATTTTTTAGAATAATTCTATTTGTATTTAATGTGACTATGTTCCAACAACATATTTACTTTTTAATAATTATCATACATAAATTAGTCTGTCAAATCAAATTATATTAAATAAATGATTAACTTATCAAATTAAATCGTATTAAATTCACGAAGTATTTAGTTTACAATGTTTAAGGAGAACATGTACATACAGTTTAAAAATAAAAAAAGAGAAAAAATGAAACCACCGTATTGGATCCAGTCGTTTGAGTCCACAAGTTTATATATACATGTAGACAGACAGAAGAAAGCACAATATTCTACTAATTCTCTACATTATGTAATATAATTCTTCTATTGTAATCCACATTTTATGACTATATATACTCATCTTTCCAAATAAAGAATCCACTTACCACTTTCGCTAGCTAAGCTTGCTACCTCACTTGATCTCTAGGAACCAATATTGTTCTTGTTGTTCAATAACATCTTTCACTCAGTTAAAGCAACAATGGTCGATAATAGGTTGCGCTTGGCAGTTGGCATCATGGGTATAATACATGAAAAAAAATTCTAATTTTATACATGTGCATGTTTAAGCTCATTAAGGGTATATTTGTTTGTGTTCGTATCAAAAGGGGTTCGAATAAGTGTTTTTAGACGAACCATATTATTTCTGCTTCTGCCAAATATCTTTTACTATCAAAAGCGTTTTTACAATATCTAACATACCCTAGCTAATTGATTACATTATATATAAATTATGTATGCACAGTCTGATCACAGTGTTAAATATTGTTGCAGGCAACGCCACTTCTTTGTTACTTTTCGCTGCTCCCATGTAATAATCTATCTAATAAACATTTTAATTATCATTTGATTTAATCATTAATACGTTAATGACTCAATACTCAATAAGATTATTTTTTTTCAAGACTGACTTTTACAAGGGTGGTGAGGAAAAGGAGCACAGAGGAGTTTTCACCAGTTCCTTACATAATTTCATTTTTCAACTGCCTCATTTACACTTGGTATGGCTTACCTGTAGTAAGCTATAGATGGGAAAATTTCCCGCTAGTTACCATCAATGGCCTTGGAATTCTGCTCGAATTCTCCTTCATTTTCATATATTTTTGGTTTTCCACAGCTAAAGGAAAGGTAAGTCATACATACAATTTTTTGTTTCTTCTAGTTTTTTTTTTTAAATAACAACTTGCATGCATGTAGTGTCAAATTTAGCCTCTAGAGTGACCATATAAATAGTAAAATATTATTGTTTGTTTCTTATTCCTTATAATTTTTAATTTAATAATTATAAAAAACAATAATTAATAATAAAAAATTATACATAACTATAAATATGATGTTACATGTAAGAAATTATTGAGTGATAAATTTTAAAAATTTAAAATTATCGCTTAAATTTTATAGTAAACTTTATAGATATTATACCTAAAGTTTTCTTTATCAAAAGTTGAGAGGGTAGTGCCCATACATCCTCAATACATATCCGCCTCGACATGCATGGATGGATATAATTATAAGTTTTAAATATTCAAGAGAAATTAAACATTGTATAAAATCATGCAGATGAAGGTAGCTGCAACTTTGGTACCTGTAATCATTTTTTTCATCATCGTCGCCGCTATCTCGGGTTTTGTTTTCCATGATTACCATCATCGCAAGTTGTTCGTAGGAAGTATAGGACTTATAGCAGCTATTGCAATGTATGGTTCTCCACTAGTTGTCGTGGTGAGTCCAATTAATTTTTATAGTGTTTGTATCTCTACGTAGTTAACTATGAAAAGTAATGAATGTAATGAAGTTACTTACATTTACAAATGAATCATTTATGCAGGCTCAAGTGATTAAAACAAGGAGCGTGGAGTTCATGCCTTTCTATTTGTCATTTTTCTCTTTTCTTGCTAGTACTATTTGGATGATATATGGATTACTTAGTCATGATTTTTTTCTTTCAGTAAGTGATTACTAAATTAGTCAACATTATAAATTTCTTGATTATATGTTAATACGTCAAAAACATTAGTGTGATGAAGATTTAAGGAAGAAGAGAGCTAGTGATCCCACAATTTTAGACAGAGGATTACTTCATGATTTTTAAAAATGTGTACTTTAGTTCCATATATTTAGTGTAAAAAGTATACTTTAATTTTATTTGTGAGTTTTAAAGGATTAAAATATACATTTTTTTTTTAAATTATAAGAATAAATTATTGAAATTAAAAACTAGTAGAATAAAACACTCATTTTGTAAAATCTAGAGACTTCTCGCGTCATAACCAAGATTTAACAGAAACTAATTTTAAAACTTAAATGTTGACAGTCTCCAAATATGGTTGGATGCCCATTAGGCATGCTTCAACTGGTGGTTTACTTTAAGTACACGAAGAAAGGTGGAGTTACTGAAGAGCCAAATAAATGGGACCTTGAAAGAAACTGTGAAAAGAACAAGCAGCCTCAGCCTGTGATCAATGGACACATGAATAGTATCAATGAGAAAAGTTGATAACAATGTAATAATTAAGGTTTGAATTACTATTAGTCACATAATAGTGGGTTTTTTTAAGATCAAATATATTGATTTTGTTTAAACTTCTTATACAACAAACACACGAGATGAATCAATATTTATCATGATAAAATAAGAATTGAATTTCAAAAAACGAACCCAATTCCATACAATATAAATTATTTTATATTAATAAAAGTAATGAATTTTCGTATCAATATAAATAAATAAAATTGATTAAAAATGATTAAATTTATAATTTAATTATATATCACGTGAATTTTTTTTAACCCCACCTCACGTGTCTGTAAATATTTTTGGTATAAGATAAAAACACATTAAAAAACAGTGTTTTTAAATATTGAGAACATGTGAATTTGTGTAAAAGAACACTAACACGCACAGCACAAACAAATATTACTAAGAACACAAAATACCAACAAACATAACATAAATATACATAATAAGACAAGATTGATAGGAATATATGATTATAGGGTAAAAAACAAGAGAGGGTACTTTACCTTTTCTTTTTATTCTTCCACCAAATGTTTTAAAATGTCTACATTTTTGTGACAGGGCCGGAAATCAAAGCACCACTTGGCATGGCAATAAACGTCAATGAACCTAAGACAGGGGAAGGGAAGAAGAAAGCATTTAGAATAGTATAAAGGAGCTCAATCTTGTAAAACATTTCTCTTCCATGCTTATGAAAAAAGAAGCTCGTTTACTCTGTTTATGACTTGTCACCGTCCTCAATTGAGCCACTAAGTACAATTGAAAAATAAGGGTAAAATATATATATCTAAAATAAATTATAGTATCCCTATAGTGGCAAAAAAAAAAATTAATTTCAATATATATATATATATCATACAAAAATTATAATGATAATTATTTAAAGATTAATATTGTGAATTTATATTTGTAACATAATATTAATGATTTTCTGATATAGATTAAGTGAAGTTTTAATTTATATATTATCCTATTTATTTATTTATTTATTTAATAATTAATTAAATATTTTAAAATAATATAAATAAGTTTAATAAAAAAAATTAAGTTGTACAAGTTAAATCAAATAAAAATAAATTTAACTCATCTAATAATTAGAACAATCGAATTACAACTCACTTTAAATAAATTAAATTAATCTAATTTATTTGATACCTCTAGACATCCCAACAATCCAACAAGTAATAGACAAAGGAACACTTCAAAATATTTATTCCAGAACAACAAAGTTCATGTTTGCCTCTGCCCCCATCCCAAAATTAAAGGCTCATGGTAACTGTCAAAACAAGAATCAAAATATATATTATCAAAAAAGGCATAAAAAATATGAATCTTCACTATCATCATCTTCAATATTATTTGACATGTGAACAACTGAATCAGCTTCTCTATCTAGTAAGAATGCGTAAATTACAGAAAGAAGCAAAGAATATATCCTGAGATGAGAACCTATTCAGTACTTACCGACATAAATCAGTTGTCACTATCCAATATGAGCCAACGAAATCACAGCCAAGCAACTTAGTAAACACAACTCAAAAGCAAAAAAGGAGCAGAATGTTGCAATGTTATATAGAGACCACCGACTTCATGAATTTTCTATGGCTGCTATACTCCCAGTAGTGAATTTTAACCAATTAAAAGAATCAGTTCCGACAATATCAGATATTTGGAAAGTAAATAAGGGATAGGATCGGTAATCATAACTTTTTACGTAATTGTTTAGACTGTTTTACGCAACCGTTCAAATTTAAAGGATAAAATTTCTATATTTGAATAAACATAAATCTCAAATGTTAAGACATGATAAGATAACAAATGATAGTTTTTTTCGTATATACTGTTGGGATTGTTACATAAATCTCAAATGTTAAAGATATGATAAGATAATAAATAATAATTTTTTCTATATATTATTAAAATTGATCCAATTTATAGAGAGAAATTAAAAATAAGTTAATTTTTTTTATTGAATGTGTGGATTTATTATGAAATCCATATATATAAAACATTGCATATACATGTATTGATTATATAGGAGTATACATCACAAAATATTAGAGGGGTATAAAAATAAAAATAAACATATTTAAAATTTGAGGTCGATTACACCATGGTTTGATTTCGACGTCGTTCTTTCAATACCAAAGCATCTATGCGTAAGTAGACTCATACTACCTATGTTGTGGTGGGCGTGGACATGGGTAGGTCATCTTAAGATGAATGGTTTGGGTTGTTTGTTGGATTTGGCTCCATGTCGATCCATGTGTCCAAAAATCTAGTCTCGTTACTCTTTCAACTCAAGCTCTCAATAAAGGTGAAAAAGTAATACCCAGATAACAAATCTGAACCATTCAGCTCCCCATAATAAATTTTTGTCAGATTATTGGAGAGAGAAATATACACCTCTATATAAGAAGGAGCTTGTAGTTTTCTTCATTTCATAATTTCTTACACATTAGACAAAAAATGAAATAAAAATGATTTATAGTCTCAACTCGAGCCATATAAATTCTCAGCTTGGTGGTAAGAAAATCAGTTCGGCACATAACTTACTTGCTTGGGTTTTAAGGAAAAAACTCCTTAAGTCTAATAGTTTTCCTTCTTTTCAAGTTAGTTTAAAGAATCATTTCCTCATTTCCTTTCAAACTTAACCCTAGGTAATTTCTACTTCTCGTGTCTTATCTTTTTTTATGTTTCATGATATTTTTGTAGAGACTATGAATAAAGAGAGCACTTCGTGCTCGTCCTCTCTCGAGAGCACACAATATCCCACTTAGGCTAGGTAAAAAGTAACATTATGGGGTCTCCCAATGAGATAAGCACTTTGAGAAAATTGGACCTATCTCAGCCTCAACCATTTACCTCCACTTCTCATCCATAAACTGTACCTATAAATAGGTTGAACGTGCCTCATACTCAAATATATGTCCTAAGGTTATGAAGGAAGAAGGCGAGGAAGAAAGGAATTGGTGAGCTCATATGTCGTACCAAAGGTTGGGCGGAAAAGGTCAATACTAATGGGTTGTCCACTCAAGATGAGGAGAGAATAAGGAGAATATATGACATTCCCTCCTCAGTTCAAATATTGATCCCCATGCCGAGTGTTCTTCACAACGACTCACCTTTAGCTAAGTGGACAGTATTCCACGATAAAGGCTTATGGTTGAGGGTTATATTTTCTATGTACCCCTTTATGAAGAATTGACTATAAATAAACTCGCGCTAGACCAATTGATGCCGAATGGGTAGAGGTACCATCCTTGCCTCACATTAATATATAGATATCTCAGGGATCAAACAAGAGATGCATGGGTTCAATAAGACATATGTATTGAAGAAAAATCCTATAGACACGAATAGAGTCTACATGTTTGTGAAAGAAGACCGGGGTATAAATGTGATCATCCTCGAGAATGAAAAGAACTAGAAGGAGTATTTCTTTCACATATTTGGTTGGTGGAAGACTCCATACAGTGATGCTAGACTGAGAAGGATCATCTGGGTTGACACCAAAGTCGTGATAAGGAATATGGGCTTCTTTATTACAACCTTGAGCCACGAGGCCAAGCAATGATTGGTTGATATCCAAGACTATATGCCAGAGAAGATTCCATGGACGCAACTATTAAACACCCTGTGCTTTGTTGCGTGTGGGTTGATAGGGCGACGCTCAGTTGAGCCCCCTTATAGGGTTATATATAAACCCTAGGCACTTTCAAAATGTAGGACCCTCCCATAGACTACGAGGGGAAGTTTGAGTTGGTACCTGATAATGGTGAACTTGCCCTAAGCCCATAAATATTTTACTTTTTATTTAGCACATGCTTGTAAAACTAACACCTTTTTTTATCTTTAGAGATAGCATAAAGTTCAATCCATCTAAGCTATTGGCACAGTATTATAATAGGATTGCCCAATAAGAGGTGAGTTCTCAACAAGCTACACCTTCTTTGCAAGGGATGAGCTCCAAAGGGTAGAAGATGAGCAAGTCCTCTAGGCAGAAGGCCACCCCAACTTTGTCAAAAAGGAAGAAGAAGGTGACCATTGATGAGATAGTGCCTTTTAATGTCATCGAGCCTTTACTAGTGTCCTTGGGTAAACACATCTCACCAACCATTAGCTCGTGTTAACTAGCACCTACTCTTCCTATGAGGGATTCGAGGAAAAAGAAAGGTGGCATCGATGACATCACTACCGACGTTGAGGGAGGGCCGTGTACAAGGGTATGGCACCATAAAAGTAGGAGCACTACGTGGACTAGCTCTCTTACATGTTACATGAGAGACAACTCGATGCCATGTGAAAGGATGTGGATGTTAGGGTCATTCTCAATTGTCTTATGTATCAAGTAAGTGTTCATTCGACCTTGTTTCTATTTGAGCCTCGAGCTTTAATGACATTGCGTTGTTTGTCTTTTTTTTACGCAAATTTTTCATAGGTTGATAAAGGCTCGAGGTGTGAAGAGTTTGAAGCATGAGCTCGCGATGGAAAAAGTGAGCCATGCTTCAACTTGAGCCAAGAACGTTGTGTTGTTAGACAAGGCCAACAAGTGGGAAAGCAAAGCCATCGATAAGGAGCAAAAGCTTTCCAAGGCCATACACTAGTTGAATGATAACTTTAAGCATTTTGAGAAGCTCGATGAGGCCTAGAAGAAGGCGCAG
Source organism: Hippophae rhamnoides (assembly GCA_033030585.1). Classification (NCBI taxonomy): domain Eukaryota; kingdom Viridiplantae; phylum Streptophyta; class Magnoliopsida; order Rosales; family Elaeagnaceae; genus Hippophae; species Hippophae rhamnoides. The sequence continues at coordinate 54,352,412 of CM065432.1, forward strand.
GCTAAGGTGGAAGCCTGTAGGCTCAAGGAGTCCTAAAGGAAGCACGATCTTAAGGTAATGTAGGAACTACTCTCATCGAGCGTTGAGATGGGGCCAATAAGTATGGCTTAGGAAAATATTACTATCAGATCCAAAATATTCTAATCATTCCTCGGTATTTTCCTACTCAAACCCAAGATGAGGGTAAGGAACAGAGCTCAGACTCTGGTGTGAGTAGTGGTGGGCCGGTGTGGGAGATGAAGAAGGTGGAACCAGGGACCTTTGATATTGGCACTGGCTTGAGCCTCTTAATTAAGTTGCCTTCCTTTTCTTTTCTTTTTAAAGCTCGACGCCACTTCTACTTGTGTGATCGTTAGCTCTTCTTTGTAACCTATTATTATTAATGAGAAACACTTGATTTTACGAACAAGTTGTATTGTGTGTATAATTGTTCGTTTACAACATTTATAGTATTTATTTATGATATTGACCCACCTCTTTGTTTTTAAGGACATCTATCATTAAATTTTCCTAGATATCATTTCCTATAAAAGGGGGTTAGAGATGCAATAAAATTCATACTTCTTATTTCATTTGAAGTAACTAACAATTTTTATCCATATTTCTTGTGCGAATCTTATGAATTCTAACTGGATAAATAGACATTCAGTTCAAATTTTAAAACTGGAGAGCGATAGGCTCAAGACTGAGGTAGAGAAATTAAAAATCGAGTTATCCAGACTCAAGGATAAGCTCTCCCTTTATGAAGAGACTAAGTGTGAGCTTACCTCTTGCAAGGAACAATTATCCCAAACTCGAGCTTGAGAGAGAAAGACCATGACTAAAATGGCCGTTCTTATTGACTGGGAGTCCCATTGGGAAAACTTCTATATGAAGCAATTTGATAAGGTTTTCCTCAAAGTGATGGGTGTTGTTGAGGAATTGTAATATTCCATACTCAATTAGAGCTTAGCCCCTATCAAAATGGGGGTCGACATATGCAAGAAAGTTGTCAAGATTCAGGTCAAGTTGTTGCCCTTATTGGAGGAGACAAACGACCTAGACCCTGGTTGTGCATCGAAATGTTTGAAGATTTTTTAGAAGATCGAGCTCTCTGTTGATGATTTTTTAAAAGCTTTTAAATGCTTTGTAAGCTAAAATGATAAACTTTTAATAAGATGAACTAGTGCTCAATCAATATACCATATCCTTGAAAGGGTTCGGCCAATAAAATATACATATGTCCTATTGCGGGCAATTCATCACCTTGGTTTGCATTCTCTATGATCGAGGTGATCACCTCATGACGTAATTTTGAGGGAGAGCATTGTACCTAGTCTATAATCGAGGTGATAAAATCTTTTTGTGTGTTAGAGCGCTCTACCTGGTTCCTAACCAAGGTGATCAACTTGTGACATAATTTTAAGGGAGAACGTTCTACCTGGTCTATGACCAGGGTGATCTACTCTTTTTTGAGTGTTAAAGCTCTCTACCTAATTTCTGATTGAGGTGAATAAATCATGACATAATTTTGAGGGAGAGCGTTCTACCTGGTTTGTGATCGAGATGATCAATTCTTTATTGAGTGTGAGAGCACTTTACCTGGTTTCTGACCGAGGTGATCAACTCTCTTTTGAGTGTCAAAATGCTTTACCTGGTTCCTGATCGAGGTGATCAACTCGTGACATAACTTTTAGGGAAAACGTTCTACCTGGTCAATGACCGAGGTAATCAATTTTCTTTTGAGTGTTAGAGCGCTTTACCTAGTTCTTGACCAAGGTGATCAACTCTCTTTTGAGTGTCAAAGCACTCTACTTGGTTCCTGATCGAGATGATCAACTCATGACGTAATTTTGAGGGAAAGTGTTATACCTGGTTTGTGACTGCGGAAAACATGTGACCTAATTTTAAGAGAGAATGGTCTACCTGTTCTATGAGCGAATTGATCAACTCTCTTTGAGTGTCAGAGCGTTCTACATAGTTCTTGACTAAAGTGATCAACTTGTGACGTGATTTTAAGGGAGATAATCATTGTTTAGAAAAGAAAGTCACCTAGTGCATATATATGGGGATGGTACAAGCAGACAATAAATCAAAGTACATTAAAAGTGATACTTTTTTAAGTGTTTAGCATTCTAGAGATAGTGCTTTATTGTATTTCCCCCAATTAGATTAACCAAAATAATTATGTTTTAAAACACTTTTATCTTAGGTATTACATCGAACAGTTGCTGAGCAATATCTATTTCCCCATTTACACGATGCATGTTGATCAAAATGTTGATAAAAAGAACTACGTGTTCGTAATGCTTCAAAAAGAGCTTGTTATTTGATTTCTTTTGGCAATTATTTCAACGCTTCAAAAGAAGAGGAAGAAATCTCTGAATTTCAGAAGGTGGCGAAACTGAAAAGAAGTGTTGATATGCAACAGGTGGAAGATGATGTTATGTGTGCTGGCTGATATGCTTATGGTATATGCATATGTGGAATAGAGTTGGTAGTTATTGGCTGTTGCAATCAAGCGTGTCACGTAGTAAAAAAAGTGTATGAAATCTTGAGTAGTTGATTGTCAAGTTTGTTATAAGAAGTACACGTATTGTATTTAATTGTATAATACAATTTGATGTAATGTAATACAATGTATAATATAAAATGATGTATTGTAGCCCAATTTAGCTCTCTATAAATACAACAAAGGGTTGTAAGTATTAAGCACGGATTGACTAATGTAAATTAATACAAGAAGCAAAGTATAAATGCATTTTTTCTCTCCTTCTCTTCTAGCTTCGTGTGCATGGTTACTCAAAACTTCCCTCACAAAAGCTAGCTGATTGTAATTGTTTTCAAGAAGAGGGTTGGATTTCACTTTTCAGATTTGATTTCCCAGAAATTTCTAAAATATTGTATCGCCGTAGGAAAGGTTTTAAATTTCCCTCCCTATGAGACTCAAGACCGGAAACAACTGGGCCCAGTGGGCTATTTTACAATGTATACCTTACTAGGAAAATCCGGATGATTTCATAAAGGCCCACAAATCCTCGTTATTCATTAAAAAAAACAAAAAAATTAATTGATAATAACTATAAACCATTGTAATTTATTAAAATGCTAAATAATTTTTTTATTAAAATTGTGATATTATTATTATTATTATTATCTAAAAGAATTAATTTATAACTAATATTTCAAACAATTTTTAAGATAAACTTTAGTATTTATAGAAAAATAAAAGTAATAAATAACTTTTATAATAATTAAAGGATTGATGGTAAGAATTATTATTATTCTAAAATAAGTAAATAATTTTTTATCTAAAATATTAATTAGGTATGATTTATAAATTAATAAATTTCATCATTTTGTTAAATATTAGTAAATTAATAAAGTTTTAGCATTTTTTTTTCTCCGCACATTTTTACTACCGGGACAAATAAATAGGTTGAGTTAGATCAACAAATTAATGTAAAAAAGTCTTTATTTTTTAATTGAATTATCATGTTATCATTTCCAAACATCGTAAAAGAAAAATATGTTACTTTAAGCAAAAATAACATATAAAATTCATTTTTGATTTTAATGGATAAAATAATATTAAAAAATATTAATTATTATAAATTTGTTATAATTTATAAATAATATGTTAAAATATTATTTATAGTTAATAAATATTATTATTTAATTATAAATATAATATAATATTAATATATAAAATTTGAGAAATAGGCATAAATGCGTGGTAAAACCACGTGTTGGAAGTACATAAATCAGAAACAAAAGTCACGTACACGTGTATTCATGCAGGAGGACACGTAATACCATCTTAACTCTCTTCCACTGTGAATCTCTCTCTATGATCACTTAATTACATGCACTATCGATCTGCATCGACCTCGAGCAATTAAATTAAGCACAGCTTTAACACCCCACTTCAAAAGGTAAGTTTCAATAAATATTTTGTTTTGAATTTCCCTTTCAAGAAACTAGCTAGCATCAGAAATTAATTCCATCATATATTAATTAATTAATTATCAGAAGAATGGTGAAACTAGCATCAGCTAGAGAAATCCGAACGTACGGAACATCACGTTTGACAAGAAACCGAAGCGAGTACATGAACGCAGGTCTCTATCTGTTCGGAACATTGGTGCTTCTTTGTGGGTTTGTTGCCCAACTCTCAACCCAACCCAAATCGGGTCTTGTCCTTTTGGTCATAGCCTTAGCTCTCATAATGATGGTCAATTTGCATGATCTAGTTGCCCACCTTGCTGGTATCGATTTCCGATTTTCCTTGATGGAGTTTGATCCCCAACTTGCCCTAGTTGAATTGGCTGCTCCTCTGCTTCAGGCATTGGGTTCGCTTCTCTTTCTCTTGGGCATTCTCTTCATTTTCATTCAGGTTTCTCACACTCTCTCTCTTTTCTTTAATATTGGTTATCTTTGCTTCAGCATTTTGAACCTTATAAAGAGCTTTTTATAAAAAAAACACTTCCGACAAAAGCGTTTCTGAGTTCTGATTGCAGCCAAAAAAAAGGGTGTTATTAACCTTAATCATAACAAGAGAACAATATTCAAAGTGATTACTGATTTCCACCGACATTCTTAGCTCTTGAAACTAACTCCTAAAACCATTTTCACATATGTTTTGATTAAAAATGGGGGTTACCAGGTAAAAAGGGCACTGATTCTATAGTTACTAGAATAGGTAAAAGTAAAGTAATATATTTCTATAGTTACTAGAATAGGTAAAAGTAAAGTAATATATTGTAATTATTATATTTTCATTATCATTATATCCCGTACAAATCAAGTGGGATAATATTGGATAAGTTTTTAAATTAATGGGTGTTATAATGAGTTAATAAAAAAACTCTTCCTAATTTACACGTTTAAAATCTGAAAAATCAATTAATTGCAATACTTGCAGGTTGAAAAAGGAATTTGGTACTTGAAGCTGGAAAGGCATGGTATGAATATGCTGATAGCTGGACCTGTTTTATGGGTACTTGGATCAATACACAACTCGTGTCAAATCTATCAAAGAGCTGATGGGCATATTCAAATTTTGCAACAGAGTGTTCACATCCCTTTTCTGATGGGTAGTCTTCTCTTTTTAGTGGCTGCGATTCTCAATGTTCGGCAACATATTATTGGCTTTGCCTATCATGGCCTACAGTTGCTGGTAATTAATTTTCAATTTCTAAGTGTTGAGCCAAGCTTGGTTATTAAATTAATTAATTTCCCCAATACTTTATATAATTATTATAAAGGTTTCTGGGAATATATATAACGGAGTTAAATTAATCCATTAACTTTGATCATTATATACTTAAATTTACTAACTTCTAACTAATATCCTAAAAGTCTGTCTATTAAGTTAGCAATTCTAAGATATTATTTTACTTAATTTCTTCGCAGACTTTTAAAATATTAATAAAATAACTTTACTGATAATATTTTTCCCTCATTATTTTGATAAGTTAACTAATTTGAAGAAATAAATTATAAGCAGGGCAGAACTTGGGTGTGGCTGGGAATTTTTGGGAGTCTAATGCTGGTGATTGGAGGATTCATGAATGTGGTTAAAGTGTTTAAGATGCAGCAAATGGATGGTCTGAGGTTGGAGAAACTAAGAGGTGGAGCACAGGAACGATTACTCCAACAAAGAGACGGTCAAGTTCCTCTGGTTATTGAAGAACAGAGGAGAAGGAGAAAAACAAACTTCGAAGAAGACAATCCACTACCTGCTCCCACACCTTACAAGGATGTACTTGTGGGTGTTAGTGATAAATAGAAAATTTTATTATCGTTAATGTTATTTTCATTATTCGCTGTTATGCGCTTTTATACAAGTTCTTAAATCTGCTTATTAAGAAACTAATTGCACTTTATATCATCTTTATATTACATTCAAATTAGTTCATTAGTAGCAGTAGTAGTAGTTTCGCATTCTATTTGCTGCCTTTTAGAACAAAGGCTCATTAGTTGTTTTCTTTTCAATTCCTTTTTATTCTCAAAATTAAAAAATTTAAGATTTTTAATTACAAAGGTTTTGATAAATAATAAAAATATTATTTATAAATTCCGTAACCATAAAAATTGTATTTTTAATATTTAAATCATATATTTTTATTATTAAAAAATTTAATATATAATTTTATATTTAACGATATTTAATTATATATTGTTTAAATTAAATTATAATAATTTAAATTCTTTCTTTATTCAATTTAATCATCTTAAATATTATTGAATATATTTAAAATGTTAGAATGTTATTTTACATTGTTTTTGGCCTTAAAGATTTCTAAGTAGAATATAATGGCGTAGTAAAAAAAATAAAACAAAATTAAGATGTATATATCTAAGAGTATTAAATATTAAATAAATATCTATAAATTAAATACAACAAGTTAATTTAATAATGTTAACATGTTGAAAACACGGATATTATTTATCAATATATTAATAGAATTGTATAAAAAATTCAAAAAATATTATAAATATAAGTCATATTTACTTAAAAGTCCAATCATAATTATATTTCATTGATATTTTTAATTTACTATAATTCAATGCTATTATTTTATTTATAATTATATATTTTTCAATATAATTATTATAATTATTATCTTTTTATTTAAAAATATATCATAATAAAAATAATATATTTTATTCTAAAAATTTAATAATTAAAATATTATACACGTTAAAAAATAATATAAAATTAGAATATAATATATGTTAAAAAATAATCATTATATATTAATTAAATATATAATTTTTTCAATACCAATATTGTGTTTATGACTTTATGGTTTAAAATCTAAATTATAGTATTATTAATTTTATAACCAAAATAATTTAAATAATTATTATATTTTTAAAATTTAAGATTAAAAAATTAACTTTTGTTAAAAATATATATAATAATTTCTTAATCTTCAAATATATAAAAATAAATTATAATTTTATATGCTATGAATTTAATTTTAAATTTTATTGAAACTAAAATAAATAAAATGTTTTTAACAAAATATTAATTTGAACTGAAATCTGATTTAACTTACTAAAGAGCTATATCACTCACAGCATATACTTATTGACTAAATATTAAAATTTATTTTTTTAACTTATAATTAATTATTATAAGATTAAGTTAAAAAAAAATATAGTTATGACTTATGCGATGAGTATTTGTGCTTTTACAGCGCCGCCTTCTTTAAACCTAATAACGGTTCGGGTGGGGCCTGCTCAAGAGGGCTTGTTCTCTTCAGTTTGTGAACTCTAACATTCAACGACTTCCAACGACTTTACTTATTGTACGATTGTCGGTTTATCTTAGTTAAAAAAAATTCTTTGCTAAAAAAAAAGTGTGATTATCAACAATATTATTTTGCTCGCATTGTTTATAACAGGAAGGGTAATGATTTTGTCAAATTGTTTTTATTAATATTATAATAAAAATATATAAATTAATTTTTAACATATAATTAATTATATTTTAATGATATTATTATATTATTATTAATAAAACTATTTAATAATATTATCACATAAAATAATTTTTAAAAATAATTACTTTTTTATTTTTAAATAATTTCTCCATATATTATATGAATTACATATATCATGTGTTATATATGCAAATATGCGTCCAAATTTATTAATATTAGTATTCTTTAATAATAAATTTAACACATCTAATTTTTCTTAAAAATAAAAGATAATAATATAGTTACAATTTTTGTTAATAAACACAATAATAATTAATTATAATTGGTATTATGGTTATCATAATTATGTTTGTGAATATATTAATAATCAAGAATAAAAATAAGTTTTTCATCAATAAAATATAATATTTTAAAAACAAAATAAAAAATAATTTTTGGTAAACAATACATAACACTCATAAATTTGTAATTATAAAAAAATATTTTATATCTAATTCATATATTTTTTATTAAAAAAATTCAATCTATAATCTTATATTAAATGATGTTCAATTAAATACATTTTTAAATTAAATTATTATTATTTAAATTATTTAAATATTAAATTATGTTTAATTTAACATTGTTAAACATTATTGTATGTTATTTTTGTTAATATAAATTTTTAATTGTTATTTAATGTAATTTTTTTTATATTTTGAACTTAAAAAATAAAATATATAGATTTATTTTATAGAAATAAAACGAACACTTATGTATACAAGTTGTTACAATTATTAACTAAACCAATATGACTTACTTTTTTTCAACCTGATCAGATTGGAGTGGATTATAAAATATATCAATTAAAATTTAAATAAATTATATAATTTTTAATCTGAATTCGATCCAATTAAAAAAATTATTAATTAATCAAATCCAAACAGATGAATTGAATTAGACTTTTAAATTTAAATAAATAGACCAAATTATTTACTAATCTTTAAATTGCATCACAAGTCACTTTTTTTAAATAAATTACTTTAATTACTTTCCTTTAAGGTGGCTCATTCCAAATCACTTTACTTTTTGAAAATGAACAAATTAATTTTAATTTATATTATTATATTTAAATTAAAAAAATACACATATTATAAATTATATTATTGAAAATCAATTAATTCATTTTATTTTATGTTTATTTAAATATTTTATTAGACAGATTTATGTAGCTTTATTTTTTGTTAAAAAAAACTTGCATATAATATGATATATTTTTAAGCATGAGATTGTTACGTTAAAAATAATGTTTTTTTTATAAAAAATGGATGAAAATGAAAGAAATTAGTTTGAATATAATAATATAAATTTAAATTAATTTAATCATTTTTATACATAAAGTGATTAAAAAAGTGAATAAAATGATCAATTTGAAAAAATAAATAACGTGTTTAGAAATGGGCACGTGACAAGTGTGGGATGGTTATACTAATAATCATAATTACATTGCACTAATTTTGAGTATATTTGGGTATTAACCATCGGTTATAAATAAATAATAGTTTTCTCACAACTTAATCACGTTTTTTATTTTTTAACATTTATTTAAAAATATATTTAGATTAAAAAATTAAATATTAATATAATTTTTACTCTACTACATTGTTTAAAAATAATAATATTTTTTTCATTTTTAACTATTTAATATATATTTCTAATTAAAATAAAAAAATATAAATGTAAGTATAAATAAAATTTCATCTAATTATTTTAATTATTGTGTGTTTTATTATTAAATTTTTTTACGTAATTTCAAGTATATAAAAAACAATATTAATATATGTTTTAATTTTAGTTTTTATATTACAATAATCATCTTCACCGTACATCTTATTGGTTACAATTATTTTTGAAAAAAAACCAAGTTCTTGATTTATTTTTCGCTTTTTTTTCTTTCTTTTTGAGTAATTATTTCTCTTCAATTTGTGAATTGTCTTTAAAATGTGTTATAGTGTGTATAATACAAGTAGTTTGTTTATTCTAAATATTACTCAACAATTGGTATCAGAGTGGGACGATCAATGATCATTTTTAGTAAAGCTATCTTGAGTTGTGAGGAGTTTGGTACTCTACAATTTTCTTAGTTAATCTTGTTTGAAATAGTTGAAGTTTTGTCGGCACGGTGGGTGACCTTCAAGTAGTTAGAGGAATCAATAAGCTCAACAACAAAAAACTATAACACATAGGTAACATGTATGGAGTCTTACCTACAAGGTCAAGACTTGTATGAGGTTGTTGGTGGTGATGAAGTTATACAAACAGCAGCGGAATATACAAACAACATCTTGAAGAAGTGGAAAATTAAAGCAGGCAAAACGATGTTTGTTTTGAAGACCACAGTTGAAGAAGAAATGTTAGAGCACATTCGGGATGCAAATACACCAAAGAAAGCATGAGACACTCTTGTTACACTCTTTTCAAAGAAGAATTATAGAAGTTTGTAACTTCTGGAAAACGAGTTGCTATCGATGGCACAATGCGACATGACGATTTCCAATTTTTTCATAAGGTAAAGTCATTATGCCGTGAGATTTCAGAGTTAGATCCGAAAGCTCCTATTGGGGAAAAAGGATAAAGAGAATAATTATTCATGGTTTGAAACCCGAATATCGAGGGTTTGTTACTGCTATACAAAGATGGCCGACGCAACCATCTCTTGTTGAGTTTGAGAATTTTTTGGCCGGTCAAGAAGCTATGACTAAGAAAATAGAAGAAGTCTCGCTGAAGGGTGAAGAAGAAGCACTCTAGACTAGCAAAAGTAGAGGCAATTTCAAGCGGTACAATAGAAATGGATATAAAAATTATGGCGACAAAGGAAAATTCCTCATGAAATGGAGGCTTTCTTCCAGGAGGATCTTGGAAGAACTGCAATAACAATGAAAAATTTGACGTTGAATGTTACAAGTGCAGGAAGATGGATCACATGACAAAATATTGTTGGGGTAAGAAAAAGCCTCTTAAAATCAATACAAATACTTCTAGTTCTAAGGAGCATAGCGAAGATGGTTGGGATGCCAAAGCATTATTCGCTACAGAGGAAAAAGAATTAGCTCTTATGGTGACAATATTAAAACAAATTGATTACAAGAATGATTGAATCATAGATTTGGGATTCTCAAATCATATGACAGGTGATAAACAAAAGTTGGAAATCATGCCTGAGTAGAAGGGAGGTCGTGTAGTGGTGACAATTGACAACTCAAGGTTATTGATAGCCCATATCGGTAAGACGATAGTTACACCTCAATATAGTACTAACCAAGTACCACTTCAAGATGTTTATCATGTCATAGGAATGAAGAAAATTTTTCTATTTGTGTCTTAATTAATATCATCAGGCCACTATGTCTTGTTCGGTCCCAAAGACGTGAAGATGTTTATCGTGATCTCAAAATCTCAGAAAAATCGACAATGGATGGGCAACGATTAAATTCAATCTACGTAATGTCAGTAGAATCTGCATATGTACACAAGACAAGAAGAAATGAGATAGCATATCTATGGCATATGTGATTAGGTCACATTAGCTATTCCAAGCTAAGTGTAATGGTGAAGAAATCGATGCTTAAAAGGCTTCCTCAACTAGACGTGCAAACATACACGGTTTATGTAGGATGCCAATATGGTAAAACTTACCAATTTCCATATGAGGAATCGAAGTTTAAAGCAAAAGAACCATTGGAGTTAGTTCACTATGATGTATTCGGTCCTGTTAAGCAATCATCAATTGACGGTATGCGATATATGGTGACATTCATTAACGAATTCTCAAGGTATGTGTGGGTTTTCTTTATGAAAAAAATATGACGTATTCTCAAAGTTTAAAGAGTTTAGAGAGTCAACTAAAGGAGAAGTTGGAAAGAAGATCTGTTGTTTGGACACAGACAACGGCGAAGAATATAGCTCAAACAAGTTCTATCAATACCTAAGGGAATGTCGAATACGTGATTAGTACCCTTGTGCCAACATGCCACAACAAAATAGTGTAGCAGAGAGAAAGAACATACATCTTGTAGAAATTTATCGGAGTATGCTACATGAAAAGAATGTACCTGGGAGGTTTTGGGCTGAAGCGATGAGGACTACAACCTTTGTGATCAACAGACTTCCTCAACCAAGGTTAGAATTTATTTCACCCTTTGAGAAACTATGGAACATGAAACCTACAGTTAGCTACTTTCGAGTATTTGGCTGTGTCTATTTTGTATTTGTTCCTGATCATTTATGGAACAAATTTGACAAGAAAGTTGTTAGATGTATCTTTGTGGGATACGACAGCCAAAGAAAAGGGTGGAAATGTTGTGATCCAATGAGTGAAAGATGTTACACTTTACGAGATGTGGTGTTCGATGAAGCATCTTCTTGGTGGTCATCAGAGAAGGAAGCATTGCCAGACTCAAGAGACTTTAGAGATAAGCTATAACAAAAGATAAGGAAGCATACTATTCAATTCCAACCAAGTTTAGACGAATCTAGAGATCCAGACGATGATGGTTCCGAACAAAGAGTAACTCAAAATCCTTGGCAAACTAGAATATATCAACAACTAAATGAAGAAGGTAGGCCTAGTGAAATGGAAGAATCAACTCTATAATCTCAACTCTGTAGGTCAACAAGAACACGAAGGCTAAATTCCAAATATACCAATGTAGCCATAATTGAAGAAGCAATAGAACCTGAGATGTTTGAAGTCTGAGTGGATGATAGCAATGAAAGAAGAGATCGATGCACTTCAGCAAAATCAAACTTGAGATATGGTGCGAAAGCCAAGAGATGTGAAACCCATATCCTGCAAGTGGGTTTACAAGATAAAGCACCACCCAGATGGGTCAATCGAGAGGTATAAGGCATGATTGGTAGCTTGTGGTTTCTCTTAACAATATGGACTAGACTATGATGAAACGTTTAGTCCAATGGCGAAACTTACAACTGTTCGAGTCCTATTTACACTTGCAGCCAACAAAGATTGGAAGTTGTGACAGATGGATGTGAAAAATGTTTTTCTTAATAGAGAGTTGGATCAGGAGGTCTACATGATCCAACCAATGGGTTTTCAGAGCTAAAATCATTCTAAATATGTGTGTAAGCTGCGGAAAGCACTCTACGAATTGAAACAAGCACCCAAGGCATGGTTTGGTAAGATTGCTAAATTGCTAACACAAAATGGTTACTCACTAACACCTGTAGATTCTAGCTTGTTTGTCAAATCCAATAAAGGAAAGATAGCTATTGTGTTAATATATATGGATGACTTAATCATAACCGATGATGATGAGGCAGAAATTCTTCGGACGAAGGAGAATATGTCAATCTGTTTCTAGATGAAGGAACTTGGCCAACTCAAGCACTTCCTTGGTTTAGAGGTTGATCACACACAAGAAGGAATATTTCTTTGTCAACAAAAATATTCCAAAGATTTGTTGAAGAGGTTCGAAATGCTCGTATGCAAGCCGATTTTTACGCCGATGGAACCAAATTCCAAAATGTGTACACATGAAGGAAAATATTTGGAAGATGCAACGATGTATCAAAAATTGATAGGCAGTCTGATCTACTTAACCTTGACTCGACCTGACATTTCTTATGCAGTTAGTGTGATGAGTCGATACATGAAAAATCCAAAGAAGCCTCATTTGGATGTAGTTCGAGGAATATTGAGATATGTGAATAATACAATTGACTATGGTCTTTTGTACAAGAAAGGTGGAGACTGCAAGTTAGTTGGTTACTACGATGGAGATTATGCAGGAGATCAACAACTGGGTATGTGTTTAAGCTGGGTTTCAGAACAATTTCTTGGTGTAGTAAGAGATAACCAACAGTATCATTATCAACCACTGAAATTGAGTATCGAGCAGCAGCAATGGCAGCTCAAGAGTGTACATGGTTTATATAGCTAATGAATAATCTACATCAACCTGTAGATTATGCAGTACCGTTGTACTGTAACAATCAATCAGCAATTCGTTTGGCAGAGAGTCCGGTCTTTCATGCAAGAACTAAGCATGTTGAAGTACACTATCAATTTATCAGAGAAAAGATTTTGCAAGAAGAAATTGAAATGAGGCAAATCAAGACAAATGATTAAGTTGCGGACTTGTTCACAAAAAGTTTAAGTGTTGGTAAGTTGGAAATATTTCGCCGTCAGCTTAACACAATAAAATTAGTGAGAGTTGGTGTTGAGGAGGAGTGTTGAAAATCAAAACCAACAAAATAATTAAATATGTAGAAAAATAAATGAAGTGGTTGAATGATGTAAAGAAATAAATAAAGTAGTTGAAGTTTGTAGAAAGAGAAGTGTGTAGATAACATTTGTGTGGCTAGAATTATTTCTTAGTTTTATATTTGTGTCGTGTAGATTGTATGGTGTGGACTATAAATAGCATACATTGCATTTGATTTAATTATTCCATCAAAAACAAAAAAGTTTTTACATGTATTCTTAATTTAGGTGTGAGTTGAGAGCTTTTTATTTGTGTGTTTGTATTTTTTTTTTCAATTTATGAGTTGTCTTTAAAATGTATTATACTATATAAGTAGTTTATTTACTTATTTGAATCTAATATTAATAAATTTAGAGTTATTTATTCTAAATATTATTCAAGGTAACCAATTTCGTTAATTGCACGTGAACCGGATTTATTTTTCTATCATGATTTCGCATTGTCAGACAACTTTAAATTTCTGCGTGCACTCGTGGATGTTATCTATTTACAAGGATTCGATACTTTACAATGTGAAAGTGTTTTTCCCCTCTTATTAAAGTTACATTAGCGTAAAAAATTGTCTTAGTGTTTAGTAGTTAAAACAAAAGCAGTGTTAGACAATTATCTTCTACGAACTGGAAATTCTGGAAAAGTTTTTTTTTTTTTTTGCATGGTTATAATAAATTGATTTTATCAACACAGCCAATATATAGTTATTGAAATTACATGGATGAGTCATTTATACTGCTTACCACAGGTATATTTTAGATTCAACTAAAATGGTAAAGCTACAAAGTTATTGGTGAATCTATAGCAAAATACTGGGATGATAATAAGGGTGGACTTAAGTTGTTGCTCAACTTGCTTTGTGTATGTATAAATGTAAGTACGTGAGCGATTGCATATGCTCATAGATCAATGATTGATAATTTTATTAATTTTTGTATGTAGTCATCTCGTATACTGTGATTGATGTTTCAAAAATGCAAAATCATGGGATCATTGATGTTTCAACGATTGTAATCATCTTTTATTTATAAACAATAAGTGTAAAAATGGAAGTAAGTTTCAACCTATTTTTTAACTTAAAAATAGAATTAATTATCAAATAACACTTATTTTGAAAATTTAGGTTTAAAAAGTGTAACTTGAAAACAGAAGTGACTGCATTTGCCTTAAATGATTGGCAATCTCCACCTACGGCCTATATCTGCCTTGCCAAGAGTTGACTGTTGAGATGGGTTTTGGTGTTATATGATGCAGATGCTCAGAATATTGCTGTTGTCGCAAAAGAAGCCTTGGAAGGACATTGCATTTATGATGTAGGGTATTGCAAGCTTCACCTCTCATATATCACGTCATACTGATCTCAGCATCAAGGTACCCAAAATACTTCCCTTGTTCCATTATTCAGTTTGTTGAATCCGTATTGAGCAAGAACTTCATTTACAATCTAGTTCCTTTCATATTCAAGATTTTTTCAATTTTTTTTTTTACATGAAAAGAAATTTGAAATCTATACATTCTAGGGAAACAATGATCGCAGCTGAGACTATACAATCCCTAAAATTCCTCTTGTGAGTAACCAGCCCTCTATTTTGGATCAACAACCAGTACCTGTGGCGACTCCCTCTTTCCAACAGTATCATGGCGCACAATTTGCCCCAACTCAGCAGTTTGGAATGCATCAGTCTTCAGGAGGGTGGAGCTCAGCCATTCCATCATGCTTTCCGTCCATGCCTGTACAGATCCATGGTAATCCATACATGCAACCTCCTCAACTTGGTCCTGGAATGATGCAATTTTTGTTGGAAAATTATGGATCTAAACTCCCAAAACTCAAGAACACTTAAGAACAATTTTCCAAAAATATTCAGAAATTATTGAATTTTCGTTTCTGATTTATTTAGTTTGATTATTACATTTCTAATTAGAGGTATTTATAAAAACAACAAATAAATCTAAGCAATACAATATAAACCTACCAAACAATCTAAACCATACACCTATCTCCTTACCTAACCCATTGATTTTCTTCTTACCATCAACCATGAGTTGTATCCTTATCAATCCGGATCATCTTAGAAGCTTCCATGCTACATATCATGCTTCACAACTAGACAATGTGACAATCGGTTGCTTTTTCGACATCCATGTAAAAGCAGTATCTCCTATGAAAAACACAAATCCAGAAGTGCTTTTTCGATCGTCTATATCTCCACCAAAATCGCTATCACTATATCCAACAAGCTTGTAATCATTAGAAGCAGAATAGAATAAGCTAAAATTAATTATACCTTTTAGATAGCGTAGGATTCTTTTTGCAGCTTTGAAATGAGTGATTGTCAGTTTCTCCATATAACGGCTAATCAATCCAACTATACAAGATGTCAGGCCTTGTGCATGTGAGATAACGCAGACTTCCAACTAAGCTTTTGAAAAATGTTGGATCCACACTTTCACCATCTTCATGCTTGGATAGTTTGATTCCACATTCCACTGGTGTGTTGATCGGCTTGGAATCATTCATCTTGAACTTTTTTAGTATCTCACTTGCATAGCTTTCTTGAGAGATGAATATACCTTCTTCATTTTGCCTCACTTCAATTCCAAGGTAGTATGCCATTAACCCGATATCTGTCATTTCGAACTCTCGGGTCATGACCTTCTTAAAATCTTCAAATAGCTTTGGATTACTTCCAGTGAAGATGAGATCATCTACGTATAGACAAACGATTAGAATATCGCCATCTTCAATCTTGATGTAGAGTGAATATTCATAGGGACAATTGGTGAAGTTGTTCTCCAGAAAGTACTTGTCGATGCGGTTATTCCATGCTTTTGGTGCTTGCTTTAACTCATAGAGATATTTCTTCAACTTCAATACCTTGTCATTGTGACCTTTTGCTTCATAGCCTGATGGTTGCTTAATGTAGACTTCTTCTTCAAGGACTCCGTTTAGAAAAGCAGATTTTACATCCATTTGATGTATCTTCCACTTATTTTGAGCTACCAAAGAAATGATTAGTCTTATAGTTTCTAATCGAGCAACAGGAGCAAATACCTCATCATAGTCAATTCCAGCCTTTTGACTATATCCTTTTGCTACTAGCCTCGCCTTGTGTCTTTCAATCTCTCCCTTAGCATTCCTCTTTGTCTTGTACACCCATTTGACACCTATTGCCTTATGCCCTTTGGGAAGTGAAACAGGTTCCCATGTGTCGTTCTTTTCTATTGCATTGATTTCTTCATCCATCGCATCTCTCCACTTCTTCTCTTGTACAGCTTCTTGAAAGCTCACTGGTTCACAATCAGCAAAGAGACAAAATAAGGTAAGATTATCTTGTCGTTCTGTTACCTCATAAAGATCTTGGAGATTTTGTGTACATGTCACGGCTTTTTCACTTCCACTTGAAGATGATGACGGATCTTCATGAGTGGTTGGCATTAGTGAAGTAGGTGGAGTCGTTGGCTCTTGTTGAATTTCTACAGATTGCTCCCTCATTGTCTACTCATCTTCTTTAAGTTGAGGAAAGAAATTGAAGTTATCTGTATGAGAGTTAAAATCCCATTCTCCTTCTTCGTCGAATACTACATCTCGACTAATCACAACCTTCTTATTGTGTGGGTTGTACAACTTATAGCCCTTTGAATTAGCATCATAACCGATGAAGATAAAACTCTCGCTTTTATCATCAAGCTTCGTTCTTCTCTCATCCGGTACATGAACATGGGCTATACTTCCAAAGACTCTTAGGTGGGAAATACCAGGCTTTCTTCCACTCCATGCCTCTTGCGGTGTCTTTTCCCATACACTTCTTGTTGGAGATCGGTTTGACAAGTAAACTGCACATGCTACTGCTTCTGCCCAAAACTCTTTGGGTAGTTTCTTGCTTTTAAGCATGCTTCGTGCCATATTGAGGATTGTTCGATTCTTTCTTTCAGCTACACCATTCTATTGGGGGGATCTTGGTACTGTTAAAGATCTATGAATTTCATTTGCTTCACAGAACTCTTGAAACTCCTTGGATGTAAATTCTCCACCTCAGTATAATCTCGTGGCTTTGATTTTTCTACCACTTTCTCTCTCCACTGTAGCTTTGAACTTCTTGAATACTTCAAAAACTTCTGATTTCTGTTTCAAGAAATATACCCAAGTTTTTCTTGAAAAATCATCAGTAAAAGAGAAGAAAATAGTTAATGTTACCGAGAGAACTAGGCTTGATCGGTCCGCAAACATCAGTATGGATTAGCTCGAGTGGCTTCTTGGCTCTTGAGTCTGACTCCTTTGGAAAGCTTTTTCTAAATTGCTTCCCGAGTAGGCACCCTTCACAAAGTTGATTAGGATGGTTAATGCAAGGCAGTCCCTTCACCATCTCCTTCTTAGACAACAGCTCTAATCCTCCAAAATTGAGATGCCCGAATCGAAGATGCCATAGCCACGATGCATCTTTATAGCAGGCTTTCAGACACTTTGCAATGTCTTTTTGTATGTTTATCAAGAACATTCTATTCTTTGATATCGGCACGTTAGCAATGAGGTTATTCTTATCATCTTTTATAGAAAGATTACAATCCTTCATATAAATATCATAACCTTTCTCTAACAGTTGTCCTAAGCTTAAGATGTTACTTTTTATATTTGGGACATAGTAAACATTGGAAATAAATTGATGTTGCCCATCTTTCAAACGAATAAGAATGTTACTTTTTCCTTTCACTGCTACGTTTGAATCATCTCCAAATGAGACATTTCCACTTACTGACTCATCTAGTTCCACGAACATGTCTTTACTTCCATACATATGGTTGCTTGCACCGCTGTCAAGATACTAGGCATTTGGTTTACTACTATCACCCTCCTTCCGTGCTAGAAAAATAGTTTCTTTCTCATCAATCCTCTCCTCTATGTAGTTGATTTTCTTATCTACTCTATTATTGGGGGCTCTACATTCTGAAGCATAATGTCCAAATTTCTGACAATTATAACATTGAACTTGAGATTTGCCATACCTTAAGTTCTTATTACCACTTCCATGACTTTATGTTGAGCTTTCTGCTCTCTCAAAGTTGTTGGAATTGTTGTTGTAATTCCAACCTCTTCCACGACCATGGCTTCCACCTCGTCCACGGCCTCTACTTTTACCTTGGCCACGTTGGTTTCTATCATTGCCTTGGCTTTCTTGCTTATCCTTGAATTGCATCTTGAAGAGTAGCTCAGTGATCCCTTGCTTCTTCTTATGCTTTTCTTCATATGCTTGTAATGACCCATTGAGTTCATCAATGATCATTTCTTTCAAATCTTTTGTTTCCTCAATCGTCACGACGATGTGTTCAAATTTGGAATCTAATGAACAAAGTATCTTCTCCATTATTCTAACATCTCCCAACATCTTACCGTTTCTTTTTAGTTGATTAGAAACAACTGCGACTCTAGAGAAATAGTCGAAAATAGATTCAGAAGCTTTCATATGTAGAGATTCAAACTCACCTCTTAGTATTTGGAGACAAACCTTCTTCACTTTCTCAGCTCCTTTGAAAGAAATTTGAAGCTTATTCCACGCTGTTTTGGAAGATGTTTCATCTGAAATCTTCTCAAACCCATCATCATTTAAGGCTTGATAGATAAGAAAAAGGGCTTTCTTGTCTCTTTTTCTCAGATCCTTCAAAGATTCTTTTTGTACTTGCGTTAAAGTAGCTTCATCATCTGGCTCACTTAAGCTCTACGACTTCCCACACATCATGTGCACCCAAAAGAGCCTTCTTCTTGATACTCAAATTATCATAGTTGTCGTTGTTGAGTGTCGGGACTTGAAATGATGACATACCTCCATTTGACATAATTCTCAATATAGTAAGAATTTGTAAATTCTGATCACACAGATGGATTCAAAACGTCAAAAAACCTTAAGAGGAACTTAGGAAAAATCTGATTTTTTTTTCAGCGGTCAAAATCAACTATCAAAGTCAATTCTTTGGTCAACTATCAAAGTCAATTCTTTGGTCAACTGTCTCAACGACTCGGTCAAACGGCTTGGTGGCTCAGTCAGCAGCTCAATCAACAGGCTTCACGGCTCGGTCAACTCGTCTCCAACTCGGTTGACTCAGTGAGTTAACTTACTTTCTGGCAAAAACTTCCGGAGAATCGTGGCGGCGCGTCCAAACTCCGATCTGGATGATTCTTGCGACCTCGGATTTGTCTCGCCAAGAGCTTCGATTTAATATACAATAATATATATTTATATTTCCAACTACAGTTTTGATACCACTTTGTTGAAAAATTATGGATCTAAACTCTCAAAACTCAAGAACATTCAAGAACAATTTTCCAGAAACACTCATAAATTATTGAATTTTCGTTTCTGATTTATTTAGCTTAATTATTACATTGCTAATGAGAGTTATTTATAGAAACAACAAATAAATCTAAGCCATACAATATAAACCTACCAAAACAATCTAAACCATACACCTATCTCCTTACCTAACCCATTGATTTTCTTCTTTCCACCAACCATGAGCTGTATCTTTATCAATCCAGATCATCTTAGAAGCTTCTATGAGCTGGACTTCAAATAGGCTAGAATTTTTCAAAGTTTATTTTGATTTATTTGAGTTTGTAAACAAGTTTACAAACCAATAATTTCCACCCCAAAGCGGTCCGCTACGTACCACAGCACCGCATTATAGCCCTGGTTCCATGCAATAGCATTATGTCCTGCAACAATTCATCTGTTCTATATGAAGCTTTTATTTTCCGCAGAACTACTCCCGGAGTAAGAGGTCCATATCTGTCAAAGTGCCTGAACAATTTCTCATCAAAAACTCAGGATATGAATCTTTATGATTTCACATTCGTGAGTGTGGGAAAAAGTAGAGCCATTAACTCCTGCAGCAAGGTGATAATTAATTGGAAGAGTGAAGCCTTTACATTTACTTATTATTATTATATATATATAACTATTGAGGTTTTCGTGAGATTGAGATTCACCAGTTGCATATGAACTTGTACTCCCTTATCATAATTGACTGCTATTATTCAGAGCAATTTATGAACCCGTATGCATCCTTATCCTGACATTATTTAAACATGAAAATGGGGCCACCCGTAGATGGTATTCATTAATTGACATTTATGGTAGTTAAAATTGAATAATATTAAATATGAAATAATAGATTGAATTTTTTTTAATGGTAAAATATACAAGTTTGACGGAAATTAATATTTCTATGTTTATAAGTTTTAAAATTATTATTATGAATAACAATTTTTCATTTTTGAAATAACAATTTAGTTTGAGAATATAAAATGAATTCAATTTAAGCCTAGGTTAATGGCAAATAAATTTTAAATTTCTAACTTGTAATTGATACACGCTGAACGATAATCGTTAATCAATTTTGATTAATCACCAATCAACCTTGAATAACGTCTCTTCAATCAACATACCTTATTGAAGATTGAGAAAAATATATTGTAAAAGTTTACTAATTTTATCTAATAATTTGTGAAGATAGAACAATTCATGAAACTATGTAAGAAGCGTATTTGAAAGAAATATCTCCAAAAACTTTATTGTATTCTCCGTCTCCTTCTCTTCCTCTCACTCTGCCTGAGGCATCTTCATTCTTTTTGAGCAAACCTGCTGAAGAGGACCTCTCGATAAGTGCAGTTTAGTTTCTTATACGTAGTTTTGTATAATTTTCTTTTAGTTTGTGACTTTGTGTGTTATATTCCCTTTTTAATCTATAATGGTCTCTTTCTTTCTTGTTAAGTGTGATTAACTTAATAATCCTTAAAGTTTTAAACATTTTGCAGGTGACGAGCAAATGATAAAGTAGGTTCAATTTTACTTTATTTCAATATATTTTACATAAATTCAAAAGTAGAAATCTTAAAGCTCTGCTAAATAAAGAGTCAAAAATGAAAAGCATTGAACAAGGGAGTCATAAACGAAAATTGTTCAATCAGCACTCCGGCTTGAGTGGGAACAAAAACACGAAATGAGGGACAACAAATGATTAAAAATAAACAACAAACTAAAATAAATGTCCTATACACCCATCTTTTTAAAATTCCACAACAAAAACATAAAACTTTTTTGACCCAATAATTAATTACTTTTAATGTCATTATTATTAAATAAATTTATACTTAATAAAAATTAATTATAATAATAACAATTTGGATTGTAGCATCACATCACCCTACATACATAAACTCGAAGAAAAATACAAAATAAAGTACAACGATCACAGGGCTTCTCGCTGAAGTGGCACGGAAGGTAATATTGAAATAATGCCTAGCAAGCTCGCAAGGATATCAGATATTGAAATCTTTTTGAATCATGTGATTCAGACACTTCCAGCAAGGGAACAAGAGAATATTGATAGCTTAAAACATGTAATGATAAAACTACTCAATCTTATAAGAATGATTGGTGGAAAAGGACAAACTAGCATTGATCCACACGCACGCACGCACGCACGCACGAATCAGTATCAGCATAAACCCTTAGTCCATCTCCGCTTAGAACTGATAGGAACCTCTAAATACTTTAGACTTGCTCCTAATATTTGACCTTTTCATCATCCCAAACTATCTTTTGAGAAAAAAGGGTAATTATCGATGACCATACCACCTGTGTGTTTGGCTAAAATATCATTCTCTATTGTGACATTTTAAATTAGTTTAGTATGCCCTCTGCTTTGAATTATTCTTAAACACAACCCATTGCGCCAGAAAAAATTGATAATCCAACACATGATTGAAAAATATATCATCAACCTCCTGTGTTTTTGCCTAAATATCATTCTGACCCATGTTAGGTTTCATTTTGATTCAATCACCTTTTCACTGCTTTATAGCAGATTCAATTCAAACTCTTATTATCATCAAAATTGGTCAGACCCACCTGTTAGTTTTTGTCATCTTTTTTTTTTTACACAAAGATTGTCTTTGAAAATAATTCAAAGCAAAGGAGACATGATTAGTCCAGTTTGAAACATCACTGTAGAGACTGATATTTGAACTAAACACAAGAATGATCATTAATAATTACCCTTTGAGAAAATATTGAAACTGGAAAATTCAGAAGGTAATATAAAACTGTAAAAGTGACCAAAAACATACCATCTACTTCGAGTCTATCAGTCTTCTTCCAACTTTAGGTAACCGAAAAAGAGACTAGAGACTACAAAATGAAAACTAAATATACAACACGATATCCTTCAGGCACAGTAATATATACAACCATAACATAAAGCACACCACACCATGGACAAAACCCTCAGAAACAACTTGGAATTACCTAGTTGATCTTTACCCCCACAATCCAATATCTTAGTTCATGAAATTATTTAGAAAGAGAGCTGTGGTTGTTGAGCTACCACCAAGACAGACACATAACAAGACAAACAAGAAAAAAGAATACGAGCACAAATGAAAGATGGGAACTACCGTCTGTCCAAAAGCATCCCATGACCATGAGAAAACCTCAAAATCTTCATTCATAACAGCTATGACCTCCACAGCAAGTGTTTTTTTTCTTTCTTGTTTTCCCTTCATATGCGATTGATGGGCTCAGTTCGATCCTGCACAGCAAGCCGCTCTGAGATATCTGCAAGAGATTTGAGATTGC
Organism: Hippophae rhamnoides; assembly: GCA_033030585.1. Taxonomy (NCBI): domain Eukaryota; kingdom Viridiplantae; phylum Streptophyta; class Magnoliopsida; order Rosales; family Elaeagnaceae; genus Hippophae; species Hippophae rhamnoides. The sequence goes on from CM065432.1 coordinate 54,375,731, forward strand.
ACTTGATCAAGGCTTCAACAAAGTAACAGGTGTCATCCTTGGTATTCCCTTGAGGTACATCAACCACGAATGACTCAATGACCAAAGTCCCTAGCCTTCCATCAACAATCTCTGGATGAAGGGACATAATTGACGAGTAGTTCTGGAAAATGGATACAAAATAGAGAAAATTAAATAATATTGAAGGAACAATCATGTCTAGGCAAGTTGCAATTAGTAGAACCAAGAAATAGAGAGAACAAAAACCAATAGAAGTCAGAAAATACATTCAAGTCTAACTGACCCAACAAAATCCATGAAAAGTCATAGAGTTGATAACACTCCATAGATGAGCTCAAAACTTGCCGTCAAATTTTGGATGAAACATGTCCAGAGGTCCACAGGTAACAGAAAGTCTTATGAATATTAATTCAGATTCAACTCAGCCTTAGCTCGAGTAGTATAAGCATTATACATTGAGCAGGTCTGAGAACCAGAACCAGAACCAGAACCACAATAACCAAGTACCCAAAACTTTCATCCATCTAGTTGATTCATTAAGACACACCAATAACAATCCCACAATCATAAATTTCATTGGCTGATAGAACTGCTTCTTTCTACATCTAATAAAATAATTTATATTTCCTAAGTACTCAAATAGTAACTATCCTAAATACTGTAAGCAATTTTTTTTTAATATAAGGGTAAAAAAAGATTTTCCAGTTTAGCAACATCAATGCTATGTAAGGAGTCAATTGCCATGTGATCAATGTTGGTGTATTTTATAGACGATATAATTAACAGAGAATACTAGGTTTTGCCAATAAATAATACCAGATATTCCGTACAAAGTTCAATTAAAAAAAAAATCAATATTTTTAACCTTTCAAAATAATACACAAAAGAGAAACAATCGAATCCAAAATACAGCCAAAATACAGCAATTTATTCACTTAGCACTTATTGAATATTCTGCAACAAAACCTAATGGAATAGGCTGTGCAAAACATCTGCCAAAAATCCGTGTAAACTCTGATGTTAACAAAATTCAAAATGATGGCACACAACAGACTAAAAACTGCATTGTTCTAAATGAACTTAAGCAAGGCTCTGCCTCTTTCAGAGATCTAAAAAAATGCATGCATAGACAAAAGGACCACGAATAAGAAAGGGTACGGAGGTACAAAATCAGAAACAGAAGGATTTGTACCCTGAGTCTGTGATCACCACCAATTATCCTGATGCTGAGTATATGCTCTTCATCGTTAAGAACTTCCAATCTTTCAGTACTTGTAGTGGCAGGAAGCCCAGACCTAACATCAATTTCTCTGAGACTCCCAATACCAATGTTCCCCTGCATAACACACCTGCTGATAAATGGTTTGTACTTTTGTGGTTGATCAAATCGCCTCACCAAGGACCAAACCTGAGCACAAAACTAACAGTCATGAAACATAAATAATGATCAACTTATATACTCACATTCTAGTATAAACTAACACTTTATTGTACAGTTGTACAAACTACAAAAGGGTATCTTGCAAATTACATAATAGGGTATATAATGTGCATGTGTGGAAAAAGTTTAGCATTCGCTAGAAAATGGTCATATGGTGCAATTTTCACAAACATAAAAACAAATAAACAAACCACAAAGCATTAATTCACACTCAACTCAGCAAGCAAGCTTTATTTAATATTTTTCCATAAATGATGTCACCACTAATTGTCCCTTCTAGCACATACTATTTACCCTGAGGGTATATGACTATGAAAAATATACCTCAATGCTCCAATTGCTTGGCTATGAGCTAGTACAGTGACTATATTTTTGTTCTCGAGAAAGTTTTACATGATGCAAGTATAGGATGACATCGAGAATCCTTCAATTCAATGCTTGACTTATTTGCATGCAAGGGACCCATTTTTATTGAAGTGCAAATATACTATTGTCTTGAAAATATCAAGATACACCAAGTATTCATGCACCTGCCTCATATAAAAATATTTATTTTGTTCTCTATGAAAAACTCAATCTAATTGGGACTAGTTCAACTGGTTCGGAGTTTATCGACTTCACATTCCGCTTTGGTGCTAAGAATCTAGAGATACATTAAGTATTCATGCACATGCCTCATATAAAAACATTTATTTTGTTCTCTATGCAAAAATCAATCTAATTGGGACTAGTTCAATTGGCTCAAAGTTTATCGACTTCACATTCCGCTTTGGTACTAAGAAGCTAGAGATTCATAGGTTAAATATGTTCCTTAAATACCTATTTCTCTGCAAATGATATGTTCCAGCAGAACAAAGGATGCATCAAAATGAAGTTAATAACCTACAGGCTCAATTAGATTCAAAAACCATTAGAATTAAAAACTATAAATTAGCTAATTATTAGGATTCTAAGGGGAAATAAAAGGTTATTTGAAGCATATATTCTCATTTTTTCCACTCCAAGTTATAATAACGGAAAAAACGTTGAGAACTTTTGAAAAGGTTGACTAGGTAGTTCTCTTCAGTATTTAAGTGGGTTTGTAAATTTTTAAAGAAAGCATGAACAAGTTATGAACAAGCATATACATTTAAAATTTTCACCTGTCTGAGATGCTTTCCTAATTTTCTAAGCAACCGAAGGCACTTGAGGAGGAAGAAGCAGATTGAACTATCATAGATGATACAAATAACTCCGTCGACAAATGCAGAAAGATAAAAATGAATTCAACAGAAAGAGTAATAACGACACCGGAAATTTAACGTGTCACCCTTTAATTTGGGCTAAGTCCACTGACAAACTCCGAAAAGTATTTCTTCCACTAATAAGATTAATGGGTACAAAGTGCTTAGAGGCAATACAACAACATTGAGATAAACCCAAAATAGTGTCACACAAGTGTTTCCCAAACTCACTATTTTGTCATTTCTTTAGAAAAAATATCCCAATATTTTTCTAAGATATTCTCTCCACTTTCTTACACACAACACTATATTTCTTCAAAGGAAATTGCCTTTGGCTTTGCCTTGCTTCACTTCTTGTTTGGTGTGTCAATGTTTCTACAAGAAAGACATTGCCTATTTATAGGCAAATTGCATATCAATGTTAGACGTACCTACCATTGTAGTCAGACCTACCATCGGTGGTCAGACCTACCACTCAGGGTTGCACCTACCATCGCGGGTCAGACCACTATCATGGTTGCCAGACCTACCATCGGCCACACAGACCTACCATTCACACAGACCTACCATCGTGTTTTCTTCCTCTTAAACGCAGGAGTGACTTACAAATCTCCCCCTCCCGACTACATGTAGGCTCCACCAATCCAAATAGCCTAAACGACAAGATTCAAAATTTTGTCTCTAGGAGAATTTTTGTTAACATGTCCGATCCATTTTCTTCCGTACGGGATCTTCTCAAGTTGTAATAGCTTCTTCTCCATTACATCCCTAATCTAGTGATATCTCACATCAATACGTTTTGATCTCGAACGAAAGCGAGGCATTCTTTCCAAGATGGATAGACTCGACTATCACAAAATAACCGATAATCAGTTTTGTCAGAATCCCAAGTTCTTTCAAGAACTTTTTCATCCATAGCAATCTCTTTACATGCTTCCGTCATCGCTATAAACTCGCTTCTGTGAAGGGACAATGCAACACATTTTTGTAACTTTGATTGCCATGACACAGCCTCCCTTCAAATGTAATTAGTAACCCGTTGATTTTCTCGAATCCACATCACCACCATATTCCAGATTCACGGTATCCAACTAACACAGTTTATCATTTCCAAAACATAGGCATATTTTGGAAGAACCTCAAGATACCGAAAATCCATTTCATCACAGTAAATTTCAACGTTCCTTCAGATTTGAAAGGAATCTACTCACAATTCCAACTCGCATTTGAGTGATATCCGCATACAAACCATTGGCAGATACATTAGACTTCCAATCGGCCGAAGCATATGGAACCTCTTCCATCTCTTCCTTCTCTTTCGTCTGTAGGCTGGCTCATAGAATTTAAAGCCGATTGAAGCGAAGCAGGGACAACTAATCGCTTTAGCCTTATTCATATGAAATCTCCTCAAGTACTTTCTCAATGTACTTCTCCGTGACAACCATAATTCTCACTATTGCCTCAATAATAGTCATGCCAAGAATCGCTTTTGTCGGGTCCTAAGTCTTTCATGGAAAAGACTTACTCAATCAAGGCTTTCAAGTTGTCGATTCTCGGGAAATATTTCGCCAACAATCAACATATCATCCACATGTAGCAAAAGAATAATAAAATCATCATTAGAGAATTTCGCACAAAACACAACGGTCTCAAGTAGTCTTTTTGTAGCTCGTCCCATAACGCATTTCAACTTTCGTACCATTGTCTCAAGCGTGTTGCTTTTGCCGTAGAGACTTTTCTTCAATTTGCGTACATAATCTTTTTCCTTTCGATGAAAACCTCCTCTCGTCGCTTCCATGATATCTCTTCTTCCAAGTCACCACGTAGGATAGCGCTTTGACATCCATTCTGCTTCAACCTCCAAGTTAAGACACGATGCTAACCCTAGCATTACATTTAACGGATGTCATTTTCACAACTCGAGAGAAAATCTCATCAAAGTCAACACCTTTTCTTTGGTCAATCCTTTCACAACCAATCGCTTTTGTATCGCGACCGAACTATGTCCTTCATGCTTCACCCTCAACACCCATTTATTTTTCAAGGCCTTCTTCCCTTTCGCGCTTCATCACCAAAGGTTTTGTTCTCACGCAAGGACTTCATCTCATCTTGCATGGCTTCAATCCATTTTTGTTCGATTCGCCATCCATAGCCTCTTCATAATTCTCGTGTTCTCTCCCATCGCTGAAAGTTACATAATTATCCTATGATACGAGATGTATGGTCGCCTCACTCTATCACTTCTTCTCAAAGGGGAACAGGAGAAGCCGCAGCGTTGGTACCGGATAACGAACATCATTATTTCCCTCATCTTCGTAACCAACTTCTACGTGGCATCATCTTCATTGTGGATAAACCTGGTCTTCATCTCCAACTCGGTCTTGGCACGACAAGTTGGAGGAATTAATTCCAAATCACGAGTCACCATTGGAATTAGGAACATCTTTCTTCATTTTGATAATATCTTCAATGGTCTCATCTTCAACAAATATAGCATCACTAGCCCCGACAAGTCTCTTTGCAACTCGGATCAGTAAAATCTATAGCCAAATTGATTCGACTCATAGCCACAAAAATACACCTGCCTTTGCTTTTGGCATCAAGTTTCGATCTCTCATCCTCGGGGATACGAACAAATGCTTTGCCCAAACACTCGCAGACGATCATAGAAACATCCTTTTCGACCACACTTTATTTGGAACATCCATCTCGGTAGAGTACAAGGTGAAAGATTCAACATACGTAACTCGTGAGTACGGTTTCACCCTCAAAAGTTTTAGTAACTTCGCATGCGAGAAGAGACATCTAACTCTCTCCATCAAAGTTCTATTCATCCTCTCGGCCTAAGCCATTCAATCAAGCTTGTCTTCGGGGTGTCATCTCACGCCGAATACCACGCTTTTGCACAATAAGCATGGAAAGGTCCAAGAGACTCTCCACCATCATGTCCGTCCTGGGATGCACTTTAGCTTCTTTCCAAATTGCCTTCAATCGAGGCATGAAATTCTTCAAGACATCTAAAGACTGATCCTTTGTCTTTAAGATATACCCACGCCTTTCCTCAATGATCATCAACGAAAGTCACAAAGTATCGAGCACCACCAAAGTGACTTTGGTATCGTCCACATAAACCGAATGAATCGATCTAAAATATTATTCATTCCTCGAAGAGGAAGCTCTGAAAGCAACCCTATTTTGCTTTCCGCTAGGCAATGAACACATTTCTCCAAATGTACTTCATCCATTCCAGTAACATCTTCTTTTTTGGCTAGACTTGTCAAACCTTTTCACCCACGTGACTCGAAGTTCTTATGCCATACCACCGCATTATCTTTCTCTACGGCATTTACCGTGTTTCCGAGAGAGTTTCGCTTTGCATTATATACAAAGTTGTACGCTCACCGCCACTACTAAGCGAGCCTTTGTAAGTTTCCATTTGTCATAAACGAAGGAGCTACAATATCCTTCATTTGCAAAGCTCTGCACGTAGATCAAATTCAGCGCATATCCGGGAATATGCCCCGACATCCTTCGAAATAGTCCGGTTCCGTTCTCTGCTTCCAAGCAAACGTCTCCTTTACCTACTACCTTTGACAGACCTTCATTTCCCATTCTAACAACACCAAAACTTCCGTATGTATTGATGAGAAAAATTCTCTACGCGATGTAATGTGAACTGCAGAAGACCACTATCAATCACCCAATCGGTCTCGTGTGATGCAAGATTGACAAAATCTTCATCATAAACGATATATTGAACTCGCCTATGGTATTTGTTTCGCTTCATCATCACCGCTGTCAGCTTCTTCGTTACTTTGCCTTTGCTCGTTTCGTTCCTTTTGAACACCCGACAAAATTTCTTAATACGGCCCTTCCTCTTGACAACATGGTATTCAACATTGGCAAATTTGTTTCGATTTGCCTCGCTTCTTACTTCCTGGTTTTTGTTCTTCAGCATTTCCTTCTCTGCATCAGGATATGCGGCTTCAGGCTTCAACCTCTTTCCTTGTTTTGTTTCTCATACGAGAACAAGGCTTCTACAACAACTTCAAACTCCATCTCTATTTTTGCATAAGTCAGTAGTATGGATATACGATTATATGACGGCAGTAATGACGCCAATAACATCACAAATTTTCTTCATCGCCAAAACTCACATTAAATCTTGCTAAGCTTGAAAGCTTGTCGTTGAAATTGCTAATACGCCGCATCACGCCACATTATCTTCCTTCCTCATCTGACATAGCTCCTTCCACAAATAAAATTTATCGGCGCGTTCTTTGACACGCACACGCTTTCTGTAGTCTCCCATGCTTTAGCAGCCTTGCAATTTTTTGATTCAATATTTTGCAAGACACTGCCTGGAGAGATTTAGACGATCAGATTTTATCACCCCATCTATTTCCTCCCATCGTTCTCTACGACGGGCTGCTATCTTCTTTTCTTTTCCCCAAAGAACGCCTTACGCGACCTTCTCATTGAACGAGAATATCTTTCATCCTCCTTTTGCCATAAAGAGAAATTATTATTGCCATTAAATTTCTCAATATCTACCTTTTGGTTTAACATTTTTTTTTCTCACGTGTTTTCTTTTTCTCAGAATAAATACGCCTGACCTAATAAAATCTTTTCTCGATGCTAAGATCACCACGTCAACCACAGAAGCATATTAAGAATTTTACTAGACTACCGATACCAGCTGTCGGGCACAATGCAGAAAGATAAAACAATTCAACAGTTAAGAATAACGACACCTAAATTTAACGGCTCACCCTTTAATTTCGCTAAGTCCACGACAAACTCCGAAAAGATTTCTTCCACTAATAAGACATTAACGGTACAAAGAGATACAACAATCGAGATAAACCCAAAATAACACACGTCATTTCCCAAACTCACTATTTTGTCACCTTCTTTTAAAAATATCCCAATATTTTTCTAAGATATTCTCTCCCACTTTCTTACACACAACACTATATTTCTTCAAAGGAAATTGCCTCTGGCCATTGGCTTCACTTCTCTTTGCTTCTAAGTACACGCTTTCTCTAAGAAAGACATCGCTTATTTATAAAAGAAAATCGCATATCAACGTTAGATGACCTACCATCAGAGCAGACCTACTCATCGGCACAGACCTACCATTCATGGCACAGACCTACCATTTGGCTGGCCAGACCTACCATCGGCATGTCAGACCTACCATCGGCCATTGCACCTACCATTCATGCAGACCTACCATTGGTGTTTTCTTCCTCTTAAATGTAGGAGGGACTTACAATAACGGGTCTAAAAATGATAACCCAATTAATAAATTAAGATCGAGAATTCGAGATAAACTTTTCTCCAAATTTCAGTCAAATAACAAAAAAAATTAATGAAGTCAACCGGTAATCAAATTGCAATCATAACCAAAAATAAAGCAGTAAAAGTACTCAAAACAGAGAAAAAAGACACAAAAACCAAATACAATCCAAGAACCAAAGCTTCGGATGAAACAAGTCAACATGCAGATAGATAATGGATATCTGTAGAAAGAAAGAGAGATAAATACAAGATGAACAGGGGCTTTGATGTGCTTAACGAGGACAGAGCTGCACTGATTTTCAGCAGGGTTGTGCTTATGATGGTTCTGAACGTACTCAATCTCCAATCCATCAAGCTCTCCATGCCCAACCACGAACCCATTCCCATTCATTTTCACTTCCTTTCCTTCTTTTTTTTTTTAATTTCTTATCCTTCTTAATCTAACTCACAAAAACAAAACCACTACCTAGTTAGCTTTGGCTTCCACCTTTTACCTCCTAGCCACTGCAATAACGAAGACGAACAAAGAAAATGAAAGATGAGTGAAAATGAAAGAACGAGTATTTTCTATGGTCGAGGTATATATGTCGAACTAGTTCTCCGGAAAACGGAAATCCGATCGCCGGAATTTAGAGAGAGAGTTTTAGGTGTGGTGAGAGAGAGGTGTGTCTAACACTCACCGCCATAGGAGAACTAACTCAACCCTCTCTCTCTATCGTCCTCATCGCTTAAAATAAAACAAGATAAATTATTAAAATTATTTTATTAATAAATAATCTTAATTAAAATATTATAATATTCTTTTTTTCACACGATTGGATAAGAATGCCTTGATTTTTGGAATGAATTACGAAATTACCACCATTTTTATCCATATTTGCGAATCTATCTCTGTGATACGGTTACTCCTGCTACGGTAACAATTAGGAATTTAGGGGGGGGGGGCAACTTAGTTATTGTCGTTTGTTGTTATTTGGGTGGGGTTTTAGTATTAATTAGTTCGAGCTTAGTGTTAATTGATACTTATAAAAATATATTTAATTTTTTATTTATTTATAATATTAAAAGGTAATATAATTTTTAAGATATAAAAAATTATTAATTAATTGTTATTAATTTTTTTATCAAACATTATCACTCCTAATAACAATATTGTATAACAGGGACATTAATTATCAATATAACGAATTTATTTTAATCAAAGAAAATGTGAAGATTTAGAACGAACAAGTCCAAAACAACTACTAATATTAGCCGGAAAATAAATATGAATATTATTAAATTTTAAACTCTGATATGTTATATATTATACTTATTTTAAAAATTAAAAAATAATTAAATTTTTTAAATAATATTAATATATAATAAAATTTAAATAATATGAACGTAAATTTATGTATAATAAAAAATAATAAAAAAATATGTATTATCGGGCGTCTTATTTACGACAAATAAATCGGATTCTTGTGGTTTAACTCTTTATTGTATGGTCACCGGGTCGGTCATTCCACTTCATATTTTGGCTGTTTTTGTTTTCGTCTTCCTTTTGTTCATTTTGATTCAAGTGGTTTATATTTAACATTTTAACAAAAAAAAAGGCAGTCTTTTTCTTATTTATTCAAACTCTTTTTCGATTCATACACATTATAATTCTAATGACAGTATAAGTTTTTCTAATAAATTACAAGATAAATGGATCATATTCATTCAGATGATAACGTGAGAGATAAATGATTTAATTTTCAAAAAAAATTAATTTATAAAAGATAATTTTATTCGTATAAAAATATTTATTATATTATACATTTTATCATTTGTTTTTGGTCATTTTAATATAAAAACATCTTATATTATTCTATTAATTATCGTTAATTTCTATTATCATCTTCTTATACCTTTAATATTGTTTTATTTTTTTATTCTTTAATTAACTTTCATTATTTACTATGAATTAATTAAAAGATATATTTTTTATTGGATTTGTAGTACTCATTTTGAAATATTTATTTTTATATTTGATTTTCATTACCACCGAATCATTACCTATGATCTCATTGACTAATTTATCATTTTTGATTATTTTATTGGTAGAGATGATAATTAAAATGATTTGATAGTTAATTAATTTCAATTTTAATTAAAATTATTTTTTTGAATTATTTTTTAACAAATAACAAGGAAATTTGATAGAACAAATAATAAATGATGGTAAGAATAAGATAAATATGATTGTAGAGGTAAATATAATTGTTAAGAAAAATATGATTATTTTCATAATAAAATAGGAAAAAGAGAAAAAATATATAAAATAATAAATATTTTTGTAAAGATAAAATTGTTATTTTATAAATTAAATTTTTTTAAAAAAAATTGATCATTGTACATTTTATTAAATATAAAGAATATTCATATATTATTTTAATAATATAAATACAAATAAATAGTTTGTTTAATAAAATTATAGTTAAATTATCGAATCCTTATTAAGCGAAGCAAAAGAAGGTTGAGGAGTCAATCACATACGACTTGCCCCACCACAATTCAAGCAAAACCTTAGCATCCAAAACTGATACGCTATTTCGAGAAATCTCGAAATCACTTTTAAACCAAATACTCACGTCACTAAGTCATTTTCTAAAACCCCAACCAATCGATTAAATTAAAAATAGGAGTGTATCACATCGAATAGGTATATTGCATTTGAGTTATATATTGTGAAACTAACTTATAATTTGTCACACTTTTTTTTTTTTAAATGATATGATTTTAGAATCTCATAACTATTATTACAAAAAAAAAGTAGTTTCTCGACAAAGGTATGAAATATATATTTATTTCATTATTTTATAAAAAAACTGAAATATTTGTTTCATTGCTAATTAAAAGCCAAGACCTACAGGCATAGGATCACATTCACATGGGTGTTATTTTGTACTTAATTTAAGAAATGAAAAACGAATCTCGATATTATAGCTATTCTTGGTGATTTATATATATATATATATAAATCACCATTTAATTACTACTTCAAAAGTAATATAAAGTTTCTGGCTTTATATTGATAACATTATATACATAAACGTGTAATATGTTTCCCAAATTTAGTATGATTTTTTTAATTTATTTTTAATTTTTCAAATATCAATAAATTATGTCTAGTTTTATTTATCTTGATATTACATTTTTTTTTATTTTGATATATCTTTTCATTGTAACACTTATGTATATTGATTTTTTTATAAAACTTTAGTCTAATAATTTTTTAAAAATACTTACACAAGTCCACAAGTTCAATTTTTATGATCTTCTTCATTTTATTTCTATTTTAAAAAACTATTTTACCAATTATTTATGTTAAAATATTATTTTTTTTAAATATAATTAAAAAAAATTAAAAATTATAAAAAGTAAGTTAATAGAATTGTACATTTATTTTATCATTTTTTTTTAAATTAATAAACTAAATTATTATTTAAAAAAAAACTAGTAAACCGCTTACTTAAACTAGCCATATTGATCATACCACATAAGTAATTAATGTGGCATTCTTGGGTGGCCACTAGCCAGGTTCTCACCCCCTAACATAACATAAAGGTCCAGATTCAAGTCATAGACTGCTGAGTGAAATAAGAGGTAAAGAGAATGGTTGATTTTTCTTCTATTCAATCAAAAGTTTCCTTAAATAAGATGCTAGATATTCAATAAAAGAAATGTGTGTGTACATTGAAGTCAACTGTATGTTTAGAAAAATATATAACTATTAAAAATTTTAAGTCAACACTCAGCCACCTTAAATCGGTAAAGATTTAATATTTATTTACAAAATCACATTAATTAAGAAAATAAAAATATTATGAAATAGAAAAATAATTAATATTTTATTTATTCAAACAATAAATATAAAGATAACTAAAAAAATAAAATAAAAACACGTTAAACTATCGTAAGAATCATTAAAAATAATGTGTATTACTATTGTAGCTTTCTTTTTTTTTTTTTACTATTTCAATTTTCTAAACATATATGACTTTTTTTATTAATAAGAATAAATCTTTAATTTAATTTGATTATTCATGTCTCGAGATATTAATATTTTAAATTGCATAAATACATAAATAAAAAGATTTAAATCTAAATCTAAAAACAAAATAAATCAAAACATAAAATATGTCTAAAATCACCACTAGATTAAAATTTAGCTGAAAGAAAAACTACAATAGATTGAAATTTAAGTGTAATGTACATATTATAATATATATTTATTAAAATAAATTAAATAAAATTTAATGTTATTGAAGAAATAGTTACTATAATAAGAAAATATTTTATAAAAAAAACGAAAACAATAAACGGATAGATTTTTTTTTTAAGAAGAAAAAAGAAATATGGCCAGATTTTTTGAAATAATTTAAAACATGCAATATATATATATATATATTCGTTTGAGAATATATCTTAAAAAATTTCCAAATTTTACTATCTAAAATCCCCGATTTATCTTACCCTCTAACTTGTGAGAATTTTGACGTTTTTATTCTATCAAACAAAAATTATTATGTTTATGCTGGTCTGACCCAATTAATGTGTTTAAATGCATGTACTTAAAGTGAGAGGAATAACCTCAATTAGCTTATCTATAAGGTGATTACATAAAATATTAATTTAAATATAAACAGTATTTATTTATTTATTTTTATTTTTTTGAAAAAAAAAAGGTTTTTTTAATGAACTAAAGATAAATTAGTTTTTAATTAATCAATTGCATTTTATTTTCATACAAAAATGCATGTTATTGATTTAGTTAGAACAACCTCATATAAATCGGTGTGAATGTCTTAACGTACATGTATTTAGACACTTTAACATGTCTTAATGCATGTATGTCAAGTTGATTCGAAGACTTCATCATTCAAAGAAAAAAAAAATACTACTATCATAAACCCATATATCCGAATTAAGTATGAATAAATTATTTAATATTTTTTAATTTTAATTTATAATGGTATATGTAGTCAGTTTTATAAAAAACTATTTTATCATTTTAATATACATATTTGAATCACGTTAATTAATGTTTCTTTTTAAAAAAATTAATAAAAATTATTTTTACACATCATTCTTTTATTAATAAATATTAAAATTATAATTATAATCATTATTTCCATCATTAAATAATAGGTTTTTTTTTAAATGACAAAATCACTTTTTTGTAATTTAGGAGACTAAATAGCAATTTTTATCTAAACAAATGATAAGTTTAACTCCTCACCTTAGACTTTATAATTATTTAGGTTTTAATTTTTAAAGTATAATTTAATTTTCATAATGATTATCATTAACAAGATTTATCTTTCCAATCTAGATTATATACATTAAATTTTTACCCCTTAGAACGTACTCATCTTATAGAGAGCACCATGTAGTCACTAGAACTCCTACTTATATACGGGCAACTCCACAATAATAAATTTAAAATATTATTCAAGGTGGTGGGTGCATCACATGTTATATGCACTAATTCATGTTCTTTGAGGAGTAATTTTTTTCTTTTTTCTTTTTTCTTTTTAATTAACGAAACACATAGAAGTAAGTTCTAGGCAATTTTTTTATTTTATAAAAAAAAAAGGCAAATCAGTACATGTGCATTTTATTCTTTTATTATGAAAAAAAAAAGTTTAATATTAGATAAAAAGAAGAAGAAAGTTGTGGCTTAGGTTCATCCGTACTGCCAAAATAAGGGGATTAATTAGTCCAATCGGTGTATTTTCTGAATAAAAAAAAGATCAGGTGTCTAATTCTTGATAGTTTTTAAAATTTACTTCTGTAATTACGTTACTAAAACTCAATTGATGATTCCAGAAGTCTAATATTATCTCTAATCTTGATGAGTTTTTCTTTTCTTTTCTTTTTTTTTTAAATTAATCCTTCAATTCACTACATATAATTGGCGAGACTATAATTATTTTTATGTATTTATTATTAGTAGTATTTTAGCTAAGGCAAGGGACAGAGTTATTTATAAATAAAATAATACATATGAGATGAGTGCTTAGGAGGTTGATTTGGGCTTAATTTATGACTAGCTTGTCCCAAATACACCGTGCCAATCACTACTGAAAAATGAGATGTTTTTGTCCTACAATAATAGTATAATATACAATACAATATATGATAGGTATATATAGAACTTTCTAGTTTGAATCAATTAACTTATTTGTTTGTATTATATTTTAAGGTAAAGTAACACTTTTTCTAGAAAACATATAATTCATTCAAACATTTTATTAACTTAAAAGTACTACACGAAAGATGGATAATTTATAACTAAACAAGATGTTAATAGATCATAAAGATAAAGAAGAAATATGATTTGTTAATCTTCAAATCCTAAAATTTATTTGCATTTTGCATTCATAACTAAACCAAAAAATTAATTGTATACCATTTTTATTCTAAATCTTTTTGTCATTTTGTTAAATTTTTTAAACTAAGATTATTAATGATAATAGCAATATATTTACACAAAAAAAATAAATTTTAACTATTTTAATTATTTTTATATAAAGTTTGATATACCTTAGTGGATATATTGGTATTTTTCATAACTTATGTTATTAAAATATTTTATTTTAATACTTAAATTTAATTAGTGTGACATTTTAGTCATTAAATATTACCTCTTTACTATTAATTTTTTTTAAATTTTCACAAATTATTTTGTTCATAAATTTGACTTGTAGGATACATATAATTAAAACAAATAAACATTATTTAAAATAATTAAAATATATATAAATATTAAATTAAATTATTAAAATAAAATATTTTAATAACATAATAAATAATAAATAAGAGTATTGATACATTAATTGGGATAAATGTAACTTATCGAACCCAAAAATTACCACAGGGAAATCGCACTATTACAAAAAGGGGCATTAAAGTCGGTTCATCGCACTATTACAAAAAGGGGTAATTTTTTTTAATTTATTCATTTTAAACCTGTATTCGAGCAGGAAAAAAACCAAAAAAACCAAAATCAGGTAGTTAGTAAATAGTTCAAATAATACAAATATTTGAAAAATAAAATATTAATTAATAGCAGAAAAATTATCATTGTTTTGTTCTATTTTATTCAAGACCATCATATTCTTTTTCTTATGTTATAATACAAAAATATATACACATAAATAATAACACATAATAACAGAAAAAAATATAAATAACAGGGGATCTAAAAGATTAGTTAGAGAGAGAAAACTCACTAACCGATGTTGGAAATGGTAGTCGTAAGTGTCCAAAAAATGAGAAAGAGTAGAGGAGTAGGTTTTCGATTTTTTAGAATTCTACAACGTTGAAAATAGTTTGTCTGGAAAGAAAGAAGAGAAAAGATTTATCCACGTGTGTAGCATTGGTTCCACATGTGAACCGACGCTACGTCCATGTGTAGCGTCAGTTGACGTGTCAAACCGACGCTACATCCTACGTGGATAGCGTCGTTTCTATATCAAACCAACTTTAAACCAATTTAAAGTTAGTTTTTGAAAAAAATCAACTTTACGTATCGACTTAAATACTCATTCTTGTAGTAGTGTTGTTTGATGCTAACGAGTACAAGAAATATATTTGGGTTCTAAGTCAAAATATGAAGCAAATCCATTTATCATACACGTCACCTTTTGTCGTGGGTTAAATTGCTGCGTCATTTTCTCTTGTCTTATTGGCCAACAGTAAATCTGCAACAAACAAATAAAGGTGAGCATTGAAATCACCATATATATGGATCCCCTCGATTTAAATAATAATAACTTTAGTTACTAGATTATCTTAAATTTTTAAATACGTATTTAATATTTTTTTAATTTTCTTTAAATTTTTATAGATTTAAAGGGTATAAAGTATCATGTAACATAGCTAACAGGTAAAAGGTACTTCATTTTTAGCATCAATAACACTTGCTTTCAAAAAATACAAACGTGTAACTAGATTGCACCCTTTGAAGAAAAAAATGCTAGCAAACGTGTAAGCCTGTTTATTCTTTAACTTGTTGGACCTTCTTTCTGAGTTTCACCCACACAATTCACATATATTATTCCCTGTGATATTTTGTTATGTTTATTTATTTATTTTCCTTCAGGTATCTTGGCACACAATGTGACTGTGTTAATCGCGCTACTACAAAATTTATTCAGATCTTCTGATGAGTGACATTTGCCCACGGTTTAATTATTGTATTATATTTGGACCAGATGTATTTTCATAACTAATTTTGTTATTTATTATTATATAAATATCTATCTTACTCATATTATTAATTATATTTTATTATTATTATTATTATTATTATTATTATTAAATTATTATTATGATAATATTGTTCTCTTTTGGTAATTTCATTAGTTAAGAAATTAAAACATTTTCTTCTTTATTTTTCACTCCCTCTTTTACTCTGTTTATTTTATAACAGGGTATTTAACAGGAGATAAATTTCGACCAAATTTAGAAAAAAAATTAAAATATCGTTGCATAAAGATATATTTATAATTTAATTTTATGAAAATATCAAAAAATATTACTAATATTGACAAAAATTTATATAAAAGTAAAAAAAAATATTTAAAAATATTAAAATTTAGATAATACTTACAATTAAAAAAATATTGCATCTACTATAGTAATTTTCTCAATAAATTAATAACTACATGTTATATAAAAAGAATAACTTTAGTAAAAACAAGATACTCTTCTGTTAAGAAATTATGTTATAATTATTTTCAAAAAGATATTTTAAAACAATTCAAAACACATATTATCTTAATTCAAATAATATTAATACTATAATTTGTAGTTATAAAGTGCTTGAATATAATAATTAATATGTTATGAACATATTCTTTGACCTTTCTTAATATTTCTCCATCAATGATAAACTTTAGATTAATTTAATAATTTGTAAATTATTGTGGAAAATATTTTCCAAGATTTTATAAGTATTTCAAATTACATCAAAATCACTTTCATTTGTATTAATATTCATAGAAAATAATCTTACAATCATAATTTCCTTATCTAATTTTGGCACATCATCATTTCTCCATGATATCTACTTATATATTACTTTCCAATAGCACACATTCTTAAAACGACGACTCATGTTTTTTATCTTAGTGGCATATGTATACTTACATTTATAAATGTATGAACTTAAAGCTCAATTAAGTTTAGAACCATATGTAATGTTATATTCTCTCCACTTCCATCATCATCACCACTCTCCTACACTATCACGTTCATTATCTTTTTCTTCCATTTTGTGACTAATAACTCTATTTTTTCTACCGTGATCGACATTAATTCCAAGGCCTCGTTTAGAAGGGAATTTTTTTTCTTCCAAAAATTACACTACAATTTTTTTAAAAAAATCGATAATATCTCAATTTCTTTGCAAAAATTATATTAGTTAAATCAATGTATTTACATGATAGATATTATCTACAAAATATTAAAGATATTCGATCATATCTAAATAATTTGATTAAAATGATAATGATGGTATCTATTTTGAAACCTTGCTAATATACGCTAATATTTATGATATATCAAGATATTTCGCAATTTTTCAATCCATGAGTGAGGGTTGTACTTTATCTATCTTTGATATCATAGGGCAGAACATTCTCATATTAGTGTCGTATAGCTCACACGTGTCATGTAGACATATATCCTAGTTGAGACAATAGAAAATTTAAACAAGGAATTTTTTTTATAAAAAAAAATTATTGTTATTTATTACCTGGTAGTTTTTTGATGTTCGTGTTTAGGGGGTGGTGTTTGGTTTGTGTTATATCACGATTGTCATCTAGTCATTGGGCTCAACTACTTCTATGATCAGTATAGACAAGTGCCTTGTGACCAGAGTAACTTTCATCACAAGTAAAATAAAAAATAAAAAATGACCACTAATTATCTGACACATTGCGTTCCAATTTCTCAAGTGCGGCAAAAATCAGAAATACAAAAAAGGATACATACCTACACGACCTGGTGGAGAGAAGACGGGCAAACCAAGAAGTATGAACATATGCTTGCAAAACAGATCAGAAAAGCCTGAATAAGACAACTTGAAAAAAAAAAACAACGAAAAAACAAATCGCCTTCTCTTTTTTATAGGGGCATATTGAACTAGGGTAGCAAACATCTGCTTTAAAAAGTAGGTCACTCTACACATGCAACAAAAATACTTTAATTACGCTGAGAACTAGCGGGAAGTGCTCTGTCATCATGGAACTTAACAACTATGCATGTTATGTTATCTGCACTTCCACGAGTAAACGCTACTTCTATCAACTTCCGTGCTGCTGCCTCAGCTTCTTCTTCAGTCCGTGCAAGTGAAGCAGCATCCTGAGAATAGTGCATGAAAACAATCAGCAGGAAACAGGAGGCTAACTTACCACCAAAAAGCTCAGTGAGCCAAATAAACATTTCCTACTCTTCATGCCCTCACACAGCAGCATCTGGATGCAACGCCAAGATAACTTTTGCCAACAAAACTATATCAACTATAACAGCCACAACAAGGACTTGGTGTGGATTCTCGACAGTCGACATGCCAAGTTTGTGAAAATCTACAGTAAATTGAGAAAAATAGGTGTGCCAACACCCACATACATATCCAAAAAATATAAGATACTTGGGTGCATTTGGCATGCCATGTCGAACTGTACTAGACTGAACCGTAACTTATTGAACACTACTGCTTAAAATATTTCAGCTTTTCGTGAAATCTCAGAAAGAAATCCAACAAATTTAAATAATGTTTTAAAAACAAAAATGTAATTAGGACAATTATCTACAAAAATTTATCTACTATAAACTCACCTCTTCCCTTGGGTTTATTTCATAGCTTTAAGGATTATACCAATACTATATAAGTGTTTCCTATACGATCATGGAACATCTGATAGGCTAAACTTTATACTACCATTTTATATGGCATAACAAAGATGCCCCAGGTCTTAAAGGAGTCCATCTACTTGAGGCTCAGGAAGAAGCATCACAAAGGCTTATTTCATGGGTTAACACATCAGTCTCCAACTGACTTTCTATTCTTTCTTTTTTCATTTTTTTTGGGTTGGTGTGGGGAAGGCACTTATTTGTAATGAGAAGCGTGTTGAACAATTCATCCAAATCTCAACTAAATGTTGCCGATCCTCCAAAACATATCTCCCTAAGAGAAACCCAGTATCCTTTTGCTACTATATTTATTTATCCAAGTTGTCTAAACATCAAGTGACTTGCCTCAACATTCATGAGTACTTTCCAATGGAAGAGAGAATAATATCACTATCAAATTCAGAAGTTGCACAGGTGTGAACAAGCAGGCAGGTTTTGCACAGGTGAATAGGAGCCAGTTACGAAAATAGAGAGGCTTAACAAATTTACCTCGTTAGGTACCACATCCCACAGCCCATCACTAGCAAGTACAAGCAATTCAAATTCAGCATCCAACTCTTGATCCTGAAAGAATATAGAATAAGAAAAACACAGTTTAATAAGTTGATACCATGTAAGGAATAAGGATGATCTGTTCCGGGATTATATTACTGTATAAAATCTTCAAACAATCAAACTTCAGAAACATTTATAATCTACACCTCTGTTTGTGTCGTATCCACTAAATATATTAAGGCCCATTAAAGAAAGAACAGGCAACATGAACACACGTGAGAATGAAACAGAACTAGAGACAAATTTGTTACACGTTGAACTTGAAGGTTCTAAATAATATGGGGATTAATGTCAGAATTAGTCAAATTTTGCCATATTTGCACTTTGACCCAACGTTCAAAAGGTGTAATTAACTCATCCTATTACAATGTCACAATATCATGATGAAGCCAAATACTCGTCAATGCAGACATTAATTATTCATCATGTGTTACTCAACTCTCAATTGAAGGGCATTTTTGAAACATTTGACTCGTACTTTATACTGCACATATACTCTGCACACAGCATTATCTTGTCCATTGCAAAAACTGCAAGTCAAAATCGCCAAAATTGCACTTCAATTGGGAGCATGTGAAATACATATGTATTTGATATCTATACCGACAAACATTGAGCTTTATCTTGATGCTGCAACATTTAAATGATTTAAGAGCATTATTTGAACATTGGGTGACCAAAGTGAAACTATAGAAAAATTAAGGAGACTAATTGTGAAATTAAGTCAAATATGGAGACCTTTGAACTGCAATAGATCTTCGCATTAATTATAGAATATTAGTATAAGAAGGTAATTGCAATCAGTTAGTAATGATCCTTTCCTTTTAACAAAATATTGTGGCAGAAAAAGGCAAATAATATTTAATTTGGTAGTTGAGAATGGACTAACCAAATACTCATTTACTATTTAGTGATTGCTACTGCCCAGGAAAATTAGATTCCTCGCTCATAAACTCCAAATTATGGTACCATTCAAAAGTTACCTGGATTTCAGGTTCTGCCACAACAAATTGTTTCAGCATGCGGTTTCCAAAAGCTCTAGACATAGCCAACACTCCTCCCACTCTCCAAGTACCTGATATCAATACAAACATATTCAAATTTAGATCTATGGAATCATATCAATAATGATGTACTATATTGCAGTAAATAGAAAATAACAGGTCCAACACTCTAAGGCTGACCTGAAACATGATACAATTATAAGATTCTTAATAAATATCTGTAACAAAATACAGGTGAGCAATGGTGCCCGCACAGATGAAAAGCACACTAAAAGACCAATGTTTTATAATTCATAATTATCTTTACAATATATGCTTCCATTAAACAAGGCATACTTGAAAAGTTTACCTGCCCACATTATTACACCACCAGCAGTTTCAATCCTCTTCCTCTCATCACTTCGATTTGGTTTATGATCATTAGACAGAGGAATAGCTGTCCATGAGAATAAGGAATTACTTTAGACATTTCCAAATTGTGAAGTTGAATTTTAATTAACACAGGATAAAGTAACGACTGTTTTCAAACAATTTGAATAACTTTTTTATGATTAAAAAACACAAGTAAATATGCAAATAACCACCAAATCTCACAGCTAACAAGTATCTTCTCCCCCCAACAGAGAATTTCAACCTTAATGAAACAGATAGATAGACCTCTATTGGAAGTGAGAAAAATAGATGAGAAGAAGGGTTCACATATGGGTTACTGACATTTCTATAATATGTTCACTCTATTCCTTCAGTATATGATGTATCATAGTAGAAGGAATGTAACATTCCATATTTCAGCATGATTCTTATAGAAATCAAGTTGTAACCACCAAAGTATATTATAAAATAGGTAACCCCTTACCTTTGCCAGCCTTTGATATTACTGTACGCGAATCCCCAACATTGGCTACATATAGATGGTTACCCACCAAGACTGCTGTTGAAGCAGTAGAACCATCATCTCGGTAAGAATCTCTTTCACAATTCAGAAAATCTGAATCAGTTTGCTTGTATGATTCACCTGCAACCTTATCCAAGTTACAGGCAAAGCCAGTAAAACCCATATTACACAGCTTTAAAAATGTCCCATGACAGATACCATGCTTGTTAACATTATTTAGATATTTTATCCTGACCAATGAGAGATATTTTACTTGTAGGGAATCAAGCTCAGAAAAAAGGATATGCTAGATACACATAGCATTAGCCCTTAATAACTGTTGCTAGACAAAATGACATGTATCTGAGTAGAGGAACGCACTAATGGCCATTTTGGTATCCGTTGTAAATTGTGGATGCTTCATAAGATTCTCAAAAAGATGCTCCTTCAGATACTGAGCAGCACGGGACCCGCCATGACCTGTAAAATAAGCCAACAGTGTAAGAGAGCATGTAATATACCCTATACAAGTACATTAGCTTCAGCATCAGAAACCCCAATCCACAAATAAAATGCCAGGTCAAGTGGGTATTATAGAGAACTTTTGTATGCAATTTCCTAGGTATGACCAAGTGCGCAGCTGTAAAAGAAGTCAAGAACAGCAAGGCATTTCCACATTTCATAAACAATTCAGATTAATATTTCTGTATCAGGAAGACTATACAGTATATACGCTCTCTTTATGTACCCTTCACCTAATTCATCAATATCAAATAGCACCTTCCAACTTGATGGACCAAATGTCTTTCATTTAGTAGCTATACCTTCATAAATAAAATTTAATTTTCATTTCAAGTAAAACCACTTTTAGTATAAAATAATACTAGTCCACATGTAGATCAACTTACCTATCCTACATGTTAAAAAACTGAAAAGTTTACAAAATCCAACACTCAACAGTCCTGTGCATATTGAAAATCAGATTGAAAACATAGCAATTTGCATCCATTAATGCATAGGATTTAAGAACATTGCATCTTATAAAGTATGTATATACGTGTGAGCGCACAAGTGTGTATATAATATACCAATGGTAAACAATAATGAAAGAAAATCTAACCATCAAATATTCCGAACAAGCATATTGTTTGACCATCAATCTTTGTTGTTTTAATATCATAAAAATCCTCCATACTGACTCTCTTTCCTCTGAAACTTGAATAACCCCAACTTAACTTTCCATCTTCACTGCAACAGCACAAGAAAGGAATAATATTGTCAATCATATGAAGTATAGTCAGTTAAAACATTCAGTACTACATCAATTTTAATCCTTAGGCAGATGATCTGATTGATTTGCTTCAGAAAACATTATAATCTCATTCTTTTGGAGTGTTAAGTCTGAATGAAGCACCACTTTTTTGCATATGTACAGATTCATAATGGAGGAGCAATAAAGATGTTTCCAAAAATGGGAAGAACTTGTATGAAAAACACATAAGCAACAGAAAATGACTGTTTATAATACCACACATTATGCCTTTCTCATAAATTTTTAGAAGGAAATTAATTTAAACTAGATGAAAAGTCTAAGAGAGTAACTGCAATGAGAGTTTTCTATTTCCACATAAGCCTAAATCAAGAAACTTCCCGTGAATCTCATAAACAAATGGGATTCTGGATTAATCAGATGGACTAGTTATAACCTCTTCCAACCACCACTGGCATCATCTCTCTCTGGTAGTGAAGCAATGATGGATCCCCGGTTAGCTGTTTCTCCAGCATCAACCATCATCCTTAAAGTCGTTCTATATTCACGATTCCACAAATTCGTCAAGCCAAGACCTGCATAAAAACCCCTTCCAATATTGCTCAATGGCACTCTTGTTTTTACAAATGCTCCAACATGCGCAGCTTGAACTATGACACTCCTTAAGCAACTTTTGCATATCATCTAAAGGAATTGAACTGTTCTCCAGCTATGGGTATATCCCAAAACGACTGCTCAGCAAACACATTAAAATTATTAAAACAATAACAAAGCATCCTAAAACAGTAGTCGTTTCAATGACTGATAAAAAATTATTAAACTCAGAATGTCCATTTATATATACATATTATTACGGACGGAAAATATTCATTAGAGCAAGTTTGATATATCCAGAGAAATATTTCTATTTGATGCCACAGGTACAAAACCAAAAATTGAAGCTTAAACACCCATGTAAGCATCGAACTAAAATAAAACACATTTCATATTATTATATTATGCAATTAATGTCTAAAACAACATTAAATTATCATAAAAAAGCAAATTGTCTAAATTTCCCGCTGTTCTATGATTAATGTTAGTAAAATCCAGCCCGAACTCATTTCAAAAACGAACTAGCAGCATAAATATGCAAGTACACATTTCGATTTTCCACTTCCCCTACTTTCTCACTGGGTAACAGATAGAGAAGAAGAAGTAAAACTCAATACCAGCAAAAACAGAATGAAATATGCACAAACTAAGATGGATCATTAACTAAGTAAGATCAGCACGCTTTCAAACCCGGAAAAATTAAAATGGGTCAGTTTAAAGGAAAATCAAGGATAATGTCACAATGATAACAAATTTCACGATTGGAATCGATTGGATAGGATCGGGATAGCGGAATTAAACGATCTGATTCAAGTAGATCGTAGACGACGTTCCGAATCTGACATAAAAGTTGTTTGAATCAGCTTGATAAATACACAAATCCAAGGAACAGGGAAACGATGCATACTCAATCTCACTAAAAACTTGGAGAATCTGAAAACCTAGAGTGAGAGAGGAATTACGATTTATGGCTTCAGTTGAGGCTTTGGCATCGAAGAGGTAGCAAGTGCCACATTAGTGATAGTCATACATAATGTATCTACCAGTAATCAAGGGTGTTATCTGCACCTTACAAATTCAGGAACTTCGACCATCCCCTGGTTTCAGGATTCGCCACATGATTATAAAATTTTAAGGTTTTGTAGCAATGTCATATTTTATTACTTTTAATTCCTTAAAAAAAATTAAATATACAAAATAACGTATATTTTATGTTATATTTAAAAAATTATATATTAAAAGTGGATAACATCACGTATATTTTAGCGATAGTTTCTCAAAAAATTAAGAAAATAATATTTGTAATATATTTAAAATTTATAGGTTTAATTATATAGTATAAATTTTTTCATATATAAAATTTTGTATCTAATTCATAAAAAATATGTTATTTTTGTACTACATAAATAAATATAGTTTTTTACGTTTTAAAAAAATAACATATGTTCTTTATTATGAATTAAAAATATAATCAAATTTATTTATTTAAATAAAAATTTATATTATAATTTCTTTTATATTTAGTTCGTAATATAGCCTAAATTTTTTATAATAAATATCATTTAAATTAAATTATTGTCAATTAAATTCATGTTAAAATTTGATTAATTAAATTTTGTTCATTATTATTGATATATTATTTTATTGTTAAATATTTTAAGAATTATATTTTATTTTAAAATAATATAAGGGAAAAATGGTCTAAAAGGTAGTACTTTTTGTTAAATAAGTACATTTATCTCATAATTATTGGATTATACATTAGAATTTCAATAATTTTTTAAAATAAATATTTTAGTTTTATATTTTATGAGTTAGACACTATCAATTATGTTATCATAAAAAATTTAGCACTTTAATAAACATTTATAACAACTAATTTTCATAAATAATGGGACTATAAATACTTAATTTAAAAATTACGATATTAAAATTTTTATTTTTATATAATAATTAAATTATTTTAATCATTTTTTAAAAACTAAAAGACTTATAATATTTAATATAATAATTATAAATTTAAATTATTTAAATTAAATAATTATGAAAATTTAATGTTAATTTTATAATAATTTAAACTTGTGTGATATTTTTTATAAAAATCATAATGACTTATGGTATAAAAATTAATTAATCATTTTAATAAAACGAGATAAATTAGAATATGTAATATTATGGTGTCTAAATTTATGTTTTTAATATATTTTGATCAATTAATTTTTCATTGTTATATTTTAATACTTATAATTTAAATATTTAGTATGTCATGTATAAAAATATCTATAAATTTATGTTTTTGAAATATTTTATTTTTTAAATTTTATTAAAATTTGATATTTTAATTCTTAAAATTTAGATTAAAATATATAATTTTTTTAAAAAACATATAACTTAATGATTAAAGTATTTTAAAAATACAAGTTTAATGATTAGAATTATTTGTATATTGTGATTGATGTGATTTAATTAAAAAGGTATGGGCCTATACGTCCATTTTTTAAATGGTTCACCCTCCCGAAGTTTGAACCACGTTAGCTACATTACAACTATTATTTATTTATTTATTTACAAAACAGTAGGGATGGCACGGGTATAAATTATTTTAATTAAATCATTTAAAAAATGGTTATAAACATAGAAGTATAGGCCATATCTACACTACATCTGTTTTTGAATGTGTTGTGTTTAAAATAATTTTCAATATTAAAAAATATTATAGCTACAAGAATTAAAAGAAGTAAAAATAGTTTAGAGCAAATAAACATAGAAATAGGGATGAGTACGGATGCACACATAGATGAATTTTCATATAATCGTCGTAAACTTGAATTATAAAATCTGTCTTTGAAATTGCCCAAAAATCATTAAAATTTAAGGACGGTTTTTTATCTATGAATAACAGTTCGAGACAGTTATTAAAAAAAACATTTTACAAACTTTAAAAAAACTTATTAAAGTGTGATACTTTTAGCTATGCAATCAACTTAAAGCAACCGGATAAATATATTGAACTTGCTATTTTGAGTTTGAATATATTTATCTAATAAAAATATTTAACATTTAATAATATATATTTTTATAAATCTACCTATAAATAGGAAGCACATGATATAAATAAAATATTATAAACTCATATAAATATTGAAAACTAATTAAATAAATTTAAGAAAACTTCATGTATAATAAATCAAAACTTCTCTCTTCTAATTATTCAACACAAGTATCCATCAAAAATCAAACATATAAAATCATTTTTATAAAATAAAATAATAAATTGATTAATTCACTTTTATAAACCAAAATAATAAATTGATTAATCAATAATGTAATTTTTTTATCTCAACATCATCTTATGCAATATTAATAATGGAAGAGGATGAACCAAGAGCTAATATATTTGAATAAATTATAAAATATTTGAATACATAATTAAATAATTAATACATAATACATAAAACAAGTGTTAATAAAATATAATATGTACAAGTATTAAATATATAGACTTTATACTTTCTTTATGAATACTAGTCCATAACCAACGTTGAGTATAGATCAAAGCTTCAATATGTTTTCTTTGAGTCTACTACGATGTTTGCTCACTATTCTACCACTTGTACTAAATGCAGATTCTGAAATAACTGTGGTGACCGGAATAGCCAAGATATCTCTAACCATGTCATGCATTATTGGATACTTATGTTTGTTACACTTCCACCAAGATAATATATCAAACTCTTCATCCGAAATTTCTACATCAGCCTCCTCTAAATAAGAATCCAACTCAGATTTCAAAGATCCAGCTTTATTTTTCATTAATTTCCATTGTTTGTACTCATTTATACCACTAGGATTAAGAACGCTAATACATTTTGAACTTTGAGACGTATTGGATCCCGTTGAAAACTCCATTTGTCGACTCTCTTCTATAATTTGTTTATTTCGGTACATATTTATCAAATCAGAACACTTTCTTCTCACCTTTTCAATTTCAAAAATGATATTCTCTCCATATATTATTGGAAAATAGAATTCAAGATAATTCATCTTAAATCTATAATCCAAAACAGCTCATATAACCATGACAATATTAACTTATTGCCAATACTTATCAAATTTTACAAGTATGTTTTTAGTCATTCCCTTTATCAAATCATCTTCATCATTAATCCAATTATATATGATAATTTGATGTCACAAATATGAGTAAATAACATGTTTATAGTGGGATAGTTGCCAATACTTGTTAAATTTTACAAGTATGTTTTTAGCCATTCCCTTTATCAAATCATCTTCATCATTAATCCAATTATATAATGATAATTTGATGTCACAAATATGAGGAAATATCGTGTTTATGGTGGGATAGTTTGAACCAGAAATCAATTCAGTAACCTTGTAAATACCTCTAACTTATCACAAATTGTACTTACCATTTTCCAATCCAATGCATCAGGAATAGTATTATAATTCTTATCCAATTGTTTTAAACGAGGAAACACTTTCTCATAAAATAATGCATCTTTAAGCATTAAAAAAGTAGAATTCCAACGAGTTTGACAATCAAGAGATAAATTCTTACAATAAGACTTTATCTCTTAAGATGCAATTTTTTAAAAAGTTTCCTCCCTCTTTTATGTTACTGTCCAATATGCAACACTATCTCTAACTTTAACAATACATTGAGAAATTAAATTTAACTCATCTTCCACTACTAAGATTAATATATGAGCAATACAACTCATGTGAAAAATATCTACATACAATAACATTGAAGTTCTATCTAATGAATCTAACAGATTGGGTAGCATTGAGTCATTAGTAAAACAATTATCTAAAGTTAAGGTTGAAATCTTACGATCAATGTTCCAATCAAAAAAGCAACTCATTAATTCCTGACCAATAATGGCAACAATAAAATTGTTATATACAATCATTTAATACATCAAATCTCTAAAAAAATATTTCATAGGAATTGTATAAATTTCAACAATAAACTTAAAAAATTTATCTTATTATTTTACTATGCAAATACCAATTGTCATCAATGAAATGACAAGTTACAACCATGAATCCTTTGTTCTTATTTCCAGACTTTCACATATCACTCGTGATTGCAACACAACTTTTGTTGTTCTCCAACATATCCATCATTTTTTTTCTCAACATCATATATCTTTATAATGTATCTCTTAATTGTCGCACGAGAAATAAGCTTTCATATTGGCTATAATGAATGTGAATACTCCCTAAATCCATGATGATCAACAATACTAAGAGGATACTTATGTAGAATTATCATCTTTGCACATTTATCACGAGAAACTTGAGAATCAAAATTCCAATGACTGATAACCCTTTCTTATTGTTTGAATGGACAACCTTTTGTATGTGCTTTCAAATGAGATGTCATATTCCTTGTATCACATCTTAATCATTTTCTGCAATAATTACATATTGCCTTCCATATCCCATTAATTTTCTTCCTATCAAAATGAACCCATGCTTTAGACTTTAATTTAGTCTTCCCATCTTCCTCACTACATTCATTTGATGGTTGACTTTGTTTATTTTCAGGTGAAGAGGTTGATGTAAGGAGAGGAACATTTATATGTTGATCGATACTTGAAGTTCCACCACTTGCTACCTCCACATTAAGTTCGATGTCATTTACTCCCTGAGAGGATTATGGTGAAATTTTTTGAAAAAATAACTTTCAAAGTTTAAATTCATATATATATAAAATATACATATATTTTCTATTATCTCACGTTACCTTTTCAATATATTCACTTGCCATAATGTTTAAAGTCTCTGTCTTCTTCACAAATCTCAAACTCAAACTCTACAAGACATGATAAAAAAAATATTATTAATTTATCATACTATATTCCATATTCACTATGAATCGATAATAAGATTTTACCATATATACTATGAATTGATAAAAGAGTAGCACTAATCTCATGACAGGAAGGTCCATACATAAAACATAGTAGTCAATTTATTCCATATATACTATGAATCGATAATACTTTTTTCAGATGACTTCAGGCATTTAAATAAATGTTATGTCGAAGTTGTTCTGCTCAAGAAACGTAACAAAGTTTGACTAAATCTATCAAAGAAAGAATCTAATAAGATTTTACCATGATCACTTAAAATGACTAGAAATATTTGTGACAAAAACAGAGTAACCAATAGTCATGTCTCATAACAGGGAGGTCCATACACAAAATAGAGTAGTCAATTTATTCCATATACACTATGAATCGATAGTACTTTTCTTCAGATGATTTCAGGCATTTAAATATATGTTATGTTGAAGTTGTTATGCTCAAGAAACAGAAAAGCAAAAATCTCAGACCAGGGAGCTCCATACACATCAATAGAGTAGAGCCATATGTATCATACGAGATTTGCTTCATATGAGAAAAGGAAACACTTTATGTATCTACCTAAGTACTTGATGAGATAATGAAGGAGAAGTTGAGGATTGTAGAAGTGAATGAGGACAACAAGCCAAGTTGGCGATAAGCATAGAGTGGCAGAAATGACAGATGATAGCGGTAGCCCGTAAAGACTGAGAGCAACAGAGATGATAGATGAGGCGATTGGCAAGAGAGGTGACTGACGAGAGTGTTGAGCCAACGATTGGCAAGAGAGTGAGAAAGGTGAGAAGTCTGAGAGAGATAGAGAGCTCAATTCACAAAGGCAAGAAAATGAAAAACTCAGTATTAGAGACTCTGAGTTCTATGAGATATGAGAGAGGCGATTGCACGAGAGTGCAATCAAAAGCGCAGTTTAATTTTGTTTATATACTGCACAAAAATAAGTGAAACCTCAAACCCTAATTAATATATAATTTATTTAAATAAATATAATTAATTTTGGGTACAGATGGGTACAATTTTGAGTATAATCGTAACCGAACCGTATCTGCTTTTTTATGTTTGATTTTTACCCAAAACTGTACCCGTCTTTGAAATTAAACGGATAAAAACTAAACCGCTAGTGCGGTTAACCGCGGATAACAGAACCCACGGTTTTTTTGTACATTCCTACATAGAAGAACAAAAAATGACCAATATTTGATAATCAATATCTTATATATATATATTTATAATCGAGACTCAAAATTTATATATTACACAAATTCTAATAGATTTTATGTAATCATATATTCATATTTGATTAATACAAACAATTCTTTTTAAAATCTTATAATTTATATGTAAAGTAAATATTAGAAATAAAGGTAATTTTTTTACTACAATAAAATGTATTTTATTAATGTCTGAGTACACGGAAGTACAAAAGATTTATCAATTTTGAAAAACAACTTAAGACAAGAGTAATTTAAAATGGTGGAATAGCGGCGGTCTTATATTTTATTATTATTCTTATTATCACTTTGATATTTATTTTCTTTTATATTATTAAAAGATGTCGTTTAGTACTCAATTTCTTTATTTAATACACTTTTATCAAAATATTATAATAATTTTTTTTATCTATAAAAACTTTAAAATAATGGACAATTTTAATTTTTTTAATAAATAAATATATATATATATATATTAAAATGAATATTAATAAAGTTATTTGAACTAAAAATTCTATGATTAAATAAGAATGGATAAAAAATACATCGTTATATGTAATATTTATTTAATTTTTATTCAATAAATTTTGAGTATGGATACAATTTTAGGTATTAATAGAACACGAAACAACGAGTACGATTTTGGTACAATTATATTGATAATCGTATCTGATTATACTTAAATTTAATTATATTTATTTAATTAATTAATATATATTTTAAATTAATATGTTTAAAAAATGATTTTTTAAAATATTTTTTAATAACAGTTACACACGCGTAAAATTCATCTACAAATTATAATAGATTTTGAATATATATTTTATAATTTAATTCAGAAATAATTATATCAAAAGTTATGATCGTTGGTACCGATATATATTACTAGAATTAAATCTAAATTCTTATTTAAATCAAAATTCTTAGAAAATTATAATTTTTTTGTTTAATAAAAATATAATATTTCATAGAATCGAACAACCACTCTCCAAATCACATGTTAGAATGATTTTTCAAAAAGAAGAATCCAAGAAAGTGCTGTGAATAAGCTTTCGATCTAATTAACAATTTTGGAATGTTTTATGTACCACATCAAAAAGTGTAATACAAGAAAAAAATTGCTATTAACGGTAAAGTTCACCTTTTTTTTATTCTTTCAAATAATTATATTACAATAACTACTTCTATTATTGTAATAAAATTTATAATTTTCTTTTTATTAATAACATGTTAAATAAAATTATTATTAATAAATTATTGTTATGATATTAACTATTTAATTTATAATAATATCATTACTTATTTATAATTAATTACATTATTTTAAGTTTAAGATATTTTTGTTTATTCCTTACTTTAATATTCTCTTTTATTAAAATAAAACCCAAAAATATCTCTCATTTTAAAATTTTTGTGGACCAAAAAATAAAACTATTATAATATTTTAACAAAAAAATAATACAAAATGAGATTGAGTAATAAAATGATACTCTTATTATTGAAGATAATAAATACTAAAATAATAATATGGATACCATTTAAATATCTAACCCAGTAACAAAAATCATAGACAATAACATACAATATTACAACACATAATAACATTGTAAACAATTTATATAAAACTCTTTTGACATAATAAAATTCACAAAAACAAAAACAAAAATCAGATATGCTAGCGCTCTCAAAACATTAAGCCATTAAGGCTTGATGTAAAAGAAAAAAAAAAGCTTATATCCTTATATGCTCGAGTTTTGTCCGTAGTTCATTAATGGGACTAATTTGACACTTTTCGTATACTTCATTATAGCAAGCAACTTATACAGAACTAACACACAACCACGACATACAAGACCCAACACACGAACAACACGCAACAAACCATACCCAACAACATATTATACTTTCTTGGTACTTTC
Source organism: Hippophae rhamnoides (assembly GCA_033030585.1). NCBI lineage: Eukaryota > Viridiplantae > Streptophyta > Magnoliopsida > Rosales > Elaeagnaceae > Hippophae > Hippophae rhamnoides. The sequence goes on from CM065432.1 coordinate 54,407,970, forward strand.
GTCGAACATTTAGGGGGTACAAATTAAATACTTGAAAGTGAGACATTTAATTTTCAGCATCAAGAAATTTACAAACTATCAAAAATTAGTGTCTCATTTTTTTTGTTTATTTATTTATTTATCTCATAGAAAAAAAAATACATACAAAGACTCAAATCTTCTCAACATAAGAACAGAAAACAAAAAGACTAACTTCCTGGTTCAAAAAAAATGAAAAATTGATAAAAAAAATTTGAACTCCTCCCCATAAGAGACTACAAATTTGCTCCAAGTCATCAAATATATTTCTATTACTTTCCATCAAAAATTATCCAAATCACAGCCCCAATATCATATTTTCAGAGACAATCAACTTTTAAATTTTAACCTATAGAACAAATTCTCCGACACTAGAAAATTCAATTTCTTGTGCAAATAAAACCCAAGCAAATTCCCGTCCAAAAAACTTGAGAAGAGTTTTTCATCCATTGATGTTTAAAAATGGTTATAGTGGATTTTTTTTTTGAAAAATATAGATACTAAATAATAACATTTTTCATATAATGTGTATTAAAAACGAATTTTTTTAAAATATGATGAATAAATAAAGCTTTTGATAAAAAATAATTACTGAAAAGATATAAATTCTATAAAAATAATACCTTTAAATTAAAATGTATGAGTAGAATAATGTTATTTTTATTTTCATGTGTTTAAGAAATGTTAGTGGTACTAAAAGTAGTAGAAATAATAGTAAGAAAATAGCTTAGAAAAGAAAGAGAGGAAGAAAAATAAAATTGAAGGATAAAAGTATCTCAAATTCATAACATTCGGATGTTAATTTATGAAACTATCCAAAAATTAAACTACACAACTAATATTACGTGAAAAAAAATGTTAAAATTGTTATTATGTCTATCTAAACTTATTAGATTTGTTATTTTATTGAGTAGAAATTTATATAATTTTATTTATTACCATCTTTTAAGCATACAGTGTAAAAAATTGAAAATAATGTACAAATTTAACAAAACTAAAATTTCCAGCCCTTTGCCTTAATCTATAATTTTATGCTAAAAAGTTATATATTATTTTTTTAATCAAATGATAATGTGATAATTTAAATTAATCAAAACAAAATATATTTTAAAAATAATTACTAGTATTATCTTCTCCATGGTACACAAGGGTAGTAAACAAATCAGGGGATTCGGACGAGAGTCTTCGACTCCTCGGTGATAGCAACCGGTTATAAGGAGAATCTTGGCTGGCATTTTGACTTTTTGATCCATTCTTCTATCTTTCACACCTTTCCAACTTATATTTATCAAGTTTTACATAAATTATGAGCTGGTTTGATGTATTGTTTCGATAAATTATATCTAATTATCTTACATTTAATTTTGTTTAATTATTGATAATAACTTATATAATATTATGAGATAAAATTATTATAAATACTTTAATAAAATAATTTATATTTAAAACAATATTAAATATAATTTTATTATTTATTAAAATAATTTTATCATGACAAAATATTTAAATAGATATTTAATTTATATTTATATTTTTAAGTTAAGATTTTAAAATTAAAATTTTAAACAAATTAAATAAAATATCAATTATAATTTATGCTCATAATAATAATAATAATAATAATAATAGTATTATATAATTTTTATTTTATATAATAAGTTCTTATTTTAAAATTAAATATATAATTATATATTTAAAATTTAATTTATTAAAAATTAATTTTTCATTCAATATTAAATTAATAAGTTAAATTATTGATATAGTAGAGTCAATTATATCGTATTAAGTGAAGCAATGATAAATATTTCGAACTTTTTAGGTGGATTTTATAATTTTGTACTTTATATATCCTAATGGTTAAAATTTATAAGAAAATGAGGAAAACAAATTATTACTTTAAATATGGGATTATTTTATTATATTCCCAAAAACATCTGTCCTGCTCTCTTTTCTATGGACTTCGCTAAATTACCTCCAAACATAGAAGAGAAAAAACAAATTATCTGAGAAAATAATAATAATTTAAGCGAAAATTTCAGTACATAACTAGGTGTGAAATGTAAGATAAAAAATTGTAAGTTAATTTTTTTATTAAAGTATGATGATATTTGTTCAATTTTGAATATTATAGTAACTTTTTACCATGATAAATTTATTTAATAATAATAATAACAATAAATATAATTAATTATAAAGATAAAGTAAATAATTGTATACTAGCTTACTATAATGATATTTTTGTATAAGTTTTAAGAAAAATTATTCATTATTTATAAAATAATTTATATGTAATACTTCATGTTAGTAAAATTGGAAATTAATGAAACTATTTTTTTTTAAAATAAAAATACTGGATGTTTCGTAAAGAAAATAAACTGATATTAATTACGTAATAAATAATTTAATAACTGAGAGTACGACTGATATAAAATAACCATATGAGATCTAAGGTGGCGTTTGGTTCGTGGAATGGAATCGGAATTGGAATCGGAATCGGAATGGAATGGAATGGAAAGGAAACAATTTTGTTTGGTTTGACCATTGGAATCAAGCTCAGAATCAGGATTATAGTGTTTGGTTTACCACCGGAATGGAATGAAAAAAGCTGTAAATGACCTTAATACCCCTATCTTTGTAAAGTTCAAATAATGTTATTTAATTACTATTTTTTCGTCAAACAAAATACATTATTGAAATCATTATTTTTCTAAATAAGTATTACTTAATTAAAAAGAAATATATTATTAAAATTATTATTTTTCTAAATAGGGTTTAGGGTTTTGAGGTTTGGGATGTGTGATTTAGGGTTTAGGGATTTAGGATTTGGGGTTATATTTGTAGGTTAAGATTTAGGGTTAAAATTATTATTTTTTAAAAATAGTTTAGGGTTTTAGAATTTTGATTTAGGGTTTAGGGTTTTAGGGTTTAAGGTTTAGGGTTTATGGTTTTAGGATTTGGAATTTGGGGTTTAGGGTTTTGGGTTTTGGGATTTATGTTTTAAGGTTTAGGGTTTAGAGATTTGGATATTTGGGGTTTAGGGTTTAGGGTTTTGGGATTTATGTTTTAGAGTTTTGGATTTTGGGATTTATGTTTTAAGGTTTAGGGTTTAGGGATTTGGGGTTTATGGTTTAGGGATTTGGGGTTTAGGGATTTGGGGATTTGGGGTTTAGGATTTAGGGTTTTAGGATTTGGAATTTGGGATTTAGGGTTTAGGGTTTTGGGATTTATGTGTTTAGTGTTTTGGGTTTTAGCGTTTAGGGACTTGAGGTTTAGAGTTTTAGGATTTTAGGATTTGGATTTAGGGTTTTGAAATTTTGGATTTAGGGTTTAGGGTTTTGGAATTTTGGGTTTGAGAATTTGGGATTTGAATTTAAGGTTATATTTTAAGTGAGGGTAAAATTGGAAAAAAAATGTTTAGATGGGAATGGAATAATGATTACCAAAGGTGGGAGAAGGAATTGTGATTCCTTCTCTTTTAGTAATCAGATTCCATTCCGCCCTCCATTCCGTCCAACCAAACACGCAAAATGGAAGGAATCGATTCTGATTCCATTCCATTCCATTCCCTCCAACCAAACTTGGGGTAAGCAAAAGTAGAAGGAAAAAAAATAAAAGAACAACGGCAAGGAGAGAGTACAAAACAAACAAAAACAATTGGATACTTACGAGTGGGACCCAGAATCACATGAAATTATTGCCTCATCCCCAACTGTACCTGTTCACAAGTCACTGTCTCTTCTCTATCTCCTTTTTAGTTTCTCTCTCCCACTCGCTATCTGAACAAAATATTTTGGTGCGTATAAACCATAAATTTAACATTTTTTTTTTCAAAATCAGAAGGCACGCTGGGTTTAGCGACCCTCTTCTACATTTCCAAGAAACTTCTCTTCCTTTTACTTTCTGGCCGAATCAATTTGAACAATACCCATTTTTTGGGTTTGATTGCTAAGTCTTCTAAGATTTTCCAACTATCAACAATATGTTTCTTATGTCCCTCTGATTTGCTTCTTCTTAGGTATGTTTCGTTTTCTTCACTCTCGGTTTGTGTCTTCAATCAACGACCTCTTTAGATATCCTTTAATTTTATGCAATTTTTCCACAAATTATCGACTTATATGTTCTGTATCTAAAGTTCGTTTTCTGTTTGAATGGTTCTTTTCATATTTTTAATTAGTGTGTTTTTATACGGTTTTTGGTGGTTAGTTCAGTTACCCAGTTCATTGAAGTATACCGGGAGTATAGGATTTTTATTTAATTTTTACTTGTTTTATATGGATTGAGTTTTATTTTTCGTTTTTGAAAATTGATGGGAATAGGGATTATCTCCGTTTAATCATGTAAAATAATAGTGATTAGTCACACTTTAAATTGAATTTATGCCAATGGCATCGTGGGTTGTTTCGGTTTTGGGATATTGTTTTATGCGTGTGTATGTGTATGTGTGTGTGTGTGTGTGTGTGTTTTTTTTTTGTATTTTTTGTATTTTTTGTTTTTTTTGCTTTCGGAGAGGATATTAGTATTATTGTAAAGCTTGATACTCTCGTTGCATTGTGGCAAAAAATCAGCTTTTTAAGTTAAAACAAAATGCCAATTCATTTGTACTGCAATTACATATGCTCTAAGTGGACACATTGATGACTTGGTTTCAAACCCGTTCGATGTAAATTTGTGTGTGAGTGTGTACTATTTAAAAAAGAAGAAGTTAAGATTAAATTTCCCCCTTTTTAATACCTATATACGTGCATATTTTATTTATTTTTCCATATTAGTTTGTCATATTGCAGATTTTATCGGATGCCTTTATTATTGTCATTTTTGGTTTATGAGAATTGGTTTTCTAATTCCAAGTTTGTTTGTTTTCTTGACCTTTTTTTTTTCAGGAGTTGACCTTGGAACTTCACGGTGTTTATCAGTTTTTAAATTTCTCACATGTAAAACGATTTAGAAAGAATCTATAATAATGAATTTCCCGCCTGTAAAAATTGGGAGGTCAGTTCTCTCAACACTAAATTTTCATTGTTGTTCTTTCTCTCCGAGCATAATCTTTCCTGTACTCCCTTCTATACTCTCATTTTCTAACTGACATGTGTCACTCACTCCTTTCTAACATGTGATTTAATGATGTGTCGCATGTAAATTAAAGAATGGTGAGAGTGTGTGAGGGAATGTATTTAGCATTCTTTTTTATCTTTTCAAGCATCAAAGCATTTTTGAATTTGATAAGGGAATTTAAAATGCTGGAGGCTTTCACAACTGAAAGCAATAAAATCTTATTATCGTTCCTATTCAATTGAAATAGCTCATCTATTTTGAATCCCACATTGATAATGTCATGCATTCTTCAGTTTATTTGCTGAGCATGTGTTTGCAGAAATTGGATATAGAGTATTGAAATGATTTGACTTTGGTTAATCTTGTGCTCAGGTTTCAGGGTTGGAATTCAGAGAAAAATGTTGATTTATATTCCCCTAATGGCAATATGCAACCCGGAAAATTCCGAAAGACAGTGAGATCAGTCTCAAGCAAGTTTCAAAGAGGTTTGGAATCTGGTTCCCAAAAGAAGATTCTTGATCCGCAAGGGCCATTCCTTCAGAAGTGGAATAAGATATTTGTGCTGGCATGTGTAATTGCAGTGTCATTGGACCCTTTGTTCTTTTACATTCCAGTGATTGATGATCAGAAAAAGTGCCTAGGCTTGGACAGGAAGCTGGAGATCACAGCAAGTGTTTTGCGTTCATTTACGGACATATTTTACATACTTCATATTATTTTTCAATTTCGTACTGGATTTATTGCGCCCTCCTCTCGAGTATTTGGAAGAGGTGTTTTAGTTGAAGATGCTTGGGCTATAGCAAAGAGATATTTAACTTCATACTTCCTAATTGATATTCTTGCAGTCCTCCCACTTCCCCAGGTAATTTTAATTTTTCATGTAAGATAATTTGTGTTTACACATATGACCATGTAAAAGAGATAGATTAGGTTGCTTATGCAGTTGTTGCAGAGAGAACAAGCTGCATCAACATCTCATGTGTGTGGAGTGCTTAAGGAATTGAGTTGGCCATGTTGCTAAGATTGACCATGGTTTCTTGTTAGTCTAATCATATGCACAAATACCATAAAAAATGGGAAAATTCTATATATCTCTAATTTTAGATGAATCTCAAATGATGTGGTGCAGTGTTGTTGGTAAGTATAATTAAGTGCACATAACTGCATCTAATGAGAAAATATCATATCAGTTATGATTGCGTTATATTTTTGATATATAATAATGCTCTAAAAAGCATCATACCCTCTAGCATGTACTAGGTTTGGAGTTTGAAACATAATTTCGTGGAATGGAATCAAAATCGGAATGGAAAGTAAACAATGTTGTTTGGTTTGACCATTGGAATCAAGCTCAGAATCATGTTTACAGTGTTTGGTTTGCCATTGGAATTGAATGGAAAAAATTGTAAATTACCTTAATACCCCTACACTAAGTAAAATTCAAATAATGTCATTTAATTACTATTTTTTCGTCAGACAAAATACATTATTGAAATCATTATTTTTCTAAATAATTATTACTTAATTAAAAAGAAATATATTATTAAAATTATTATTTTTCTAAATAGGGTTTAGGATTTTGAGGTTTGGGATTTGGGATTTAAGGTTTAGTGATTTAGGATTTGGGGTTTAGGATTTAGGGTTATATTTATGGGTTAAAATTATTATTTTTCTAAAAAGGGTTTAGGGTTTTAGAATTTGGGATTTTGGATTTAGGGTTTAGGGTTTAGGATTTTAGGATTTGGAATTTTGGGGTTTAGGGTTTAGGGATTTTAGGTTTTGGGTTTTGGGATTTAGGGTTTAGGGTTTAGCGTTTGGGTTTTGGGATTTAGGGTTTAGAGATTTGGGATTTGGGATTTGGGGTTTTGGGTTTTGGGTTTTGGGATTTAGGGTTTTGGGTTTTGAGATTTAGGGTTTTGGGTTTTAGGTTTTAGGTTTTGTGATTTGAGTTTAGGGTAAAATTAGAAAAAAAAATTTAGATGTGAATGTAATCATGATTCCTAAAGGGGGAGAAGGAATTCTGATTGCTTCTCCTTTAGTAATCAATTTCATTCCGTCCTCCCATTCCGCCCAACCAAACACACAAAATGGAAGGAATCAATTCTGATTCTTTTCCATTCCCTCCAACCAAACATCACCTTAGTGTCTAAAACTTACACCTTAAATTTTAATTGACTTCTTACTTAATGCTTATATTTTCATGCATATTTTGATAATTGTATTGACTTTTGATCTCTTCTTATTGCCTAGGTGGTGATTTTAATTATCATTCCAAAGCTGGGAGGTTCAACATCGTTGAATACCAAAAATTTGTTGAAGTTTGTTGTTCTATTCCAATATGTCCCGAGGTTTCTAAGAATCTATCCATTATATACAGAAGTTACTAGGGCTTCTGGCATACTCACTGAAACTGCTTGGGCTGGAGCTGCATTTAATCTTTTCCTTTACATGCTTGCCAGTCACGTAAGTCTGATCATGGCCTCTCTTCTTGGATTGATTGAAAGTTGTTTCTGTCGTATTATGGTCACGATTTCTCTTGGCTCTTTTTACTAATTCTTGTTGCTTCAGCCTCTTTTCTTTAATTTTTTACGCATCTAAATGTTTGCTTGTGAGGATTTCCTTGGTTGGCCCAGTTATGGTGTCTGTCTCTTTGGTTTTGTGAGAACCTGACACCATACATGTTCATCAGGCTCGTATCTCAACGAGATAATTTTATTAAAGAAAAGGACTCAACAAAAGAAAAGGAAAAAAATCTAATAAATGGTAGCATTCATTTCTCTCTGATTATCAAGTCATTCTCTGTTATAGGTACTTGGAGCCTTTTGGTACTTGATTTCTATAGAACGAGAAACCAAATGCTGGCGACAAGCCTGTGGGAAGAATTCATCTTGCACCCGTGAATCATTATACTGTGATAGCTTTAAAGGAATCAATACATTTTTGAACTATTCCTGCCCAATACAACCTGAAGATAACTCAAAATTTAATTTTGGAATATTCCTTGATGCTCTTCAATCTGGTGTTGTGGAGTCTACCACTGATTTTCCTCAAAAGTTTTTCTACTGTTTTTGGTGGGGACTACGGAATTTGAGGTGTGCTCAACAGCTAATTTAAGCAATTTTATCATTTAGTTGCTCACTTCCCTTCTGGAAAAATCACTTTTAGGTTGCTTATTTTATGTGTACCGTGTTATTGCTCATCCGTAGGTTGAAGAGAAACTAGGGCAGGGCAGCTATTAAGATTAGTACATGTGATCTGCAATAACATGTTTGCTTTCTTACAACGTTTGAGTGGCATTTTTTCCGTTTTCTTTGTTCTTTTTTTGCTGAAATATATAGACACAGTTTCAGGTTATTTGAATATAAAAGAATGCATCTTTGTGTATCTTTTCCAATCCTCTTGTTCCTGGTTTTCTTTTTTGAAAGTTCGTTTAGTTATGGATCTAATTCATTAATCGGTGGAAATATGGTAAATTAAAATTTTGTAAGCGGTCAAACAACATGTGAAAATAAAAATATCAACATACGAAATTTTTAAGTGGAAATAACTTAGGTTGTACCTATGAGAAAAAAACTACTTATCTACGATGAAAAATAAGTATTTAATTACAAGGTTAGAGCTAAAACTATCCACTTAAGTAATGTCCCCAAGTAATCTGCTTACAAGTTGTTTTTATCATAGTTTGTACAAAAAAGGTATTTAGATCCAGGCCAACGTTTCGATAAGCTCGAGTCATACGAGTTAATCGAAACCGTACCACTGTCACCTGAAAGTTAGCATAAACACAAGTGTAAATGGGTGTCCTAGTGCAGATTCGATAATGAATAGTCCTAATTAATTGATTTAAACAGTATATTAGATAAATTGAAAGTAACTAGCCATTCTAGAACAATCAATTTAAAAGTGCAATACCTCAATAATCATAGGCTTGAATCTAACAAACATAATCATAAATGTTTGATAAATTAATTTAATGAAAGAATTTACTTTAATAGTTTTAGCAAAACAAGAGATAGAATAAAAGATGGAGAGAATAAACACAATTAAGTTTTTGTATGGTTAACAAAATTATGAACCAATGTTATGATTAAATAGCATGAGTAGAACCTTAGGTCAAAGTTTTATTACAAAACTGTCCTTAAAAGTATTTAGAAGAGATTAAAAACATAAGGATAATATAGTAAAAATATTAATTGGTTCGAGTAAAATTAGGTTAAATTTGAAAACTTGACTGCTTTATCGATCTAGAACTAGCTCGATCTATCTAGTTAAACTCTAGTTAAACTCGATCGATCTCGTGAAAAAATTAATTAATTTAAAAATAAGTGTATCAATCTAGTCATTAATCTTGATCAATCGAGTTATTGTTTCGATCGATTTAATCATATTAAAAATTAATTCAGTCAGTTTTAATTAAATTCGATCGATCTAGTCATCACTCGATCGACTAGATCGATCGAGTGACCTATTTGAACAATATTTATGTGTCAGATATAAAATCTAACATGTACGAGAACAAAGATATACCTAATATGTGATTGTTGAGACCCAATAGCTTCTTTGGTTTGAAAATATTCTTGAAAGGTACACCTAGAAACTAAATTACAATTATATATTTTGTTTACAAATATCGCTAACGTTCACATAAACGTTATATTTTTGTTTTGAATCATTTGTTATCACTTTTAAATTTGAGAACAGCGCACTTAATTTTGTGAACCAATAAGTTAAGCTGGTTTTTCTTCTGCAGCTCTCTGGGCCAAAACCTTGAAACTAGTACCTATGTTTGGGAAATCTGCTTTGCGGTGTTTATTTCCATCTCTGGCTTGGTCCTGTTTTCATTTCTCATCGGAAATATGCAGGTAAGTATGTATGAAGCTAATGTTTTGAAATATTTTTCAGTATCTAATTGTTTATAATGTTCCAGGTTTTGATGATAAGTAAAACCTTTTTTCCAACAGACATATTTGCAGTCAACTACCACAAGATTGGAGGAGATGAGGGTGAAAAGGAGAGATGCAGAACAGTGGATGTCCCATCGGTTGCTCCCTGAGAATTTGAGGGAGCGTATTAGGCGGTATGAACAATACAGATGGCAAGAAACCAGAGGTGTTGATGAAGAAAACCTAATCTGCAACCTTCCCAAGGACCTTAGAAGAGACATAAAGCGCCATCTTTGCTTGGCTCTGCTCATGAGAGTGAGTTCTCCTGTGCTCAGAAAGTACTTTATGGAGCTATATGATTATTCAAGTTATTTTCTAGTTTGCATGAATCAAGCATTGTTTCTTTTTATTTCTTTGCTTGATATTCACGTAGCCATAAAATGTGTCAAATGGTTTCTATGCCTCATTGATAGTACAGAAATTGTCAATTGGTCAACTATCTCCATTGTTGCATGGGTCTACAAGGCTTGCCTTTATGAAAACTTTAAGGACATGATTGTCCATGTTATGGAGTACAGTTTATGCTGTGGAAAGGATTAAGAATACGATATCTTTGATTTGTTTAGTTGATGTAGGAGAGAATGATATTGATACTATTATTTGCAAATAAAATTTGTGTTATGTCTAGAATAATCACTATATGTTGGATTAATACTTATCTACTTTGATATATTTAAGGTGCCAATGTTCGAAAAAATGGATGAGCAACTATTGGATGCAATGTGTAACCTTCTCAAGCCAGTGCTTTATACAGAGGAGAGCTACATTGTTCGGGAGGGAGACCCAGTTGATGAGATGCTTTTCATAATGCGAGGCAGGTTGTTTACTGTGACCACCAATGGAGGAAGAACTGGTTTCTTCAACTCCGAGTATCTCAAGGCTGGTGACTTCTGTGGAGAAGAACTTCTTACATGGGCATTAGATCCCCACTCCTCATCAAATCTTCCAATCTCAACTAGAACTGTCCAAGCGCTCTCCGAAGTAGAAGCCTTTGCATTAAAGGCCAATGATTTGAAGTTTGTAGCTTCTCAGTTCCGGAGGCTTCATAGCAAACAGCTCCGTCATACTTTCAGATTTTACTCACAGCAATGGAGGACATGGGCAGCTTGTTTTATTCAAGCAGCATGGCGCCGCTATAGTAAGAAGAAACTTGAAGAGTCTCTTCGGGAGGAGGAGAATAGGTTGCAAGACGCATTGGTCAAGGCTGGTGGCAGCTCTCCAAGTTTAGGTGCCACCATTTATGCCTCACGTTTCGCTGCCAATGCACTCCGTGCTATTAGGCGTAACGGTACACGGAAGGCAAGAGTACCCGAGAGACTACCACCCATGCTGCTTCAGAAGCCAGCAGAGCCTGATTTTACTGCCGTAGAACGATAGCTGCTATCTCATGTTGATGTTTAGTTTTGTTCTGTAAATGAAAAATGGAATCACACTATTTTTTGGGCAATGGTCACCAAAGTGAAACTACATTTAGGAGATAAGTTGGCTAAATAAAAATTTGTATATTATTAAGCTGCATATGGAGATGCATGTGTTTCTCCATGATACAGACGTTTGTTTCCAGAAAAAATAGTGGTGAGACATGAGAGCAGTATCTGTTGGAGTTCTTAAATATAACGTGTTGTATGCTCCTTTTTTATCATAGTCATTAATATCATGCATACATCTAATATATATTTTTTGACACTGTTAACATAACGATTCTATATAAGAATCTCTCTGTTGATGACAGTCTTATAGCCATAATATGGGTACTATGGAGGGTAAGATGGGATACAATGTAAGAATTAAATAAACTTTTGTTTTCCTGAAAATAGTCATTTGCACTATATTTATAAAGCTTCCATACGGTAGCAAATGATCACTAGTAGTGATAAATTTTCCCGAGCATATTACCAGCTAACCTCATTTGTCAGTGTGTCATGCTTCGCTAATATATATGTACATGAAATACTATTGCGTTAGTAAGCATAGGAATATCCCAAAAAAGCAATAGTACTGGCCTTAGTCTGGGGACTAATTTTATTAATTCCTAATATAACATAGATTTCAATTAGAGCTCTCACAATTACTGTTCAGCCACGAAGTTTTATCAGGCCAAATACAAATGCCTCAAAAAGCAAAAGCTCTAGAGGTTCATTTACATTTGTATCAAATACTATATAGCTTAACATTTCATTCCCATTCAGCACTAGTTTCAATCATCACGCAATACTAGCTACGAGTTAACTAAGAACAAATTCATTGAGCTTGGCCTGAAGAATCACGAAGTAAGCGAACCTCCCTCTTAAGAAATGACGGCAAGGCAAAGGCAGCCGAGTGTATCTGTGAAACCAGCAAGTCACTTTAATTTATAGTAAGATATATCAATTCCTTAAATAAAAGATGAGTGTTGATGCATTATACTCAAAGCTTGATGCAAAGTTGCAAACAAATTTTAAGAAAGCAAAAAACCCTCACCTCTGAGTTGTAAAACCTAAGTTCTCTTTTATGTTTCATAGCTCCTTCTAACTTCTCGATCGGATTGACTGGATTTCTGAAATCAACAGGTGGCCCCTCCGTCGAGCATATAAGAAAACCTATCACGCCACTACATGACAGAAAAACCAAATAGTAAGCATTTAAAGTTATGTATACCTAGATCAAGCAAAATCTTTCGTTTATAAGGTATAAAGACAGCCTACGAATCTTTGGGTTTAACTCCTAATAAGAAATACCTTGGATACGTGGGAACATTAGCCCATGCATAATGGACAGAACCCTTGAATGTTTGACGGCAAGTAGAGATCATATCTTCAATAAGATGTGTATGGAGCCACATACTTTCTGCCATGTTACAAAGTACACCACCAGGCCTTAATGCTCTAGCTATTGTTTCAAAAAATGGCTTCTCTACAAGCTCTTGTGCAGGACCTATAAAAGATGAACCAAAATTGTACGTAAAAATCAAGGTACTGTTAAGTGAGCCAGACTTTAAAATTTTGGATTGAGAACGTTCATTCTCTGCAAATTTCTCGATGCCGTGGCAATTCCCAACTAACTTCTTAACAGAAAATCTACAGAAAACACTGAAGAAATTATAGATCTAATGCAACACACTTTCACTCTAATAAAACAGTTTAAAGTCCACTGCACAAATATAACCTGAACCACAGATACCCCTAACATCCAATCAAATCATACACATACAAGCGTAAATGATTTTCAGTGAAATTAAAGATCTAACATACCCACTGGATCTGATGAATCAACTATGATAGCATCGTATTTTCCTTCGGGTGCACGCTGCAGAAATTTCACAGCTACCAATATCATGCAATGGGATTAGCTAGCAACAACCAGTCATGGGAAACAATAAATTTTTAAAGCCAAGATAGAGAGCTAACAATTCCTATTAACCATACCATCACCAACATGAAGATGAACACGGGGATCGTCAAATCCAATAGCCAAATCTGGAAAGAACTTCCTTGATACCTATAGCAAAAAGAAAGAAACCACGGCAATATATTAGAGAAACGCATGGATCATATTGGTAACAAGTATATAAATACTTACCTCAATGACCATCTTATCTATCTCACATATATCAATATGCTCAACATAGCTATGCCTAGAAATCTCCCTAAGAACCCCACCATCACCACCCCCAACAACCAGAACCTGCAGCATTAGGAGAGCATTTTGCAGAGTATCAGGAACGAGAGCATAAGGATTTTGCGAAAATTCTTATGAAGTAAAAATACAAGATTAGGGATATCTAAAAACAAAACAAAACAAATGGTCCCCTGGAAGGGGATTGGGCCTCTATTAGTGATGTGAGGTGTTTGAAATTACAGTTTTAGGGGAGGGAATTGAACAGAGAGGAAGATGAGCTATCATCTCCTGATAGGCACATTCATCTTTCTCAGTCAGCTGCACAATGCCATCAAGGACAAGCACTTTCCCATATGTTGAAGACTGCATTCAGAGAAACGGGCATTAAGAGACCACCAAAATAAAGAAATACAGGTAAAACCCAATGAATATGCCAAATAAAAATAAGGAAACAGAAATTAAGATCCTAAGGTTAGTAAGCCAAACCTCAAATACTAAAATCTCTTGAAAGTCTGATTTTTCTTTGTACATAACATTTTCCACAACCAAAGAATGCACTTCTCCTGCCAGCAAGGAAATTTATAAAACATTAAAAAAAACCCACTTGTCTCTGGGGTCAGGGGACAATCTACTAAACTTATGGTTCTAAAAGACGAAAATATATTAATTTTAAGGTGACAAAACCAACAATAAATACCATAAACAGGTCTGTAGAATTCTTTTACCTTTAAATTTACGACAAAAAAATAAGTAACAATTTAATCTAGTATAGGAACTTCAACAACGCATGTTACCCCACCCCACCCCCCAAAAAAAAGAGAACCTTTGGTATCAAATAGAAAATTATGTGCACGTGATACAAGTAAAGAATACCAGGCCACATTGGGTTGTTGAAATAAACTTTTTTGCTAGCGCTATCTGCAAGACAGACGACAGAATATGTTCAGTGAATAACATAAAAGCCAAACTCACTGCCTAATTTGATAATGCAACATTGAAAATGACAGCATCAAATCAAAGACTTGAAAAAAATAAGATTAAAAATAATGACCAGAATGAGATTTGGATTCTGAGAACCACCCAGAAACAACGGTGGAGTGGCATATAGCTCCAAGCTCGGGGGCAGCCGCCCTAGCCTTCAAGCAACAAGGGGAAATGGCTTTTTGGGAACCATTTTCGCTACTCGCCTTCCCATCCATAGTCTTCTGGCATCCCAAACCTCTTCCTTCGTCGCCCTCCATATATTATCCTTTTCTTATAGGGCTCCAGCCTCTAAGAATGAGTATATAAAGGTAAGAAACTTAAAATACATAGCATCTATGGTAATAGAAAAATCAATCTTAATAGACATACTAGCTTCATGCAAGTTGAAATAACTACCATATGACAGCTCAAACAATAAAAGAGTGTGAATGAAGCTTTTTGATGAAAACCAGCATAGTAAAATAAAGTGAAGCATGCCTTCTGAAGCAAACATGAAAAAACTTACCATAAGTGCTTTCAAATTCTGAAATAATATCAAATATTTCAATTTTATCATGAATTGTGACATTACATTGTTAATAAAAAATAATATATATTTTCCTTCAGTCAAATTTCTGAGTCAAGCCTAAAACGAAGCTGCAAAACAATCAATAAAGAAATAATACATATCCCAATATTTGAGAAAGCCAAGAAGTACTTAGTACCATTTCTTTTTATCGATATTTCAATAAATGGAAACTGACAACGCAATAGAAACAAAAGGAAAATTATTTTGTATGTCCAGTCCATTTGAACTTAGATATTCGTTTGCACAGAAGGTTTCATAAAATAGCGTTTTATTTTGAATAAAGCCAATAAAACAAAAGATAATGTCGGAGAGATTAAATACAAAAGGGCAAATTTCAATGATCTAAATGGGTAAACTTTCAACTGCGCTTTGAAACTCATAAAGAAGAAGAAGAAGAAGAAGAAGAAGAAGAAGAGCAGCATTTCGAGACCAGAAGTGGTTCTGCATTTAATTTTCGTCTGCCATCAATTAGGGTTTGGAAAAGAGGAAAAAGAATCCAAAAAAAAAACAGAGACTACTTAAAAGCATCGCCCAAATTTAAAAATGTTCAGAAGAATCACAAAAAGCAGGCGAATAATAAAAATAATGGCATTTAAGACAGAACTAGAGGAGACACATAAGAGCCTATCTATGGTCGTAGTTAGAGAAAAAAAATTGAAAAGGAGCGAGAATGAGAGAGATCAACAGAGAGAATAGAGATCATGAAAAGACTTACAGATAGAAAGATTGGGTATTTGCTCTGGATTTTGGGTGAGAGAAGAGGGAAATTAATATGAGAATTTATAGAAACAATCTCTCTGTGTCTATTTCTCTCGTTGTTGTTTTTTTTTTCTCTGTGTGGAGCCTGAAAAGGCTTTAAGGCTCTTAAGCTTCGTTTTGGATGGAGATGGCATTTACGCGACTCAATCCATGAATATTTATTCATACCGTCAAAACTCAATTACGTTTTTTTTTTTAAATAAGTACATAAATAACGCACTGACATAGCAACAATAAATTTATTTTAATTATATAAAATAATATCCTTTATATATATAATTTTATTTTACCTATCTTAAAAAATATTTATTTATTTTTCACAAATATATATATTTTTTAATATTATATAAAAATTTATATATATATATATTATAAAAATATTAAATAATTAAATAATTTATTCACCCGAGGGAAAGAGATATCATTTTTTTAATATTTTTTATTAATAAAATATATAATTTTTGTTTGAAAAAAATTAATTTTTAAAAATTTTAAATTAATTGATCATATATTTAAATTACATAACTAATTGAAATTAATTTAAAAATTACTAAACTAAAATATACAAATCATATAGTTACAAAACCTAAAGTAACTAATATTCCCTTATAAGCATTTTCTTTAAAATTGTGATAGATGATACACACTAGTTTAAGGTATATATATCTAAAATGCTCCTAAAATTTAACATACTTTTACTTATATTTTTAAGATTTATAAAAAATGCTATAATACCCCAAACTCTATAACTAATATCATTAATGTTCATAAATTTAATGTTGTTAACTTTTCCATCTATATTATGTTTTGCTATCAAATTGAAAGCTAGTTATTTAAAGTTGATTGTTAATTTGTGTAATTCTTATATATTATTGATTAAAAATCATTTTTAACTTATTTATCATAATATTGTGTTACTTCTATCTTCATCTCCTTATTTATTAATATTATAAATTGATATAAGTAAATATTTAAACATTTAACATTCTTAATTGGCTTAAAAATTATTACTATTATACTTGAATTTAATGAGTCTACCATAGTCATCTTTTATGCTCGTCTTCTCTTGTTACACCGATTATGCCTCAATTTTGCTCAATCTTTAATATCTTCCTAGTAATTATGAATCTTCTATATTCGTACATAGATGGTGTTCAATTTAGACGCACTAGAAAAGAATAACCACATTCAATTTTATTAATAATATAATGATTATTACAATTTTAAGAACAACTAAGAACTTTGAAAAAATATTCTTAACTACTCGTGATTACTAGATATATAATTACTATTTGAGATTTTTGGAAAATAAGAGTTCATTTTATAATAAAAGGAATCCCTCTTTACAATATATGAGTTACTACTTTATTATTATTTTAATAATTCATCTGCTTTTCTTCTATATGGCTTATCAATTTCAACTATTGCTTTTTCTTGACATATGTTGTCGACTAAAGATGTGGATACTACATCTTTATTTTTCTTTGGCGTCTTCTATCAACAATTATTCTTTTTTGTTCTTCCTTGTCATTTTCTGACGATATTCTTTTGGATAACGTTGATAATGACGCATCTTCGTCTTCATCTTCTCAATTTTTGATGCAATAAATGCATCTATGATCTTTAGTGACTTTTCTGTCATAGAAGTAGAATATCTTCCTTGTTTCTTAACCAATTTATAGGTTATTGCTGTTAAAATTTGTCTCTTATTTGATGATTTTTTCACCATCTTTTTCGGAGAGAACCATATTACTACAATAAGTGATTATGATTTTACTAATTGAGTAATATACTTTGACTTCAGTACAATTATCAATTTTTCTAAGTTCATAATTAATTTGGCTTAACATTTAACCTCTTCATACATATATTTCTTCTATGTTAAATTCATTTTCTAGAAGTACCATTGGTTTGGAAACTTCTCTATTGTATTGGAAATCCCTAACTTGATAAAGTGATAGAGACTGATACGTTATTTCTCATTTCAGTCCATTAGTGAAATGAAGAATCTGAGATAAACGTGCTTGTTACCTATTCTTATCTTTTTCTTGAAGCTCTTGATTATTTTTTAAAAAAAAATTAGAAAATAATTTAATTCACTTAAATTAGTTCCTAGATATATTTCTATTAGTCCTACATGGAAAGCTTTGTAAACAAATATTAGATAAGCTCTTTTCAAAATGTTTATTTTACTTAATGTAGGAAATTCTTTTTCTGTAGTATAGATCTTCATACCTTCTATGGATTCTTGGGTAGATTTTTTGGCCAAATTGTAGAGACTAAATCATTATGGCTTGCTAAGATTTATATATTTGTCTTTTCATCTTCAATAACTAATGAATTTCTGGTAGATATTTCCCTGAATAGCACTGGATGCCTTGTTATCTTTTATATTTCTATGAAATATGTATCTATGAATAATACTGAAAGCCTTAATATTTTTTTCTAGAATTGTCAACTGCTTAGTACTGCTAGCTGTTGTTGTAGTTCTACATAACAATTCCTTACTATATTTTTTAGAGTTATTAGTTTTGATACTTTATAATTGAAATAACTACTCAGTGTTTATTCTATTTGTGAAGGCTATATGAGTTACTCTACTAAACCCTATAATAGATTTACTTGCTTCTACTTAATTGTTGTAGATTCCTGGTTTTGGGCTATTATAAACCACATAAGTCTTTTACTGCTTCATTGGCCTAATTGAGTTTTTTTATTTCAAAGGTGTTACTCTCTTTTGAACTATTAGATTCTTCATTTTCATCTTGAATTCTTTCTTTAGAAGTTTTATCTTCCTTAGATTGAATTCTTGATAAAGATTCCTCTTTAGAGTTTTTGGACTCTAAGAGTTGTTTTGAACAATCAAGTTCTTCCTATTTATTTCATATCTCTATAAAAGACTTATCGAGGTATAACAACTCGAGTTATTCCTATAAGATTTTTATCTTCTATTCTTTTTATCTTGATCTTGATATCAATAAGTTTCATCCTTTAAACATAAAAATAGTTAGAGTTGCTAACTCTTTAATAAGAGAATTTGCTAAACTAATTTTATTTTTTAAAAAATGTTCAACATCAAAATTATAGTGGTTGAACCATTGTTTCTATCCGACTATTTTTTCTTGTTTATAATCATTTATAATATTAGTTCTTAAGAAATAATTAAATTTTTTGTTATGAATCTAGAATTTATGACATATATTGTAAATTTTTTAATAGCTAGATATTCTTTCTCATTAGTGTGATAATCTAGTTATGAACCATCGAAAGATCATGATGTATATCTATAAATATATTTATCTTTTTCACCTACTTTTGCTTTTAAAACTACTTCCTAATATTCTTGTGAAACATATATATCAATTAACATTTGATCAAATGCCCCTTGATGGTATAAAGTTGATAAAATTTTGACCCGTGTTTTTACTTTATTCATATACAGAGTATCTTGTTATGTCAATTTTCATATATAGTCTTTTTTCAATTTTACTTGTAAAGATTTTTGCATTTTCTATAAATTTCTTGATATATGTTTCAACATATGTCAAACATCTTTAAAATCTTTGTAATTAATTTTTGTCATTTAATTCACTAGGAAAACCTTGAATATTATCTAGTATATATGATTGTAGATTATGTTTTTCATCTTTAATTTTCAATCCTAAATACTTAAGTTTTTACTCAGCAAGTATTGCTTTCCTTTCAGATAGTACAATACCTTATTTTATGCGTTCTTGTAGAATATTAATAATATCCAAATAATTTTTATTTAATTCGCTACTGAAATCTAAAATATCATCTATATAGACACAACAAATATTTTATAATTTTTTAAAGATATTATCCATATATCTTTGAAAGATACATAGAACTTATTCTGATCCAAATTGTACAACAATCCATTAGAATTGTCCTTGGAGGTAGCTAAATACCATTAGTTTTTGAGATTCTTCATATAGTCTTATTTTCTAAAATTCACTTTTACAATCAAACTCGAGAAGTATTGATTTCCTTTTATTAATGATAATAGTTCTTTCTTTTGAATAAAAACCCATCATCAATGGTTTATTTATTTATTTATTTTTTAAGTTTATTAACATTCTCTCTTTTTTCTCTTCTTTTTTTAGCTTCCTTTTCGACTAAGAATACTGGACTATAATGTGGTGAATTCCTTAATATTATGAATTTTAGTTTCAAAAGTTATTGAATTTGTTTTTCAAATTCAATCGTGTATTCTAAAATATAAATCATTGATTTTACTTTAATAACCTTATTAGGGGCTCTTAATTTTATGTTGGCAATAATTTTAGATTTATTAATTTTTGAATCTAAATGATTTTTTGAGCTTACTATTTTTAATAATTTTATGATAATTGTTAGACTTTATCTTATTGTATTTCATTAAGAAGAGTTTTGTTTATCTTCTATCTCTAATGAAATATTTTCTAAATAAGATTTTTATTTCTTTGTGTCTATCTCACCACATTTTTGTTTTTATATTGTTGCGTAAAAGTTGTTTAATATAATCAAATGTTTTTTTATACATAAATAACATTACCATCTAATGTTGTTAAATCTATTTTATCTAAATATAATGTAAAATGTTGATATAAATTTAGAAAATTATTTTCTATTAATAAATCAACTTCCTTTTCTTGTTAATATATGATAGGAATATATAATTTTTCTCCACTTATCATTATATCTAAATCTTTTAAAATTTTATTAAGATTTATTGTAGTATTATTAACAATTCTTACAATTAAATCTTTTGGTGCTTATTTTCTATGTTCATTTGGAAACACATATTTACTTGTTATACACATCCTAACTCTCTTGTATCTATATATGCATATAAATAATGACTAGTATATCCTTTGAATTTTAATCATACCTTAATGTATGTACTATTTAAATTTGTAATACTATACAAATCATTCATCTTTTCATGAAGAGTACCCATATTTTGATTGTTTATATTTTAAGTCATTTATTTTCTCTTCAGTTTTCTTTAATAAATAAATATTATAAATATAATCTATATTCAATTCCTCAATTTATTATAATTTCATCTTAAAAACTTTTTCTAAGATTTTTGCTTTATGTGAAAGTTCTTTTTAAATTATTTCTTATGTTGAAGCCTTTTAGGGTAATTTTTCATATGTATTTTTTTCCCTGAAAGGCAATAACTCTTTTTTTTAACGAGGATTAGACATTTTTCTTCTAAAATATCTTTTACTATAGTTTTTTTTCCATTAAATCTTCTTTTATATTTTTGAAAATATTGTTTCTTAAATTTATATCTTTTAATTTTTTTTGTATTATATATATATATATATATTTTTATATTTTTTATGTTTATATTTATCTGATTTTGGGTTACATTTATATTTTTTTAGTATTTTAAATCTCTTGTATCATAACTTATTTTGTTATTTTCTCTTTTTTTATATATTCTTTCATTTCTTTCTTAACATTTAATGATTATCCACCTTTTAATACTTATTATTCTTTCTTCTAAGGTATCTGGTATGATTTCCTTATTTCTTTGATTCCACCCTTCTATTTAGGTCTTATGTAATGTTTGGGTAATTTTTGAAAAATATTTCTTTATAAGTTGTTAGCATAGAAGTTAGTAAATTATGGTAATATATTTCATATTCACAAATAAAAGAATCTATGTAGCACATATTATAAATTTTCATATTTATTAAATGCCATTTGGCTTCATTAACGTCATTTTCATTTGATTCAGTTATATTTCTTCTTTTATTTTCTCCAATAAATTTCTTGTATATTTTATTTACTATTATATCTAAATATTCTCTTCTTGTGGGAGCATTCTTTTGTATTAATAAATGTTATTGGTATATTAAATTTGAAAATCAAACTTTTAACATTTTCTGTTATTTTATGAGCTACTAACCCTACATTTTGAAGGGTTTGTTTGTGTAGTTTGAAAGGTTTGTATGAGTACATTCATACCACTAGCTCATTCATTTAACGATTTTTCCTATCTCTTATATAGTCTAGATCTAAGAGATGAGATCTATAATTTTTTGGAGTCTTAATTCTGATGGGATACTACCTCTAATTCTCTAATGTAACCCTTCTTTTATTTTGGATGATTGTCTTTTTCTTATACTATTACAAAAAGGGCATTAAAGTCGGTTAAAACCGACTTTAAATGAAATAACTTAAAAATATAAAGTCGGTTCACGCGATAAACTGACTTTAATTTTTTTTTAATTTACTCATTTTCTATTAACTGTATTCGAGTAGAAAAAAAATCAGTTTAACAAATAGTTTAAATATTACAAATAATTAAAAAATAAAATATTAATTAATAGTAGAAAAATTACCATGGTGTATTCTTCTCCTAATGTTATAATACAAACCTACATATATAATATAAAAATTTATACACATAAATAACAGCACATAATAACAGAAAAATATGAATAATAAGTGCGTAGAAATAATAAAAATACTTACAAGAGTAAATGAAGTGATAAAATGAAGGAAATGAAGAAAATATTATGTTTTTTAAGTAAGAAATGGGTATAAAAAATTTGAGTATTTCGCTTAAAAAAATAGGGGATCTAAAAGATTAGTAAGAGAGGAGGAAAACCCTCTAACCGGCGCTAGAAATGGTGGTCGTAGCTGGCTAGAAAATGAGAAAGAGTGGAGGAGAAGTGGAAGAGGTTTTGAGAGTTATGCAACGCTTGGAATAGTTTCTGTTTGGGGAAGAAAAAAAGAAAAGAATTTATCCACGTGTATAGCGTCGGTTCTACGTGTCAACAAACGTTATGGTACGTGGATAGCATCGGTTCCAGGTGTCATCTGACGCTATGCTACGTGCGTAGCGTCGGTTGACGTGGTGAACCGACGCTATGCTACGTGGATAGCGTTGGTTCCATGTGTCAACCGATGCTACGCTACGAGGATAGCGTCGGTTCACCACGTCAACCGACTCTACGTCTATGTGTAGCGTCGGTTGACACTTGGAACCGATACTACGTCCATGCATAGCGTCAGTTCAACACGTCAATCGATGCTACATCCTACGTGGATAGCATCAGTTCTACACCGAACCGATTTTAAATTCATTATAAGTCAGGTTTTTTTTCAAAAATCGACTTTACATATCGACTTAAATACCCCCTTTTATAGTAGTGTTATGGAAGTATTAGGCTTTCCTGACCTTTGTCTATTTTTTGTTCTCTATATGGGTAAGATATTTATTCTTAGTAAAAGCCGATAATAAAATTGGTTTTATATAACCTTTGAGGTCATAATTTCTGGTTCAGAATCAATCTCCCTAATTATTATCATATCGTTTTACTCTTTGTTTGTACAAAACCTTTCACCATAATGCTTTTCTAATTTTTCATTAGTTAGTGTTGACAAACTAATTAATTCTTTTATATTTCTATTTTTGGCATTCCTTAATTGTTCTTCTAAATCTTTTTTATATTTTATTAAATTGAAATTATATCTTTTTCATTAGATTTTTCTTCATTTTTTCTTCTCTCATTTCTAGGCATCAGGTCGTCTCATCTTCTAAGTGGTTATACTTTTAATCCTTTTAAGGGATTGTATTTATGACTTATAATATCATTATTTCTATGTATGTTATATACTTATTTTCTTAGTTCTATAAATTTCATAAATATATCTTGTTGTAATTTATTATAACTATATTTCTTTATTTCTTTTAATAATTAATTCTTTTTTTGTTTTTGATTCATGGACTAAGTACATTTTCTCTATTAGATGTCTCAAAACCTTTATTAATGTTGTTTGTTTTTTTGGTACGTGTAATAGGCTCTCATCTATTTCTAACTGTATGTTTTTAATTTATCTTTAAATATTATTGCCTTCTTAATATGACATCATGAACTTATGATTTCATTACTTGAACTTTATATTTTAGTTTTTAACTTCTTCTTTCATGATCTATAAAAATAAATATCGGTATATTATTGTTTTTAACCACATTACTTATTCTTCCAAGCATCTAAGGTTTTTTTTCTTGATATTTAAGTGTCATTCCTCCATTATTTCAAAATCTGTTAGTATTTTTGGTTTTATTATTTGTCCAAGTTCTTGAAAGGTTTTATCTATTTTTATAAATTCATTTTGTTTATATATCAAATTATTATGATTGTTTGTTAATGAATATCCTACTATGTAGTGTATTAAAAATGGATAATTTTATTCTTTCATTAAATCTCATATTTCAAATTCATAAGTTAAACTTAACACTTGTTTTAGATTTTTATTGTGAATATTAATAACTAATATAAGATATATTATAAATTTTAGTTTCTAGTATCTCAAATTATTATGGATCATTCCTATTAAAGTATCTTTCCTATTTATTATTCTATTATCTAGTAATGATATTTTTAGGTGTATATATTACTTTCCTAAAATGAGTTTGTATTAATATTTAAATTCCTCCTAAATGAATATATCAAATTTTTTCTTTATGCTTTTAGTGGATTTTTGATAGTTTATTCATTATAGTTTCTTTATCCATTAATGATATATTATACATTGTTTTACATCTGTATTATTAAAGCTCATTTATTTATTATTTATTCCATAATAAATTATATTTTTTATTTGAAAAAATTCCTTTAACGATGGATCTTTAAATCCATCTTTTTCTTTAAGATTTACTTTAATTTTTTTAATTTATTTTTACTAATTATTATTTCTTGTAAAAAACATCTGGATATGTCTTTTATTTCTAATTCTGCTATTTTTTTATTATTTTTTTCATTTTCATTTATAAAATATTAATATTCACTTTCGTTATTTTTGATGAATATTTTTAATTTTTTTTAAAATCTTAGAGTTATTTTTAAAGATACTTCTAAACTTAGGGTATTTTTGATGTTATTTACTAATTTATGAGGTGTTATCCATTCATTTTTATTATATATTTTTAACATTGATATTAAATATTTATTTTTTTAAAAATAAAATTATTTTAATTTTTAATGTCATTAATTTAAAATATTTTGTCATGAATATTAATTTCTTTTAATTTAATTATAAAAAATATATGATTAGAAATGAAATATGCATTTAAACGTCGGTAAAAATTAAAAACATAATTATTGTAAGGATTATATCATAATTTTGGTAGGTATTTTTTTTAAAATAAAAATATTATTAATAAATATGATAGATTAAAATTTATCAATTTAAATATAAAAATTAATAATCAAATTTGATAAATCAAAATTAAAATGTTATTAAATATACATAGAAAAAATTGATTTTTTATTTTCATTTTGTCGTAACTTTTTCAATTAAATATTTAATTATTTTAATTAATATATTAGATTTTTTTAAAATAATTAAATTTTGATACAAATTATAACATTTAAGATTTAGATAAGATATATACTTCCAACAAATTAAATGAAAACATAAAATAACTTATTTGATTAAATAAAGTGTAATTATATTTAAAAAAATTATTAATATAACTTTTATTTAATATTAAATTCATTACGTATAATTAATATTAAAAATAAAATAAATATATCATATATTTTTATTATAATAATAATAATAATTATTATTATAATAATATTATCATAAAAATATCTTAAAATAAAATTTATTTAAAATAACATAAATATTTATTTATATTCAAATCAATGTGCTACCTATGCGACACAAGCTGAGACAATGTGTCTTTTGTACACATTTTAAACAAGTATTAATACAACGTGGAATTAAAAGGGCAAAACTAATCAGTTGAAGTCTTTATTATATAAAAAGAAGAAAAAAGGAAATTCACTTAAACTCAAGAGTTTATAATTATTTGTATCACTTATATGTGCATCCTTTTAATGGTAATAAAAAAAATACACAAATTTTATGCCAAACAAACCACATCCTTTGTAATAATTCAGTAAGAGGTATTTCACTTATTCAAGTGGTGTATTACTTTCTCTTTTTCTTTCTTTTTTAATAAAAAAGGTGTATTGCTTGTTTGGTTAAGTAAATGTATAAATATTGAAAAATTTAATTATTTTAATTTTTATGTTATATAACAAATAAATGTGAATTTATTAAGTTAGTGGGTCATTCATATTTTGTAATTATACAATTTATATATTTTAATTTTATGAATTCTTGTAATTTAAAATTATAATCAGTTAAATTAAATATTTTTTTAAAAATAAAATAAATTTATATATTTTATTAATAAAAATTCTTTAAAAAACAATATTCTATATTTCTTCTGTTTCTCTCTCCCACGTAATCTTTCTCTCTCGATTTTGATTTTTTATTTTTTATTAATAAAATAATTACGAAAGAAAGAAAAAGAGAGCAAAAATGAGAAAGAAGAGAACTTTTTTTTTATTTTTAAATTTTTTTATTAATCAAATATTTAAATTTGTTGTCTTAATGTTTTATTAATAAAATCTATAATTTTAATTTAACTGATCGTATTTTTAAATCATAAAATTAATAGATCTCATTTAAAAATTTATAAAATTAAAATATAAAAATCATATAATTATAAAATTAAATTAATAAAATACCAAAAATATTATAGAAAACTAAAATTAATGTATATTACATAAGTCGGTCTACTTTACAAAGTTTATCATTAAAAGAACGCATGATAAGAAGATGGAGAATAATAAAGTAAGTCATGTTAAGATCTTGAGAGATATATTAAGCATCTTCTATGCTTTCGTGAACAATTGTGAAGTTGTGATAGATGGGGAGACATAATGTAAGAAAAACAAATGTGAATTTTTATTAGTTTTCGTTAAAAAAGAGAGTCAAATTTCAGTTTACACTTTATTTTTACCAAATGGTAATCTATTTATTTATAAAACACTCCAATGCTATAAGATATAACATAAATTCAATCAAATTATAAAATAAAATAAAATCTATAATTAAATTATATCATATTATTAAATTCATAAAACTAAAAATAGTAAGTTTCATAGCTTTTTTTTTATGAAATTGTATATCATCATTAGTTTCTCAACTCCTCCACTAAAAATAATTAATTTCTTTTTTTATTAGATTTATTAGGCTACTTTTTTTTTTATCAAAAGTTGTATCCAATTTAATAAAAATAAATGATTAATGTACAAAAATTTATCCAAACGTTCTAAACTAACTAAATTATAAAATAAAAAATCAACAACAAATGTCTTAAATATTCGCTTCTTCACATCACAAAAGTAAGTTTATACTTACACTTTAATATTATAACAAACAAATACAAGTGAAGATTACTAGCATTGGAATACCCATTCATTTAAAATAGGGAATGGATAAATGAGATAAATTGATCTATCATTTTTTTATACATGTCATTTTTTACAATATTAATGTAATAAATGTTCAGAAAAAATATTAATATAATAAAAAACTATTGATAAAGATGAATTCAATTTTTTAATCTATAATTACATGCCATATTTGTAGTTTTACAAGTTAGTTGAATAAATATTTTTTGAAATTATCTTATTTTTTATTTTTTATTGAGAAATTTTCCCTTTACATAAAAACTTTATTTTCAATAGATTAATTATTATTTATTTTTGTTTTAAATAAATATCACAAAAATTATCATGTAATTTTTTCACAAATATTTAGATATAATGTAATAATTTCTCCACCCAAATCTAATTTACGATGATATTATACATGATTTATTATATTTTGTTAAGTTTTTATCCCTTATCAAAATCTATATTTAGTTTTATTGTATAAATTTGGTAACAACTTATAAATTAAAGAAATCAAGTTATTAAATATTAAAATTTATTATATTTTTAAGTAGAATAATCAAATTTAGATGAAGACAAAAAAAATTACTGAAGAATATTTGAAAGAATAAAAAAAAATATTCAAAATATTTATTCATTGGATTATAAATATGTTAATATGATTTTATAATAATTTTAATAATCTATACATTTTTAATTTAGATATTATTTGTGAATTTTTATTTAAATTAATGAAATTATTTATTAAAGAAAACTTGTGAGGTGAAGTGGTGGAAGAGCGTGGCACACGTATCATAAACGTTAAATATGGATTACATATTTTAGTTGCATGTCCTCTATTTTTCTCCACATAAAGTACTCATAATGACCTATCAAAAACGAATAGAAAAGTACTTATATTGAGAAGAAAAAGTTGATTATATAGTTTATAATTCACTTTGTAGTTAAATTTTCTTTTGAACTATATATTTTTATAATATAAAATATATATCTTTATATGCTAAAAAGTATTATATATAAAAAAATACTCTAAAAACTCTCTCTCTCTCTCTCCTTGCAAACCACGTTGAAAAATTGTAAAAATGTTAGCAAGTTTATCCGTACACAATTAAATTAGTTTTAAAGGCAATTTTTCTTGAGAAAACTTTAAACTTTAAACTTTAAATTTTAATGGTAAATCATATTATGTTAAGGGATAAAATTTGATAGAAGTATATTATAAGTTTAATAATTAAGAAAAAATATATTATAAATTTTTAATTTTAAAAAATATTAAAAATAAAATAAGTGAATATATATATATATATATTTTAAATTGTTATATTTTTTTAAATTAAACGTGAATTAAAAATATGAATTTTAATAGATTTAAACATATATAAATTTATTTAAAAATAAATATAAAATAAAAATATATACATATTAGTATTTACATATTCCATTTCTAATATTTTTTTTACTTCTAATATTTTTTAATTATTAGATTTTTAATATCTCGTGAAAAATTAATGAAATTTTATTATAATTAATATACTTTTATTACCCTTCATCTTTATATTTAGTTACAAACTTTAAATAAAAATGAAAAATTTGATAACAAGGTTCAGTAATTATGAAAAATTATACAAAAATTCATTAAATTATATATGAAATATTACAAGTCTAATATTTTTTTAAAAGGACACTAGATAGTGTATTTAAACTCTAAAAATGCTAGAAATTTTGGACTGCAAATATACTATTTAATATTATTTTAATAGTTATTAAATTGTATTATCTTACTTAAATATTAATAAACTTTTATATCCTTTAATCATAATTTGTTACACTGATACTACCATTCACCCAATAAACATACTTTTAAATATATCTAAAATGAAATGATTCATTATATAAATAGGATTTGATATTGTATTGATATCTAATTATTTATTAATTCTCGTCTTATTAAAATTATTAATTTAATACTTATAAAATAAAAATTGGTACTTTTTATTTAAATTTAAAATTTTGATAACACGTATTATTATATATGAGATAAAGTAGAGAATAATTTGATAATATTATATTTTTATTTATTTTAAATTATACATCTTCTCTTTGTTTCTCTCGCCTTTTACTATTTTTTTTCACCGAACCATGTTATTCTCTTCGTTCTCTAAAAACTTCTTAAAAAAATCAGTTTTTTTCTGTAAATTATTTTAGGCGAGTAACTTTATAGTATTTATATTCTCATTTTTATATATTTTTAGTGTTATTTTCAATTATAATACATCAAATATTTTTATTTAAATTATTTATATCTATTTTAGTTAATTTTTAAAGTAATTGATACAATTAAGGTATTCTGATTTCTTTGTTGAACTTAATCAAAATAGATATTAATAATATAAATAAAAATATTTGATGTATTTTAATTAAAAATATAGATAAAAAATAATATAAAAATAAGAATAAAAATACCACAAAAGTACCAAAAATTCACCTTGATTATTATTTTTTCATGCTTATTTAGGGTTTATTTGATAATAATTTTAATTTTAAATTTTTGAATTTCTTCGAGTGATTTTTCAACCAAATATGTTTTGTAGTGATTTATGATTTTTATTTTTATTTTTTTAAGAAACCACTTCTAAAATATGAAATTATTTATAAATCTTTAAAAAAATTTAAATTAGATTTATAATTTTTTATTTTTGAAGAAAATGATTAAAAATAAAGAATTCATAAATAATAACTAAAAAATTATTTATTTTTTAAATTTCAAAAAACATAAAGTATTATCAAATAATTTGTAACTGATATTTAATTTAAAAAAAAAAATCAATAGATAAAGGTGATTATTTTTACAAAAGAATCATAAATCAAAAAAATTAATTATTTAACCATAAATTATAGCTTATAAATGCCTTAGTTTTTATGAAATAGGTTTTTTATATAAAAAAAATTAAATTTTTGAAATTTTTTAGAAAATAAAGGGAGGAATACAATTGTATAGTGACTAAAAAGTGGAAGGAGAGATAAACAAAAAGATAGATAGATAAAGAGGGAATAAAATAAATAAATAATCTAAAAATATTTAATTAGCATGTATTTATTAATATTTAAATTTAAATATTATATTAAAACCTTTGATAAGAAGAAATATAATGAATACCAAATTATAGTAAGTTACCTAACTTGTATCTACGGGTAGGAAGTATCAACAAAGACAACTTTTAATAAAAAAACATATATTTTAAAAACATTTTATATAATTTTTTAAAATTTATAACTATCAATTTATAATCCATATTTAATTTTTCTTAAAAATCAACAATCAAAGGTAATTATTTTTATAAAATAATCATAAATCATAAAATTAATTATTTAATTATAAATTATAAATCAAACAAGCCTTAGTTTTTATGAAATAGGTTTTTTTATAGAAAAAATTAATATTTTTAAATTATTTTTAGAAAATAAAGGGAGAAATAGAATTGTATGGTGATGAAAAGTGGAAGAGTAGATAAATAAAGAAATAGATAAAATAAGAGAGAATAAAATAAATAAATAATCTGAAGGAATTAAATTATCTTATATTTATCAATATTTAAATTGAGTTATTATCTTAATACCTTTAATAAGATGATATATAATGAATATCAAATTATTATTAAGGTACAAAACCCTTATCTCTAAGTAGGAATTAGCGAAAATGGTAATTCTTAATAAATAAAAAATATATATTTAAAAAAATATTTATATAAATTTTTAAAATTTATAATTATAAAAATAATATGATTTAATTTATATATTTTTATTATAAAAAATAATTATATTTTAAATAATCTACATTAAATAAATATTAAATTTTAATCAATTAAATTTTATTTAAATTTAAATTTTAATAATTTAAATTTAGCTTTTAGATCCCTTCAATACATTGATCGAATGTTTTTAATATATTATTTTTTATTAAATAAATTTTTATATTACTAGATTTTGATATTATAATAAATATAAAACACAATTAAACTTTTTTAGTATTTTAAATATACCATCACTGTCAATCACGTGATGAAAGTAAATGATGATCAAGTTGGGGCCAAAAGATTTTTATAGTTATACGTCTTTATGTGTTATTTATTGTTATTATTATTAATGTATATATTATATTTATAATATGATTTTTTTTATTAATATTAATATAATAAATAAAAATTTGATTACTATTAAAATTTAATAGTATAAAAATATTTTTTTATATAAAATTTATACTGTTATTTAAGTTAATTTAACTTACCTAGTTTGGTAGTATTATATGCGATTAAAAACTAATCCACGTCTCTAATCGGCAAATAAAATAACATTTTAAAAACGTTTTTTTTTGTCTTTTATGATAAGTGTTAATAATAAAAAGGTTTTGCATAAAGAAACCAATGAGATGGAGGCATATAGTGGATTTGAATATTTCAAAAAGTAAAAGTCTTTGCATAAAGAATAAAGATAACATCATGTAATTCTAAATATTCTGTAATAATTTTAAATATTTAAATATTAATAGTTTTCTACTTTATTTTTCTTATTACTATTATTCAATTGTATTAAAACTTTCTTATAAAACATGTAAATTTAAGATCAGAAGTTTGATTTTTAATATATATAAGTAATACAATATTATTTAAAAAAAATTATTACTTAATTTATAAATAATAAAAGTAAGAAGTTAAGGTAATAATGATAGCACTTTAAAATATGCAAATAATGTTATTTATTTTTTTTGTAATTTATATATATATATATATATATATTATCTAATAACCAAAAAAAAAATTGGGATATACAGACGAAGAGGTTGTAAATGAAGCAATTGTGGAGCAATGATAATGACAATTGTGGAGCAAAATCTATTGAAAGTTACGACTTGATACCCAATGGCCAAAGTATGTCTTTCGTGAAAAACGGGTCTGAAACATATGCATAAGAGTTTACCGTACCGTCGGTAGTATGCTTATCTAAATCAGTGTTAGTTATTAGATTATATAATGCTCATCCAATTCAATATTTTATTTTATTTTTTAATTTACTAAAAAAATAAAACTTATTCCTAATAAAAAAGTCAAATTTTTGTAATAATTTATTAATTTTAATAAAACCAACAAATATTTGTGACTTCAATATATATATATATATAGGCTGAAATTATAATTTTTATTATTATTATATTTTTGAATACTTTTTTTATATTATTATTATTATTATACTATAGAAATTCCCGTTTGCATGGAGATCAAAAGTAGACGAGGTAATCCGATTTTTTTTAAACTTGTTTTTCAAAAATAAAAACAAAAATTGTAAAACAGTGTGTAGTGTCGTGCCATTTTCTGGTATATGCATCTTAATTGACATAATAAATAATTTTATGGAACTTTTATTATTTAAATTATTTATAATAATAAATAATAGTAAAATAATTAATTATATATTTTATATAATCCATTTTTATTATCTTATAATATGTTCGTATTTTTATCGTGTTTACATGAAATCATTTTTAATCTCCTTGAACTGAACTTCAATTTTAGGAAATAGCAATGAATGAGATGGAATATTCATAACTCATGAGAACAGTTGTTAATGTTAGTCTCGGACGTTAAAAGGTTGCTTAAAAACAATAAGTAAGATTCGTGCTATTGGGCTTGAGTTTTACTTTGATGTTAAAAGGAGTAATGTGACATACTCAGATTTTTCTAAGGACATCCACTGCCATGTTTGCTCACTTTTATGAATGTGGGTGCTCTTAAATAATATGTGAATGACAGTAATTTTCGTATAGTATCCTCCAATAGGCATCAGGCAGGCTCAAGGCGTGAGTACTTAGCCCAAAATATTGTAATTCTCTTGGCCAATTTTATTTACCACCTATAAAATCTTCAAATACTAGGTATAGAAATACCAAGGATATATATATAGACACTAAAGCCCCAAAATATTAACTTTATAAAAAAATATATAGGATAAAAAGTAGTGATACGATGAAAGTATATAAAATTTTGTTAATTTTTGGATGTAATATTATAAGTTCATGATTATTAAAAAAATATCACAATTTTAAAATTTTAAAAAATATTAAAAAATAAACACGTGAATGTATATATGCATTTTTATGAATAACACACTCCAAATAATAATAATAATAATAATAATAATAATAATAATAATACAACCTGAATATTTTTATTAAAATAATAACATAAAATTATTATATAACTACTGAACGTTTTAGACCCAAAAAAGAACGTGTCCATAAGTGCATTACCAGATGTTTTTGAGAAACTTGTTAATGAAAAAGTTGAGTATATCATAACTTACTGTACCATGGGCTAGCTTACTACTTGGTAAAGTGAAAGGGATAACCAGAGCAATGCAAAAGTAGTGAATTGGTTGAAACTTACGAGTGTGTATGTTACTTTTATAATTTCTATAACTTAATTTATTTGTTGACCTAGATTTAAAAAGAAATAAAATAGCATTTTTTTAATTATCAATTTGAATCCTGAATTGGATTTTTATTTTTTAATTATGAATCAATATAAATTCCGATCAAATTTGACTTATAATTTATTATTAATTATTATCATAAATACAATATAATATATTTAATATTTTAATTTTAATTTTAATTTTAAATTATTATATATTTATTAAAATTTATTATTTATAAAAACAATTAATAGTACGATAAGAATACCAAATATTCATTAAAAGTTAATTTAAAATTTATATTTTATTTTTTAAATTAAAATAGTAATTTAATTTAATTATAATAGGTGTAATATTTAAATATATATGGGAAAACATCAACACCGTTATTGTAATTTTTTTTCAAAACTTTATTACATTTTAAAAATATCAAACATGCTTTTAAAATTTAATAGTAAATTAGAAATAATACTTATTTAAAATAATTTTTTAACATTTTTAACTTTAAAATTAAGGGGTTTTGTTGATTTTCTTTGATTTTTGTTGAGAGAGTTATATTGAATTGATTTTGGCTTAATGTCTAATGTTATATTTATACATTGAAAGGAAGAAAATCAGGATTACTAAACTGGCTTGGTTATTAAACTAGTTATTAAACTAGCGTTCTAATGGCGGATTTATTAAACTAGCGGGTTACTAACTAGCGGGTTATTAAACTAGCAGATTACTTAACTAGGCATTATTATTCTCAACAACTCGCCGAGTTAGGTGTGTAGATATCGGTCGACCCCAACTTGCTTAAATTTTCTTCAAATGATTTTAAATCTAAACCTTTGGTGAAGATGTCGCGATTGTTTTTCAACCGCCAAAATGGAGTTTCAATTTCCTTTGCTTGAATTTTTCTCGAATGAAGTAGCGATCAACTTCGATGTGTTTGTTCTCTGGCTGAAACAGGATTTGATGCTATATGTCGCGCTTGGTTATCACAAAACATCTTCATTGGATTCTTGAATTTTAATTCCAATATCGAAAGAAGTTGTTTGATCGAGTTAGCTCGGTTGAGTTGATGCCGTATTTCGATATTACGCCTCGCGCTTGATCGTGCCTGACATTTTGTTTCTTGCTTTTCCATGTGACTAAATTTAAAGCCTCTGACGTCTGGCTTGATGGTTGATTTTCTATCAAAGCTAAAACCTAATCTGCGTCGGAGTAAGCACTTCATTAAATTATTACATTTCATGAGAATTCCTTTCTTAGGTGTCCCTTTTAAATATTTTAAAATTTTATGTATAGCCTCTAAATGTGGTGTTACAGGTGTATGCATAAATTTACTAATTTGGCTTCTTGAAAAAGAAATATGCTGGTCAGTTCATAGTTAAATAAATTAATTTTCCTCTGAGTCTTTGAAATTGGCTTATGTCTTGAGGTTCGCCATCCTCGATATTTAATTTGCATTTACTATCTATTGGTGTAGATGTTGGTTTACTCCACAATTTACCGGTTTCTTTCAATAGGTCAAGTGTATATTTTCTTTGTGAAATAAAGAGTCCCTTGGTGAATGTGCTATTTCTATTCCTAGAAAATATTTTAATAAACCTAAGTCTTTGATATCAAAATTCTCCTTTAATTTCATTTTCACTTTTTAATTTCTTCCAAATTATTTCGGTAATTATTATATCATCTACATATACTAGAATTATGGTTGTGAATGTACCATAATTTTTGGAAAATAATGAGTGATGGCATTACTAATTTTAAAATCCTGAGAAATTAAATAAGAGCTTAGTTTTCCATACCATGCTTTCGTGGAGATTGCTTTAGTTAGTAAATAGATTTTTTTTAACCTACACACTAGACTAGAATTGTTTCTTTTTTATGACCCAATTGGAAGTGTCATATATACCTCTTAACCCCGAAGTGTTCCTTGGAGAAAAGCATTCTTGACATCCATTTGATGTAAGGTCGATTTTGGTTTACGTATGGAAAGTAAAATCCTAACGGTATTCATTTTGGCCACGGGTGCAAATGTTTCTTGATAATCTACACCGTAGGTTTGAGTGTAACCTTTTGCCCATAATCGTGCTTTGTACCTTTCAATAGTACCATCACTATTAAACTTAATCTTATAGACCCGTTTGCATCCTATGGGTTTCTTTCCTTCGGGTAGTTAATACGACTACCCATGTTTCATTTTTCAAGTGCTTGAAGTTCTTCTTCCATTGCTTTGCACCATCAAGTTGGCCTATTGCTTCCTGTAGTTATTTGGCTCATTTTCTTTGGAAATTGAGGTCAAATAAGTCTATATTGTGGTGTAACATTTTCATAAGATAAATAATTTTGGATAGGATATTTTACCTCGTATGTTACAAAATCCGTAATCTAGTTGTAGGTTGTGAGTCAGATTAGACCTTCTGATGGTATTATTTCGAGTAGTACCATCTTCCCCTCATTTTGAGAAGTTTCTTCCTCTTCATTCTCATCGATTATTTCGTTTTCATTTTCTACTACTATATTTCCTTCTTCAGAATAAAAAAATGGGAATGTAAATTGACTTGGTTCCTCTTGGTTATTAGTCTCATTTTCTGGGAATGTGACATCTCTTGAAATGTAATGTTTTTTGTTAATCGGATCATAGCATTTATAACCCTTTTTTTGAGATGAATACCCCGAGAAAATAGCTTTGATTGATGTATAATCTAACTTGTGTTGTTTATTTTTGTGCATGCTGTACATGTACATCCAAATACTCTTAAATGATAGATATTGAGTTTTTTCTTGGTAGAGGATTTCTAGTGGGCTTTTGAAATTCAAATTGGCACTTGGCAATCTATTAATTAAATATGTTGGTGAGAACAACATCCGACCAAAAAATTATTGGAACATTATTTTGAAACAAAAGTACTCTTGTTACTTCAAGTAAATGTCGATTTTTTCTTTCGACACACCATTTTGTTGGGGTGTGTAAATACAAGTTGTTTGATGTAAAAATTCATTTTTGCTTGAAAAAATTTGTAAAATTTTGATTTACAAATTCCGTTCCATTATCACTTCTAAAAGTTTTAATCTTTGCATCATATTGATTTCTCTGACAAAATTATAAAATTCTTGAAATTGAGAAAACACTTCACTTTTATTTTTTAACAAGTGTAACCATGTAGTTCTTGAAAAATCATCTATAAATATAACAAAGTATTTATAACCATTAAATGACTTCAATTGGAAGCGGGCCCCGAAACATCGAATGTATTATCTCGAAAAGGTTTTTTGCTTTTACAATTGGATAAACTAAATGGTAACCTTGTGTGCTTTCCTAATTTGCAAATTTCACAACTACTACAATCTAGTTGTTTGAAATCAAAAATACATTTTAAAATCTTATCGAAGGATGACCCGATTCTCTTATGCCAAGAGTGCCTAATTCTTCTTCTTTTTTAATATTGAAGTTGCACTTTTCTTCACTTAGAATATAAAGCCCATTTTCTAGAAAACCTTACTTTGATGATATTCTTAGTTATCAATTCCTAAAAAATCACATTTTTGGATGTAAATGTAATTTCACAATTTAAGTCTCGTGTGATTTTACTAATGGATAACAAGTTAGATGTACAATTATTCACATGCAAAGCAGTTGAAATTTTTCTTGAAAGGAGACTAATTGAACCATTTCCTAAAATTTCCATTTTTCACCATATATTTGCAACGATTACAAATTGTTTAGTCTCAATTTTTTGTAATTATTGAGTAAGTTTTTATTTCAGTTATGTGATCGGTTGAACTTTGAATCGAAATCCATTTGGAATTTAAAGAATTTTGAGTAAGGTTTGTAATCATACCGAGAGGTTTTTTGAGATTTTCCTTGAAACATCACGGATAATTGTGTATCAGTTCATTTGATCCATATCCACCTCAACCTTTTATTTCTTTTTTCGACTAGTTTGTACTCGTATCCTCTTTTTCCTTTTGTGCGGAAGTAACCCATTTTCTCTGCTCTGCACATTTTGTCGTCTCTCCCTACGACGAAGCCTCCACCTCGCCTTCCACTTTTAGGAGATGAGGGTTGAGACACCGGCATTCCTGTGCTTGTGTCCTTCCTGCTACAATAATCGCGGCGAGTGAGTGACGGCGTTCCTCGCGCTATGTCCGCTCCTTCTTCAATAATCGCGGCGAGTGAGTGTTTGGTCTCCCCAGCGTTACGGCACAGGGTTAGATGCTGGTGATGAAAGC
This sequence comes from Hippophae rhamnoides, assembly GCA_033030585.1. NCBI lineage: Eukaryota > Viridiplantae > Streptophyta > Magnoliopsida > Rosales > Elaeagnaceae > Hippophae > Hippophae rhamnoides. The sequence goes on from CM065432.1 coordinate 54,445,865, forward strand.
CTTGGCTTCGGGGGTTGTCAGGTAGTTGAGTACCCATTACTATTCTTCTTGTCTCTTCTCTTTCAACCATCCCAACAACCTCGTGACGGATGGCGTTCGCTGTGAGGAAGAATTTGTGAACGTACCCCCTGCATGGCAGAATCGAGCTTGGAGAGGAAGGTGAAAATTCCATCACTGCTCTCTTCTTTTGATTTCATCAAGATCATTTGTGAGAGGTCGATACACTCTAATCTCATCATTCTTTTTTTGGATTTCTTTGAATAGTTCGGTGTGATTGATTTTGTTGTTGTAAGCTTGTTGAAGTTCTTCTTGAAGTTGATAAATAAAGAGAGTAATTTTCTTCTTTCCGAACATTGTCTCGGCTTTAACCCATATCTCATTTGTATCTAGATATGTCATGAGATCGAGAGATATGGGGTTCCAGTAGTTTGCAGATAACTTGACGTAGATTGTCGCTCTTTCTCCATTGAAATTTCCTTTCTTTCTTAGTATTGGGTGTGTTGGATCTTGACTTTTGGTTTTGATTTCTCACCGGTGACATGCTCAAATTTGTCTCTGCCGATTAGACCAAAAGTCAACTTGGCGTGCCCTTGAATGGTAATTTTACTGAATTTAGCGACACTGTGTGTAAGTCTACATATGTTGTGACATTTTCTAGATTTCTTGAACTTATACGTTCTTGTTTGTGGGATTGATTTGGAGCAAGATCAACTCTCTTGTATGATCTGTGTTGATTTTCTTTGATTTTTGTTGAAGAGTTATATTGAATTGATTTTGGGCTTAATGTCTAATGTTATATTTATACGTTGAAAGGAAGAAAGCTAGCGGATTAAATAGTAGCGGATTAAACTAGCGGATTCTTAAAAGTAGTTATTAATGGCGTTCTTAGCGTTATTAAGCCCAGCGTTACTAACTAGATTCTTATTGTAGTTATTATTATTCTCAACAGGTTTCAGTTGTTCTAAGTTAGTGACATAGAAATTTTGTTATGAAACGTATAAATATAAGATAAATAGTTTTCCCTTAAAATATATAAGTGGTGAAATATAATTTTTTTTAAAAATTTTTACTATTAATGGGTATTAATGATTTAATTTAACTTATTTTAATATTAAATAATTGATAATAATAGTGTTTGATTTAATCTTTCATTTGAACACCACAAGCAAGAAGCAGCACCTGTTGACCAGTCAGACCATACAATACAAGTGCAGTCATCGATTATTAATTATTGTCCCAAAACGCGTCATGACAATAAACGAGTCATGCCAATAAGAAATACAAAGCTAGTTGTTTAATTATTCCATAAAAATTAATCCCAACTCCTCGGTAGATAGAGAAGCAACAAATGGTTACTCCAATGAAAATGAAGATCACCTTCTTTCGGATTTTGATTTTGGTGACTCTATTAACAGATCAGCTAAGAGCTCATCCAAATGATTGTAAAGCCGAAAGATGTAAACGTGGAGGCCCTCCAATCCGATTCCCGTTCCGGCGCAAAGGATATCAATCAGATCACTGCGGGTATCCTGGTTTTGAGTTATCTTGTAGTTCTGGGAATGATACTGTTCTTCAGCTTCCAACACAAGAAAAATTACATGTAAAAAACATAGATTATAAATATCGGGTAATGGAAGTGTATGACCCACATAATTGCATTCTGGATTGGTTTTTGAGAAACGGTAATTTATCAAATTCTCCTTTCTCTTTCTCTAAAGAGTACTCAATTAAAACTACCTTGTTCAATTGTTCTGCATTAGAAAGAGAGGATATGGATACTGACCCAATTTCTTGCCTAAGTGATTCTGGTTACCAAATTTATGCAATCGATTCTGACAATTATATCGATTATTTGCCACTCGTGGGTTGTAAGAAGATGTATAGCATTTCAGATGTTCCACTTGATATTTACAACCAAGAGCATATTGTTCAATTGAAGTGGTCAAAACCAAATTGCACAGGTTGTGAAGCTTTGGGGAAAAGGTGTGGGTTGAAGAATGGCACCAAAATTGAAATTGAATGTTTTAATCAGGGTCATAGAGGTAACTTTATTTTTTTATTATATTTATATATAAAATTGTATAATCTCCTAGTATTTTATCCTCGAGTTATAAAAGGTTAAGAGTGTATAAAACATTATCACATCTCTTTCATGATTTTATAACATATATAGTAATTCAACTCCTAACCTCTTAAGTTTTTAATAGAGTTAGTTTACCTCTAAAACTATGAATATGATTTTATATTTGCATTTATGAAAATATATTTATATAAGGAATAAATCTAAATAATATGCTTTGAATGGATATGTTCAATGCTAAAAAAAAAGATTAGAAATAAAGCTACTTAAAAGATGTATTACATATGAAACGGAGCCAATATAAAATTTTACAAATTTTAAAAAGTGATTTTTGATAGAGTGGATCCAAATACTAGTTTAGAACGAGTGAGTACTTGGTAATTTGTTGAATTCTTACACCAAGATATATGTCATGTTTATATAATTTAAATTAACAAAAATAAAAGATTGACTATTTAATTTTATTTTACAGATAAAGTAATAAAGTTTGTAGCTACTGGAACAAGTTTAGGTGGATATCTATTAATCATACTAGCTCTTGTAGCTTATCGTGCTTACCATTCTAGCAAACTTGATAAACAGAATCAGCTAAGAATAGAAAACTTTTTGGAGGATTACAAGGCTCTCAAGCCAAGTAGATATTCGTATGTTGATATTAAGAGGATCACAACTGAATTCAAGGATAAGTTGGGGCAAGGAGCCTATGGAACTGTTTTCAAAGGAAAACTCTCTAATGAACTTTTTGTTGCTGTGAAAATTCTCAACAGTTCAAAGGGAAATGGAGAAGATTTCATAAACGAAGTGGGCACAATGGGTCGAATTCATCACATCAATGTGGTTCGTTTAGTCGGTTATTGTGCTGATGGATTTAGAAGAGCTCTTGTTTATGAGTTCTTACCAAATGGGTCTCTACAACAGTACATATCTTCACCAGACTCTAAGGAATTTCTTGGTTGGCAGAAACTTCAAGATATTACTTTAGGCATAGCCAAAGGAATAGAATATCTTCACCAAGGGTGTGAACAAAGAATACTTCATTTTGACATTAAACCTCATAATGTATTGCTAGACCAAAACTTCACTCCAAAAATTTCTGATTTTGGTTTGTCAAAGTTGTGTTCCAAGGATCAAAGTACAGTATCAATGACCATGGCAAGAGGGACAATGGGTTACATAGCACCTGAAGTTTTCTCTAGAAATTTTGGGCATGTTTCTTATAAATCTGATGTTTATAGTTTTGGAATGCTTTTGCTGGAAATGGTAGGAGGAAGAAAGAATACTGATATTACAGAGGATAATGTTAGTTATATTTATTACCCAGAATGGATCTATAGTCTTTTAGATGGAGGTGAAGATCTTCGTATTCATATTGAGGAAGAAGGAGATGCTAAAATTGCAAGAAAGCTAGCAATAGTTGGACTTTGGTGCATCCAATGGTACCCAGTTGATCGTCCTTCGATGAAAACAGTGGTCCAAATGTTGGAAGAAAGAGAGGACTTAATCATGCCTCCTAATCCTTTTGCCTCCATAGGTTCAACAAAAGCAAATCCAAACCTTCCTGCAAGAAGAATGAACATAGAGTTAGAAGCTATTGATGAAGTAGAGTAAATATAATTATACACTTGATCACTCCATTGTCTTTTGCATATTGATTTTAAAGTATATCTTGTTATATCTCAAGTACAAAGAGATAATAATGTTATATCTTTTGCATAAAATTGTCTAGCTTTTTCAATCCTTGTAAAATCTTAAATATATAAATGGAATAACATTGGCATTTTTCTAAAGCATAATTTATTTGTGTTAAAATGAATGAAAGAGAAGAAGTTGCTTCAATAACAAATAAATCCTTAGACTACTCCATGTAACAAAATTGACATTTTGGCTACAATTTTTTTTTTCACAATAAGGAATGATATTTTCATTAATTTGAAACCATATTAAGTTACAAGCAAAGCATTACATGTGATGTAATATATCCCTATCCAACAAGTATTGTATTTCAATAGGAGGAGAAACCACCCAATTTGGTTCCAATTCCTCAATGAACCGATGAGAGTTTGAAAATAATCTAATTAAAGTTGAAAGTGTTTAATCTCCAAATTAATAGCAAGTTGAATTTTCTAATATATATATATGCATAGTACTCTATTGATAAAGTTGAAATTGCTTATAACAACAACATAAAAACATTCTACCAACACTCCATTATGATCTCTCACAACCACGCTTATATCGTCATATAGCTAATTTACTTTGCATGAATCATCACAAGTAAAGGTCACATGCCTAAAAATGTTAGGTATCAAAAATATTGAGCCATGTTGGGTTCATCTTACTATACTTCTTAAATTTCACGATTTCATCTCCTCTACTGCCTAATATTTGCTCATGAACTAATAAAATAACTTGATATGTATCAGGTTCATATGTACCACATCAAGAACACAATAAGACTTTTACTATTACTAACTTCTTCCCTCAATGATCCCAATTTTATAGTAAACCATAACCACCATTCTTGAAAACTAGCATTACTAACACCAATAATTGGAGATGTTTCATTATAACATCATACAACCTCTACCCAGTTATAATAAATAAAATGTGATCTACTGATTCAATTTATACTTCACAACAATTACAATATAGGTCATTCCTAACCATTTGCTTTAATGGTTCTTTGTTGGTTACAAGTTAGAACAAATAAACTTTACAGAGTTCTATGAAATGTTTTACATCAACAAATCAATATTTGTTAGACACAAGCCTGTTAACTTAGTATTCTCATATGCATATGAGTACATAGAACTAAACGTAATTAATATGTTTCTTTTACCTAAATAAATTAAGGTACCATAACCTTAAAGTTATGTTTGGTTAACAATAGGATAATTTAGGATATTCATATATTTGATTTTCTTATTAATTTATAATAAAATATAAAATTAAGTGAGACAAAATGTAAAGAATTTATAAAATTTATTAGTTGTATATGGGTTATTATAATATCCTATGCCAATTGAAACCTCTATTTGAGGGGACAATTATGGTAAACTTAATAGATTGTAAGCACGAAGTATATGTGATCAAACTATACAAGTGATAAGTAATTTAAGAATAAATGTTATTGAATCCATGATAATTGTTACAATAATATCATTGTTTATTAGTTTTTTAATAAATTAACAAATGAGGTTTTAAAAATTATTTTTAAATAAAAATAATAAATAAAATGCATGAGAAAATATATGATTATGAAACAACTATCACTACTTACCTATTACTTAACTAATTATATCATGAATTAATATTAGAATTATTCTTGAACTTTTAATAGCTTGAAAAATCTATGTAATAAGATAAGACTTCAAACACACATTTTCTTACTTTTTAATTGAAATAGAATAACATTGTAAATCAATCCTAAATCAGAAGAACCTAATCATAGTTGCTAGATAATTCATTCATCATATTACGTTCTAAAAAGAATACGATTATACTTCGCAATATTATAATTCTTAGTAACCTTTAAAGAAAACCTAATTACAATTCTTAATAACCTTTAACAAATGCATCAATTCTACTTGTCATATTGTCACAAAATAACAAGTTAGTACTTTGAATGAGAATATTAGTGATTACATAACAATAAGAATAAATAGAACCTTATATCTTCTTATAAATAATCTAGTAACATCTTAAACTAGTATTAAATATACACATATAGTAAACTAATTGATCACTCTAATTTATACCTACATAATTATAATATTTAAATATAGAGTCAAATACATCAAAAATCAATGATTGAATCTAAAAATTATCATAATATTTTATTAATTAAAATCATGATCAATGACTTAAAAATTATCCAAAATCACATAAATAAATCAGTTAGGCAAAATCATAATTAAAATAATTAAAGATTAAGAAGAAAAATAAAAAATATTCTTTAATTATCGCTTTCATTCTATCTTTCTTCTAGCCTTGACTTTCTCTATAGACCTAAGTGTATTTTTTGTAAAATTTGTATTTATAATTTATGGCAGCTTTGTTATTAACCTTAGATATATATTTGAACTAAAAGAGTTACATGTCATTATAATGTAGTTAGGATTAAGGTTATAGAAGTTTAAAATAATTAAAATTCTAATCTAACAAATCTAAAATTGTTTGGATACAGCTAAGCTTGAAATCAGGTGTTGGAGTGCAAATATAAGTTTTTTGGCCGTGGTGCACGTCGACGCATGCCGCAATACAAACTTAATTTCAGTTACGTTGAAAGTCATACATAGTGTGTTATGCTGCAGCATGTATGTACTCATGCCGTGATGCGTCCTTAATTTTGACACTTTAATGTTTTTGACCCCTCCTTGATATATCTTATATAAATGTTTGCATTTAGCTTTTATATTATATGAAAATTATACCTTTAGATGCGAGGTTTGATTGATATTTTTCATTTAAGTCTTTTAATTTTAAAAATATCTAAAATACATCAAAATATATCTCATAATTCCAAAATCACAATTTATAAAATACTTAGGTTACAATGCGATATTAAAATCTAATTCATTCTTTTAATTTTGATAAATCACAAGATATATGTGTTTTATAATATTGTTACAACTCTTTTCTCGCTAGTTCATAGCAAAATAAGTGCTTAAAAGAAGTTCTTAAAAGAAAATAAATAATTACATACTAAATTAAATCATTTTGTAGATGGATACAATTGTATGTATCATATACAACAAACCTTTAAATCCTTAGGTGTCATATTGAATGAGTTATAGTCTTACGAGGGTTTTATCTATAAACATCACAACTAAACTAAATTGATTCAAAGAAATAAAATAGAAAATTAAATAAAGACACAAACTATTGAATCAATTATACATTAAAATAGAAAATTAAATAAAGATAAATTATTGAATCAATTATACATTTGTCTCAAAGATTCAATAAATATATTATCTAAATCTCACTCTTTATTATAGATTAATTCAAACATTAATTTCATTTTTGTGGTTAATTCTTAGACATCCATATAACTATAAACATATAATATTCATACTAGATAATCTTATGCATGACATTAATAGAATCAAATTCTTAGTCTATAAATTATGCATATATGATGTGTGTAATCATTGTATTCAAAAATCTTAAAAGTGTACATTTTAATTCACTCTTTACTAACATAAAATGTTTACACTCTTTTAAACCAATAGGTCATTATCAAGGTTATAATGTCAGGTTAAGATGTGGGGTTATGAAATAACACGAAAGTAAATTAAAAAAATAAGAGAAAATAAATAAACAAAACTAATTTGATGGTAATGTTCATGTAACTAAATGACAATAACAAAAAGTAATAATAAATCAACTATGAAACATAAGTAAATAAAAGTAAAAAGGAAATAGAAGAAGTTAGTAAACCAATATAGAAAAATAAAAATAAAAATTAATTTTAAATTTTTTAAAAAATTAATATTACTAAATTAAATAAAATAAATAAATTAAAAAAAGCAATTTTTGAATTTTTGAATAAACTAATATTTGGTGGTAAAATTTTAAAAACAATCTTGAAAATAGTGCCAAAAACTTGATACATTTGGATATATGTAAATATATATGATCAAACTGTATAAAAAAATGATAAGTAATTTAAAACCAAAGTTTATGAGCTCATGAGTATTTTTACAATAAATATTACTAATTGTTAACTTGCTAATGAATTAATAAAAAGAAATTTGAAAATTATTTTTAAATAAAAATAAAAGATAAAATAATAAATAAAATATATGAGCACATATATTAAAATAAAAATGTGATTTTAGAATAATACTTATCAATTATAACTAATATTAGAGTTTTCATTGAATTCTTATTTTAAATAAAAAAATTTATGCACAAAGACACCACTTCAAACCCACATTTGTTTTTATTTGAAGTAGAATATCATTATAAATCAAAACAACCTAGTCATAGTTAGGTAATTTATTTATCGCATTACATTCTAACAAAGAGATGACTAAACTTCGTAAGATTATAATTGTTACTAACCTTTAACGAATGCATTAACTATGCTCGTCACGCTATCACAAAGGAGCAAGTTATCACTTTGAATAATAATAAAGAATAAATATAAATCTATTTACTCATGATAATCTAGTAACATCTTAAATTATCATTACACATATATACGTAATAAACTAGTTAGCTATTCTAATTCATATATGCATAATTTTAAAATTTAAACATAAAGTAAAACACATCAAAAATTAAGAATTGAACCTAAAAATTATCAAAATTTTATTAATTAAAATCATAGTTTAGAGTTTAAAAGTTGCCTACAATCACATAAATAAATTAACTATGCATAACCATAATTATAATAATAGATAACAAAGAAGAAAAAAAGAACAAGAATAAACTATTGATTAATATCAACAGTTTATTTATAACTTTTCAATTGATTATTTGAATTTTATCTTGTCTCTAGCCTTTAATTTCTCTATAGACCTGTATATTTTCTGTAAATTTCTATGTCTACAATCTATTTAATATGTGACTTCTTTTATTGTTAATCCTAACTACATATTTATAGTAAAAATATTACATGTAGTTAAAATATAGTTAGGATTAGGGGTGAAGAGATATAAAACAATTAAAATGCTAATCTTATAAATATGGAATAGTTTGGATAAACATATTCTTGAAATTTGGCATTGGAATGCAAATCTCTCTCTGCTTGTCGTGACGCACGTCAACTCATGCTACGGCACAACTTTGTTTTCAGTTCTGTGAGATTCCAACCAGAGCGATGTTTCGTAGTGCACATTTAATCATGCCTCAATGCACCTTTAATTTTGATAATTTAATGTTTTGACCTTTCCTTGATGTATCTTATATAAGTGTTTTCATTTAGGTCCTCCATTGTATGACAATTATGCCCCTGATTGTAAGATATGATTATTCTTTTGTCATTTGAATCTTTTAAGTCTAAAATACTTGAAATAAACAAAAAATATCTCATGATTTTAAAAACACAATTTATAAAATATTTAAGTTAAAATCCAATATTAAAACCTAATTTATTTTTTTAATTTTGATAAATCACAAGATATGTGTGTTTTTAGGCACGTATCACTATCCTCAATCAACTTCTGGTTAGTCCTTAGTAAGATATGCACTAATCACTACTAAAATATGTGCTTATAGCCTCAATTTTTAATCGTGATCATAGACCTATGACCTCGGTTATAAGAACCGAGGCCTAAGTGAGAGAGACCAAAAGTCATTACCTATGGCCTCGGTTTGTCAATAATCGAGGCCATATGTGCGACCTATAGTCTCGATATTTCAATAACCCAGGCTATAGGTCTCACATATGACCACGTTTTTGTTATAACCGAGGCCATAAATCTCACCTATGACCATGGTTTTGCTATAACCGAGACCATAAGTCTTATCTATGGTCACGGTTTTGCTATATAACCGAGGCCATAGATAATCAAAATGAATTATTATTACACTAAATTTTCAATTATAAATTGAAAAAATTTAAAAAATTAAGATTAATTATATTAAATTTAAAAGAGATATTATATTAAGCGTTTAATAAAAAACGATACAATAAAACACATATAATAAAAACTAACTAATTAAAGAATTCCAAAAATATAAAAAAATACAAGAAACAACTTTAAAGCTGTTAACAATCTACAATCTAAATCAATTTGAAAAAGAGTAAGTCCCATTGTAATAATGTTATTCTTCAAAATCTTTGTCTTTGATAGCATGTATTAATTTCCTCATAAAAAAACAGCATCTAGTATAAGCATACCAACATCTAGTTTCATTGAATATAATCCTGCATATACAACATCTAGAACATAACTGCCATCTCTACTTATTTATTCTTAATATATAGGTTACATCATAATTATAATGTCATAAAAATGTCTATAATAAATGACACTATAGGATAGTACCTATGAATGAATATAAACATCTACTATATATGAACATACCAACATCCATATTATATGAATATAAGCAATACCTTATATTAACACAATAAGTTCTCCAATCTAAATCTGTTCCTGCATATACAACAAATGAAAAAATAAGTAGTTCTTTAACCTATTTAAGAGTGACAATCATGGAATTTTTATCTAGCCTCAAAGTAAATTTATGATACTCAATATAAAACAAAATCAATTGAGATACAATTCAAAAAAATTAGTAATACCCATATCAATAACAACAGTAACATTATTATTTAGTACTACCCATATCAATAACAACAACAACATTAATATTTAGTACCATCCATATCAATTACGCATGAAAGAGATCCAGACGAAGGGTCCTTGCAAACGTTGTACAATACCCATATCAATAACAACAACAACATTATTATTTAGTACTACTCATATCAATAACAACAATAACATTAATATTTAGTAATACCCATATCAATTACGCATAACAGAGATACATACGAAGGGTCCTTGAAAGCGTTGGACAATACTTATGAATATTATAAGCATCTACTATATATAAGCATACCAACATCCACATTACATGAATATAAGCAATACCTCAGATTTACACAATAAGTTCTTTAATATACATTTGTTACTGCATATACAACAAATGGTTCATAATAACTAGTCCTTCAACCTGTTCAAGAGTGACAATCATGGAATTCTTATCTAGCCTCTAAGTAAATTTATGATACTCGATATAAAACAAAAAATTGAGATACAATTCAACAAAATCAGTAATACCCATATCAATAACAACAACAACATTATTATTTAGTACTACCCATACAAATAACAGCATCAACATTAGAGTGATCTAAAATTTATATTTTATTTTTTAAATTAAAATAATAATTTAATTTAATTATAATAGATATAACATTTAAATATATATTAATTTAATTATTTGCTAAGTACTTTATCTTTGGGAAAACATCAACACTGTTATTGTAATTTTTTTCCCAAAAATTTATTACATTTTAAAAACATTAAACATGCTTTTAAACTTTAATAGGAAATTAGAAATAATACTTATTTCAAATATATTTTTTAACATCTTTAACTTCAAAATTATGGGGTTTTAGTGGTTCTAAGTTAGTGACATCAAAATTTTGTTATGAAACGTATAAATATAGGATAAATAGTTTAATCTTAAAATATATAAGTGCTGAAATATAATTTAGAAAATAATTTTTTTACTATTGATGGTATTAATGATTTAATTTAGCTTATTTTAATATTAAATAATTGATAATAATAGTGTAACTGTTTGATTTAATCTTTCGTTTGAACACCACAAGCAAGAAGCAGCACCAGTTGACCAGTCAGACCATACAATACAAGTGCAGTCATCGATTATTAATTATTGTCCCAAAACGCACGCGTCATGACAACAAACGAGTCATGCCAATAAGAAATACAAAGCTAGTTGTTTAATTATTCCATAAAAATTCATTCAAACTCCTCAGTAGATAGAGAAGCAACAAATGGTTACTCCAATGAAAATGAAAATCATCTTCTTTCGGATTTTGATTTTGGTGACTCTATTAACAGATCAACTTAGAGCTGTTCCAAATGATTGTAAAGCCGAAAGATGTAAACGTAGAGGCCCTCTAATCCGATTCCCATTCCGGCTCAAAGGTCGTCAATCAGATCACTGCGGGTATCCTGAGTTTGAGTTATCTTGTAGTTCTGGGCTTGATACTGTTCTTCAGCTTCCAACACAAGAAAAATTACATGTAAAAAACATAGATTATAAATCTCGGGTAATTGAAGTATATGACCCACTTAATTGCCTTCTAGATTTGTTTTTGAGAACCCGTAATTTATTAAATTTTCCTTTCTCTTTCTCTAAAGAGATCTCAAATAACATTACCTTGTTCAATTGTTCTGCATTAGAAAGGAAGGACATGTATCCTGATTACCAAATTTCTTGCCTAAGTGATTCTGGTTACCAAATTTATGCAATCGATTCTGACGATTTTATGGATGATTTGCCACTTGTGGGTTGTAAGAAGATGTATAGCATTTCAGGTGTTCCAATTGATACTTACAACCCAGATTTTGTTCAATTGAAGTGGTCAAAACCAAATTGCACACATTGTGAAGCTTTCGGAAAAAGGTGTGGGTTGAAGAATGGCACCAAAATTGAAATTGAATGTTTTAATCCTGGTCATAGAGGTAACTTTATTTTTTTTTATTGTATTTATATCCTCTTGAGTTATAAAAGGTTAAAGTGTATAGAATATTGGAACATTCCTTTCATGATTTTATAGTAACCCATTTTTAGGAGAGTTGGTTGTTAAATCTCCTGTAACACTATGAATATGATTTATATTTGCATTTATGAAAACATATTTATATAAGAAATAAATCTAAATAATATGCGTGCATATGTTCAATGTTAAAAAGTGTATTACATATAAAACAGAGCCGATATAAAATTTTATGAAATTTAGCAAGTGATTTCTGATACTAGTTTAGAATGTGAGTTCTTGTTAATTTGTTGAATTTTTACACCAACGTATATGTCATATTTATATCATTTAAATTCACGAAAATAAAAACTTGACTATTTAATTCTGTTTGACTATTTGTTGAGTTCTATGAAAGTTTTTACATCAATGAATCAATATTTGTTAGGCACAAGCTGTTAACTTAGTATTCTCATATGCATATGAATACATAGAACTAAACATAATTAATATGTTTCTTTTATGTAAATAAATTAAGGTACCATAACCTTAAAGTTATGTTTGGTTAACAATAATATAAATTATAGTAGGATAATTTAAGGTATTCATATATTTGATTTTCTTATTAATTTATAATGAAATATAAAATTAAGTGAGACAAAATGTAACGAATATATAAAATTTATTGATTGTATATGGGTTATTATAATACCTATGCCTATTGAAACATCTATTTTGGGGGACAAGTGTGGTAAACTTAATAGATTGTAAGCACGAAGTATATGTGATCAAACTATACAAGTGATAAGTAATATAAAAATAAATGTTATTGAATCCATGATGATTGTTACAATAATATCATTGTTTATTAGTTTGTTAATAAATTAACAAATGAGGTTTTAAAAATTATTTTTAAATAAAAATAAAATATAAAATAATAAATAAAATTCATGAGAAAATATGTGATTATGAAACAATACTCACTACTTACCTATTACTTAACTAATTATATCATGAATTAATATTAAAACTAGTCTTGAACTTTTAACTCTACTTTGAAAAATCTATGTAATAAGATAAGACTTAAAACCCACATTTTCTTACTTTTTAATTGAAATAGAATACCATTGTAAATCAATCCTAAATCAGAAGAACCTAATTATAGTTGTTAGATAATTCATTCATCATATTACGTTCTAAAAAGAATACGACTATACTTCGCAATATTATAATTCTTAGTAACCTTTAAAGAAAACCTAATTACAATTCTTAGTAACCTTTAACGAATGCATCAATTCTAATTGTCATAAAATAACAAGTTAGTATTTTGAATGAGAATATTAACGATTACATAGCAATACGAATAAATAGAACCTTATCTCTTCTTATAAAGAATCTAGTAACATCTTAAACTATCATTAAATATATATATATAAACTAATTGATCATTCTAATTCATACATGCATAGTTATATCATTTAAATATAGAGTTAAATACATCAAAAATCAATGATTGAATCTAAAAATTATCATAATATTTTATTAATTAAAATCACGGTCAATAACTTAAAAATGACCCAAAATCATATAAATAAATCAATTAGGTAAAATCATAATTAAAATAATAAAAGATTAAGAAGAAAAATAAGAAATATTCTTTAATTATCGCTTTCATTCTATCTTTTTTCTAGCCGTGGCTTTCTCTATAGACCTAAGTGTATTTTTGTACAATTTGTATTTATAATTTGTGGTAGTTTTGTTATTAACCTTAGATATATATTTAAACTAAAAGAGTTACATGTAACTATAATGTAGTTAGGATTAAGGTTCTAGAAGTTTAAAATAATTAAAATTCTAATCTAACAAATCTAAAATTGTTTGGATACAACTAGGGGTGTCCAAAAGTCTGGTCCGATTTTGGGAAAAAATATTTAATCGGACCAGATCGGACTGGACCATTTGGAATGATTTTAATTATTATAAATCGGATCAGAACGTTTGATTTATAAAATCGTTCGGTCCAATTCGGTTTTTGGTTTGGTTCGATTTTTTGGACATCTTTAATGAAATATAATGTGGAAATTTTAATATATTTATTAAACCGGTCCGATCCAGTTTGAGCGGTATAAAATGGATCGAATCGTTTGAAAACGGTTTTAATAAATACAAACCGAATCAGACCATTTGATTTGTAAAACCGTTTGGTCCGGTCCAGTTTTACAGTTTGGTCCGGTCCGGGCCGGTTTATGGACACCCCTATACACAACTAAGCTTGAAATCTGGTGTTGGAGTGCAAATATAAGTTTTTTGGCCGTGGTGCACGTCGACTTATGCCACAATACAAACTTAATTTCAGTTACGTTGAAAGTCATACAGAGTGTGCTGTGCTATGACACGTATGTACTCATGCCGTGATGCGCCCTTAATTTTGACACTTTAAAGTTTTTGACCCCTTCTTGATATATCTTATATAAATGTTTACATTGAGCTTTTATATTATATGACAATTATACCTCTAGCTGTGAGGTTTGATTGATCTTTTTCATTTAAGTCTTTCAATTTTAAAAATATCTAAAATACATCAAAATATATCTCATAATTCCAAAATCACAATTTATAAAATACTTAGGTTACAATGCGATATTAAAATCTAATTTATTCTTTTAATTTTGATAAATCACAAGATATATGTGTTTTATAATATTGTTACAACTCTTTTCTGGCTAGTTCATAGCAAAATAAGTGCTTAAAAGAAGTTCTTAAAAGAAAATAAATAATTGCATACTAAATTAAATCATTTTTGTAGATGGGTACAATTGTATTTATCATATACAACAAGCTTTTAAACCCTTAAGTGTCATAGTGAATGAGTTATAGTCTTACGAGGGTTTTATCTACAAACATCACAACTAAACTAAATTGATTCAAAGAAATAAAATAGAAAATTAAATAAAGACACAAACTATTGAGTCAATTATACATTAAAATAGAAAATTAAATAAAGACAAATTATTGAATCAATTATACATTTGTCTCAAAGATTCAATAAATATATTATCTAAATCTCACTCTTTATTATAGATTAATTCAAACATTAATTTCATTTTTGTGGTTAACTCTTAGACATCCATCTAACTATAAACATATAATATTCATACTAGATAATCTTATGCATGACATTAGTAGAACCAAATTCTTAATCTATAAATTGTGCATATATGATGTGTGTAAGCATTGTATTCAAAAAACCTAAAGGTGTACATTTTAATTCACTCTCCACTAACATAAAGTGTTTACATTATTTTAAACCAATAGGTCGTTATCAAGGTTATAGTGTTAGGTTAAGGTGTGGGGTTATGAAAGAACACGAAAGTAAATTACAAAAATAAGAGAAAATAAATAAACAAAACTAATTCGACGATAACTAAAGGACACTAACCAAAAGTAATAATAAATCAACTATGAAACATGTGTAAATAAAAGTGAAAGGAAATAAAAGAAGTTTGTAAACCAATACAGAAAAATAAAAATAAAAATTAATATTACTAAACTAAATAAAATAAATGAATTAAAAAAAGAAATTTTTGAATTTTTGAATAAACTAATATTTGGTGGTAAAATTTTAAAAACAATCCCGAAAATAGTGCCAAAAACTTGATACATTTGGATATATGTAAATATATATGATCAAACTATATAGAAAAATGATAAGTAATTTTAAAACAAAGATTATGAGCTCCTGAGTATTTCTACAATAAATATTACTAATTTTTAACTTGCTAATGAATTAATAAAACAAAATTGAAAATTATTTTAAGTAAAAATAAAAGATAAAATAATAAATAAAATATATGAGCACATATATTAAAATAAAAATGCGATTTTAGAATAATATTTAACAATTATAACTAATATTAGAGCTGTCATTGAATTCTTAATTTTAAATCAAAAAATTTATGCACAAAGACACGACTTTAAACCCACAATGTTTTTACTTTTTAATTGAAGTAGAATATCATCATAAATCAAAACAATTTAATCATAGTTAAATAATTTATTTATCACATTACATTCTAACAAAGAGATGACTAAACTTCGTAAGATTACAATTGTTACTAACCTTTAACGAAAGCATTAATTATGCTCGTCAGGCTATCACAAAGGAGCAAGTTATCACTTTGAATAATAATAAAGAATAAATATAAATCTATTTATTCTCATGATAATCTAGTAAAATCTTAAATTGTCATTAAACATATATATGTAATAAACTAGTTAGCTACTCTAATTCATACATGCATAATTTTAAAATTTAAACATAAAATCAAACACATCAAAAAGTTAAGAATTGAACCTAAAAATTATCAAAATTTTATTAATTAAAATTATAGTTTAGAGTTTAAAAGTTGCCTACAATCACATAAATAAATTAACTATGCATAACCATAATTATAATAATAGATAACAAAGAAGAAAGAAAGAACAAGAATAAACTATTGATTAATATCATTAGTTGATTTACAACTCTTCAATTGATTATTTGAATTTTATCTTGTCTCTAGCCTTTAATTTCTCTATAGACCTGTATAATTTTTGTAAATTTCTATGTCTACAATCTATTTAATATGTGACTTCTTTTATTGTTAATCCTAACTACATATTTATAGTAGAAAAATTACATGTAGTTAAAATATAGTTAGGATTAAGGGTGAAGAGGTATAAAGCAATTAAAATGTTAATATAATAAATCTGAAATAGTTTGGATAAACATGTGTTGAACATATATATGCAATAAATTAGTTAGTCACTCTAATTCATATATGTATAGTTTTGAAATTTAAACATAGAGTCAAACACATCATAAATTAAGGGTTGAATCTATGAATCATAAACATTTTATTAATTTAAATCATATTCTAGGACTTAAGAGTTACCAACAATCACATAAATTAATTAACCAGGCCTAATCATAATTAAAAAAAATAGATAACAAAGAAGAAAAAAAGAATGAGGAGAAACTATTGATTAATATCAATGGCTGAGTCACAACTCTTTAATTGACGCTAGCCTTTAATTTTTCTGTAAATTTATATATTTTCTATAAATTTCTATGTATAAAATCTATTTAATCTGTTACTTCTTTTGTTGTTAACCCTTATTACATATTTATAGTAACATGGATACATGTAGTTAAAATATAGTTAGGATTAGAGGTGAAGAGGTATAAAACAATTAAAATGCTAATCTTATAAATATGGAATAGTTTGGATAAACATATTCTTGAAATTTGGCATTGGAATGAAAATCTATCTCTGCTTATCGTGACACACGTCAACTCATGCTACGAAACGAATTTGTTTTCAGTTCTGTGAGATTCCAACCAGAGCGATGTTTCATAGTGCACATTTAATCATGCCTCAATGCACCTTTAATTTTGACAATTTAATGTTTTGACCTTTCCTTGATGTATCTTATATAAGTGTTTGCATTTAGGTCCTCCATTGTATGACAATTATGCCTCTGATTGTAAGATTTGATTATTCTTTTGTCATTTGAATCTTTTAAGTCTAAAATACTTGAAATACACAAAAATATCTCATGATTTTAAAAACACAATTTATAAAATACTTAAGTTAAAATCCAATATTAAAACCTAATTTATTTTTTAATTTTGATAAATCACAAGATATGTGTGTTTTTAGGCACGTATCACTATCCTCAATCAACTTCTGATTAGTCCTTAGTAAGACATGCACTAATTAATGTTTTTTTTTAAAAAATAAATAATTAAATACTAAACTAACCTAAATACTTTTTGTAAATTGATACGATTATATTTAGTATATGCAACAAATTTCTAAATCCCTATAGTATCTAAGTGGAAAAGTTATAGACTTGTGAGAGTTTTTAATAATGATATCCACAAACATCACAACTAACTTAAATTAAACTGATTCAAAGAAATAAAAATAAATAAATAAATAAAGATATTAATTATCAAATCAATTATACATTTGTATCAAAGATTGCCCGTAACATTCAATATATAGATTACCTAAGTCTCACTCTTTATCATAAATTAATTCAAATATTAATTTTTTACTTTTTTTGTCAACTCTTAGACATCCATCTAACTACATACTTATAATATTTATACCAAATTATATTATGTATGACATTTATAAAACAAAATTCTTAGTCCCTACATTATGTAAATATGTTATGTGTAAGCATTGTAATCATAAAGGTCGTAGGCTTACCTTTTAATTCATTTTCTACTAATATAGAATGATTACATTATTTCATATCAATAAGTATTTATCAAAGTTATAACATTAGATGAAGATGTGGGGTTAGGAAAGAATATGAAGGTAAATCACATAAATAAAAAAACTTAATTAAATTCAAATACTACCATTTTAAGTTCTAAGATAGCTCTATATATTACCTATGCCATCCAACTAATACAATATGGTTACAATTTCAAACTGTATCAAATATCAATAAATTTTTTTCTTTTTTTTTTCTCTTTTGATATTTCTTTTTGTTTTTCTCTTATTCTCAATTTTTGTAATAACTAAAGAGATACAAAATTTTATTATCAATCTTTCATTATTTTTATTCAAAATTGACTTTCTACAATCCTCAACCTGTTATTTTTAATATTCTTTTAGGTTGAATAATTTTTTTGAAATTTTCATACATTCTTCGTAGAGAGTTCATATTAAACATGTGTTTATTTTAAGTCATCTTAGAAAATTAGAAAGTAGAGGGTAAGATAAATTGTTTTTTTTTCTCCTAAAAGGTTAGGTTATAACATGTTAAAGAATGAAAAGTTTTATAATTCATATAAGTTCAAAAGGGATATTAGTGATAAATATACAAGTGGTGGGCTTGAAAAGGTACATATGGTCTAAAAATGACTTAAATCATTTACTAAGCATTGTATATTCTATAATTTCACCTTGAGTTTATTTCAAAATAAGTTCTAGAGTTTGTTGAAACCTTAAATGTATTTATGAAACATTCACATAAGAAACAATCATAAATACTCACATTAATTGGTCATTCTTACTGTAACCAGTTTCAAACTAAGTTTAATTCACTTTTAAATCCTTTCTTAATTGGATTAAAAATTTTATGTGAAAGATTTAATGAAATTAAGAGTTATAAAGAAAATCAAATGATTCATGAGCATTATAATAATTGTCTACTATTGTGAAAATAAAAAAGAAAATAAAAAATATTTTAAATATATGTTAAATTAGTATACTTAAAAAAATTACAATATATAAAATGTGATTATAAAATATTAAAAAAAATTTGCTCTCTTTTTTACATGTTTTTATAATTTATAATACGTTCAATACTTTTTACATTTTTTTTAATTTTAAATGTAATGCATTGAATATTAATACGCATATTAAAGAGGAGCAAAATGATATCAAAGTAATTATTTATTTTATGTTTTAATTTAAAATGTGTCTTACAATCATACATTAAAGTATATAATCGTTTTGATAAATTTGAAATTCAAGTAGTATGAGCAAAACATGAAGTTTCATTTAATTAATAAATTTTAAAATTACAAAAATTGTTGAATGTTATTGTTATTATTTGTAGTTCATATATCTTAGTATGATATTAATCATTTTGCAAATTTTTTTCTTTACCTTATTTTTAACTCACTATTTTGATTTTTATTTTGAATTTTTTGTTTTATATATTTTTGATTTTTGGAGTTGATAAATTCATAAAATTGAGATAAGTAAAATCTCATAAATCTAAAAAAAAAAACCTAATAATTATATATTAAACTCTATGTTTTTTTAAATTAGTTTTATATGTAACTTAAATTAATTATATTATATTATGATTAAATATTACAATCTTTTATGTGTCCTATGCTACTTTGGTAGCCTTTGACATAGTCTCTTCAAATTGCAACAAGCTATCTTAGGTATTGGTTTGGTGTATCTTAGATTTTTATATTATCTCTCTCTTGAAATATTTGGGTTGCTCAATTGTTTATGTAATATTTCTATGCTATATGATTAATGTGTCCTTTTTACGTGAATAAAATAAGATCTCGCAACCTTAAATGTGATGAAGTTTACATTAAAAGTATGTCTTGATCATTTAGCTTTATAAATTACAAACTTTCAAACTTTAATGAAGCTGTTTCAATGGTATTGCTTCAAAGAAGTGACCGAAACCTTGCTTGCTCTTGTGACATCAGCATAGTGATTGAGAGATCTTCAAATGGTTAAAACTTCAACCCATGGTGATCAAAATTAAGACTTCATTTTTTTTCTTAGTTCTAAGTCTCCTTTACATACTATATGACTGGGCATACCTTTCTTATAATTTCTATTCTATTACATATTAATTATTGATGTGAAAAAAATTTCCTAAAGACTGGCTCTTTTTTTTAATTAGCAGCTTCCACTTTTTTTCCTTTGTTTTTTCTTGTATCACCAACAGAATTTGATAAATATATCATATGTGTACCTTCTCATAACAACATATATGATAGAGATGGAGATAATAAATGGCCCTTATAAAGGCTAAGAGTCAACTAATAAAAAAAAATGAGCAAAAGAGATTTAGTCAAAGGTTGGTGCTATCTTTAGTATCTTTTTTATAATCTTATAGTTATTATAAGAAGGTAAATTTTTAATTTTATATAGGAATGATTATTTTAATTTTGTAAATGATATTATATTTTAATTAATGAGTTTATTATAAATACCAATATATTTTTTATATAATAATTATAAATTAATTTTAATTTATTTATTTTTTAAATTATATTTAATATAAAAAATAATTAATTATATATATTACTTATCTATTAGTAAGAAAAATTAAAAGAAGAAACTAAAATACTCATAAAATAATTGATTATATGTGAATAAATTTAAAATTTATAAATTATCTTTTAGTGAAAATTTAAAAAGAGAAAATCAAAAGAATTATAATTATTATTATAATTGTATATTATTACGTAACTAAAAGAGAAAAACAAAAGAATCATAAATATATGCTAATTTTAGTTTATTTAATGAATTATATCTACTATAAAAATAATTGATTATATATATTAATAATTATCTTTTAGTGGAAGAATTAAAATAAAAAACCAAAATACTTCTTAAATATTTTTTTTATGAAACATTTGATTATATGTGAAAGAGTTAATAAAAAATTGACAATTATAAAAAAATTAAAAGACTCATGAATATTATAAAAATGATCTATTATTACAAAATTAAAAGAAAAAATCAAAAGTATTTTAAATATGTATACTTAAAAAATTTCAATCCAAAGAAATGTGATTAAAAATATATAAAAAAGACACTCTCTCTTTTACTTGTTTTAATAATTTATATGCATTCAATATTTTGAGTATTTTAATAAGTTTAACATTTTTTTCTCCTAATTTTGAATGTAATGTTTTGATATATTAATACATATATTGTAGACAAATAGTATAATATCAAAATAATTATCTCTCTTTATGTTTTAGTTTAAAACATATTGTGAAATTATACATCTAAATATATAATCGTTTTGATAAATATGAAGTTTGAGGTTTTTTAACGATAAATGAAGTTTCATTTAATTAATAAATTTTAAAGTTACAAAAAACATTAAATATTATTATTATTGTTTATTGTTATATGTCTTAATATAATATTAATCATTTTAAATATTTTTTAATCTTATTTTTGACTCACAACTTTTATTTTGATTTTAGATTTTTTTTATTTTATGCTTTTTGACCTTTTAAGTTGACAATGTCAAAATTGAGAGAAATAAGATCTGATAAATCTAGAACAAGAAAAAATCAAATAACTATCTATTAAACTCTATATATTTTTAAATTAAATTTTTATACCTCATTTGAAAATTAATTGTATTATATTATGATTAATTATAATCTTTTAAATTGAAATTCATCACTTATTGGTTAGTTAAAGGTAAATTGCATTGACGAGAATAAGAATAACTTTACTATTTTTTTTCACCAGACTTATTAGGAGGTTTAGGTTTAGGTTCTAGCTATTTCTTATTTGTATTTATTGTAATTGCTTTCAAAAGGTACAAAACACATTTAAATAATATATTACAAAATATTGTTATATGTAGTAATGTATAACTAATATAATTAGACACAAATTAGTTGAAATATTGTTCTTGCTTATTGCAAAAATGAACTTCTCATGAAGTATTATTGATACATTTTCAATCAAATTGATCTTAAAGGAGTCAAACTTAAAAGTGTGAAAAAACTCTCTAAAGTATGAGATGGGTTGTTCCGTTGTGAAGGATAAATAATAACTTGGGTGGAATGCTTATGTTTTCAACTCTTCCTTCAAGCATCTCTATGATTTTGTTTATTGAAGGCCACCAAAATGACATTATAATCATTTTCTTTATAAGTTTTGATTCTTCTATTATGACACCATCTTCTAATTCTATATCGTTTCTTTCACTAAGTTGATCATAAACCCATGAAAGAAAATAAACTTTGCTTGAATGCTTTGTGATTACATTCAAGTTTTTCATTATACTTGTCATTTCTATTAACAACTTTCCAAAGCTATAAACATAATCTTTAAAGGATACATCCCCGATACTTTTGTAAAACAATTTTGGTACTATGTATCGAAGAGTTCCTCTTGCAACTATCATAGACACAATGCTAGTTTCTAAAGGGTATAATCTAGCTAACCCAAAATCTGAAATCTTAGGAACAAAATTGTCATCTAATTTTAGGATTCTTAGGTTCAATTTAGAATAATTTATTGTTTATATTCATTGTTATTACTTTTAAATGGACCATGACACATTTATTGGTGCTTTGAAAATTATGCTAACTATTATTAATACTTTAATAATAAAATAATAATATGAGTAATATAATACGATGAAGATAACAAAGACATGTGATTAGTTTACACCTTGGAGCTATGTATGCACTTTGTAGACATTAACTTTGTAGAAATTTTATTTTGAATTTCTTTATGTCTTTTAAATTTTTAGTCATAATACCTTTCAAGTAATTTATACGATAATTTGATCGTTGATAATTGATCAAATTATATTGAATTTACATATTGATATGTATATATAATTAATTATATGAATTCAAGTAACTTTTATATATATATATATATAATTAATTGTATTGAAATTATGCATGACTTTTTAAAGCTATAATGAATTTGTGTAGGTTTTACTATAGAACTTCGGTAGAAATTTGCGTGATTTTCTAACGATCCACATAAATTTTGTTGAGGCCCAAAAACTTGAAATCATAACAGTGTGAGTTAATTTAGCTCGTTTAACTCAGGAATTGAAAAATAAAAATAAAAAATATTTATAATTTTATTTAAAAATAAAAATGTTAATATAATAAATATTATATTTTGATTATATTTTTTAGAACAAGAGAAAATAAAAATATATTTATCAATTTTTTTGATAAACTTACAAGCAATGATAAACTAAGTTAACTAACTTATAAGTTAAATAAGCTAAGTATTTTCAACTCATTTACACAATAAGTTTAACTGTTAATTTGAAAACATTATGTATTATATTAAGAAAATCACATATTTTTCTTAATACATGAATGAATCTATAATAAAATTTCACATTATTTCATCATCTAAGTTCAAATTTTAATTTATGTTAGCAATGTGATAGATCAAAATGCATTATTTCAATGTTGTACATAAAATATATTTAATTTATTAAATAATTTTTTTTTTTAAAATACTTATTAAATATAATATAATATATAAAAAGATGTTGTGAAAACTTCTCCTTGTTATGCATTGAAAAGTTAATAAGATACATACATGATTAATCTAGAGACAGTGAATATGTTATTTTTAATTTTTATCAATTTATAGTTTAATAACTAAAACAAAGCAACTAGGCATGTAATCTCGTATAAAAATAAAGTGCAAAAATAAATGAATAACACATAATATTTTTAGATGAAAACAACATAGGTTACAACCATGACCAAAGAGAAAAACCACTGTTCTATCGATTCACCTAACTTTCTACTATGAAAAACAAATGTTTAAGTACAAACTCGGCCTTATACTACCCTCTCTAAAATACTGCTCTAATGTATCTTATTTATGAGCCACTGCTCTATTTTCACAGTTTCTAATATTAGCGTGAGTGATTTTCAAACCAACGTTCCAATAAACTCTTTGCCAATCAGATACGTCCACAAATCAACTGCAAAAGGGTTAGCACAAAAAACACAAGTGCACATGTGTGTTCTAAGATAGATTTAATAATAAATAATCATAACTAGATAATTTAAAATATATGTCACTTAAATCAAATCAACTAGCAAATCCTAGAGTAAAAATATTAAGCTCAAGTTCAATAAAAATAGTTTCTTTAAAGATTAATAATCAAATCGAATAATTATGATATGACACACAATTATTTGATCTAACAATTCAAGAACAAAAATACAAAAGAAGTCATACAAACATATTATCAAAATATCATAAAATAATTAGGCTTATTAATCAATCAAACACAACTACCAATATTTGATAGATTAACTAAATAAAAAAGCTTACAAAATTATGATCTTATATTTGCAAAACAAGAGAGAGAGATAGAAAAAAGAAGAGAATAATGCTCTTTTGTGGTTGATTGAAACAATGAGCAATAAATTTTATTTATAGGAAAAATTAAAACTCTGAATCCTATGTAATTGATAAATATATTTTCTATTAAAAATAGAATTAGTAATACTCACTAATTAAGAAGACTCATATTTAAAAAAGAGTTCTTTTAAAGCAGACTTATTAATCATAAAGACTTCTATTTAAAGAAGAGTTCTTTTAAAGTAGACTCATTAATTACAAAGACCCCTATTTAAAAAAGAGTTATGTTAAAATATATATTATGCTATCTTTTAGGTTAAAGTTTAACCTATAATTTAAGGTATATATTATATAATAGTTTAACATATATCTTATTTTATATTTTACAATAAATATTTTAGAAACAAAAATAATTTCAGGTTTATGTACTATTAAATGCGTAAATACAATACTCTATATTATAGTTATAACAAATGTACCTGAAGTACGGTTATATGAAATTCTTGATTTATGTATTACTAAATTCTACCTTATAATGTCCATCTACCTTTCTTGACATTAATTAAAGCTAAAATGCATGGATGATAATGAGAAGAATTTTGCTATTTTATCATTAGAACTATTTCTTGTTTATATTAATTGTAATTTCTTTCAAAAGGAACATAACACATTTAATGATGCTTTGGAATTTTATCCATTATTTTTAGTTCTTTAATGATAACTAATAATACGAGTAGTATAATATAAGTTCCATTTTTAAATATTTATTAATGATTAGTAAAACTATAATATTACAAAAGGTTGTTACATGTATTAGTGTGTAACTAATATAATTACAGATGAATTAATTGTCAAAATGAAAATGAACTTTTTTAGGGATACTACATCTTAATTTGTATTTTCAACCAAATTGATAACGGAGGAGTCAAACTCCAAAAGTGTGTAAGAACTCTCTAAAGTAGACGATATATTCTCAACTTTCTCTGATGAGTTGTTCTTTTGTGAAGGATACAATAATAGCTTGGGTGGAATGCTTAGGCTTCCAAATCTTCCTTCAAGCATATCTATGACTTTGTTCATTGAAGGTCTATCATTCAGTTTCAATTTTATACACCAAAGTGCCACTATAATTATCTTCTTTACAAGTTTTGATTCTTCTTTAGTGGCATCATCTCCTAATTCTATGTCTTTTTCTTCATTAAATTGATCATAAACCATGAAGGAAAATAAATTTTGCTTGAATGCTCTGTTTTTACATTCAAGTTTTTTCTTTTACTTGCCACTTCCATTAATAACTTTCCAAAGTTATAAATATCAGCTTTAAAGGACACACCCCCAATATTTTTGTAAAACAATTCTAGTGCTATGTATCCAAGGGTTCCTCTTGCAGTTGTCATAGACACAATGCTAGTTTCTAAAGGACATAATCTAGCTAACCCAAAATCTGAAATCTTAAGAGCAAAATTGTCATCTAAAAGAACATTGTGAGGCTTAATATCAAAATGTAAAATTTGCATGTGACATCCACTATGAAGATAATCAATACCTGATGCCATTCCAAGTGAAATATCAAACATTATCTTATAGCTTAAGGAGTTGACTATTACTTCCTTTGAATTAGAAGAGATGTATTTATCAAGAGATCCATTAGACATTAAGTCATATACAAGAGCACGCTTTGATCCCTCGATACAGAAACCAACTAGTCGAACCATGTTAACATGGTGAATCCTTCCAATAGTAGATACCTCATTGATGAAATCTTGGCCATTAGACTTGGATTTACTTAGGATCTTAACGGCAACAAGGCCACCACTGCGCAATTTTCCTTTAAAAACAGAACCATAACCACCTTCCCCCAATTTGTCATTAAAATTTGTTGTTATCTTTTTTATATCTGAATAGTTGTACCTTATAGGCAAGAAATTGTTATTAGTCTCCAAGAATTCTTCAATGGCAGGGAATATTGATAAATGCCTCCTCCTCCATTTATAAATCAAGAATGCAATTACACATGGAATCCCTAGTAAAGCTCTTAATACAAACGGTACTGTCAAATAAATTAAGAAAACTCAAAGAATAAGAAAAGGTAAAGAACATCAGTTGCCAAATAATCATAAAATTATTAAAGAGAGAAGCTATTCTTACCTGGCATTGATATTAGACAATAAGGCATGAATGTTCTAACTAATTACGTTGGTAAGAATAATGTCAAGGATGAGAGTAAGGAGAGTAAGGTCTGCGACAAAAAAATATGAATAAAATTAACAAATTGAGAAATTATGCTCAAAAAGTAGATATTGCAACGATGAATAAATTCTATGAAGTAATATGTGATGTGATTCAAAAACGCTGGAGGGGAGGACGTAAATTTCTTATTATTATTTTTAATAGAGTAAGATCCTTACTGTCGATGATCAAAACAGCATCCCAGGAGATCTCAACCCCATAAAAAATGGCTTTGTGGAATTCACTGCCCGAAATAGAACTGTGTTTGTTGTTTCGCATCAATATTCCCGGCGATGAAGTCCTTACCATCATCTCTATGTAGCACAAGTCTGGTACGTCAGAGACATATGGGGTGGCACCCAACATGAGATATGAACTGTGATGGCCTAATTTGGAATCACTCATTGTATTGTTATTGCAATTATAAGGAACAAACTCTATATGATTTGGGTAATGAGAAGATAAATTCACTGCACTTTCACAGCTCACTAAAATCATAAGCCGTGAATGCCGGAGAAATTTAGTTGGGTAATAAGAAAATAGATCAAACAAGGGGATATTATCCTTTTCAAGGTTGGAATCCAGAATACGGATGGTGTGGTTATTGTAATTGATTGCCTGAACGTAGTATTTTTTTTGTCGTAGGTACAAAACTAGTCTCTGGTTGTTCTCACATGAGAAGTTGTAAGATTCCTTCACTCTACAGTATTTTGGATCAGTTGTAAGCCGGAAAGGAGATCTAATATTGGAGATATTGCCACAAGATGAAGCAGGACAAAGATGATTATGCTTCCCCAAGCAAGTTTGATGGAGTAGCATGAATACAACAACATGGGCGTTAACTCGTAACAACATGGATAGTCTTACATTATAATCCATTCTCATGTTTTTGAATTTTGATTTTGAGAGAGAGAGAGACCTCCTTACTTCTTGGTGACCTCTATATATCTTCAGCATTTGGAACTTAATTAAGCATATTAAAAGTTGATAGCTAGTCAACTAATTAAAATGAAAGAAACAAGAAAGAAAGTTCAAAGATATGGTGTTCATCTGATATTTTTAAAATTATATATAAAAAGCCTTGATGGCTTTGGTTTCGTCATTCTCCTAACTTCTTTCTTTCTGTTTTTTTTTTCTTTTTTTTTTTCATCTTGCATGAAGCTGCTCTTCTGACATAAATGCAAGAAAGAAAGTTCAAAGATTCATGCCGAAAACGTGGATTCTGCTTTTCCTTTATAAAATGAAGCTTCCACGAAGTTATTCATATGATATTTCTAAAATTATATATAAAAACTTTGATGGCTTTGGTTTCGTCATTCTCCTAACTTATTATTATTATTTTCATCTTTTGATGTGGTAAGTTTCATTTTTTTACAATAAGTTTATCTTATAATATAAAAAAATAAATTTTTAAATCACTACTTTGTAATAAAAATACACAATAATAATATCAAAATTATGTATGGTGATTATACTAATACTTAATTTTTTTTATGTGATACTTTATATTTATCATTATATTATATACATATAACTATATCATTTATCTATTCATATAAATTTACATAAAAATAAAGGTTTTGCTTTCATTTATGGTAATTTTTATATGTTTAAATTTTTCTTTATTTATTAGTATATATAAAAAATAGAATAACTAATGAACAATATATTGATTATTCTCTGCTTCACAATTCTTTTTATTTTTATTGCTCTACTAGCTTCCTTTTTAACACAAATAAATATCAAATTGTTATGAAATAAATACTTTTTATAAATAATTATTTTATTAGTTTTATTATGTAATTTTTTTTATTTTTTTTTACTTTTTTAGTTTCTCCACCACATTGTCCCACTAATTTTTTTTATATAAATGAATACTAAAATGTTCAAAAATAAATACATTTTTTTATAAATAGTTATTTTGTTAATTTTATTATGTATAATTTTTATTTTTTTTCACTTTTTTAATACATAATAAATATCAAAATGTATTTATATCTTTTTATTTTTTATTAGTTTTATACTATTCTTGGCTTTTTTTCTTCCATATTAATAAATATTAAAATATCACTATATATTTATCAAACTTCACAAATTATGTTTAAAAATGGTGCAATAATATCAATTATTACTCTACAATAAACACTATTATATACTTATTAATTTTAAATAATAAAATATTAATAATTTCTTTTGAAGTAATATCAATATTTTAAATTAATTATTAACATAAAATATAAGATAAAAATAAATATATTATCTAATAAATTATTATGAACTAAATATTAATTAATTTTTTTTAAAAAATAAATAATTTTATATATACAATTATATTTAATATTTTGTAAGAAGTGACCCAAAGTAATTATTGGTTGGGCTTAATTTTTAGGTGATGCTTGGTTGGAGGGAATGAAAATGAATTATAATTGATTCCTTCCATTTTGTGTATTTGGTTGGGCGTAAGGTGGGTATGGAATGAAATCGATTACTAAAAGAGAAGGAATCACAATTCATTCTCCCTCTTTAGGAATCATGATTCCATTACCATCTAAATTTTTTTTCCAATTTTACCCTCACCTAAATATAACCCTAAATTCAAATCTCAAATCCTCAAACCCAAAACCCAAAACCCAAAACTCAAATCCCTAAACCTTAAACCTTAAACCCTAAACCCCAAATTCCAAATCCTAAAACCCTAAACCCTAATTCCAAAGTCCAAAATCTCAAATTCTAAAACCCTAAACCCTTTTTAGAAAAATAATAAGTTTAACCCTAACCTTAACCCACAAATATAACCTTAAACCCTAAACCATAAATCCTAAACCCCAAATTATAAAACCCTAAACCCTTTTTAGAAAAATAATAATTTTAACCTTAAACCTTAACACATAAATATAACCCTAAATCTTAAATTCCAAATCCCAAACCTCAAAACCCTAAACCCTATTTAGAAAAATAATAATTTTAATAATATATTTGTTTTTAATTAAGTAATAATTATTTAGAAAAATAATGATTTCAATCATGTATTTTGTTTGACGAAAAAATAGTAATTAAATGACATTATTTGAACTTTACTAAATGTAGGGGTATTAAGGTAATTTACAGTTTATTTCATTCCATACCAGTGACAAACCAAATATTGTAATCCTGATTACAAACTTGATTCCAATGGTCAAACCAAATCACATTGTTTCCTTTCCATTCCATTCTATTGTGATTATATTTTACGAACCAAACGTCACATTAGAGTTTCTGAGCCTTTTCTTACAGTTGGAGGCACATTTGTAAACGAGGTTAAGCCTTTTAAGGACAAGTGGTACTTCTTCCCTTCCCTTCATTTTTAATTTTTATTTATCTTAATTGATTAATATGAATAGTAAAATCTAAAAAAGTCACATTTCTAATAATAGAACTCAAAGACCGGCAGTGATAAGCAAGTAAGAGTAAATTTGAAAGGAAAATATGGACGGAGAAAACATGTTTTGAAGAGAATTCTACAAATTGAATTCCCGTAAAGACATCCTAAATCTTCGTTCTCATGTCTCTTTTTCACTTCTCTCTACTTTTTTGTTGAGCTAAAAATATATAAAAACAAGTCTTTTTTGTTGGATTTGTGTAAGACTTACTTTGACCCTTAAATTTGTTCTTTGTCTGGTGAGTCGAGTGAGATTTCAGAATATGAGAAAATAAAATTGAGTTTGTAAAATTATTAAGTTTCTCTTAAAGAAATTGAAAATTGGGTTTAATTGTTTAGCGGATAAGTTACGTGGATAATGAAAATAGTAAATATTCTTAAAAATCAAACTATTTTCTTTGAAGATAATATTAATATTTTAAATAATATAGTGATAATTATTATGTTAAAGTTTTAATTTTTTAAACTAAATAGTAATTATAGTTTTAAATAAATCTTATAAAAAGGCATATTAAGCTCTGATAATATATGGTTATTGCTAGATGGTTAAAAGCACTAAATGGTTTATACTTAGATAATATTTATATCATAGTAATACAAATCTAATGTGTATTAATTCATAGGTTAAAGATTACAAACTGAAAAAGCAACAACAATAAAAAGGTCAATCGGAAAGACACTTTAACGTCAGATGTTCAAGTAGTACCTTCAAATCTTGGTGTGGGAGGAAAGGTTTCATTCCAACCCAAACGCACCCGCATTTCTGATGGGGAAATAGAAGCTATTCTGGTGAACTACTGATTTTTTTTCTTTTAAATTACTATTTATTTATGAAAGTACGAAACAAAATTAAAAATTTGTCATTTGTCATAAAAATGCTTTCTTTATTACTCCATGAATGTATTTGGAAATAAAATTCATCTGTTCCGCTCGGTTATATTTTGAGTTCTAAAAGGTTTTCCTTACGTATTGGCTAAATTATGTTTTGAGTACTGGTTCCAGATTTGCATCCAAATTTTGATTTGTTAAAGAATTGTCAATAACATCAAAGTACTTAATCAACTCGGAAGATACGAGGCCACTGTAAAACCAACAAAATATAATCTTTAAGCTTGCTCTCTCAGTTATGAACCCAACAAAAATTGAAATTTGTAAAAAAAGATGTTAAAGAAAAACTCGTTAACCTGTGGCCATGGATTTTTTACTACAACCATGGCGGATTGAAGTCCCTAAGCAGTCAGTACCGGTGTCGCCTCCACCAATTACCATCACCTTCTTACCCTTGTCAGAAATGTATTTACAATCCTGAAGATTACTGTCAAGCAAGCTTTTGGTATTTGCATGGAAAAACTCCATAGCAAAATGTACTCCTGTTAGCTCTCTTCCAGGCACAGGAAGATCCCTGCACAAAAAGTACCTCATTAGTTTCATCATAAGTTATTGTCGGAATTTTAAATTATTTAACCAAATTCTCATCTAATATAAGGGCTTATATATGTGAAGCAAGAAAATTGATAAGTGTCAAATTAGTAATTTAAGAATTACAAACCAATGCAATTTGCATATACAAGTTAAATAGAAATACTGTGGTCACCTCAATTTATAAATATTTTTACATCTGTACCATTTATATTATCTCACGTGATAGATTTATATAAAAAAATAAGTTTTTTTAAAATAATTTTAATAGGTGTTAACACATAAATAATATAGGTAAAAAAATATCATTAGTTAATTATAATAAAATTCTAATGTAAACAAACAATTTAGTACTGACTTCCTCAGTAAATCACCTCCCTATTTGCACAAGTACTACTAACATTGCATTGTTAGTGACGAATTAAATTGTTTGTCAGAACTAAAATATAATTTTATATCATCAAACTTTCCATTTTTAATCCTATTTTTCATGGTTATTTGTGCAGTTATACCATTGCTTGTGAAATGAAAATGTCTAAGTTAAACGAAGAATGAACTCAATTCTATCAGTTGACTGCATTTTTCTTCTTTAGCTTTTTACCGGTTTCATTAAAAAAAAATCTCTTAATTTTTTTTATGTACTCAACAACCTGTAATTAGAACTAAAAAGTAGAACTTAAAAAAAAAACTAAAGAGTAGAAATGCAAGAAACAACATATATTTAATTGTTTACGAGGTTAAAAATGAAATCTATATATAAAAAAAATTATGTTATGTAATTAAACTAAACATTTATATTTTTTTTTAATTTTTTTTAAGTTTACATTTACGTTTTCTAAAATCAGATAAATAATGCAAAAATATGATGCAAAATAACTTAAAATAACATCTTTAAAACTCATAATAATAAAAATAGTATTATTATTATATGAATTAATGTTATAAGATGATATTTTTAGTATTATAAATTTTAAGAATATTAATTTTTTGATTTTCTAAAAATATGAGTGATGATTTGGTAATGGTTTTTTCGAGTATTATACATGGTGAATTCAATTCTTTTTTTTTCTACACGTGGAGGCACAAAGCATATAAATAAATAAAAATATATTAAAAAATTAAATTAAATTATATGCATATATAATATATAATATTTAAAATTAAAAATTAAAAGCTTTCAAATATAAAGTTAAATAAATAAATATTAATCTAAGTATATTTACCTTTGCAAGTTCAAATAATTGTAAACACAAAGCATGCAAATGGTGAGTTAGCATTTTTCTTAGAAAGAGTATAATAACTATGTATGAGAAATAAATTTTTATATTATTTAAATATGATATATTAATGTGAATAAATATGAATATTATTAATTTGGGTTAAATTTTTAAAATTAGTTAACACACCTTTTATATAAAATTTGACGTAATATTAAAACTTAAGTGATTGAGAAATGAATTTTAGACCTCTCCTAGAAGAATTTTTTTTTGAATTCATTCAATTCAAAAATTATTTGTTCTTTAGGCTGGAGATTACTTACTTTTCCAATGCAAAGCTTATCAGAGATCTATAGGAGTATTTTTCTTTTTGCAAGCCAATAGCTGACATTGCTTCTGGCTCTGTCTAACTGAATGTGCAGACGTCATCAAAAATCTTTTCCTATCATCTTGCAACGTCTCAGGTTAAAGTGTGGATAATCATTACATTATTTGCTATTTATTGCTTCATA
Organism: Hippophae rhamnoides; assembly: GCA_033030585.1. Lineage (NCBI taxonomy): Eukaryota > Viridiplantae > Streptophyta > Magnoliopsida > Rosales > Elaeagnaceae > Hippophae > Hippophae rhamnoides. The sequence goes on from CM065432.1 coordinate 54,479,642, forward strand.
TCCTTTTAAGACTGTAAGTGCAGCCCATAATTCTAATACATTGATTTCTTATGCATGCAAATGCTTGAATAGCAATCTCCGTAAAAATTGTAACTAAAGGCATACTTTGGAAAATATAAACACGCTGATAATCAAGCAAACTTTTCATCAACAATGCTCCTATTTTTTTTTCCATGAATATAACAATACTCACATAAATCTTATATATATATATTTTTAAAATCTTTTCTTATCATTTTAAGTTTGAGATCCGTGCACTTAATTTTATGAACCAGTATATTATAAGTTAAGCTATTTTGCTTCTGCAGCTCTCTTGGCCAAAACCTTGAAACAAGTACCTATGTTTGGAAAATCTGTGTTACGGTATTTATTTCCATCTCTGGAAATCTGCGTTACGTTATTTATTTTCATCTCTGGCTTGGTCTAGTTTTCATTTATCATAGAAAATATGGAGGTAATTATGCACGAAGCTAATGTTTTGTGTTAAAAATATTAAATGATTGTATTATATTTTATATTTTAAGGAATATATATAATGTCTTTATATAAGAGATATAAGTAAACTAAATGTGCGTAAAACCCATAACATGATATACATTAACATTTCTACTCAAACTCAAGGTGAATGTGAGACGTTGTCAACCAAATTACGAGTGCATCATTTAAGAAGTGTCTTGGTGAAGATATCTACAAGTTGATCATTGAAGGAGACGAGAAAAAGCTTGAGAGCATTATGGATAAGATGAGAACGAATAAAGTGACAATCAATCTTGATGTGTTTAGTCCGTTCATGGAAGACATCATTGTGAACAATATTAATGACTCTGATTGTCACAATAAATGGGAGTAGTAGAGGATGTGGACACACCCAAGTCCTTAAGAAGCCATCATAGCCAAAGGAGCTCAAATTTGGTATCAATAAGAGCACGATATTCTGCTTCAGTACTAGAGCGGGCCACAAAGTTTGTTTATTACTTAACCAAGAAATCAAAGAAGAACCAAGGAGAAAGCAATAACTTGTAGTGGACTTGCCATTAATGATATTTCTTGTCAAATCAATATCAGAGAATGCACGGAATACAAGAGGAGACTGAGTTGAGTATAAAAGGCCATGGGAGAGAGTTGTCACGACCTTATTTTTCAAGTAGCGATCGTGCGACACTTAGAACCGTCCTTTGCACTAAGCCTATCCTTGAATCCGAATGAAACTCCAAAGAGACTAAAAAGAGAATTTGTAAAGAATGCTTTGTATTGCTCTAGAGAGAGTTTATCTTACAAGATGCTAAGAATTCCTAAGATTTTCCAAGATGAATACAAATGAAGACCAATGGGTCTATTTATAGTGTGGCTCCAAGCTTAAGGCTATGCCACAACTTTCTAGATTCTTCCAAGTCTAGAATGCACTCGTGTTCTAGTTTTATCTACAATATGCCACAAGTTTATAGGACTTTCTAACCAACTCTAGAGTCTTCTAGGTTTGTCTAGCTCTTTCATGCAAGTTCTAGGATGTTCCGTAAGCTTCCAGCTACTTCTACATCCTTCATGAACCATCCACCACGTTCTAGAATATTCCGGCCCATTCTAGCACCTTCAAGCACATGATAGTATTCTCTGGAGCATTCTAGAGTCTTCAAGGCTTGAGTTGAGTCCGTCCATATCTAGCCCTTTCTAGACATCTCTAGGCCACTCTAGAACTTTCCCATGTAGAAAAGTCTAAATCCTCTAGGCAAACACCATTTATTTGGATTTTGTGGGACAATTTGAGCGGGACGTAACACCATCCCCCACTCAAGTTCGCAACGCCCTTGTTGCGCTTTCAAGCTTGAACCTCTCTATGTAATCTTTGAATTTCCACAAAGAATCTTCAGGTTCCCAGCTTGCTTCTATGTCTGGGGCATTCTTCCACTTGACCACTTCTTTGTCAAAGGAGGTTATCACTGTGATAGGCACCCTCTTGGATTCTCCTCGACTTATGTCTTCCTTATCTCCATGAAAAGGTTTCAGCATACTTATATGAAAGACCAGATAGATTTTAAGCTTTGGAGGGAGTTGCAGTTTGTAGGACACTTTACCGACTTGCTTGAGGACTGAAAATGGTCATTCATACTTCCGTACCAACCCCTTATGGACCTTCTGTAGAGATTTGAATTGTTGGGGCAATAATTTGACAAGGACCAAATCTCCTTCATAAAATTCTACCATCCTCCTTTTCTTGTCAGCCCATTTCTTCATTTTCTTAGATGCCTTGTTCAAATAAGCTCGGGCCAACTCCGCTTGTTCATGCCACGCCTTGGCGAATTTGAAGGCGGCATGACTCATTCCTTCATAACTCGTGGCCAAAACATGATGAGTCATGGGTTGTTATCAAATGACGATCTCGAAGGGACTCTTTGTGGTAGACTCGTTCCTTTGTAAGTTATAGGAGAATTGGGCTACATCCAGCAACTTAGCCCAATCATGCTGATTGGCACTGACAAAGTGACTGAGATACAACTCCAGCAATGCGTTGGCACGCTCTATTTTTCCATCGCTTTCAGGATGAAAGCTTGTAGAGAAGTTCAAGTCTGATCCCAACAACTTGAACAATTCCGTTCAAAATTTCCCAGTGAATCGTGGGAACAAGCGTGCCGTCTCATCTGCCATTCAATCCGTTGAGGTAGGTATGAATGTTGCATACTTGCTGAAGCGATCAATCACTACAATGATGCTGCCAAAGCCCTCCGATTTTTGCAAGCAAGTGATGAAATCTATAGAGACACTCTACTATGGTCTCTCTAGAATAGGAAACGACTCTAACAAACCTCCGGATGCATGCTTTTCTATCTTGTCCTGTTGGCACACAAGACAACTCCTTGTATAGGGTTAAACATCATCCTATAATTGAGGCTAATTTGAACTTTTAAAAATCAGTTTAAACTTTTACCCAATTTGTAATGACAGATGTATTCCACCCACCTAGTTTGATGTTCACGTAAGGACTTTGCATTTCATATTAAAAACGAGAAAATATGTCTCGTGAATTCAGCCTTTAATCATGGAGGTGAATCCACGTCTCACACCAGATTTTATTTTATGAACTGATTTCTAAGTTATATTAATTATTTTTTAATTTAAATTTATTTTATAAATATTTTATTTTTTTATAAAACAATAAATTAATTAAATATAATATTATGATAGAGTTAATAAGAAATGTAGTTATCTCCGCACATTGTGTTTATCTTTCAGAATTAGAAGACATATATTTCTCCTAGATTTTAACATAATATCATATTTTCAATGATTTGGCTAAAAAATTTGTACATTATCTTTAAAAAATAAAATGAAATGGGACTTATAAAAATTGAAAAGGTAGGTGATTAAAATAAAATATAATAAAATAAGTTAAAAATATAAATTGATCAACTTTACAAGAGATAAATATCATCACTTTGAGTAAAAACGTTAAGAATAAGAATACACATTGATTAAGTATAATGATATGTTATAGTTTATAAGGAGTATGATTGTTTTCACCATTAAATTAATCTTTTGAGATTAAAAAATCTATAATTCTTGTAAATTTTAACATTTTTTAAGTTCATTTTTATCATAAAATAAAAATAAAAATTGAAAATTTCAAGTAAAAGTATTTATGCATTACTGGTAAAACCAAAAACCAAAACTCATTATCTAAGTGCTTACAATCTATCACTTATTTAAATTAATATTGATTTAATTATATGATATAATTTTATTTTATATATACAATTTTATTTTTAACTTTAGAAAAAATATATATTTTTTTACTATAAAAATAAACATATATTTTTTAATGTTATTTAAAAATAAACATATATTTTTTATTAAAATAATTAAAAATTAAATCAAATTAAATAATTAAATTATTTATCAAAATAATAAATTTCTTTGCATTTATCATCTCATTTGTTTGAGAAAGAAAAATCACCGTCTTATCAGACGAAGAAATATCTTTGACCCTACTATTTAGACTTCCATACTTTCAAAAGATAAGACGGGATTTAGTTATACCTATACCGCGAATAACATCTAGGTGCATTACAAATTACGTGATTGTAGTGAATTTATTATATAATTTAGTAAAGGTGCAAGTAGTGGTGAACTTAGGATTTAAACGGACAAAAACATATATATTAAAAGAATAATATTATTTATTTTTTAATTATTACTTATTTTAATTAAAAAAAATATATATATATAATTTTAGTATAAATATATTTAAATTATTAAATTTATAATAAGTTTTAAATGTTAAAATTTAAACAAAATATAATTTTATTTATACATATAATTTATTTATAGAGTTGTATATATGAGAGGAAACTATTAAGGAACCACAACTTCTTTGTAAATTTCATATGCTGAGCTAGATGCGTACAATGGCCAACCACCGAACTATTAAGTTGGCACATTAAGCCTAAATTAGTGGGGCATTGGAGATGAGTTTTGTTGGGCTCTAGTCTAAATATGGATTGGAGAGGGATTTATTTATTTTGAGTCGGTAATTTCAAAAAAATAAGCTAAAGAGTAAAAATTATGGTGCAAGATATGACATAATTAGGTAGAGAAATAGGTAACTTTCTTATTTTTTGTTTAAAAAAATTTAAATCATATATTCTGGGGATGGATCAACACGAGGAGTGATACGTATCCCATTTTAACTTTAAATAAATAAAATTTTAAAATATAATATTTATAAAATTATAGATATATTAATTATTAAAATATAATAACACATACACTTAAATTTTAAATTTTATGTTTTTAATACTTAATATATCAACAAAACTCAATAATTTAAAAATATTTTTTACTAAAATGATATACATATAATATCTTGTTTCAATTAAAAATAAATAATAATTAATATTATTGTTTACTTTATATATGATGCTACTCCTAAATATAAATACTAAATACACTATTTATATATATATTATAATTTTTGTTTATATAAAATATATACACATTTGTACAAGGATAGAGCTTAGTTAGAGGCTGCACCATTCAACCTCAATTGATTGTTTGAGAAAAAAATTTAAATGGATACACCTTTTATTTTATGTGCTTTATTGTATGTGTCATTAATAAAATTTTAATATGTAAAAAATTTAAGTTATTTTTGTCATTTTTCAGATACCTATTCCTACATTTTATTTTGATTATGAGTGACAAATCAAAATGAAACAAAAAAAAATTGACTCAAAATAACCTGCATATATATATATTTTTAGGAGATAATCGTACATGAAATATGATATTGTTACTTAGTAGAACCGTTCATTCTAACCATTCATTGTTATAATAATAAAAAAAGTATAATAATTGAGGATTAAATCATCGATATGCTACCAATAAGAGCATAAAACATACAAATACAACATAAAATATTTTATCATACTTTAGTTTTAAATACACATTTTATTTATAAATAAATATTATGTTATAATATTTCTTATATCTTGATTTATAATACAGTGAAACCATTTCAGATATATAACTTTGATCAATCTATAATAATAAACTTTACAAATTTTTTTCTTACATTAAAAATCGATATATTTCTTTCAATTTCAACATTATTTCATATTATATTATTTGATGTGTTATTTTAATAATCTTTTTAATTTATTTAAAATAAATTTTAATATTTTTTTTCTCTTATTGCGAAAAAATATGTATCACAACAAAATACATATATTTTTTACCTTATAAAAAAATTATTAATAAATTTAAAATATACCAAATATTTCATTTATATATATATAAAGTTATAATCGTATAATATCCCAACATTTTATCCTCTTGAATTATAAAAGGTTAAAGTGTATAGAATATTATAACAACCTTTAATTTGGATTTGGTACGTTAATAGTATTTTAATTTTATTTTTGTATTATCTTTTATATTTGTTTTTAAGTGATATTTTAATGATACATATATTCAAATAAAAGTATCAATTTAATGTAATTTTTTATATTTATGTAATATATACGTTTTTAACAAAGGATATTTATAATATTTTCATATCTTTCTTTCTTTAAAACATTAATAAGTTTTTTCACTATATCTACGTTATTATATAAATATTTTAATATTTTTTAACTTATTTTAGTTTCTTATTAAGAGATAGCGTTTTGTTATTTCATGGCTAAGCATTGTCCCAACAGCTCGATATTGACTTCTTTGACTTCCTTCAAAGTTTTATTTATATAGGTAGTCAAGTCATATATAACAGATAGATCATGTGTTTAAGTCCAATTGTTGACCAGTTGAGTTTGATTGAAAGGTTTATTATGAATTATGAGAGGACAATGTAAAATAAGATTGGTTTTATTAATTCTTATAGGAGTAACATTGGCATCAATCACACCCAAATTTTTAATTCACCTGTTCATTCTCAATTGTAATCAATTCACATCATTATTTCGTGTGATTAAATAAATGATTATCTGGACATATTCTTTGAATCCTCACTTCATTTTGCTGTTAATTGGCTCCATCAAATAATATCATTAGGTAATATCAATTATCAACATCCAAGATATTTTTTATAAAAATGTAACACACAAAATGAGAAATAAAGTATCTTAAATACTCTCCTATTTACAACGGGAGAATGATACACTAAATGTTGGTGTGTGCTAAAACAGTGGCAGACACAAACGCCAAATTCGAAAGAAACACGGGTGACAAAAATATTAGTGAGCCATAAAACCCTGGATGTGCGAGGTTTTATGGTTATTGTTTAATTTTCGTTTTCCTTATATACATATAACTTAAACTATTAGAAACGTATTGCAACAGAAATAATAGAAAGATATACTGATAATTATCAGAGAAAATACAATATTTTGACATGGTATCAGAGCAGGATATTGCTAACTAATGAACTACCTGCTGATTTATGATGGAACTACCATTTTTTGATTTCTGATTTGCAAATTTGCAGATTTGCTGATTTGTTGATTTCTGATTTCTGATTTCTGAATTCTGATTTCTGAATTCCGATTTCTGATTTCTGGTTTCTGGTGTGGTTACTGATTGTAGCTGCAGTTTTTCGTTTTTTGAGTTCTGATTTCTGGTTTATATTGGTCCCGAAGCTATTTCTCCAAAGGTGTTTCTGGTTTCTGATTTCTTATTGCTGCAACCGATCAGTTGCAATACTGAAAAACAAACAAGCAAAACAACAACAGAGGTTCAAACCTGAGGAGATGGGTAGACAGTGCAGCCTCACCAGTGCTGCAACCATCTAGTATTCAAAATCGCGCAGGAAGAAAGGCGTCGCTGAGAGAGAATGGGAAATTAGGGTTAGGGTTGTCGTTTTTTTCCTTTATATAGTGGCTGGTTTGTAAAAAAAAAGGAAAAACGGAAGGAAAAAAAATTTAGATTTCATGGCAGAATCTAGAGATTTAACTACCAATTTCGTGTTGGAAGATTTGACGGCGAAAATGACGGAAGTTCTAACTAGAGCTCAGATCAGCTCACAACCTCCGCCAACTGAAGCGTCGACTGCTCCCATTAGTATCAAGTTGGGAGGATCCAACTATGCCTTATGGTCCCAGGTGGTGGAGATGTATATCTCTAGCAAAGACAAACTGGGATATATTAATGGGGACTTTTCTCAACCTGTTGAAACCGACCCCTCATTTAGGAGATGGCGTACTGAAAATGCCATTGTCAAAGGATGGTTGATCAATTCGATGGACCCCTCCTTAATTGCAAATTTTATCCGATTCCCAACTGCAAAACAGGTTTGGGATTCGGTGGCTACCACTTACTATGATGGGACAGATACGTCTCAGGTGTATGATCTTCGCCGTCAAGTTACTCGTACGAAGCAAGCGGGTGGATCCATTGAAAAATACTACAATGACCTTCAAGGGTTGTGGCGTGAAATTGATTTCCGTCGTCCTAATCCAATGGAGTGTGCAATTGATATACAAAAATACAACTCCATCATACAGGAAGATCGAGTGTATACCTTCCTCGATGGACTTGATGATAGATTGGATAAAACTAGAAGTGATGTACTTCAAATCAAACCATTCCCTACGGTGGAACAAGCCTATGGATTCGTCCGTAGAGAAGAGGTCAGGCAGACCGTGATGATCACAGGTGTCGATACGACACCCGGAGCAGTTATGACTTTTAAAGGGGTCAAGGGACATCATAATCTAATGCCACCAAAAACAGGACCTTCCTTGGGTAGCAAGAAATCCACGGGAAATCCACCATCTCTTGCCATAAAATGTGACCATTGCGGAAACTCCAAACACACCCGTGAAAACTGTTTCAAACTACATGGGTATCCAGAATGGTGGAATGATCTTCAAGCACGGAAGAAACGGGACACCACTGGGCGAGCAGCGGTGGCTACCAATAATGCCTCACTATCCCTTACCTCTCAGGCCGAATCTTCCCGGGATCCAGGTATTTCAAGTAAAGTATTTCACATCTCTACTCGTAATGAGAAAGATGAGTGGATTCTGGACTCTGGAGCTACAGATCACATGACATTTGACCCAAACGATCTCTCCAATACAACCCAGCCAAGACGGAGCCGTGTTGCCAATGCAAATGGGGTCACTTATCCAGTTACAGGAGCTGGAACAGTGACCTTATCTCCTTCATTATCATTATCTAATACTTTGCTTGTACCCTCTCTGTCAAACCGACTAATGTCTGTAAGTCAAGTCACTTCAGACCTTAACTGTGTAGTATTGATGTATTCTACTTTTTGCCTTCTACAGGATATTCTCACCAAGGAGATCATTGGGCGTGGTACTAGGAGAGGAGGGCTATATTATGTGGATGACCTCAGTTCAGGAAGAGCCAATCACATGCAACATACTGGTTGTGACAAGGAACGACAGATTTGGCTATGTCATCGTAGATTTGGACATCCATCATTCGGGTATTTAAAGCACCTACTCCCCAGTTTATTTTCAAATATCCCACATTCAGCTTTCAAATGTGATACTTGTATCCTAGCAAAAAGTCATAGGGCGTCTTATCCTATGAGCATGAATAAAAGTGTGGCTCCTTTTGCTTTGGTACATTCTGATGTTTGGGGACCTTCCCCGGTCATTACGTCATCGGGTCATCGTTGGTTTGTTATCTTTGTTGATGATTGTACACGAATGACATGGCTTTACCTTCTCAAACATAAAGATGAAGTATTTGCTACATTTCACATGTTTCACACCATGGTTCAGACACAATTTTCCGAAAAAATTAAGATACTTAGGTCTGATAATGGAGGGGAGTATGTTAATCAACAATTCCGGACATACTTTGACAACCATGGTATTCTCCATGAAACCTCATGTTCACAAACCCCACAACAAAATGGGACTGCGGAGAGAAAAAATCGACATATTTTAGAAACGGCTCGGGCCTTACTAATCGGTGCACATATGCCTAATAAATACTGGAGTGATGCTGTTACTACAGCTGTGTACCTACTGAATCGAATGCCCACAAAGACCTTACAATTTCAGACTCCACTAAAGGTGTTATCTGATCATCTTCCTTTGCCTACTATTTTGATGCTTCCGCCCCGAATTTTTGGATGTGTTGCTTTTGTCCACCTCCATAAAAATCAACGAACTAAGTTGGATCCATGTGCTGTCCGATGTGTATTCTTGGGGTATGGTGTACAAAAAAAGGGGTACCGATGTTATGATCCAATTACTAAAAGAAACTATACTACCATGGATGTCACTTTCCTCGAATCAGAATTTTTTTTCCCATCACCGGTATCCAATTACACTCTTCAGGAGGAGAGTTATGGTGAAGAACGAAATTGGCTTGAGGTTGAAATATTAGACACGAGTCCAACATACTCGGATCGTGCCAATAATATGGAGGAGCCCGTATCTAGACCCGAGCTTGAACTTCCAAGAACTGAAGCTGAAGTAGTAATTGAATCTCCAGAAGATGAAGTGGTTGATGTACCCCTCCATTCTCTAGTACCCAATGATCCTCCTGCTGAGAACACTCCTGAGGTAAGCTATCCTATCACACCTTTACAAACTAATGCTATAGATACATCTGTTGGTTATGTTTTACCTTTCAGACACAATCGAGGTAAACCTCCAAATCGATACTCCCCAGAAAGAGAAGAACGACAACCCAAGTATCCAATAGCAAATTATGTATCTACTCAAAGGTTATCAGAACCTATCAGGGCATTTGCACAAACACTCTCCTCGTGTCAAATTCCGAGTAACATTGAAGAAGCCTTATCTGATCCAAAATGGGCTCAAGCTATAAAAGAGGAATTTGAGGCACTGCAGAAGAATAACACATGGGTGTTAAGCGAGTTGCCTCAAGGGAGGAAGATGGTAGGATGCAAGTGGATTTTCTCCATTAAGTATAAAGCAGATGGGTTAGTTGATCGTTACAAGGCGAGGCTTGTAGCAAAAGGATATACACAGAAACATGGGATAGATTATCAAGAAACCTTCTCACCTGTGGCTAAACTAAAAACTGTGAGAGTTTTGTTATCTCTTGCAGCAAATTTAGATTGGCCATTGCACCAACTTGACATAAAGAATGCCTTTCTTCATGGTGACCTTGAAGAAGAGATTTACATGGATATCTGATGAGTGCTCAAAAAGCACTAAAATAACCATGATTTTATGCACTTTAATTGATTAAAAATATATATATTTATATGTTTTATCATATATTTATATAAATTTGTCTTTTTCGGAATCACGGGTATTTTTATTGTTTTTCAGGAATTTTGGCCTAAAAACGCAATGTAAAGACTCAAAGAAGAATACTTGAAGCAATACATCACAAATAAATTGATAAATAAGTGGAAAAAGGTCAACAAACATGGAAAAATTGGACAAAATGGGTCGAAAAGGTCAAAAATGTCAAAAGACGGAAAAACGCGCCACTTCAGCGCTTCACCACATACCAGAGACACACAGAGTCGCCATGTCACATACACATATTGATAAGCTTGCTTCACATATAATACAGACCGTTCACATACAAGGCTGCTCAAATACACATGGCATGTAAAGAATGTCTGACATACATGGCGCAGCGCCCAACATACTAACGCGTTTTTGACCCATTTTTCACGTGCAGCCTTACGACGTCATCTTGACGTCATTGATGACCTCAGCAGTCCAAAACACGTTTTTATTTTTTTAATATTTTTTTAACATTTTTTTAATCATTTTTTCTCTCCATCCTCACCTATAAATACCCCCCTTCCATTCACTTCAAAACACACCTCAAAACCTCACTTCTCTCTTCTTTCTTTCTCTCATTTCTTAGTTTTTAAGTTTTTCTTAGTTTCTTTCTTAGTTTCTAAGCTTTTCTTAGTTTTTTCTCTTAGTTTTTAGTTCAATTGTCTTAGGTTTAGAGTTCTTCTCTTTTTGAGAGGAACTTGTAATGTTTTTGTAATAATTTAGATTTTTGATTCAATAAATGGAAGTGCAAATTCCGCTTGGAGGTTTTCTAGCAACGGGAATAGCGTCAATCTTGTAAGGATTTTATTTTCTTTACGCTATTTTTGTGCTTTATTCTTACATGTTATATTTAATTTGTCGTGATTAAATTTAACTGCTATACTGCTTATAATCATGATATAATAATAATGTTGTTATGCTTGCGAAATATTAAATAGGTGAAAATTTCTAAAATGAATTGATTTTATTTTTTATTCAAGATTTTATATTAAGGATGTTAGAGAGAAATATATTATTTTTCATTACAAACTTAAATCAAAGTTAGACTTTAAGGTTTAGTTATCCTGCCTAATTTAGAGTAGTCTTTCTTTTATTTGTTAGTACAATCGCCTCTAGTTAGAGTGAAGCTCTATTTCAAAAGTTTTTATAAGAATTATTATGTGGAAATGTATTGACAACATGTTTTCAATAGTGGTTTTAAAACTTGAAAGTTAGTACTTGATAACTAAATTCTTGGGTTTAATTTGGACACCTTGGATAAAGTTTAAATCGTTTCTAACCCCACCAAAGCGCATTTAAATGGTTCATTTTCAATCTCTTAGAAAAAGGAATTAATTTAATTAACCAAATTAGTTATCAACCCCACCCATAGGTGTTAATTGATTTGTTTAGTTAACAAAGAAGATCTAACCTCACCAAAGGTGGTATTCATATAAAAAAGAGAATCAATAAAATATCAATTTATATCTTTAATAGCCTAGATAATATGAGCAAGCATAATTAACTTAGTTATTATATCCATAAATACTCCACTAATTTAAATGATAAAATTTGCATGAATATTTATTGAATCAGAATTATATTTATTTGTAGATAAATATTTATTGAATTTGTATCTATGTTTATTTTTTTATTTAATTAATCATATATATGTTTATTTTAATGTTATTAGATTAGGAACACAAAAACCAAAATATCGTGACAGGATGTTTAGGATTTAATTTCGCTTTTAAAAGTTTGAATAATAAATTAAGAACCACATACATTCCTTCCTTAGATCGACCTTGGGAGTATACTTATCATTTTCTACGAAATGATTCGCACTCATGGAGAGTTTTACAAATATTAAAACCAAAGTATTTGCGAGAATTGGCGATCTTATTACCATCAAGTTTTCACATTCTTGAAGGAATATCGTTTTTAATTTATTTATCAAAATTTTAAAAATATTTTTGTGCTGTAAATAATTGTGATTTTTTTTGTTTTTGTAAAAAAATAAAAATAAAAAAAAATTTTAAATTTCATAAGAAATAATAAAAAAATAAAAAAATAAAAAAAAAATTTTTTTTAATAAATTTTAAATAAAAATAAAATAAATAAAAAATAAATAAATAAATAAATAAATAAATAAATAAAAAATAAAAAAATAAAAAAAATAAAATTAAATAAAATTAAATAAAAATAATAATAAAAAAAATAAAAAATAAAAAATAAATAAAAAAAATAAAAAAAAATAAAAAAAATAAAAAAAAATAAAAAAATAAAAAAAATAAAAATAAAAAAAAATAAAAAAAAAATAAAAAAAAATAAAAAAAAACAAAATTTTAATTTTTTGAGTTTAATTTTTACTATTTTTTTTATTTTAAATCATAATTTTAATTTTTCTTTTTCTTTTTCTTTTACCTTTTTCAATTTTTATATTTTTTTTATTTTTTTTTTATTTTTTCTTGATTTTTAGTTACCCTACTTAACTTAGTTTTTTTTACTAACTTAATTAACTTAGATTTTTTTTTTAACATTAACTTAGGTTTTTACTTAAATTTTCATTAACTTAATTAACTTAGATTTTTTACTTCACTTAACTTAATTAACTTTTTTTTTCACTTAACTTAATTAACTTAGATTTTTTTAGCTTAATTAACTTTTTACTAACTTAATTAACTTAGATTTTTTTTAACTTAACTTAATTAACTTAGATTTTTTTTAATTCACTTAACTTAATTAACCTTTTCTTTAAACTTAATTAACTTAGATTTTCATTAACTTAAAGTTTTATTTAACTTGACTTAATAACATGAAAAGTAAAGATCTAAGGGAGTTCTGTCTAGGAGACTAGTTCTTGGAAGCCTTTGTGCCACTAGTCTTTCCTGGGAACGTTGTTCTGTCTAGGAGGATGGTTTTTAAGGAGCCTTTGCACCACCATTCTTTCCTGGGAGCACTCTTGGTTAATACTGATTATGTTATTTAAAAAAAAAATCTGAACTATCTCCAAAATTTTAATGTTTTAATTACAATCTAAGGAGTTAGTTGCTTTGTTTGATCTAGGTACAACTGTGTTTTAATGACTTAATTATTTGATTTGCACCTAGATGTGGGTTATCTAAAACCGTCAAAGTATGCCTCTAGTTTTAAGTACAGAAAGAAATCTGAAAATCAATAGGGCATGACTGAAAAAGTATAGGAAGACAACCTTGTCTTACCTGCAGGTTTGATTGACTCAATGATGAGGGGACATTGAGTTTACTTAAAATGCAATCCCCAAGTTACGTCTTGCTAAGACGTTAAACTAAGCGCTGGATGGGAGGCAACCCATCATTTTAGGTAATTTTCTTTTATTTGTTTCATTTATTTAATTACATGTGAATAATTTTTAAATTGTTAAAACTAAAAATATTTGTTGAGATGTTAGAAGTTCACAGCGATCTGTCTGTATACACTTTAATGATGAATATGATAGATGCACCTGCATTTTCCATTACTACTTGCACTTTCTCAAGAAATAGGTAATCTTTCTTCTCTTTTCTCTTTATCTTTAATTTACAGTTGTTACATTGAGGACAATGTAAGTTCTAGGTTGGGGGTGGTGAAAAGTTACCATGCTTAATTAAAAAAAAAAAGTTTTAACAATTTAAAAATAAAAAAAAAATTTACTTTTTCATTTTTTGTGTGTTTGGTTTTATTTCTATTTTGTGTGATTTAGTAATTTTTGGAATAAAAAAAATTCACAAAAATTTATCTTTTCTTTAAATCAAATTTAAGTAAATAGTTAAGTCTTTTGTACTGTTAGATTAATTTTTGAAAACATATCATGAAATATTTTGTAATTATTTTTGATAATTAGTTAGTTTTTGTCATAACTAGTATTTCTTGATAAGATGTGGAAATTATATTAAACCCAAAATCGGTGTTTATGAATTTTTTTTAGTGGAGACTACCTTTGTGAGATATAATTTGAGCCTAATTTCCTTTATTCAGAGTGAAATATATATTTTTTCTACTCCAAACACATTTCTTATTTCTTCAAATTTTTAGATGATCTCTATAGGTATTAGCATTGAATGTATGAATTTTTTTCTCATCTTAATAGAGTATCATATATTTTTTTTTATTTTTGCTTAGATTAAATGATTTGAGTAGAAATTGATAGTATATGCTTATATCTCATTTATGCATGACTACTACAAAAACAAAAAGACATATCCTGGGTTACCTAAACCAAGATCAAACGAGAAAAGCCACAAAATTAACCACTCACCAAAATCCAAAAAATTGTACAATCTGTATAATGGGTTGACTCTCTAAAAAATACACATATTGAAAAATATCTACGTAAAAAAATAGAGAGATAAAAAATAGTATCATCTATATACTATGACCCACGTTGCCTACAAAGTTGTGAGTACGGGCTATTTACAAAAGAAAGATATAGGAAGTAATTCCCTAAAAAGTCATTGCAATTTCTTCATTTGTAAAAAGCATATATCTTGAAATTCTTTCTTAATGAGTTTGATTTATGCATGAAAATAATTTTTATATATGATATCTTTATAATTTATACATTTGATTCCTTTCATGAGATCAATGTTAAAATAACACTTTGAGCCTTTATTCTTTATACATATGCGAACATATTAGTTCATTTCTATACATCAACTCTTTCGCATATAAATTAGTATGAGTGTTTGAACCCATAGGATTCAGTGTTTCGAGAGTATTGACTTGTGAGGAATAGAGTCGAAGCGAATTCTAATTCATGACGCTGAAATTGGGTGAAATTAAATTGATACATTTTTGACATGAAATATGAAAATGATTTTCGACTAATTATTATAATAAATCATGATTGTTTAAAGAGATTAAAATAACTTATGCTTGAGATTTTAATTATGATCTTAAAGGAGATTAAAAAGTATGAGACATTTTTGTGATATGTTGTTTTCTCTTATTCAAAAAAAAAAAAAAAAAAAAAAAAAATTAATTTGTGATTTTGTTGTAAATTTAATTTTTAAGTTGTTTGTTTTTATTGTTTCTTTTGTTTTTACATTTAGTACAATGTTTGTGGGTATCATTACTGAAAACCTCACGAGACTCAAACTCGTCCACTAGGGCAACCTAGGGGTTTAAAGGCTTGTTGCATAGGCTAAATGCAACCGTGTCAATCCACGGAAGTGATTTAGGATAGTTTAATTTTTATTTTTTATCGCTTCTCTTGCTAAGGGACTAGCAAGTGGTTGGGGTTGTGATGAGTGCTCAAAAAGCACTAAAATAACCATGATTTTATGCACTTTAATTGATTAAAAATATATATATTTATATGTTTTATCATATATTTATATAAATTTGTCTTTTTCGAATCACGGGTATTTTTATTGTTTTTCGTGAATTTTGGCCTAAAAACGCAATGTAAAGACTCAAAGAAGAATACTTGAAGCAATACATCACAAATAAATTGATAAATAAGTGGAAAAAGGTCAACAAACATGGAAAAATTGGACAAAATGGGTCGAAAAGGTCAAAAATGTCAAAAGATCGGAAAAACGCCACATGCCAAATTTCATTCAATACCACACAAGGCTGGCCATGAGTTATACATACGGCAGAATTACCAAAGAATGTCAATAGCATGCTTCAACGCGTTTTGACCCATTTTTCACGTGGTACCGCTTCACGACGTCACGCTGACGCTATTGATGACCTCAGCCAGGTCCAAAACACGTTTTTATTTTTTAATATTTTTTTTAACATTTTTTTAATCATTTTTTCTCTCCATCCTCACCTATAAATACCCCCCTTCCATTCACTTCAAAACACACCTCAAAACCTCACTTCTCTCTTCTTTCTTTCTCTCATTTCTTAGTTTTTAAGTTTTTCTTAGTTTCTTTCTTAGTTTCTAAGCTTTTCTTAGTTTTTTCTCTTAGTTTTTAGTTCAATTGTCTTAGGTTTAGAGTTCTTCTCTTTTTGAGAGGAACTTGTAATGTTTTTGTAATAATTTAGATTTTTGATTCAATAAATGGAAGTGCAAATTCCGCTTGGAGGTTTTCTAGCAGCGGGAATAGCGTCAAGATCGTAAGGATTTTATTTTCTTTACGCTATTTTTGTGCTTTATTCTTACATGTTATATTTAATTTGTCTGTGATTAAATTTAACTGCTAGCTGTTTATAATCATGATATAATAATAATGTTGTTATGCTTGCGAAATATTAAATAGGTGAAAATTTCTAAAATGAATTGAGTTTATTTTTTATTCAAGATTTTATATTAAGGATGTTAGAGAGAAATATATTATTTTTCATTACAAACTTAAATCAAAGTTAGACTTTAAGGTTTAGTTATCCGGTCTAATTTAGAGTAGTGCTCTTTTATTTGTTGGTACAATCGCCCGGTAGTTAGAGTGAAGCTCTATTTCAAAAGTTTTTATAAGAATTATTATGTGGAAATGTATTGACAACATGTTTTCAATAGTGGTTTTAAAACTTGAAAGTTAGTACTCGGATAACTAAATTCTTGGGTTTAATTTGGACACCTTGGATAAAGTTTACACGGTCTAACCCCACCAAAGGTGGCATTTAAATGGTTCATTTTCAATCTCTTAGAAAAAGGAATTAATTTAATTAACCAAATTAGTTATCAACCCCACCCATAGGTGTTAATTGATTTGTTTAGTTAACAAAGAGTATCTAACCCCACCAAAGGTGGTATTCATATAAAAAAAGAGAAACAATAACATATCAATTTTTTTCTTTAATGGCCTAGATAATCTGGTCAAGCATAATTAACTTAGTTATTATATCCATAAATACTCCACTAATTTAAATGATAAAATTTGCATGAATATTTATTGAATCTGTAATTATATTTATTTGTAGATAAATATTTATTGAATTTGTATCTATGTTTATTTTTTTATTTAATTAATCTGTATATATGTTTATTTTAATGTTATTAGATTAGGAACACAAAAACCAAAATATCGTGACAGGATGTTTAGGATTTAATTTCGTTTTTAAAAGTTTGAATAATAAATTAAGAACCACATACATTCCTTCCTTAGATCGACCTTGGGAGTATACTTATCATTTTCTACGAAATGATTCGTGCACTTGCGAGAGTTTTACAAATATTAAAACCAAAGTATTTGCGAGAATTGGCGATGCCGGTTTTCGCTCATCAATATCCCACCAGGATATACTGTTACATCAGGAAAAGAAACTGCATGTAGATTACAACGAGCATTGTATGGACTAAAACAATCACCTCGAGCGTGGTTTGGTAGGTTGAGTTCAGCAATGAAGAAATATGGGTTCCAACAAAGCAACTCTGATCATACTCTTTTCCTAAAACATCGATTAGGGAAGATAACAGCTCTTATAGTCTATGTAGACGACATGATCATTACAGGGGATGATAAAGAAGAAATCTCTAAGTTACAAGAACAACTGTCAAAGGAGTTTGAAATGAAGAATTTAGGAGGGCTCAAATACTTCTTAGGTATTGAGGTAACAAGATCAAAACAAGGCATATGTCTTTCCCAAAGGAAATATACTCTGGACCTACTAGCAGAGGCAGGACTACTAGATTGTAAACCTGTCGATATTCCAATGGTTCAAAATCATAAACTCGGAGAATATGTGGACCAAGTACCAGCAGATAAACAGAGATATCAACGGTTAGTAGGTAAACTCATATATTTATCTCATACTCGACCTGATATTGCTTATGCGGTGAGTGTCGTAAGTCAGTTCATGCACTGCCCAAGTGAAGACCATATGGATGCGGTCATGCGAATACTTCGTTACTTAAAATCCTCCCCTGGGAAAGGACTTATGTTTTCAAAGAATGGTCAATTGGAAGTCCTTGGATATACAGATTCAGACTGGGCAGGAAATATGAAGGATAGGAAATCTACTGCTGGGTACTTTACTTTCGTGGGAGGCAATCTTGTCACATGGAGAAGCAAGAAGCAAAATGTAGTTGCCTTATCCAGTGCTGAAGCTGAATTTCGAGGAATGGTCAAGGGAATATGTGAGCTCCTTTGGTTGAAAAAACTTCTAACTGAGATTGGTGTTGCTCTTAACTCTAAAATGAACTTATTTTGTGATAACAAAGCAGCCATTGCCATATCTCACAATCCAGTTCAACATGATCGCACGAAGCACGTTGAAGTGGATCGGAACTTCATCAAACAGAATCTTGAAGAAAAGATTATTAAGCTTCCATTTGTTAAGTCAGAAGATTAATTGGCTGATATACTCACAAAATCTGTGTCTGCAAGGAACTTCTACAACTCACTTGACAAGTTGGGCATAAGAGACATATATGCACCAACTTGAGGAGGAGTGTTGGTGTGTGCTAAAACAGTGGCAGACACAAATGCTCAATGGAGTAAAACATGGAGCAGACAAAAATATTAGTGGAGCCATAAAACCTGGATGTGCAGGTTTTATGGTTATTGTTTAATTTTCGTTTTCCTTATATACATATATCTTAAACTATTGTAAAACAGACAGAACAGAAATAATAGAAAGATATACTGATAATTATCAGAGAAAATACAATATTTTGACACTAAAATCTATTACATTTTTCAATAATAATGTTTTAATTTCGTAACTTTTAACGTAAATATTTTAGTCTCATAACTTAAAAAAATATATACATTTTAGTTCAAAAAACTATTAAAGTTTATCTTTTATGCTAAAAAATAAGATTAAAGTATTGAATTGAAAATTATTAAATTAAATAGTAATAATTAAAAGATATGGATTAAAATGTTATTTTTTTCTCTTTCTAAAATCACGAGACTGCGAGCACTTTTTGAAACTCTTCTTATAATTCAAACCTCAGCTTTTCGACTATCCTAAATGGATTTATATCAAGTCTACAAACTTGGTGAAAAAACAAAGAAAAGCTTTTAGTATTATAAGCCCTTTCATGAATAAAATTTCATATTCAATCTCCCTCTATTTTATACACATATGTTATTTTTAGTATGATAAAAAAACATGTAAATAAAAAATACTCTTATATGTTTTTTCTATATAACATAAAAATATATGTTTTTAAAAATGAATTTAAAAATTCACACAAGGAATTTGCATTTCATATTAAACACGAGAAAATTTGCCTCGTGAATTCGACCTTTAATCATATAGGTGAAATCCCATCTCATACCAGATTTTATTTTATGTATTGATTTCTAATTAAATTATTTTAATTATTTTTTAATTTTAATTTATTTTGTAAATATTTTATTTTTTTTATAAAATGACACATTGATTAAGTATAATATTACGATAAAGTTGATAAGAAGTATTATTGTCTATAACGAGTGAGTTTATCTTTTAGGATTAGAAGACCTATAATTCTTGTGAACTTTAGCATGATATTAAAGACTCAATTGATTGGATCAAAAACTTTGGACATCATCTACAAAAATAAAATGAAATAATTCTTGTAAAAATAAAAAATAAGTGACTCAAATAAAATAAAATAAATTAAAAATATAAAGTGATGGACTTTGTAAGAGATAAATACACACTTTGAGATGAATATTACATATCTTTTTTTTAATTATAAATAGAGGGAAATAACTCTCAATTTTATAACACAACTCAATAACTTAGAAACTATTCTCATTAGAAAACCAAAGAAAAATATATAAAATTGTTTTTTGAAGTTTTTCGAGCAACATAAATATTTTAGAGATATAATATTATGGACTTCATCAGTATAGTGAAGCTCTGAGACATAAAAAACAATTCTGGTCTATTTTATCATGAAGACGACGAGACTGTGTTTACTTGCATAAATTTAGACATAGTTGTGAAACTTCTTAAAGAAAACGACCTAGTCCGCGACTCAATCCAAACAGTATATTTCAATATATCGGTAACATTGTTCTCATATTGTTTTCATGTTACAACAATTATTAATACATGAAGCTAACAAAATCTTGCAATGACAGAGAACAACCAAGACTATCAACATAAAGGGATTTCAACACCATAATATAACTAACGTTGGTTTTGTTGATCTTATTGCCAAGACCACATCATCATTCTCCTCCTTTAGTTGGTTGAGAGAATATGATGGATAAACTCCAACATTAGAGCTAACCACAAAGTTCACACCTTCCTCAGTCATAAGATTCACCCGGCATTGAACAACATCAATTTTTTCAGCCTTCATATTAGGAACCCCATACATTATAAGCCCTCTAACCCTATCTGATCGCTCATACAGAATCACTATGTGGCCCATTATATTTAATTGATCTGCTACAGCTAAACCTGCCGGGCTGCTTCCAACAATGGAAACTTGTTTCCTACATATGTAGAATGTTAATTGAATATGAAATTTTGCATATGTTGAACTCTTTGATATATTAATTAAGTCTGATATTATGTTGAAAAGTATGGTATTTTTTTATAGAAATCCATACCCAGTTCTTTTAACTGGGGGTCTTGGAACCATCCAACCCTCCTCAAAGGCCTTCACATGGCAACAGGCACACTCGGCCAATAAACTCAGAGAAGTTGTTTGTTTCAAGGAGTCACTCTAATGCTTCATGCCATCTATTTTGGTATAAACTCATTGAACTCAGGTATTTTATTTCCAAGAAGACATCTAGAGTTCTCCTGTGAAATATATTTTTTCTTAGAGAAATTAATTCCCCACTGCTTTAAACATAGTGCAAACTTACAATGTAGGCATAAGTTTTCAAGAAATTCACAATGTAGGTTTGGATAAGTAGATTTTGTAGTGTAACGATTTCAACTCGATTACACACCTATGTAGATTATTTATGTGCATTTGTAACTTGATTGCATGGTGTTTAAACAAGTTAAAATTACCACAATGTAAAATTGTGTAACTCGTTTACATGAGTGTTTAACCAAGTTGAATATACCGCTGCAAAATTCGGATATACTTTCTTTGTGAATTTTAGCTAAAAATACATGCACGGTGATTCATAGAAAAAAACATGGATAGATTCTAACAAAGACAAAAATGGCAACAACAATGGCAAAGCACTGCGTGTAGATAAGCTGAATGTGGGATATATTTTGGTTATAAGAAAAATTGTCTCAGCATACTTCTTTTTCCTCTCTGTTCTTACTGTCGATGGTCTTTTTTCAACTCTCAAATTCAGCTCCTCCATGAGAGACTTAAGTTAATATATATATAACAAAAGACTATAGGGTTTAATATTTAGGTTTTGGGCTTCAATGTTTTGGGCCATTTTATTTAACAAATCTCCACCTTAGCTCAAAATAGAAAACAAATTCTTCAAACATGAAATTCCTCAGATTATCAAATAACCATCGTCCAAAGCCCCGAAGGGCGATTATCTTATGCAAACACCAATCAAGTCCAAGCAATACTTGAACTTGTTAAATGAAATTGGTTTGGTTAACATATCAGCTGGATTCTCTGTAGTGACTATCTTATTAACAACAATAGCACCCTGAGAGACAATGTCACGAACGAAGTAATATCTAACATCAATGTGTTTGGTTCTTTGATGATACATAGTATTCTTGGTCAAGTGTATCACACTCTAACTATCACAAAATACAACAAAAGTATCCTACTGTAAACCCAAATCACAAACCAAACCTCTAAGCCAAATGGCTTCTTTCATTGCTTCTACTACTACCATATATTCTACCTCTGTTGTAGACAAAGCAACTGTAGACTGTAAAATAGCCTTCCAACTAATGGCACAATGAGAAAGAGTGAAGACATAACCTGTCAGAGATCTTCTTCTATCAAAACCATCAACATAATCGGAGTCCACATAACCAATAACACTGCAACTGGTATTATAACTTCCATCATATACCAAACCAAAATTAGATATACCTCTCAAATACTGAAGTATCCATTTCACTGCTTGCCAATGACCCTTACCAAGATTATCCATATATCTGCTGACAACACTAACTACATGTGAAATGTCTAGACAAGTACAAACCATAGCGTACATCAAACTACCAACGGTACTAGCATATGGAACTTGAGACATGTAATATTCTTCTTCTTCTGACTGTGGTGACAAATCCAAAGAAAACTTGAAATGCGCAACTAACGGCGTACTCACAGGTTTAGAATTTTTAATACCAAAGCATTCAATAACTTTTTCAATATAACTTTTCAGAGTCAAATAAAGCTTGCCTATTTGTCTATCCCTGTAAATTTTCATGCCCAAAATTTTCTTCACTGCACCCAAATCTTTCATCTCAAACTCACCACTAAGTTGAGACTTTAATTTCTGAATTTCAAACTTATTATTGGAAGAAATAAGCATGTCATCAACATAAAGCAACAAATAAATGGATGAACCATCACGAAATCTTTTATGATAAACACAACTATCATAATCACTCCTAGAGTAACCATGATTAATCTTAAAAGAATCAAATCGTTTATACCACTGTCTTGGGGATTGCTTCAACATATATAAAGAATTTTTCAATAAAAAAACATGAGCTTTCTTACCTGGAACAACAAACCCCTCTGGTTGATGCATATATATTTATTCTTCAAGCTCACCATGTAAGAAGGATGTGTTGACATCAAGTTGTTCTAATTCCATGTCAAACAATGCAAGCAACACACAAATAGAGCTATGTTTCACAACAGGTGAAAATACTTCATTGAAGTCAATACCTTTCTTCTAACAATAACCCTTTGCAACAACGCGTGCCTTGAACCTAGATGCTTCAACCTCAGGTATACCTTCTTTTTTCTTAAAGACCTATTTGTTTCAAACAATCTTCTGGCCCTTAGGAGGTTTCACCAATTCCCAAGTATGATTCTTATGAAGTGATTCAATCTCTTCATTCATAGCAACCACCCAACCACCCACTAAACAGACTCATCACAAGTGACTACTACATGATAACTAGAAGGTTCATGCACCTCAATAGACTCTACCATAGATAATGCAAAAGAAACTAAGTCTGTATCTCCGTACCTCTAAGGGCGACAAATCTCTCTTATTCCTTTACCCTTAGCGATACTATATGGTTACTCATGTTGCTCTTATGCCACATCATGAGCAAAATCATATATCTCATCCACAAATGGCTAATCTGAAGTGCCTGCTTGCACTTTACTACAAGCTCCACTCTCAAGCTCTACCTGCTCACTAACATCGTGGTCTTTATCTGCAACAACAGACTCTTTTTTCTTTTGTAACATGGAAAACTCATCAAACTTAACATCTCTACCAATCAAAAATTTAGGTGACTTGGGTTCAACACACCATATTCTATAACCCTTCACCCCATAAGAATACTCCAAAATATGCATTTCAATGCCCTAGGCTCAAGTTTACCATCATTAATATGAGCATAAGTAGGACAACTAAAAACTTTCAAATCAGAATAATTAGTAGGAGTACCAAAGAATACCTCAAACGGAGTCTTCAACTCAATTACAGTTGATGGAGACCGATTCACCAAATAACAGGCATGGTTACAAGCTTTAGCCCAAAAATATTTATCCAAGTCAGCTTGAAAGAGCATACAACGAGCTCTTTCTAAGAAAGTCCTATTCATACATTCTGCTACTCCATTTTTCCGTGGTTTATGATTCATAGTGCAGTGTCTCACTATGTCATTTTTTTCACAGAACTCATTAAACTGACTGTCACAAAATTCCAAACCATTATCAATTCTCAAATGCTTGATTTTCTTGTCTGTTTGATTTTTTATACAAGCCTTGAATTTTACAAATTTTGAGAACACATCATTTTTGTTCTTCAGAAAATACACCTAAACATGACTAGAGAAATCATCAATAAAAGTCAACATATATCGGGCACCACCTTTAGACACAACACGAGAAGGACCCCAAAGATCTAAATGAATATAATCAACAATACTTTTCATTTTATGGATGGATGTACTAAAATTGACCCTGTAATGCTTTCCATAGACACAATGCTTACAAAAATCAAGCTTCCCAATTTTTTGACCACAAAGCAAATCCCGTTTGCTCAAAATAGACATCTCTACCTCACTCATATGCCCTAGTCGCATATGTCATAATTGAGTAGTGTCTGAATCTTAATCTGATGAGGACAAAACTGAAACACTGCCAATAATAGTGCTACCCTGAAGCATATTGAGACCACACAACAATTTCCCTTTAATAACAACGAGAGCACCCTTACTAAATTTCAAAACTCCACATTCAGCTACATACTTGTAACCTTGGGAATCAAAAGTATCCAAAGATATCAAATTCTTTTTCAAATCTAGAACATGACGAACATTTTTCAAAGTCCTAACAATACCATCATGCATCTTAATTCGGAAAGTACCAATACCAACAACCTTGTAGGACACATTTTTTCCCATCAAGACAACACCCCTATCAATAAACTGATAAGAAGCAAACCAATCTCTATTGGAGCACATATGGTAAGTGCAACCCAAATCAAGAATCCAAACATCTCTAGGAGAACCAATAGATACTGATAGAACATTTTCACCATCAAAACCAGAACTATCTACAACACCAGTAACATCATTAGTACTAGAAGACATTGTGGCAAATTTTCCCTTACCTTTGAGTTTCGAACAATTTACTTTCCAGTGCCTTTCCTGACGACAATAGTTGCATTTATCTTTTCTTTTTCTAGATTTGGATCTAAACTTACCTCTATTATTGCTTGTGCCTTTTTTTCTTGATTTATACCCCTAACAAACAAACCACTTCTATTATCATTATTTCGTGTAGACACATTTTTCTTCAACTCTCTGGAATTCAAAGTTGCTTTGACATCTTCTAAAGAAATAGTGTCCCGCCCATATAGCATGGTATCAAAAAAATGTTCAAATGAATGAGGTAAACAACATAATAGAACTAAGGCTTTAACCATTAGACTTTGATTTACTCAAGATCTTGATGACGACAAGGTCACAATTGCACAATTTTTCCTTCAAAACAAAACCATAACCACCTTTCCCAATTTTTCCTTGAAATCTGTTGTTATCTTTTTTTATGTCTGAAAAGTTGTACCTTATGGGCAAGAAATTGTTATTGGTCTCCAAGAATTATTCAATGGAAGGGAACATTGACAAATGCCTCCTTCTCTGTTTATAAATCAAGAATGCAATTACACATGGAGCCCCCGAGCCCTCGGTAAGGTTCTTAATGCAAGGAACGTTACTTTCAAATAAATTAAGAAAAATCAAAGAATAAAAAAAGTTAAAGATCATAAGTTGTCAAATAATCATAAAATTATTAGACCGAGCTGTGAAGCTTGTTGACCGACCGGCAGAGCCTGTTGACCAAGCTTCCAAGCCGTTTTGACCAAGACTCCAAGCTGCCGAAACCGTTGACCAAAAGTTGACTTTTCCAGTTGACAAAAAAAATTTCAAATTTTTCCCTAGAGTTCCTCGTAAGGTTTTTGACGTTCTTAATCCATCTGTGCGATCAGAATTTGAAAATTATCACTATATTAAGAGTTATGTCAAGTGGAGGCATGACATCATTTCAAGTCCTGACACTCAACAATGACAACTATGACAATTGGAGTATTAAGATGAAGGCTCTTTTGGGTGCACATGATGTATGGGAAGTTGTAGAGAAAGGATTAAGTGAGACAGATGATGAAGCTACTTTAACGTAAGTACAAAAAGACTCTTTAAAGGATTTGAGAAAGAGAGACAAGAAAACCCTTTTTCATATCTATCAAGCCTTAAATGATGATGGGTTTGAGAAGATTTCAGATGCAACATCTTCCAAAGTAGTGTGGAATAAGCTTCAAATTTCTTTCAAAGGAGTTGAGAAAGTGAGTTTGAATCTCTACATATGAAAGCTTCTGAATCTATTTTAGACTATTTCTCGAGAGTCGCAGTTGTTTTTAATCAATTGAAAAGAAATGGTGAGATGTTGGAAGATGTCAAAATAATGGAAAAGATACTTTACTCATTAGATTCCAAATTTGAACACATCATTGTGACGATTGAGGAAACAAATGATTTGGAAGAAATGACCATTGATGAACTCAATGGGTCATTACAAGCATATGAAGAAAAGCATAAGAAGAAGCAAGGGATCACTGACAATTCTTCAAGATGTAATCCAAAGACAAGCATGAAAGCCAAGGAAATGACAGAAACCAATGTGGTCAAGGTAGAGGTAGAGGCCATGGACGAGGTGGAAGTCACGATCGTGGACGAGGTTGGAATTACAACAATAATTCCAAAAAAATTGAGAGAGAAGAAAGCTCAACACGAAGTCATGGAAGAGGCAATATAAACTCAAGGTATGACAAATCTCAAGTTCAATGTTATAATTGTCAAAAATTTGGACATTATTTAGAATGTAGAGCTCCTAACAATAGAGTAGATGAGAAAATCAACTACATAGAAGAGAAGATGGATGAGAAAGAAATTCTTTTTCTAGCATGGAAAGAGGGTGATGGTAATCAACCAAATTCCTGGTATCTTGATAGCAGTGCAAGCAACCATATGTGTGGAAGGAAAGACATGTTCGTGGAACTAGATGATTCAGTAAGCGGAAATTTCTCATTTGGAGATGATTCTAACATAGCAGTGAAAGGAAGAGGTAACATTCTTATTCGCTTGAAAGATGGGCGATATCAATTTATTTCCAATGTTTACTATGTCCCAAATATGAAAAGTAACATCTTAAGTTTAGGACAACTGTTAGAGAAAGGTTATGATATGCATATGAAGGATTATAATCTTTTTATAAAAGATGATAAGAATAACCTCATTGCTAACGTGTTCATGTCAAAGAATAGAATGTTCTTGATCAACATACAAAATGACATTGCAAAGTGTCTGAAAGCTTGCTACAAAGATGCATCGTCGCTATGGCATCTTCGATTCGGGCATCTCAATTTTGGAGGATTAGAGTTGTTGTCTAAGAAAGAGATTGTGAAGGGAATACCTTGCATTAACCATCCTGATCAACTTTGTGAAGGGTGCCTACTCGGGAAAAAATTCCAAAAAAGCTTTCCAAAGGAGTCAAACTCAAGAGCCAAGAAGCCACTAGAGCTAATCCATACTGGTGTGTGCGGACTGATCAAGCCTAGCTCTCTCAGTAATAGTAACTATTTTCTTCTTTTTATTAATGATTTTTCAAGAAAAACTTGGGTATATTTCTTGAAATAGAAATCAGAAGTTTTTGAAGTATTCAAAAGGTTCAAAGCTACAGTGGAAAGAGAAAGTGGTAGAAAAATCAAAGCCATAAGATCAGACCGAGGTGGAGAATTTACATCCAAGGAGTTTCAAGAGTTCTATGAAGCAAATGGAATTCATAGATCTTTAACAGTACCAAGATCCCTCCAATAGAATGGTGTAGCTGAAAGAAAGAACCGAACAATCCTCAACATGGCACGAAGCATGCTCAAAAGAAAGAAACTACCCAAAGAGTTTTGGGTAGAAGCAGTAGCATGTGCAATTTACTTGTCAAACTGATCTTCTACAAGAAGTGTATAGGGAAAGACACCACAAGAGGCATGGAGTGGAAGAAAGCTGGTATTTCTCACTTTAGAGTCTTTGAAAGTATAGCCCATATTCATGTACCAGATGAGAGAAGAACGAAGCTTGATGATAAAAGCGAGAATTTTATATTCATCGGCTATGATGCCAATTCAAAGGGCTCTAAGTTGTATAACCCACACAATAAGAAGATTGTGATAAGTCGAGATGTGGTATTCGATGAAGAAGGATAATGAGATTTTAACTCCCATGCAGATAACTTCAATTTCTTTCCTCAATTTAAAGAAGACGAGCAGACAATGAGATAGCAACCTATAGAAATTCAATAAGAGTCAATGACTCCGCCTACTTCATCAATGCCAACCACTCATGAAGACTCGTCACCTTCATCGTCTTCGAGTGGAAGTGAAAGAGCCGTGAAACGTACACGAAATCTCCAAGATCTTTATAAGGTAATAGAATGACAAGATAATCTTACCTTATTCTGTCTCTTTATTGATTGTGAACCAATAAGCTTTCAAGAAGCTGCACAAGAAAAGAAGTGGAGAGATGCAATGGACGAAGAAATCAATGCAATTGAGAATAATGACACATGGGAACTTGTTTCACTTCCCAAAATGCATAAGGCAATAGGTGTCAAATGGGTGTACAAGACAAAGAGGAATGATGAGGGAGAGATTGAAAGGCACAAGATGAGGCTAGTAGCAAAAGGATATAGTCAAAAGGCTGGAATTGACTATAATGGGGTATTTGCTCCTGTTTCTTGATTAGAAACTATAAGACTAATCATTTCTTTAACAGCTCAAAATAAGTGGAAGATACATCAAATGGATATAAAATATGCTTTTCTAAACAAAGTCCTTGAAGAAGAAGTCTACATTAAGCAACCATCAGGCTATGAAGCAAAAGGTCATAAAGACAAGGTGTTGAAGTTGAAGGAAGCTCTTTATGGGTTAAAGTAAACACCAAGAGCATAGAATAACCGCATCAACAAGTACTTTTTGGAGAACAACTTCACAAAGTGTCCTATGAACATTCACTCTCCGTCAAGATTGAAGATTGTGATATTCTAATAATTTGTCTCTACATAGATGATCTCATCTTCACCGGAAGTAATCCGAAGCTATTTGAAGATTTTAAGAAGGTGATGACCCAAGAGTTTGAAATGACAGATATCGGGTTAATGACATACTACCTTGGAATTGAAGAGAAGTAAAAGGAAGAAGGCATCTTCATCTCTCAAGAAAGCTATGCAAGGGAGATACTAAAGAAGTTCAAGATGAATGATTGCAAGCCGATCAACACACCAGTGGAATGTGGAATCAAACTATCTAAGCATGAAGATGGTGAAAGTATGGATCCAACATTTTTCAAAAGTTTAGTTGGAAGTCTGCGTTATCTCACGTGCACAAGGCCTGACATCCTGCATGTCGTTGGATTGATTAGCCACTATATGGAGAAACCAACAATTATCCATTTCAAAGCTGCAAAAATAATCTTACGCTATCTAAAAGGTACAATTAATTTTAGCTTGTTCTATTCGACTTCCAATGATTACAAGCTTGTTGGATATAGTGATAGCAATTTTAGTGGAGATATAGACGATCGAAAAAGTACTTCTGAATTTGTGTTTTTCATGGGAGATACTGCTTTTACATGGATGTCAAAAAAGCAACCGATTTACACCTTGTCTAGTGATGTGCGAAAACCGGCATCGCCAATTCTCGCAAATACTTTGGTTTTAATATTTATAAAACTCTCGCAAGTGCACGAATCATTTCGTAGAAAATGATAAGTATACTCCCAAGGTCGATCTAAGGAAGGAATGTATGTGGTTTTTAATTTATTATTCAAACTTTTAAAAACGAAATTAAATCCTAAACATCCTGTCACGATATTTTGGGTTTTGTGTTTTTAATCTAATTACAGAAAATTAAACATAGATTCAATAATCATTCATGCAAATTTTATCTTTTATAAATAGTGGAGTATTTATGGATATAATAACTAAGTTAATTATGCTTGCTCGTATTATTTAGGTTATTAAAGATATGAATTGATATTTATTGATTCTCCCTTTTTTGTATGAATACCACCTTTGGTGGGGTTAGATATTCTTTGTTAACTAAACAAATCAATTAACACCTATGGGTGGGGTTGATAACTAATTTGGTTAATTAAATTAATTCCTTTTTCTAAGAGATTGAAAATGAACCATTTAAATGCCACCTTTGGTGGGGTTAGACAGTTTAAACTTTATTCAAGGTGTCCAAATTAAACCTAAGAATTTAGTTATCCGAGTACTAACTTTCAAGTTTTAAAACCACTACCGAAAACATGTCGTCAATACATTTTCAGATAATAATTCTTATAAAAACTTTTGAAATAGAGCTTCACTCTAACTACCTAGGCGATTGTACCATCAAATAAAAGAAAGCACTACTCTAAATCAGATAGGATAACTAAACCTTAAAATCTAATTTTCAGGTTTAAGTTTGTAATGAAAAATAATATATTTCTCTCTAACATTCTTAATATAAAATCATGAATAAAAATAAAATCAATTCATTTTAGAGATTTTTACCTATTTAATATTTCGCAAGCATAACAACGTCATTATTACATCATGTTTACTAAATAGCCAAAGACGCTTAAATTTAACCACGTACAAATTAAATATAACATGTAAGAATAAAGCATAAAAATAATCAGAAGAAAATAAAATCCTTACAGAACTTCGACGCTATTCCCGTTGCTGGAAAAACTCCAAGCGGAATTTGCACTCCCATTTATTGAATCAAAAAGCTAAAATATTACAAAAACATAACTAGTTCTTCCCTAAAAAGGGAAGAACTCTAAAACTAAGAAAAACTAGCAAAAACATAAGAAAAACTAGCTAAAACATAAGAAAAACTAAAAAAAACTAAAAACTAAGAAATGGAGAGAAAGAAAGAAGAGAGAAGTGTGTTTTTTGAGGTGTTTGAAGGTGTAGGGAAGGGGGGTATTTATAGGTGAGGATGGAGAGAAAAAATAGAGAAAAAAATGTTAAAAAAATGTAAAAACGCGGATTTAGTGATTGCTGACGTCATTGATGACGTCAGCATGACAGGGGCGGCCGCGGTCAGCGGATGAACAATCACGGCCGCTGCACAAGATCACGGATGAACAAGACGCCGCGGATGAACAAGACGCGACGGATGAACAAGACGCCGCGGATGAACAAGACGCCGCGGATGAACAAGACCAGCGGATGAACAAGACCGCGGATGAAACAGTGTTGCGCGCTGGGGCGCTGAGTCAAGCGCTGGCGGCCATGACGCGGGCGCGATTTTTCTCCTTTCTGACATTTTTGTCCTTTTTGACCCATTTTGTCCAATTTTTCCTTATTTGTTGACCTTTCCCCATTTATTTATTAATATATTTGTGATGTATTGCTTCTAGTATTTCTCTTTTTTTAAGTTGCGTTTTTAAGCCAAAATACCTGAAAAACAATAAAAATACCCGTGATTCCGAAAAAGACAAATTTATATAAATATATGATAAAGCATATAAATATATATATTTTTAATCAATTAATGAGCATAAAATCATGGTAATTTTAGTGCTTTTTGAGCACTCATCACAACCCCCAACCAGCTTCTTGCTAGTCCCTTAGCAAGAGAAGCGATAAAAACTAAAAATTAAACTATCCTAAATCACTTCCGTGGATTGACACGGTTGCATTTAGCCTATGCAACAAGCCTTTAAACCCCTAGGTTGCCCTAGTGGACGAGTTTGAGTCTCGTGAGGGTTTTCAGTAATGATACCCACAAACATTGTACTTAATGTAAAAACAAAAGAAACAATAAAAAAAAAACAACTTAAAAATTAAATTTACAACAAAATCACAAATTAACAACATCTCACAAAAATGTCTCATACTTTTTAATCTCCTTTAAGATCATAATTAAAATCTCAAGCATAAGTTATTTTAATCTCTTTAAACAATCATGATTTATTATAATAATTAGTCGAAAATCATTTTCATATTTCATGTCAAAAATGTATCAATTTAATTTCACCCAATTTCAGTGTCATGAATCAGAATTCGCTTCGACTCTATTCCTCACAAGTCAATACTCTCGAAACACTGAATCCTATGGGTTCAGACACTCATACTATTTTATATGCGAAAGAGTTGATGTATAGAAATGAACTAATATGTTCGCATATGTATAAAGAATAAAGGCTCAAAGTGTTATTTTAACATTGATCTCATGAAAGGAATCAAATGTATAAATTATAAAGATATCATATATAAAAATTATTTTCATGCATAAATCAAACTCATTAAGAAAGAATTTCAAGATATATGCTTTTTACAAATGAAGAAATTGCAATGACTTTTAGTGGAATTACTTTCTATATCTTTCTTTTGTAAATACCTGTACTCACAACTTTGTAGGCAACGTGGGTCATAGTATATAGATGATACTATTTTTTATCTCTATTTTTTTTCTGTAGATATTTTTCAATATATGTATTTTAGAGATTCAACCCATGTACAGATTGTACATTTTTATCTTGGATTTTGGTGAGTGGTTAATTTTGTGGCTTTTCTTTTTGATCTTGGTTTAGGTAACCCCAGATATGTCTCTTTTTTTTTGTAGCAGTCATGCATGAACAAGATATAAGCATATACTATCAATTTCTACTCAAATCATTTAATCTAAGCAAAAAAAAAATAATAAAAAATATACGATACTCTATTAAGATGAGAAAAAAATTCATACATTCAATGCTAATACCTATAGAGATCATCTAAAAATTTGAAGAAATAAGAAATGTGTTTGGAGTAGAAAAAATATATATTTCACTCTGAATAAAGGAAATTAGGCTCAAATTATCTCACAAAGGTAGTCTCCACTAAGAAAAAAAACTCATAAACACCGATTTTGGGTTTGATATAATTTCTACATCTTATCAAGAAATACTAATTATGACAAAAACTAACTAATTATCAAAAATAATTACAAAATATTTCATGATATGTTTTCAAAAAATTAATCTAACAGTACAAAAGACTTAACTATTTACTTAAATTTGATTTAAAGAAAAGATAAAGTTTTGTGAATTTTTTTTTATATTCCAAAAATTACTGAATCACACAAAATAGAAATAAAACCAAACACACAAAAAAAAATTTTTTTTATTGTTTTTTATTTTTTTATTTTTAAATTGTTAAAACTTTTTATTTTTTTTATTTTTTTTTATTTTTTTATTTTTTTTAAGCATGGTAACTTTTCACCACCCCCAACCTAGAACTTACATTGTCCTCAATGTAACAACTGTAAATTAAAGATAAAGAGAAAAGAGAAGAAAGATTACCTATTTCTTGAGAAAGTGCAAGTAGTAATGGAAAATGCAGGTGCATCCATCATATTCATCATTAAAGTGTATACGAAGACGGTCATTTGTGAACTTCTAACATCTCAACAAATATTTTTAGTTTTAACAATTTAAAAATTATTCACATGTAAATAAAAGAAATAAAAGAAAATTACCTAAAATGATGGGTTGCCTCCCATCCAAATAAGTAGTTTAACGTCTTAGCAAGACGTAAGTTGGGATTGCATTTTAAGTAAACTCAATGTCCCTCATCATTGAGTCAATCAAACCTGGCAGGTAAGACAAGGTTGTCTACCTATACTTTTTCACTACGCCCTATTGATTTTTGATTTCTTTCTGTACTTAAAACTAGAGGCATATTTTGAGTTTTAGATAACCCACATCTAGGTACAAATCAAATAATTAAGGCATAAAAACACAATTGTACCTAGATTAAACAAAGAAACTAGCTCCTTAGATTGTAATTAAAACTTTAAAATTTTGGAGATAGTTAAAAAGTTTTTTTTTTTTTGTTTTTTTTGTTTTTTTTTGTTTTTTATAAATAACATAAACAGTATTAACCAAGAGTGCTCCCAGGAAAGAATGGTGGTGCAAAGGCTCCTTAAAAACCATCCTCCTGCATTGCGAACAACGTTAAAGGAAAGACTAGTGGCACAAAGGCTTCCAAGAACTAGTCTCCTAGACAAAACTCCCTTAGATCTTTACTTTTCATGCTATTAAGTTAATTAAATTAAGTTAAGTAAAAATCTAAGTTAATGAAAATCTAAGTAAAAAAAAAAAAAAGGTTAATTAAGTTAAGTGAAGTAAAACAAATCTAAGTTAATTAAGTTAAGTTAAAAAAACAAAATCTAAGTTAATTAAGTTAAGTTAAAAAAAATCTAAGTTAATTAAGTTAAGTTAAAAAATCTAAGTTAATTAAGTTAAGTTAAAAAAATCTAAGTTAATTAAGTTAGTAAAAAAAATTAATTAATCTAAGTGAAGTAAAAAATCTAAGTTAATTAAGTTAAGTGAAAAAAAAATTAATTAAGTTAAGTGAAAAAAATCTAAGTTAATTAAGTTAAGTGAAGTAAAAAAAATTAAGTTAATTAAGTTAATGAAAATTTATGTAAAAACCTAAGTTAATGTTAAAAAAAAAATCTAAGTTAATTAAGTTAGTAAAAAAACTAAGTTAAGTAGGGTATCTAAAAATCAAGAAGAAAAAAAAATAGCTAAAGAAAGAAAAATAAAAAATAATATAAAAATTGAAAAAGGTAAAAGAAAAAGAAAAAGAAAAATTAAAATTATGATTTAAAATAAATAAAAAAATAGTAAAAATTAAACTCAAAAAATTAAAATTTTGTTTTTTTTTTATTTTTTTTTATTTTTTTTGTTTTTTTTATTTTTTTTTATTTTTATTTTTTATTTTTTTTTAATTTTTTTTAATTTTTTTTTAATTTTTTTTAATTTTTTAATTTTTTAATTTTTTTTAATTTTTTTATATTTTATATTTTTATTTAAAATTTATTAAAAAAATTTTATTTTTTTTATTTTTTATTATTTCTTATGAAATTTAAAATTTGAATTTTTTTTATTTTTATTTTTTTACAAAAACAAAAAAAAAACAATTATTTACAGCACAAAAATATTTTTAAAATTTTGATAAATAAATTAAAAACGCTATTCCTTCACAAGAATCCGCCAAAAACTTGATGACATCCCAAGAATCCGTGGCTAAAAACTTGATGTCGAAAACCTAAGATCGCTAATTCTCGCAAATACTTTGGTTTTAATATTTATAAAACTCTCGCAAGTGCACGAATCATTTCGTAGAAAATGATAAGTATACTCCCAAGGTCGATCTAAGGAAGGAATGTATGTGGTTTTTAATTTATTATTCAAACTTTTAAAAACGAAATTAAATCCTAAACATCCGTCACGATATTTTGGGTTTTGTGTTTTTAATCTAATTACGTAAAATTAAACATAGATTCAATAATCATTCATGCAAATTTTATCTTTTATAAATAGTGGAGTATTTATGGATATAATAACTAAGTTAATTATGCTTGCTCGTATTATTTAGGTTATTAAAGATATGAATTGATATTTATTGATTCTCCTTTTTTGTATGAATACCACCTTTGGTGGGTTAGATATTCTTTGTTAACTAAACAAATCAATTAACACCTATGGGTGGGGTTGATAACTAATTTGGTTAATTAAATTAATTCCTTTTTCTAAGAGATTGAAAATGAACCATTTAAATGCCACCTTTGGTGGGGTTAGACGATTTAAACTTTATTCAAGGTGTCCAAATTAAACCTAAGAATTTAGTTATCCGAGTACTAACTTTCAAGTTTTAAAACCACTACCGAAAACATGTCGTCAATACATTTTCAGATAATAATTCTTATAAAAACTTTTGAAATAGAGCTTCACTCTAACTACCTAAGCGATTGTACCATCAAATAAAAGAGCACTACTCTAAATCGAATCGATAACTAAACCTTAAAATCTAATTTTCATGTTTAAGTTTGTAATGAAAAATAATATATTTCTCTCTAACATTCTTAATATAAAATCATGAATAAAAATAAAATCAATTCATTTTAGAGATTTTTACCTATTTAATATTTCGCAAGCATAACAACGTCATTATTACATCATGTTTACTAAATAGCAAAGACGCTTAAATTTAACCACGAGACAAATTAAATATAACATGTAAGAATAAAGCATAAAAATAACTCGTAGAAGAAAATAAAATCCTTACGTAACTTCGACGCTATTCCCGTTCTTTGGAAAAACTCCAAGCGGAATTTGCACTCCCATTTATTGAATCAAAAAGCTAAAATATTACAAAAACATAACTAGTTCTTCCCTAAAAAGGGAAGAACTCTAAAACTAAGAAAAACTAGCTAAAACATAAGAAAAACTAGCTAAAACATAAGAAAAACTAAAAAAAACTAAAAACTAAGAAATGGAGAGAAAGAAAGAAGAGAGAAGTGTGGTTTTGAGGTGTTTGAAGGTGTAGGGAAGGGGGGTATTTATAGGTGAGGATGGAGAGAAAAAATAGAGAAAAAAATGTTAAAAAAATGTAAAAACGCGGATTTAGTGATTGCTGACGTCATTGATGACGTCAGCATGACAAGCGGGCCGCAGTCTGCATGGATGAAACGATCTGCATGGTACCGATCTGCATGGATGAAACGATCTGCCGCGGATGAACAAGACGCGACGGATGAACAAGACGCCGCGGATGAACAAGACGCCGCGCGGATGAACACGATACCATGAATGAAACGATGTTGCGCAACTTTGCGGAGTTAGGCCGGGCCATGTGGCGGCGCGATTTTCTCCTTTCTGACATTTTTGTCCTTTTTGACCCATTTTGTCCAATTTTTCCTTATTTGTTGACCTTTCCCCATTTATTTATTAATATATTTGTGATGTATTGCTTCTAGTATTTCTCTTTTTTTTAAGTTGCGTTTTTAAGCCAAAATACCTGAAAAACAATAAAAATACCCGTGATTCCGAAAAAGACAAATTTATATAAATATATGATAAAGCATATAAATATATATATTTTTAATCAATTAATGAGCATAAAATCATGGTAATTTTAGTGCTTTTTGAGCACTCATCATCTAGCTATGAAGCAGAATATGTAGCAGCTACCTCATGTGTTTGCCATGCAATTTGGCTGAGAAAATTGTTAAAGGAGCTAAGTATAACACAAGAAGAGCCAACCAAAATATGTGTCGAAAATAAGTCAATCATTGCCTTAGCCAAAAATCCTATTTTTCATGATCGAAGAAAGCACATAGATACTCGATATCATTACATCAGGGAGTACATCACAAGAAAGGATGTACAACTCGAGTATATAAAATCACAAAATCAAATTGTCGACATCTTCACTAAACCGCTAAAGCAAGAAGATTTTGTCAGATTGAGAAATTCGCTTGGCATCATAAAACAAGTTTAAGGGGGAGTGTTGGTTTGTAAACTTGTTTACAAGCCTAACGAAATAAAAAAAACTCTTTGAAATATTTTAGCTCATTTGAAGTCCAGTTCATGGAAGCTTCTATGGTGATGATCTGGATTGATAAGGATAAAGCTCATAGTTAGTAGGAAGAAGAAAATAAATGGATTAGGTAAGGAGATATGTGCATGATTTAAATTATTTTTGAGAATTTCTGAGTGTTTCTGAAAAATTGTTCTTGAATGTTCTTGAGTTTTGAGAATTTTGATCCATAATATTCTAACAGTATATTCATACCACCTAACCAGCTGTTAGGTTGGGCATGGATTAATCTAAAAATCAAGAAAATGCACTCCGTAGGAAAAACATGCAAGAAGTTATTGACAAACTGGGTATAGAATAATTATGTTCCAAAAGAATATAATGTGAAAAATCTTAGAAGAATGTAGAGGAAACTCACCTTCAGAAATCATAATATAACTTATGAGTACCGCTGCTTCATACAAAGAATTAAACATATGAGCTTAATTGCAGTACCTTAATTTTATTTAATTTGTTTTTGTACATAGTAAGAAGAGCCTTACAGTAAGGTCCTCTAGCGAATTTGAATTTGAGACGTTCACATTTCAATTTATACAGGAAATTTGGGGAAAATGTAGTCTCTAGCCTTACTGCAGGAAAAACATACAAGAAGTTATTGACAAACTGGGTTCCAAAAGAATATACAACAACAATCAATCAATTCTTTGGAGTAACATTTTGAAAGGACAAGCACCATTGCACCAGCATGTAAATGTTATAACTACTTCCATTTCTCAATCTAGGAAGAATTTATTTATTTTATATGCGAAAAATCTTTCAAGAATATAGAGGAAACTTACCTTCAGTTATTTTAAGTCATCTTAGAAAGTAAAAGGATAAGATAAATTGTTTTTTTTTTCTCATAAAAGGGTAAGTTATAGCATATTAAAGAAACAGATGGTCTTTTAATGACCTAAATCATTTTCTAATAATTATATATTCTATAATTTCATCTTGAGTTTATTTCAAAATAAATTTTAGAGTTTGTTGAGATCTCAAGTAGGTCTATGAAACATTCACATATACAATTGTAAATGTTTAGATTAATTGGTCATTCTTATTACCAACTAATAGAATTTGAAACTAAGTTCAATTCACTTTTAAATCTTACCTTAATTGGATTAAAACTTATATATGTGAAAGAGTTAATGAAATTAAAAATTCTAAATAAAATCAAAAGATTTACGAACATTATAATAATCGATTATTATTACGAAAATAAAAGAAAAAATAAAAAATATTCTAAATATGTGCTACATTAATATACTTAAAAAATCACAATTCATAAAATATGATAAAATCACTCTCTTTTATACCTTCTTTTATAATTTATAATACATTAAATATTTTGATAATTTTAATACTTTTCATATTTTTTGTCCTAATTTTAAACGTAATAAATTGAATATTAATAGGTATATTGCAAAGAAACAAAATGATATCAAAGTAAGTCTTTACTTTATGTTTTAGTTTAAAATGTGTCGTAGATTCATGCATTAAAGTATATAGTTGTTTTGATAAATTTAAAATTTAAATAGTCTAAGCGATAAATGAAATTTTATTTAATTAATAAACTTTAAAGTTGCAAAAATCATTAAATGTTATTGTTATTATTTGTAATTCATATGTCTTAATATGATATTAATCATTTTATATTTTTCTTTCTTTACCTTATTTTTAACACCTATTTTGATTTTGATTTTGGATTTTTTGTTTTATGTATTTTTGAATTTTTGTTTTGATAAATTCATAAAATTGAGTGAAGTAAAAAAATCTCATAAATCTAAAACAAAAAACCAAATAATTATATATTAAACTCTATGTTTTTTAAATTAAACTTTTATATGTAACTTAAATTAATTATATTATATTATGATTAAATATTACAATCTTTTATGTGTCCTATATGTTAATGTGGTAGCATTTGGCATAGTCTTTTTCTTTTTTTTTTTTTTTTTGCAACAAGCTACCTTAGGTATCGGTGCATCTGAAATTTGTATGCTACCTCTTGAAATATTTGGACTGCTTAATTGAGCTGTTAATGCAATATTTCTCTGCTATGACTAATGTGATTATTTTACGAAAACAAAATAAGATCTCACAACTTTAAATGTGGACCTCCAAATAATGACATATATGATAGAGAGACTTTATAAAATCAAAGAGTCAACTAATAAAAAAATGAGATAAAAAATGAGCAAAATAGATTTAGTCAAGATTGGGTGCTATCTTTCATTATTTTTTTATAATCTTATAATTATTATAAAAAAATAAATTTATAATTTTATAATTTGACATATAAGTGATTATTTTAATTTTATAAATAATATTATATTTTAACTGATGAATTTTATTATAAATATCAATATATTTTTTATATAATAACTATAAATTTATTTTAATTTATTTATTTTTTAAATTATATTTAGTGTAAAAAATAATTAATTATATATATTAATTATCTATTAATAGGAAAAATTAAAAGACTCTTAAAATAATTTATTACATGTGAATACATTTAAAATTTGTAAATTCTCTTTTAGTAAAAATTTAAAAAAAGATGATGGGTTATTTTAATTAACCACAATTTCGATCTTACAATAATTATTCTCACTCTAGTCTTTATCGATTGTGGATATTTTTGAAAACAAATCAAATTTTTATCGATAATTATTATTAAATAGTTAATACTGATAACTGTATTTTATATAGTTATTTTCATCTATTTTATTAATTATAAGTGCTATGTTTTTGATTTTTTTGGTTAATTTTAGTTAAATAAATTAAAATTCACTGTTTATGTGTTAAGGAATATATTTTTAAGAAAATTAAATAATTTGATTCGAAAATGTACTTGCAAATTTATGTCCAAAAATATATTTTCAAATAAAAGAGTGCTTAAATTGCAATTTATAAAAGTCGAAAATATAATTTAAATTAAAATCGTGCTTAATTTTAATTATTAAAAGTTTAAAATTTAATTTAAATTAGAAAAAAGGCTTAATTATAATTAAAAAAAGTTTAAAATGTAATTTGTGGGTCAAAATGTAATTAATAAAATTTATTTTTTTTGCGTAGGGGAGAAGAATCCCACGCGCCATTCAACCCGACAAAAGCGATTGGGTGCAGGTTTTCTCGTTCACGCCGCTCGGTGCATTGAGTGAGGCCCACCTATCGTGCAGGCCAGCGTGTAGGGTGGGACACACGTGTCTGACGCGTTTTCAAGGCATTATTCCGTGTGGTCGATTCACATGGGCCCAGTTATACAACCAATCGAATGATGCCACGTGTCCCACCATTCTTTGCAGCCAATCATGTACTGACATATGTCAAGGTTCGGTGAGTGCGAAAATGCAAGATCATGCACACGTTCCAGCCATTGTCCCCCACGTTCTCGCGCCTCTAATCCCGTGTGGCATTTCCGCATGCGCCCGTCCTTGATAGCCAGTGATATGCTACCATGTGTCCCACTTTAGATTTCAACGAATCATATTACGACATGTGATAACGTGAATTGAAAAAAGAAACAGCGAGGCGCACGTTCCCCAATTTTGTGTTTTTGATACCAGTTTTTTGTTTTCGATACTTTTTGTCCCCCACACATAATATTTAATTATTTTCTCCATACATATATTTTCCCCTGCATATTAAAAATATATATTTTTAAATGTATTTTTTTAGAAATTTGATGTTATAAATAGGGGATATTATGATAGAGTAAAAAAGTTTTGGGAGTTTAGAGTTTGAGATTTTTAGTAGTATTCGGGGGTGGACTGTGGAACACGCAGAAGCCATTTTTGGCTTCTGTTGTATTCTACGTGTGCCAAATATTTACGATCCGAAATGATTTAATTTTCTTTTGTTCTTCATCTCATTTTCCTTAACTGTTGTAATTTTAATTTAAATTTATGAAGTAATTTAATTTTTCTAGGGTTGTATTTGATCTAAATTTATGAAGCTTTGATTTTAATTATTTTTGAACGATTTATAAGACGTTCGATTTGTTTATTCTATTTGTGCTTAATGCTTTTGATTATTTACGAATTTTATCAAATGATCTGTGGCACTTAAATAAACTTGGAAGAGGCTTTTTTGTGTATATTGCTCATGAATAGAATGACATGTATGATGAAGGATATGAATATACCCTAATTGTATGTGTGATCATTTGAGAACTTAGAACGTAATAAATCTTGGTGAATTTAATTCTCATAGGAATATAGTGAATTAATTTAGCGAGGTGTGTCTATACGGAGTTCGAAAGGGATGTATGGATAAAATTAGAAGTTTTCGGTTGACAAATTAAATGTACTAAAAAAATATAAATCAAGAGAAAATAACATGATTCGAGTGGATTAATTTGGTGAAAAACTGCAATCATAGATTTCTTTTATTTTGTTGTTAAACTTTTTTCTTAAACTTTTTCCAAATCAACGATCGTTTTGGATAAAATCAGAGAGACAACAAATACCATATCCATAAATGTGTGCGATAGTATACAATAGTAAGTTTTTGAAACATAAATGTGATGAGTGCATTGTCCGAAAAATGCTTCAACCAAATATTGATTTTGTTTGGGAAAATACTTACTTTTCTTCGTATAAGAGAATTGAATTGTTTTATCATATCTTTCTTGTTTAGGTATGAATTTTTCATTTCTTATTATTTTATGATTCACAAATATGTTATAATTATTGATCAAAATTATTGTATTAGGTTTTGCTATCAAAGATACATTATACACAACATATTATCTCTTACCTATAGATTTATAAATCCTTTTATAATATCTTGGTAGATAGTTGTATGGAAAGAGCTTTAACAATGTGTAACGATATGTTTGATAAACAAGATGATCATATTAAATGGTTAATACCATATCCATTGGAGTATATTTTTAAACATTTTAAGATATATATTTTTTATGTAGACGAATATAGTTTAATATTAAAGTACATCATATTTTAAGTCTAATGTTATTTAATTTTAAAATTAAATGAAGATGACATTGAATGTTGGGGACTTTTGAACCATTTTGGCATTGGTATTACTTTTTAAATGAAGTTCATGAGAGCATGCTCATGTAAGTATTATTTCATTTTATTATTCAATTATTTCTTATTAAATTTATTTTTATAATTGATTGATCATTATTACTTTAATTCACAAATGATTATATCAACAATATTACAGATGTCCTATTATATCATACAATAACTTAACATGCATCGATACAAAATATTTCGATAAGTATAAAATGAAAAAAAATATTATTTAATATTAGTTATACTCAAGTACATTTTATCACAAATTTATATTGAGCAACCACACAACATCTCATATAATTTTAAGCGATGAAATATATAAAAGAAATCTTTACCAGTATTAATGCATCAGTTATTGATATGAAATGTTATCATAATTTTATATTAATTATAAGTTTTATTTTTTTATGAAAAAAATTTCAACAGTACTATTTTGTTAATATTTTATAGTTCCGGAGTAATATAGTATACAGTTAAGTACAACTTAATGAATTAAAGGATGAGTGGGTGACATCATTCTTGCCAATATTTCATGGAGGTCCAAGTAAATATAGTATAGCAAATTGTATAATGTTAAAGTGTATTCAAACTAATTAAGTTGAAGGCATTTAAATTAATACTTATTAGTTAAATATTTTGATTTTCATTTGATAGATTAGGTTTATTTTAAATATAAATGTCTTACTTTGAATATTCTTACAACAAATGCATCCAAACTTTATCCTAAAATTTAATTTTTTTTTGCCCTTTTTAAAAAATTCCTCTCAACTTTAAAAATTGACAAAAATAACTTATGTTTTTTTAAATCTAGTTGGTTTTTAAAAAAGTCGGAAAAAATTTAATCAGTTAAAAAAATGGGCGAAAAAGTTTTCATCTGTTTATATTTCATCAGTTTTCCTATGCTGGTGAAAATTTTCATTTTGGCAGGTTAAAAACTAACAAAATCAATCTTTTTGTTGTAGTGTTCGATCTTTTGGTCGACATCCTTTTTTATTTTTATTTTTTAGTTTTTTTATGTACCAATAAATATTTAAATGTCTAATTTCTTGCGTTGATAATTGTATTATGTATTAATTTTACCTCTACTCTTAGATTGTTATTTTAATCAATATTAATTATGAAAATATATACAAATCATTCCTATCTTTTTAATGAAAAGGTTGGGAATTAAATTTACTTAATGTATTTACAAGATATCTATACTAAGTTGCAATACATGTATAAATATAGAAGAAAAGGAATCTGCTTTTCCTAAAAGTGTTTTTAAGAAACAATATATTAGTTGCATACAACTAATATACAGCTTATAAAGTATATTAGTTGCATACAACTAATATACCTTTTAGTGATTTATTAACACTCCCCCTCAAGTTGGCGCATAGATATCAATCATGCCCAACTTGCTTAGTGAGTCATATAATGACTTCTTGGAGACTCCTTTGGTAAGTATATCTGCAAGTTGCTCTTCAGTGGGAACAAAAGGAAAACTAATAAGTTTGGCATCTAACTTCTCTTTTATAAAGTGACGATCAACCTCTACATGCTTAGTGCGATCATGTTGTACTGGATTTTGTGATATATCAATGGCTGCCCGATTGTCACAATACATCTGCATAGTATTTTTGAGTTCGAAACCCAAATCTAATAACAAAGTTCTTATCCACAGAAATTCACAAACCCCATGAGCCATACCTCTGTATTCTCCGCCTCAAAGACTAGATCGTGCCACCACTTTCTGCTTCTTACTTTTCCATGTAACCAAATTTCCTCCCACAAAGGTGAAATAACCCGATGTTGACTTTCTATCCGTAATACTTCCCGCCCAATCTGCATCTGTGAATCCACAGACTTCAAGAGGATTGTTGTGCTTAGAGAACATTACTCCCCT
Organism: Hippophae rhamnoides; assembly: GCA_033030585.1. Taxonomy (NCBI): domain Eukaryota; kingdom Viridiplantae; phylum Streptophyta; class Magnoliopsida; order Rosales; family Elaeagnaceae; genus Hippophae; species Hippophae rhamnoides. The sequence continues at coordinate 54,524,234 of CM065432.1, forward strand.
TCCTGGAGCCGATTTCAAATACCTTAAAATTCTCAAAACAGCATTCATATGGTTCTCACTTGGATTGTGCATAAACTGACTCACCACACTTACTGCATATGCAACATCTGGTCTAGTATGAGCTAAGTAAATCAAACGTCCAACCAATCTCTGATAGCGGGCTCGATCAGTTGGTATTTGATCTGGATATTCTGCTAAACCATGGCTTTGTTCAATAGGAGTATCAATAGGTTTGCAATCCAACATACCTGTCTCTGTTAGCAGATCAATAATGTACTTCCTTTGACAAAGATATATCCCTTCTCTTCCCCTGGCTACCTCAATTCCTAAGAAGTACTTTAGTTCACCTAAGTCTTTCATTTCGAATTCAGAGGCTAGCTGTCTTTGTAATTTATCCATCTCAATAGTATCATCACCAGTGATTACCATATCATCAACATAAATGATTAGAGTCAAGTACCTTCCCTCGTTGATGTTTGACAAACAGAGTGTGGTCTGAATTACTCTGTCTGTAACCAACCTTTTGCATGAATTGTGAAAATCTTCCAAACCAGGCTCGAGGGGATTGCTTGAGGCCATACAAAGACTTCCTCAATTTGCATACAAAATTACCAGGAGAATCAACTACATACCCAGGTGGAAGACTCATGTACACCTCCTCGGCTAATTCTCCATGAAGAAACGCATTCTTGACATCAAACTGCCGAAGTGGCCAGTTTAGGTTAGCAGCAAGTGAGAGCAGAACCCGAATCGTGTTCATTTTGGCAACAGGAGCAAAAGTCTCATCGTAATCTACACCATACGTTTGAGTAAACCCTTTTGCTACAAGACGAGCTTTATACCGATTTACGGATCCATCACCATTATGTTTTATAGTAAACACCCATCGACAACCAACTGCCTTTTTCCTTGTGGTGGTGACACAAGTTGCCAAGTATCGTTCTTCTTTAATGCATCCATCTCTCCATCCATTGCCTTCCACCATATTGGATCTCCCAGCGCATCCTGCACTTTGTTAGGTACTGATACACCATATATTTTATTCACAAATGATTTGTATGACTTAGATAATCTTTTAGTGGACATGAAATTGGCTACTGGGTATTTTGATTTTGCATGAATATTTGGTTCATACCTTTTGGCTGGTTGACCTCGAGTAGACCTATTTGGTAACACATACTGTCCAACATTAGACTCAATGTTATTAGTATCAGTAGGTGTGCATACCTCAGACGAGTGACCTTCATGCACTGTGGAGTTGTTGATCAAGGGTAGGAGTAACACCCGAGGTACGATTCTGTCTTCAATGTCATTTGATGTAAGTGAGTTTGGTGCTTGGATACTTGAAACATCCGCAATGATCGGATGCAATGAAATAGAAGTCTCATCCGGTCTCATTGAAACATCGATTGGTGACTCACCTAACGCCTCCCTTCACCATGATACGCTTCTTCAAAATATGTATTCTCCCCCGACGAGCAAGATCAAAGTGAGGAAAAATAACTCATGTCCTCAAAGAAGGTAACATCCATAGTAACATAATACTTTCTGGTTGGTGGATGAAAGCACTTGTACCCTTTTTGATAACTTCCATAACCAACAAACACACATTTAATTGCCCGAGCATCTAATTTAGAACGTTGATTTTTAGGAACATGCACAAAAACCACACAACCAAATACTCGAGTGGGAAGATTATGAAAGGATGATAAGGATACGTAAGATGCGAGAATCAAATGGGATTTTTCCGTTAAGGACACTAGACGAGACGATTGATGAGATGGGCGTAAGCACGTACAACATCACCCCAAAGATATTTTGGCATATAAGCACTAAATAAGAGTGCACGAGCCATATCAAGTAAATGACGATTTTTTCTTTCGGACACTCCATTTTGTTCCTGTTTGTGGACAAGTAGTTTGGTGAATAATCTCATTTGTTTTGAAAAATTGTTGAAAAACATGATTAACATATTCCCCATTGTCGTAATCGAGGATTCGAATGATGCCATTATATTGTCTCTGAACAAATGTATGAAAATTTTGAAAAACAGAAAAAACTTCATCTTTTGTTCTAATAAGAGAAATCCACGATAACCTTGTACAGTCATCGATAAATGAAACAAAATATCTCATACCCGATATGGTGGATTCTTTAGATGGTCCCCAAACATCAGAATGAATTAATTCAAAAGGAATAGTACTTTTATTAGAAATACTAGGAGAATAAGTAACACGATGGCTCTTGGCCAAAACACAAGTCTCACAATGCAACACAGTCTCACTAACACCAATAAATAAAGTAGGCATGGTTTTTTTCATAAGACTAAAAGACGGATGCCCTAAGCGGCGATGCCACAACCAAATTTCACTTAGCTTATCAGAACTAGAAATCAATGCAGTGCTTGCCCGTGCTCCTGGTTTCTCCCCTCCGTAGTTCTGATCCAAGCGGAACAATCTGCCCCTCAGATACCCCCGACCAATTATTTCCCTGGTAAGAAGATCCTGAAAAATCACATACATAGGATAAAAGGTTACAAAGCATTTAGACTCAATATTCAACTGTGGGACAGATATTAAGTGATGAGATAAGTCAGGTACATATAAAACATTATGAGTCAGAAAGATGGAGTGATATGAATCGACCCCGTCCTAAGACAGAAAGGCCTCACCATTAGCATTTGTAACATAAGACATCAAAGGGGAGATAACTTATTATTAAAAAAGATTTATCATAAGTCATATGATCGTATGCACCAGAATCAATAATCCAAGTATTAGACCCAACAGAGTGAGAAACATTTAAGGTCATACCAATCTTACCACGACCACTATTGAAGCCGTAGGGATACCTCCACATTCCAAAGGATGATTCTGTCCATAGTAGTCTGGTTCTTGGACAATTTGCACTACATCTGCTTTTGCTTTAGAACGAGGCACCTGTTGTTGTTTTGGTTTCAAGTGTGGATATAGTTTCCAACACGTTTCACGGAGATGTCCCTGTTCATTGCAATAAGAGCAGAGAGAACGAGGGCGATTGGGAAAGCTTGGTGAAGGGCCCTGCTGATGAGATGAAATTGAGTTTGGCTGCTGGAGGAAAGGTGCCTTTGATTTAGCTTGAATGGCTAGGCTTGATACTTCAACATGTGTCTGATGAAGACTCTCTTGCTGAGATTCGTCTTTACGGATGTATGTAAAGGTTGTAGTCAAGCTCGGAGGATCCGACATTCGAAGTAATTCGCCTTTAGCACTATTATGTTTTATATCAAGGCCTCTTAAGAAAGCATGTACTGCTCAAGCTCCTTCTCTTCTCGGTACCACGTAAGATCTTCTCGATTTTTAATTTTGCATGGGCGTTTACGGTCGATTTCAAATTTCATACATTTTTCACTTGGTAAAAAAAGAGATACTTTGGCTTCATTTTTGCCGCACGCCAAAGAAATTTTGCACACGAAGTTCGCTTAACTTGAATAAAGTCAGACTCATTTGTATAAAGATCGCTTAAGGTATTCCATATACCCTCAGCAGTTTCACATTCCTCCACCATTTGTAATATATCATCAGTGATTGCTCTAAATAGGACTGACATGACAAAGCCATCATCATCTTCCCACCGAGTGTAGGCTTCTATATCATCTTGACTAGGAGCTCTAATTGATCCAGATACATGCCCCATCTTATGCATTCCACGAAGATAAACAGACATAACTTTTTTCCATGTTCGAAAATTTGTACCATTAAGTTTAGTACCCCCGAAAGAACCAATTTCTGAACTCTTAACGGAAACTTCAAAATTTGGAACTTCATGAATTCTAGAAACTTGATGTTGTCTGGAATCTTCCATTGAAATAATAATAACAAGTATATTGTGCAGCGGAATAATAATAATAATAATTTTTTTTTTTTGGGCTGATAAATGGGCTGTTTGAATGTTCGGTGCTAATGGGCTTGGAGCAGATGGGCTAGGATTAGATGGGCTTGGATTAGATGGGCTAAGAGCTGATGGGCTTGGAGCTGATGTGTTAGGGTTGAAATTTGAGCCCAGGCTAGGGTTGGGTGAACCCATCGAGCCGGGCTAGGGTTGGGTGAGCCCAGGTTGAACCAGGCTGAGGTGGTGGCCCAGGCTAGGGTTGGTGATTGGGCCGAACTGGGCTAGGAAACAAAGTCCAATTTCACGAATCTTAAAAAAAAAAAAAATTGAAGTGATGGGCTAGGGCTATTAATGTTGCTCCTCAGTTTCGTTCTTAATTTCTCCCAACAGAGTGTAATTTCATTGTTACTGGAAAAACAAAAAAAAAAATCAGAAGATGTAAGAAACGGCACACCAGGGGGTGAACGGTTCGTCACGGCGGGCGGTGCGGGGCCGAACCCGCGCACGTGGCGCTGGGATCGAACGGCGCGTTGCAGTGCGCGGAGTCGAATCTGCGCGCAGGGCGGGCTGACGGCGTAGTTTAAGAAACTGCACACCAGGTTTCGGTTAGACGCTGCGCAGGGTTCCTTGTGGGCTGAGCTGCGCACAGGGTCACGAGCTGTCGGCGCGGGGCTAGAACGTGGGTTTGAACGGCGCAGAGCTGCGCGGTGAATGACACCTGACGGTGTGGGGCTTCGCAGGTCGAATCCGCGCAGCCGCGCGTGAATGACACCGGCCAACAGCCGCTGGGACGGCGCGGACGACAGATTCTGCAATCGGCAGCCGCGAGCTAAACAAAGGCGAGAATACGGCTGGCGTTAGGCAAGACGGCAGATCGCGGTGCTTCTATTCAGAAACCGGTAAAATATATATTTTTTGTTTTTGTTTTTTTTTTCTCTTTTCTGCTCTGATACCAAATTAAATTTACTTAATGTATTTACAAGATATCTATACTAAGTTGCAATACATGTATAAATATAGAAGAAAATGAATCTGCTTTTCCTAAAAGTGTTTTTAAGAAACAATATATTAGTTGCATACAACTAATATACAGCTTATAAAGTATATTAGTTGCATACAACTAATATACCTTTTAGTGATTAATTAACATTGGGTTTATTCAATTCATTTATGAAAAGATATTATTTATATTAAAATAATCATTTTTCGTATAGAGATTATATTGTATATATATCTTATATCAATTCAAAAAATAGTTTACATATAAGTTATTTTTACTAAAACAAATCTAAAAATATTTATTAGGTTAGATCAAGTCATGTATCTCGTGTTAAACATAATTACCTTCTAAGATAAAATAAAAATATTAACTAAATAATTTCATTTGTTTTTTTATGTTATATTAGACTTATTTATCAAATAAAATTATATAAATCTTATTAATATTATATCAAATCACTTATATTTATATTATATTTAGATTATATTACTCACAAAATAATTTTTATCGTAAATTATTCTTAAATAAAAAATTAATTAATTAATTTTTATTGTAAATTATTCTTAAATAAAAAATTAATTAATTAATTTTTATTATAAATATTTTTATTGTAAATTATTCTTAAATAAAAAATTAATTAATTATTCTTAAATAAAACATTTATATTTAAAGTCTTTATTTTTAAATTATATTATTATTACTCGATAATTAATAATATTATATTATATATTTACGAAAATTTGAGTTAGATATTCGTCCAAAAACTAATATGGGGTAATTATTATACATAGTGAGTTAACATGATAATTTTTGTTTGAATATATATTTTTGTAAGTTTAATTATATTTATAAATAATACTATATTATATCAATTAATTTTTATATAAAATTTATTATAAATAATTTTTTTCAATATATATCTATATATGATAATATCAATAATTCAATATAGAGTTATAAATTGGTTTGGACTGGGAACAATATGCATGTATATGTATAACAATATGCAATAAATAGAGATTATAAAGAGTGTAGTTGTTTTTATCCATTGGATTAATTTTTTGAGATTCAAAGATCCATAATTCTTTTAAATTTTAACATGCTATCAAAAATTCTATCAATTTAATTAAACTTTTAAAATTAGAAATGTTAGTTATATGTCTTCGTTATTTTCTATATGGCTAGTTTGTCTCAATGCACATACTTTCCGGGTGGTTCCCATTCTGTTAACCAATATTGATGTGAAACAAATATCATAAAGACTTGGTTCTCCTTTTTCTTTATAAGAAAGTTGTTATTTCTACCTTGCAACATCAACATAAATTGATACATATGTCGACCTTCTAATTAATAACAATAGCATATAACATAGAGATGGAGGTGATATAAAATAATTATTTGCTATTCTTGTAATAGCTTAAATTTTTGACGAGATTAACTTTATAATAAATTCTAATAATTATATCATTTATTTTTATCTCACTATTCAAACAAATTAACATTATAATAATCTATTATTTTCATTAAATTAAATTCATATTATTATTTTTATTTTAATTATATTTTCATTGTTAAAACTAAATATGACTTAAATGTACTAAAATTTACTTTAGATTTCTTGATCATTCAGCCTTACAAATTACAAACTTTGACAAGGCATCTCTTATGATAGTTATACGAAAAAGGACCAAACCTTGCTTTTTCTAGTAACATATCAACAATGATTGAGACAGAAATCAACAAATAGTTGCAACTTTGATGACTCTATGAAAATAGAGTCGTTAGCGTACTTTTTCACTTAATATTTACTTGTTTTATTTAATAAATAGTATTTGTGTGGTTAAAAAAATTAAAATATAAACTTTTTATTGAAAAAGGACAAAAATATAGTTTTTGGGATTTTTCTAGAATTTGTATGGATTTTTTATGAATTTTTAACACAGGACCAATCAGAAGCTACCACGTGGCATGCCACACAAGCATAGGAGCTGACTGAGTAAGCCACTTGGATACCACAAAAGCACGGAGAGTGAATCACGTTGCGCCGCGTGTGAGGAGGAGAAACATGCGCCACGTGTCAGCATGGCGTTCAATCCGAGTTCTAAAATCAGTCAATGCGCTATGACACGTGTCACGACGCTATTGCTCGAAGCGTTCCACCCGTTGATGAGAAAAAACCGGCATCGCCGATCCTGCCAATACTTTGGTTTTATATTTATAAAACTCTCGCAAGTGCACGAATCATTTCGTAGAAAATGATAAGTATACTCCCAAGGTCGATCTAAGGAAGGAATGTATGTGGTTTTTAATTTATTATTCAAACTTTTAAAAACGAAATTAAATCCTAAACATCCTGTCACGATATTTTGGGTTTTTTGTGTTTTTACTCTAATTACAGAAAATTAAACATAGATTCAATAAACATTCATGCAAATTTTATCTTTTATAAATAGTGGAGTATTTATGGATATAATAACTAAGTTAATTATGCTTGCTCGTATTATTTAGGTTATTAAATATATGAATTGATATTTATTGATTCTCCCTTTTTTGTATGAATACCACCTTTGGTGGGGTTAGATATTCTTTGTTAACTAAACAAATCAATTAACACCTATGGGTGTGGTTGATAACTAATTTGGTTAATTAAATTAATTCCTTTTTCTAAGAGATTGAAAATGAACCATTTAAATGCCACCTTTGGTGGGGTTAGACAGTTTAAACTTTATTCAAGGTGTCCAAATTAAACCTAAGAATTTAGTTATCCGAGTACTAACTTTCACGTTTTAAAATCACTACCGAAAACATGTCGTCAATACATTTTCAGATAATAATTCTTATAAAAACTTTTGAAATAGAGCTTCACTCTAACTACGGGGCGATTGTACCATCAAATGAAAGAGCACTACTCTAAATCGAATCGATAACTAAACCTTAAAATCTAATTTTCGTGTTTAAGTTTGTAATGAAAAATAATATATTTCTCTCTAACATTCTTAATATAAAATCATGAATAAAAATAAAATCAATTCATTTTAGAGATTTTTACCTATTTAATATTTCGCAAGCATAACAGCGTCATTATTACATCATGTTTACTAAATGACAAAGACAGCTTAAATTTAACCACAGACAAATTAAATATAACATGTAAGAATAAAGCATAAAAATAATCAGAAGAAAATAAAATCCTTACGTAACTTCGACGCTTATTCCCGCTTTGGAAAAACTCCAAGCGGAATTTGCACTCCCATTTATTGAATCAAAGAGCTAAAATATTACAAAAACATAACTAGTTCTTCCAAAAAAGGGAAGAACTCTAAATCTAAGAGAAATTAACTAAGAAAAACTAAAAACTAAGAAAACATAAGAAAAACTAAAGAATCCTAAAAATCTAAGAAAAGAGAGAAAAGAATGTATTTGGAGGTGTTTTTTGGTGTATTTTGAAGTGAAGGGAAGGGGGGTATTTATAGGTGAGGATGGAGAGAAAAAATGAGTAAAAAAATGTTAAAAAAATGTAAAAACGCGTAATGGAAATGCTGACGTCATGGGGTGGCTGCACGTGAAAAATGAGTGTCGGCGCGCGCGGATGAACAGTAACCCGTGCGCAGTGCTGCGCGCATGAACAGTAACCCGCGCGTAGTTTGGGGCGGAGCTGGGTGCTGGGGCACGGCGGCGCGTTTTTCTCCTTTTTGACATTTTTGACCCATTTTGTCCAATTTTTCCATATTTGTCGACCTTTACGCATTTATTTATTAATATATTTGTGATGTATTGCTTCCAGTATTCCTCTTTGAGTCTTTAAATTGCATTTTTAAGCCAAAATACCTGAAAAACAATAAAAATACCCGTAATTCCGAAAAAGACAAATTAATTTAAATATATATAATAAAACATATAAATATATATATTTTTAATCAATTAATTTGCATAAAATCATGGTTATTTTAGTGTTTTTTGAGCACTCATCAGTGCACCACGCCATCCTTTCCCACGAATCACGTCGCGCCACATGGTGCTGACTCGGCGAAAGTTGACTCGGCGAAGGTTGACTCTGATCGGTTTCCCCTACCACGAGTCTCTCTCTGATTCGCAAAATAAACTTCTAATGCCACGTGTCACTCTGTGATTGGCTAAAAGTGTCAATTTTACTTGTTTTGATCGTAGCCCTTGATTTGAAGCTGATCGGACGGTTCAAATCGCACCTGAGCTTTATTTAAGCCCCTAATCACTCCATAAACCCTAATTTGCCTCCATTATCATAATTTTGGTTAGTTTTTAGAGCTAAAAAGAGAAAACAATATAGAAAAATTGAAAAAATGACACAATTTTGGTGAAGATTCAAGACGAAATTAATTCTACAATTTAAGAGATTGGTTGTATTTCTTTTTCTACTCTTTTCTTTATTAATTTTATGTATTTATTTATGAAAATATGAGCTTTATGAACACAATTATGTGTAATTAATTTATTAATCTAGGGATCTTATGAACCCAATTTTCACCATGTGATGATCTAATATTTTTTCTCAATTATAATATTAATTTAATTATATTATTTAATCTGATTTTTATGCTATTAATTGTTTGGCCAACAATTTATCTATAGAGACAATTAAATAGATTTGAGAAAATTATTTAATTATTTGTCTTGATTAAATAACATGCATAGTTTCTAGGTAGAGATGTATGATTTTTATGTATGTGATCTATAATTGATAAACTTAATGAGTAGTATACAATTTAATTGGCATGAGAGTGTGATTAAATTAATTAGTTTACTTGAGAGAGGAATACATGCTAGGTTAGATTCAATTAATCATGTAATTAATTGATATTATATTGGGAGGATTTTAGTGATTCGCATGTTTAGAAAATTGGGGGATTAAGTATTCCTAGATATTTTCTCATATATCTTTTTAGTCACAAAATCTGATTTAATTAATTATTGTTATTTACTTTTAATTATTTTAATTTTACTTCTTAAGATATAAAAACACCAAAAAATTGATTTTTATTATTTTTAGTTTTAAAAATTAGTTTCTAAAAAAATAATCTTTGTTGGAATGATCTTTATTTATTATTATATTACTTGTTACGATACGTATACTTGCGTATTTATTACACACACAATTTATGTGGCGATCAAACTTCAAGTCATGGTGTTGGAAATTAAAGAACCTTTTTTCTTGTGTTAGTTTTTTGAGTCTTCATCGTTCTATATGACTAGTTTGTCTCGGTGTAGTTGGTATAATTTTCTTATGATTTCTATTATATTTATTATTGTTGTGCATCAAATATCTTAAAGATTTGGTTCTCCTTTTTCGTTATAAATTACATGTTTTTATCAAGTTTTTCTTTATCTTTTGTATCATCAACATAATTTGATAGATATGTAGAACTTCTAATTAATAGTAACGCATAAAACATAAAAATAGATGTGTTATTCATTAGTTTAAAGTATATTTATACCAATTATTACCAAATCAACACTTATTCTAATTTCAATGAATAATTTCTATATAAAGATAAATTGAAATGTATTTTGTTCTTGCTTTATAAATTCATGAGTCAACTAAGAACTAAGAAAAATTGAGCAAAATAGATTCAAAATAGAACTTCTAATTAATAGTAATGCTTGATATTAATGGCATCAAATGAGTTCAAAAGACCCAATTCATCTCGCTCTTCTTAAATAAGCTAGCTCGCCTACAAGGGGAATTCATTTAATAAAATATCTTTATTAATGATATAATTTTTATTATTATAATAATATCATTATGAAAAATTATAATTAAAAGTTATAATTTTTTTATGAAAATGTAGTCGAAAAATAATATTTTTTCTAACATTTTTGTTTTTAAACAAAATTATAAATATATTTTTATCTTTTGTTTTATTTTTTAAAAGGGTAAATATGTCAAATATTAAGTTACTTTAATTCATTTAAAAGTGAATTTAGCAAAGTTGAGTTGAGCTTGACTTACATAAAATTTAGATGAGACAAGTTTAGATATAGTTCACCTAAGATGAGTTGAATCTATACATGTTAGACCAACTCAACTCATTTGACACATTTAAATGCTACCTTGCACAATTCATCTACCTTACTTGACACTAATAAAAGCTAAAATGCATGGATAAGAATGAGAAGAATTTTTCCATTTTTTCCACAAAACTTATTAAGACTTTTAGGTTAAATTTGAAATTATTTCTTGTTTATATTCATTTTAATTGCTTTTAAAAGGACACAACACATTTAATGGTGCTTTAAAAATTTTTCTCACTAGTATTAGTGTTTTAATGAAAAATTAATAATACGAGTAGTATAATACAAGTTCCATTTCTAAATATTTTTTTAAGGTTAGAAAAACTGCAATATTACAAAATATTGTTACATGTAGCAGTATATAACTAATACAATTAAAGGAAAATTATTTGGAACCTTATGGACACTTTTTCTCTCCCCATTTTGTTTTTTGAAAAATTCACACTTATTTTCAACAATACCCCACTTGAATTTTTTAAAAAATAGTTTTCTTCTAGAAACTAATCAAAATATAAGATTGTGCATAAACAAAAAGTGTTTATCGACTTGAATTTTTGCACAGTGAGGATGCTTTAAAATACACATACAACCTTTTCCAGGTGTAGTTCATAAAGTTCATACTGTACGACCATGCATGTCTTTCTTAGTATAGTGAATACTCTAGTAAATTTTGCATAAAAATTTCATAGGAAACATGCATTTTTCCACGTTCACATGAGTAAGTCTATCAAGAGTACTCTTGTAGCTATATATTTGAATCCATTCCACATAAAATATAAAACTTATTAAGAGTTAATACTTAACTCATCTTTATGTCGCTTCAGGATATGCTTATAATAATATGAAATATAACTTAAAATAGCACGATTCATTCCATATCACTTCATGAGTTGTCATTACCCATTGAACTTATTTCTTGGGATCTCCAGTCTATAATTTGAGTTTCCATCATGAGTAACTCATCACTCTAAAGGCTGTTCCATTTCTTTTGAGGTTTTGAAAACCTTTTCTCTATCTAGTACTTTATTCAAAGGATTAGCCAAGTTATTATCAGTACGTACATGATCCACTCTTTCAAATTCTGTAGAGACAAATTCTCCAACAATATTGTGCTTATAATGTATCTGTCATTTCTTTTCGTTGTAATAAAGGTTCTAAATCTTTGCAATAGCCACGGTACTATCGTCGTGGATCAAGATAATTGAAATAAGTCTTTCTCATTGTTAATGTATATATAGTAACATATTAATGTACATATATATCTACTAATGTATATCTACTTACTTTAGGGATATCTATATTTAATTACTTTAGGCATATCTATTTTACTTGTAATTCCTATATAAAGGAACCATGTGTATTCATTTGCATCATAGAATAGAATACAATCATTAAGTATTTCTAACATGGTATGAGAGTTGGGCCTAGTCTCTATGTGCTTGGACCTAATTGGGCTCTACCACAGTCTCACCGTGACGCTAATGTCCACCTTTGTCCACCGTGTGGAGGGAGTCCTTGTCCCAATAAGATCTCATTAAGTTAAGAGTTGCCCAAGCTTATAAGCAGCATTGTTCCTAGTCAATGTGGGACAAAGACTCCCTCCATATGGCGAACAAAGGTGGACATTAGCGTCACGGTGAGACTGTGGTAGAGCCCAATTAGGTCCAAGCACATAGAGACTAGGCCCAGCTCTGATACCATGTTAGAAATACTTAATAATTGTATTATATTCTGTGATGCAAATGAATACACATGGTTCCTTTATATAGGAATTACGAGTAAAATAGATATGGTTTTTGGTTAATGCATCAATCTCTTCTTTCATTGCAATCTGCCAAAAAGGGTTAGTAGATGTCTCACGATAGGTGTGAGGCTCATGAAGTGTAGCAAGGGTAGTGTAACAATGATAGTCAAGTACATGTGTAGGAATGGATCTTACCCGAGTTGAGTGGCGAGGTGGAATGTCTTGTGGAGGATCTTCAGGCGGAGCAAGAGCATGGGACCTATGTTCAAGGTAGGATAGCTCGTTATCAACCTGTTCTTTTACAACTTGTCTAGGATAATCATCAAAAATATCTGAAGATTGAATAGTGAAGTCCATAGGTGGATTAGAAGTATCTTTAGAAAGAACAAGAGACTCATTTGGAAATATTTTTAAAAAATTTGAATTAGTTAGGGAAGAACGAAAGTGAGAAAGTTCAACAAATAAGCAGTGTTCCCAAAAGACAACATTTCGGGAAACACGAAGACGATGTGAGACAGGATCATAGCATTGAGATTGATTGTCACTTTATTTGCTTTCATCTTGTCCATGGTACTCTCAAGCTTTTCTCCATTTCCTCCAACGATCAACTTGCAGATATCTTTACTAAGGAACTTCCCAAAGGACGCACTCGTAATTTGGTTGACAACCTCAAGTTGGGCTCACATCCACCTTGAGTTTGAGGGGGAATGTTAATGTATATCTAGTAACATATTAATGTATATATATATCTACTAATGTATATCTACTTACTTTAGGGATATCTATATTTAATTACTTTAGACATATCTATTTTACTTGTAATTCCTATATAAAGGAATCATATGTATTCATTTTCATCACATAATATAATACAATCATTAAGTATTTCTAACACCCATAAAAGGGATCTCACCTAATAGACTTCTAACCAGCCTAATTCCTCACTAGTAGTATTTGGTGTTATCATCTTAGACTCTATCGTAGATTGAGCCAAAATAATCTATTCCTTAGACTTCTATAAAATAACTCTACCAACTATGTTAAATATTTAGTCGCTGGTTGCTTTAGAGTCTTTTGAAAGAGTGTTTAAATCAGCACCATTGTATCCTTCTAGGATAGCAAAAAACTCTGATAATGTAATCCAAGATTCAGTCCTTTTAAGGTATCTCATAACCCTTTCAATAACATTCCAATTCTTTATAATAGGTTAACTGGTAAACCTATATAGTAATCCCATAACATAAGTTGTGTCAAATCTAGTGTAATTAGTAGCATAACGTAAGCTACCAACAATGCTTGCATACTCAGTTTGTCTAACATCGTCTCAGATGTTCTTGAGCAACTTTACACTAAGATTATAAGGAGTATATGCAAGTATTACAAGAACATAATATATAAGCATAAGAAGAAATTTTATTCATTTCAACACTAAGTTTAAACATACTATCAATGACATACCCTTTCTCAATAAAAATATTATTTTTAGTAATTATATACAAATCAACCTCAATTATTTGAGTAGACTCAATCTTGTTGAGAAAATAACATGAGACTGAGTTCCTCTTCAACTCTAAAATATACAAAACATCCCTTGTTTTATATTTATTGTAATTGCTTTTAAATGAACCATGACACTTTAATGGTGTTTTGAAAATTATGCTGATTATTATTAATACTTTAATGAAAAATTAATAATATGAGTAATATAATAAGATAAAAATAATAAATACATGTGATTAGTTTATAGCTTGAAGCTATGTATGCAATTTGTACACATTACCTTCTTAGAAATTTGCTTTTGAATTTATTTATGTCTTTTAAACTTTTAAATATAATATCTTTCAAGTAACTTATATGATAATTTGATTGTCATGATTTATCAAATTATATTGAAATTATAAATTGGAACGTATATATAATTAATTATATGAATTCAAGTAACTTAAGCTAAATAAAAATATATTTGTCAAAAAAAAAATAAAAATATATTTGTCAACTTTTTGATGAACTCGCAAGCCATGATAAATTAGGTGAACTATCTCATAAGCTAAATAAGTTAAGCATTCTCAACTCATCTACTTAGCTATTCATTTGAAATCATTGTGTATTAATATTAAGACAATCACATATTTTTCTTAATACATTAAGGAATCCATAATAAAACTTCACATTATTTTACCATTTAAATTAAACTATTAATATATTTTAGCAATGTAAAGGATTAAAAACATATTATTTTAATATTGTACATAAAATATATTTAAATTATTAAATAAAGTATTTAAATTTTTGTTGAAAGAACTTATTAAATATAATATAATATATAAAAATACTTTGTGATAACTCCCGTCTATTGTGTATCAATTGCTTTAAACCGTCTAATTAGACATGAAAAAATGACTCAAGGGTTTGTGCAGTTGTTAAAAGTTGATATAACTAATAAATTGAAAATGCAAGAAATACAAAAGGTAGAGTTCAACTTTAAAAATCTTGGTCATTCAACTTTACAAATTGAAATTTTTAACTTGGATGAAGTTATACTCTTATAATATAAATGCAAGAAAGAAAGTTCAAAGATATGGTGCCCAAAATGTGGATTCTTCTTTTTTCTTTGTAAAATACAAGCTTCCACGAAGTTGTTCATTTGATATTTCTGAAAAGAAGGGACGTAAAATCCAAACCTTATCTCTGGCTAAAATACTTGGCTATGACTTACGAATAAAACAATTTTTATTTTGCTAACATATGGTTTTGAAAATTAAAAACTTCATTTTTTTTCTATGACTAGTTTGTCTTAGTATAGTAGGCATATTTTCTTGTGGTTTTCATTATATTAATCATTGATGTGAAGTAAATATTATAAAAGACTTTAGTTCTCCTTTTTTCTTATAAATTACAAGCTTTCATGAAGTTTTTCTCTCTCTTTTTATACATCAATATAATTTGATAGACATGTGAAACTTCTAATTAATATAATACATGTAACATGAGAATGAATGTGTTATTTAGTTTTATGAAATATATTTTCAATCAATCACGTTACTTGTTCTCTTTATCAAATATTAAGTTCTTTTTGAAAAAAATAATAAATATTCTAATCTTATATTTTTCTTTTTCTTTTTGGCCTAAATTACCATATCATCACTTATTCTAATTACAATGAATAATTCCTCCATCGGGATAAATTAAAATATCTTTTTTTCTTGCTTTATAAAGTCAAGACTAAACTAAGAAAAATTGAGCAAAATAGATACACTTAAGCTTAAGTGATACTAATAATGTCTAATAAGTATTTCTATATATATAACTAATTTAAGATTGATACAATGAGATGAGCTGGGAAAACCTAACTCATGACTTAAAATAAACCAACACACATCACTCTTGAACAACTTGTGAGTTCTTTTAACAAAAATATATTTATTAATGGTATAATTTTTATAATTATAATAATATAATTATGAAAAATCGTAATTAAAAAATTATTTTTTGTTTTTTACAAAAAATGTAATTAAAATATAATATTTATTATAATAATTTTATTTTAAAAAAAATTATAAATATATATATTTTTTAAAACAATAAATAAACAAGTTCATAAATTACTTAGTTTAACTCATTTAAAATTAAATTGAGTTGAGATTAGTTGAACTTAACATATATAAAATTTAAATGAGACGAGTTAAGCTATTATACTTCACAAAATGTAAGCTGAACTTATGAATTTTGGATTAACTTAATTCATTTCATACATTTAAATGCTACCTTATAGTGTTTATGTAACTTTCTTACACTAATTAAAGCTAAAATGCATGGATAATAATGAGAAGAATTTTTTCATTTTTTCACTTTTTCACAAAATTGATTAGAATTTTTAGGTTCAGTTGGAAACCATTTCTTGTTTATATTCATTGTAATTCCTTTCAAAAGGATCATAACACATTTAATGATGCTTTGAAATTTTGCTAATTATTTTTAGTGTTTTAATGAAAATTAATAATACAAGTTCCATTTCTAAATATTTATTAATAACTAATAAAATTGTAATATTACAAAAGGTTGTTACATGTATTAGTGTGTAACTAATATAACTAAAGACTAATTAATTGCAAAAATGAACTTCATAAGGGATACTGTTTCTTAATTTGCATTTTCAGTCAAACTAATCTAAGAAGAGTCAAACTCCAAAAATGTGGAGGAACTCTCTAAAGTAGAAGATATATTCTCATCATTCTCTAATGAGTTGTTCCTTTGTGAAGGATACAATAATAGCTTGGGTGGAATTCTTAGGTTTTCAAATCTTCCTTCAAGCATCTTTATGACTTTGTTCATTGAAGGTCTATCACTTGGTCTCAATTGTATACACCAAAGTGCCACTATAATCATCTTTTTTACAAGTTTTGTTTCTTCTTCAGTGACATCATCCCCTAATTCTATGTCGTTTCCTTCACTAAGTTGATCATAAACCCACGAAGGAAAATAAATTTTGCTTAAATTCTCTGTGGTTACATTCAAGTTTTTTCTTTTACTTGCCATTTCCATTAACAACTTTCCAAAGCTATAAACATCAGCTTTAAATGACACCCCGCCAATATTTTTGTAAAATAATTCTGGTGCTATGTATCCAAGGGTTCCTCTTGCAGCTGTTATAGACACAATGCTAGTTTCTAAAGGGCATAATCTAGCTAACCCAAAATCTGAAATCTTAGGAACGAAATTGTCATCTAAAAGAACATTGTGAGGCTTAATATCAAAATGTAGAATTTGCATATCACATCCACTATGAAGATAATCAATACCAGATGCCACTCCTAGTGAAATATCAAATATTATCTTGTAGCTTAAGGAGTTGAGTATTATCTCTTTAGCATTAGGAGAGATGTATTTATCAAGAGATCCATTAGACATTAAGTCATACACAAGAGCACGCTTGGATCCCTCGATACAAAAACCAACTAGTCGAACCACGTTAACATGGTGAATCCTTCCAATAGTAGATACTTCATTGATGAAATCTTGGCCATTAGACTTGGATTTACTCAGGATCTTGATGGCGACAAGGCCACCACTGCGCAATTTTCCCTTAAAAACAGAACCATAACCACTTTCCCCTAATTTGTCCTTGAAATTTGTTGTCATCTTTTTTATGTCTGAATAGTTGTACCTTATAGGCAAGAAGTTGTTATTGGTCTCTAAGAATTCTTCGATGGAAGGGAACATTGATAAATGCCTCTTTCTCCATTTATAAATCAAAAATGCAATTACACATGGAGCCCCTAATAAAGCTCTTAATGCAAGGAACAGTACTGCCAAATAAGTTAACAAAAAGTCAAAGAATAAGAAAAGTTAAAGAACAACAGTTGCCAAATAATCATAAAATTATTAAAGACAAGTTATTGTTATCTGGCATTGATATGAGATAATAAGGCATGAATGCTCTTACTAGGAAACAAGGCACGGGCAAGGAAGAAAGGAATGTCTGCGACAAAAAAATATGAATATAATTAACAAATTGGGTTTTGGGAAATTATGTTCCAAAATTATATTCAATCAACAATCAATATTAGTTTCTATAGTACACGGGAGTCCCTAATAAGGTTCTTCCAGCAATTTTGTTTCTAGGAATGAAATCTGTCATATATATGATACAATAAGGCATGTATATTCTTACCAACGGATCAGCTAGTTGGGGCATGGATTAATGTGAAAAGGAACGAAATGCAAACTGCAGGAAAACATACAAGAAGTTATTGACAAACGGGGTAATATTTTGAAATTATGTTTCAAAAGAATATACTGCAACAATCAATAAATTCTATGGAGTAATATTTTGAAAGAATAAGCACCACTGCACCAGCATGTAAATATGTAATAACTACTTCCATTTCTGAATTTAGGAAGAATTTATTTCTTTGTTTAATATGCGAAAAATCTTATAAGAATGTAGAGAAAACTTACTTTCACAAATCCAAATAAGAACAAGGGGTACCACTGCATCATACAAAGAAATAAACATATGAGCTTAATTGAAGTACCTTAACTTTATTTAATTTGTTTTTGTACATACAAGAAGTTATTGACAAAATCGAATCTGCAGGAAAAGCATACAAGAAGTTATTGACAAACTGGGTATAGAGCAATTATGTTCCAAAAGAATATACTGCAACAATCAATAAATTCTATGGAGTAATATTTTGAAAGGACAAGCACCACTGCACCAGCATCTAAATATGTAATAACTACTTCCATTTTTGAATTTAGAAAGAATTTATTTATTTGTTTGTTTTATATGCGAAAAATCTTATAAGAATGTAGAGGAAACTCACATTCCAAAGACCCAATAAGATGTACGAGTACCGCTGCATCATACAAAAAAAATAAACATATGAGCTTAATTACAATACCTTAATTTTATTTAATTTGTTTTTGTACATAATAAGAAGAGCCTTACGGCAGGGTCCTCTGGCGAATTTGAGACGTTCACAATTCAAATTATACAGGAAATTTCGGGATGACCAAGAAGGCTCCAATAATCTACACCAGGAGATCTCAACCCCATAAAAAATGGCTTTGTGGAATTCACTGCAGGAAATAGAACTGTGTTTGTTGTTTCGCATCAATATTCCCGGCGATGAAGTCCTTACCATCATCTCTATGAGGCACGAGTCTGGTACGTCAGAGACATATGGGGTGGCACCCAACATGAGATATGAACTGTGATGGCCTAATTTGGAATCACTCATTGTATTGTTATTGCAATTATAAGGAATAAATTCTATATAATCTGGGTAATGAGAAGATAAATTCACTGCACTTTCACAGCTCACTAAAATCATAAGCTGTGAGTACCGATCAATTCCACCTAGGTACAAACTCGAATAAATATCAAACAAGGGGATATTATCCTTTTCAAGGTTGGAATTCCGAATATGGATGGTTTGGTTATTGTAATTGATTGCCTGAACGTAGTACTTTAGGTCTTCTTGGTACAAAACTACACTCTGGTTGTTCTCACATGAGAGGCTGGGATATTTCTTTTTTCCACAGTATTCTGGATCAGTTGTTAGCCGGAAAAGATGGCTAATATTGGGGATATTTCCACAAGATGAAGCAGGACAATGATGATTATGCTTCCCCAAGCAAGTTTGATGGAGTAGCATGAATATAACAACAAGGGCGTTGACTCGGAACAACATGGATAGTCTTACATTATAATCCATTCTCATGTTTTTGACTTTTGATTTAGAGAGAGAGAGAGAGATCTCGTTACTTCTTGGTGACCTCTATATATCTTCACCATTTGGAACTTAATTAAGCATCTTTTTATTCTAGTGACCATATTTTGCAGCTGCTAAAAGTTGATAGCTATAGTCAACTGAAAATGAAAGAAACACGAAAGTCTTGGTACAAATTTCTAACTTGCATGAAGCTGCTCTTCTGACATAAATGCAAGAAAGAAAGTTCAAAGATATGATGCCGAAAACGTGGATTCTGCTTTTCCTTTATAAAATGAAGCTTCCACGAAGCTATTCATATGATATTTCTAAAATTATATACAAAAAACCTTGATGGCTTTGATTTGATCATTCTCCTAACTTATTTCTTTCTTTGTTTCTAGATGCGTTAAGTTTCATTTTTTACATTAAATTTATACTATAATATAAAAAAACAATTTTTTAAATCACCCCTTTATAATAAAAATATACAATAATAATATCAAAATTATATAGAATGATCATACCAATACTTAGAATTTTTTTTATACGTGATACTTTACACCTATCATTATATTATGACTATACATAAAAAATGAGAATAACTAATGAAAATATATTGATTATTCTCTACTTCATTGTTCTTTTTTTTATTTTTTATTTTTTTATTGTTATGTTAGTTTCTTTTTTAACACAAATAAATATCAAAATATTTTAAAATAACTAATTTTTATAAATATTTGTTTTATTATGAAACTGTTTGATTATTTTTCACTTTTTTATTTTCTCCACACCATTGTTCCACTGACTTTTTTTTACATAAATAAATATTTAAATATTTAAAAATAAATATATTTTTTATAAATAGTTGTTTTGTTAGTTTTATTATGTATAATTTTTATTTTTTTTCACATTTTTTAATACATAATAAATATCAAAATATATTTATATCTCTATTTTTTTCTTGTTAGTTTTATACTATTCATTAGTTATTGTTTGGCTTTTTTCTTCCATACTAATAAATACTAAAATATCATTATATATCTATCAAACTTCACAAATTATGTTTAAGAATTGTGCAATAATATCAATTATTACTCTACAATAAACACTACTATATTCTTATTAATTTTAAATAATATAATATTGATAATTTTTTTGAAATAATATCAATATTTTAAATCAATTATTAACAAAAAAAATAAGATAAAAAATAAATATATTATCTAATACACTTATATTTTATATTTTGTAAGAAGGAACGCAAATAATTATTGATCGGAGCTAATCTTTAAAGATTTTGGGCCTTTTCTTACAATTGGAGGCCCATTTGTAGATGAGCTTAATGTCACGTCCTGCCCCAAACTGCCCCTAAAAATCTAAATGATGGATGCCTAAAGGATCTAGACACATGGAAAGTTCTAGAGTCGCCTAGAGAAGTCTAGAAAGGGCTGGAGTTGGACGGACTCAACTCAAGCTTGAAGACCCTAGAATGTTCTAGAGCACACTAAAGGGTGCTAGAATGGGCTAGAATATTCTAGAACGCGCCGGATGGTTCGGGAAGGTTGTAGAAGCTGCTGGAAGCTTGCGGAACATCCCGGAAGGTGCATGAAGGAGCTAGACAAACCTAGAAGGCTCTAGAGTTGGATAGAAGGTCCTAGAACCTTGTGGCAGATTGTACATAGAACTCTCTTGTATATTCTAGAGCTAGAAGGATCTAGAGAAATGTGGCATACTCCTAGGCTTGTTGCCACACTATAAATAGACCACTTGGTCTTCATTTGTAATCATCCTTGGGAATTCTTAGCATTTGTATCATAAACTCTCTCTAGAGCAATACAAAGCATTCTTTGCAAACTCTTTCTATTCTCTTTGGAGTTACATTTCGGATTCAAAGGCAGGCTTAGTGCAACGGACCGAGCTAAGTGCCGCACGATCGCTACTTGAGAAATTAAGGTCGTGACAGTTGGTATCAGAGCATTAGGTTGAAGCAATCTTACTCTTGGCATAATGAAGAACGTTGGTCCATCTACACCAAGCGTTGATGTTCCACCTATGGAACGTGGACGTGAGGAAACCCGTAAACCAACAAAGGAATCTCGAGCCAAGTCGAAAGACATACTTTCTAGCTTGGAGGCACGAGTTGGGAGTGCGCAAGACAGCTTGGGGGAGCTGTTTGACCGAGTGGACAGCTTGGAGGCCAAGGATGTGGAGATCCATGCAGCGGTTAAGATGTTCCTCAACGAGCTAGATGGTGGGCTAAGGCAAGAGATTGATGGGTTAAAAGCTGAACTTGTCAAGGTAAGAGATCTCGTCCAAAGAGAACTCGCAAATGTCTTGCTTAGAGTTGAGGATATGGGTGGTGATCTAGCTCTTTGTAAGCGGGCTATGGCCGCGGGAACTAGCACAACCACCATAATTGAGGCTAAGAGGGTGGATGTTCCCAAGCCCAAGACCTTCAATGGCGTTAGGAACGCTAGGGAAGTGGAGAACTTCCTATGGGGGCTAGAACAATACTTCGAGGCTACTGGCATAACGGACCATGCCAGCAAGATCCGAACTGCTGCTATGTATTTGTCCGACACTGCTATGCTGTGGTGGAGGCGGAGACATGGAGATGTGCAACGAGGGGTTTGCACAATTGACTCCTTTGAAGACTTCAAAAGGGAGTTCAAGATGCAGTTCTTCCCCGTAAATGCTGAGGAGGAGGCAAGGGGCCGGTTGCGACGATTGAAGAAAATGGGTAGCATAAGGGATTATGTGAAGGAGTTCACAACCTTGCTGCTTGAAGTCCCCGACACAACTGACAAGGATGCCCTATTCTTGTTCATGGACGGTCTCCAATCGTGGGCTAACCTTGAGCTCAAGCGACGTGGTGTCCAAGACTTATCTTCGGCCATTGCGACCGCAGAAAGCTTTATTGACTACTCCACAAACAAGGAGGGCTCTAAAGCCACAGATAAGAAGTTTGGTGGAGAGAAGAGTAATGGAGGCCATGCCAAAAGTCAGGGATCCAAAAATCATAAAGGTAACTCCTCATTCAAGCCACGGGATAAGGGGAAGGAGAAGGAAGATCGGAATGCCTCAAAGCCCCGTGTTACGTGCTTCATTTGCGACAGACCGCATTGGGCACGTGAATGTATGAAGAGGAAGGCCTTGAGTGCCTTAGTTGCTTCCACTCATGAGCAGGATGGAGGCGAGTCGGACGCAGGTGCAAAGATGGGTTCTTTGCGCCTACTTGGTGCAATGCAGAGCGCCCCAAAGACCCCTAAGGTCCTAATGTACGTGGATGCCACCATTAAAGAGAAGGTCGCCAAAGCATTGGTCGACACAGGAGCATCTCACAACTTTGTTTCGGTGGAAGAAGCAAAGAGACTCGGCCTAAAGGTTGTCAACGGAGGGGGATCTCTGAAGGCAGTTAACTCAGCAGCACTATCATTACATGGAGTCGCTCGCGGAGTTAAGGTCAGTCTTGGTGCATGGACTGGCCAAGTGGACTTATCAGTGGCGCCTATAGATGACTACTCGATGGTATTCGGCATGGAGTTCTTGGACCAGGTAAGAGCTTTCTTGGTGCCATACTCAAACTCCATGTGCATCATGGATGGTTCGAAGGCTTGCGTGGTACCAACGGACAGGACCACTAAACGCACAACCCAAGCTCTCTCGACACTTCAAATCAAAAGGGGATTGAAAAGGGACGAAGAGAGTTACCTGACCATCTCAAAAGAGTACAACGAGGAGGAGTCGCCAAAGCGAAGCTTGCCGATGGACGTGCAAGTTGTCTCAGATAAGTCCCACAAGGTGATGTTTGAGGCGTCACCAAAGTCGAGCTTGCCAACGGAAGTGCAAGCTACCCCAGATAAATCCCATGGGGTGATGCATGGGGCCTCACCCAAACGGTTACCTCCAAGGAGGGAGGTGAACCATGAAGTCGAGTTGGAGCTCGACACAAGACCACCAATAATGAGCCCTGGCCAGGTGGAAAAATCAGAGTTGCGCAGCGGAAGCATGGTGACTGATGCGCTGAGTCAAAAGGGGAAGACAAAGCAGCATACACCCGGAGGTCTGCTAGAGCCGCTGCCCATTCCAGAGAGACCATGGGAGAGTGTCTCTATGGATTTCATCACTTGCCTGCCAAAATCAGAGGGCTTTGGCAGCATTATTGTGGTGATTGATCGCTTCAGTAAGTATGCGACATTCATACCTGCCTCAACAGACTGCACGGCAGATGAGACGGCGTGCTTGTTCCTTAAACATGTTGTGAAGCATTGGGGGATTCCATCCAATATAGTAAGTGATCGAGACCCACGATTCACAGAGAAATTTTGGACGGAATTGTTCAAGCTGTTGGGATCAGACTTGAACTTCTCTACAAGCTTTCATCCTCAAAGTGATGGACATACGGAGTATGCCAATGCATTGCTGGAGTTGTATCTCAGGCACTTTGTGAGTACCAATCAACGAGATTGGGCGAAGCTGTTGGATGTAGCCCAATTTTCGTATAATCTGCAAAGAAGCGAGTCCACCGCAAAGAGTCCCTTTGAGATCGTCATGGGGAAGCAACCCATGACTCCTCATGCCTTGGCCACGAGTTATGAAGGAAAGAGCCCAGCTGCTTTCAAGTTTGCCAAGGCCTGGCATGAACAAGCGGAGTTGGCCCGAGCCTATTTGCATAAGGCGTCTAAGAAGATGAAGAAATGGGCTGACAAGAAGAGGAGGATGGTAGAGTTTCAGGAAGGTGATTTGGTCCTGGTGAAACTATTGCCCCAACAATTCAAGTCCTTGCGGAAGGTTCATAAGGGGTTGGTGCGTAAATACGAGGGACCATTTCCCGTCCTCAAGAAAGTTGGTAAGGTGTCGTACAAACTACAACTCCCTCCAAAGCTTAAAATCTATCCAGTCTTTCATGTAAGTATGCTGAAACCCTTTCATGGAGACAAGGAAGACATGAGTCGGGGAGAATCCAAGAGGGCGCCTACCGCAGTGGTAACCTCCTTTGACAGGGAAGTGGACTCAATTTTGGCGGACCGCTTGATCCGACGAAGGGGCGTACCAAGTTATAAGGAATACTTGGTCAAATGGAAAAACGCCCCAGAAGAAGAGACAAGTTGGGAACCTGAGGATTCCTTGTGGCAATTCAGAGATGCTATAGAGAGGTTTCAACTTGAAGGCGCGACGAGGGCGTCGCGAACTTGAGTGGGGGAGAGTGTCACGTCCCGCCCCAAACTCCCCCTAAAAATCCAAATGATGGCTGCCTAAAGGATCTAGACACATGGAAAGTTCTAAAGTTGCCTAGAGAAGTCTAGAAAGGGCTGGAGTTGGACGGACTCAACTCAAGCTTGAAGACCCTAGAATGTTCTAGAGCACACCTGTTGGAGGGTGCTAGAATGGGCTGGAATATTCTAGAATGCGCCGGATGGTTCGGGAAGGTTGTAGAAGCTGCTGGAAGCTTGCGGAACATCCCGGAAGGTGCATGAAGGAGCTAGACAAACCTAGAAGGCTCTAGAGTTGGATAGAAGGTCCTAGAACCTTGTGGCAGATTGTACATAGAACTCTCTTGTATATTCTAGAGCTAGAAGGATCTAGAGAAATGTGGTATACTCCTAGGCTTGTTGCCACACTATAAATAGACCACTTGATCTTCATTTGTAATCATCCTTGGGAATTCTTAGCATTTGTATCATAAACTCTCTCTAGAGCAATACAAATCATTCTTTGCAAACTCTTTCTATTCTCTTTGGAGTTACATTTCGGATTCAAATGCAGGTTTAGTGTAACGGACCGAACTAAGTGCCGCACGATCGCTACTTGAGAAATTAAGGTCGTGGCATTAAGCCTTTAAGGATAAGTGGTCCCTCTCCCCTTCCTTGTCTTTTCTTATTTTTGATCTTAATTGGTTAATATGAATAATAAAATCTAAAAAAAAGTCACATTTTTAATAATAGAACTCAAAGACGGATAGTGATAAGCAAAAAAGAGTAAAGTTGGAGAAAAATATGGACGGAGAAAACCATGTTTTGAAGAGAATTCCACGAATTGAATTCTCAGAGATACATCCTAAATCTTCGTTCTAAGGTCTCCTTTTTACTTCTCTTTACTTTTTTTAGCTAAAAATAAATCTTTTTTGTTGGATTTGTGTAAGACTTACTTTGACGCTTAAATTTGCTCTTTGTCTGTGAGTTGAGTGGGATTTCAAAATCTTAGAAAATAAAATTGGGTTTGCAAAATTATTAAATTTTTCTTAAAGAAATTGAAAATTGTGTTTAATTGTTTAGCATGTAAGTTACGTGGATAATGAAAATAGTAAATATTGGTAAAAATAAAACTATTTTCTTCGAAGATTATATTAATATTTTAAATAATATATTGATAATTATTACGTTAAAATTTTAATTTTTTAAATTAAATAGTAAATATAGTTTTAAATAAATCTTATAAAAAGGCATATTAAGTTGTGATAATATA
The DNA here is from genome assembly GCA_033030585.1 of Hippophae rhamnoides. Lineage (NCBI taxonomy): Eukaryota > Viridiplantae > Streptophyta > Magnoliopsida > Rosales > Elaeagnaceae > Hippophae > Hippophae rhamnoides. Next base: position 54,550,578 of record CM065432.1, read on the forward strand.
TGGTTATTGCTCGATGGTTTAAAGCACGAAATGGTTTGTACTTAGACAAGATTTATATCATAGTAATACAAATCTAATATGTATTAATTCATAGGTTCCAGTTTACAAACTAAAAAAGCAACAACAATAAAGAGGTCAATCAAAAAAACACTTTAACGTCAGATGTTCAAGCAGTACCCTCAAATCCTGGTGTGGAGGAAAGACTTCATTCCAATCCAAACGCACCCGTGTTTCTGATGGGGAAATAGAAGCTATTCTGGTGAGCTACTATTTTTTTTTCTTTTAAATTACTATTTATTTATGAAAGTACGAAACAAAATTAAAAATTTGTCATTTTTCATAAAAATGCTTTCTTTATTACTCCATGAATGCATATGGAAATAAAATTCATCTGTCCCGCTCGGTTATATACAGTGTACTAAAAGGTTTTCTTTACGTATTGGCTAAATTATGTTTTGAGTACTAGTTCCAAATTTGCATCCAAATTTTGATTTGTTAAAGAATTGTCAATAACATCAAAGTAATTAACCTATAAGAAATAGATTTATTTACGATGAATAAATGAATGTTTACAATCTATTTATACAAAAGAAAAACAAAATTGTAATAATTAAAAATAAACACAATTATGGAGAGACATGTTCTTGGACAACATATCCTTCCCCACCAAGCTGTTGGTGGCTGCTTCCAACTGGTGTGTTGGTTATCACCAACTGGATCTCATGTTCTTTAACATTCCCTCTCAAGTTAGAATATATGTTAATTATTCCTAACTTGTTAAGTAAGCTTAAGAACTGTGGAAAACTCAGGGATTTGGTAAATATATCTACTAGTTGTTCTAATGTAGAGATATGATAAGTTTTGATCATTCCAGATTGAATATTTTCTCTTACTAGATGGAAATCGATCTCTATGTTTGGTTCGCTCATGAAACACTGGATTTGATGCAATGTGAAGAGCTGCTTGATTGTCACAATATAACTTGGTTGGTTGGGAGTGTTTGATACCCAAATCATCCAAAATTTATCGTAACCAGGTTACTTCGCAACATGCTGCTGCCATAGAGCGATATTCTGCTTCTGCACTTGATCGTGAGACTGTATTTTGTTTCTTATTCTTCCAAGAAATTAGCAAGTTTCCAAGAAACATACAATATCATGTGGTTGATCGTCGTGTATCTGTGCATTTTGCCCAATTTGCATCACAAAAAGCATTTAGTTGTAATGAACTAATTGCTGAGAAAAAGAGACATTGCCCTGGTGTGTTCTTGACATATCGTAGCACTCGTTGAGCTGCTTCCAAATGTGGTTGTCGTGGTTTATCCATATATTGACTGAGAATGTGCAAGGCATACACTAAGTCGGGCCTTGTGATGGTCAAGTATATTAATCTTCGAACAAGTCTTCGATAGGATGTGGGATTACTGATGAAAATCCCCTTCAACCTTGCTGAGGGATAAATTTTGTTCCATAGGTGAATTGTTAGATTTGGTACCAAGATAACCCATGTCCTCTAATATTTCAAGTGCGTACTTGCATTGTGACAGAACAATTCCCTTCCTGGAACGTGAAACTTCTATGCCCAAAAAATACTTTAATTAACCGAGATCTTTAAGCTTGAATTGTCTCATGAGATGATTCTTAGTTTCTTTAATTTCTTGTATATTGCTTCCTGTTATGATTATATCATCTACATAGACAAGAAGAGCAGAAAAGGAATTACCATGGGTTCGGACGAACAATGAGTGATCATACTTGGATTGGTTAAAACCAACTAGCTTAAGTGTTGTTGATAGCTTGATGAACCACTGTCGTGAGGCTTGTTTGAGTCCATACAAAGATTTATATAGCTTACATACTCGTGTTTCCCCCTTTCGTTCGAATCCAGGTGGAAGGGACATGTAGACATCTTCATGAAGATCACCATAGAGAAAAGCATTGTTGACGTCGAGTTGTCGAAGATGCCAATTTTGAATAGCAGCAACGGTAAGGAGAAGCCGAATAGTGAAAAGTTTGGCTATTGGTGCAAAAGTTTTTTGGTAGTCAAAACTTTCAATCTGACTGTATCCTTTGGCCATTAATCGAGCCTTGTATCGTTCCATAGAGCCATCAGGATTATACTTGATTTTGTAGACCCATTTACAACCAACTGGTTTCTTGTTTGGAGGAAGCTGTTGAAGCGTCCAAGTGCCATTAGTTTCAAGAGCATCCAGTTCTTGTTTCATGGCAAGCTGCCATTTTGGATCATTGAAAGCTTCAGCAAAGGTGGTTGGTTCCCTGAGAATGGAAATAGAAGTAGCAAAAGCACGATGTGCAGGTGATAATTGGTCATAGGTAAGCACATGAGATAAAGAATGAGAAGTACCTTTGTCTTTGGACTATGCTGAGTGAGACGAAGGGAAGGACCGAGAAGGCAAGGAAGCTTCTACATGATATTTTTGAAGGTAGCTAGGAACATTGGTGGATCGACGAAGCCTATGTGTGACTGGTGTTGGAGGAGTTATATGTGGTGGAGAATTTGACGATGATGTTTCTGGAGATGAATTTTGAAGATGAAGAGTGTCTGAGTTGATTATTGGAATGACAAATGGTGTATGATCAAGTGATATATTTGGATTGGTTGATTGACGAATGTTGGGTAGGTCATCATAAATAGTATCTTCTGATGGAGCAAATAGAGTTGGAGTGTTACAGCAGAAGTGAAATAAGGAAATACATGTTCATGAAAGATAACATCGCGAGACACTAAAGTCTTGTTTGTTTCCAAATTGTAGATACGATAACCTTTGATCCCAGATGGATACCCAATGAATATGCATTTATGTGACCTAGCATCAAACTTGGTGAGTCGATCATGATGTGTAGACACAAAACAAAGGGAACCAAAAACACGAAGATGTTCATACCTAGGAGTTTTGTGAAAAAGGACTTCAAATGGTGTTTTACCCTTGAGAACAGGTGTTGGAGTACGATTTATGAGGTATGTGGCTGTAAGAATGGCATCTCCCCAGAATTGTTTAGGAAGATTGGCTTGGAAGAGCAATGAACGAGCGACATTGAGAAGATGACGGTGTTTGCGTTCAGCAACACCATTTTGTTGAGGGGTAGAGACACAACTAGTTTGATGAAGGATTCCCTTGGTAGAAAACAACTGGGTCATAGAGAATTCTGGTCCATTGTCACTACGAATGATTTTAACTCTGGATGAAAATTGTGTTTCAACAAGATTGATGAAGGTGGTAAGAAATGTGCGTGTATCAGATTTAGTATGTAAGAGATAGACCCATGTGCATCTTGAGTAGTCATCAACAATAGTGAGAAAATAACGTGCTCCATTAAGTGCTGGAATGTGATAACCACCCCAAATATCAACATGAATCATTTCGAAAGATTCTTTTGTATTGATGGAACTTAAAGGGAATGGATTACGTGTTTGCTTAGCTAATGGACAAATAGAACAATCACTAATGGAACAAAAATGTGTGTTGATGGAAAGAGAAATTACATGCAAATTGTTATTAGATAAATAACCAAGTCGTTGATGCCATAGATGAGAGTTGGTGGAAGCAGTGTTTGAAACGGAGAAACATCCAGCCTTTTCAGAAATAGTCAGGTAGTAGAGTCATGCTTTCTCAGTTCCCATCCCAATTGTCTTCCCTGAGCATTTGTCCTGAACAAAGCACATACTATTAGTGAATGTGGCATGGAAAAATGAGGTTTGAGTTAGTTTGGCTACTGAAACTAAGTTTAATTTGAAGGAGGGAACACACAAGATATTATGAAGTATGAAATTATTTGAGAAATGTACAGTGCCAATATGTGTGACACGGGCAAGAGAATGATCTGGTAAATGCACATGCCGATTAGTGACTGGAATGTTGGAGCTCATAAGGTTTTGGGAACAAACCATGTGATCAGTTGCCCCTGTATCAAAAATCCAACGAGTTTCTGAATGGAAAACAGTTGCACATAATGTGTTACTTGAAGAAGTAGTCACTTGATTTGCCATGCTACCTGATTTGGATTGATTGAGAAGTGTAAGGAGCTCTTGATATTGGGCAGATGTAAGATTGTGGGATGGTGTCTTTGTGTCGGAGCAGCTTTCCTGAAAGTCAGTATGATGAGCTTTGGAAGGGAAGCCATAACTTGTGTTTCTCTTATCTTGAATTTATCCTTTCTTCCGACACATGTTGATGTCATGTCCATTCAAACCACAGAAATTACATTTGAGATGCTTTCGGCAGTTTTCAAAATTTTGTCCATTGAGACCACAAAAATCACATTTGAGGTGACTTCGGCAATTCTCAGAATTATGGCCTATATTGTTGCATCTATTGCACTTGAGATGTGGGTTCCTTGGTGGGTAATTTTTGTGAGGATATTGTGGACGACTATCTCTGGCAACAAGTGCGACAGCTTCTAGCATCCTTCCTATGCTTTGAGTGGAGACAACTTCTTGCTTTTCATCTTGAACAATAAGTGAATATACCTTATTTACTGTAGGTAATGGTTCCATGAGCAAGATTTGTCCACGTGCTGATGTGTAAACCGTGTTAAGGCCTATGAGAAACTTTATGGTTCGTTGCTTTTGTTGATATTCTTGTAATTCCCTTCCGGCATTTCCTCCACAATGTGGAAGAGGACATAGTGCATCACGACTATCCCATAAACTTTTCAATTTGGTATAGTATTCTCCAATGCTTACACCTTCTTGCATGCAATCATGGATATCTTACTCAATGTGAAATAGGTGCACGTTGTTGGGTGATATGATGTTGAGGATCCATCCTTTGACAAGAATGTTGCAGCGAGTCCATTGTTTGATTTCTGCTTCAAGGTTTGTTGATGGCCTTTTGATTGTGCCGTCAATTAATCGTTCTTTGTTTTTGGTTATTAGAGCCATAAGCATTGCATGACTCCAAATGTGATAGTTTTCTTGGTTTAAGGATTGAGCTATGAGAACCATGCCTGGGTTATCGGAGTGGTGTAGATATAATGAATGGCTAGGGTCATCATACCATTTTGGTAAAGTAGGGTTGGTATTGGTAGTTATAGACATTTTTGGTTGTGGGAACGGCGGCTACAACGGTGAAGCATTGAACCAGATGAAGACCGAACCGGACCGGATCGGACCGAGGACCAAACCGAGTGAACGACGCGTCGTTTGTTTCAATGCCGAGCGAATGCCATGTCGTTTGTTTTAGCGGGCGAGCGAACAACGTGTCGTTGGAGTCATCTTCCTCAGCAGCTGGCGCGTGTGTCTCCGACGAGGCGCGTGGAACGCCAGTGAGTGTAGACAAGGCGCGTGTGAGCGCATGGAGAGGTATTTTGGCTTGATTTTAATTACAGATTGCTCGGATTTTTTTGAATAATATGATGGGATGAAATTGAAATTATTTTGTGAATCAAAATTGGTTTTGGAAAAAAACAGATTGAGAAAAAATGGGAAAAAAATTTCTATGAGTTGATTTTTCTGGGAATTGTTTCCTAAGCTCTGATACCATGTAAGAAATGAATTTATTGATGATGAATAAACGAATGTTTACAACCTATTTATACAAAAGAAAAACAAAATTGTAATAATTAAAAATAAACACAATTATGGAGAGTCATGTTTTTGGACAGCCTATCATTTCCCATTAAACTGTTGGTGGCTGCTTCCAACTAATGTGTTGGTTGTCACCAGCTGGATCTCATGTTCTTTAATATAATCAACTCGGAAGATACGAGACTACTGTAAAACCAACAAATATAATCTTTAAGCTTGCTCTCTCAATTATAAACCCAAAAAAAAAAATTGAAATTTGTAAAAAAAGATGTTAAAGATAAACTCGTTAACCTGTGGCCATGGATTTTTTACTACAACCATGGCAGATTGAAGTCCCGAAGCAGTCAGTACCAGTGTCACCTCCACCAATTACCTTCACCTTCTTACCCTTGGCAGAAATGTATTTACAATCTTGAAGATTACTGTCAAGCAAGCTTTTGGTATTTGCATGGAGAAACTCCGTAGCAAAATGTACTCCTGCTAGCTCTCTTCCAGGCATAGGAAGATCCCTGTACAAAAGTACCTCACTAGTTCCATCATAAGTTACTTTCGGAATTCTAAACTATTTATCAGTTACGTTACTTTTATAATTATAATTATGTTATCATTATTTTTATAATTATATTATTGTTGTTTTCATAATTTTAAAAATATTATACATTTTTTTAACTATAAATAAAAAATAATAGTTCTCAATTTTATAACACAACTCAAGTATATAAAAATTGTTACCGTAGTAAACCAAATTCTCACTAAACCAAATTCTCATCTAATAGGTGTTAAGACATAAATAATATAGGTAGAAAAATATCATTAGTTAATTATAATAAAATTCTAACGTCAACAAACAATTTAGTACTGACTTCCTCAGTAAATCACCTCCCTATTTGCACAAGTACTACTAACATTGCATTGTTAGTGACGAATTAAATTGTTTGTCAGAACTAAAATATAATTTTATATCATCAAACTTTCCATTTTTAATCCTATTTTTCATGGTTATTTGTGCAGTTATACCATTGCTTGTGAAATGAAAAAGTCTAAGTTAAATGAAGAATGAACTCAATTCTATTGTTGACTGTATTTTTCTTCTTTAGCTTTTTATGTCCTCAACAACCTGTAATTAGAAACTAAAAAGTAGAACTTAAAAAAAACTAAAGAGTAGAAATGCAAGAAACAACGTATATTTGATTTTTTTTAGGTTAAAAATGAAATCTATATATAAAACAATTATGTTATACAATTAAATCAAACATTTATATGTTTTTTTTTTAATTTTTTAAAGTCTACATTTATGTTTTCTAAAAAGAGATAAATAATGCAAAAATATGATGCAAAATTACTTAAAATAATATCTTTAAAACTCATAATAATAAAAATAGTACTATTATTATATGAATTAATGTTATAAGATGATATTTGTATTATTATAAATTTGAAGGATATTAATTTTTTAATTTTTTTTAAATATGATTTATGATTTGGTAATAGTTTTTTCAAATATGATCCATGATTTGGTGAATTCAATTCTTCTTCTTTTTCTACACGTGTAGTCAGAAAGCATATAAATAAATAAAAATATATTAAAAAATTAAATTAAATTATATGCATATATAATATTTTAAATTAAAAATTAAAAGTTTGGAACTATAAGATTAAATAAATAAATATTAATCTAAGTATATTGACCTTTGGCAAGTTCAAATAATTGTAAACACAAAGCATGCAAATGGTGAGTTAGCATTTTTCTTGGAAAGACTATAACGAGTATGTATTAGAAGTAATGTTTAATATTATTTAAATATGATATATTAATGTGAATAAATATGAATATTATTAATTTTGGGTTAAATTTTTAAAATTAGTTAACACATCTTTTATATAAAATTTGACTTAATATTAAAACTTAAGTGATTGAGACATGAATTTTAGACCTCTCCTAGAAGAAAAAATAATGATAATTATGTGATGGGCGAAAAATACAAGTAATTAAAATGTTAATAGAAGAAATTGATCGCGCGTCTTCTCTCGATAACTCTGGCGATTAGGGTTTTGAATAGAACGCCTTTGCTAGGAATTTTTTTTCAATTCCGACTAAGATTCAATTCAAAAATTATTTGTTCTTTTTCAAATTACAACGTCGATTGATCTTCCCATTGCATAATTAAGAAGATTTTTCTTTAGGCTGGAGATTACTTACTTTTCTAATGCAAAGCTTATCAGATCTGTAGGAGTATTTTTAAGCTTGGATAACTAGAATGGGAGTATTTTTCTTTTTGCTAGCCAATAGCTAACATTGCTTCTGGCTCGGTCTAACTGAATGTGTCGACGTATCAAAAATCTTTTCCTATCATCTTTGTTGATAATAATTAGTTTAATAACGGTTAGTTTAATAATGACTAGTTTAGTAACGGCTAGTTTAGTAACGGCTAGTTTAATAACGGCTAGTTTAGTAACGGCTAGTTTCTTCCTTTCAATGTATAAATATAACATTAGACATTAAACCAAAATCAATTCAATAACTCTCTCAACAAAAATCAGAGAAAATCAACATGGTATCAGAGCAGATTTGATCTTGCTCCAAATCAATCCCACAAACAAGAACTGTATAAGTTCAAGAAATCTAGAAAATGTCACAACATATAGAGAAACTTACAGGTGTGCTGCTAAATGGTAAAAATTACCATCTTTGGGCACGTCAAGTGACTTTTGGTCTAATCGGCAGAGACAAATTTGAGCATGTCACTGGTGAGAAATCAAAACCAAAAGCCGAATATCCAACACACCCAACTGTTGAAGAAAGAAAGGAAATTTCATAATGGAGAAAGAGTGACAATCTCGTCATGAGTTGGTTATTGGCAACCATGGAACCCCATATCTCTGATCTCATGACATATCTAGATACAGCTCGAGATATGTGTGTTAAAGCCAAGACAATGTTCGGAAAGAAGAAAAATTACTCTCTTATTTATCAACTTCAGCAAGAACTTCAACAGTTACAACAACAAAACCAATCCGTCACTGAACTATTCAGCAAAATCCAAAAAAAGAATGATGAGATTAGAGTGTATCGACCTCTCACAGCCGATCTTGATGAAATCAAAAGAAGAGAGGAGCAGGATGGAATTTTCACCTTCCTCTCCAAGCTCGATTCAAGCTATGAGGGGGTACGCTCACAAATTCTTCTCATGGGTGAGCTGCCATCTGTTGATGAGGTTGTTGGGATGGTTGAAAGAGAAGAGACAAGAAGAATAGTGATGGGTACTCAACTACCTGACAACCCTGAAGCCAAGGCTTTCATCACCAGATCTAACCCTAGGCCAAAACGTCGGGGAGACCAAACACTCACTCGCTGCGATTATTGTAAGAAGGAAGGACATAAGCGCGAGGAATGCTGGTCCCTCACTCGCTGCGATTATTGTAAGAAGGAAGGACAAAAGCGTGAGGAATGCTGGTGTCTTAACCCTCATCTCTGACAAAAGAGAAGGCGAGGTGGAGGCTTCGTCAGAGGGGGAGATCAGCGACAAAATTGGGTAGAGAGCAGAGAGAAAATGGGTTACTCTACACAAAAGGAAAAAGAGGATATGAGTACAAACGGAGCTGAAAAAGAAATAAAAGGTGAGGTGGATATGGATCAAATGAGGTAGCTGTATACACAATTATCCGTGATGTTTCAAGGAAAATCTCAAAAAACCTCTGGTATGATTACAAACCTTACTCAAAATTCTTTAAATTCCAAATGAATTCTTGATTCAGGTTCAATTGATCACATAACAGGAAATAAAAACTTACTCAATAATTACAAAAAAATTGAGACTAAACAATTTGTAATCGTTGCAAATGGTGAAAAAATGGAAATTTTAGGAAATGGTTCAATTAGTCTCCTTTCAAGAAAAATTTCAAATGTTTTGCATATGAATAATTGTACATCTAACTTGTTATCCATTAGTAAAATCACACGAGACTTAAATTGTGAAATTACATTTACATCCAAAAATGTGATTTTTCAGGAATTGATAACGAAGAATATCATTAGTGAAGGTTTTCTAGAAAATGGGCTTTATATTCTAAGTAAAGAAAAATGCAACTTCAATATTAAAAAAGAAGAAGAATTAGGCACTCTTTGGCATAAGAGAATTGGACATCCTTCCGATAAGATTTTAAAATGTATTTTTCATTTCAAACAACTAGATTGTAGTAGTTGTGAAATTTGCAAATTAGGAAAGCACACAAGATCATCATTTAGTTTATCCAATTGTAAAAGCAAAAAACTTTTTGAGATAATACATTCTGATGTTTGGGGCCCTGCTCCAATTGAGTTATTTAATGGTTATAAATACTTTGTTATATTTATAGATGATTATTCAAGAACTACATGGTTACACTTGTTAAAAAATAAAAGTGAAGTGTTTTCTCAATTTCAAGAATTTTATAATTTTGTAGAAAATCAATATGATGCAAAGATTAAAACTTTTAGAAGTGATAATGGAACGGAATTTGTAAATCAAAATTTTACAAATTTTTTCAAGCAAAAAGGAATTTTACATCAAACAACTTGTATTTACACACCCCAACAAAATGGTGTGTCAGAAAGAAAAAATCGACATTTACTTGAAGTAACAAGAGTACTTTTGTTTCAAAATAATGTTCCAATAATTTTTTGGTCGGATGCTGTTCTCACCGCAACATATTTAATTAATAGATTGCCAAGTGCCAATTTGAATTTCAAAAGCCCACTAGAAATCCTCTACCAAGAAAAACTCAATATCTATCATTTAAGAGTATTTGGATGTACATGTTATGTGCACAAAAATAAACAACACAAGTTAGATTATACATCAATCAAAGCTATTTTCTTGGGGTATTCATCTCAAAAAAGGGTTATAAATGCTATGATCCGATTAACAAAAAACATTACATTTCAAGAGATGTGACATTCCAAGAAAATGAGTCATATTACAAAACACTAGAAAAGGAGACTAATAACCAAGAGGAACCAAATGAATTTACATTTCCATTTTTTTATTCTGAAGAAGGAAATATAGTAGTAGAAAATGAAAATGGAATAATCAACGAGAATGAAGAGGATGAAACTTCTCAAAGTGAGGGGGAAGATGGTACTACCGAAATAATACCATTGAGAAGGTCTAATCGGACTCCACAACCTACAACTAGATTACGGGATTTTGTAACATATGAGGTAAAATATCATATCCAAAATTATTTATCTTATGAAAATGTTACACCACAATATAGGACTTATTTGACCTCAATTTCTAAAGAAAATGAGCCAAATAACTATGAGGAAGCAATAGGCCAACTGGTATGGTGTAAAGCAATGGAAGAAGACCTTCGAACACTTGAAAAAAATGAAACATGGGTAGTCGTACAACTACCCGAAGGAAAGAAACCCGTAGGATGCAAATGGGTCTATAAGATTAAGTTTAATAGTGATGGTACTATTGAAAGGTACAAAGCACGATTAGTGGCAAAAGGTTACACTCAAACCTATGGTGTAGATTATCAAGAAACATTTGCACCAGTGGCCAAAATGAATACCGTTAGGATTTTACTTTCCATAGCGGTAAACCAAAATTGGACCTTACATCAAATGGATGTCAAGAATGCTTTTCTCCAAGGAACACTTGAAGAAGAGGTATATATGACACTTCCACCTGGTCATAAAAAAGAAAACAATTCTAGTCTAGTGTGTAGGTTAAAAAATCTATTTACGGACTAAAGCAATCTCCACGAGCATGGTATGGAAAACTAAGCTCTTATTTAATTTCTTGTGATTTTAAAATTAGTAATGCCGATCACTCATTATTTTCCAAAAATTATGGTACATTCACAACCATAATTCTAGTATATGTAGATGATATAATAATTATCGGAAATAATTTGGAAGAAATTAAAAAAGTGAAAATGAAATTAAAGGAGAATTTTGATATCAAAGACTTAGGTTTATTAAAATATTTTCTAAGAATAGAAATAGCACATTCACCCAAGGGACTCTTTATTTCACAAAGAAAATATACACTTGACCTATTGAAAAAAACTGGTAAATTAGGGAGTAAACCAACATCTACACCAATAGATGGTAAATGCAAATTAAATATTGAGGATGGCGAACCCTTAGAAGACATAAGCCAATTTCAAAGACTTCTAGGAAAATTAATTTATTTAACGATAACCCGACCAGACATTTCTTTTTCAGTAAGCCAAATTAGTAAATTTATGCATACACCTAGAACACCACATTTAGAGGCTATACATAGAATTTTAAAATATTTAAAAGGGACACCTAGTAAAGGAATTCTCATGAAACGTAATAATTCTAATGAAGTGTGTGGCTACTCCGATGCAGATTGAGCTGGTAGCTTTGATAGAAAATCAACCATTAGTTTTTGCACGTTTGTAGGCGGAAATTTAGTCACATGGAAAAGCAAGAAACAAAATGTTGTGGCACGATCAAGTGCAGAGGTAGGATATCGAGCCATGGCATCAACCTCAAGCGAGCTAACTTGGATCAAACAACTTCTTTTGGATATCGGAATTAAAATTCAAGAATCAATGAAGATGTTTTGTGATAACCAAGCGGCGCGACATATAGCATCAAATCTGGTGTTTCACGAGAGAAGAAAACATATCGAAGTGGATTGCCACTTCATTCGAGAAAAAATTCAAGCAAAGGAAATTGAAACTCCATTTGTGAGAAGTGAAAAACAATTGGCGGACATATTCACCAAAGGTTTAGATTTAAAATCATTCGAAGAAAATTTAAGTAAGTTAGGGTTGACCGATATCTACACACCTAAATTGAGGGGGAGTGTTGAGAATAATTAGTTTAATAACGGCTAGTTTAGTAACGGCTAGTTTAGTAACAACTAGTTTAGTAACGGCTAGTTTAATAACGGCTAGTTTAGTAACGGCTAGTTTAGTAACGGCTAGTTTAGTAACAACTAGTTTAGTAACGACTAGTTTAATAACGGCTAGTTTAGTAACGGCTAGTTTAGTAACGGTTAGTTTAATAACGGCTAGTTTAACGGCTAATTTAGTAACGGCTAGTTTAGTAACGGCTAGTTTAGTAACGACTAGTTTAGTAACGACTAGTTTCTTCCTTTCAATATATAAATATAACATTAGACATTAAACCAAAATCAATTCAATAACTCTCTCAACAAAAATCAGAGAAAATTAACAATCTTGCAACTTCTCGGGTTAAAGTGTGGATAATCATTACATTATCTTGCTATTTATTGCTTCATATCTTTTTAATACATTGATTTCTTGTGCTTGCTTGAGTATCTACATTCTCATTCGAATCTGCTCAACTCATCGTGACTTTTTTGAATCGTAATCTCCATAAAAAATTGTAATTAAAGGCATACTTTGGACAATATAAACACACTGATAATCAAGCAAACTTTCCATTTACAATTACCTTTCAAATAAAAAAAGACAAATTATAAAAATCTTCTGTTTTTTTCTTGAAACTTAAATACATCAAATTATACAAAGTAATTAATTGCTTATTTATATTCATTATAATTGATTTCAAAAGTATGCTTTGAAATTTTATTTATTATTTTTGATGATTTAATGAAAATTAATAATACCAATAATATAATAAAAAATTTATTTTTAAATTTTTATTAATGAATAATAAAAATGTAATAATACAAAAGGTTTTAACATGTAATAATAGATAACTAATATAATTAAAAATAAGTTAATTGTTAAAATAAACTTCTTCAAAAATATTATCATTTAATTTACTTTTTTAATTAAATTGATCTCAAAGGAGCTAAATTTTAAAAGTACTTAAGAACTCTCTAAAGCATGAGATATATTTTTCGTATTTTCTCATGAGTTATTATGTTGTGAAGGATACAATAATAACTTGGGTGGAATGCTTAGGTTTTCAAATCTTTCTCTAATCATCTCTATGATTTTGTTTATTGAAGTTCTATTACTCAATTTTCAATTCTATACACCAAAGTATCACTGTAATCATCTTTTTTACAAATTTTTATTCTTCTTCAATGATTATCTCATAATTCTATGTTATTTCCTTTACTAAGTTGATCATAAAACTAAGAAGGAAAATAAATTTTGCTTGAATGATCAATGGTTACATTCAAGTTTTTCCTTTTACTTGAAATTTTCATTAATAACTTTACAAAGCTATAAACATTAGCTTTAAAAGACACCTCCAATATTTTTGTAAAATAATTCTGATACTATATATCCAAAGGTTCCTCTTGTAGCTGTCATAGATACAATGCTAGTAGTTTCTAAAGGGCATAATCTAGCTAACCTAAAATTTGAAATCTTAAGAGCAAAATTATATCTAAAAGAACATTGTGAGACTTAATATCAAAATGTAAAATTTTCATGAAACATCCACTATGAAGCTAATCAATACTTGATGTCACTCTAAGTGAAATATCAAAAATTGCCTTGTAACTTAAGGAGTTGACTATTATCTTTTTAGAATTAGGAGAGATATATTTATCAAGAGATCCATTAGACATTAAATCATACACAAGAGTACGAAAAAGAACACACTTTGATCCCTCGATACAAAAATCAACTAATAGAACCACGTTAATATAGTGGATCCTTCCCATAGTAGATGCCTCATTATTGAAATCTTAGCCATTAGACTTGGATTTACTTAGGATCTTGACGACAACAAGGTAACAATTGCTCAATTTTGCCTTAAAAACAAAACCATAACCACCTTTCTGAATTTGTCCTTGAAATCTGTATTCATCTTTTTTTATATCTGAATAGTTATACTTTATAGGTAATAAATTGTTATTAGCCTCCAAGAATGCTTTAATGGAAGGGAACATTTACAAATGACTCCTTCTCTATTTATAAATCAAGAATGCAATTACACATGGAGCCCCCGGTAAAGTTCTTAATGCAAGGAACGTTATTGTCAAATAAATTAAGAAAAATCAAAGAATAAAAAAAAGTTAAAGATCATCAGTTGCCAAATAATCTAAAATTATTAGAGAGAGAAGTTATTCTTTTCTGCCATTGATAATATTCTTACTAGTTAACAAGGCAAAACTGGCAAAGATAATTAACAAATTGGGTTTTTAGAAATTATGTTCCAAAATTATATTTAATCAACAATCAATATTAGTTTGTACAGCACATGGGAGTCCCTAATAAGGTTCTTGCTGCGATATTTTTATGTTGTAGGAATGAAAGCTTTCATATAAATGATATAATAAGGCATGTATATTCTTAACCAGCTGTTAGGTTGGGCATGGATTAATCTGAAAAGCAAAAGAATACACTCTGTAGGAAAAACATGCAAGAACTTATTGACAAACTGGGTATCTAAAAGAATATACTGCAACAACCAATAAATTCTGAGTAATATTTTGAAAGGACAAGCACCACTACACTAGCATGTAAAGATGTACTAAATGCTTCCATTCCTGAATTTAGAAAGAATTTATTTATTTGTTGTATATGCGAAAAATCTTAGAAGAATGTAGAGGAAACTCACCTTCACAAATCATAATAGAACTTATGAGTACCGCTGCATCATACAAAGAATTAAACATATGAGCTTAATTGCAGTACCTTAATTTTATTTTATTTGTTTTTTTTCATAGTAATAAGACCCTTACTGCAGGGTCCTGTAGCGAATTTGAAACGTTCACATTTCAAATTATACAGGAATTTCAGGAAAATGTAAACTCTAGCCTTACTGTAGGAAAAACATACAAGAAGTCATTGACAAACTGGGTTCCAAAAGAATATACAGCAACAATCAATAAATTCTATGGAGTAATATTTTGAAAGGACAAGCACCACTGCACCAGCATGTAAATATGTAATAACTACTTCCATTTCTGAATCTAGAAGGATTTATTTATTTTATATGCAAAATGTTTTTTTAAGAATGTAGAGGAAACTCACCTTCAGAACCGCTAATAAGATCTCTGTGTACCCCTGATCATACAAAGATGATACAGGAAATTTTGGGATGACCAATGAGGCTCCAAAAATGTAGACTAGAAAAATTCAACCCCACAAAACATGGCTTTGTGGAATTCACGGAAGGAAATAAAACTCTTTGTAGATCGATCGAGTTAATGCTTCGATCGATCTAATCACATTACAAATTAATTCAGTTTGATTGATCTAATCATCCCTCGATCAACTCAATTGATCGAGTCATATTTAAACAATGTTACTACGTGTGTAATATGAAATATAATGTACACAAAAACATAGATATACTTGAGATGTGATTGTTGAGGCTCATTAGTTTATTTAGTTTGAAAATATTCTTTAACGACACACCTCTAAATTAAAATATCAATTATATATTTTATTCACTAATATCAACAATACTCACATAAACCCTTATGTATTTTTTTGTTTAGAATTTTTTCTTATCACTTTTAAGTTTGAGATATGTGCACTTAATTTTGTGAACTAGTATATTATAAGTTAAGCTATTTTGCTTCTGCAGCTCTCTTGGCCAAAACCTTGAAACAAGTACCTATGTTTGGGAAATTTGCGTTACGGTATTTATTTCCATCTCTGGCTTGGTCCAGTTTTCATTTCTCATTGGAAATATGCAGGTACGTATGTATGAAGCTAATGTTTTGTGTTAGAAATATTGAATGATTGTATTTTATTCTATATTTTAAGGAATATACATGGTGCTTTTATATAAGAGATACAAGTAAACTAGATATATCTAAAGCTCATAACATGATATACATTAACAACCCTCCTCAAACTCAAGGTGGATGTGAGATTAGCTTGAGGTTGTCAACCAAATTATAAGTGCATTCCTTAAGAAGTGCCTTGGTGAAGATCTGCAAGTTGATCGTTGTAGGTGACATGGAAAAGTTTGAGAGCACCATGGATAAGATGAGAACGAATAATATGACAATCAATCTCAATGTGTTTTGTCCGTTCATGGAAGACATAATTGTGAGCAATATGAATAAGACTCTGATTGTCATAATAAATGAGAGTAGCAGATGATGTGGACACACCCAAATCCTTAAGAAACCATCATAGCTAAAAGAGTTCAGATATGGTATTAGCAAAAGCACGATAATCTGCTTCAGTACTGGAGCGGGCCACGAAGATTTGTTTCTTACTTTGCCAAGAAATCAAAGAAGAACTAAGGAGAAAGTAATAACTTGTAGTGGACCTGCGATCAGTGGAATCCCCTATCCAATCAGCATCAGAGAATGCACGGAGTACAAGAGGAGACTGAGTTGAGTAGAAAAGGCCATGGAAGATAGTGCCCTTTAAGTATCGTAGAATGCACAGAGTAGCAACATAGTGAGTCGATCATGGAGCAGACAGATACTGGCTCACTTGATGAACAACATAAGAAATTTCCTGACAAGTAACTATGAGATAAACCAAGCTGCCAACCAATCGTCTGTAAAGAGAGGGATTAGACAATGGTTTTCCCCCCGAGGGTGTCAAATGCATATTAAGTTCAACTGGAGTGTCAACAATCTTGCTGTCAGTGAATCCAGCTCGAGATAAAAGATCAGATGCATACTTAACCTAAGTAATATAAAGACTATCTGTAAAACGAGTGATCTCAAGACCCAAGAAATAGCTAAGATGTCCAAGGTCTTTCATCTCAATTGCTGACTAAGAAAATCTTTGAGTTCTTGAATGCCACTACGGTTATCACCAGTTATAATCATATCATCCACATATAGGAGAAGCAAAATGGTGCCTTTATCATTACGACGAAGAAATAAGAAAAAATCATAAGGACTGATAATGTAACCCAAGTGAAAGATGGTGAAGCTAAATTTGGCAAACCATGCTTATGGAGCTTGTTTAAGGCCATAAAGTGCACATTAAAGGCAACAAACCTTGTTTGTTTCAATAGAATGACCAAGAAGAGGTTCATATAGACTTTCATACAGATTCCCAGTATTGTGACAATCAAAGTGTCATTTATATTGCTCACAATGATGTCTTCTATGAACGGACTAAACACATCGAGATTGATTATCACTTTATTCGTTCTCATATTATTCATGGTGCTCTCAAGATTTTCCCCATCTCCTCCAATGATCAACTTGCAGATATTTGCACCCAGACACTTAGTAAGGGACGCACTCATAATTTGGTTAACAACCTTAAGCTGGTCTCACATCCACCTTGAGTTTGAGGGAGACTGTTAATGTATATATGTTAGAAATACTAAATGATTGTATTGTATTGTATTCTATATCTTAAGAAATATATATGGTACCTTTATATAAGAGGTACAAATAAATTAGATATGCATAAAGCTCATAACATGATATACATTAACAGATATACATTAACATTTTGAAATATATTTCAATATCTAATTGTTTATAATGTTCCAGGTTTTGATGATAAATAAACCCTTTTTTCAACAAACATATTTGCAGTCAACTACCACAAGATTGGAGGAGATGAGAGTGAAAGAGAGAGATACAAAACAATGGATGCCCCATTGGTTGCTCCCTGAGAATTTAAGGGAGTGTATTAGGGGGTATGAACAATACAGATGGCAAGAAACTAGAGGTGTTGATGAAGAAAACCTAATCTGCAACCTTTCCAAGGACCTTATAAGAGAAATAAAGTGCCATATTTGCTTGGCTCTGCTCATAAGAGTGAGTTTTTCTCCTATGCTCAGAAAGTACTTTATGGAGCTATATGATTATTCTAGTTATGTTCTAGTTTGCATGAATCAAGCATTGTTTCTTTTTATTTCTTTGCTTGATATTCACATAGCCATAAAATGTGTCAAATGGTTTCTATGCTCCATTGATATTACAGAAATTGTCAATTGGTCAACTATCTCCATTTTTGCATGTGTCTACAAGGCTTGCCTTTATGAAAAATTTAAGGACATGATTGTCCATGTTATGGAGTACAGTTTATGCTGTGGAAATAATTAAGACACTACTATAAAAATGGGCATTAAAGTCGGTTAAAAATTGACTTTAAACTAACCGATTTTAAATGAAATGATTTAAAATTTAAAGTCGTTTCACGCAATAAATCGACTTTAATTTTTTTTAAATTTACTCATTTTCTATTATACTCAAATAAAAAACTATATTCGAGCAAAAAAAACCAAAATCAGTTTATCAAATAGTTTAAATAATACAAATATTTGAAAAATAAAATATTAATTAATAGCAGAAAAATTACCATGATTTTGTTCTATTTTATTCAAGATCATCGTATATCTTCTCGTGATGTTATAATACAAACCTACATATATAATACAAAAATTTATACACATAATAACAAAAAAATATGAATAATAAGTACGTAAAATTAATAGAAATACTTACAAAAGTAAATGAAGTGATAAAATGAAGGAAAGGCAAAAAAAATGGTGTTTTGTAAGTGAGAAATGTGTATAATGTTTTTGAGTATTTTGCTCAAAAAATAGGGGATCTAAGAGATTAGTTAGAGAGGAAGAAAACTCATTAACTGACGTTGAAATTAGTAGTCGTAGGTGGCCAGAAAATGAGAAAGAGTGGAGGAGGTTTTGGGTTTTTGAGAGTTATGCAACGCTTGGAATAGTTTCTGTTTGGGGAAGAAAGAAGAGAAAAGAATTTATCCACGTGTGTAGCATCGGTTCCACGTGTCAACCGACACTATGCTACGTGGATAGCTTCGATTCCAGGTGTCAACAGACACTACGCTACGTGGATAGCATCGGTTCACCACGTCAACCGACGCTACATCCTATATGGATAGCATCATTTTTACATCGAACCGATTTTAAATTCATTATAAGTCAGTTTTTTCCAAAAACGGACTTTACATATCGACTTAAATATCCATTTTTGTAGTAGTGAGAATGCGATATATTTAATTTTTTTAGTTGATGTTGGAGAGAATGATATTGATATGATCATTTGCAAATAAAATTTGTGTTATGTCTAAAATAATCACTATATATTGGATTAATACTTATTCTACTTTGATATATTTAAGGTGCCAATGTTCGAAAAAAATGGATGAGCAACTATTGGATGCAATGTGTAACCTTTTCAAGCCATTGCTTTATACAGAGGAGAGCTACATTGTTCGGGAGAGAGACCCAGTTGATGAGATGCTTTTCATAATGCGAGGCAGGTTGTTTACTGTGACCACCAATAGAGGAAGAACTGGTTTCTTCAACTCCGAGTATCTCAAGGCTGGTGAAATTACAGATCTAATGCAACACACTTTCACTCTAATAAAACAGTTTAAAGTCCACAACACAAATATAACCTGAACCACGTATAACCTTAACATCCAATCAAATCATACACATACAAGCATAAATGATTGTCAGTGAAATTATTGGGAAAATTGGGTATATTTTCCCTATTCTAAGTAGTTACTATTCATTTATGATTTAAATGAATAGAACTCAAACTAACCCGAAAAAATAATGCTATTGGAAATATAATGCTAACATAAACTAAAACAAATATTGAAACAGAAATATTAAAGCAGAAAAATAATAACACCATAAATTTAACGAGATTCGGTATAAATGTTACCTAGGTCCTCGGACGTCGTTGACCACTTCCACTGTCTCCAAATGAATGAACTCCAAAATTGCAACTAATTGGGAAAAATTGAGCTAATCAATTACCCTTACAAAAGAGAGGAGGATTTACAAATTTTGGATATTTACAAATGGTGAAGGAGGGATTTATTTATAGCCCCAAATCCAACACCCATCTTCATTCCTAACCAATGTGGGACTTTTCTAATTTGCTCACTAAGGAGCAATATATAACAAATCTCCACCTTAGCGACTTAGTGGTTTTAAATGATTTCTTAAATTACTAGATCAATGACGCTAGTGCCAATTTAGATTTGTAGGATGTTAATCAAGTCCAGACAATGTTTGAACTTGATTGCTGTTACCACCTTGGTCATCATATTTGCGGGATTCTCTGTCGTACTAATCTTCTGAACTAGTACTCCACCTTCTTCAATAATCTCTCGCACGAAATGATAACGAACGTCAATGTGCTTTGTACGTGCATGGTAGACTTGGTTCTTTGCTAAATGAATAGCACTCTGACTATCACAAAACACCTTAATATGTTTTTGACCAACTCCCAAGTATTCAAACAAACCTCGTAACCAAATAGCTTCCTTCACAGCCTCTATAACTGCCATATACTCTACCTTTGTAGTAGACAAAGCAACTGTGGGCTGCAAGGTAGACTTCCAACTGATTGATGCTCTAGCAAGAGTAAACACATAACCAGTAGTTGACCGACGTTTATCTAAATCTCCTGCATAGTCAGAATCACAATATCCGACTGCACATTGACCAATGGTGTTATCCTGCTGAAATACTAAACCAACATCTACAGTATTTATAATATACCGTAGAATCCATTTCATAGCCAACCAATGTCCTTTACTAGGATCATGCATGTACCTGCTTACAGCACCAACTGCATGTGAAATGTCAGGTCTTGTACACACCATTGCATACATCAAGCTACCAACCGCATTTGCATATGGTACCTTTGCCATATATTCTCGTTCCGCATCATTCTTAGGAGATAATTGAGCACTAAGCTTGAATTGAGGAACTAGCCGAGTACTTACAGGTTTTGTCTGTTCATTCATACCAAAACGTTGTAGTATCCGCTTCAAATATTGACTATGGGTCAAACTAAGCTTCCCCTTCTTCCTGTCTCTGCTTATCTCCATACCGAGAATCTTCTTGGCTTCTCCCAAATCTTTCATCTCGAACTCCTGACTTAGTTGAGCCTTCAACTTTTCAATTTCTGCTTGGCTCTTCGATGCAATCAACATATCATCGATGTACAATAGGAGGTAGACGAAAGACTCATTTTGTAGCTTGCGAAAATACACACAATGATCATGTGTGCTTCTAGTGTACTTCTGTTGCAACATAAACTAATTAAATCGTTTGTACCACTGTCTTGGAGATTGCTTCAATCCATACAATGATTTGTTCAGCTTACAAACACAATGCGGTTTATTGCATACACCCATTTGCTGAGACATATAGATTTCCTCTTCTAAGTCACCGTGTAGAAATGCGGTTTTCACATCAAGTTGAACTAGTTCCAAATCAAACTGTGCTACCAAGGCCAACAAAATTCTAATGGAAGAATGTTTTACAACTGGAGAAAATACCTCATTATAATCGATTCCCTCCTTCTGAGCGTAGCCCTTACCACCAACCTTGCCTTGTAGCGAATACCATCTTTGTTAGGAAATCCATATTTCTTTGCATACACCCATTTGCATCCAATTGCCTTCTTGCCCTTAGGTAGTTGTGTCAACTTCCATGTTTTATTCTTCTGAAGGGACAGAAGTTCTTCATCCATGGCTTCCTTCCATCTTTCAACTTCAGGGCTTCTAATTGCTTCTTTATATATGGAAGGAACATCATCATGCACAACTGAAAGTGCATAGGCCACCGTATTCTTAAACTGAGCAGGTAGGTCTTCAAAATCCTTGTATCGAGCAGGTACCTTGACATTTTGTCGCCGTGGCCTATCAACTACAGTTTCTTCTTGTTGTTGTGGAGGTTCTTGGGTTAAAACCTCTTCATCTGATTCATCTTCTGGCAATGGAGGATCAGCTTCTATCTTATCTTCACTAACTGGATTAACAATTTTGCTTTCAAACTCAACTTGTTTCAGAGTTTGCTTCAACTGCTCCAAAGTGCCATTAATCTTCTTAGTTACCTTTCTCAACAATGCAGATTCATCAAAGGTAACATCTCTGCTAAAGATTATCTTTTTCGTTTCAAGACACCATAGTCGATATCCCTTAGAACCAGAAGGGATCCCCAAAAAAATGGCTTTCTTGGCTCTTGGGTCCAACTTTGATTCTATTACATGGTACTATGCAATTGAACAAAACAGATGTAAGAAATCATAATCTCTAGCAGGTTTTCCAGACCATACCTCCATAGGCGTTTTGCCTTCAAGAGCAAACGATGGTAGACGATTGACGAGATGATATGCATATGTCACAACCTCAACCCAACTTTGTTCACGCCTTGAACCGACTTTAAACTTTAAGTTGTTTCATTTAAAGTCGGTTTGTGAACCGACTTTAATGCCCTTTTTTGTAGTAATGATACCATCGAAGATGAACACGGGGATCGTCAAATCCAATAGCCAAATCTGGAAAGACTTCCTTGATACCTATAGCAAAAGGAAAGAAACCACGGCAGAAAGTTGCTACATCAAAAGACTTCTTAATAGAGAAACGCATGGATTATATTGGTAACAGGTACATAAATACTTACCTCAATGACCATCTTATCTATCTCACATATATCAATATGCTCAATATAGCTATGCCTAGAAATCTCCCTAAGAACCCCATCATCACCACCCCCAAAAACCAGAACCTGCAGCATTAGGAGAGCATTTTGCAGTGTATCAGGAACGAGAACATAAGGATTTGCGAAAATTCTTATGAAGTAAAAATACAGGATCGTAGGGATATCTAAAAACAAAACAAAAGAAATGGTCCCCTGGAAGGGGATTGGGCCTCTATTAGTGATGTGAGGTGTTTGAAATTACAGTTTTAGGGGAGGGAATTGTGCAGAAAGGAAGATGAGCTATCATCTCCTGATAGGCACGGCACATTCATCTTTCTCAGTCGGCTGCACAATGCCGTGAGGGACACGCACTTTCCCGTATGTTGAAGACTGCATTTAGATAAACGGGCATTAAGAGACCACCAAAATAAAGAAATACAGGTAAAACCCAACGAATATGCCAAATAAAAAAAAGAAAAAAAAAGGAAACAGAAATTAAGATTCTAACGTTAGTAAGCCAAACCTCAAATACTAATATCTCTTGCAAACCACGTTGGAAAATTGTATGAATGTTAGCAAGTTTATCCGTACACCACTAAATTAGTTTTAACGGGTAATTTTCCTTAAAGTAAACTTTAAACTTTAATGGTAAATCATATTATGTTAAGGGATAAAACTTGATTGAAGTATATTAATTATAATAAAAATATATAAATATTTATTTGTTTTGGTTATTATAAGTTTATTAATAAATAAAAAATATGTCATAAATTTAAAAAATTTAAAAATAAATCTCGTGAATATATATATATATATTGAATTGTTGTATATTCCTTAAATTAATTATAAATCAAAAAATTTAAATTTAGATAAGTTTACGCATATATCAATTATTTGTAGAAAGTCAAAAAATAAACATATGTATATTTACATACTCTATTTGTAATATTATTTTTTTTAACTTTTGATGTATTTTTTTATAATTAATAGACTTTTAGTATCCATATAAAAATTAATGATATTTTCTATACTTTTATTATAGTTAAAGTACTTCTTATATCCTTCATCTTTATGTTTAGTTATGAACTTTAAATAAAAATAAAAAAATAATAACAATGGTTCATTAATTATGATAAATTGTACTATCAATTGTTCAAATTTAAATTGAGTAGTACAGAGCCAATAATTTTTTAAAAAGGTATTAGATAATGTATTTGAATTTTAAAAATGTTAGAAGTTTAAGCATTCAAATACATTATCTAATATATGTTTTAATAACTATTAAATTTTTAATGTTTCACTTAAAAATTAATAAATTTTTATATACATAAATCATAATTAGTTAGATCATTGTTACTATGTATCCCAAAAAAACTTTCTAAATATATCTAAAATGAAATGATTCATTATATCTGTATGATTTGATAATATATTGGTATCTAAATATTTAAATTTAACTAAAATGAATAACATTAATTTAAATAAAGATATTTGATATATTTTGATTGAAAATATGTATCAAAATAAGAATAAGAGTACAATGAAAGTACTTATAATTCACTATTTTGATTATTCTTTTTCCATGTTTACTTAGGATTTATTTTATAAAGATTTTGATTCTAAATTTTTTATTTTTTTTTCAAGTGATTTTTCAACCAAATATATTTGGTAACGGTTTATAATATTTATTTTTTTAAGAAACCACTACCAAATTATGATATTATTCATAAATATTTAAAAAATAAATAAATTAGATATATTATTTCTGATTTTTTTTTATTTTCACAAAATATGTTTTAGAAAGTAAATCAAGTTTTATGACTTTTGTATTTATAAGTATTTGGAGAAAATGATTAAAAATATAAAATTTGAAAATAATAACAAAAAAAATTATTTATTTTTTAAGTTTTCAAAAATCATAAAACATTATCAAATAACTTGTAATTAATATTTGATTTTTTCTTATAAATAAAGGTGATTATTTTTACAAAAGAATCATAAATCATATAATTAATTATTTAATTATAAATTATAAATTAAATAAGGCTTTAGTTTTTATGAAATAGTTTTTTTAAAAAAATAAAGAGAGAAATATAATTGTATGGTGGGTAAAAAGTAAAAAGGGAAATAAACAAAAAAAAAAGATTGATCGAAGAATATGAGGGAATAAAATAAATAAATAATCTCAAAATATTAAATTATCCTATATTAAATTATCCTATATTTTATCTCAATCACTGTTTAATTTTTTTGTATAAAATTTAGTAGTGTTATATGCGATTAAAAACTTATCCACATTTATACGTCTCTAATCGGCAAATTAAATCACATTTTGAAAACATTTTTGTGATATATTTTTTTATATTATTATTATGCTATAGAAATTCAGGAGATCAAAAAGTATACCAGGCAATCCGATTTTTTTTTAACTTGTTTTTCAAAAATAAAAACAAAAATTATCAAAAAGTGTCTAATGTCGTGTCATTTTCTCGTATATGCATCCTAATTGACATAATAAATAATTTGATCAATTTTTTATCATTTAAATTATTTATAATAATAAGTAACAATTAAATTAATAAAACAATTAGTGATATATTTTACCTAATCCATTTTTATTATCTCATGACATGTTGGTATTTGTATCATGTTTACACGTTGTATCAAAGTTGTAATTTCCAATTAAAACAATCATTTTTATTCACCCTGCACTCAACTTCAATTTTAGGAAATAGCTCTGAATAAGATGGAATATCCATGACTCATGAAAACAGTTGTTAATGTTAGTCTTGGACTATGCATGATAATGTGTCAATCAAAGCAACCTTTTAACGGGCTTAAAAAGAAGAAGATTAGTATTGGGCTTGAGTTTTACTTTGATGTTAAAAAGAGTAATGTGACATACTCAGGATTTTCTAAGGGCATCTACTTCCATGTTTGCTCACTTTTGTGAATGTGGGTGTTCATAAATAATATGTAGATGACAGTAATATCCACGTAGAATACCTCCAAATGGCGTCAGACAGGCTCAAGGCGTGAGTACTTGGCCCAAAACATTGTATTTCTCTTGGCTAATTTTATTTACATATATTCATATGCATACTCTAATGTATATAAATACAAGGCTATATACTTTGAAGATATGTATTTAGAAAATTTTGTGAAGTGGAAGTAGAATTTTCCGATATATATATAATGATTGTTTTTTTGTGTGGTTAAAGCCCCAAAATATCATTTAGTGAGAACTTTATAAAAAATATTGTTAATTTTTGAATAAAATATTATAAGTTTATTGATTATTAAAATATATATCAAAAGTTAAAAACTTTAAAAAATATAAAAAATAGAGCTCGCGAATGTATATGTGCGTTTTTTTAATTGCTAAATATTTTTTTAAATAAATTGTAACTCAAAAATATAAACTTTAATAAATTCAAGCACATAGTAATTGATTCATGAATACATAATAAATCAAAAATATGCATATATGTGTTAACGGGTTCAATTTATGATATTTTTTGAAATTTTAGACTTATAATATATTTTTTAATAATCAGCGGATAAAAAGTGATACACCTAAAAATTGATAGGTTTTTATAATGAATTACTAATACATTTCATCCCAATATTATTTTTAAAATTTTGAGTATTTATTTATGAATATAACACTTTAAACAACGACAACAATAATAATAATAATAATAATAATAATAATAATAAATACAACATGAATGTTTTTGTTAAAATAATAACACAACATGATCATATAACTACTAAAGAAGAAGTTGAATACTAGATTAACATAAATACAGTATGTTTTGGAGAAACTTAACAAAGAAGAAATTGTATATATTATAATTGGCAACACCATGTGATAGCCCATACACTCACTGTGTCAGTGAAATACTACTTTATAAAGTAGAAGGGCAAAAAGTAGGAAACAGGTTGAAACTTATGAGTGTTTATGTTATATTTATAATTTCTATAACTCAATTTATTTTTTTGAACTAGACTGTAAAAGGAATAAAATGGCATTTTTTTAATTATTAATTTGAATCTTGAATCGGATAAATAAAATCAAATTTAACTTAAAATCTATTATTAATTATTTTTATATATGAAATATAATATATTAAATATTTTAATTTTAAAATAATATATTTATAATAAAATTTATTATTTATAGTAAGGATCACAAAAATAAGAAGTATCCATAAAAAAATATTAAATTATTATAGAGATCTAAAATTTATATTTTATTTTTTAAATTAAAATAATAATTTAATGTAATTGTAGTATAATATTTAAATATATATATTATAAATAAAAAATATATTTATTTATAATTTTAATAATAATTCATTCTAAATTGTATTAAATTCATTCCAATTATTAAATTTTCTAATTTAATCATATTTAAATTCAAAAAACTAAATTAAATTTCTCAATTAAAATAAATTAATCGAATTATTTATTAAACATATTTTAAAAAAACAATTTATCTTTGGGAAAACATCAACACCGTTATTGTAATTTTTTTCCCAAATACTTATTACATTTTAAAAACTTTAATAGGAAATTAGAAATAATACTTATTTCAAATATTTTTTTTAACATCTTTAACTTTAAAATTAAGGGGTTTCGGTGATTCAAAGTTAGTCACCTCAAAATTTTGTTATGAAACATAAAGTGTAAGATAAATAGTTTAATCTCAAAATATGTAATATAATTTAAAAAAGAAAAAATTTACTATTCGTGGGTATTAATGATTTAATTTATCTTATTTTAATATTAAATAATTAATAATAATAATAATGTTTGATTTAATCTTTTAATTGAACACCACAAAGCAAGCAGCAGCTGCAGTTGACCAGTCAGACCATACAATACAAGTGCAGTCATGGGTCAAGTTTGAAAAGTCACCCATTAAAATTTCCAAGTCTTCGTTTGACAACAAACGAGTCATGCCAATAAGAAATACAAAGCTAGTTGTTTAATTATTCCATAAAAATTAATCCCAACTCCTCAGTAGATAGAGAAGCAACAAATGGTTACTCCAATGAAAATGAAAATCATCTTCTTTCGGATTTTGATTGTAAAGCCGAAACATGTAAACCTGGAGGCCCTCTAATCCGATTCCCATTCCGGCTCAAAGGTCTTCAATCAGATCACTGCGAGTATACTGGGTTTGAGTTATCTTGTAGTTCGGGGCATGATACTGTTCTTCAGCTTCCAACACAAGAAAAATTACATGTAAAAAACATAGATTATAAATATCAGGTAATGGATGTGTATTATGACCCACATAATTGCCATCTGGATTTCTTTTGGAGAAACCGTAATTTATCAAATTCTCCTTTCTCTTTCTCTAAAGAGAACTCAATTAACGTTACCTTGTTCAATTGTTCTGCATTAGAAAGGAAGGACATGTATCATGACCCAATTTCTTGCCTAAGTAATTCTGGTTACCAAATTTATGCAATCAATTCTGACTTTTATATCGGTTATTATCCACTTGTGGGTTGTAAGAAGATGTATAGCATTTCAGATGTTCCAATTGATATTTACTACCAAGAGCAATTTGTTCGATTGAAGTGGTCAAAACCAAATTGCACCAAAACTGAAATTGAATGTTTTAATCCTTGTCATAGAGGTAACTTTTTATTTTTTAAAAAAATTTAAATTAGATTTATTATTTTTGATTTTTTTTATTTTCACAAAATATTTTTTAGAGAGTAAATCAAGTCTTATGACTTTTATATTTATAAGTATTTGAAGAAAAGAATTAAAAATATAAAATTCAAAAATAATAACAAAAAAATTATTTATTTTTTAAGTTTTCAAAAATCATAAAACATTATCTTGTAATTGATATTTTATTTTTTTTTTCTTAAAAATCAATAAATAAAGGTGATTATTTTTACAAAAGAATCATAAATCACATAATTAATTATTTAATCATAAATTATAAATTAAATTTTTTTTAGTTTTTATGAAATAGTTTTTTATTAAAAAAAATATTTTTTGAAATATTTTAGAAAATAAAGAGAGAAATATAATTGTATGGTGGGTAAAAAGTAGAAAGGGAAATAAACCAAAAAAAAAATTGATTCAAGAATACAAGGGAATAAAATAAATAAATAATCTCAAAATATTAAATTATCCTAAATTTTATGTCAATCACATGCTAAGTATATGTTAAAATTTTAAATTTAATTTTTAATTTAAATAAAAGAAATATTAATATTTAAATGAAGGTATTATATTGACACATTTAATAAGATGAAATATAATAAATATAAATTTATCATTAAGGTACCAATCCTGTATCTATAGGTAGGAAGTAGTAACAAAGGAAATTCTCAATAAAGAAAAAAGAAATATTTTAAAAAATATTTATATAAATTATTAAAATTTATAATTATAAAAATAATATAATTTAATTTATAAATTTATATTACAAATAGCAATTATATTTCAAATATATTACTTGATACTTTAAGTTTAACTCTGATCAATTAGGTTTTATTTAACATTTTAATTTGACTAATTAAACTCATTTTAATGTTAAAGTTTGGATTGTTAGACACGTATTAAATTTTGATCTGTTTAATATTATTAATATATTATTTTTTAATAAATAGATTTTTACACAGTTAAAAATTAAAATTATAACAAATATACCATTGAAATTTAGTTTTCTTAATGTTTTAAATATATTATTAATGTCAATATAAATTATGAAATTAAGATTAAAATTTAATATACGTGTTTAACTTTTTATTTGTTGTTAACATTTATAACTTATTAACGTAGATGGTATATTTATAATATTAAAAATTATTAATATTAATGTAATAAGTGAAATTTTAATGATATATTTATTGTAATTTTAAAATTTAATAGCATAAAAATAATTTTTTTATATAAAATTTATGCTGTTATTTAAGTTAATTTGGTTTTGTAGTGTTATATGCAATTAAAAACTTATCCACATTTATACGTCTCTAATCGGCAAATTAAATCACATTTTAAAAACACTTTTTGTCTTTTATGATAAATGTCAATAATAAAAAGGTTTTGCATAAAGAAACCAATGAGATGGAGGCATACAGTTGATTTGAATATTTCAAAAAGTAAAAGTTTTTGCATAAAGAATAAAGATAACATCATGTAATTTTAAATATTCTTTATAATAATTTTAGATATTAAAATATTAATAATTTATTACTTTATTTTTCTTAAGATTGTTATTAAATTGTATAAAACTTTCTTATGATACATATAATTTAAGATTAAAGGTTTGATTTTTGAAATACTTAATTTATACAATATTATTTCAAATAAATTTTATTATTTAATTTATAAATAATAAAAGTAACAAGTTAAGGTAATAATAGTTAACACTTTAAAATATGTAAATAATTTAATTTAATTTTTTTATGAATTAAATATATATATATATATATATATATATATATATATTTAAATGCATATAAGTTTGAGTTATATTTGAGGCTGGAAATATAAATTTTTTTTATCGTTATACTTTTGAATATATTTTTTTATATTATTATTATGCTATAGAAACTCAGGAGATCAAAAAGTATACAAGGTAATCCGATTTTTTTTAACTTGTTTTTTAAAAATAAAAACAAAAATTATTAAAGTGTAGTGTCGTGTCATTTTCTCGTATATGCATCCTAATTTACATAATAAATAATTTGATCAAACTTTTATCATTTAAATTATTTATAATAAAAAATAATTATTAAATAATTAAATTAATAAAACAATTAGTGATATATTTTACCTAATCCATTTTTATTATCTCATGACATGTTGTATCAAAGTTGTAACTTTGATAATTTCCAATTAAAACAATCATTTTTATTCTCCATGCACTCAACTTCAATTTTAGGAAATAGCTTTGAATAAGATGGAATACCCATTACTCATGAAAACAGTTGTTAATGTTAGTCTTGGACGATGCATGATAATGTGTCAATCAAAACAACCTTTTAACGGGCTTAAAAAGAAGAAGATTGGTGTTATTGGGCTTGAGTTTTACTTTAATGTTAAAAAGAGTAATGTGACATACTCAGGAGTAATATCCACGTAGAATACCTCCAAAAGGCATCAGACAAGCTCAAGGCGTGAGTACTTGGCCCAAAACATTGTATTTCTCTTTGCTAATTTTATTTACATATATTCAAATACATACTCTAATGTATATAAATACCAAGGCTATATATACTTTGAAGATATGTATTTAGAAAATTTTGTGAAGTGGAAATAGAATTCCCGATATATATATATATATATAATGATTGTTTTTTTGTGTGGTTAAAGCCCCAAAATATTATTTAGTGAGAAATTTATATAAAATATACATGATAAAGAATAGTGATATTTTATTATAATTAAAGTATATAAATTTTTGTTAATTTTTGAATAAAATATTATAAGTTTATTGATTATTAAAATATATATTAAAAGTTCAAAACTTTAAAAAATATCAAAAATAGAGCACGTGAACATATATGTGCGTTTTTTTAGTTGCTAAATATTTTTTAAATCAATTATAACTTAAAAATATAAACTCTAATAAATTCAAACACATAGTAATTGATTCATGAATACATAATAAATCAAAAATATGCATATATGTGTTAACGGGTTCAATTTATGATATTTTTTGAAATTTTAGACTTATAATATACTTTTGAAATTACATGTAAAAAACATAGATTATAAATCTCGGGTAATGGAAGTGCATTATGACCCAAATAATTGCATTCTGGATTGGTTTTTGAGAAACCGTAATTTATCAAATTCTCCTTTCTCTTTCTCTAAAGAGATCTCAATTAAAACTACCTTGTTCAATTGTTCTGCATTAGAAAGGAAGGACATGTATCCTGATTACCCAATTTCTTGCCTAAGTGATTCTGGTTACCAAATTTATGCAATCGATTCTGACGTTTATATCGATTATTATCCACTCGTGGGTTGTAAGAAGATGTATAGCATTTCAGGTGTTCCAATTGATATTTTCCTCCAAAAGCAATTTGTTCAATTGAAGTGGTCAAAACCAAATTGCACACATCGTGAAGCTTTCCGAAAAAGGTGTGGGTTGAAGAATGGCACCAAAACTGAAATTGAATGTTTTAATCCTTGTCATAAAGGTAACTTTTTTTTTATTTTATTATATTTATATCCTCTTGGGTTATAAAAGTTTAAAGTGTAACATTAGAACATCACTTTTATGATTTTATAACATATAACATATAAGAGTATAGTAATGCAATTTCTAACCGTTTAAATTTTTAATAAAATTGGTTGTTAACTCTCCCGTAACACTAAGAATATGATTTTATATTTGCATTTCTGAAAACATATTTATATAAGAAATAAATATAAATAATATGGTTGAATGCATATGTTCAATGTTAAAAGGTGTATTACATATAAAACGGAGCCGATATAAAATTTTACGAAATTTAGTAAGTGATTTCTGATACAAGTTTAGATTGTGAGTTCTTGTTAATTTGTTGAATTCTTACACCAACATATATGTCATGTTTATATCATTTAAATTCATGAAAATAAAAACTTGACTATTTAATTGCTTTCTGAGATGAAGCAATAAAGTTTGTAACTACCGGAGCAAGTTTAGGTGGATATCTATTGATCATACTAGTTCTTGTAGCTTATCGTGCTTACCATTCTAGCAAACTTGATAAACATAACCAATTAAGAATAGAAAACTTTTTGGAGGATTACAAGGCTCTCAAGCCAAGCAGATATTCGTATGTTGATATTAAGAGGATCACAACCGAATTCAAGGATAAGTTGGGGCAAGGAGCTTATGGAACTGTTTTCAAAGGAAAGCTCTCTAATGAACTTTTTGTTGCTGTGAAAATTCTCAACAGTTCAAAGGAAAATGGAGAAGATTTCATAAACGAAGTGGGCACAATGGGTCGAATTCATCACATCAATGTGATTCGTTTAGTCGGTTATTGTGCTGATGGATTTAGAAGAGCTCTTGTTTATGAGTTCTTACCAAATGGGTCTCTGCAACAATACATATCTTCACCAGACTCTAAGGACTTTCTTGGTTGGCAAAAACTGCAAGATATTACTTTAGGCATAGCCAAAGGAATAGAATATCTTCACCAAGGGTGTGAACAAAGAATACTTCATTTTGACATTAAACCTCATAATGTATTGCTAGACCAAAACTTCACTCCAAAAATTTCTGATTTTGGTTTGTCAAAGTTGTGTTCCAAGGACCAAAGTACAGTATCAATGACCATGGCAAGAGGGACAATGGGTTATATAGCACCCAAAGTTTTCTCTAGAAATTTTGGACATGTTTATTATAAATCAGATGTTTATAGTTTTGGAATGATTTTGCTTGAAATGGTAGGAGGAAGAAAGAATATTGATATTACAGATGATAATATTAGTCATATTTATTACCCAGAATGGATCTATAGTCTTTTAGATGGAGGTGAAGATCTTCGTATTCATATTGAGGAAGAAGGAGATGCTAAAATTGCAAGGAAGCTAGCAATAGTTGGACTTTGGTGCATCCAATGGCACCCAATTGATCGTCCTTCGATGAAAACGGTGGTCCAAATGTTGGAAGAAAGAGAGGACTTAATCATGCCTCATAATCCTTTTGTCTCCACAGGTTCAACAAAAGCAAATCCAAACCTTCCTACAAGAAGAATGAACATAGAGTTAGAAGCTATCGCTGAGGTAGAGTAAATATAATTATACACTTCATCACTCCATTGTCTTTTGCATAGGGTCTTTAAAATATATCTTGTTATATCTAAGTACAAAGAGATAATAATGTTATATCTTTTGCATAAAATTGACATTTTGGCTACAATTTTTTTTTTTACAAAAAGGAATGATAATTTCATTAATTTGAAACCATATTAAGTTACAAGCAATGCATTACATGTAATGTAATACATCCCTCTCCAACAAGTATTGTATTTCAATAGGATGAGAAACCACCCAATTTGATTCCAATTCCTTAATGAACCGATGCTATCTCTAAGGAAATTCCTTGAAAGACTTTAGAATAATCTAATTAAAGTTGAAAGTGTTTAATCTCCAAATTAATAGCAAGTTGAATTACCAAAAAAAAATCTGCATAGTAATCCGCTGCGAAAGCTGAAGTTGCTTATAACAACAACATAAAACATTCTACCAACACTCCATTATGATCTCTCACTACCACCCTTATATCGCCATATAGCTTATTTGCTTTGTATGAATTATCACAAGTAAAGGTCATATACTAAAAGAGTTAAGTATCAGCAATATTGAATCATGTTGGGTTCATCGTAAATACTCCTTAAATTTCATGATTTCATCTCCTCTACGACAGTACCCAATATTCAAAGTTGTGCCCATAAACTAATAAAATAACTTGATATGTATAGGTTCATACGTACCACATTAAGAACACAATAATACTCTTACTAACTTCTTTCCTTTGATCCCAATTTTCTAATCACGCATGACTATCATTCTTGAAAACTAACATTACTAACACTAACAACCGGAGATATTTCATTAGAGCACCATACAACTTCTACCCAGTTACGATAATAAAAATGTGATCTACTTATTCAATTTATACTTTAGAACAATTACAATACATGTCATTTCTAACCATTTGCTTTAATGGTTCTTTGTTGCTTACAAGCTAGAACCAACAAACTTTATAGAGTTCTATGAAATTTTTTACATCTACAAATCAATATTTGTTAGACATGAGTTTGTTAGCTCGATCTTGTCAGATACGTAAGCACACATAGAACTAAGATTAAGATTAACATGTGATTATGAAAGAATCCTCACTACTAACATGTTATTTAACTAATTATATCATGAATCAATATTAGAATTATCCTTGAACTTCTAACTCTAACTTGAAAAATCTATGCACAAAGACAAGACTTCAAACCCACATTTTCTTCCCTTTTAATTGAAGTAGAATACTATTGTAAATCAAACATAAATTAAAAGAACTTAATCATAATTGCTAGATAATTTATTCATTGCATTACGTTTTAAAAAGAATATGACTAAATTTTGCAAGATTATAATTCTTAGTAACTTTTAATGAAGGCATAATTATAATTCTTTTTAACCTTTAACGAAAGCATCAATTTTACTTGTCACACTGTCGCAAAGCAATAAGTTACCACTTTGAACGAGAATATTAGTGATTACATAACAATAAGTACGTAGCAGTGAGAATAAATAGAAATCTATTTATTCTTATGGAGAATCCAATAACATCTTAAACTATAATTAAACATACATATACAATAAACTAGTTACTCACTCTAATTCATACATGCATAGTCATAGTATTTAAATATAGAGTAAAACACATCAAAAATCAAGAATTGAATCTAAAAATTATTATAATATTTTATTAATTAAAATCATACTCAAGAACTTAAAAATTCCTCAAAATCACACAAATAAATTAGCTAGACAAATTCATAATTAAAATAATAGAATATTAAGAAGCAAAATAAGAAATACTCCTTAATTATTGCTTTAATTCTTATCTTTCTCTGAAGACCTAAGTATATTTTCTATAAAATTTGTATTTACAATATGTGAAAGCTTTGTTGTTAACCCTAGTTACATATTTAAAGTAAAAGAGTTGCATGTAATTACAAGGTATTTAGGATTAAGGTTCTAGAAGTTCAAACTAATTAAAATGCTAAATATTTGAATCTAAAACTATTTGGATAAAGCTAAGCTTGAAATTAGGCATTGGAGTGCAAATACGAGTTTTCTAACCATGGTACACATCGACTCGTGCCACAATATGAACTTAATTTCAATTCTATTGAAAGCCATACAGTAGGTGCTGTGCTTCAGCGCACATGTACTTATGCCACAATGTGTCCTTAATTTAACACTTTAATGTTTTAACCTCTCCTTGATATATCTTATATAAATGTTTGCATTGAGATTTTCCATTATATGACAATTATACTTCAAGTTGTGAAATTTGATTGATCTTTTTCATTTAAATCTTTTAATTCTAAAAATATCTAAAATACATCAAAATATATCATGTGATTCCATAAACACAATTTATAAAACACTTAGATTCAAATGCAATATGAAAACAAAATTTATTCTTTTAATTTTGATAAATCACAATATATGCGTGCTTTTTAGACATTGTCATAACCCTCAATTAGCTTATGGTTAGTTCATGGTAAAATAAGCGCTCAAAAAAAGCTCTTAAAAGAAAATAAATAATTAAATACTAAATTAAATCATTTTTATAGATGGACATGATTGTATTTATCATATGCAACAAGTTTTTAAACCTCTAAGTTTCATAGTGGATGAGTTATAGTCTTGCGAGGGTTTTCAGTGATGGTATCCAAAAAATTCACAACTAAACTAAATTAAACTAACCGAAAGAAATAGAGATTTTGTTTAAAAAATACATATTTTTTATAATAGTTTGAAAAAGGACTAAGATTGGTTTTAGTTTAAAAAAGGGCACATTTTAACCTTAAACTTGAAAACATATTTTTTAGTCAATTTTATTTAAAAAGAAATAAAAATTATATCAACTCTCTTTTACAAAACATAATTATTATAAACATAAAAAAAATATTAACACTTTATAAATTTATAATTAATTTTAAATACACATATCTATTTTATCATATTATATATTAAAGTTTTATTTTAAAAATAAAAATAATTTATTTTATAATAAAATAAATATAAATTTATACGAAAATATATACTAAGCATTTTGATAATTCATAAATAATATAATACATTATTATTATTATTATTAAATATAATTATAATTATAATTAATAAATAATTATAATATTAATTATAATTATGATATAAAAAATAATATTCATAAAAATAATTAAATTATTAAAAAAATTGGGAAGACTTTATATCCAACTTTCTACAAGATATAAATACAAATATAGAATATTTTGATGCAAACTTTGCGTCAAAATATTATCTAATATAATATTATTATAATTATTTTTATTATTAATATAATAAAATGTATTTAATTAATTATATTTAAATATTTAAATAAAATTATTATTAATAAATATTTGTTATCTTAATAACAATTAAAATTATAATAATATTAAAGATATGTGTTATAATGTAATCTATTTTTTAATTTTATAATCTTAAATAATTAATTTTATAATAAAATAAATATAAATTTATACGAAAATATATACTAAGCATTTTGATAATTCATAAATAATATAATACATTATTATTATTATTATTATTATTAAATATAATTATAATTAATAAATAATTATGATATAAAAAATAATATAAAAAATAATAAATTATTAAAACAATTGGGAAGCATCTATATCCAACTTTATACAAGATATAAATACAAATATGGAAAATTTTGACGCAAACTTTGCGTCAAAATATTATCTAATATAATATAATTATAATTATTTTTATTATTAATATAATAAAATATATCTAATTAATTATATTTAAATATTTAAATAAAATTATTATTAATAAATATTTTTTATCTTAATAAAAATAAAAATTATAATAATATTAGATATATGTGTTATAATGTAATCTATTTTTTAATTTTTTAATCTTAAATAATTTATTTTATAATAAAATAAATATAAATTTATACGAAAATATATACTAATCATTTTGATAATTCATAAATAATATAATAAATTATTATTATTATTATTATTATTATTATTAAATATAATTCTAATTATATTTAATAAATAATTATAATATTAATTATAATTATGATATAAAAAATAAAATTCATAAAAATAATTAAATTATTAAAAAAATTGGGAAGACTCTATATCCAACTTTCTAAAAAATATAAAATTCAAATATAGAAAATTTTGACACAAACTTTGCATCAAAATATTATCTAATATAATAATAATATTATTATTATTATTAATATAATAAAAAATATATAATTAATTATATTTAAATATTTAAATAAAATTATTGTTAATAAATATTTATTATCTTAATAACAATTAAAATTATAATAATATTAGAGATATGTGTTATAATTTAATCTATTTTTAAATTTTTTAATCTTAAATAATTTCTTTTTTAAAAAATATCAATATTTTTTTTATAAAAATGATTGTAACAATTTAGTAAAGTTTTTAACAATTTAAAATTTTATAATTTATTATTATTATTTTAAATTATTTTATAATAAAATTTTGATAAGTTATTTGTTATAAAAAATTATATATATTTTTATTATATAAATATAAATTATTTTTATTTATAATAATAATAAATTATTATTTATTAAAATTTGGTGAATAGAGATATTTTATTTTTGGTTTTTTAAGAAGATAAGACGAGAAAAAAATGTGATTAAGAACTAAGGGAGGAGAGAGAAAAAATATTGTTATTGGCAAATTGTTAAATCGGTTTCAATTTATCCTTTTTTAAACTAAAAATAATCTTAGCACTTTTTAAAACTATAATAAAAAATATGATTTTTTTAGACAAATCCCTAAAGAAATAAAAATAGAAAACTAAATAAAGACACTAACAATCAAATCAATTATACATTTGTTTCAAATATTGTTAATAATATTTAATATATGTATGATCTAAATCTTATTTCTTATCGTACATTAATTCAAACATTAATTTCATTTTTTGGGTTAACTTTTCGACATCAATCTGACTACAAATATATAATTTTCATACAAGATAATCTTATGCAAGACATTCATAGAACATTTTTGGTCTCTAAATTATGCAAATATGATGTGTGTAAGCATTTTAATCAAAAACCCCAAAGGCTTACATTTTAATTC
Source organism: Hippophae rhamnoides (assembly GCA_033030585.1). Lineage (NCBI taxonomy): Eukaryota > Viridiplantae > Streptophyta > Magnoliopsida > Rosales > Elaeagnaceae > Hippophae > Hippophae rhamnoides. The sequence goes on from CM065432.1 coordinate 54,589,371, forward strand.
ACTCTTCACTAGTATAGAATGGTTACACTACTTTAGACTAATAGGTTTTTATCAAGGTTATAGCGTTGGTTTAAGGTATAGGGTTATGAAAGAACATGAAGATGGATCACAAAAACAAGCGAAAATAAATAACAAAATTAATTTGATGGTAATGCATCATCACCCCATATTAATGTACACTAAACAACACAAACAAAAGTAATAATAAATAAACTATGAAACAAAAATAAATAAAAATAAAAGGGAAAGAAAAGAAGTTAGTAAACTAATATAGAAAAATAAAAGTAAAAATTAATTTTAATTTTAATTTTTTGAAAAAGTTAATAATAATAAACTAAATAAAATAAATGAATTAAAAGAAAAACAATATTTGAATATTTTTGAATAAATTAATATTTGTAGTAAAATTTTAAAAACAATCCCAATAACGACACCAAATATTTGATACACTTGGATATATATATATATATATATATATGAGTAGAACTGATAAGTAATTTAAGAATAAAGGTTCTCGAACTCATGAGAATTTCTATAATAAATATCACTAAATATTAGCTTGTTAATAAATTAATAAAAGAAGCTTTGAAAATTATTTTTAAATAAAAATAAAAGATAAAATAATAAATAAAATATATGAGCACATAGATTAAGATAAATATGTGATTATAGAACAATCCTCACAAATTATAACTAATATTAGAACTATCCTTAAATTCTTAACTTTAAATCAAAAAAATCTATGTATTACGACACAACATCAAACCCATATTTTTTTTACCTTTAAATTGAATTAGAATAACATCATAAATCAATCCTAAATCAGAACAACCTAGTTATAGTTATTAGATAATTCATTTATCGCATTACGTTCTAAAGAAGAGATGACTAGATTTCATAAGATTACATTTCTTATTAACCTTTAACAAGACATTACTTTAATGTCACAAAGTAACATGTTATGGATTCGAACAATAATAAAGAATAAATAGAAATCTATTTACTCCAATGATAATCTAGTAATATCTTAAAATATCATTATATATATATATATACACAATAAACTAGTTAGCTATTCTAATTCATATATGCATAGTTTTGAAATTTAAACATAGAGTCAAACATATCAAAAATTAAGAATTGAATCTAAAAATCATCAAAATTTTATTAATTAAAATTATAGTCGAAGACTTAGAAGTTTTCCACAATCACGTAAATAAATTAACTAGGTAGAATTATAATTAAAATAATAGTTAACAAATAAGCAAAAAAAGGGAACAAAAATAAACTATTTATTAATATTAATGATTGATTTACAACTTTTTAATTGACTATTTGAATTCTATCTTGTCTCTAGCCTTTAATTTCTCTATACACCTGTATATTTTTTATAAATTTCTACGTGTACAATCTATTTAATATGTGGCTTCTTTTGTTGTTAATCTTAACTGTATATTTATAGAAAAAGAATTACATATAATTAAAATGTAGTTAGGATTAAGGACGAAAAGGTATAAAACAATTAAAATGTTAATATAATTACCTAGAACAATTTGGATAAACATGTTCTTGAACATATATATGCAATAAACTAGTTAGCTACTCTAATTCATACATGCATAGTTTTGAAATTTAAACATATCTAACACATCATAAATCAAGGATTGAATCTAAAAATCATCAACATTTTATTAATTAAAATCATATTCTATGGCTTAAAAGTTATCAACAATCACATAAATAAATTAGCTAAGAAAAATTATAATTAAAATAATAGATAACAAAAAAGAAAAAGAATAAGGAGACTTATATAATTTCTATAAATTTTTATGTCTACAATCTATTTAATCTGTGCTTTTTGTTGTTGTTAACCCTATCTATATATTTATATTAAAAGAATTACATGTAGTTAAAACGTAGTTATGATTAGGGGTTAAGATGTATAAAACAATTAAAATGTTAATCTCGTATATCTGGAACCTTTTGGATAAACATGTTCTTGAAATCAGGCATTGAAATGCAAATCCGTCTTTGTGGGCCATGATGCACGTTGACTCGTGTGGCAGCACGACTTTGTTTTCAATTCTATGAGATTCCAACAGAGAGTGATGTGTCACAGTGCATATTTAATCATGCCTCGATGCACACTTAATTGTGAGATTTGATTGGTCTTTTATCATTTGAATCTTTTAAGTCTAAAATACTTGAAATACTTGAAATACATAAAAATATATATTTTAATTCTAAATATACAATTTATAAAATATTTAGGTTAGAACTCAATATTAAAATCTAATTTATTCTTTTAATTTCGATAAATCACAATATATGTGTACTTTTTAGGCACATATCACTATCCTCAACCAACTTCTAGCTAGTCCATAACAAGATAAGTGCTCAATTTGTTTTTTAAAAAGGAAATAAATAATTAAATATTAAACTAACCTAAATCATTTTCTTAGATTGACGCGATTATATTTAACATATGCATCAAGTCTTTAAATCCTTAGGATGTCCTTGTGGACAAGTTATAGACTCATGAACTTAAAGAAATCAAAATAGAAAAATAAATAAAAACATTAACTATCGAATCAATTATACATTTGCATCAAAGATTGCCCATAACATTTAATGTATAGATTATCTAAGTCTCACTCTTTATCATAGATTAATTCAAATATTAATTTCACTTTTGTCGTCAACTCTTATAAATCCATCTAACTAGAATCATATAATATTCATACCAAATAATCTTATGTATGATATTCATAGAAAAAAATTCGTGTTCCCTAGATTATGTAAATATGATATATGTAAGCATTGTAATCACAAACATCATAGTCTTATCTTTCAATTCAGTATCCACTAATATAGAATAATCATATTACTTTAGATCAATAGTTCTTTATCAAAATTAAAACGTTTGGTGAAAAATGTGGGATTATCAAAGTTATTAAATACTACCATTTTAAGTTCTAAAATAACTACATATATTATCTATATCATTTAACCAGAATTTACCTTCACATCCATAGCTAAGTACCTTCACATCCATAACTAAGTACACTATAGGTATAATTTCAAATTGCATTAAATATCAATAAACTTTTTTTTCTTCCCTTTTCTTTTGTTCTTTTTTTTTCCTCGTTGGATATTTCTTTTTGTTTTTCTCTTCTCAAATTTTTTTATAACTAAAGAGATACAAAATTGTATTATCAACCTTTCATCATTTTTATTCAAAATTAATTTCATACAACCTCAACCTATTATTTTCAATATTCTTTTGGCTTGACCCTCAATTTTTTTAATTTTCATGCATTCTTAGTAGAGATTTCGTATTAAACATGTATTTATTTTAAATCATCTTAGAAAGTAAAAGGGTAAGATAAATTGTTTTTTTTTTTTGCTCATAAAAGGGTAAGTTATAGCATGTTAAAGAAAAAAAAATTTATAATTCATATAAGTTCAAGAGGGATATTAGTGATAAATATACAAGTGGTTAGCATGAAAAGACACAGACGATATAAAAAGAACCTAAATCCTTTCCTAAGCATTATATATTCTATAATTTCATCTTGAGTTTATTTCAAAATAAACTTTAGAGTTTGTTGAGACCTCAAGTATGTCTATGAAATATTTACATATAAAACAATCACAAATACTCATATTAATCAATCATTCTTATTGCCAACCAATAGAATTTCAAACTAAGTTCAATTCACTTTCAAATCCTTCCTTCATTAGATTAAAACTTCTATGAAAAAGCTAATGAAATTGAAAATTATAAAGAAAATCAAAAGATTCATGAACATTCTAATAATTGATTATTATTGTGAAAATAAAAGAAAAAATCAAAAATATTCTAAATATGTGCTACATTAGTATACTTAAAAAAATTAAAATTCATAAAATGTGATAAAAAATATTTAAAAAGTCACTCTCTTTTGTATGTACTTTTATAATTTATAATACATTTAATATTTTGAAAATTTTAATACTTTTTACTTTTTTTGTCCTAATTTTAAATGCAATAAATTGAATATTAATAGGTATATTGCATAGGAGCAAAATGATATTAAAGTAAGTCTTTACTTTATGTTTTAGTTTAAAATGTGTCAATACTCATGCATTAAAGTATATAATCGTTTTGATAAATTTAAAATTTAAGTAGTCTAAGCGATAAATGAAATTTTATTTAATTAATAAACTTTAAAGTTTCAAAAATCATTGAATGTTATTGTTATTATTTGTAATTCATATGTTATTATTGATTTTGAATTTTTTGTTTTATGTATTTTTGGTTTTTTGAGTTGATAAATTCACAAAATTAAGATAAATAAAATCTCATAAATCTAAAACAAAAAACCCAAATTGAGAGAATAAAATCTCATAATTTTTTTATTTTCTGTATTTTTTGGTTTTTTGAGTTGATAAATTCATAAAATTAAAAAAATAAAATCTCATAACTATTCTGATTTTGAATTGGGGCTGTGGGAACTAAATATATGATTATTTTGACAAAAAACCAAATTGAGAGAATAAAATCTCATGATTTTTTTATTTTTTGAATTGATAAATTCATAAAATTAAAAAAAATAAAATCTCATAAATGTAAAACCTCATAACTATTCTGATTTTGAATTGGGACTGTGAGAACTAAATATATGATTATTTTGACATATTCTTTCAATCCGAACTTCATTTTGGTGTTTGGCTCCACCTAATTTGATGTTCACAACCCATTGCATATAATATCAATTGGTAGTACCAAGTACCAACATCCAAAGTATTTTTTAAAACTTTAATCATTTAGGTCAAACTCTCCTTCAAACCTTCTCTGTTTGGCGATCCTAAATGAATTTCTAGTAAGTCTACAAGCTTAATGAAATATTTTTAGTATAACATAAAAAGCATGTGTTTTTTTATATTAAAAAATGTACCTATATTTTTTTATATAACATACAAAATATTTTTTTTAAATGAAGTTAAAAATTCAAGCAATGTGAATAAATAGATAATTTAAAAACCAGTTTAAACTTTTACCCAATTTGTAATGAAACATGTATTCCACCCACCTAGTTTGATGCTCACATAAGGACTTTGCATTTCATATTGAGCACGAGAAAATTTGTCTTGTGAATTCAGCCTTTAATTATACAGGTGAAATCCAACGTCTCATATCAGATTTTATTTTATGTACTGTTTTCTAATTAAGTTATATTAATTATTTTTTAATTTAAATTTATTTTGTAAATATTTTATTCTTTTATAAAATAATAAATTAATTAAATATAATATTATAATATAATTGATAAGAAGTGTAATTGTCTCCACACATTTGTGTTTATCTTTTAGAATTAGAAGGTTTATAACTCTCATATATTTTAACATAATATCATATTTTTAATGGATTTAACTAAAAATTTTGAGCATTATCTTTAAAAAATAAAATAAAACAGTCATTTTAAAAATAAAAAGATAAGTGATTAAAATAAAATAAAATATAATAAAATAAGTTAAAAATATAAAGTGATTAGCTTTACAAGAAATAAATATCATCACTTTCAGAGGAAACGTTAAGAATAAGAACACACAATGATTAAGTATAATGATATGTTATAATTTATAAAGAGTGTGATTGTTTTCACCGATTGAATTAACTTTTTGAGATTAAAAAATCTATGATTTTTGTGGACTTTAATATTTCTTACATTTATTTTTATCTTAAACTAAAAATAAAAAATGAAAATTTCAAGTAAGAGTATTTATGCCTTACTAGTAAAACCAAAAACAAAAGAGCATTAATAAGTGCTTACAACCTATCACTCATTTAAGTTGATACTAATTTAATTATACGATATAATTTTATTTTATATATACAGATTTATTTTTAACTTTAGAAAAAAAATATTTATTTTTCTTACAATAAAAATAAACATATATTTTTTATTAAAAAAATAAAAAATTAAATCAAATAATTAAATTATTTATCAAAAATTAATTAATAGATTTCGTTGCATTTATCATCTCATTCGTTTGAGAAAAACAAATCACCGTCTGATAAGACGAAGGAATATTTTAGACCTACTAGTTAGACCTCCATACTTTCAAAAGATAAGACCGGATTTAGTTAAAAGGCAGGATAACATCTAAGTGTATTACAAATTATGTGATTGTAATCAATTCATTATATACCTAGGATAACATATATATTAAAAGGCAGGATAACATCTAAGTGTATTATATACCTGTGAACTTAGGATTTAAACCAACAAAAACATATATATTAAAAGAATAATATTATTTATTTTGTAATTATTACTTATTTTAATTAAAATATATATATACATAATTTTATTATAAATATATTTAAATTATTAAATTTATAATAAGTTTTAAATGTTAAAATTTAAACAGGATATTATTTCATTTATACATATAATTTATTTATTTATAGAGTTGTATAAATGAGAGGAAAGTATAACCACAACTTCTTTGTAGCTTTCATATAAATGAGAGGAAACTATATACGTTGAGTAGGGATGGGCAAAAAAACCGCGGATTCGGTTATCCGAACCGACGGTTCGGTTTTTAATCGGTAAATTTTGAGAACGGGGACGGTTTCGGGGAAAAATCGAATATGAAACAACGATTACGGTTTGGTTACGATTATATTAAAAACCGTACCCGCCCGTATCCGCCCGTACCCAAAATTAATTAGATTTAATTAATTAAATTATATATTAAATTATAAATAAAAAATTAATTATATATATTTAATAAATTAAATTATATATATTTCGGTTTTTTTCGTAACCGTCCCGAACCATTACCCGCGGGTAAAAAACCATTCCCAAACCGTAACGGTTTTCGGACGATTTCGGTTATAGGTTTTAAAATTCGGTTCGGGGACGGTTTTTGCCCGTCCCCGCCCGTCCCCGTGCCCATTCCTAACGTTGAGCTAGATGCGTACAATGGCCAACCGCCGAACTATTAAGTTTGCGGGTTGAGCAGTGGAGCATTGGAGATGGGCTTTGTTGGGCCCTAATCTAAATTTGTATTGGAGATGGATTTATTTATTTTGAGTCGGTAATTTCAAAAAGATAAGCTAAAGAGTAAAAATTATGGTGCAAGATATGACATAATTAGGTAGAGAAATAGGTAACTTTCTTATTTTTTGTAAAAAATATTTTATGTCGTATACTCCGGGGACGGATCAATTCACATATAAGGAGTGATACATATCCCATTTTAACTTTAAATAAATAATTTTTTTAAATATAATATTTATAAAATTATAGATAAATTAATTATTAAAATATAACAATATATATATCTAAATTTTAAATTTTATGCTTTTAATACTTAATATATCAACAAAACTCAATAATTTAAACATATATTTTACTAAAATGAGATACATATAATATCTTGTTTCAATTAAAAATAAATAATAATTAAAAAATAATTAATATTATTATTTACTTTATATATGATGCTCCACCTAAATATAAATACTAAATACGCCACTGATATACACATTATAATTTTTGTTTATACAAAATATATACAACGATAGAGCTTAGTTAGAGGGTGCACCATTCAACCTTGGTTGATTGTTTGAGAGAAAAAAAAATTAAATGGATACATTTTTTTATTTTACATGCTTTATTGTATGTGTCATCAATAAAATTTTAATATGTAAAAAAATTAAGTTATTTTTGTCATTTTTTAGGTACCCATTCCCACATTTTATTTTGATTATGAGTGATAAATCAAAATGAAACAAAACAAAATTGACTTAAAATAACTCTCATATATATCTTTTGGGAGATAATCGTACATAAAATATGATATTTTTACTTAGTAGAACCGTTCATTCTAATCATTCATTGTTATAATAAAAAAGAGTATAATAATTGAGGATTAAATCATTGATGTTACCAATAAAAGCATAAAACATACAAATGCAGCATAAAATATTTTATCATCTTTTAGTTTAAATACATGTATTTTATTTATAAATAAATATTATGTTATAATATTTCTTATGTCTTGATTCATAATACATTGAAACAAATTCAAATATATAACTTTGATCAATCTATGATAATAAACTTCACATATTTTTTCCCTACATCAAAGATTTTTATGATATATTTCATTCAATTTCAACATTATTTCATATTATATTATTTTAATAATCTTTTTAATTTATTTGAAATATTTTAAAAATTTTAATACTTTCTTTTGCTCTTATTGTGAAAAAGAATATGTATCACAACAAAATACATATATTTTTTACATTATAAAAAAATTATTAATAAGTTTAAAGTATACTAAATATTTCATTTATATATAAAGATATAATTTTATAATATCCCAACATTTTATCCTCTTGAATTATAAAAGGTTAAAGTGTATAGAATATTATAAAAACCTTTAATTTGTATTTGGTATGTTAATAGTATTTTAATTTTATTTTTGTATTATTTTTTATATTTATTTTTAAGTGGTATTTTAATGATACATATATTCAAATAAAGGTATCAATTTAATATAATTTTTTATACTTATATAATATATACGTTTTTAATGAAAGATATTTGTAATATTTTTGTCTCTTTCTTTCTTTAAAACATTAATAAGTTTTTTCATCATTTTTAAGTTGTTATATAAATATTTTATTATTTTTTAACTTATTTTACTTCCTTATTTTGTACTTTTATTGAATCAATAATAGTTGGAATTTAAGAGATTGATTCTCAAATCTACAAGCTAGAGCCTAAGAGACCACAAAAATTTATTGACTTGGCATTGACTACAAGATAATATAGAATAATCATAAGTAGTGGTAATGTAACTAGTTTTACTCGCTGGTTGGGTATTAATCGGGCTTAAGAATACCAATTTATTCTATATTGAGAAAATTTTAATTTTAGTACAATGTAAAATGATCACGTAAGGAGTAGGGTAAAAGATAAGGATCACTTTTGTTTTTGTTCCGATCATTACTCAATCTTTATTTTTTTATATTTTCTTTAAAAATATATTATATATTTACGTAAACTTATAATTAGATTTAATAATTTTATTAAAAATATTATTTTTATCGTTAAATTAATATTTTAATTATAAAAATATAATATAATATGTATAAAATAATAATTATTTTAATGATTATTAAAATAAAAAAAATTAATAAATTTAAGTATAATTGTGACTTTATATTCAAAATTTTAAGTTTGTTATACTTGATTGCATAATAAACATAAACAATTGAAACTTTATGTTAATTTTAGCTATTTAATATACAATTGATATTAAATTTTTTTATTAATTGGATTCTGATCCCGTAAAAAAATCCAAAACTTCTATGAAGAATTCCCACTCCGTTTTACAATTATTCAAACGAGTGATTAGGATAGCCTCTTTGTTCTGTTGACATCCCAAAATTTGTTACTTTAATAATGAATAAATATATAATACAATTATTTTATTAACAATAGAATTCAAATATAATATAAACATGAGTGATTTATCACAATATTTATAATAATTATATAAGTTTATTTAATAAATAAGTAATGAGAAATTAATGTTAAAATATTTTATAAGGTGATTTACAAAAATATTCTCAAAATAAATATTTAATTAATTTCTTACTTTAGTGATAAATAAATATATAAAGTAACTATTTTATGAAAAATAGAACCCAAATATAATATAATATAAACTATTTTATGTGTCCTATACGCTACTGTGGTAGCCTTTGGCATAGTCTTTTTAGTTTGCAACAAGCTACCTTAGATATTGGATCTCTCAAAATATTTGGGCTGATATCTTGAGTTAATTTATAGTAAAAGTCTTTAAATGTGGTGGAGTTTACATTAAAAGTCTTGATGAAGCTGTTTCAATGATATTGATGCAAAGAAGCGACCGAAACCTCTACAAATGGTTGAAACTTCAACCCATGGTGCTCAAAATTAAAGAATTCATTTTTTTTCTTAGTTCTAAGTCTCCATCATTTACTATATGACTGGCCATACCTTTCTTATAATTTCTATTCTATTGCATATTAATTATTGATGTTAAATAAATATCCCAAAGACTTGGCTCTTTTTTCTTCTCTTTTTTAATTACAAGCTTCCACTTTTTTCCCTTGAATAATCAACAGAATTTTCTAAATATGTCATATGTGGACCTCCTCATAATGACATATATGATAAAGATGACATAATAAATGGCCTTTATAAAGTCTAAGAATCAAATAATAAAATAATGAGCAAATCTATCTTTTTTATAATCTTATAATTATTATAAAAATGTGATTTTATAATTTCATATCCAAATAATTATTTTAATTTTATAAATAATATTATATTTTAATTGATAAAATTTATTATAAATATCAATATATTTTTATATAATAATTATAAATTAATTTTAGTTAATTTATTTTCCAAATTATATTTAATATAAAAATAATTAATTATATATTAATTATCTATTAGTAGGAAAAATTAAAAGATTGGTAAAATAATTGATTATAAGTAAATAAATTAAAAAAATTTAAATTATCTTTACTAAAAATTAAAAAAATATTCGGTTTCGATTAATTATAATTTTAATTAAACACAGTTTCGATCTTACAATAATTATTTTTACTCCACTCTTTATCAATTGTTGTTATTTTTGAAAAAAAAAATTAAATTTTTTAAAAAAATTAAATTTTAAAAAAAAATTAAATTTTTAATTATTTATAGTTAAAATATGAATCCCTACAAATAACAACTTTAAAATCTTATGAGCTTTTTAACTACAAAAGATTAATATATATCCAAAAAATTTATAAATTTTATTATAATATCGTAATTAATCAATATGAAATATTATTCTTAATATCTCCTCAAAATGTGTGTCTTTGTCTCTTCAAAATCCATCACTTTATATTTTAACTTATTTATTATATTTTATTCTATTTAGATAATTTGTCTCTTTTTATTTTTGCAAGGTTCATTTCATTTGTTTGTGAGGTGATGTCCAAAGTTTTTAACTTAATCTACTGAAACTCTCGTATTATATTAAAATTTATAAGAATTATAGGTCTTTCAATCCTAAAAGATTAACCTAATGAATAAAAATACCCACAATCTTTATAAATTTTATTGTTACATTATATTTAATTAATATGGAATATTATCCTTAGTATAAGAATGAAAAACCTAAATTATTTCTTGAATTTCTATCAAAGGTGTTGCCATTTTTATTTTTCTATATATTAATTAGGGATGAGCAGCCGATCAAAATTATCTATTTTTGGTCAATCATAATCAGATCCAATTTGAAAGGATTTGAAGATTTTCAACCATAATTCGATTCGATGATATAATTAATCTGAATCAACCCGAATCCAAACAGATCGAATGTTTTCGAATCAAATAAGGTGAAATTAATATTAAAATTTATTTATAAATTATTATCATATATAAAATACAATATATAAAAATTAAAATTTTAAATTAATAATTTTATAACAAATATTACTATTTATAATCACAACTAAAAAAATTAAAAGAATAAAAAGTATGTATGTACAATATGTGTACTTATGTTTTGGCATAAGTTTGTATGTCCTTTATAAAATCTAAGAGTCAACTAATAAAAAAATGAGCAAAATAGATTTAGTCAAGATTGGGTGCTATCTTTCATTATTTTTTTATCATCATATAATTATTATAAAAAAATAAATTTATAATTTTATATAGAAATGATATTTTAATTTTATAAATAATATTATATTTTAATTGATAAATTTTATTATAACTATCAATATATTTTTCATATAATAACTATAAATTATTTTTAGTTAATTTATTTTCTAAAATTATATTAGTACAAAAAATAATTGATTATATATATTAATTATCTATTAATACGAATTTGTTTTTAAAATAATTGATTATATGTTAATTAATTTGTTACTTTAGCAATGAATAAATATATAATAGCAACTATTTTATGAGTAATAAAATTCAAATCCTATAATATGAGTGATTTATCACAATATTTATAATAATTGAGAAATTATTATAGTTTACATAAATATTCTCAAAATAAATATTTAATTAATTTCTTACTTTAGTGATAAATAAATATATAAAGTAACTATTTTATGAAAAATAGAATCCAAATATAATATAAGCATGAGTGATTTACCACAATATTAATAATAATTGTATAAATTTATTTAATAAATAAGTTAAATATAACATAATAATATATGAATTTATTCAATTAATATTTTTACTATATAATAAATAATTCATTAGTTGCTAATACTAGTCCAACACATCTCATTCTTATTCACACACCACTTCAATCTAAGTAACTCCATTTCAATATTTTCATTTTATTTTTTAATTTTTATTTCATTTATGATAGTTATTAATTTTTATATGCTTTAATTTTATATTTAAGAACATATTATTAATTTGTTTCCTAAATATTTATTTTTTTATTCATTTATTTTGTATAGAATTTTATTTTATTTTGTATTTTTTTGTTTTATATATATACACACTATAAATAAAATATATTTTACAATTAGTTTTAAATAGTTAATTTAAATGTGAACAATATAATTTATAAAAAAAAGTATGTGAAAATATGTGTATACATTTTTTATTATTATTTCTAAGTTATAATTTATATCATGTTAACATATTTTAGATGTCAAAAAGTTTCAAATATGTGTGTTATATGTAAGATTTAGTTGAAAATTTTCAAATGTTGGTTTATGTTTCAAATGTACGTAAAATTTTCTATAATTTGATCATATGTTTATAATGTAGAAATTGATAAATTTTAGATGCGTAAATGTAGAGATTCAAATGAATTTTTAAGTATGTTAAATAGTTTTTTAGAATTAGCTCAAAAAATACAATTAATCCAAATGGTGTTTCATATATATACATAAAATGTGTTAACATTGGGAAACAAAAAATAGATGTCATAAAAGAACATGTTTTTGTAAATCTGATTGACTAAGGTTATAAAAATCAAATATTTCATGCGAAGACTATTTATAAGGTACATGTTAGTCCTTAGGAGACAATGTTTTATGAAATATTTATAAACACTAACTATATGGATGAGGTTATGGAGATGGCTCATACTTTAGAAGAACAATTCAAAGAAGATCCCAATAAATTCAAAAATATTTAGAATATGCGAAGAAGTTTCTTTACAATGATTGTAAAGACATTACTAGAATGTATGCGATAGTAAATTTATGAAACATAAATGTGATGAGTGCATTGTCCAAAAAATGCTTCAACTAAATATCGAGGTTATTTGGGAAAATACTTACTTTTATTCATATAAGAGAATTGAATTGTTTTATCATATCTTTCTAGTTTAGGTTCAAATTTTTCACTTCTTGTTATTTTATGATTCACAAATATTGATCAAAATTATTGTATTAGGTTTTTCTATCGAAGATATATTATACACAACATATTATCTCTTACCTATAGATTTATAAATCCTAATCATGCTGATAATATCTTGGTAGATAGTTGTATGGAAAGAGCCTTAACAATATGTAATGATATGTTTGATAAACGAGACAATTATATTAAATGGTTAATATCATATCCATTGGAATACATTTCTAAACATTTCAAGATATATATTTTTTAAGGAGACCAATATAGCTTAATATTAAATTACATCATATTTTAAGTCTAATATTATTTAATTTTAAAATTAAATGAATATCACATTAGATGTTAATGGCTTTGGAACCATTTTGGCATTGGTATTACTTTTTAAATCAATCAAAGTTCATGAGAGCATCTTCCTGTGAGTATTATTTCATTTCATCATTCAATTATTTCTTAATAAATTTATTTTCATAATTGATTCATCATTATTACTTTAATTCACAATAGGTTATATCAACAATATTGCAGATATCGCCGTTATATCATACAATAACTTAATATGCATCGATTCAAAAAATTTTGATAAGTATAACATGAAAAATTATTATTTAATATTAATTATACTCAATTACATTTTATCACAATTTATATTGAGCAACCAGACAATATCTCATACAATTTTACGTGATGAAATATATAAAAGAACTCTTTAAGAGTATTAATGCATCAGTTATTGATATAGTATGTAATCACAGTTTTATATTAATTATAAGTTTTATTTTTTTATGAAAAAATTTTGAACACATTGTACTATTTTGTTAATATCTTATAGTTCTAGAGTAATATAGTATACACTTAAGCACAACTTAATGAAATAAAGGATGAGTGGGTGACATCATTCTTGCCAATATTCATGGAGGTCCAAGTAAATATAGTATAGCAAATTGTATAATGTTAAAGTGTATTCAAACTAATTAAGTTTAAGGTATTCAAATTAATACTTATTAGTTCAATATTTTGATTTTGATTTGATAGATTAGGTTTATTTTAAATACAAATGTCTTACTTTGAATAAATTTGAGTATTATTGGTTGCAGTTTTTGCTGTTATTTTTTTTTTATTAAAAATGTAAGTTGGGAACAACAAATGCATCCAAACTTTATACTAAAATATAATTTTTTTCCCTTTTTTAAAAAATCCTCTCAATTTTAAAAATTGACAAAAATAACTTATGCTTTTTTTTTAAAAAATTTATTTGGTTTTTAAAAAAGTCGGAAAAAATTTAATCAGTTAAAAAAAAGGGCAAAAATGTTTTCGCCTGTTTATATTTCATCAGTTTTCCTATGCTAGTGCAAATTTTCATTTTGGCAGGTTAAAATCAATCTTTTTGTCGTAGTGTTCGATCTTTTGGTCGACATCCTTTTTAATTTTTTTTTTTAAATTTAAGTTTTTCTTATGTGCCAATAAATATTAAAATGTCTTATTTCTTATGTTTATAATTGTATTATGTATTAATTTTACATCTACTTTTAGATAATTATTTTAATCAATATTAATTATGACAATATACAAATCATGCCTATCTTTTTAAAGAAAGGGGTTGGGTTTGCTTGATTTAGTTATGAGCAGATCTTATTTATATTAAATTAATTATTTTTCTTGTTGAGATTATGTTGTACATATATCCTATATCAATTCAAAAAATAGTTTATTAATATAAGTTATTTTTATGAAAAAATCTAAAAATATTTATTAGGTTAGATCAAGTCATGTATCTAGTGTTATACAGAATTAACTTTTAAGATAAAATAAAATATTAACTAAATAATTTTATATGTGTTTTCATGTTCTATTAGACATATTTATCAAATGAAATTATATAAATCTTATTAATATTGTATCAAATTACTTATATTTATATTATGTTTAGATTATATTACTCACAAAATAGTTTTTATTGTACATTATTCTTAAATAAAAAATTAATTAATTCTTTATTTTAAAAGTATTCATGCAAAACACTTTTATGAAATTTTTTAACATTAATTTTCCATCTTGTTGTAATAATAATAATCAAAAATTTTATATTTAAAAGCTTTATTTTTTAAATAAATAATTTTAAAATAATAATTATTATTACTCGATACTTAATAGTATTATATACTTACCAAAATTTGAGCTAGATGCTCGTCCAAAAACTAACATGGGGTAATTATTATACATAGTGAGTTAACACGATAATTTTTCTTTGAATATACATTTATGCAAGTTTAATTATACTTATAAATAATACTATATTATATTAATTAATTTTTATAATAAATTTATTATAAATAAAATTTTCAATATATATCTATATGATAATATCAATAATTCAATATAGAGTTACAAGTTGGTTTGGACTGTGGGAACAATATGCATGTCCATGTATAACAATATGCATTAAATAGAGATTTTGATAGGTAATTGGAACCACCACCGATAATGACTTCCTTCAAAGTTTTATTTCTATAGGTAGTCGAGTCATATATAACAGATAGATCATGTGTTTAAGTCCAATTATTTACAGGTCGAGTTTAATTTAAAGGTTTCTTAGTTCTGATGAATTATGAGAGTACAATGTAAAATAAGATTGGTTTATATTTGTGTAATTAAAGAGTCATGTATCAATTGATTATCATAAATATTTTCATAAATAAAATTTCATGTTCAACCTCCCTCCATTCTGTACACATATATTATTTTTAGTATGATATAAAAAATATATGTATTTTTTATGTTAAAAAATGCACATATATGTTTTTTTATATAACATAAAATATATATTTTTTAAAATAGAGTTAAAAATTCAAGTCACGTGAATAAATAAATAATTTAATAATCAGTTTGAACTTTTACCCGATTTGTAATGAAATATGTGTTTATCCTGTTGGAGATTGTTATAAAGCTCTTTAATTTGGAGCAAATTAAGGAGCAAAACATGGAGCAAATTAAGGAGCAAAACATGGAGCAAAACAAGGAGTAAATCATGGAGCAAAACATGAAGCTTAATTCAAGGAGCAATTCAAGAAACCATTAATTTAATGAGTAATTCAAGGAGTGAATTTTCCTATAAATAGATGTGTAATTGTAATGAATTAATCATCCAAAGTATTCATTACAATTGAGAGAAAAGCTTAGAGAGAAAAGCTTTTGTGAGAGAAAATTGAGAGTAATTTTTTTTTTGGTGTAATTGGGTTGTGAGTTGTGAGTTGTGAGTGTTGTAAACACCTTGTGTAATTTCTCCTCTTTCAGTAAAAAGATCTACAGCAAGTCCGGAGACGTAAGCAATATTGGCTGAACTCCGTTATCAAATTTGTGTGTTATTTTTCTATTCTTGCTTTCTCATAAGTTTGGCTTATCGAGAATTTGCGTTATTTCCCAACATATCCACCTAGTTTGATGTTGACATAAGGATTTTGCATTTCAGATTAAACACGAGAAAATTTGTCTTGTGAATTCACCCTTTAATCATGTAAGTGAAATCCTAATCATCTACAAATGGTTGCA
This sequence comes from Hippophae rhamnoides, assembly GCA_033030585.1. Classification (NCBI taxonomy): domain Eukaryota; kingdom Viridiplantae; phylum Streptophyta; class Magnoliopsida; order Rosales; family Elaeagnaceae; genus Hippophae; species Hippophae rhamnoides. Next base: position 54,606,368 of record CM065432.1, read on the forward strand.
ACTTCAAGCCATGGTGCTTAAAATTAAAGAATTTTTTTTGCCTAAGTGTTAGTTTTCTGAGTCTTCATCGTTCTCAATGACTAGTTTGTCTTGGTGTAGTTGGCATACTTTTCTTATGATTTATATTATATTTATTATTGTTGTGCATCAAATATCTTAAAGATTTGGTTCTTCTTTTTCTTTATAAATTATATGTTTTCATCAAGTTGTTCTTTGTCTTTTGTAACATCAACATAATTTGATAGATATGTATACCTTCTAATTAATAGTAATGCATAAAACATATATAGATGTGTTATTCATTATTTTAAAGTATATTTTATACTAATTATTACCATATAAGCACTTATTCTAATTTCAATGAATAATTTCTATATAGAGATAAATAGACTCAAACAAGCTTGCTTGATATTAATGGTATCAAATGAGCAGCTACGTGCAACCTCATTTAACGTGGATACAATGAGTTAAGTTCAAAAGACCCAATTCACTTAGCTCTTGAGCTTAAATAAGATAGTTCACAGGGGAGTTCATTTAATAAAATACCTTTGTTAATGATATAATTTTCACTATTATAATAATATCATTATGAAAAATTACAATTAAAAGTTAAATAAAAAAATAATATTTTTTGTAACATTTTTGTTTTTAAACAAAATTATAAATATATTTTTATCTATGTTTTATTATTTAAAAAGGTAAATATGTCAGTTACTAAGTTAGTTTAATTCATTTAAAAGTGAGTTGAGCAAAATTGAGTGGAACTTGACTTACATAAAATTTAGATGAGACAATTTGAGATATATTTCACCAAAGATAGTTGAATCTATGCATGTTGGACCAACTCAACTCATTTGATACATTTAAATGCTACGTTACATTGTTCATATACCTTACTTGACACTAATAAAAGCTAAAGTGCATGGATAAGAATGAGAAGAATTTTTCCATTTTTTCTACAAAACTTATTAGGATTTTTAGGTTAAATTTGAAATTATTTTTTGTTTATATTTATTTCAAATATCATTATATTTGTTCTCTTTATCAAATATTGAGTTGTTTTTCAAAAAAATAAAAAATATACTAATCTTATTTTTTTTCTTTTTGGCCTAAAGTACCATATCATCACTTATTCCAATTACAATAAATAATTTCTCCATCGAGATAAATTAAAATATCTTTTTTCTTGTTTTATAAAATCAAGACTAAACTAAAATAAATTGAGCAAAATAGATACACTTGGGTGATACTAATAGTGTCAAATAAGCATTTCTATATATGTTACTCATTTAAGATTGATACAATGAAATGAGCTGGAAAAATTTAATTCATGAGTTAAAATAAACCAACTCACATAACTCATGAGCAACTTGTGAGTTCTTTTAACAAAAATATCTTTATTAATGATATAATTTTCTTAATTATAATAATGTAATTATAAAAAATCGTAATTAAAAAATTATTTTTTGATTTTTACAAAAATGTAAATGAGACGAGTTAAACTATTGTACTTCACTAAATGTAAGCTGAACTTATGAATGTTGGATCAACTTAATTCATTTGACACCTTTCTTGATACTAATTAAAGCTAAAATGCATGGATGAGAATGAGAAGAATGTTTCCATTTTTTTCACAAAACTATTTAGGATTTTTAGGTTCATTTGGAAACTATTTCTTGTTTATATTCATTGTAATTCCTTTCAAAAGGGCCATAACACATTTAACAATGCTTTGAAATTTTGCTAATTATTTTTAGTGCTTTAATGAAAATTAATAATACAAGTTTTATTTCTAAATATTTATTAATGACTAATAAAATTACAATATTACAAAAGGTTGTTACATGTAGTAGTGTGTAACTAATATAACTAAAGATGAATTAATTGCAAAAATGAACTTCTTAAGGGATAGTGTTTCTTAATTTACATTTTCAGTCAAACTAATCTAAGAGGAGTCAAACTCCAAAAGTGTGGAGGAACTCTTTAAAGTAGAAGATATATTATCAGCATTCTATGATGGGTTGTTCCTTTGTGAAGGATACAATAATAGCTTGGGTGGAATGCTTAAGCTTTCAAATCTTCCTTCAAGCATCTCTATGACTTTTTTCATTGAAGGTCTATCACTTTGTTTCAATTGTATACACCAAAGTGTTACTATAATCATCTTCTTTACTAGTTTTGATTCTTCTTCAGTGACATCATCCCCTAATTCTATGTCATTTCCTTCACTAAGTTGATCATAAACCCACGAAGGAAAATAAATTTTGCTAGAATGCTCTATGGTTTCATTCAAGTTTTTCCTTTTACTTGCCATTTCCATTAACAACTTTCCAAAGCTATAAGCATTAGCTTTAAAAGACACACCCCTGATATTTTTGTAAAATAATTCCTGTGCTATGTATCCAAGGGTTCCTTTTATAGCTGTCATAGACACGATGTTAGTTTCTAAAGAACATAATCTAGCTAACCCAAAATCTGAAATATTAGGAACAAAATTGTCATCTAAAAGAACATTATGAGGCTTAATATCAAAATGTAGAATTTGCATATCACATCCACTATGAAGATAATCAATACTAGATGCCACTCTAAGTGAAATATCAAACATTATCTTGTAGCTTAAGGAGTTAACTATTACCTCCTTAGAATTAGAAGAGATGTATTTATCAAGAGATCCATTAGACATTGAGTGATATACAAGAGCACGCTTTCATCCCTTGATACAGAAACCAACTAGTCTAACCACGTTAACATGGTGAATCCTTCCAATAGTAGATACTTCATTGATGAAATCTTGGCTATTAGACTTGGATTTACTGAGGAACTTGACGGCGATAAAACCACTACTGTGTAATTTACCCTTAAAAATAGAACCATAACCACCTTTTCCCAATTATTCCTTGAAATTTTTGTCATCTTTTTTATGTCTAAATAGTTGTACCTTATAGGCAAGAAGTTGTTATTGGTCTTAAAGAATTCTTCAATGGAAGGGAACATTGATAAATGCCTCCTTCTCCATTTATGAATCAAGAATGCAATTACACATGGAGCCCCTAGTAAAACTCTTAATGTAAGGAACATTACTGCCAAATAAATTAAGAAAAGTCAAAGCTAGAATAAGAAAAGCTAAAGAATATCAGTTTCCAAATAATCATAAAATTATTAGAGACAGAAGCTACTCTTATCTGGCATTGATATGAGACAATAAGGCATGAATGTTCTTACTAGATAACAAGGCAATACTGGCAAGAAATTTAACGAGGTTCGTTATCAATGTTACCTATATTCTCAGGTATCGTTGACCACTTTTACTATCTCCAAATTGAATGAACTCCAAAATAACAATTAATTTTGGCAAAATTGAGCTAATTAATTACCCTTATAAAAGAGAAGAAGATATACAAATTTTGGGTTGTTTTAAAAGTAGAGGATAGAGCTTTATTTATAGCCCAAAATATAACCTCTACCTTCATTCCTAATCAATGTGGAAAATTTTCAATTTGCTCACTAATGAGCTATACAACAAATAAATCAAAAAAGCTTGCATGATATTAATAGCATTAAATGAGCAACTCTGCGTAACTCATTTAATGTCAATACAATGAGTTGAGTTGAAAAGATCCAATTCACCTAACTCTTGAGCTCAAACAAGCTAGCTCATCTAACTCAAGGAGAGTTCATTTAATAAAATTTCTTTATTAATGATATAATTTTCACTATTATAATAATATCATTATGAAAAATCGCAATTAAAAGTTACTATTTTTTTACGAAATTATAATCTAAAGATAATATTTATTCTAATATTTTTGTTTTTAAACAAAATTATGAATATATTTGTATTTGTATTTTATTATTTAAAAGGGTAAATTTGTTGGTTACTAAGTTAGTTTAACTAATTTAAAAAGTGAGCTAAGCAAACTTACATAAAATTTAAATGAGTCGCATTGAGTTATAATTTATCTAAAGTGAGTTGGACCCATGCATATTGGTCCTACTCAACTCATCTGACACATTTAAATGCTACCTTACACTGCTTATCTACCTTACTAACTTACTTGACACTAATTAAAGCTAAAATACATGGATAACAATGAAAACAATTTTGCCATTTTTCCACGAAACTTATTAGGTCTTTGATGAGCGAAAACCGGCATCGCCGATTCTCGTAAATACTTTGGTTTTAATATTTGTAAAACTCTCGCAAGTGCACGAATCATTTCGTAGAAAATGATAAGTATACTCCCAAGGTCGATCTAAGGAAGGAATGTATGTGGTTCTTAATTTATTATTCAAACTTTTAAAAACGAAATTAAATCCTAAACATCCCGTCAACGATAGTTTGGTTTTGTGTTCTAATCTAATAACATAAAATAAACATATATACAATTAATTAAATATAATAAAAAAAATAAACATAGATACAAATTCAATAAATAAATATAAATACGATTCAATAAATATTCATGCAAATTTTATCATTTATATTAATGAGTATTTATGGATATAATAACTAAATTAATTATGTTTACTCATATTATCTAGGTTATTAAAGATATAAATTGATATTTTATTGATTCTCTCTTTTGTATGAATACCACCTTTGGTGGGGTTAGATATTCTTTGTTAACTAAACAAATCAATTAACACCTTTGTGCAGCGGGTTGATAACTAATTTGGTTAATTAAATTAATTCCTTTTTCAAGAGATTGAAAATGAACCATTTAAATGCCACCTTTGGTGGGGTTAGAAACAGATTTAAACTTTATTCAAGGTGTCCAAATTAAACCTAAGAATTTAGTTATCCAGTACTAACTTTCAAGTTTTAAAACCACTACCGAAAACATGTAAATTCAATACATTTTCAGATAATAATTCTTATAAAAACTTTTGAAACAGAGCTTATTTAACTAAGGCGACAGAATGTACCAACAAATAAAAGAAAGCACTACTCTAAATCGCATCGATAACTAAACCTTAAAATCTAATTTTCAGTTAAGTTTGTAATGAAAAATAATATATTTCTCTCTAACATCCTTAATATAAAATCTTGAATAAAAATAAAATCAATTCATTTTAGAAATTTTCACCTATTTAATATTTATAAGCATAACAACGTTATTATTACATCATGTTTACTAAATATTTATACGCAGTTAAATTTAATCATTGTAACAAATTAAATATAACATGTAAGAATAAAGCATAAAAATAATCAGAAAGAAAATAAAATCCTTACGTATCCTTGACGCTATTCCTGCTAGAAAACCTCCAAGCCGAATTTGCACTTCCATTTATTGAATCAAAAATCTAAATTATTACAAAACATTACAAGTTCCTCTCCAAAAGAGAAGAACTCTAAACCTAAGAGAATTGAACTAAAAACTAAGAGAAAAAACTAAGAAAAGCTTAGAAACTAAGAAAGAAACTAAGAAAAACTCAAAAACTAAGAAATGAGAGAAAGAAAGAAGAGAGAAGTGTGGTTTTGAGGTGTTTTGAAGGTTAAGGGAATGGGGTATTTATAGGTGAGGATGGAGAGAAAAAATGAGTAAAAAATGTTAAATAAAAATATTAAAAAATTAAAAAACGTGTAATGGAAATGCTGAGGTCATCAATGACGCGGCGTGGACGTCACTGCTTCTGCGTGAAAAAATGGGTGAAAACGCGTTGAAGCCGCGCTGGAGGGCGGCCATTGTCAATTGCTGTTGAAGGTGAACAGAACCAGGTCTTCTTGTAGCGCCAAAAGATGAATGATACCTTTTGATCTTTGCGTGTATGAAGGTCAGTACCCTTCTCGATCTTCTTGTAGCGCATGAAACAGACTACCCGCGCAATGTCAGCGCGCATGAACCGGTTCCGCGCGCCCAGAGCAGGCTGAGTCAAGCGTATGGCAGCATGAAGCGTTTTTATTTTTTTTTGACATTTTTGACCTTTTCGACCCATTTTGTCCATATTTGTTGACCTTTCCCCATTTATTTATTGATATTTTTGTGATGTATTGCTTCAAGTATTCCTATTTGAGTCTTTAAATTGCGTTTTTAAGCCAAAATACCTGAAAAACAATAAAAATACTCGTGATTTCGAAAAAGACAAATTTATATAAATATATGATAAAACATATAAATATATATATTTTTAATCAATTAATTTGCATAAAATCATGGTTATTTTAGTGCTTTTTGAGCACTCATCAGTCTTTTAGGTTTAGTTTGAAATTATTGCTTGTTTATATTCATTTTAATTACTTTCAAAAGGACACGACACATTTAATGGTGCATTGAATATTTTGCTTATTATTATTGGTGTTTCAATGAAAAATTAGTAATATGAGTAGTATAATACAAGTTTCATATCTAAATATATTTTTAAGGCTAGTAAAACTACAATTTTACAAAAACTTGTTACATGTCATAACTAATATAATTAAAGGAAAATTATTTGGAACCTTATGGGCACATTTTTTCTCCTTGTTTTTTTTAATTCACACTTATTTCCAAAAAATCCTACTTGAATGTTTTTAAAAATAGTTTTTTATCGAATAACTAATCAAAATATAAGATTGTGCATAAATAGAAGGTATTTATCGACTTCAACCTTTGCATAACAAGGATGTTTTAATATATATAAGAATAACTCCTAATTTTGAGCTCTATTTTTAACAATATTACTCACACAACCTTTTCAAGGTATAATTCATAAAACCCGTGCTTTACGACCATGCATTTTGTACACATTAACTTCTTAGAATTTTACTTATGAATTAATTTGTGTCTTTTAAAATTTTAGTCATAATACCTTTCGAGTAACTTATATGATAATTTGATTATTGATGATTGATCAAATTGATATATATACATATATATAAGGCCATGATAAACTAGGTAAAGTAATTCTTAAGTTAAATAAACTAAGTATTTTTAACTCATCTACTCAATAAGTTAAACTACTCATTTGAAATCGCTATTTATTAATATTAAGACAATCACATATTTTTTTTATTACATGAAGAAATCCATAATAAAATTTCACATTATTTCACCATTTAAATTAAATTTTTAATATATTTTAGCAGTGTAAAGGATCAAAATGCATTATTTCAATGTTGTTCATAAAATATATTTAATTTATTAAATAAAATATTTAAATTTTTGTTAAAAAACTTATTAAATATAATATAATATATAAAAAAGACTTTGTGAAAACTTCTACCTACTATGTAGCAATTGCTTTAACTCGTTCGACGGGACACAATGGCTTAAGGGTTTGTGCAGCTATTAAAAGTTGATATAGCTAGTCCACTGAAAATGCAAGAAACACGAAAAGTAGAGTTTAACTTCAAAAGTCTTGGTCATTCAATTTTTTAAAATTTTAACTTGGATGAAGCTACTCTTATGATATAAATGCAAGAAAGAAAGTTCAAAGATATGGTGCCCAAAGTGTGGATTCTTCTATTTCCTTTGTAAAATACAAGTTTTCACGAAGCTATTCATCTGATATTTCTAAAAAGAAGGGAATGCAAAGTCCAAACCTTGTCTCTTTCTCGCTAACATATGAATCTAAAAATTAAAGACTTCATTTTTTCTTCTATGACTAGTTTCTCTTAATATAGTAGGCATACTTTCTTCTAGTTTGCATTCTATTAATCATTGATGTGAAACAAATATTCTAAAAGACTTAATTATTTCCTTTTTTTATATAAATTACAAGCTTCTACGAAGTTGTTCTCTTTTTTTGTTACATCAACATAATTTGATAGATACAGAGACTTTCTAATTAATATAATACATATAACATGGAAATAGATGTGTTATTTAGTTTTATGGAGTATATTTTCAATCAATCACATTGATTGTTCTCTTTATCAAATATTTAGCATTTGTGTTTTTTTTTAAATAATAATAAATACACTAATTCTATATTTTTTTTACTAAAGTACCATATCATCATTTACTCTAATTACAATGAGTAATTTCTCCATAGAGATAAATTGAAATGTCTTTTGTTCTTTCTTTATAAAGTCAAGAGTCAACTAAGAAAAATTGAGCAAAATAGATTCACTCAAGCTTGTGTGATACAAATAGTGTCAAATAAGCAGTTCTATAAATGTAACTCATTTAAGATTTATACAATGAGATGAGTTGAGAAAACTTAACTTATGAGTCAACATGAAACCGGTTCATCTAACCCATGAGCAATTTGTGAGTTCCTTAAACAAAAATATCTACGTTAATGATATAATTTTCATAATTATAATAACGTTATTATGAAAAATTGCAATTTAAAAATATCATTTTTTTGTTTTTTTACAAAAATTTAATTAAAATATAATATTTATTTTAACATTTTTATTTTTAAACAAAATTATAAATATTTTTTTAATTTTTTAATTTTTTAAAAGGATAAATGAACAAGTTTATAAATTAATCTTTTAACTCATTTAAAAATAAATTTGAGTTTAACTGAGGTGAAACTAACTTATATTAAATTTAGATAAAATAAGTTGAGCTATTGTACTTCACTTAAGTTGAATTGAACCTATGAATTTTGGATAGTGTTCATATGTCATTCTTGACACTAATTAAAGCTAAAATGCATAGATGAGAAGGAGAAGAATTTTGTCATTTTTTCACAAAATTGATTAGGATTTTTAGGTTCATTTTGAAACTATTTCTTATTTTTATCCATTGTAATTACTTTTAAAAGGACCATAACACATTTAATGATGCTTTGAAATTTTGTTAATTATTTTTAGTGTTTTAATGAAAATTAATAATACGAGTAGTATAATACAAGCTCCATTTCTAAATATTTATTAATGACTAGTAAAACTGCAATATTACAAAAGGTTGTTACATGTAGTAGTGTGTAACTAATATAATTAAAGATGAATTAATTGTAAAAATGAACTTACTTCTTAATTTGCATTTTCAATCAAACTGATCTCAGAGGAGTCAAATGCTAAAAGTGTGGAGGAACTCTCTAAAGTAGAAGATATATTCTCAACATTCTCGGATGAGTTGTTCGTTTGTGAAGGATACAATAATAGCTTGGGTGGAATGCTTAGGTTTTCAAATCTTCCTTCAAGCATCTCTATGACTTTGTTCATTGAAGGTCTATCACTCGGCTTTAGTTGTATACACCAAAGTGCCACTATAATCATCTTCTTTACGAGTTTTGATTCTTCTTCAGTGACATTATCCCCTAATTTTATCTCGTTTCCTTCACTAAGTTGATCATAAACCCATGAAGGAAAATAAATTTTACTTGAATTCTCTGTGATTACATTCAAGTTTTTCCTTTTACTTGCCATTTCCATTAACAACTTTCCAAAGCTATAAACATCAGCTTTAAAAGACACACCCCCGATATTTTTGTAAAATAATTCTGGTGCTATGTATCCAAGGGTTCCTTTTATAGCTGTCATGGACACGATGCTAGTTTCTAAAGAACATAATCTAGCTAACCCAAAATCCGAAATCTTAGGAACAAAATTATCATCTAAAAGAACATTGTGAGGCTTAATATCAAAATGCAAAATTTGCATGTCGCATCCACTATGAAGATAATCAATACCTGATGCCACTCCAAGTGAAATATCAAACATTATCTTGTAACTTAAAGAGTTGACTATTACTTCCTTAGAATTAGGAGAGATGTATTTATCAAGAGATCCATTAGACATTAAGTCATATACAAGAGCACGCTTTGATCCCTCGATACAAAAACCAACTAGTCGAACCACATTAACATGGTGAATCCTTCCAATAGTAGATACTTCATTGATGAAATCTTGACCATTAGATTTGGATTTACTCAGGATCTTGACGGCAACAAGGCCACCACTGCGCAATTTTCCCTTAAAAACAGAACCATAACCACCTTCTCCCAATTTATCCTTGAAATTTGTTGTCATCTTTTTTATGTTTGAATAGTTGTACCTTATTGGTAAGAAGTTATTATTGGTCTCCAAGAATTTTTCAATAGAAGGGAACATTGATAAATGCCTCCTTCTCCATTTATGAATCAAGAATGCAATTACACATGGAGCCCCTAGTAAAGCTCTTAATGCAAGGAACGTTACTGTCAAATAAATTAAGAAAAAGTCAATGAATAAGAAAAGTTAAAGAACATCAGTTGTCAAATAATCATAAAATTATTAGAGACAGAAGCTATTGTTATCTGACATTGATATGAGACAATAAGGCATGAATGCTCTTACTAGGAAACAAGGCACGGGCAAGGAAGAAAGGAATGCCTGCGACGAAAAATTATGAATATAATTAACAAATTGGGTTTTGAGAAATTATGTTCCAAAATTATATTCATTCAACAATCAATATTAGTTTCTATAGCACACGAGAGTTCCTAATAAGGTTCTTCCAGCAATTTTGTTTCTAGGAATGAAATCTGTCATATATATGATACTATAAGGCATGTATATTCTTACCAACGGACCAGCTAGTTGGGGCATGGATTAATGTGAAAAGGAACGCAATGCAAACTGCAGGAAAAACATACAAGAAGTTATTGACAAACAGGGTATGGAGCAATTATGTTTCAAAAGAATATACTGCAACAATCAATAAATTCAATGGAGTAATATTTTGAAAAAACAAGCACCACTGCCCGAGTATGTAAATATGTAATAACTACTTCCATTTCTGAATTTATTTATTATTTATTTGTTTGTTTTATATGCCAAAAATCTTATAAGAATGTAGAGAAAACTCACTTTCACAAATCCAAATAAGACCAATGAGTACCGCTGCATCATACAAAGAAATAAGCATATGAGCTTAATTGCAGTACCTTAACTTTATTTAATTTCTTTTTGTACATACAATAAGTTATTGACAAAATCGAAACTGCAGGAAAAACATACAAGAAGTTATTGACAAACTGGATATAGAGAAATTATGTTCCAAAAGAATATACTGCAACAATCAATAAATTCTATGGAGTAATATTTTGAAAGAACAAGCACCACTGCACCAACATGTAAATATGTAATAACTACTTCCATTTCTGAATTTAGAAAGAATTTATTTATTTATTTGTTTGTTTAATATGCGAAAAATCTTATAAGAATGTAGAGAAAACTCACTTTCACAAATCCAAATAAGACCAATGAGTACCGCTGCATCATACAAAGAAATAAACATATGAGCTTAATGTTGGGAAATAACGCAAATTCCCGATAAGCCAGATTTATGAGAAAGCAAGAATAGAAAAATAACACACAAAATTTGATAACGGAGTTCGGCCAATCTTGCTTACGTCTCCGGACCTCAGATCTTTTACCGAAAGGAGAAATTACACAAGGTGTTTACAACCCTCACAACTCACAACCCAATTACACCCAAGAAAATTACTCTCAATTTTCTCTCACAAAAGCTTTTCTCTCTAAGCTTTTCTCTCAATTGGAATGAACACTTTGGATGATTAATTCATTACAATTACACATCTATTTATAGGAAAATTCACTCCTTGAATTACTCCTTGAATTAATGGTTCCTTAAATTGCTCCTTGAATTAAGCTCCTTGTTTTGCTCCATGAATTGCTCCATCGTTTGCTCCTGTTTTGTCTACTGTTTGCTCCTTAAATTAAGGAGCTTTATAACAATCTCCCACTTGAAGACCGATTTCAATCAGCCTTCACACTCTTGATCAATGCGGAACTTTTACAGTGCTTTGTTACTGCTTGAGACCCAACCGAAGTCGAGCACAACTTCACTTGTCAATAGTCACCACCTTTGTTAACATATCCTGCCGGATTTTTGCTTCCTCAATCTTCTCCAAGATAACACATCATCTTCCAACAGACCGATCGATGATAACGAAGTCCAATATGCTTGTTTGAACGAAATGTGAATCTTCTGTTCAAGTGTATTCAAGACTTTGACTATCACTACGCAGTAACATTCTTCTCTTGTTTGAATCCCACCAATTAACAAACCTCAAGCCATATCATCTCTTTTGCAGCTTCATCGCTACATACTCACTAGTGGATAAGAGCGACAATTTTCGTCAGATTTATGGACATCCAATGCAACAAGTAGTTCAACAAGAATATATAACCTGGTGCTTCTTCGGTGATCAACTTCACCTCGAAAGTCGCGTCTACGCATCTTGTACTTTTAACTCTCCTTTACTAAAGTACAAGCACTTTTCTTGCCTCGCATACCTCAAAATCCACTTCGACTCTTCCCAATGAGTTTTTCCCGGATTTGGCATAAATCTGCTAACAACTCCCACCGTGGCGATGTCCTGGTCTCGTCTGGAACCATTGCGTCACATTAAACTTCCAATGGTGAGGCATAAGGAACCTTAGCCATGAATTCTCCTCTTCTTCTACGTCTCAGGACCGATCCTTGGATAAGGCGAAAATGACCGCGTGCGCGTGTGTGCTAAGCGGCAGCATCGCCCGTGTTGAATCTTTGCAAAACACGATTAATGTACTGCTCGAGATAACTGCAAGGATCCTTTCTTCTTATTTTCTTGTGATTTGCATTCCAAGAATCTTCTTTCCGGACCTAAGTCTTTCATTATCAAATTCGCTTTGTGATTCAATTCTCAACCTTTAATATCATCCATATCACGAACCTCGCTACTAACATATCATCAACATAAAGTAGTAAAATGATATAATCGGACTTATATCTCTTGAAGTAGCAACAATGATCGCACGTTACTTGGAAACCTTCCTTGTGCGTGAAGCTTCTCAAATTTTTTGTACCATTGTCTCAGTGGCTTGTTTCGTGCCATACAAACTCTTTTTAAGTCGCACCATTGTTCTTCTTCCCCTTTCTCGAGAAACCTTCCGTCGGGTACATGTAAATCTCTTCATCTAAATCTCCACGAAGGAATGCGGTCTTCACATCCAACTGCTCAAGATGAAGATCTTCGATGGCTACAATACTCAATACTTGACCGATAGTATTGAGCTTCACAACGGAGCAAAAATGTCGGTGTAGTCAACTCTTCCTTTCGTTGAAACCCTTTGACAACTAGGCGGGCTTTGTATCTCTTGGAACCATCGTACTCCTCTTTCACCCTAGACACCCATTTTGTTATGAAGTGCCTTCTTTCCCATAGGTAACTCATGGTTCCCATGCGGTTGGAGATGAGAGATTTCATTTCTTCTTTCATACAGCTCCCACTTGTTGAATCTCGAGTCCGACAAGCTTCATCATAGCATTCGTGCTCCCCTCCATCAGCAACATATGGTTCATGTATCTCCCGTTGGGCACGTGAGGTCGAGTAAGACCTTCTCAATACGAGCTCTGGGTAAGAGGTCAGTGGTGTGTCGAATGTTGTGTCGCTTTGTCCAACAAGTTCCTCTCGGCCGAGGACTTGTTACACCGTGGTTCTCATTACGGAAGTATACGGGACATCATCTGCGTACATCCGCAAATACCGACTCATTCCGCTCCGAGTCATTGCGTCTATTTTATGCATGTCCTTATACATCACCCTTCTCGTTGAAAATCACATCTCTGCTACGGATAACTTTCTTCTTTTCGTCATCCCAATCATGCGGTAGCCAAACTCATCCTCACCATGAATGTGCATTTCTTGGATTTGGGATCGCTATTCTGCCTTGATCACCGATACGCACAAATGCTACACAACCGAAAACTTTTAGATGTGATAGTTTCACCTCTTTCCGCTCCATACCTCCTCCCTGCATTCTATGCCCAAATGGAACGGATGGGCCCTCGGTTGATCAAGTAAGCCGCCGTGTTGGTAGCCACGCCTGCCTTCGGTAGACCCGACCATTTGTATACGAATGCTTCCCGGCTCTTTCTGTCAACGTTCGGCTCATACGCTCGGCCCTACACCATCAGTGTTGAGGCGTGCACAGCACGATTCTTTCCATTCTAATTCCGTGCTTTCATGGCAGAAATTTTTGAATCTCGGTGTCTTCATATTCACCACCGTTATCGGTTCCTCTCGAGAGCTTTTTGATCTTTAAACCCGTCTCATTTTCCACCATAGCTTTCCATCTTTTAAAAGCCTCAAATACTTCGGACTTATGCTTTAGAAAGTAAACCCATACCTTCCGAGAGCGATCATCGATGAAAGTCGCAGTAGTGTTTCCCACCAATAGATGAGGCGGTCGTTGGTCCCCAAACATCGAGTGAATAAGCTCAGCCTTTCCTTCGGGATTAACGGCAACTTGTCCGAAAGGCGACTCTCTTTTGCTTTCCAAGTATGCACCCGCACACGTCTATCTCCGAAGACCGTAGACCAAGTTTTCCCTTCGAGTGCATAATCTTCATCCCCTTTCCTCACTCATATGGCCTAGTCTCCGGTGCCGTAGATTTGGTGTTTCATTCATTGCTAGCGCAAGCGTAATTGAACAACGTGTGCCTCAGCGTGTAAAAGTCGCCACTCTTTCGGCTTCGAGCAATCATTATCAGACTCCTTTGAAATCTTCCAATCATCACCATGGAAGATTGTAGTGTAGCCTTCACCGGCCAATCAGCCCCATGAGATTAAGTTCCTTCGAGATCGGGAATACGCCCGACATCCTTCGCCTCCCAAACAGATCCGTTCAACTTAATCTTCACTACACCTTTGCTAATAATAGACACATGGTTGATCATCACCAAGATATACCTTTCCAAGGTTTCAGGGACATATTTCTCGAAGAATTCTTTTGTGAAGTAGCGTGGAACGATGCCCGAGTCTAACACCCAAGATTCTTCCTTTCTCCAAAGAAGCATATCAATCATCGTCTCCTCCCGAGGTGGAAGTAACATTCTTTCTGCGCTTCACTTGTTTGTCCTTGATTCGCACTCTTTACCGATTTTTGTAATACGCCGGCTTCTTCCACAATTCCAACACTGATAGTCTTGGTATGTGGAATTATTAGGATTCCCGGATTCGACCTCCGTCTTTTGATCTACCTCGGTAGTCGGGCTCTACCATACGTCCATTTTTGGTTGAATTTCTTCCTCTTGACTCTGTATGCAAAGCGAAGAGGTTGACGATTCACTGTCTCTCTACGTCCTGATCTCTTCACCGAGAACCAAATCACGAACATCGTCAAATTTCAATTTATTGCTTCCCAGACGAGCTACTTCACACCCAGTGACGAGTATTCCAAATTTTCCCGGTAGAAGACAAAAGTATCAACGCCGTACTTAACTTCATCGAATTCAATTTCCACCAACTCAACCTGTCAGAAGCGTGTGTTGAGTTCATTGAGATGTTGAGCTACCGATGCACCTTCACTATCCGCATGAAATGTCATCAAGTCGCGACTTTGTTTGGTGACGGCTTCTCACATATCGGAGAGACGCCATGGTAAGGCGTGGTCTTTTCGCTTTGCTATGTTAAAAGCGGCATTACGGATAACGTCAATCGAATAACTCCGAGGGGCTTGCCGGCTGTAAGATTCCACCTTCTTCCTTCATCCTCGCTCTTCGCGAGAGAGGTTGATATAGATTTCTTTGATACGTATAATCCCTCTATTTGCATTTTCCAAAACCCGAAATCGTGCCATCAAATTCTCGAGTTTCACCTTCCTTCATCTCATGGCCATCGCTCCCACTAAATCGACTTCCTTCCTGGATCGTTTCGATTATTTCTTGCGTAAAATTGACAAATCACTACCAATACCGATACCATTGTTGGGAAATAACGCAAATGTCGATAAAGCGGGATTTATGAAAGCGAGAATAGAAAAATAACACACAAAATTTGATAACTAGCCATCTTCGCTTCGCTCTCCTAGGACCATAGCTGCAGATCTTTTCTTGAAAGGGAGAAATTACATTGAGGTGTTCTAACACTACAACTCACAACTCCACTACACCTGAAATTACTCTCAATTTTCTATCATGCAAAAACTTTCTCTACAGCTTTCTCTCAATGGAATGAGCAACTTTGGATGATTAATTCATTACTGATTACACATCTATTATATGAAAATTCACTCTTGAATTACTCCCAAATTAATTGGTTCCTTAAATTCGCTTTCCTCGAATTAAGCCTTGTTTCTTTCAATGAATTCTTCCACGTTTTCTTCCTTGTTTTCGCTTCCATATTTGCTCCTTAAATTAAGGAGCTTTATAACACTTAATTGCAGTACCTTAATTTTATTTAATTTGTTTTTGTACATAATAAGAAGAGCCTTACAGCAGGGTCCTCTAGCGAATTTGAATTTGAGACGTTCACATTTCAAATTATGCAGGAAATTTCGGGAAAATGTAGGAAAAACTGCAGGAAAAACATACAAGAAGTTATTGACAAACTGAGTTCCAAAAGAATATACTGCAACGATCAATAAATTCTATGGAGTAATAACTACTTCCATTTCTGAATTTAGAAAGAATTTTTTTTTTTCTTTCTTTATTTGTTTTATATGCGAAAAATCTTGTAAGAATGTAGAGGAAACTCACCTTCAGTACTCCCAATAATATATCCGAGTCCCCCTGCATCATACAAAGAAATAAACATATGAGCTTAATTGCAGTACCTTAATTTTATTTAATTTGTTTTTGTACATAATAAGAAGAGCCTTACTGCAGGATCTTCTAGCGAATTTGAATTTGAGACGTTCACATTCCAAATTATACAGGAAATTTCGGGATAACCAGTTGAACGGTGTATCCCAGTTGAACTCAACCCCATAAAAAATGGCTTTGTGGAATTCACTGCAGGAAATAGAACTGTGTTTGTTGTTTCGCATCAATATTCCCGGCGATGAAGTCCTTACCATCATCTCTAAGAGGCACGAGTCTGGTACGTCAGAGACATATGGGGTGGCACCCAACATGAGATATGAACTGTGATGGCCTAATTTGGAATCACTCATTGTATTGTTATTGCAATTATAAGGAGCAAACTCTATATCATCTCGGTAATGAGAAGATAAATTCACTGCACTTTCACAGCTCACTAAAATCATAAGCTGTGATGAGTTCCAGAACATATATGGAGGGTAACGAATATATGGAGCAAACAAGGGGATATTATCCTTTTCAAGGTTGGAATCCAGAATACGGATGGTGTGGTTATTGTAATTGATTGCCTGAACGTAGTATTTGTATTGTCGGTACAAAACTAGTCTCTGGTTGTTCTCACATGAGAAGTTGTAAGATTCCTTCACTCTACAGTATTTTGGATCAGTTGTTAGCTGGAAAGGATGGCTAATATTGGGGATATTTCCACAAGATGGAGCATAACAACGATGCTTATGCTTCCCCAAGCAAGTTTGATGGAGTAGCATGAATACAACAACAAGGGCGTTAACTCGTAACAACATGGATAGTCTTACATTATAATCCATTCTCATGTTTTTGAATTTTGATTTTGAGAGAGAGAGAGAGAGCTCCTTACTTCTTGGTGACCTCTATATATCTTCAGCATTTGGAACTTAATTAAGCATCTTTTTATACTAGTAACCATATTGTGCAGCTGTTAAAAGTTGATAGCTATTCAACTAATTAAAATGAAAGAAACAAGAAAGAAAGTTCAAAGATAAGGTGTTCATCTGATATTTTTAAAATTATATATAAAAAGTCTTGATGGCTTTGGTTCGGTCATTCTCATAACCTCTCTCTTTCTTTTTCATCTTAACATGTGGTCAGTTTCTTTTTTTCTTTTTAATTAAATTTATATTATAACATGAAAAAATAAATTTTTAAATCACCATTTTATAATAAAAATACACAATAATTAATTAAATTTTTGTTTTTTTATATGATATTTTACACTTGTTATTATATTATATGGTTATGACTATCTCATTTATCTATTCATATAAATTTACATTAAAATAAAAAAAATATTTTCATTTATAGTAGTTTTTAAATTTTTTTTATCTATTAATATATATAAAATACATTGATTATTCTCCTTTTAATATTATTTTTTAACTGTTCTGTTAGCTTCCTTTTTTCAAACACAAATAAATATCAAAATTTTAAAATAAATAATTATTTTGTTAGTTTTATTACTTATCTTTTTTATTATTTTTCACTTTTTTAGTTTCTCCGCACTTCTATTCTACTAACTTTTTTTAAACACAAATACATACTAAAATGTTCAAAAATAAATACATTTTTTTATAAATAGTTGTTTTGTTAGTCTTATTATATATAATTTTGAATTTTTTTTTCAATCTTTTAGTATGTAATAAATATCAAAATGCAATTATATCTCTATTATTTTTATTTTTTATTAATTTTATATTGATCATTAGTTATTCTTTGACTTTTTTCTTGTATATTAATAAATATCAAAATATCATTATATATTTATCAAACTTCACAAATTATGTTTAATAATTATGCAACAATATCAATTATTATTCGATAATTAATATTACTACATACTTATTAATTTTAAATAATAAAATATTATAAATTGTTTTAAGTAATATTAATATTTTAAATCAAGTATTAGCTTAATATATAAGATAAAAATAAATATATTATATAATAAATTATTATAAATTATATATTAATTTAAATATATTTTTTAAAATAAATAAATTTATTAATATACTTATATTTTATATTTTGTAAGAAGGGACGCAAAGTAATTATTGATCAAAGTTAATCCTTAGAGTGTTTGGGCCTTTTTTAATGTCGGAGGCCCATTTATAGACAAACTTAAGCCTTTTTCCGGTGGTTCTTTTCTCATTCTTTTTTATTTATTTGGATTTTAATCTGATAATATAAATAATAAAATCTAAAAAGTCACATTGTAATAATAGAACTCACAGAATAATAGTGATAAACAAGAAAGAATAAAGTTGAAGAAAAATATAGGTGAAATAAGTCATGTTTTAAAGAGAATTCTACTAATTATATTCTCAAAGAGACAATTCTCAGTTGTTCTTTTCAATTCTCTCTACTTTTTTGTTTAATAAATAATAAATAAAAATAAGTATTTTTTTGTTGGATTTGTATAAGATTTGTTTTAAAGCTTATTGATGATCATTAATATTGTTATTTAACGTTTTATATTTGTCTCTAATTGTAGTAGAAATCACTAAATTGCTTATACTTAAACAAAATTTATATTATAATAGTAAAAATTCAATATGTATTAATTCATAAGTTCAAGTTCACAAACTGATAAATCAACAATTAAAGAGATCAATCAGAAAAGCATTCTAATGTCAGATTTTTCGAAAGCATCCTCAAATCTTTGGTGCGGGAGGAAATGCTTCATTTCAGCCCAAACGCACCCCTATTTCTGATAGGGAAATAGAAACTATTACGGTGAGCTATTATTTTCTTCTTCTTTTAAATTACCATTTATTTAAGAAAGTATGAAACAAAATTAAAATTTTGGCGTATATCATAAAAATGCTTTCTTAGTTAGTTTTTTTTTTATTATTATTATTAAACCGCTGGACATCAATATCCTTTTCTATCAAAAGCTTTCATTTTCATGGTTGAGCTTTCTCTGAAATAATTGAATATTGAAAATTAAGTTGATTTTGGGGTTGTTAAAAAAAAAAGATTTTTAATTTTTAAAAAAAGATTTTTAATTTTTAATTTTGTAGCTCGGCGGATGCATTTGATCTCTCAGCGAAAAAGCAAACAAAGAATCTTTTATTTCTTCTACCGTCGTAGAAGATATGATATATATTTGGAAATAAAATTCATTTGTTCTGCTCGGTTATATAATGTGTGTACTTAAAAGTTTTTTTTTACGTATTGGCTAAATTATGTTTTTGAGTACTGGTTCTAAATTTGCATCCAACCTTTAATTTGTTAAAGAATTGTCACTAACTTCAAAGTACTTAAATGCAAACTGGTTCAATAAATTTGGGACAAAGCACAGTTTGCTGACTCTTTGAAAGAAAAAACTATGAAATGTTTCAAATCTTAATTTGCAGCCAAACAGTTCATTTCTCATTACTGCAAGAACAATTAAGTACCTAATAAATAAAACAGCCCATTATTCATTATAACAACACAACCAAAAACCATTAAAAAGACAATAAATTTGTACATTATTTATTATAACAACAGCCCATTAGGCTGACCTCAAGCAACCCAAAAGGGTAAAAACTACATACGTATACTTGGAATCCTCTGCGTTGCCTCCCAGAATCAAATATAAGTCTTGTACTGCCCATGAAAACCATTTTCCGTTTCCGCTCAACCTGTGAATCCTCTGGCTCTGGCCATTTTCCGTACGGAGAGAACAGACCTTCACTTAGTAGCCATCCGTGGAACTAGGGCAAATCCTTCAGTGACGCTGCATGAGAAATCACATCTCTAATAAGTGATGTCTAATAAGTGATCCTTGAACTGAAACTTCCCTGAAGCATCTTTTTCCCAGCGGATACGAACCAATTCAAGCCCTTTCACTACTCCATTCTCATCTCCCACAAAAACGCTTAGTAAGTACCTCATAGGTTCTTGGATCTTTGCCAACTTAGCAGCAGCTTCCTGGTGCCCATAATCTACTCGGAAGATACGAGGCCACTGTAACACCAACAAAATATAATCTTTAAGCTTGCTCTCTCAGTTATGAACCAAAAAAAAAAATGAAATTTGAAACATGTAAAAAAGGATGTTAAAGAAAAACTCATTAAACTGTGGCCATGGATTTTCCGGAGCCCAAGATTGTGGCGGCTAGGGAGAAGCTCCAAGTTTACGATGCTACTCCGACCATGGCGGATTGAAGTCCCTAAGCAGTCAGCACCGGTGTCACCTCCACCAATTACCACCACCTTCTTACCCTTGGCAGAAATGTATTTACAATCCTGAAGATTACTGTCAAGCAAGCTTTTGGTATTTGCATGAAGAAACTCCATCGCAAAATGTACTCCTGTTAGCTTTCTTCCTGGCACAGGAAGATCCCTGCACCAAAGTACCTCACTAGTTCCATTATACATTACTATCTGATCGCTACACAGTCACTACCAAGACTGAGAACTAGCAAGACTATCAACATAAAGGGATTTTGTTATATAGATAATCGGTGACTAAATTGAAAAATTTCTATTTTTGGTTAAGAACGAGAGTTAGTGTTGTATTTTGAATTATAAATAAAAAACTTTTCTCTACTTCTAATACATCTTAAAATTTATAAATCTTTTACTTTTTTGTAAGTGTATGTCAAAGATAGTAAAGCTTTAACCTAAAACTCTGATATCAACTGTCGCGACCTTAGATTTCAACTACCAGTCGTACGATATTTAACATTGTCTGTTGCACTAAGCTTGCTTTTTAACCTGAATAAAACACTCTAGAAAGACTTAGAGATTTAGAGGATTCAAGAGCAAAAACAAGAGAGTTTGTGAAATATGCTTTGTATTGCTCTACAGAGGTTATCTTACAACATCCAAAGAATAGGTACAAATGAAGACCAATAGCTATATTTATAGTGTGGCTCCAAACTTAAGATTATGTCACAAGTTTTTAGATTCTATCATGTCTAGAATGTACAAGAATCTCTATATTATTCTAGTTTTATCTACAACATGCCACAAGGTTTTAAGATCTTCTAGAAGTCTAGCAAACTCTAAAGTCTTCTAGGATTATCTAGTTCTTTCATGTAAGTTCTAGGATGTTCCGAAAGCTTTTAGAGACTTCTACATGCTTCATGAATCATCCAACACGTTTTAGAATATTCCAGCATATTATAACACCTTCAAGCACATGCTAGTATACTCTAGAACATTATAGAGTTTTTCAAGCTTGAGTTGAGTTCATCCAACTCTAGCTTTTTTTAGACATCACTAGGTCACTTTAAAACTTTCCCATGTACATTTGTAGAAAAGTCTAGATCCTTTAAATAAACATGATTTCTTTGAATTTTGAGGAACAATTTGAACGAAACGTAACAATATTCTATATATTATCATTGTTTGTTGCAAATTTAAAAGAATAAGGATTAATTTGTTACAAGTTTAAAAAATTAGGAACTAAATTGTTTCATTTAAAAGAACATGGACTAAATTGTTCCATGGCTAAAAGAATAACTAAAATTTTTCATTTAAAAAAGGAAGAAAAAAAGTATTAAAGATCCTATGATTTTTATCAAATAAAGACACTAGTTCTATAATTATTTGATTAAGCACCAAAGATTACGTAATTTTTCATAATATGTAATTTAGTTCCGTAATTTATGAATTAGACACTATTTTGTTATAATGAAAAGTGAACATTTTTATTCTTATAATTTATTAAAATGTTTATTTTTAACTAATCAAAATATTAAATGTGAATATTTATAGTGCTTAACTTTCATAAATGAACAGATTATAGGTATCAAACTCAAAAATTATAAAATTAAAGTGTTAATTTGCATATAAAAACAGGACTAATGTAACTTTTTTAAAAAAATTATGAAACTATGAGTACCCAATATAATAATTATAAAATTAAACCGTTTAAATTAAATAATTATAATATCTTTGGTATCTAATTTCCTTTAAAATTGAATTGTTACGTAGTAAAAGAATAGAAAATAACAATACACTTAACCAAAAACAAAAAGGAACTAATAATCAAAGTCCATACCCTAAAAATATCATATTTTAAATTTTATAATAACAAATATGAGTTTATTATCTTGAAAAATTAAGATACTCCTACCACCCGTATGAACTAAACATGTGTGAATATTACAAGTTAACTTCATTTTTATAAGAAGGTCAAATGAAATAAGATTTATCAAGATTGAGGTTTCATTTTTAAATTCTTTCAAGAAAAATATATAAATATATATTTTTATTACTAGAAATTAAAAGTAAAAAACATTTAATCGGATATTTATTACCCAGAAGGGGAAAAAATCAACATAAAAGAAATTTAATTACTGAAACAAGAATGAGAAAAATAGAGAAAAATAAAGAAAAATAACATTTGTAAATAGAAAACTTACCTCTCGGTAAAACTTGTGAGGAAGAGCCACGAGAATACCAACTTCGTCACTAGTATTGGTTTCACAACCGCAAGCCCCTCTTTGTGTCATTTAGACTAGCATTTCCAAAGCATCCGTTACCCAACAGAATGTTAGAAAAATTAAATATATTTCCTTATTTTAAGTAGTTATTTTTTACTTTTAATTTAAATGAATAGATTTAAACTAGTTCGATAAAATAATACTATTAAAAAATAATGCTAAAAGAAACTAAAGTAAAAATATTAAAATAGATAAATATAAACACCATAAATTTAACGAAATTCGATATAAATGTTACCTATGTCTTCAGAAGTCATTGAACACTTCTATTATTTCCGAATGAATGAATTCCAAAATTACAACTAATTGGACAAAATTGAGCTAATTAATTACCCTTACAAAAGAGAGAAATATTTACAAATTTTGGGATGTTTTAGAAGTGAATGAGAATGCTTTATCTATAGCCCAAAATACAACACCCACCTTAATTATTAATCAATGTGAGCCTTTTTTAATTTTCTCACTAAGGAGCTATACAACAAATCTCCACCTTAGCGATTTAGTGATTCTTAAATAATTTCTTCAATCTTTAGATCAACGATGTCATTTTCAATTTAAATTTGCATGATGTTAATCAAGTCTAGATAATGTTTGAACTTGATAGTCGTTACCATCTTAGTCATCATATCTGTGAGATTTTCTATAATCACTACTATAAAAGGGGCATTAAAGTCGGTTCATCGCATGAACCGACTTTAATTTTTTTTTAAATTTTTACTAATTTTCTATTATACTCAAATAAAAATCTGTATTCGATGAGAAAAAAACCAAAGTCAGTTTAACAAATAGATCAAATAATACAAAATTTTGAAAAATAAAATATTAATTAATAGTAGAAAAATTACCATGGTTTTGTTCTATTTTATTCAAGATCATCATATTCTTCTCCTGATGTTATAATACAAAACTATATATATAATACAAAAATTTATACACATAAATAATAACACATAATAATAGAAAAAATATATGAATAATAAGTGCGTAAAATTAATAGAAATACTTACAAAAGTAAATGAAGTTACAAAATGAAGAAAATGAAGAAAAAATGATGTTTTGTAAGTGAGAAATGGGTATAAAAAATTTGGGTATTTTGCTCAAAAAAAATAGGGGATCTAAAAGATTAATTAGAGAGAAAAAAACCACTAACCAGCATTGGAATTGGTAGTCGTAGGTGGCCGAAAAATGAGAAAGAGTGGAAGAGGTTTTGGGTTTTTTAGAGTTATGCAACGCTTGGAATAGTTTCTGTCTAGGGAAGAAAAAAAAGAAAAAAATTTATCCACGTGTGTAACGTCGATTACACATGTCAATCGACGCTATGCTACGTGGATAGCGTCAGTTCCAAGTGTCAACCAAAGCTACGCTACATGGATAGTGTCGATTTCAGGTGTCAATCGACGCTACGGTACGTGGATAACATCGATTCACCATGTCAACCGACGCTATGTCCACGTAGTGTAGCGTCGGTTGACACCTGGAACCAACGCTACGTACATACATAGCATCGGTTCGACACGTCAACCGATGCTACATCCTATGTGGATAGCGTCAGTTATACACCAAACCGGTTTTACATATCGACTTAAATACCCATTTTTGTAGTTGTGAATAAGGGTATCCAAAAACTGGATTGATCTCGTCCGATTTGTATTGACTAAAACAAATTTTCAAATAATCCAGTCCGATTATACTAATTTTTAAACCGGTCGGACCGGACTGAACAAGTTTTAATAATATATTAAAAACTTAATTTAATCAGCGTATATATAACAAAACTAGTTATTTCTCATTCATCTCCCCCACATATCATTTTCCCTCTTTAGACCCTAATACCATATTTGCATCCTCGTCGCCGCTTCTAGCAACATCCAAAAATCTTCGCGTCGCCTCCACCACTAGCCAACTGACCTCGGCTCGGCTCGCGTCGCCTCTAGTCTTGTCATCCATGGACAAAATAAGTATGTGATGATGTACAATTATTGATTACTTGATGAGGTAATCATGTACAATTGGTAATCTTTATAGGTAATCATGTACAATTGTACGTGACCTTGCTATAAATTCTTAATGTTTTATTGACAATTATATGGTTGATAAATTTTACCGCAATAAAGTTATTTTATTACATGAACCTAAGTATATTGGTTCTTCAGCTTAATATTGAAATATTAACTAGAACTTAATTATTGATTACTTGATGAGGTTGAAAAGGGTAAATAGGTTTTGTTTATAAAGAAAATTTCTTACTATAACATTCTCGAACTCGACCTAATTTGGTGTTTGAAGAATTGTTTGGGGGCTAAAGATTATGAAGATACAAGAAACTAGCTTTATGATGATTGTTAAAAAAACACTAAAATTATAATGATTAAATGTATTTAAATTAATTAAAAAGATTTATATTTATATGATTTTATCATATTGTTATATAAATTTATCTTTTCGAAATCATGAGTATTTTTATTATTTTTTTAAATATTTGTTTCTTCAAAAATAATTTAAAGACTCGGAGAATAATACTCGAGGCAATACATTACAAATATGTTGAGAAAAAATGAACAAAATTGTTCAACCGTATGCCGCAACTCCACACGCTGCCGTGCCCATTTCACCCATTCACGCTACAATTCTGCGCACAACCATGCCTATTTCATGCTGAAGTCGCGCACGTAACAACACTCATTTCACGTTGAAGTCCGTACGTAGTCATGCCCCTTAACGCCATAATCCACCGTGTATCATATTGAATTCCTACGCGTGTCAACGCTTCTGTTAGTACCCATCCACGCCACTAATCCCGCACGCGTTAGTACCCCACACGCATGCCAGCCTATCCAATACGCATCTATCATCATTTTAAAGATATTTTTCCACTTTTTTAGCTTTTACTTCACCTATAAAAAGTTTTTCTCCCCCATTTAAAAAACACACCTTAAGACACAATTTTCTCAACTCTTCCTATCTCTAGCTTTCTCTGTTTTTTTATTTTTTTAGTTTTAAAGTTCTTTTTTAGAAGAACTAACTATGTTTTTATAGATTTTTAGTTTTTGATTCAATAAATAAAAATACAAATCCATTTGGATGTTTTCCAGCAATAGAATTAGCATCAAAATTCTATAACTATCTGGTATGATTTAAAATAATATTATTTTATTTGTTTGTACAATCGCCTAGTAGTTAGAGTAAATGAAAATACAAATCTGTTTGGAAGTTTTCCAGCAATATAATTAGCATCAAAGTTCTGTAACTATATGGTCTGATTTAAAATAGTATTATTTTATTTGTTGGTACAATCACCTAGTAGAAATAGAGTGAAGCTCTATTTCAAAAAAATTCATTAGAATATTATTCAAAAATATATTGATAACATATTTTCGGTAATGGTTTTAAAACATGAAAATTAATACTCGAATAGTTAAATTTGTATACCTTGAATAAAGTTTAAAATATCTAACTCCACCAAATATAATATTTATATGGTTCATTTTCAATTTCTTAGAAAAAATAATAATTTAATAAACCAAATTAATTATCAACGCCACTCATAGGTACTAATTGATTTTTTTAATTAATAAAAAATATTTAATCCCACTAAATGTGATATTCATGTAAAAAAGAAAAAATCAATAAATATCAATTTATATATTTAATAACCTAAATAATATGATTAAACATAATTAACTTAATTATTATATCCATAAATACTCTACTATTATAAATGATAAAATTTTACATAATTATTTATTGAATCATATCTATGTTTATTTTTCTATCATTAGATTAGAAAACAAAAATCAAAATATCGTAACAGAATATTTAAGATTGAATTTCGTTTTTAAAAATTTAAATAATAAATTAAAAATCATATATATTCTTTCCTTAGAACGACCTTAAGAGTATACTTATATTTTTTATAAAATGATTCGAATATTTTAAAAATTTTACAAATATAAAATCAAAGTATTTATAAATTCAATTGTTAATCAAATTTTTTGCACCTTTGTCGAAAAAAGGAATAACATTTTTAAATTATTTATCAAAATTTTGAAAACATTTTGTATTATAAATAATTATAATTATTTATTTATTTATTGGTTTAAAATATTAACTTATATTTTCACTTAATTTAATTTATTAACTTAATTAAATTAAATTTTTACTTATCTTAATTTATTAATACGAAATATTATATACAATAAATAATGGCAAAAAGTAAAAAGGTCGGCAAATCTGACCCAAAAAAAAACCCAAAAATATATAGTTCTTATTTTTTTTATATGGAGATTAAGAGCTTTTCTAAGAAAATGAATGAAAAAGGAAAAAAGCTATTTTTACATTTTCCCTTTCAATTACTGTTACAAATTTAGTGTATGCACTGTGAGTTCCCCCACAAAAGACAGGGAATGGGTTAGTGTTCCTTGCGGAGAAACAATGGCTGTGCAAAGCTTGTATCCTAATTCATGAATTTCCGACAGTTTGGAGCTTTACATAAACATGGAACTTTGAATTCTTCGGGCTCGTTGGGATCAAACAAGTAGTCGTACCTGCCACATGCAATGCACAACTTAAATATTGATGCAGAACTCACAACTAAACACACATAAACTTAGAGAGAGAGAGAGAGAGACGTTAGTTCGTCTCCTGAAGCAACATTCGTCTTGGCAATGAGTACAATCCGACTTTCTTCATCCCCAACACTCATGATCCTTGCATAGCAATTGGGCATGCACTAGAAAAACAAGGATAAAATTTAGAGACGTAGTAGAGACAGCCAGGTTAGATAGGTGCTCTAAATACGTAATGACACTTTCCGGAATAGAATAGACAAATCAAGCTCATCGTAACGACTCACCGAATGGTTGATCAAACGTGCTATATTTCCTTTATCAGTAGCATCCACCACTACTTCCTCACTGATCTTAAACAGCTGCAGAATGATGGAAGACATTAACAACTTTTCTTCTCTAACAGAAAAAAACTAGAGATCGATCAGCCGAGAAATAATAGCTTACATAGCAGTCTTTGCCTTCTTGTCTGTAGTGTGTCTCTCTGAGATCCGCAACACTACGCCTCACCTGTTCCCCACGATATTCAAGAACCTACAAAAAAAAAAAAATTCTTGTTTCATAGATAAAATAATCTGTGAAATTCACTATATCAACCTGAAAAATCACCAAAACATAAAAAAGAAAGTTTTAAATGACCTGCAAACAGTTTAAAACTCCTACTTACCATTTCTCCTTCTTGAATGTGTCTACGTGCAAAGAGACCCCAGCCATGTATTCCAGATCTACCAAAACAAACACGTTCATCCTCGGTTCTCTGAAACAATATGAAAAAAAATACTCAGCAAACAAGTTAGAAAACAAATCATAAAATAGGAAAGGATGGAGAATTACCTGTAAATGGTATAGCCGCTCTCTAAAAGAAGAAAAACTTGGAGGCTCGTCAACCACCTATTGAGGAATAAGAGTAAGAGAAAAAGAAAAAGAAAGTATGCATGTCATCTCAATATTAAATCTTGGAGTCTATATCAAACAATAAAAGACAATACATGCACAAAAAGCTAAAGAAATATACTCTGAATGCATTCAAATCCCGGATCATGTCTAATGGGTGATGTGAATTTCCCTTTACATGGTGGCCAATTGCTTCTTCTTCCCTTCTCTAGAAGCCAGAGAAAATAAAAAAATGAAGAATTAAAAACAGCAGTGAGATGATAATAGACATTAGCGATAGCAAAAATTCCATCTGTCACCCTATGAGCATGTATAACCGAATAAACTAACAATTACAGACACAGACATGCTAAAACAGATACTTTAGTTTTTATAAACATTTTGAGTGATGTACCTTCCTGCTATTGGTAGATCTTTTAAACACACGGCATCTGGCAGCAGATAATGGTTCTGGTTCAGTTGTTTCATCAGTTGGTAGCTCTTTTGGCAGTGTTCCATTAGATGAAATCAATCTCGAACCGGCCTTGTTTTTGTTTTGGAGAAGGCTCTTGGTGGAAAAAACACCCAGAGGAGTCTGTATAATTAAAACAGTATCTGGATTTGGAGCCCTGTACCATAAGTGGAAGGGATAGGAATATATTTTTACAAGAATCCATTAGCAATAGGGGTAAGCTGATACAGGAAAGCAGAAATGGGATTTTATGACAAAAAAATCAAAACCTGTGATAAGCACAGTATGAAATCATTTTTGTAATCTGCTTCCATTCTTTTCCAAACAGTGCAACTGCAGCTCAAATAAAGTACGGATATAAGGTAAAGAACAAGCGATTCAAGGCAAAATTCCATGCAACATATATAGTGCCAAGTAAACAAAAAATGGGAAGATATTGACAGTTAAATATCAAACAATGGCCTTGAAATAGAAGGAAAGACAATTTTGTACACCGAGGGACAAATTAACACAAAACTAATCATTCTTTAGATGTCTTATTTTCATCTTTAGTACTGCCACTTAACAAAATAATCTAGATCCAATTGGCACTTCTCATATTTCATACAAAAGGGGTATGCACGCACAAAAATATAAATCCTTCATGAAAATGTTCAAAAATCTATGATTTACACAAACTTCAGAAAGTAATAACAAAGAGGGTCAAAAGACGTAAAGTAGCAGAAAATTACCTTCCGAGAAACATTTAAAGTGTATTTTCATTATTAAGTACTTTCTCTAACTTACATGCAGTAATTCTGAACAATATACAGGATAACAACAAAAGAACTCACCTCCATGCGATAACCTGCTCTTGATGCACACATTGCATGGTAATAAGTGGAACACTTGCAACATTGTGTGCAAGAACCATGAATTTGCTTACATATAACACAGATCTGAAGTTCATGCACGAGGAGCACAAATTAGATAGCATCAGATATATATGTTTAAACAAAACTGTATAGATAATCACTAAAAAAAAGACTAAAATGTAATATTAGTCTCCAAATTTTAACTAAATTTACACATAGGTTCCCAAACTTTTAAAACGTATTTTTTAGTCATCAAACTTTTAAAACTTCATAAATAGGTCTCAAAAATTTAAAATTATACGGTTTAGTCCCCAAACTTTTAAAACTTCACACATAGATTCTAAATTTTTAATTCACAAATATGTATTTTAGTAACCAAGTTAAGACTTGTGTGTGAAGCCTTAAAAAATTTTGGGACTAAAATGTAAGATTTAAAAGTTTAGGGATCAATGTCAACCAATGTCAAATATTTTTATGTTTACCTCTTGATTGTTTCATAATAGATAATTAATTTATTTTCTTAAATATAAATTGATAGATATGCTTAGAGGGGGAAAAATGGAAAAAGAAAAAAAGAAAGAAAGAAAAAGAATAAGAATAAGATAATTTACGATGTTCATTTAAATGAGTAGATACCGAAAATAAGTATATATTCAATTTTTTTTAATTTACCTATTGGTTGTTCTGGAATAGATAATTTATTTTCTTAAATATAAATTGATAGATATGCTTTACAAGGAATAAGATAATTTATAATGTTCATTTAAATGAGTAGATACCATAAATAAGTATGTATTCATCTTTTGAACTGAGCAATGTTGATTTCAATCTAGACAACAAGATATATGTGAAAGTTTCATGAGAACTAAAATATTAACAGCCACAAAACAGTGTTGAGTAAAGAAAAGCAACCACCTTTACAAAAGAATTTGATGGAATACTCAAGATCCCAAGAGCAGGCTCCATCTTCTCATCACTTGCAAAAGAGACTTCAGGTCTAAACCAAGCACATGTGACATGAACCCATAATGTCTCAACATCAGTCGGCTTCAAAGCACCACCTAGGGAGAACATATTATAAAATAAATCAACCCATGCAATTCATAGAATATATCAATAAATGGCAGCAAAATTAAATCAAACTATGCATTTCATGGTGAAATTGGAAACAAACTCATGAATCAAATATGAATTAGAACTATATAAATACTTACCTTTTACAGGACAAAGGCAACACTCTCTCTTAATCTCAGGTGTTTCACATGCTTTGCAAACCCATGAAGTAAAATCCCGAACATTTCTTGCTCCATAACATTCTTGATGAACAGCTATTTGACATCTGATAGAAATGCAAAAGTTCAATACTTCAATATATTAAATGAAATATAGTTAAGCATTCAACATCTTTGTTGGGGACGGTGAGTGTGGAAGAGGAGCCCGACCAGTTCACTTGAAATGAAAGTTTTCCCTTATGTATATGCCTTTATATCTTAGGTGGTCTAACAAAGCATCCAACTTGCAGTTCCTTAAGGCAGAAAATGCTTAAAAAATTATCACAATTACCTATTGCAGATGATGATCTTGTTGTAGTCCCAATCTTCAACCCATCTACACACTGCACATCGTTCTGTTGTCCACTTAGCATATAATGGTTCATATTTCTCTGTCACAGTGAGCAAAATAAACTCAGATTTTATCATCTCATCTAGTTAGCAAACAAAAAAGTAAAAGTTTGAAATGTTGTACAATTATACCTTGCAAGAAAGCAAGCAACTTTTGCTTTCTTTCCTTTATGGAAGGTCGTTTTGGAGGTTTACCAGAAACAAGAGCACTTGCGTGGTACTCTGCCAACTGTAACATCTACAGTGTGGAACGAGATGACATTAAACTAAAGGTCCACTCCTATGATTCATCACTATTCATTAATGGCAATATGGATTTTTATTTCACTCAATTCATTTCAATATGTCAAGATCCGTAGTCAAAAACTACAAGAAACATGCATACAAGGGGAAAAAACAAAAAGATTTACAATACAAACCCATTGTTCAAGTGGAAGCATGGAACTTTTCACCTTCACGCTTGTCTTCCAATTTTTTGATTTTGAGCCTGTATGCCGCTCCCAATCACTAAGTGCTTGTTTTTCTGTCCCACAAAATCCGCACTTGCAAACAACTCTGAACGGGAAAAAGAACCCAAAAAAAAAGAAAAAAAAAGAAATATGCATGAAAAGAAAACTAAGAGAAATTAATTTCTATTCCCCTAGGAGTACAGAGGGTGGAAACATATTCTGTAGAATTACTGCATCACAACTATTCGAGAAATACGCAAAATGACAGGCAAAATAAGCAAATAATAGAAACAATTACTTGTAACTTAGTTAACTTTATTGAGGCAAAAACAATACAAAAATAGAGAGTAATGATTAATGAATTTCATAATGATTAGAATATACAGAGGTTTAGCGCATAATCTTCTGCCAATATTGAGTTCGTGCGTCTTCTACTTACAAGTGAAGGCTTGGAAAATATATGCCTTTGATGCCATTACAGAGAACTGTAACCTTGTTTGGTTGACCATCATTTTTGCTCCATCTGGATCAAAGTATCTATAATATTTAGCTATTCAAGGGGCTATAATAAATCCAGTTTACCATAAATGCATCATAAAAATTTCTCAAGATAAATTAAACAAATGATGACTAATTCATCTGAAAGGGAATGAGATAACAAGTCCATTATAACTATCACAAAATAGAAACTTGCCAGTAAAAGTAACGGAAATAAATATAACCAACACTTAGCATAAAAAAGACACTAAGTGAGAGTTTCTTGACTTACTTGACCTTCGGCTGTCCCTTTTCTGAATCTGATAATTCAAAGTTAAACTTTGCTTTGCAAGCAGGGCAGTAGTAATCAGTGGCCCCCAAATTCTTCAAGAATGATACATCTCGGTCAGGGAAATAAGAAGTGTCTTTTCTATGCTCTTAATAAGCAAATTAAATAACTAAATGTCTTTCTGTGCTATTCGCAAGCAAATAAAAGAACTATAACATCAAATGTTCAATTTGTGGACAGACCTTGAAAAGGTTGCTGGAAATTTTGTCACATTCTGCATGAACCCACACTTTACACCCATCACACCGGACCTGCTCAATGCAATATGAAAACCATCTTAATAGCAATTTCCAAAATAAGGGAAAATAATAATACTCTAATACAGCTTGTAGAGCCCTCACCCAACTCCCACTGTCCGAATGGTTCCAAATCTTTTTGCAAATGCCACAATAATGTTTTGATTTTGTTAACTGCAATGAGATGGCATCAATATTAACAATGGACCAAATTTACATATCTAAAAATCAAAATATATGCAGAATAAGGCAGGTCATACATACCCTAGCACATGTCTTACATAACAATTGCCCTCCTTGAGTTGAAATCTTCATCTTTTTTGTTAGTTTGAAAGGAAGGCTCAAGCCAC
Organism: Hippophae rhamnoides; assembly: GCA_033030585.1. Taxonomy (NCBI): domain Eukaryota; kingdom Viridiplantae; phylum Streptophyta; class Magnoliopsida; order Rosales; family Elaeagnaceae; genus Hippophae; species Hippophae rhamnoides. The sequence continues at coordinate 54,639,562 of CM065432.1, forward strand.
AGCCTTCACAGGACCGTGCGTCTTTATTCTTTCCAATTGCATCCTGTAGAGTCCAAATGAACTATCAAGGCCAACATGAAAAGTATTTATTTGGAAAATATCACCGACACCCCTAAGTTTCAGAGTTATACCGAATTTTCCTTGACTTTAGTGATATTAAGCATTTAAATCCCTGGACATTTGTGTCAGGGATATTTTCAGAGGTTTTAAATATAAATTTTTCATCTTTGAGCTTGAGGGTTTGGAAAGGGGAAAAGCTCTAAACCTTAAGAGTGCCATGGCATTTTCCCAATTTACTTCATAGAAGAATCTTAGTCTCCTATTGTTAGTAGAGAGCACTAAAAAGGGAAGAAGAAAAAAAGAACTTGCATTTAAGGTCTTTCTTTATTGTCTTCCAAGGAAAATAAGAATTAGTAACCAATAATTATCCATTACTTTAAACTAAACAGATTATTGATTTCTCAGGTTCCCAACAATGAAACATCTATAAAAGTAATAATTGATCATTGATCATGAAGATTTGCAATTTATTAGAAAGAAAGCAAGGAAAGGTAGGAAACTCCATTGTAGCTTGCCTTATTCAGGAAGTGATTTTCTGTACCGTGGTACAAACCAGTAGTATCTCGTATACCTCTGATAATTGATTCATCAAAAGCTGAATTACCAGCTGCCAATTTTATATCTTTAGTCAGTTTCTCAGTGAAGCCCCGTTCTGCCAAGAATGCTTCCTCTATTGCCATCTGGAAATCATTGGGCTTATAGTCATTCAGTTCAGACTGCTCCTGGAACCTGGTCAAACAAAGTAGTGCATCAGTCCAAGGAGTTTCCAAATGATCCACATCAATGACTAAAAGAAAAGGGCAAATAATTGTGACCACACACCTGTCTACGTGATCCATCAATGGAAAGATCATCCCCCGTTTAACCCATGCGTAATCCTGCTCAATATCATAATAAATGGTCATATTCTACTAAGCAAAGCAACAAGGCATAGTTTTGATAAAGTCCACGTATAAACTAGGAAACTTCTTCATACCCTATGATCTTTGGTCCCAGAGTACCCGAAGAACATCACACAAGCTGCATCAGCTATGCAAGCCCTCAAAACTGGTTCAGGTGCTTGTGAAAATGGGTCAATGACAATAGCTGGCCAAAATGGCTCCTTCCTCGCAGGCTTTGCCCACACTATATCACCTGAATAAAAATCTTCCGGCCCGTATAACCCGTCTTTCCTTGCATGATTAGCTTTTGAGAACCTCCCATCGTCCTCTAAATCAACTTGTTCTTCAGTTACCTCACACAGGCGCCTATCATTTTCAGTCAGTTTTTCATACCCCAAACTTCGTGAATTATAAAATTTTCTACCATTCAAACTCTTATACCCCCCCACACATCCTTCCTCTTCTCCTTCTTCTTCACACAATGCAGTATACTTCCTGCTATTATATCTACTTCTATCCTCAATATTCATCTTTTTTTGAATTCTGACTACACATTTTGGGTGTTCTAGAGCTAAATTTGTCCTTCTTATTCTCAATCTCAATTTCATAATCAGAACCATACTCAGGAAAACTAGTCTTACTTTCTTTCTTCCAATTCTCAATAACTGAATCATTAAAACGAGAAGGCAGTACCTGAACACGACCCCTTGAAGTTCTTACAAGAGGTGGTCGCTGAGCCTCCACTTTTCCATTAATCTTATCTCTGGTCGATTCTCTGTCCTTTGATTTAAATTCCACCTCAGGAGAGTAGGTTACTTCGGTGCACCATGAAGCAGAGAAGCCCTTATCGACCCCAGCAGAGCCGAGCAACTTATTGAAGCTCATGGGTATAATACCAGCCGCTAGTTGATCAAGCAGATTCAATGGATAATACCCATTCGTCTTCCTCTTCTTCCTAGATGACTTTTCGTCATCATCACCAGTTGACTCACCGAGTTTACACCTTTTCAGACTCGGCATTTGGGTTTTCAAATTCCGCTTGATTATCATTGTCACGTAAATAAGAAACCAAATCTTCGAATTCAAGAGATGTTAAGCAATCTCACTCTCACATAATACAATCTAGATAATCCTTCTAATTTCGCATCAAGAACCCAATTGTTACAACGCTCATAAACCCTAATTTATTGCGATTCCACAAAACAGAGCAAGCACTACGAAAACGAATCAAATAAGTTTTCTCTCCCAAGAAATCAACATAGCATTAGAAAAGAAAATTGAACAGAGAGAAGGAATGTCACAGAATTTGATGGATACGGATCAAATTCAATAAAAAAACTTCGAACGAGAAATAGGGATCTACTAGAAAAAAAGGATTCTTCCTAACTACCTTCAGAACAGAGAAAAGATAGAAGAATATGTTGAAAAATTTATTTAAAAACAAACAAATTCAACTACCGAATAGTATAATTTGAGTTTCAGAGAGCGTTGAAGAAAGATGGGGATATCTCGCCGTAGAGAGAGAGAGAGAAGAAGAAGAAGAAGAAGGAGAGAGAGAGAGAGAGAGAGAGAGAGAGAGAGAGAGAGAGGGTCGGCGTTATCTTGTAAAAGTGTCAAGTTTAATGAGAGACAAACGGGGGAGAGACTAACTTGCGCCTTACGTGTTTATAGCACAATTCTCCTGCTAAGGTCCTGAGTAGGGTGGCATAGCAAAGCTGATGGGTTGTATTTATTTTTGTCATGTATTTGGATTTTGAGTAGCCAAAACAAAAAGAAGCCATTTCAGTTCCAAGAATGAAGGAACTTATTGTATTGTCGTAAGTTCCTTATAATTTATTTTTTTGAGTTAAGTTAGCACTGAACTTAGTTTTGAGTCTACAGTTTTATTGAACTTTTGCAAATGTTAAAGAACATGAGATCCAAATTTGGTGACAATAACACATGTGAAATTTGAAAGCCATGCAACAGTGGTGGGGAAGGATAGGTTGTCGTGAGCAACGCAATTGTTTTTGTTTTTAGTTATTACAAATTTGGTTTTCTTTTGTATAAATAGGTTGTAAACATTCGTTTATTCATATCAATAAATCCATTTCTTACATGGTATCAGAGCTTAGGAAACAATTCCCATAAAATTCAGCTCATAGAAATTTTTTCCCATTTTTCTTCAATCTGTTTTTTTTCAAAACCAAATTCGATCCTGAAAATAATTTCAATTTCATCCCATCATATTATTGATTCATCCGAAGCAATCTGTGATTAAAATCAAGCCAAAATACCCGTGCATTTCGCGCGCGCCTTGTTTAAACTCACCGGCGTTCCACGCGCCTCACCGGAGACACACGCGCCAGCTGCTGAAGAAGACGACTCCAACGACACGTCGTTCGCGCGCCGCTGAAGCAAACGACGCGTCGTTCACTCGGTTCGGTCCTTCATCCGGTCCGGTCCGGTCCGGTTCGGTCTTCATCCGGTTCAGTGTTCCACCGTTGCAGCCGCCGTTTCAGCCATTCCAACCGCCGGTTCACCCACTTTCCGACCGGTTCTTCGGCTGAAATTTCCGGTTCTGTAATCCTTAACTCATTTTCTATAAGATAAAGCATATTTCAGTCCATTATTTATTTCATAAATAGTCATTATTGTCTAAAACACACTTAAACCTATCCCGTACTTTCGAATTTATTCAACAAATAATGTCTTTAACTACCAATACCAACCCTACTTTACCAAAATGGTATGATGACCCTAGCCATTCATTATATTTACACCACTCAGACCAACCAGGCATGATTCTCGTAGCTCAATCCTTAAACCAAGAAAACTATCACATTTGGAGTCATGCAATGCTCATGGCCACAATAACCAAAAACAAAGAAGGATTCATTGACGGCCTGATCAAAGGCCATCAACAAACCTTGAAAGCAATCAAACAATGGACTTGCTTCGACATTCTTGTCAAAGGATGGATCCTCAACATTATATCACCCAAAATTGCGAGAAAGTGTCATGTATGGTGATACTGCATATGAGTTATGGGAAGAATTAAAGGAACGTTTTTCGCACACCAACAGCGTGCACCTATTCCACATTGAGCAAGAGATCCATGATTGCATACAAGAAGGTGTAAGCATTGGAGAATACTATACAAAATTGAAAAGCCTATGGGATAGTCGTGATGCACTATGTCCTCTTCCACATTGTGGAGGGAATGCCGGAAGGGAACTACAAGAATATCAACAAAAACAGCGAACCATAAAATTTCTCATGGGGCTTAACAATGTTTACACATCAGCACGTGGACAAATCTTGCTCATGGAACCATTACCTACAGTAAATAAGGTATATTCCCTTATTGTTCAAGATGAAAAGCAAAGAGCTGTCTCCACGCAAAGCATGGGAAGGATGCCAGAAGCTGCCGCACTTGTTGCCAGAGATAGTCGTCCACAATATCCTCACAAAAATTACCCACCAAGGAATCCACATCTCAAGTGCAATCGATGCAATAATATAGGCCATAATTCTGAGAATTGCCGAAGTCACCTCAAATGTGATTTTTGTGGTCTCAATGGACACAATTTTGAAAACTGCCGAAAGCGTCTCAAATGTAATTTTTGTGGTTTGAATGGACATGACATCAACATGTGTCGGAAGAAAGGAGCAATTCAAGATAAGAGAAATACAAGTTATGGCTTCCCTTCCAAAGCTCATCATACTGACTTTCAAGAAAGCTGCTCCGATACAAAGACACCATTCCACAACCTAACATCTTCCCAATATCAAGAGCTCCTTACACTTCTCAATCAATCCAAATCAGGTAGCATGGCAAGTCAAGTGACTACTTCTTCAGGTAACACATTATGTGCAACTGTTTTCCATTCAGAAACTCGTTGGATTTTTGATACAGGGGCAACTGATCACGTAGTGCATTCCCAAAACCTTATGAGCTCGACATTCCGTCACTAATCGACATGTACATTTACACGATCATTCTCTTGCCCGTGTCACACGTATTGGCCTTGTATATTTCTCAAATAATTTCATACTCCATAATGTCTTGTGTGTTCCCTCATTCAAATTAAACTTAGTTTCAGTAGCTAAACTAACTCAAACCTCATTATTTCATGTCACCTTCACTAACAGTATGTGCTTTGTTCAGGACAAATGCTCAGGGAAGACGATTGGGATGGGAACTGAGAAAGCATGACTCTACTACTTGACTATTTCTGAAAAGGCTGGATGTTTCTCCGTTTCAAACACTGCTTCCAACAACTCTCATCTATGGCATCAACGACTTGGTCATTTATCTAATAACAGTTTGCGTGTAATTTCTCTTTCCATCAACACACCTTTTTGTTCCATTAGTGATTGTTCTATTTGTCCATTAGCTAAACAAACACGTAATCCATTTCCTTTAAGTTCCATCAATACAAAAGCACCATTTGAAATGATTCATGTCGATATTTGGGGTGGTTATCACATTCCAGCACTTAATGGAGCACGTTATTTTCTCACTTATTGTTGATGACTACTCGAAGATGCACGTGGGCCTATCTCTTTCTTGCTAAATCTGATACACGCACATTTCTTACCACCTTCATCAATCTTGTTGAAACACAATTTTCATCCAGAGTTAAAATCATTCGTAGTGACAATGGACCAGAATTTTCTATGACCCAGGTGTTTTCTACCAAGGGAATCCTTCATCAAACTAGTTGTGTCTCTACCCCTCAACAAAATGGTGTTCTTTGAGCATAAACATCGTCATCTTCTCAATGTCGCTCGTTCATTGCTCTTCCAAGCCAATCTTCCTAAACAATTCTAGGGAGATGCCATTCTTACGACCACATACCTCATAAATCGTACTCGATATACGTTACCGAGGGTAAAACACCATTTGAAGTCCTTTTTCACAAAACTCCTAGGTATGAACATCTTCGTGTTTTTGGTTCCCTTTGTTTTGTGTCTGCACATCATGATCGACTCACCAAGTTTGATGCTAGATCACATAAATGCATATTCATTGGGTATCCATACGGGATCAAGGTTATCGTGTCTACAATACGGAAACAAGCAAGACTTTAGTGTCTCGAGATGTTATCTTTCATGAACATGTATTTCCTTATTTCACTTCCATTGTCAACACTCCAACCCTATTTCCTCCATCGAAGATACTATCTATGATGACATACCCAACATTCGTCAATCAACCAATCCAAATATATCACTTGATCATACATCACCGTCCTTCCAACAATCAACTCGGACACTCTTCATCTTCAAGATTCGTCTTCGAGAAACATCATCATCAACTTCTCCACCACACCTGACTTCTCGACACACCGGTCACACATAGGCTTCTTCGATCCACCAATGTTCCTAGCTACCTTGAAAATATCATGTAGAAGCTTCCTTACCTTCTCGGTCCTTCCTTCGTCTCACTCGGCATCGTCCAAAGACAAAGGTACTTACCGTTCTTTATCTCGTGTACTTACCTATGACCGATTATCACACCGCATCGTGCCTTTGCTACTTCTATTTCCATTCTCGAGGGAACCAACCACTTTTCTTTGAAGCTTTCAATGATCCAAAATGGCGGCTTGCCATGAAAGCAAGAATTGGATGCCCTTGAAACAAATGGCACTTGGACTTCAACGGCTTCCTCGAACAAGAAACCAGTTGGTTGTAAATGGGTCTACAAAATCAAGTATAATCCTGATGGCTACGTGGAACGATACAAGGCTCGATTAGTGGCGAAAGGATACGATCAGATTGAAGGTTTTGACTACCAAGAAACTTTTGCACCGGTAGCCAAACTTGTCACTGTTAAACCTCGCTTGCCGTTGCTACTATTCAAAATTGGCATCTTCGACAACTTGATGTCAACAATGCTTTTCTCTATGGTGATCTTCGTGAAGATGTCTACGTGTCCACTTCCACCTGGATTCGGACGAAAGGGGAAACACGAGTATGTAAGCTACATAAATCTTTGTATGGACTTAAACAAGCCTCACGACAATGGTTCGTCAAGCTATCAACAATGACTTAAGCTATTTGGTTTTAACCAATCCAAGTATGATCACTCCTTGTTCGTCCGAACCCGTGGTAATTCCTTCTCATTTCTTCTTGTCTATGTAGATGATATAATCATAACAGAGAAACAATATACAAGACATTGAAGAAACTAAGAATCATCTCGTGAGACAATTCAAGCTTAAAGATCTCGGTGAATTAAAGTATTTTTGGGCATAGAAGTTTCACGTTCCGATGAGGGAATTGTTCTGTCACAACGCAAGTACGCACTTGAAATATTGGAGGATATGGGTTATCTTGGTGCCAAATCTGCCAATTCACCTATGGAACAAAATTTATCCCTCAGCAAAGTTGAAGGAGAATTCATCAGTAATCCCACATCCTATCGAAGACTTGTTGGGAGATTAATATACTTGACCATCACAAGGCCCGACTTAGTGTATGTCGTGCACATTCTCAGTCAATATATGGATAAACCACGACAACCACATTTGGAAGCAGCTCAACGAGTGCTACGATATGTCAAGAACACACCAGGGCAAGGTCTCTTTTTCTCAGCAACTAGTTCATTACAACTAAATGCTTTTTGTGATGCAGACTGGGCAAAATGCACAGATACACGACGATCAACCACAGGATATTGTATGTTTCTTGGAAACTCATTAATTTCTTGGAAGACTAAGAAACAAAATACAGTCTCACGATCAAGTGCAGAAGCAGAATACCATTTCTGTAAGCGTGGCGTGTTGCGAAAGTAACCTGGTTGCGATATATTTGGGATGATTTGGGTATCAAACACTCTCACCCAACCAAGTTATATTGTGACAATCAAGGAGCTCTTCACATTGCATCAAATCCAGGTGTTTCATGAGCAGAACCAAACACGTAGAGATCGATTGCCATCTAGTAAGAGAAAAGATTCAAGATGGAATGATCAAAACTTATCATATCTCTACATTAGAAGCGACAATGAGATATATTTACTAAATCCGCAGAGTTTTCCTCGGGTTCTCAAGCTTACTTAACAAGTTAGGAATAATTAACATATATTAACTTGAGGGGAATGTTAAAGAACATGAGATCCGGTGGTGACAACCAACACACCAATTTGAGGCGACCAACAATGGTGGGGAAGGATAAATTTGTCGTGAACATGCCTCTCCATAATTGTGTTTATTTTTAATTATTACAAATTTGCTTTTCTTTTGTATAAATAGGTTGTAAATATTCGTTTATTCATATCAATAAATCCATTTCTTACAGCAAAATGATTTTCGTGCTTGTAAAATTTGGTATGAGCCTTCGTTATTTTAGACATGTCTGCAAGTTAAAAGGGAAGTGATAGTGTACTTGTAGACTTCGAACTCAAATGTCATATCGATGGAACTTGTTAATATTCCTTTTCCTCAATGGAAAATAGTTTTCTTTTAATTTATAAATTATTTGAAATGATTTTGAATTAAATAAGTTATATTATTAAAATTTTAAAAAAATTTGAGTTCTAAACAAATGACTTAAATGCCTATGCCTGAAAAACCATATATGGAAGTTTTCTTTCTACGTTTTTGTATCTAGTTTTTCTTTTGATTCGAAGAGAACAATCTGTTCAAAACGTAGTCCCCTTTGAAAATGAAATGTACGTTTTTTCAATTTTTTTTTCCCAAATGTGTTAGTAGGTGTTCCTGGTAAAGAGGTGGGTTCGTTGGTAATAAAAACTGGGTTGCTATGAATATTTTAAGAGAAGCATCAGGTCTGTGGCAGGTAAGTAGTCAACACAGTCTCCAGTTAACCTTTTCAACTTACAAACACAATGTTATTATGGCATATCCTAATAGCTGAAAGACATGCATGCCGTATCACGTGAATCCCAGAAGATTTTGGAAATCAAATAATTAAAAGTATGAGAAGGTCAATCCGAAAGTAGGAAAACTGAATTAATTTGGTGTTATGCAGTTAAAGACCATATCCGTTGTTTCATTTTCCTTCTTAACTTGTTGATTAGTGAGACCCAATTCTGAATTTTTTTTTTTGTAATTTCGATTTACTTGTTTACGAGAATATATTGGTGAATTGGTGAAGAAACAGGCTAGTGCTGTCCAATTGTCCAAAGTGCTTTTGATTAAGAACTTTTGACAATTGGAAATATGCAATGAAAGCAGGACGATGGATTAATCTAGAACTATGAAGATACTGCAATTCCAGTGCTTCGTTTTATTGCCATTTCAGTCTAAATACGGCTTATTAGTTTATTTTGATACAAGTGAGTTAAAATTCTGGTTTTTGGGACAATTTATTGTTTGAAATGTCTAACTTAAATACGAATCATCTACATAAATCAGTTTAATTGGTTTTGTAATTATACTAAAATACGAATCATCTACATAAAAAGCTTCAATTTTTAAGATAAAAAGCATGTAGTCAATTCAATTATATATCCGCATAGTTGGGTGGGATGATATTTGGTATGCATTTAGAGCCAGAGATTGTTGTAGGACTAGTCTGGTTTCGACTTTTTGGCCGATGTTTTTATGTTTTGATTCTTGGACTGATCATTGCCTGATCTAAATTAGACTGACATGTTTGATAATGTGAGAACTGAGAACCACTTGTAAAGCTCTGTACGTCTCTCTAACTCATGGTCATTTTGTCTTTACTTATTAATTCTATTTTAAATTTTAAATTTTAAATTTATTATCTATTTTAATATCATTAGTAAGTATAATTATGATAGATAATAATATCATAACTAATAGAGTAAAAAGAACAAGAAAAAAAAAATCAAAAGCTACCCTGGGAGTCAAAGCAAGCATAAGAACACGGTGTGATAATTGTAATTTCCTACATTTTCAGATTTTGTTTTTACGTTGAGGTTGTTAAGCCATCATCTTTAATTACAATATAGTTCAACTGCTGACAATTGAATTATTTTATTTGAATTTATTAAGGCACAAATTCTACCAATGTATTAATTTTACATTTATTTTTAGACATAAATCTCACTATTAATTCAGATGACATTCATAAATAATTATAAAATATATAATTTATTTATCAACGAGGATTCAATTTTAGTGATAATATATAGAGCTTTTTTGTAGCAATTGATATTTGTGTTCTTAATTTTCAGCTGTTATTTAGCGGAAGATAGATTATCTCATGTTTATAGATTTGAATGATTATGCAAAGAACTAGAATTTGTTTATGCTTTTCAGACCTTATAAAAACACTTTTATAGCAAAAAAACAATTATAAATTATGTTTTTTTTTCTTTCAAGAAATGCTTTTAGTACTCAAAAATTATGTTTTACCTTCCCGACAAAAGCACAAATTGTTGGTCCAACTAATGTGGGCCATCCACAAAGAAAAAAAAAAGAGGGAAGGAAAGTCTCTGGCGCCGAAAGAGAAGGAAGAAAAGAAGAAAAGAAGAAAAGAAAAAAGAAAAAAAAGGCAAAAATCTCTCCGTGTAATCCGGAGAGAAGGATGAAGTTTTTGGCTATATAAAGCCTTAGCTTCAATCTCAAACAGATCAGAAGCAGAGAAAACAAAAAGAGAGTGAGAGAGAGTTTCTGAGAAATTTTGAGAGAGAAATTAAGAGAGCCAATTTGTGAAGTTTTATCCACAAAATTGAAGATACATATTTGTTGTATTTTTGTGAGAGATCCACCTGAAGGTGAAGTGTGTAATCCCATCTTATTATAGTGGAAGTTTAAGTGGCTGCGAATTAAAGTGGTTGTTACTTTCATTTTGAAAGGTTTTTCCACGCTAAAATCTTGGTGTCATTTTTATTCTATTTTGATTTGAGAAATTATCCTGGGTGTGTGCAAACTTGTGTTGACTGTATTATGGGAAAACAACATAGAGTTGCATTTCGTAGTCTCACACCATCTAGAAAGGAAAATATTCTAGATTTAATACACACAGATGTCTGTACAATGAGTTGTAAGTCATTAGGAGGTGCTCACTATTTTGTGACCTTTATTGATGACCATTCAAGAAAAGTATGGACTTTTGCTTTGAAAACTAAAGATCAAGTGCATGAAGTTTTCAAGCAGTTCCATGTAAAAGTGGAGAGAGAAATTGGCAGACGTCTGAAGTGTGTACGTGCAGATAATGGTGGTGAGTATCGTGGACCATTCGAAGAGTACTGCAGAAGTTTTGGCATCAGGCTGGAAAAATCAGTACCAAAGACACCTCAACACAACGGTGTCGCAGAGAGAATGAACAGAACCATCTGTGAAAGAGTCAGATGTATGCTCTCAAATGCAAAGCGCGAGCACACACCTGGGGAGGCAATGCGGACAGCAGTCGATTTAATCAACCTTTCTCCATCAGTTCCACTGAACTACGACGTACCGGAAAGAGTTTGGACGGGGAGAGACGTTTCTTACAAACACTTGAAAGTATTCGGTACATAGAGCATTTGCTCGCATCCCGAGAGATGAGCGGTCCAAGTTGGATGGAAAAGCGAAACAATGTATCTTTATGGGATATGCCCGTGAAGAATTTGGCTACGAACTTTGGGATCCTATTAACAAAAGGATTGTCGAAGCGAGAGACGTGATATTTCTTGAAGACCAAACAATCGAGGACTTTGAGAAATCAGAAACCACGGTCGAGATGAAATTCCGGTTAATGCGGACCCGGTCTCTCCACCAATAAATCACGATGACGGGGGAGTCACACCCGGTGCGATGATGTCAATCCACCAACCGGCGATTCGTAACCGAACAAGTCTCCGAACAAGTCCAACGGAAGTACGGTGAGGAGATCTACCCGAGTACGACAACCTAGTCGTATATATTCTCCTAACAAGTATGTGATGCTGGCGAAGGAGAACCGAGAGACTTATGACAAAGCTATCAGCGATCAACATAAGACCGAGTGGCTTAAAGCCGTACGAGGAAGAAATGAAATCTCTGCGCATGAGAACCACACATTTGACTGATGAAACTACCACGGGGAAGAAAAGCTCTCAAGAACAAGTGGGTGTACGAGAATCAAAAGTGAAGAAGGCATTTCGCAACCACGCTATAAAGCAAGATTGGTTGTGAAAGGATTGACGAGAAGAAAGGCGTTGACTTCGATGAAATATTCTCACCAGTGGTTAAAATGTCTTCAATCCGAGTTGTTCTTGGTTTGGCGGTAGTCTTAATCTAAAAGTTGAACAACTTGATGTAAAGACCGCATTCTTACATGGTGATCTTGATGAAGAAATCTATATGGAGCGGCAGAAGGTTTCAAGTCAAAAGCAAAGAAACGTTGGTATGCAGACTAAAGAAAAGCTTGTATGGTCTGAAGCAAGCACCAAGGCAGTGGTACAAAAAGTTCGACTCATTCATGGAGAAAAATGAATACAACAGAACGACGGCTGATCACTGCGTCTTCATCAAGAAATTCTCTGATGGTGATTTTATTATTCTTTTGCTTTATGTTGATGATATGTTAATTGTGGGTCAAAATATTGACAAGATTAACAAGTTAAAGAAGGAGTTGAGCAAGTCCTTTGCAATGAAGGACTTAGGACCTACCAAACAGATTCTTGGCATGACGATTACCCGTAACAGGCAAAAGCAAAAGATCTGCTTTCCCAAAAACGGTATGTTGAAAAAGTTCTTGAAAGATTCAACATGAGCAAAGCTAAAACTGTTAGTTGTCCACTTGCAAGCCACTTCAAACTTAATGTGAGTCAATGTCCCTCAAGTGAGGAGGATAAATCAGAGATGAGCAAGGTGCCTTATGCATCGGCAGTTGGCAGTCTAATGTACGCTATGGTATGTACTAGACCAGACATTGCACATGCTGTTGGCGTTGTGGGCCGATTCCTATCAAATCCTGGAAAGGAACATTGGGCAGCTGTCAAATGGATACTCAGGTATCTTAGAGGAACCTCCAGTCATTGTTTATGCTTTGGTAATAATAAACCTGTATTAGAAGGATATACAGATTCAGATATGGCTGGCGACGTAGATACGAGGAAATCTATATCCGGGTACCTAATAACATTTGGAGGGGGAGCTGTTTCATGGCAATCACGATTACAAAAGTGTATTGCTTTAAGTACCACATAAGCAGAGTACATTGCAATCACTGAAGGTTGTAAGGAGATCCTGTGGATGAAAAAGTTCCTACAAGAATTGCATCAAAACCAAGAAAATTATGTTCTTTATTGCGATAGTCAGAGTGCAATTCATCTTAGCAAGAACCCAACCTTCCACTCAAGGTCCAAACACATTGACGTAAGGTATCATTGGATTCGTGATGTGTTGGAACACAAACTACTGAAAGTTGAAAAGGTTCATACCAATGATAACGGGGCAGATATGATGACAAAGAATGTGACTAGAGAAAAACTTGTTATCTGTAGAAAGATTGCAGGTATGGAAGAGCCATGTCCCACATAAGGTGGAGGGGGAGATTTGTTGGTCCAACTAATGTGGGCCATCCACAAAGAAAAAAAAGAGGGAAGGAAAGTCTCTGGCGCCGAAAGAGAAGGAAGAAAAGAAGAAAAGAAGAAAAGAAGAAAAGAAAAAAGAAAAAAGAAAAAAAAGGCAAAAATCTCTCCGTGTAATCCGGAGAGAAGGATGAAGTTTTTGGCTATATAAAGCCTTAGCTTCAATCTCAAACAGATCAGAAGCGGAGAAAACAAAAAGAGAGTGAGAGAGTTTCTGAGAAATTTTGAGAGAGAAATTAAGAGAGCCAATTTGTGAAGTTTTATCCACAAAATTGAAGATACATATTTGTTGTATTTTTGTGAGAGATCCACCTGAAGGTGAAGTGTGTAATCCTATCTTATTATAGTGGAAGTTTAAGTGGCCTACGAATTAAAGTGGTTATTCTTTTATTTTGAAAGGTTTTTCCACGCTAAAATCTTGGTGTCATTTTTATTCTATTTTGATTTGGGAAATTATCCTAAGTGTGTGGAATTTATTTCTTTAAAACCATCCATTTTTCCCAACACAAATGATATATTCCTTTCCAAAAGCACTTTATTCTAAATTAGCATGAAAACAAATAAGCAAGTAAATATATCCCAAGCAGCAACGAAAATGAAAGAACAGATCCTAACAATTTCAGAAAGACGCCAACAAATATAAACTTTTCAGCTTCGCCGTTTTATTTCATGCCTATTTACAGAGCGATGTGGACATAGTAAGGCCCATAGAGAAGGTTGTTGCATTAATGGGAGATGAAATCAACTAGTTTTCAGGACTTGGGCATCTGGTTTATTGGGACATTCCTATTTAAAGAAGTCTACAGCCTAGGCTACACTATGTCTTGTTACAAGTTACAACTGATTTCCTTAACATCATCAGACTTCAGACCTATCTAGCTACTTCATTTCTAGATTCTTACTCGATAAATAAGTCAACAGTTATTGCCTCTAGTTCTCAGATTCTTCGGTCTTTGCAAACCTTCCACGAATCCTTGGTTGGCTGTCCGCGAGAACCTTCCTGCATGCATACTGGAAGAAAGATAAAAGAATTTAATAATAAGGAAACTGCTGTAAAGTAATCTAAGAATTTATTAGATATAATATAATGGTAAAATTTATAAGAAACCTAAATGTTTCTTCCTTGTGTAGTTGTGTTGTGTTAACCTTTTAAGATTATACAGCTTATAGTTCATATAAACTTTGAAATTTTATAAGAAATTAAGTGGGTTCAGGCAAAAAATAATAAAAATAAATAAATAACTTTGGACCTCCTTTAATAAAAAAAAAAATGAAAAGACTATTGCAAAAAGAAGGAAAAATTAAAAGAAGAAGATAAAAGATAAAAGAAAAGTAAACTAATAAAATAAAATATGAAAAAAGATAAGGGAATCTATAAAATATAATATAAGTAAAATATATTAAAAATAAAAATTAATAAACTTTGCAAGTGTCAAATAACCACTTTGAGAAAATGTTATAATATAATGTCACAAGTTAATTAATTACATAAGATAAGTGGCTAGGTTACTTTGTACATAAAAAAATGTGCACTTCAATCCCTTTGTTTTTAGTTATTACGTTCTAGGTCCCTTATTTTATCAAGATGTATTCAAATTTTTTTACATGTTTATCACATGTGTGTTTAATAAAAAGTAAATATTATTATTTAATAAAATAAGAAATATTATGAACGTATAAATTTACACATATTTTTATAACCATACTACTTATATATAGTAAAATATGACAAAATTATCTTAAAAATGATAAAATTATTCAATTTTTTAGATAATTCTAATACATTAAATCATATAAGTGGTGTAGGTGTAAATTTGTAGCAGGTGTAAGGATTTAATGACTAGTTTATCCCTCTCTTAGTTTAAGAGAGGATTAGTTTTTTATTTTTTTTTTATTTTTTATGATGAAGTAAAAGTGAACTTGTGCGTACATTTTAAAGAAATTGAGGATTAATGTGAAACTAGCATAAAACAAACAAGAGGATTAATGTATACCTTTTTAGTGAAGTAGGAGTCTTTCAAATGTTTTCCATGAACCATTCAGGCCCAATAAAAAATGTTAATTTCGTAAAAAGGTTGTAAGGTTTTGCAAAGTTCTTTCAACAATTTATTCCATGTGATGTCAAGTTCTGGTGTAACTTGAAACCTGTTGTGGTACTAAACACAGTATGTAGATACATCCTATTCCATGTTCTAAAAAGGCAAGAATGCTTGTTATTGTGAAATTTCTCTGTTCAAAATTGTCATATGTTAGCTCTAGATTCGATCAATGCGCTGTTCATGGCGAATGTAAAGCCATTTCTGCCTTTAAGAAAAAAACAGGATCTAGTGTTCTTAAATGTCAATGAACATGTAGGAAAAGACATTTTTTAACCTTTTGTTTCAAGGGATGCTAATGGTACAAAAATTGCAAACAAATAATTGTTGTATGCTACATGTACCTAGAAGTTAGAATTAATCAATTTTCCTAGGTGATAATGCCAGTGACATGCATTGAGTAGTGTGCAATTCTATGAGTAATTAACATTGTTTTTTTGTTTTGTTTTGTTTCCGGAGATCGAGTTTTTGTGAGACGTGATAGCAATATGTAAGGATACTATTTACTGACTGATGAAAACCATCTAATTTGACATTGCACCCTATTTTTCTTGGACGTGCAAGTTGTAACACCATGGAAACAAATATAGCATTCTTAAATGGATCTGTATCTGAAAATATAACTGTGCATCGAATTCTTGCAAACTTGAAAAAGAATCACACAACTATAGAGACACATAATAATTAAAGATGGCTAATTTTACCTTGATTTTCCTGCCGAAATTCCTTTTTGTCTTCTTATTCCTGTATCTAGAAAGCTTTTCCCTGCGCTCCTTAGAAGTGCAGTAGCTGATATTTAAAGGCCGTGGAGAATGCATGAAGTTGATGCTACCATTTCCAAGAGCCTGTCAACAAAACTCAATATCAATCACCAAGTCCTATCTGTTGGCGTGTGCAGTGAAAATGGAAGACAACAAAGTTAGTGGAGTTAAGAAATGGCAGACAATGTTATTGGTGAACCATAAATTAAGGAAGTAGAACAGCTGTTAGGGTTAGAATTATATTCTGTTTTCTTAGTATACATAGGAGGAGTTGAGAAATACAGAAATACATAAACTATTAACATTAACACCAATAAATTGACATGGTATCAAAGCAGAGTTATTGGTTGTCCTAATGAAAGAATAAGTTACCTGCTAAGTTGATTTGTCATATGCTCAACAGATTGTGTTAATCTGTGCATATTTGGCTGATTATTTGGCCAGGATTTGGGGTAGCCGTTCAAGCTGCTCGTTGGAGTCATCACAGTTCCTACATTCCATTCGAGCTGCTACTGTGGGGCATTCATATTGTTCTTCAGCCCTACAATTCTGTAAAACAAAAAAAAACAAAAAAAGACAATTTTTGCAGTGATCAGATTGATGATAAAGATGGTTCCAAGTATTGATGAAAAACTGAAAGTGATAGAAGGAAAAATCTGCACGCATTAGTTCCAGTAAACAAAAAAAAAACAGCTTCAGTTCCTTTTCTTTCTGTGAACCTTTTTGGTTCAGATTGAGAAATCACAAGCTGTTCGTTGATCCTCCATCAAAAGAAGGAAGGCGCTGCTCTTCCAAGAGGTTGCTGTTGAGAAACGCAGTCGAAGAAGCTGCTGAGAAACGCAGTCGAAGAAGCTGCTGAGAAACGCCTTGATCGAAGAAGGCTGTAGAAATGCGATCGAAGAAGCTGCTGCAGAACTCAGAGGACGTTGCTGAGGAACGCAGAGGAAAATTTCTTGAGGAAATCGAGAGGAAAGTCTTGAGGAAATCGAGAGGAAGTTCTTTGAGGAAATCAGAGGAAATTGCGTGAAGTGGGAAGAGGAAAAAATTAGGGTTACGCGAAGCTGCGCGATTTGAAAAAAAAAAAGTTAGGGTTACGGAATGTTGTATATATAGTGGTGTGTGAAGTGTAAAAAAAAGGAAAAACGGAAGGAAAAAAATTTTAGATTTCATGACGGAATCAAGAGATTTAACCACCAATTTCATTTTAGAAGATTTGACGGCGAAAATGACGGAAGTTCTAACCAAAGCTCAGATCAGCTCATAACCTCCGCTAACTGAATCGTCAACTGCTCCTATTAGTATCAAGTTGGGAGGATCCAACTATGCCTTATGGTCCCAGGTGGTGGAGATGTATATCTCTGGCAAAGATCCAGGTATTTCAAGTAAAGCATTTCATACTCGTAGTGATAATAAGGATTGGATTTTAGACTATGGAGCTACAGATCATATGACATTTGACCCAAACGATCTCTCCAAAACAACCCAGCCAAGACGAAATCGTGTTGCCAATGCAAATGGAGTCACTTACCCAGTTACCGGAGCTGGAACAGTGACCTTATCTCCTTCATTATCATTATCTAATACTTTACTTGTACCCTCTCTGTCAAACCGACTAATGTCTATAAGTCGTGTCATTGCAGATCTTAAGCGTGGTAAGATCTTGATGTATTCTACTTTTTTCCTTCTACAGGATATTCTCACCAAGGAGATCATTGGGCGTGGTACTAGGCGAGGAGGGTTATATTACGTGGATGACCTCGGCTCTGGAAGAGCCAATCATATGCAAAACATTGTTGGTAACAAGGAACGACAGATTTGGCTATGTCATCGTAGATTTGGGCATCCATCATTCGGGTATTTAAAGCACCTACTCCCCAGTTTATTTTCAAATATCACACATTCAGATTTCAAATGTGATACTTGTATCCTAGCAAAAAGTCATAGGGCGTCTTATCCTATGAGCATGAATAAAAGTGTGACTCCTTTTGCTTTAGTACATTCTGATGTTTGGGGACCTTCCCCGGTCATTACGTCATCTGGTCATCGTTGGTTTGTTATTTTTGTTGATGATTGTACACGAATGACATGGCTTTACCTTCTCAAACATAAAGATGAAGTATTTGCTACATTTCACTTGTTTCACACCATGGTTCAGACACAATTTTCTGAAAAAATTAAGATACTTCGGTCTGATAATGGAGGGGAGTATGTTAATCAACAATTTCGGACATACTTGGACAACCATGGTATTCTCCATGAAACCTCGTGTTCACAAACCCCACTACAGAATGGAATTTGCGGAGAGGAAGAATCGACATATTTTAGAAACAGCTCGGGCCTTACTAATCGGTGCACGTATGCCTAATAAATGCGGAGTGATGCCATTACTACGGCGGTGTATCTCTTGAATCGTATGCCCACAAAAACCTTACAATTTCGGACTCCATTAAAGGTGTTATCGATCATCTTCCCTTGCCTACTATTTTGATGCTTAGTCTAGAATTTTTGGATGTGTTGCTTTTGTCCACCTCCATAAAAATCAACGAACTAAGTTGGATCCATGTGCTTTGTCCATTGTGTGTTCTTGGGGTATGGTGTACAAAAAAGGGTTATCGATGCTATGATCCAATTACTAAAAGAACCTATATTACCGTGGATGTCACTTTCCTCGAATCGAATATTTTTTCCCATCA
Source organism: Hippophae rhamnoides (assembly GCA_033030585.1). Classification (NCBI taxonomy): domain Eukaryota; kingdom Viridiplantae; phylum Streptophyta; class Magnoliopsida; order Rosales; family Elaeagnaceae; genus Hippophae; species Hippophae rhamnoides. The sequence continues at coordinate 54,658,528 of CM065432.1, forward strand.
CCGGTCTCCGATTCCACTCTTCGGGAGGAGAGTTATGGTGAAGAAACGAAATTGGCTTGATGTTGAAATATTAGATACTAGTCCAACATACTCGGATCGTGCCAATAATATGGAGGAGATAGTATCTAGACCCGAGCTTGAACTTCCAAGAACTGAAGCTGAAGTAATGATTGAACCTTCAGAAGATGAAGTGGTTGATGTACCCACCCACTCTCTAGTACCCAATGATCCTCCCGTGAGAATACTCACCGAGGTAAGTCATCCTATCACACCTTTACACACTAATGCTATAGATACATCTGTTGGTTATGTTTTACCTTTCAGACACAATCGAGGCAAACCTCCAAATCGATACTCCCCAGAAAGAGAAGAACGACGATCCAAGTATCCAATAGCAAATTATGTATCTACTCAAAGGTTATCAGAACCTATCAGGGCATTTACACAAACACTCTCCTCGTGTCAAATTCCAAGTAGCATTGAAGAAGCCTTATCTGATCCAAAATGGGCTCACGCTATAAAAGAGGAATTTGAGGCATTGCAGAAGAACAACACATAGGTGTTAAGTGAGTTGCCTCAAGGGAGGAAGCAAGTAGGATGCAAGTGGATTTTCTCCATTAAGTATAAAGCAGATGGGTTAGTTGATCGATACAAGGCGAGACTTGTAGCAAAAGGATATACACAAAAACACGGGATAGATTATCAAGAAACCTTCTCACCTGTGGCTAAACTAAAAACCGTTAGAGTCTTGTTATCTCTTGCGGCAAATTTAGATTGGCCATTGCACCAACTTGACGTAAAAAATGCCTTCCTTCATGGTGATCTTGAAGAAGAGATTTATATGGATATCCCACCAGGATATACTGTTACATCAGGAAAAGAAACTGCATGTAGATTACAACGAGCATTGTATGGGCTAAAACAATCACCTAGAGCATGGTTTGGTAGGTTGAGTTCAGCAATGAAGAAATATGGGTTCCAACAAAGCAACTCCGATCATACTCTTTTCCTAAAACATCGATTGGGGAAGATAACAGCCCTTATAGTCTATGTAGACGACATGATCATTACAGGGGATGATAAAGAAGAAATCTCTAAGCTTCAAGAAAAACTATCAAAGGAGTTTGAAATGAAGGATTTGGGGGGGCTCAAGTACTTCTTAGGTATTGAGGTAACAAGATCAAAACAAGGCATATGCCTTTCCCAAAGGAAATACACTCTGGACCTACTGGTAGAGGCAGGACTACTAGATTGTAAACCTGTCGATATTCCAATGGTTCAAAATCATAAACTCGGGGAATATGTGGACCAAGTACGTGAGATAAACGGAGATATCAACGGTTAGTAGGTAAACTCGTATATTTATCTCATACTCGACACGATATTGCTTATCTTTGTGAGTGTCGTAAATCGGTTCGTACCTTTGCCCAGTGAAGACCATATGGATGCGGTCGTACGAATACTTCGTTACTTAAAATCCTCTCACGGGAAAGGACTTATGTTTTCAAAGAATGGTCAATTGGAAGTCCTTGGATATCTGATTAATTTGGGCGGGGAATATGAAGGATAGGAAATCTCTTCTTGGGTACTTTACTTTTGTGGGGAAATCTTGTTACGTGGAGGAGCGAAGCAAAAGGTAGTTGCCTTATCCAGTCTTGAAGTGAATTTCGAGGAATGGTCGAGGAATATGTGAGCTCCTTTGGTTGAAAAAACTTCTAACCGAGATTGGTGTAGCCCCTACCTTTGAAATGAACTTATTTTGTGATAACAAAGCAGCCATTGTCATCTCTCATAATCCAGTTCAACATGATCGCACGAAGCACGTTGAAGTGGATCGAAACTTTATCAAACAGAATCTTGAAGAAAAGATTATTAAGCTTCCATTTGTTAAATCAGAAGATCAATTGGCTGATATACTCACAAAATCTGTGTCTGCAAGGAACTTCTACAACACACTTGACAAGTTGGGCATAAGAGACATATATGCACCAACTTGAGGAGGAGTGTTGGCGTGTGCAGTGAAAGTGGAAGACAACAAAGTTAGTGGAGTTAGGAAATGGCAGACAATGTTGTTGGTGAACCATAAATTAGGGAAGTAGAACAGCTGTTAGGGTTAGAATTATATTCTGTTTTCTTAGTATACATAGGAGGAGTTATTTGTACAGGAGAACAGAGAAATACAGAAATACAGAAACTATTAACATTAACACCAATAAATTGACACTATCATGTGGAAAATGGCCAGATACATCTGAAACATTTCTCAGTCCATAGACTTGTCACTTGATTACCAAGTCAATAAATGGTCGGCTCTTTTTTTACCAAGTCAACAAATGGTCAGCAGAGAAAGTTAGCAACTTCAACCACAAGCCTTAGGGATAGCTATATGCCTATCTCAGAGTAAGGCAGGGTATTGAATTCTAACACACACATCGGAATACCAGTTTCTTATTGTTTGCAGAGGGAGTTGATGGTTTAAGCCCAACAGAGACTTAATGAGTTTAAGGTGTTTATTCAAATAGCAGGGTACCTCTTGGAAGCAATTTACAGCTCAACTCCAACTTCGTTACCAAGAGAAGCATTTAAATGATCACAAATTAGTTACACTCAACTCACGGATCAGCTGTTTTACTATTAGAACACACAACGAACATAGAGCTTGTTTTAACATACTATGTTTTTTGAGCAGGCCTGTAGGTAACTAAAATCTTTAATTCAGCATGAACCAAAAGTCCAAAAGTTCAGCAAAAAGATGAATGGTAGACCTAGCCATTGCAACAAATGCCTTTAAAAAATAAAAACCTAGACACTAGTCCAATAAAAACAGTAATACATATCCTACAGAAATCAGTATAACAAAATATTGAATAACTCAAAAGTGTGGTAATTTACTTATGTGATATATTTATTTGTCAAGTAATTATCATATATTTTCTTTTTCTTCCTTAAAATGGTTCATGTATTAGTTTTTGGTTAGCATCATAACAAACTTGTTAAAATAGTGCAAATAAGTAAAAATCTAACCTTGATATCTCCTTCACTAAATGCCAAAAGTAACACCTAGGTCCATTCCAGGAAATTCCAGAAAATTTGTCTTAGTTGCAGCTTCATGAACCCATTGCCTTGAGCATAAACAACCCCAGCTGACACCTGTATGGAAAGGTGCATCAGAAAGGGGTTTGTTTTCTTGAAGTTGATTTTCATTTGTTGTGAAAATGGGAATCTTGATATCCAGAACTTCAGAAAGCGGCGATTCCTTGGCTGCTTTTTCTAAAAGATCCTTGCTCACACTCATAAAAGACCTCACTCAAAAGTTGCTCCTTCTGAAGTGATTCAATGTCAGCAGCCTTGAATGCTTGGTGGGAGGAAATGACATCTTCCCCGCAAGATATCATTGAAATAGTTGCTTTCAGGGGATCAAGGCCTATCATCGGCTCTTCCATGATTGGCTCAGGAGCTTTGAATAGATCCCCATTTCCTCCAAGGTCATAATCTGATACCATGGAAGTTGGAATCAGGTTCCTCTGCATAATACAGAGAAAATGCAAAATTAGAAAATAGACCAAGAAAATATGCTTCAAAACTTCAAGAAGACTTAATTGGCTGATTACACATAATCCATTGTTGATTATGGGTAATCAATTCTATTGGCTAAGTAGCCATTACATGTAACCATTACTTGTAAAATTTTCTCATAGTCAAATACCAATACGCAAACGCTGATTCTGGAAGGTTAATATTAGAATTCAGATAAGAGTGGTTAGGTTAGAAATTAGAACCATGATTGGAGCAGATTAACATGAAAACACAGAAACACAGAAGCCATATGTTGTGGTGGAATGGTTTATGCAGCATTTATCAAGTGCTTGTTTCAGACTGGTGCTAAAATCATTAAAATAAAAAGTATATATGAAAATTGAATACTAGAAATCTTGTACTATAGCAGAGATTTGATATTAAGAGAATGGGTCAACCTTATAGGCAAACTTCAGATTTACTCTGAGCTCTAGCTGATAAATATAAGTTTAGAGTTTAGACCAATGTAATGGAAATTGAAAACAGATGGTGGCTTTAATAGTGGGGAGTTCATGTTCCATATTCCAATATGTTTAAAACAAACGCGTATTTGGAAACTGATGTTCTTTAACTTTTCTTATTCTTTGGCTTTTGTTAATTTATTTGACAATAACATTCCTTGCATTAAGAGCTTTACTAGCGGCTCCATGTGTAATTGCATTCTTGATTTATAACTGGAGCATGAGGCATTAATCAATGTTACCTTCCATTGAAGAATTATTGGAGACCAATAACAACTTCTTGCTATAAGGTACAACTTTTCAGACATTAAAAAAATGACAAAAAATTTTAAGGGCAAATTGGAGAAAGGTGATTATGGTTATGTTTTTAAGGAAAAATTACGCAGTGGTGGCTTTTTCGCTATCAAGATTTCGAGGAAATTCAAGTCTAATGACCAAGATTTCATCAATGAGGTATCTACTATTGGAAGGATTTACCATGTTAATGTGTTTCGACTAGTTGGTTTTTGTATCAAGGGATCAAATCGTGCTCTTGTGTATAATTTAATGTCAGATGAATTTCTTAATAAATACATCTCTCCTAATTCTAAGGAGGTAATAGTCAACTCCTTAAACTCCAAGATAATGTTTGATATTTCACTTAGATTGGCATTAGGTATTGATTATCTTTATAGTGAATGTCACGTGAAAATTCTACATTTTGATAAGCCTTACAATATTCTTTTAGATGATAATTTTGTTCCTAAAATTTCAGATTTTAGGTTAGTTAGATTATGTCTTTTAGAAACTAGCATTGTGTCTATGACCGTTGCAAAGAAACCCTTGGATACATAACACCAGAATTATTTTACAAAAATATTAGAGGTGTGTCCTTTAAAGCTGATGTTTATAACTTTGAAAAGTTGTTAATGGAAATGAAAAGTAAAAGGAAAAACTTAAATGTAACCAGAAAGCATTCAAGCAAAAAATTATTTTCCTTCATGGATTTATGGTCAACTTAGTGAAGGAAACGACATAAAATTAGGAGATGATGTCACTAAAGAAGAATAAAAACTTGTAGAAAAGATGATTATAGTGGCACTTTGGTATATAAAATTGAAACCGAGTGATAGACCTTCAATAAAAAAAGTCATAAAGATGCTTGAAGGAAGATTTGCAATGAAAAAAGTCATAGAGATACTTGAAGGATGATTTGAAAGCCTAAGCATTCCACCCAAGCTATTATTGTATCCTTCACAATAGAACAACCCATCAAGAATATAACTCTTACTTTAAAGAATTGTTCCACATTTTGGAGTTTGACCCCTCTTATATCAATTTGAATGAAAATACATATTAAAAGGCAATAACCCCAAAGAAGTTCATTTTAGCAATATGCAATAGCAAGGTTCCAATTAATTAGTCATTAATTATATTAGTTACACATTATTACATGTAACAACCTTTTGTAATATTGCAATTGTACTAGTCATTAATAAATATTTAGAAATAAAACTTGTATTATTAATTTTCATTAAAGCACTAAAAATAATTCTTAAAATTTCAAAGCATCATTTAATGTCTTATGGTCCTTTTGAAAGTAATTATAATGAATATAAATAAGAAATAACTTCAAACTGAACCTAAAAATCATAATCAATTTTGTGAAAAAATGGCAAAATTCTTCTCATTTTCATCTATACATTTTAGTTTTAATTAGAGTCAAGTAAAGTAGATTAACAGGTAGCATTTAAATGTGTCAAATAAATTAAGTTGGACTAACATTTAATAATTCAATTCATCTCATCTAAATTTTATATAAATTAGGTTTATCTTGATTCAATTCAATTTACTTTTAAATGAATTAAAATGAGTAATTTATGAACTTATCCATTTACCTTTTTAAAAAATAAAATAAAAAAATATATATTATAATTTTGTTTAAAAATAAAAATACTAGAATAAATATTATATTTTAATTACATTTTTGTAAAAAACAAAAAATAATATTTTTTTTAACTGTGATTTGTCATAATAATATTATTATAATTATGAAAATTATATCATTAACAAATATATTTTTGTTAAAGGGACTCACAAGTTGCTTATAAGTTAGGTTTTTTCCATTCATCTTATTGTATCAATCTTAAATGAGTTACACAAAATTACTTATTTGTCATTGTTAGTATATGTAAGATTGAGTGAATCAATTTTGCTCAATTTTTCTTAGTTGACTCTTAACTTTATGAAGCAATAACAAAAGATTTTTTAATTTATCTAGAAATTATTCATTGTAATTAGAATAAGTGATGATATGATACTTTAGGCAATATATATATATATATATATAATATTAGTGTATTTATTATTATTTTTGAAAAACACAAATGCTCAATATTTAATAAAGGGAACAAACAATATGATTAATTGAAAATATACTCCATAAAACTAAATAACACATCCATTTTCATGTTATATGTATTGTATTAATCAGAAGTACACGTATCTATTAAATTATGTTGATGTAACAAAATAGAAAGAACAACTTCATGGAAGCTTGTAATTTATAAAAAAAGAAGAAGAAAGAACTGAGTATTTGATCACATAAAAGATTAATAGAATGTAAACTATAAGAAAGTATGCCTAGTATAATAAGACAAACTAGTCATAGACAAAAATGAAGTCTAATTTTAAGAACCATATGGTAGCAAGAAAAAAATTGTTTTATTCATAAGTCATCGCCAAGTCTTTTAGCAAGAGACAAGGTTGGGACTTTGCGTCCCTTCTTTTTAGATATATCAGATGAATAACTTCGTGAAAAGTTGTATTTTACAAAGGAAAAAGTAGAATACACACGTTGGGATCATATCTTTGAACTTTCTTTCTTGTATTTATATAAGAAGAGTAGCTTCATGTTAAAAAATTGAAAAGCTGAATGACCAAGATTTCCAAAATTAAAATATAATATTATTTATAAAATTAAAATAATTATTTGTATATGAAATTATAAAATCACGTTTTTATAATAATTAAAAGATTATAAAAAGATAGATAACACCCAACTTTGACTAAATCTATTTTGCTCATTATTTTATTAGTTGATTCTTAGACTTTACAAAGGCCATTTATTATGCATCTCTATCATATATGTCATTATGAGGAGGTCCACATATGACATATTTAGAAAATTCTGTTGATTATTCAAGGGGAAAAAAAGTGGAAGCTTGTAATTAAAAAAGAGAAGAAAAAAGAGCAAAGTCTTTGGGATATTTATTTAACATCAATAATTAATATGCAATAGAATAGAAATTATAAGAAAGGTATGGCCAGTCATATAGTAAGTGACGGAGACTTAGCACCATGGGTTTGAAGTTTCAACTATTTGTAGATCTCTCAATCACTATGTAGATGTTACAAGAGCAAGCAAGGTTACGGTCACTTCTTTACATCAATATCATTGAAACAGCTTCATCAAAGTTTGTAATTTATAAAGCTAAATGATCAAGACTTTTAATGTAAATCCGACCACATTTAAAGACTTTTAATGTAAACTAAAGATATCAACCCAAATATTTCAAGAGAAAAGTTGCATACAAATATCATATACACCAATATCTAAGGTAGCTTGTTGCAAACTAAAAAAGACTATGCCAAAGGCTACCACAGTAGCATATAGGACACATAAAAGATTGTAATATTTAATCATGTTTATATTATATTTAGATTCTATTTTTCATAAAATAATTACTATTATATATTTATTTATCACTAAAGTAAAAAATCAAATAAATATTTATTTGGAGAATATTTCTGTAAATCACCTTATATAATATTTTAACATTAATTTCTCAATCCTTATTGTATTTGAATTCTATTGTTCATAAAATAATTGTATTATATATTTATTCATTATTAAAATAACAAATTAATTAACTATTTGTTTTAACAATATTTATACAAATCACCTTATAAAACATTGTAATACCAATTTTTCAATTATAATAAAAATAACTTAAAATTTATATTTAAGTACTTATTTTTTATTTTATTTTATAAAATAAATTTTTTTAATTAATAATAATTATCGATAAAAATTTGATTTTTTTTCAAAAATAATCACAATCGATAAAGTGTAGAGTAAGAATAATTATTGTAAGATCAAAATTGTGGTTAACTAAAATAACCCAACATCTTTTTTTTAATTTTTAACGAAAAAGAATTTATAAATTTTAAATTTATTAACATATAATTAATTATTTTAAGAGTCTTTTATTTTTTTTTTCTTTAAAATTTTCTTATTTATAGATAATTAATATATATAATCAATTATTTTTTACACTAAATATAATTTAGAAAATAAATTAACTAAAAGTAATTTATAGTTATTATATGATAAATATATTAATAGTTATAATAAAACTTCATCAATTAAAATATAATATTATTTATAAAATTAAAAAATCACTTCTATATAAAATTATAAATTTAATTTTTTATAATAATTATAAGATTATAAAAAAATAATGAAAGATAGCAACCAATTTTGCCTAAATCTATTTTGCTCATTTTTTATCTCATTTTTTTATTAGTTGACTCTCAGATGTTATAAAGGACATTTATTATCTCTCTCTATCTCTATCATATATGTCATTATTTGGAGGTCCACATTTAAAGTTGTGAGATATTATTTTGTTTTCGTAAAATAGTCACATTAATCATAGCAGAGAAATATTGCATTAACAGCTCAATTGAGCAGTCCAAATATTTCAAGCGGTAGCATACAAATTTTAGATACACCAATACCTAGCTTGTTGTAAACTAAAAATACTATGCCAAATGCTACCACAGTAGCATATAGGACACATAAAAGATTGTAATATTTAATCATAATATAATATAATTAATTTAAGTGATATATAAAAGTTTAATTTAAAAAAATATAGAGTTATTTGGCTTTTGTTTTAGATTTATAAGATTTTACTTTTCTCAATTTTATGAATTTATTAAAACAAAAGGTCAAAAATACATAAAACAAAAAATTTAAAATCAAAATCAAAATAGGTGTGAAAAATAAGGTAAAGAAAAAAATATGTAAAATGATTAATATCATACTAAGATATATGAACTACAAATAATAACAATAAAATTTAATGATTTTTGCAATTTTAAAGTTTATTAACTAAATAAAATTTCATTTATCGGTTAGACTATTTAAATTTCAAATTTATCAAGACGATTATATATTTTAATGCATGATTCTACAACACATTTTAAACTAAAACATAAAGTAAAGACTTACTTTGATATCATTTTTCTCATCTGCAATATACCTATTAATATTTGATTTATTACATTTAAAATTAGGATAAAAAATGTGAAAAGTATTAAAATTCTTAAAATATTGAACGTATTATAAATTATAAAAACAAGTACAAATAGAGTGACTTTATCACATTTTATGAATTGTAATTTTTTTAAGTATACTAATGTAGCACATATTTAGAATATTTTTGATTTTCTCTTTTATTTTCACAATAATAGTCGATTATTATAATGTTCGTGAATCTTTTGTTTTTTTTATAATTTTTAATTTCATTAACTCTTTTGTGTCTTTGTTGACTTCCTTTGTGCAAAACATGAAGTTTATTTATTTGTATTTATATTTTTTTCTGTGTAAGGTTGGTTGTTATTGATTAGTAATGCACAAATGCACTTAATTAGGTACAATGTGATTGAAAGCATGTTATCCACACATCACATGTTTGGTTTCTTAGTATGCATGTTAGGTTGAGTGGTCATTTTTGCTTCGTTTTAGGTGCAAGTATTTATGAAAATTACTTGGTGATTTTTGTGCACCTCGACAAGGTCTTCGCATAACCCATTGTTGGACTTGTCACTAAAAACCAGCAAGGTGGCACGTATTTGGTTGTTGGCTATAAACACCTCCTCTTTAATGTTTTTGATAAATAGAAAAAACATAGAGAAGCTCTACCAAATTTTTTCCAAAAATTCTAATTTTGTATTCACTAATGATCTTGAACGTATTTTAGGGATTGTGATACATTTTCAATAAGAGTGAAATAGCATTCTTAGACACAGAGTAGATAAGACAATTCTACTTGGTGGTTTTGACAATATTATGCTTTTGGGATTGTTAAGTGTTCCCTAAACAATGATTGCAAATGTTCATTTTTTCAGTGAATTTTCCAAGAGTGATTATTCTTTATGTTCACATTACTGATCTTTAGTTACTGATCGCACTACATTGAGTGGTGCTAGTTTTACAGGAAAGATGAGTTTATGTGTTGAATTAAGTCATTGTGAAGGAAACAAGCAAATGCAAAAATAAATAGTTAGGATATAGGTTTTGATTGATAGTAGCAATTCAAATGAATATAAACAAGAAATAATTTCAAAATGAAGCTAAAAGTCCTAATAAGTTATGGAAAAAATGGGAAAATTCTTCTCATTCTCATCTATGCGTTTTAGCTTTATTTAGTGTCAATAAGGTAGATAAGTAGTGTAAGGTATCATTTAAATGTGTCAAATGAGTTGAGTTAGACCAACATGCTTAGATTCAACTCACTTTAGGTAAACTACAACTCAACTCGTCTCATCTAAATTTTACATAAGTAGATTTCAACTCAACTTTACTCAGCTCACTTTTAAATGAGTTAAACTAACTTAGTAACAAATATATTTACCCTTTTAAATAATAAAAAAACAAAAAAATATTTATAATTTTGTTTCAAAACAAAAACGTTAGAATAAATATTATTTTTTAATTATATTTTTTGTAAAAAATAGTAACTTTTAATTACAATTTTTCATACTGATATTATTATAATAGTAAAAATTATATCATTGACAAAGACATTTTACTAAATGAACTCCCCTTGAGTTGAGTTAGGTGAGCTAGCTTATTTGAGCTCAAGAGCTAGGTGAATTAGGTCTTTTAAACTCAACTCATTGTATCGACATTAAATGAGTTGCGTAAACTTACTCATTTGATTCCATTAATATCAGGCAAGCTTGTTTGAATCTATTTTGCTCAATTTTTTTTAGTTTACTCTTGACTTTATAAGAAACAACAAAATACATTTCAATTTATCTCTATAGAGAAATTATTTATTGAAATTAGAATAAGTGGTGATATGGTAGTAATTAGTATAAACTATACTATAAAATAATGAATAACATATCTATTTCTATGTTATATGCATAACTATTAATTAGAAGGTCAAACATATCTATCAAATTATGTCTATGTTACAAAAGAGAAAGAATAATTTGGTGAAAGCTCTTAATTTATAAAGAAAAAAGAGAACCAAATATTTTAAGAAAAGTATGCCAACTATACCAAGACAAACTAGTCATAAAGAACGATGAAAACTCAGAAAACTAACATTCATTAAAAACAATTATCTTTAATTTTCAACACCATTGCTTAAAGTTGCAACCACTTGTAGATGTCTATCTCAATCATTATTGATATGTTACAAGAGAAAGCAAGGTTTGGTCTCTTTTTTGTATAAATATCATAAAAGATGTCTAGTAAAATTTTATCATTTATAATGCTGAATGATCGAGAATTCTAATGTAAACTTCACTACATTTAAGTCATGTTTAGTTTTAAGAATGAAAATATAATGAGAATAAAAATAATAATATAAATTAAATTTAATAAAAATAATAGTATTATTATAATGTTAATTTATTTGAATAGTAAAATTAAAATAAATGATATAATTGTTAGAGTTTGTTGTAAACTTAATCTTATAAAAAACTTAAGCTATTAAAAGAATACCAAACAATTATTTTATACCACCATATCTCTATATTATGTGCTATTATTATTAATTAGAAGTCCCAAATGTATCCACTTATGTTGATGTTGCAAGGTAGAAGGAAAATTTTGTAAAAGCTTGTAATTTAGAAAGAAAAATGAGAAAAGTCTTTAAGATATTTGTTTCACATCAATATTGGTTAATATAATGAGAACCACAAGAAAAGTATGCCTACTGAGACAAACTAATCATATTGAAAATGACGAAGACATAAAACTAACATTTTAGAAGAAAAAAAGATGAAACACTTAATAATTTTTAACAAATGTCAATAAGTAGTTTGGTACAACTATTTTTAAGTTGATTCTAATTGATCTCGCAACTTTAAAAAAATGAAATAAATCTAAATTATAATTTTTTTTGTTTCTATTAAAATGTATTTTTAATAAAAATATATTGGTTTTTTTCGATTTTGAAAATAATAATTCCTAACAGATTATATATCAATTTTTTTAAATTTTAAGACTTACAATGAATCAAATAACCTATATGAAATAATATATATTCGATTTAATTTTAAATTATACTGTATATATTTTTTTCAAAAAATTTAATAGGTCATAGTGCATACGAGTGAGATGAAAGATATATCACTTAAATGAGAAACTATGCATCAATTTTGAACAACTATTAATGTAATAATTTAGATCAATAAAATAAAAAATAAATACACTATTTTTTATTAAAAACACAATTATTTACTATGTTTTTAAATAATAATCAATAATATAAATAATAAAAGTATCATATTACTTATTCTAAATTCAATCTTTCATTCTTTCACACTTAAACCTCATTTCAGTATGATTTCTTGAAATCTTCTAATATAGTAGGGCCAAACTATCAAATTTATTTTTCCATATTAAGTAGAAGTATTTTTATTTGTATATAATGGAAGTACACATATTTGTATGCTAATTTTGTATTTATTTTTAAATATAAAATTTGATATTAAATATAAAATTCATGAATATTAGTGAATTATGTAATTTATTTTTAAGTATACAATAGTAATGCAATTTTAATAAAAATATGTAAAGTTTTTCTTTTGAATAAATGTATCAAAGAGGTCTGGTTGGGTCAACAAGATATGATCTATTTCATTAATTAAAATATTATATTAGCTTATGGTATGTTAGCTAGTGGGCCGTGTCATGCATATACCCTTGACGCGTAGCGCATTTAGTTTACTATTTTAAAATTTTGATATTATTTGGAGTCAAACTCCCACCTCATACGTATCCATATTAACTTTATCTACTAAGTTATACCTATATTTGATAATATATATATATTTCTTACTAATTCATGTAGATTTTAACTTTGAACTAACATGTCAACTTTGCTCGACCACTTATGGGTAACAAACCACGAGCTACGTCATATTGTTTTTTTTGTTTCGCATGTCATGTCGTATAGACCCAACGAGCTTAGTGCTTAACAGGATAATGTCTTACCAACTCATTTTGGGATGTCAACAGAACAAAGAGGCTATCTTCATCGCTCGTTTGAATAATTGTAGAAGGGAGTGAGAATTCTTTATCGAAGTTTTGGATTTTTTTACGAGATCAGATTCCAATTAATAAAAAAATTTAATATCAATTGTATATTAGCTAAAATTAACATAAAGTTTCAATTATATATGTTTATTATGCAATCAAATATAATAAACTTAAAATTTTGAATACAAAGTTACAGTTATATTTAAATTTATTAATTTTTTTTACTTTTATAACCATTAAATTAATTATTATTTTATATATATTATATTATATTTTTACAATTAAAATATTAATTTAATGATAAAAAATAATATTTTTAATAAAATTATTAAAGTTAATTATAAATTTACGTAAATATATAATATATTTTTAAAGAAAATATAAAAAAAATAAAGATTGAGTAATTATCGGAACAAAAAAAAAGTGATCCTTATGTTTTACCCTACTCTTTACGTGATCATTTTACATCGTACTAAAATTAAAATTCTCTCAACATAGAATAAATTGACATTCTTAAGCCCCTTTGGTACCCAACGAGTGAGTAAAACTAGTTACGTTACCACTCATGCTACTTATGATTATTCTGTATTATCCTGTAGTCAATGCCTAAGTCAATAAATTCTTGTGGTCTCTTAGGCTCTAGCTTGTAGATTTGAGAACCAATCTCTTAAATTCCAACTATTATTAATTCAATAAAAATACAAAATAAGGAAGTAAAATAAGTTAAAAAATATTAAAATATTTATATAATAACTTAAAAATGACAAAAAAACTTATTAATGTTTTAAAGAAAGAAAGAAATGAAAATATTACAAATATCCTTCATTAAAAACATATAAATTACATAAGTATAAAAAATTATATTAAATTGATACATTTATTTGAATATATGTATCATTAAAATACCACTTAAAAGTAAATGTAAAAAATAATACAAAAATAAAATTAAAATGCTATTAACATACCAAATCCAAATTAAAGGTAGTTAGAATATTCTATACACTTTTAACCTTTTATAATTCAACAGGATAAAATGTTGGTATATTATACAATTATATCTTTATATATAAATGAAATATTTGATATACTTTAAACTTATTAATAATTTTTTTATAATGTAAAAAATATATGTAATTTGTTGTGATACATATATTTTTTCATGATATGAGCAAAAGAAAGTATTAAATTTTTTAAAATATTTTAAATAAATTAAAAAGATTATTAAAATAACATGTCAAATAATATAATATGGAATAATGTTGAAATTGAAAGAAATATATCATAAAAATCTTTGATGTAGGGGAAAAAATATGTGAAGATTATTATCATAGATTGATCAGAGTTATATATTTGAATTGGTTTCGCTCTATTATGAACCAAGACATAACAAATATTATAACATAATATTTATTTATAAATAAATACTTGTATTTAAACTAAAAGATGATAAAATATTTTATGTTACATTTGTATGTTTTATGCTCTTATTGGTAGCTGTTGGAAAAAGATGAAATTTAATAAAAAATTGATTGTTGGAAAATGTGTTGGCTATTGGGATTGGGCCCTAAGAAGCATCCACTTTTGTAGAAGAGGAGAGGACCTAGGCAAATGTGATACCACGCACGCGCGCGCCGCCGCCGTCAGTCCGTCCGACCGGCCTGCCAAGTCCGAGTGCGTGTGTGTGAGGTGATATTTTATTTTTTGGTAAAATATTCTTTTAAGGAAAACTTTTCCACTTACAAAAATGGTTGTTATATATATATATTTTTCTTCAGAAAAATGACCGTTATTTTCTTTTATTAAGAATATGACCGTTAAATGGCCGTTTGTCTTCTTTATTCAGAAAAAGAGAAGTTGCTCGTATTTACTCACAAAAATATCTGTTACTCGTCTTTAATCTGAAAATGGCCGTTATTCTTCATTACTCAGAATGGCCGTTACGCTCTTAATTCCCAAATATTACCGTTTTATTCATAATTGTCACACGGTTTCTAAAACCTATAAAAAGAGGGCTTCAGCTCTCATTTACAACACAACAATCTCAGCAAACAATTCTAACTACAAACAATTCTCTCTGCAACTCTAAGTTATTTTTTAGTTTTCCGAGCAACAAATTTTTTCAGTTGTAGCATTCCGGTCTTCATTAGTGCAGTAAAGTTTCGAGACAAAGAAAAAAAGATTCTGGACTGTTTTATCCTGGGGATGACGGGGCTGTATTTGCTTGCACAAATTTGGGCAGAGTCGTGAAACGTATTAAAAAAAACGACCTAGTCTGCGACTCAACCCAAGCAGTTTATACCAGTTTTTCTCGTAATATTGTTTCAATATTGTTATTAACAAACTTGTTTCAACAATTTTAAGAGGAATTCAATCTGCCATGTCTACTGAAATGTTAACTGCTGATCTAAACAAACCATTCCGTTTTGAGGGACTACACTTTAAAAGATGGAGACAAAAAATGTTATTTTTCTTAACCATGAAAAAGTCGTTTCTGCCCTTACTACTGAAAAACCAATACAGTCTACTCCTCCTACTGAAGATGCAACTAAGGATTTAGACACCTGGATGCAAAATGATTTTCTGTGCAAAAATTATATTCTTAATGGTTTAGCTGATGATCTGTATGACTATTATAACTCTGATAAGTCTGCTAAGGAAATTTGGGAAGCAACGAAAGAAGTACGACACTGAAGAAGCTGGAACTAAGAAGTATGTTGTCAGTAGGTACATGAAGTTTCAAATGATTGATGGCAAATCAGTGGAAGCTCAATCACACGAACTGCAGAAGATAGCACACGAAATAACTTCTGAAGGTATGACTTTAGATGAACAATTTCAAGTAGCTGTTATTATAGATAAATTACCCCCTGCTTGGAAAGATTTTAAGAATACACTTAGGCATAAAACTAAGGAATTTTCTTTAGAAAGTCTTATAACCCGGTTAAGAATAGAAGAAGAAGCCCGAAAACAAGACCAAAGAGATGAAATACTCGTAGTCTCAAATAACAGTACCAATAAGAAACCCTCCTCTACAATTCTGAAACCTAAAGGTAGAAATATGAAAACTCAGAATCGTAATAATCACCAGAACCGTAACACCAAAATAGAAATAGAAACTATCCTCCCCAGAATGGACCTTAACCCCCTTAAGGAATAACACATTCATGTGTTATAGTTGTAACAGACCTGGCCACTTGGCTAGAAAGCTATAGGAGCAGAATCGTCCTCTCCACATGAGGCGAACCTTACCGAAGATCAACTTATTGCTATGATATCTGAAATCAATTTTGTTGGTGGATCCGAGGGGTGGTGGGTGGACACCGGTGCTTCTCGCCATGTTTGCTATGATCGAGACATGTTCAAGTCCTATTTTGATTCTGAGGATAAGAAAATGATGCTGGGCGACTCCCACTCCACTAAAGTTGTTGGTACTGGTGAGGTGGTATTGAAGTTTACCTCTGGAAATACTATCATCTTGAAAGATGTCCTGCATACTCCATAGATGAGAAAGAACTTGGTTTCAGGCTATCTTCTTAACAAAGCTGGGTTTACTTAAACTATAGGGGCTGATTTATATACTATAACTAAAAATAATATATTTGTTGGAAAAGGGTACGCCACTGATGGCATGTTTAAATTAAACATTGAAATAAATAAAACCTCATCTTCTGCTTACATGTTGAGTTCTTTTAATATTTGGCATGCTAGACTTTGTCATGTTAATAAACGCATAATCAAGAACATGAGTAGCTTAGAACTAATTCCTAAACTATCTTTAAATGATTTTGAAAAATGTGATTTTTGTAGTCAAGCTAAAATAACCAAAACTTCACATAAATCAGTAGTTAGAGAATCTGAACCTTTAGAATTAATTCATTCTGATATATGTGAACTTGATGGAAATTTAACAAGAAATGGAAAACGTTATTTTATAACTTTTATAGATGACTGTTCAGATTACACTTATGTATATCTAATGAAAAATAAAAGTGAAGCGTTTGACATGTTTAAAATATTTATGACTGAGATTGAAAATCAACTTAATAGGAAAATAAAAAGGTTTCGAAGTGATAGAGGCACCGAATATGATTCCAATATCTTCAATGATTTTTATAAAACTCATGGAATCATTCATGAAAAAACTGCACCTTATTCTCCTGAAATGAATGGCAAAGCTGAAAGAAAAAATAGAACTTTTACTGAATCAATTGTTGCAATTTTATTAAACTCTGGTGCTGCTTCCCATTGGTGGGGAGAAATTTTATTAACTGTTTGCTATGTGCTAAATAGAGTGCCTAAATCTACAAATAAAATTTCACCCTATGAAATTTTGAAAAATAAGAAACCTAATTTAACTTATTTTAAAACTTGGGGTTGTTTAGCCTATGTTAGAATCCCTGATCCTAAAAGAAATAAACTTGCTAGTAGAGCTTATGAATGTGTATGCATAGAATACATTGTGAATAGTAAAGCTTATAAATTCTATGACTTAAAAGATCATGTAGTTATAGAATCAAATGATGCTGACTTCTATGAACATAGGTTTCCCTTTAAATTTAAGAATAGTGGGGGCTCGTCTTCTAGTAGTCTACCTATAACTAGAACTAGTGAACAAACTGAAGAATTAAACCCTAAAATTAGAAGAAGTAAACGAGCTCAAACCCTTAAGGATTTTGGGTCTGATTTTTATGCTTATATCTTAGAGGAAGATCCTCAAACTATTAAAGAAGCATTATCTTCTTTAGATGCCAACTTATGGGAAGAAGCCATAAATGATGAAATGGACTCACTTGAGTATAATAAGACTTGGCATTTAGTTGTCTTACCTCCTGGTTGCAAAACCATTGGATATAAATGGATACTAAAAAAGAAATTAAAACCCGATGGTACTATTGAAAAATATAAAGCTCGTCTTGTAGTTAAAGGATATAGGCAAAGGGAAAATGTAGATTTCTTTGATACCTTTTCACCAGTTACACGAATAACTTCCATACGTGTACATCAAATGGATGTTAAAATTGCTTTCTTAAATGGTGATTTAGAAGAAGAAATTTATATGGATCAACCTGAAGGTTTTGTTATCCCAGGTCAAGAAAATAAAGTTTATAAATTAGATAAATCTCTTTATGGTCTAAAACAAGCACCTAAGCAATGTCATGAAAAATTTGATAATCTAGTTATCTCACATGGATTCAAAATAAATGAAAGTGACAAATGCATTTATTATAAATTAGAAGATAATATTTGCACTATTATATGTTTATATGTGGATGACATGCTTATTTTTGGATCAAATATTTATGTTGTGAATAAAGTGAAAACATTGTTAAGAGCTAATTTTGATATGAAAGATCTCGGAGAAGCGAGTGTAATCCTTGGTATAAAAATAACTAGGTCTGAAAAGGGAATTTCTCTAGATCGATCTCACTACATTGAGAAGATCTTAAAGAAATATAATTACTTTAACTATAAACTTGCATGTACTCCTTACGATCCTAGTGTAAAGTTGTTCAAGAACACAAGAGATAATGTTAGACAAACTGAGTATGCGAGCATCATCGGTAGCTTACGTTACGCTACTGATTGCACTAGACCATACATAGCTTATGTTGTGGGACTACTATGTAGGTTTACCAGTAGACCTAGTATAAAGCATTGGAATGCTATTGAAAGAGTTATGAGATACCTTAAGAGAACTATGAACCTTGGATTACATTATAAAAATTTTCCCGCTGTTTTAGAAGGATACATCGATGCAGATTGGAACACTTTATCAGAAGACTCCAAAGCAACTAGTGGCTATATTTTTAACATAGCTGGTGGAGTTGTTTCCTGGAAGTCTAAGAAACAAACAATATTGGCTCAATCTACAATGAATTCTGAAATGATAGCATTAGCCACTGCTAGTGAAGAAGCAGGCTGGCTAAGAACTCTGTTAGCTGAGATCCTTTTATGGGAAAGAACGATACCAGCTGTTTTGATCCACAATGATAGTACCGCGGCTATTGCAAAGATTCAGAACCGTTACTACAACGGCAAGAGATGACATATATTTCGTAAGCATAGTAATGTTAGAGAATTTCTCTCTACGGGAGCTGTAAGAGTGAATCATGTACGTTTTGATGAAAATTTGGCAGATCCTTTGACGAAAGGATTACCAAGAGAGAAGGTTTTCAAAACCTCAAAAGGAATGGGATTAATGCCCTTAGAATGAAGAGTCACTTATGATGGTAACCCAACTTATAGACTGGAGATCCCAAAAAATAAGTTCAAAGGGTAATAACAAGTCATGAAGTGATATGAGATGTATCATGCTATTTATCAAATCCCATTCTATATTGTTAAAAGCATGAAGTCCTGAAGCGATAGAAAAGGATGAGTTAATTGTTAAACTCTTAATGAGTTCTATACTCTATGTGGAGTGGAGTACATAGCTACATAAGTACTCTTGATAGACTCACCTATGTAAATGTGGAAGTATGGCTGCTTCTTATGAAAATTTTTTGGGCAAAATTTACTAGAGCGTTCACTATACTGGGATACACGTACATGGCCGTAAAGCACGGGATTTTTTGAACTACACCTTGGAAAGGTTGTATGTGTGATGATTGTTAGAGATAGAGTTCAAAACTACGAGTTACTATAGTATATTCTAAAGCATCAACACTATGCAAAGGTTCAAGTTGATAGACACCTTTTCGCTTATGCACAATCTTATAATTGATCGGTTGCTCGATGCAAATTATTTTTATATAAAATTCAAGTGGTGGATTGTTGGAAAAAGATGAAATTTAATAAAAAAATGATTGTTGGAAAATGTACCTTGTCCCACATTGATTTTTTACATTATTTTAAAGAGGTATAAATAGTGAAGAGTTGGCTATTGGGATTGGGCCCTAAGGGGCACCCACTTTTGTGAAAGGGGAGAAGACCTAGGCAAATGTGATACCACACGCGCGCACGCGTGCGCTGCTGCCGCCGCCTCCATCCTTCCGACCGACCGGCAGTGCCGTGCCGAGTCCGAGTCCGTGTGCGTGCGTGTGTGTGTGTGAGGTGAAGTGGTATTTTATTTTTTGGTAAAATATTCTTTTAAGGAAAACTTTTCCACTTACAAAAATGGTTGTTATATATATAATTTTTTTTCTTCAGAAAAATGACCGTTATTTTCTTTTATTAAGAATATGGCCGTTAAATGGCCGTTTGTCTTCTTTATTCAAAAAAAGAGCCGTTGCTTGTATTTACTCACAAAAATATTCGTTACTCGTCTTTAATCTGAAAATGGCCGTTACTCTTCATTACTTAGAATGACCGTTACGCTCTTAATTTTTAGACATTACCATTTTATTCATAATTGCCACACGGTTTCTAAAACCTATAAAAAGAGGGCTTCAGCTCTCATTTACAACACAACAATCTCAGCAAACAATTCTAACTACAAACAATTCTCTCTACAACTCTAAGTTATTTTTTAGTTTTTCGAGCAACAAATTTTTCAGGTGAAGTTCAGAGACAGAGAAAAAAGATTCTGGACTGTTTTATCTTGGGGACGATGGGACTGTGTTTGCTTGCACAAATTTGGGCAGAGTCGCGAAACGTCTGAAAAAAAGCGATCTAGTCCGCGACTCAATCCAAGCAGTTCATACCAATTTTTCCGGTAATATTATTTCAGTATTGTTATTAACAAACTTGTTTCAACAGTAGCATCAATGATTTAATTCTCAATTATTATATTTTTTTTATTATAACAATGAATGGTTAGAATGAAGGATTCTACTAAGTAAAAATATTATATTTTATGTACAATTATCTCCTAAAAGATATATATGGAAGTTATTTAGAGTCAATTTTTTTGTTTCATTTTGATTTATCACTCATAATCAAAATAAAATGTGAGAATGGGTACAAAAATGACAAAAATGAATTAAATTTTTTACATATTAAAATTTTATTGATGACACATACAATAAAGCATATAAAATAAAAAGTGTATCCATTTAATTTTTTTTTCTCAAACAATCAATCGAGGTTGAATGGTGCACCCTCTAACTAAGCTCTATCGTTTTACAAATGTGTATAAATTTTGTATAAACAAAAATTATAATGTGTTTATCAGTGGCGTATTTTGTATTTATATTTAGGAGGAGCATCATATATAAAGTAAATAATAATATTAATTATTATTTATTTTTAATTGAAACAAGATATTATATGTATCTCATTTTAGTAAAAAATATATTTAAATTATTAAGTTTTGTTGATATATTAAGTATTAAAATTATTAAGTTTTGTTGATATATTAAGTATTAAAAGCATAAAATTTCAAATTTAGATGTATGTATTGTTATATTTTAATAATTAATTTATTTATAATTTTATAAATATTATATTTAAAAAATTTATTTATTTAAAGTTAAAATGGGATATGTATCACTCCTTATATGTGAATTGATCTATCCTCGGAGTATATGACACAAATTTTTTTTACAAAAAATAAGAAAGTTACCTATGTCTCTACCTAATTATTTCATATATATGTTTTAATATATTAATTAAAATAAGTAATAATTATAAAATAAATAATATTATTCTTTTAATATATATGTTTTTGTACGTTTAAATCCTAACTTCACAGCTACTTGCACCTTTAATAAGTTATATAATGAATTGATTACAATCACATAATTTGTAATACACTTAGATGTTATCCTGTCGTTTAACTAAATCCGGTCTTATCTTTTGAAAGTATGGAGGTCTAAATAGTAGGGTCTAAGATATTCCTTCGTCTTATCAGACGGTGATTTGTCTTTCTCAAACGAATGAGATGATAAATGCAACGAAATCTATTAATTAATTGTTGATAAATAATTTAATTATTTCATTTGATTTGATTTTTAATAAAAAATATGTGTTTATTTTTAAATAATATTAAAAAAAATATATGCTTATTTTTATTGTAAGAATTAAAGATTTTTTAATCTTAAAAAATTAATTCATTAGGTGAAAACAATCATACTCTTTATAAACTATAACATATCATTATATTTAATTATTGTGTGTTTTTATTCTTAACATTGTCGGTGATGATATTTATTTCTTGTAAAGTTAATTACTTTGTATTTTTAACTTAATTTAGTATATTTTAATTAATTATTTTTTTATTTTTAAAAGATCTATTTTATTTTATTTTTTAAAAATAGTGGTCAAATTTTGTGCACATCAAACTATATGAGTGGAATACATCTTTCATTACAAATTGGTTGAAAGTTCGAACTGATTTTTAAATTATTTATTTATTCACGTGACTTGAATTTTTAACTTTATTTAAATTTTTTTTATATAAAACTTCATTTTAAAAAATATATGTTTTTTATGTTATATAAAAAAACATATATGTACATTTTTTAATATAAAAAAAACATGCCTTTTATTTATACTAAAACTAACATATATGTAGAGAAGTTGAACATGAAATTTTATTTATAAAAAGGTTTATGATATTCAATTGAATCTAAAAGCTTTTCTTTGTTTTTTCATTAAGCTTGTAGACTTACTACAAATTCATTTAGTATCGCCAAACAAAGAAGGTTTGAAGGAGAATTTTACCTACATGATTAAAGTTTTAAAAAATACTTTGGATGTTGGTACTTGATACTACTGATTGATATTATTTGCAATGGGTTGTGAACATCAAATTAGGTGGAGCCAAACACCAAAATGAAGTTTGGATTGAAAGAATATGTCAAAATAATCATATATTTAGTTCCCACAGTCCCAATTCAAAATCAGAATAGTTATGTGATGAGCGAAAACCGGCATCGCCGATTCTTGCCAATACTTTGGTTTTATATTTATAAAACTCTCGCAAGTGCACGAATCATTTCGTAGAAAATGATAAGTATACTCCCAAGGTCGATCTAAGGAAGGAATATATGTGGTTTTTAATTTATTATTCAAACTTTTAAAAACGAAATTAAATCCTAAACATCCTGTCACGATATTTTGGGGTTTTTGTGTTTTTAATCTAATTACAGAAAATTAAACATAGATTCAATAAACATTCATGCAAATTTTATCTTTTACAAATAGTGGAGTATTTATGGATATAATAACTAAGTTAATTATGCTTGCTCGTATTATTTAGGTTATTAAAGATATGAATTGATATTTATCGATTCTTCCTTTTTTGTATGAATACCACCTTTGGTGGGGTTAGATATTCTTTGTTAACTAAACAAATCAATTAACACCTATGGGTGGGGTTAATAACTAATTTGGTTAATTAAATTAATTCCTTTTTCTAAGAGATTGAAAATGAACCATTTAAATGCCACCTTTGGTGGGTTAGACGATTTAAACTTTATTCAAGGTGTCCAAATTAAACCTAAGAATTTAGTTATCCAAGTACTAACTTTCAAGTTTTAAAACTACTACGAAAACATGTTGTCAATACATTTTGAGATAATAATTCTTATAAAAACTTTTGAAATAGAGCTTGACTCTAACTACCCAAGGCGATTATGCAAACAAATAAAGAAGCACTACTCTAAATTAGGCAGGATAACTAAACCTTAAAATCTAATTTTGATTTAAGTTTGTAATGAAAAATAATATATTTCTCTCTAACATTCTTAATATAAAATCTTGAATAAAAAATAAAATCAATTCATTTTAGAGATTTTTACCTATTTAATATTTACAAGCATAACAACGTTATTATTATATCATTTTTACAAATAGCAATGGAGTTAAATTTAATCACGAGACAAATTAAATATAACTTGTAAGAAATAAGCATAAAAAATAGCGCAAAGAAAATAAAATCCTTACGGTACTTGATGCTATTCCGTAATTTGGAAAACCTCCAAACGGAATTTGCACTCCCGTTTATTGAATCAAAAAGCTAATAAATTACAAAAACATAACTAGTTCTTCCCAAAGGAAGAAGAACTCTAAAACTAAGAGAAACTAGCTAAAACATAAGAAAAACTAAAAACTAAGAAATGGAGAGAAAGAAAGAAGAGAGAAGTGTGTTTTGAGGTGTGGTATGAAGTGAGCAGAAGGGGTATTTATAGGTGAGGATGGAGAGAAAAAGTGGGTGAAAAAAATGTTACAAAATGGTGAAAACGCGTAGTGCAAATGGTGAGTTCATTGATGGCGTCGGCATGGCGTCGTAGAAGCGGCCTGCACGTGAAAAATGAGGCGAAATGGCTTCGGTCTTGTAGCGGAGAGCGGTGCGCGCCAGCGCCGTATGGCGTGAAACGATGATAAGCGTCTTTGCCGCGCGCGCGTGAAGCGATGATAAGCGTCTTTGCGCGCGCGGATCTGGAGGAAAGCGCGCGCATCTGCGTCGCGGCGTGGGCCATGCTACAGCGGCTGGTATTGCGGCGCGTGGGGTGAAATTTCTTTCGGTAGCGATTTTCTCCATTTTGACATTTTTGACATTTTCAACCAATTTTGTCCAATTTTTCCAGTATTCCTTTTTGAGTCTTTAAGTGACGTTTTTAAGAGAAAATACCTGAAAAACAATAAAAATACCCGTGATTCCGAAAAAAGACAAATTTATATAAATATATGATAAAACATATAAATATATATATTTTTAATCAATTAATGTGCATAAAATAATGGTAATTTTAGTGCATTTTGAGCACTCATCATTATGAGATTTTACTTTTTTTAATTTTATGAATTTATCAACTCAAAAGGCCAAAATATAGAAAATAAAAAATTATGAGATTTTATTCTCTCAATTTGTTTTTTTTTGTTTTAGAATTATGCGATTTTATTTCTCTTAATTTTATGAATTTATTAACTCAAAAAACAAAAAATACATAAAACAAAAAATTCAAAAACAAAATCAAAATGATGAGTTAAAAATATGGTAAAGAAAAAAGTATATAAAATGATTAATATCATATTAAGACATGAATTACAAATAATAACAATAACATTCTATGCTTTTTACAACTTTAAATTTGATTTATCATTTAGACTATTTAAATTTAAAATTTATCAAAATGACTATATATTTGAATGCATGACCTAGGACACATTTTAAACTAAAACATAAACATAAAATAAAGACTTAAGTGGAGTCTAGCAAATACAATGAATTAAAATAATGAGCGGAAAAGCTAGCGAAAATGAGTCATGCATATAGTTTTGTCAATTATAATGGTATTAGTTCATAAATGGCTAGTCGGCGCACATCAGTGGGTCGGCAATAATATACCCTACTTGATGTATTTGGAGTTATTTTAACTAATATTACTTGTTATAATTTGAACATCAGATTTAAATATCATATAAAAAGAGTTGTACCTCAATTAATGAACAGGGACCTTGGAGATATCTAAATTTTAGTCATTGCGTACCTCAAAGTATATAAAATAATATTTTTTTAATTAATTGAGAACTTTTTTTTTAAATTAATACCAGTTCACTTATTTAAATAGATATTTTTATTTACGAATATTTATATCATTTTTTATTAACTTTTTTTAAAATTATTTTAAGTGATTTCCTTAAAAAATCACTTATCGAGATATCTTTTTTTTTTTGGGCTAATTAACAGCTTGTCGAGACATCTTAAAATAATTAAAAAAATTATTCTTAAAAAAGTTAATAAAATGATATAAACGTGGATAGACAAAAATACCCTTTTAAAATAGGTGTATAAATATTAATTTAAAAAAATTAATTAATGAAAAATTTTTGTTTAATTTGATATTAGTAACTGAAATTCATTGTATTTGAAAGAACCTAGTTAAAAATTAGGGGCGATTTAAAGTAACAAAATAAGAACATTGGTACAGCAAAGATACAGAACCGAATATTAATAAAACTTTGTTAGCAAACCCTTTCTCAGATTTTTATATCTTAAAAAAAAAAAACCTTTCTCGACTTACCATTCAAACATATAAAAAATAATATTTAAGATATTTATCAATTAGTGCGGTTGATCATAAATGTTGATTGGATTTTAAAAGTAGACCATTTTTTTTCTTTCTATGTTTTTTCTTTTTACAGTTTTGATTATTAATTTTGAAAAAGTGATATTTATTAATTTTTATTTTTATTTTTTTATATATATTTTTAACACTTTTATTTAAAAAATTGTTTCACATATTATTCATGTTTTTTTTCAAATACATTTGAAAAAATAGAAAATAATAATTTTTTAAAAATCTAAAAAATAATTATTTTAATATATATTGTTACTTTTAAAAAACTATTAAACTAAAATATTAAAAAATATTAATTAAATATAACTGATATAACTACAATAATAAGTGGATTGTTTTAATAATTATCTTTTAATTATAATCCATTCATGTTTCAAATACATGCATGTGAACATCCATCAGCTTCCAATAATTGTTCACACCATCTTTTAATTGTTCACACTTCTCTCTTCTTTCTTTCTCTCCATTTCTTAGTTTTTAGTTTTTCTTATGTTTTAGCTAGTTTCTCTTAATTTTAGAGTTCTTCCCTCTTTGGGAAGAACTAGTTATGTTTTTGTAATTTATTAGCTTTTTGATTCAATAAATGGGAGTACAAATTCCGTTTGGAGGTTTTCTAGCAACGGGAATGGCATCGTCAATCTTGTAAGGATTTTATTTTCTTTCTTGGGTTATTTTTTATGCTTTATTCTTACATGTTATATTTAATTTGTCTGTGATTAAATTTAATTGTGCTAGCTTTTTGTAAAAAATGATATAATAATAACGTTGTTATGCTTGCGAAATATTAAATAGGAAAAAATCTCTAAAATGAATTGATTTTATTTTTATTCAAGATTTTATATTAAGAATGTTAGAGAGAAATATATTATTTTTCATTACAAACTTAAATCTGAAAATTAGATTTTAAGGTTTAGTTATCCCATTGATTTATAGTAGTGCTCTTTTATTTGTTGGTACAATCGCCCGGTAGTTAGAGTGAAGCTCTATTTCAAAAGTTTTTATAAGAATTATTATCTGAAAATGTATTGACAACACGTTTCCAGTAGTGGTTTTAAAACTTGAAAGTTAGTACTCGGATAACTAAATTCTTAGGTTTAATTTGGACACATTGAATAAAGTTTAAACTGTCTAACCCCACCAAAGGTGGCATTTAAATGGTTCATTTTCAATCTCTTAGAAAAAGGAATTAATTTAATTAACCAAATTAGTTATCAACCCCACCCATAGGTGTTAATTGATTTGTTTAGTTAACAAAGAATATCTAACCCCGCCAAAGGTGGTATTCATACAAAAAAGGGAGAATCAATAAATATCAATTCATATCTTTAATAACCTAAATAATACGAGCAAGCATAATTAAATTAGTTATTATATTCATAAATACTCCACTATTTCTAAAAGATAAAATTTGCATGAATGTTTATTGAATCTATGTTTAATTTTCTGTAATTATATTAAAAACACAAAAAACCCAAAATATCGTGACAGGATGTTTAGGATTTAATTTCGTTTTTAAAATTTTGAATAATAAATTAAAAACCACATGCATTCCTTCCTTAGATCGACCTTGGGAGTATACTTATCATTTTCTACGAAATGATTCGTGAACTTGCGAGAGTTTTATAAATATAAAACCAAAGAATTGGCAAGATCGACGATGCCGGTTTTCATACATCAAGTTTTTGGCGCCGTTTCCGGGGATGACTTCGTTGCCGGGGATGGCATCAAAGTTTTTGGCAATCCCGATTCTGCTCATCAATATCTAATATGTATTTTTTATAATAATTTAATATTACTATTATTAAAAAATGTATGCATAATGATAAATAATAATTTTTTTTTTAATTTTTTAGTTCTTCCAATAATAGCTCATTCAAGTTAAAATACTCTCTATGTAATGTAGTTAAAAAATAAAAGTAAAAAAATTAACTTTGTCACAATGTATTCATTTTAATAATAAATAGATTAAATAACATAAAAAATAAGTACAAGATCTAAATGTTATTTTGACAATAAACAAAGATTAAAAGATCAATGTTTACAAATATATTAAGAATTCAATTTTATAAAAATAATATTATTCATATCGACAAAAAATCATGTAAAAGTAAAGAAAGTATGAAATATTATCAAAAAAATTAGAAAATTTAGATAATAACTTAATATTGAATCTAATTGAGTAGTTTTCTCAATAATTTAATGGTTACATGCCAAATAAAAGAATAAATTTAGTGAAAATAATAGTAAGAAATTTAAAAATTATGTTATAATTACATTCAAAAAGATTTTATAAGGAGTTCAAAGCACATGTTATCTTGATTCAAGAAATATTGATGCAATGATATGTAATTGAATGTTGTTTGAATATAATGATCAAGATGTCATGTATATTCATCAAACACAAATTATGTACAATAAATATGCAAGTATATGTATCGCAATAAGTAATATAATGATAAAAAAAATATCATTCTTAGGGAGATTATGTTATTAGAAACTAATTTTTAATACAAAAAACAAAAAATTAGTTTTTTTTTGTGCTTTTAAATTTTAAAAAGCAAAATTAAAAGAACTAAAAATAATTAATTAAATCAGGTTTAGAAGTTAAAAAGATATATGAAAAAATATCTAGGAATACTTAATCTTCAATTTTCTAAATTTATGAATCACTAAAATCGTCCAATATAATTATTAGTTAATTACATAATCAATTGAATATAACCTGACTTGTATTCATCTCTAAATTAAACTACTAACCATATAATAATTAACCTAATCATACTCTTATGTGAATTAAATTACATACTACTTATTAAGTTCATTAATTATAGATTACATAAAAAAACCATATATCTTTGTCTAAAAACTACGCATGTTATTTAATCAAGACAAATAATTAAATAATTTTCTAAAATCTATTTAATTGCCTCTATATATCAAATATTGACCAAATAATTAATAACTTAAAATTTAGATTAAATAATATAATTAAATTGAAATCATAATTGGGCTAAGATATTAGATTATCGCATGTTGAAAATTAGTTCATAAGATCCTTAGATTAATAAATTAATTAAACATAATTTTGTTCATAAAGCTCATATTTTTCATAAAAAAATATATAAAAAATTGGTAAAAGAAAGGTGAAGAAGAAGAATAAATATAATCAATACCTTGAATTTTAGCACTAATCTCATTTTAAATCTCTAGCAAAATTGTATTTCTTTTGAAATTTTTATATATTTTTCTCTTTTCTTGGCTCCAAAATCTGATAGAAATTATTTTAATTTTGGCTACTCAGGGTTTATAGGATAATGAGTTGGTTAAATTAAACTCAGGAGTAATTTAGATCATCAAATCAATTGGCTCTCTCCGCTTACATGATATCCACATGGCTTGTGTGGTCAGCTCCCCTACTTGTGTGGTTTCCACGTGGCATCTTATGATTGGTCTTGCATTAAAAATTTATAAAAAAATTCATAAAAATTTCAAAAAATATATTTTCATCTTTTTTATAAGTTCATATTTTAATATTTTTAACCCTAAAAATACTACTTATTAAATAAAACGAGCAAATATTAAGTAGAAAAAAAATACATATGATTCTACTATTTCTCATGGAGTAGAAAACTATGGGTTAACTAATATCTTACAAATTATTGTAGATGGTTTTTAAAAATTTCATAAACATTATGTACACCCAAACTACTTAAGATAAAGTTGTAACCATGGTTTCCTGATATGATTTTAGCATATATATCATTGTATCATCCATGATATCTTCTTATAGAGGTGTCAAAGCGGTCGGGTCGAATCAACACGGTATAGCCCGACATAGCACAGTCTAGCCTGTTAATTAGCATGCACTATCGACCCATAATTTGTACACGCGCCATGTTGTGCCTCTATTCTTAGTCTATAGGCTTTACCATAGCATATCGTGCCTGGTCCGTTGGGTCATGCTTAATGAGTTGGTACGATCTATAAGTCGTTTAGCCCATTATTTGAAAAAAATGTTGGTAGTGGGAGTTGAACTCCCTAATTCCCATGCAACACTACATTTTGCAATTTATAGATATATTTATTTATTTAATATACATTTTTTTGGAATTTAATTTCAAACTAACATGCCTGCACAACCCAACCTATTACGGGTTGTAGGCCACGAGCAATGTTCTGCCATTTTTTTACTCGCATGCCATGGCGTGACATGACGTGATGAATTTTTAATGGGTTGTACCTTGCTTTGCTGGCTTGATGGGTCAATGGCTTGAATGCCTAACATGTCATGCTGGTCCGTTTACGATCCTTATTTCCTTGTGTATTTCTTTTCAACAATACTTATGCTTGGAATAATAGTTCTACGTTGATGATATTCATCTTGTTTAGCATTTATATAGTTAATTTTACAAGTGAATGGACTTGATTGATTGTGTTTAGAGATAGATGTTATGTTCTCGCCATTTTCATCATAATTATTACTACTTTTTATAGTATCATGCTCATCATTATCTTTTTCTTCTCATTCATCATCTAATGACATAGCAAGAAAACCTTCACCTTATTAACATCATATGAGTTATAACTATTAGAGTCACTAAAGATAATTTTTTCTATCATGACTCGTATAAAGTTGAGAGATTCTTATATGAGCCATATTATATGACAATATAAGAATAATAGCCATAGAAATTGAAAGAAAAATTATATTGTTCTGGAATGTACATATCATTTAGGAAAACTTCTGAGTAGATTATGGCCACCAAGAAGCTTTTAGTACCTTGTATCTTCTGAGTACATACTTTAGCTAATACTTAAAGAAAAACTTTTAGTACACAGTATATAACCGAGCAGAACAAATGAATTTTATTTCCAAATGCATTCATGGAGTAATCACAGTTTGTTTGCTTGTCATAGACCACAGTAAATTAAACAACAAAATAACGTTGGTCTGTACGACGGTAGAACAAATAAAAGGTTCTTTGTTTGCTCTTCCGCCGAGAGATCAAATGCATCCGCCGAGCTACAAAATAAAATAAAAAATTAAGAATCTTTTTTTTAATAACCCCAAAATCAACTTAATTTTCAATATTCAATTATTTCAAAGGAAGCTCAACCATGAAAATGGAAGCTTTTTATGGAAAAGGATATTGGTGTCCAACGGTTTAATAAAAAAAAAAACTAATGCACATTAATAAAGAAAGCATTTTTATGACATACGCCAAAATTTTAATTTTGTTTCATACTTTCATAAATAAATGGTAATTTAAAAGAAAAAAAAAATAGTAACTCACTATAATAGTTTCTATTTCCCTATCAGAAATAGGGGTGCGTTTGGACTGCAATAAAACCTTTCCTCCCGCATCAAGATTTGAGGGTGTTAGAGTGCCTTTTTGATTGAACTCTTTAATTGTTGATTTTTAAGTTTGTGAACTTGAACCTATAAATTAATACATCTTAGATTTGTATTATTATGATATAAATCTTTTTTAAGTATAAACAATTTAGGGCTTTCTAGTACAACTAGGGACAGATATAAAATCGAGATAAGGGTTACATAAATAAAAATATTAATGAATCATCGACTTTAAATATATTTGAGAATTAATCATCCATGAACACAGTTTAACATGTCTTTTTATAAGATTTATTTAAAATTATATTTATTATTTAATTTAAAAATTAAAATTTTAACATAATAATTATCAATATATTATTTAAAATGTTAATATTATCTTTAAAGAAAAACTGTTATATTTTTAGGAAACCTCACTCAACTTACCGGAGACATAAGAATACTTATTTTTATTTATTTTTTGCTAAACAAAAAAGTAAAAATAATTGAAAAGGAGACTTAAGAATAAAGATTTAGGATCTCTCTTCGAGAATATAATTAGTAGAATTCTCTTCAAAACATGGCTTATTCCACCTATATTTTTCTTCAACTTTATTCTTTCTTGCTTATCACTATCTGTGAGTTCTATTATTAGAATGTGACTTTTTAGATTTTATTATTCATATTATTCAATTAAAATCAAAATAAATAAATAAAAAGAAAAGGAAGGGAAGGGAAAAGGAACCACCTATAAAGGCTTAAGCATATCTATAAATGGGCATCCGACTGTAAAAAAAGACCAAAAACTCTAAGGTGACGTTTGGTTCGTGGAATGAAATCAGAATCGGAATCGGAATGGGAATGGGAATGGAATAGAATGAAAAGGAAACAATTTTGTTTGGTTTAACCACTGAAATCAAGCTCGGAATCAGGATTACAGTGTTTGGTTTGCCACTGGAATGGAATGAAAAAAGCTGTAAATGACCTTAATACCCCTACATGCTGTAAAGTTCAAATAATGTCATTTAATTACTATTTTTTCGTCAGATAAAATACATTATTGAAATCATTATTTTTCTAAATAATTATTACTTAATTAAAAAAATATATTATTAAAATTATTATTTTTCTAAATAGGGTTTAGGGTTTTGAGGTTTGGGATGTGGGATTTAGGGTTTAGGGTTTAGGGATTTAGGTTTTGGGGTTATATTTGTAGGTTAAGGTTTAAGGTTAAAATTATTATTTTTCTAAAAATGGTTTAGGGTTTTAGAATTTTGGATTTGGGGTTTAGGGTTTTATGATTTGGAATTTAGGGTTTAAGGTTTTGGGTTTTATGT
Source organism: Hippophae rhamnoides (assembly GCA_033030585.1). Classification (NCBI taxonomy): domain Eukaryota; kingdom Viridiplantae; phylum Streptophyta; class Magnoliopsida; order Rosales; family Elaeagnaceae; genus Hippophae; species Hippophae rhamnoides. The sequence goes on from CM065432.1 coordinate 54,691,530, forward strand.
TTTAGGGTTTTGAGTTTTGGGATTTATGTTTTAAGATTTAGGGTTTAGGGTTGTAGGGTTTAGGGATTTGGGGATTTTGGGTTTAGGGTTTAAGGGTTTAAGGTTTAGGGTTTAGGGTTTAGGTTTTAGGATTTGGAATTTGGGGTTTAGGTTTTTGGGTTTTGGGATTTATGTTTTAAGGTTTAGAGTTTAGGAATTTTGGGTTTAGGGATTTGATGATTTGGGGTTTAGGGTTTTAGGATTTGGAATTTGGGGATTAGGGTTTAGGGTTTGAGGATTTATGTTTTAGGGTTTTGGGTTTTGGGATTTATGTTTTAAGGTTTAGGGTTTAGGAATTTTGGGTTTAGGGATTTGGGATTTAGGGTTTAGGGATTTAGGATTTGGGATTTGGGGTTTAGGGTTTTGGGATTTATGTTTTAATGTATAGGGTTTAGGGATTTGGGGTTTTTTAATTTGGGTTTAGAGTTAAGGGTTTTAGAATTTGGGTTGAAGGTTTTGGAATTTGGGGTTATGGTTTAGGGTTTTGGAATTTTGGATTTAGGGTTCTGAGATTTTGAGTTTAAGGTTATATTTTAAGTGAGGGTAAAATTGGAAAAAAAAGTTTATATAGAAATGGAATTATGATTACCAAGGTGGGGAGATGGAATTATGATTCCTTCTCTTTTAGTAATCTGATTCCATTACGCCCTCCATTCCGTCCAACCAAACGCACAAAATGGAAGGAATCAATTCTGATTCCATTACATTCCCTCCAACCAAACATGAGGTAAGGGTTAACTTTGATCAATAATTAATTTACGTCTCATCTTACAAAATATAAAATATAAGTATATTAATAAATTTATTTATTTAAAAAAAATATAGTTTATAATAATATATTTATTTTTATCTTATATATTACGTTAATACTTATTTAAAATATTAATATTACTTTAAAATATTATAATTATTTTATTATTTAAAATTAATAAGTATGTAATAATATTGATTATCGAATAATAATTGATATTGTTGCATAATTCTTAAACATAATTTATGAAGTTTGATAAATATATGATAATATTTTGATATTTATTAATAGAATAACTAACTACCAATATAAAACTAATAAGAAATAAAAAAAAATAAAGAAAATATAAGTATATTTTGATATTTATTATGTACTAAAAAAGTGAAAAAAAATTCAAAATTATATATAATAAGACTAACAAAACAACTATTTATAAAAAAAAATGTATTTACTTTTAAACATTTTAGTATGTATTTGTGTTAAAAAAAGTTAGTGAAATAAAAGTGCAAAGAAACTAAAAAAGTGAAAATAATAAAAAAATACGTAATAATAAATTAATAGTGAAACGGAGAATAACCAATGTATTTTATATATACTAATAAATAAAAAAAATTTAAACAACTACGTAGTAAATAAAAGTAAAGTTTTTATTTTAACGTAAGTTTGTACAAGTAGATAAATGACATAGTCATAACCATATAATATAATATAATGAAAAGTTTAAAATGCCATATATAAAAACAAAAATTTAAATATTAATATAATCACAATAGATAATTAATGGTTATTTAAAAATTTATATTTTTATTTTATAGTATAAATTTAATGCAAAAAAAAAAATTTGAAACTGACGCATCTTAACATGAAAAAGAAAGAAAGAAAGAAAGAAAGAAGTTAGGAGAATGACCGAACCAAAGTCATCAAGGTTTTTTATATATAATTTTAAAAATATCATATGAACACCTTATCTTTGAACTTTCTTTCTTGTTTCTTTCATTTTAATTAGTTGAATAGCTATCAACTTTTACCAGCTGCACAATATGGTTACTAGTATAAAAAGATGCTTAAATTATATTCCAAATGCTGAAGATACATAGAGGTCACCAAGAAGTAAGGAGGTCTCTCTCTCTCTCAAAATCCAAATTCAAAAACATGAGAATGGATTATAATGTAAGACTATCCATGTTGTTACGAGTTAACGCCCTTGTTGTTGTATTCATGCTACTCCATCAAACTTGCTTGGGGAAGCATAATCATCTTTGTCCTGCTTCATCTTGTGGCAATATCTCCAATATTAGATCTCCTTTCCGGCTTACAACTGATCCAAAATACGGTAGAGTGAAGGAATCTTACAACCTCTCATGTGAGAACAACCAGAGTGTAGTTTTGTACCGAGAAGACATAAAGTACTACGTTCAGGCAATCAATTACAATAACGACTCTACAATTAAAAAAAGAGTACAATGAGAATTAATTTCTTTGAGAAAAATTATATTTCATAGAACTCTACATGTTCTCTAGAAAGGTATTATAACTTAAAATTTAAAAAAAATAAAGATATTCAAAAGCAAATTTATAAGAATGTGTACAAAGTGCATATATAGCTCCACGGTGTAAACTAATCACATATCTTCATTATATTCGTTTTATTATATAACTCATATTATTAATTTTTCATTAAAGCACTAATAAGAGTTAACATAATTTTCAAAGCATCATTAAATGTGTCATGGTCCATTTAAAAGCAATTACAATGAATATAAATAAGAAATAATTCCAAACTAAACCTAAGAATCCTAAAAGTTATGTGAAAAAAAGGCAAAATTCTTCTCATCTTTGTCTATGTATTTTAACTTTAATTAATTAGTGTCAATGAAGGTAGATGAACATTACAAGGTAGTACTTTGAGGTGTCAAATAAGTTAAGTTGATTCAAATTTTATAGATTCAACTCACTTTATTAGGTAAACCATGGTTTAAATCGTCTCAGCTTACTTTTAAATAAATTAAACTGAGTATCTTATAAGATGTCAAATTTATTTGAAAAAAAAAACAAAACAAAAAAAATTAAAAATATATTTATAATATTGTTTGAAAATAAAAATGTTAGAATAAATATAATTTTTTGATTATATTTTTGTAGGAAAAAAAAGAAATAATATCTTTCAATTATGATTTTTCATAATAATATTATTGTAATTATGAAAATGATATCATTAAATAATACATTTTGTTAGATGAATTCTCAAGTTGCTCGTGCGTTAGGTAAACTAGTTTATTTGAGCTCATAAGCTAGGTGAATTGGATTTTTCCAACTCAACTTAATGTATCAATCTTGTAAATCTTATAGTCTTTTGTGTCTTTCTTGGCTTCCCTTGTACAAAACACAAAATTTATTTATTTGTATTTCTATCTTTCTTTGTTTAAGGTTGGTATTGTTAATCAGTAATGCACACATGCACTTAGTTAGGTACACTGTGAATGAAATCATGTTATCCATACACATGTTTGGTTTCTTAGTATGCATGCTAGGTTGAGTGGCCGTTTTTGCTTCGCTTTAGGTGCAAGAATTTATGAAAATTACTTGGTGATTTTTTGATCGAAAATATGAGATTTTTGTGCACCTCGACAAGGTCTTCGCATAACCCATTGTTGGACCTATCACTAAACCCCAACAAGGTGGCACATATTTTGATTGTTGGCTATAAACACCTCATCTTTAATGTTTTTGATAAATAGAAAAATCATAAAGAAGCTTTACCAAATTTTTTCCATAAATTCTAATTCTATATTCACTAATGATCTTGAGCATATTTTAGGGATTGTGATACATTTTCAATAAGAGTGAAATAGCATTTTTAGACTCAAAGTGGCTAAGACTATTCTACTAGGTGGTTTAGACAATATTGTTTTCTTTGGATTGTCAAGTGTTCCTAAAATTATGATTGCAAATGCTCGTGGTTTATTGAATTTCCCAAGAGTGATTGTTCTTTATTGTTCATATTATTGATCTTTAGTCATTGATCGCACTACATTGAGTGGTGCTAACTTTGCAAGAAAGATGAGTTTGTGTGTTGAACTAAGTCATTGTAAAGATAGTAAGCGATGGCAACAATAGATAGTTAGGATAGAGGTTCTAATTAATAGTATCAATTAAAATGAATATAAATCAGTAATAATTTCAAAATGAACCTAAAAGTCCTAATAAGTTTTGTGGAAAAAATGGGAAAATTCTTTTCATTCTTATCTATGCATTTTAGCTTTAATTACTGTCAAGTAAGGTAGATGAGCAGGGTAAGGTATCATTTAAATGTGTCAAATGAGTTGAGTTGGACCAACATGCATAATTTCAACTCACTTTAGGTGCAACTCGTATGATCTAAATTTTACATAAGTAGAGTTCAACTCAACTTTACTCGATTCACTTTTAAATGAGTTAAAATATCTTAGTAACAAATATATTTACCCTTTTAAATAATAAAAAAAAATTATAATTCTTTTTTGAAAATAAAAATGTTAGAATAAATATTATCTTTTAATTACATTTTTTTAAAAAATAGTAACTTTTAATTGTAATTTTTCATACTGATATTATTGTAATAGTAAAATTATATAATTGACAAAGGCATTTTACTAAATGAATTCCCCTTGAGTTAGGTGAGCTAGCTTATTTGAGCTCAAAAGCTAGGTGAATTGGGTCTTTTAAACTCAACTCATTTTATCGACATTAAATAAGTTGCACAAACTTACTCATTTGACACCATTAATATCACGCAAACTTGTTTGAATATATTTTGCTCAATTTTTTTAGTTGACTATTGACTTTATAAACAAGAGCAAAAGACATTTCAAATTATCTCTATAGAGAAATTATTTATTGAAATTATAATAAATGGTGATATGGTAGTAATTGGTATAAAATATACTATAAATAAGGAATAACACATCTATTTCTATGTTATATGCGTTCGTCAACATATCTATCGAATTATGTTAATGTTACAAAAAAGAAAGAATAATTTGGTGAAACCTTTTAATTTATAAAGAAAAAAGAGAACCAAATTTTTTAGGATATTTGATGCACAACAATGATAAATATAATGGACATGGTAAGAAAAGTATGCCAACTAGATCAAGACAAACTAGTCATAGAGAACGACGAAGACTCAGAAAACTAACTATTTGTAGATGAAGATTCAGAAAACTAACACTCGGGAAAAAAATTGTCTTTAATTTTCGACACCATTGCTTAAAGGTGCAACCATTTGTAGATGTCTATCTAAATCACTATTGATATGTTACAAGAGAAAGCAAGGTTTGGTCTCTTTTTTGTATATATCATAAGAAATGCCCCATAAAAATTTATTATTTGTATTGGTGAATGATCGAGAGTTCTAATGTAAACTTTATTACATTTAGTTCATGTTTAGTTTTAAAAATAAAAATATAACGAGAATAAAAATAATAATATAAATTTAATTTAATAAAAATAATAATACTATTACAATGTTAATTTATTTAAATAGTAAAATTAAAATAAATAATATAATTGTTAGAATTTATTGTAAACTTAATCTTTTAAAAAATTTAAGTTATTAAAATAATAACAAATAATTATTTTATACCACACCATCTCTATGTTATGTGATATTATTATTAATTAGAAGATCATATATATCAAATTAGGTTCATGTTGTAAGGGAGAAAGAAAAATTTCGTGAATGCTTGTAATTTAGAAAGAAAAAGGAGAACCAAGTCTTTAAGATATTTGTTTCACATCAATATGGTTAATAGAATGAGAATCACAGGAAAAGTATGCCCACATTCAACAAACTAGTCATATTGAAAATGACGAAGACATAAAACTAACATTTTAGAAAGAAAAAAAGGAAATATTTAATAATTTTTAACAAATGTGGGGATGTAATTAGTCATATTATTTATTTACACAAATAAATAGTTTAGTAAAATTATTTTTAAGTTGGGTCTAATTTATCTCATAACTTTAAAAAAATTTAAATTTAAATTTTTTGTTTATATTAAAATGTATTTTTAATAAAAATATATTGGTTCGATTTTTTCGATTTTGAAAAATAAAAATTCCTAACAAATTATACATCAATTTTTTAAATTTTAAGACTTATACTAAATCAAATAACCTATATAAAATAGTGTATATTTGATTTAATCTTAAATTATATTGTACATCTTTTTTTCAAAAATTTCTATAGGATCGTAGTGCATAAGAGTGAGATGAAAGATATATCATTTAAATGGGAAATTATACATCAATTTTGAACAATTATTAATGTAGTAATTTAGATCAATAAAATGAAAAATAAATGCACTATTTTTTATTAAAAACATAATTACCAACTATTTTTTTAAAATAACAATCAATAATATAAATAATAAAAAGTATGATATTACTTATTCCAAAGTTAATCTTTAATTCTTTCGCACTTAAACCTCGTTGCAATATGATTTCTTGAAATCTTCTAATATAGTAGGACCCAAACTATCAAATTTTATTTTTTGCTATATTGAGTACAAGTATTTTTTTTTTGTATATAATGGAAGCACACATATCAGTATGCTAATTTTGTATTTATTTTTAAACATAAATTTTGATATTAAATTATGTAAAATTCATGAATATTAGTGAATTATGTAATTTAATTTTAAATAAATATACAATAATAATGCAATTTTAATAAAAATATGTAAGTTTTTCTTTTGAGTAATGGTGTCAAAGAGGACTGGTTAGGTCGACAAGACACTATCTATTCCATTAATTAAAATATTGTATTGGTCTATGACATGTTAGCTAGCTGGCCGTGTCATGCATATATTCTTGATACGTAGTGCATTTAGTTTACTATTTTAAAAAATTGTTATTATTTGGAGTCAAACTGTTTATCAATATTAACTCTATCTACCAAGTTATACCTTTGATAATATATATTTCCTCCTAATTTATGTAGAATTAAACTTTGAACTAACTTATCAATTTTTTTCGACCAGTGATAGGTAGCAAACCACAAGCTGGGTCATATTGCTTTTTCTTTCTCGTATGTCATGTCGTACAGACCCAACGAGCTTAATGCTTAATAGGTTAATGTCTTACCTGCCCGTTTTGGGAAGTCAACTAAACAAAGAGGCTATCCTCATCACTCATTTGAATAATTGTAGGGCGGAGCGAGAATTTTCCATCGAAGTTTTGTATTTTTTATGGGATCAGATTCCCACTAACTAAAAACCTTAATATCAATTATATATTAAATAGCTAAAACTAACATAAAGTTCAATTGTATATGTTTATTATGCAATTAAATTTAATAAACTTATAATTTTGAATACCCAACCAATAAGTAAAACTATTTACGTTACCACTCATGCTACTTATGATTCTTCTGTATTATCCCTGTAGTCAATGCTCAAGTCAATAAATCAATGTGGTCTCTTAGGCTTTGGCTTGTAGATTTGAGAACCAATCTCCTAAATTTCAACAATTATTGATTCAATAAAAGTACAAAATAAGGAAGTAAAATAAGTTAAAAAATATTAAAATATTTATATAATAACTTAAAAATGGTGAAAAAACTTATTAATATTTTAAAGAAAGAAAGAGACAAAAATATTACAAATATTCTTTATTAAAAGCACATATCTTACTTAAGTATAAATTTTTTAAATAAAATAAAAAATTACATGAAATTGATATCTTTATTTGAATATAGGTATCATTAAGATACCACTTAAAAATAAATGTAAAAAATAATACAAAATAAAATTAAAATACTATTAACATACCAAGAAAAGATAAGAATAGAAGCAATATAGAATTAAAGCAATAATTAATGAGTATTTCTTATTTTCTTCTTAATATTTTATTATTTTAATTATGATTTTTTCTAGCTAATTTATTTGTGTGATTTTGAGGAATTTTGAAGTTCTTGACTATGATTTTAATTAATCAAATATTATGATAATTTTTAGATTCAATTCTTGATTTTTGATGTGTTTTATTATGTATTTCAATATTATGACTATACATGTATGAATTAGAATGAACAACTAGTTTAATGCATGTGTATTTTAATTATAGTTTAAGATGTTATTGGATTCTCCATAAGAATAGATAGATTTCTATTTATTCTTGATGCTATGTACTTATTGTTATGTAATCGTTAATATTCTCATTCAAAGTGGTAACTTATTGTTTTGCGACAATATGACAAGTAAAATGGATGCCTTTGTTAAAGGTTAAAAAGAATTATAATTATGCCTTCATTAAAGGTTATTAAGAATTATAATATTGCGAAATTTAGGCATATTCTTTTTAAAACGTAATGCAATGAATGAATTATCTAGCAATTATGATTAAGTTTTTTTTTTTAATTTAGGTTTAATTTACTAAGAATTATAATATTATGAAATTTAGTCATATAATTAATTATTTTTATATTAAATATAATTTGGAAAATAAATTAACTAAAATTAATTTATAATTATTATATAAAAATATATTGATATTTATAATAAATTTTATCAATTAAAATATAATATTATTTATAAAATTAAAATAATTATTTGGATATGAAATTATAAAATCACATTTTTATAATAATTATAAGATTATAAAAAGATATATTTTCTCGTTATTTTATTAGTTGATTCTTAGACTTTATAAAGGCCATTTATTATGTCATCTCTATCATATATGTCATTATGAGGAGGTCCACATATGACATATTTAGAAAATTCTGTTGATTATTCAAGGGAAAAAAGTGGAAGCTTGTAATTAAAAAAGAGAAGAAAAAAGAGCCAAGTCTTTGGGATATTTATTTAACATCAATAATTAATATGCAATAGAATAGAAATTATAAGAAAGGTATGGCCAGTCATATAGTAAGTGACGGAGACTTAGAACTAAGAAAAAAAATGAATTCTTTAATTTTGAGCACCATGGGTTGAAGTTTCAACCATTTGTAGATATCTCAATCACTATGTAGATGTTACAAGAGCAAGCAAGGTTTCGGTAGCTTCTTTGCATCAATATCATTGAAACATCTTCATCAACATTTGTAATTTATAAAGCTAAATGATCAAGACTTTTAATGTAAACTCCACCACATTTAAAGACTGTTAATATAAACTCAAGATATCAGCACAAATATTTCAAGAGAGCGGTTGCATACAAATCTCAGATACACCCAATATCTAAGGTAGCTTGTTGCAAAATAAAAATACTATGCCAAAGGGTACCACAGTAGCATATAGGACACATAAAAGATTGTAATATTTAATCATAATATAATATAATATAATTAATTTAAATGATATATAAAAGTTTAATTTATAAAAACATAGAATTTAATATATAGTTATTTGGTTTTTTGTTTTAGATTTATGAGATTTTACTTCTCTCAGTTTCATGAATTTATCAAAACAAAAGGTCAAAAATACATAAAACAAAAAATCCAAAATCCAAATCAAAATAGATGTTAAAAATAAGATAAAGAAAAAAACAAATATGTAAAATGATTAATATCATACTAAAAAATATGAACTACAAATAATAATAATAACATTTAATGATTTGTGCAACTTTAAAGTTTATTAATTAAATAAAATTTTATTTATCGTTTAGACTACTTAAATTTCAAATTTATCAAAATGACTGTATACTTTAATGCATGACTCTACAACACATTTTAAACTAAAACATAAAGTAAAGACTTACTTTGATATCATTTTGCTACTCTGCAATATACCTATTAATATTCAATTTATTACATTTAAAATTAGGACAAAAAATGTGAAAAGTATTAAAATTCTCAAAATATTGAACATATTATAAATTATAAAAGCAAGTAAAAAAGATGGTGTTTTATCACATTTTATGAATTGTAATTTTTTTAAGTATATTAATGTAGTACATATTTAGAATATTTTTTTCTTTTATTCTCGTAATAATAATAGATTATTATAATGTTCGTGAATCTTTTGATTTTCTTTATAATTTTCAATTTCATTAACTCTTTCACATATAAGTTTTAATCCAATTCATTTAAAAATTAATTGAACTTAGTTTGAAACTCTATTGGTTGGTAGTAAGAATGACCAATTAATATGAAAATTTATAATTGTATATGTAAATGTTTCATAGACATACTTGAGATCTCAACAAACTCTAAAACTTATTTTAAAATAAACTCAAGATGAAATTATAGAATATACAATCATTAGAAAATGATGACTTATGTTGGAACAAATATGTTAAAATAGTATTGGAAAAATATTACCGATAACATGAAATGAACTGCTTGGGTTGAGTCGCGGACTAGTTCGCTCTCTTTAAGACGTTCCACGGCTCTGCCTAAATTTATGCAAGCAAACATAGCCCCGTCGTCCCCAGGATAAAACAGCCCAGAATATTTTTCTGTCTCGGAACTTCACTGCACTGATGCAGTCCAGAATACTACACCTCTCAAATATTTATGTTGCTCAGAAATCTGAGAAAACAATTTTGAATTTTCTTTTCTTTGATTTTGCTACGAAAACCGTAGAACTATTTTTGTGTTGTTAAGTTTTTTTCTAAACTGAGAGCTATTGCCCCTATTTATAGTTGAAAAAATATGTGTAACGGTCATATAATTATGAATATAACGGTCAAAAATAACGGACACGTAATTATAAAAATAATGGGTATATAAGTAACGGTCGTATAATTATGAGAATAACGGTCATAAAAATAACGGCCACATAATTATAAAAATAACGGTCATAAAAGTAACGGCCGCATAATTATAAAAATAACGGTCATATAATTATGAAAATGACAGTTACATAATTTATGAAATAACGGTCATAAAATAATAAAAAATATATTTTTTATTTAAATTCATTTCTAACAACCCCCACTTGAATTTAAAATAAAAATAGTTTCATCGAGCAACCGATTAATTAAAAGTATAAGATTGTGCATAAGCAAAAAGGTGTCTATCGACTTGAACCTTTGCATAGTGTTGATGCTTTAGAATATACTAGAGTAACTCGTAGTTTTGAACTCTATCTATAACAACATCACACACACAACCTTTCCAAGGTGTAGTTTGAAAAGCCCGTGCTTTACGATCATGCACGTGTATCCCAGTATAGTGAATTCTCTAGTAAATTTTGCCCAAAATTTTCATAGGAAGCGAACATACTTCCACATTAACATAGGTGAGTCTATCAAGAGTACTCCTGTAGCTATGTAATCCACTCCACATAGAGTATAGAACTCATTAAGAGTTTAATAATTAACTCATTCTTTTTGTCTCTTCAGAACTTCATGCTTCTAACAATATAGAATGTGACTTTATAATAGCATGATTCATCTCATATCACTTCATGACTTGTTATTACCCTTTGAACTTATTTCTTGGGATCTCCAGTCTATAAGTTGGGTTACCATCATGAGTAACTCTTCATTCTAAGGGCATTAGTCACATTCCTTTCGAGGTTTTTGAAAACCTTCTCTCTTGTTAATCCTTTCGTCAAAAGATCAACAAACTTTTCATCAGTACATATATGATCCATTCTTACAGCTCCTATAGAGAGAAATTCTCTAACGGTACTGTGTATCTATCATCTCTTGCCGTTGTAATAACGGTTCTAAATCTTTGCAATAGCCGCGGTACTATCACAGTGAATCAGGATAGCTGGTATCAATCTTTCCCATATAGGGATCTCAACTAATAGATTTCTTAACTAGCATGCTTCTTAGAACTGCAGGAAACTTCTTGTTATATAATCCAAGGTTCATAGTTCTCTTAAGGTATCTTATGACCCTTTCAATTGCATTTCAATGCTCTATACTAGGTCTACTGATAAACCTATGTAGTAGTCCCACAACATAAGTTATGTCTGGTCTAGTGTAATCAGTAGCATAACGTAAGCTACTAATGATGCTCGCATACTCAGTTTATCTAACACCATCCCCGGTGTTCTTGAACAACTTTGCACTAGGATCATAAGGAGTACATGCAGGTTTACAGTTAAAGTAATTATATTTCTTTAAGATCTTCTCAATGTGATGAGATTGATATAGAGAAATTCCCTTTTCAGACCTAGTAATCTTTATACCAAGGATTATACTCGCTTCTCCGAGGTCTTTTATATCAAAGTTAGCACATAACAAAATTTTCACATTAACATGAATATTTGACACAAAAATAATCATGTCATCCACATATAAACATATAATAGTGCAAATGTCATCTTCTGATTTATAATATATGCATTTGTCACTTTCATTCATTTTGAATTCATGTGGGACAACTATATTATCAATTTTTTCAAGACTTGTTTAGGTGCTTGTTTTAGACCATACACATATTTATATAGTCTAAAAACTTTATTTTCTTTACATGAGATGACAAAGCCCTCAAGTTGGTCCATATAAATCTCTTCTTCTAAGTCGCCATTTAAGAAAGAAGTTTTGACATCCATTTAGTGCACTACTAAATCATGGATAACAACAAGAGAGAAAAGTACATGTATGTAATTTATTCGTGTGATTGGTGAAAAGGTATCAAAGAAATCTACATTTTCTATATACCTATACCCTTTGAATATAAGACGAGCTTTGTACTTTTCAATAGTACCATTGAGTTTTAATTTCTTCTTTTTGTATCCATTTACATCCTATGGTGTTACAACCATGAGGTAAGTCAACTAAATGCCAAGTTTTATTATACTTATGAGAGTTTATTTCATCATTTTTGGCTTCTTCCCATAAGTTGGCATCTAAAGAAGATAATGATTCTTTAATAGTTTGAGGATCTTCTTCTAAGGTATAAGCATAAAAATCAGTCCCAAAATCCTTAAGGGTTCGAGCTCGTTTACTTATTCTAATTTCAGTGTTTAATTCTTCATTTTGTTTACTAGTTCTAGTTATGGGTAAACAACTAGAAGACGAGCCCCCACTATTCTTCAATTTAAATGGAAACCTATGTTCATAGTAGTCAACTTCATTTGCTTCTATAACTATGATCATTTAAGTCATAGAATTTATAAGCTTTACTATTCACAACATATCCTATGAATACACATTCGTATGTTCTACTAGCAAGTTTATTTCTTTTAGGATCAGGGATTCTAACATACGCTAAACAACCCCAAGTTTTAAAATAAGTTAAATTAGGTTTCTTATTTTTCAAAATTTCATAGGGTGAAATTTTATTTATAGATTTAGGCACTCTATTTAGCATATAGCAAACAGTTAATAAAATTTCTCCCCACCAATGGGAAGCAACATCAGAGTTTAATAAAATTGCAACAACTGATTCAGTAAAGGTTCTATTTTTTCTTTCAGCTTTGCCATTCATTTCAGAAGAATAAGGTGCAGTTTTTTCATGAATGATTCCATAAGTTTTATAAAAATAATTGAAGATATCGGAATCATATTCGATGCCTCTATCACTTCGAAACCTTTTTATTTTCCTATTAAGTTGATTTTCAATCTCAGTCATAAATATTTTAAACATGTCAAACGCTTCACTTTTATTTTTCATTAGATATACATAAGTGTAATCTGAACAGACATATATAAAATTTATAAAATAACGTTTTCCATTTCTTGTTAAATTTTCATCAAGTTCACATATATCAGAATGAATTAATTCTAAAGGTTCAGATTCTCTAACTACTGATTTATGTGAAGTTTTGGTTATTTTAGCTTGACTACAAAAAATCACATTTTTCAAAATCATTTAAAGATAGTTTAGGAATTAGTTCTAAGCTACTCATATTCTTGATTATGCGTTTATTATAATGCCAAATATTAAAGGAACTCAACATTCAATTTAAACATGCCATTAGTGGCGTAACCTTTCCCAATAAAAAGTATTATTTTTAGTTATTGTATATAAACCAGCCCCTATAGTTTGAGTAAACCCAACTTTGTAAATAAGATATCCTAAAACTAGGTTCTTTCTCATCTCTGGAGTATGCAACACATCCTTCAAGATGACAGTCTTTCCAGAGGTAACCTTCAATTGCACCTCAGCATTACCAACAACTTTAGTGGAGTGGGAGTCACCCAACAACACTTTCTTATCCTCAAACTCATAGTAGGAATTGAACATGTCTCGATTATAGCGAACATGGCAAGAAGTACCAGTGTCCACCCAACACCCCTTAGATCCACCAACAAAATTGATTTTAGATATCATAGTAATAAGTTGATCATCGATAAGGTTCGCCTACGTGGCATGACGATTCCTGTTCCGACAGTTCCTGGCCAAGTGGCCAGGTCTGTTACAATTATAACACATGAATGTGTTATTCCTTAAGGGGGTTAATGTCCATTCTGGGAAGGATAGTTTTTGTTTCTATTTTAGTAGTTGTAGTTTTGGTTATTATTATGATTCTGAGTTTTCATATTTCTACCTTTAGATTTCAAAATTGCAGATGAGGGTTTCTTATTGGTATTGTTGTTTGAGATAATGAGTACTTTATCTCTTTCGTCTTATTTTCAGGCTTCTTCTTCTATTCTTAAACGGGTTAAGACTTTCTAAAGAAAATTCCTTAGTTTTATGTCTAAGTGTATTCTCAAAGTCTTTCTAAGCATGGGGTAATTTATCTATAATAACAACTACTTGAAATTGTTCAATTAAAGTCATACCTTCAGAAGTTATTTCGTGTGCTATCTTCTGCAGTTCGTGTGATTGAGCTTCTACTGATTTGTCATCAATCATTTGAAACTTCATGTACCTACTGACAACATACTTCTTAGTTCCAGCTTCTTCAGTGTCGTACTTCTTTTGAAGTGCTTCCCAAATTTCCTTAGCATACAATATCAGAGTTATAATAATCATACACGTCATCAGTTAATCCATTAAGAAAAAAAATTGCATAGAAAATAATTTTCTATCCAGGTGTTCAAATCATTTATTGTAGCTTCAGTACGAGAATTAGGCAGTGTTGGTTTTTCAATAATAAAAAAAAAAGCGACATTTTACATGGTTAAGAAGAATAACATTTTTTGTCTCCATTTTTAAAGTGTAGTTCTTCAAAACGAAATGGTTTGTTAAGATCAGCAGTTAACATTTCAGTAGACATGGCATATAGAATTCGTCTTAAAATTGTTGGAACAAATATGTTAAAATAGTATTGGAACAATATTACCGATAACTTGAAATGAACTGCTTGGGTTGAGTCGCGGACTAGGTCGCTCTCTTTAAGACGTTTCGCGGCTCTGCCCAAACTTGTGCAAGCAAACACAGCCTCGTCGTCCCCAGGATAAAACAGCCCAGAATCTTTTTCTGTCTCGGAACTTCACTGCACTGATGAAGTCCGGAATACTACACCTCTCAAATATTTATGTTGCTCGGAAATCTGAGAAAACAATTCTGAATTTTCTTTTCTTTGATTTTGCTATGAAAACCGTAGGATTATTTTTGTGTTGTTAAGTTGTTTTCTAAACTGAGGGCTATTGCCCCTATTTATAGTTGAAAAAATATGTGTAACGGTCATATAATTATGAACATAACGGTCAAAAATAACGGACACATAATTATGAAAATAATGGTTATAAAAGTAACAGTCGTATAATTATGAGAATAACGGTCATAAAAGTAATGAGTACATAATTATGAAAATAACGGCCATAAAAATAACGGTCACATAATTATAAAAATAACGGTCATAAAAGTAATGGCCACATAATTATAAAAATAACGGTCATATAATTATGAAAATGACAGTTACATAATTTATGAAATAATGGTCATAAAATAATAAAAAATATATTTTATTTAAATTCATTTCTAACAACTTAAAATAAACACGTGTTTAATACGAAATCTCTAAGAAGAATGTACTAAAATTTCAAAAAAAGAAATGACTCAACCCAAAAGAATATTGAAAATAATAGGTTGGGGGTTGTATGAAGTTAATTTTGAATAAAAATGATGAAAGGTTGATAATACATTCTTGTATCTCTTTGGTTATAAAAAAATTGAAAAGAAGAGAAAAACAAAAGGAAATATGAGACGAGGAAAAAAAAGAAATCAAGAAAAAGGAAGGAAAAAGAGTTTATTGATATTTGATGCAATTTGAAATTGTAACTATAATGTACTGACTAGATGAGATAGGTAATATAAGGAGTTTTGAAGGTGAGTTTCCTCTACATTCTTACAAAAAAATTCGCATATAAAATAAATAAATTCTTCCTAAATTCAGAAATGTAAGTAGTTATTACATATTTACATGCTGGTGCAGTGGTGCTTGTTCTTTAAAAATAATACTCCCTAGAATTTATTAATTGTTACAGTATATTCTTTTGGAACATAATTGCTCTATACCGAGTTTTTAAGGAAAAATTAAGTAGTGGTAACTTTTTCACCACGAAGATCCTGAGTACATTCAAGTCTAATGGCCAAGATTTCATCAATGAGGTACCTACTGAAGGATTCTTCATTTTAATGTGGTTCGACTAGTTGGTTCAACTCCAGCTATTATTGTATTCTTCACAACAAAACAACCCATCAAAGAATGTTGAGAATATATCTCATACTTTAAAGAGTTGTTCCACATTTTGGAGTTTGACTCCTCTGAGACCAGTTTGAATGAAAATGCAAATTAAAAGGCAATAACCCTTTGGAGTTCATTTTTGCAATATGAAGAGCAAGGTTGCAATTAATTCATCATTAATTATATTAGTTACACACTGTAACAACTTTTTGTAATATTGCAATTTTACTAGTCATTAATAAATATTTAGAAATGAAACTTGTATTATTAATTTTCATTAAAGCACTAAAAATAATTCCTAAAATTTCAAAACATCATTTAATGTCTTATGGTCATTTTGAAAGCAATTATAATGAATATAAACAAGAAATAGTTTCAAAATGAACCTAAAAATCGTAATCATTTTTTGTGAAAAATGACAAAAAATTTCTCATTTTCATTCATACATTTTAACTTTAATTAGAGTCAAGTAAAATAGATAACAAAATTCTTCTCGTTTTCATCCATACATTTTAGCTTTAATTAGAGCCAAGTAAAGTAGATTAACACTATAAGGTAGCATTCAGATGTATCAAATGAATTAAGTTGGTCTAACATTCATTGGTTCAGTTCACCTTAAAAAAAGTATAATAGTTTAATTCCTATCATCTAAATTTTATATAAATTCGGTTCACTACATCTCAATTCAATTTATTTTTAAATAAATTAAACTAAGTAATTTATGAACTTATCCATTTACCCTTTTAAAAAATAAAATAAAAAAATATATTATAAATTTTTTTTAAAATAAAAATATTAGAATAAATATTATATTTTAATTATATTTCTTGTAAAAAAACAAAAAACAAAATGTTTTAATTGTGATTTTCCGTAATGATATTATTATAATTATTAGAATTATATCATTAACAAAGATATTTTTGTTAACGTGACTCATAAGTTGCTCATGAGTTATGTTAGTTTATTTGAACTCATAAGTTAGGTTTTTGCCACTATCTCATTGTATCAATCTTAAATGAGTTGCACATAATTGTTATTTGACATTATTAGTATCACGCAAGCTTAAGTGAATCTATTTTGTTCAATTTTTCTTATTTGACTATTGACTTTATAAAGCAATAACAAAATACATTTCAATTTATATCTATAGAGAAATTATTCATTGTAATTAGAGTAAGTGATGATATGATACTTTAGGCAAAAAAAAAAATATTGATTTTTTTTTTGAAAAACACAAATGCTCAATATTTGATAAAGAGAACAAACAATATGATTAATTGAAAATATAATCCATAAAACTAAATAACACATCCATTTTCATGTTATATGTATTATATTAAATAGAAGGTTCACATATCTATTAAATTAGGTTGATGTAACAAAAGAGAAAGAAGAACTTTGTGGAAGCTTGTAATTTATAAAAACAGAAAAAAAGAAGAGACAGCCGAGTCTTTTAGAATATTTGATCACATAAGAGATTAATAGAATGTAAACCACAAGAAAGTATGCCTAATCTAATAAGACAAACTAGTCATAGAAAAAAATCAAGTCTAATTTTAAGAACCATATGGTAGTAAGAGAAAATTTGTTTTATTCATAAGTCATCGCCAAGTCTTTTAGAAGAGACAAGGTTGGGACTTTACGTCCCTTCATTTTAGAAATATCATATGAACAACTTCGTGGAAGCTTGTATTTTACAAGGGAAAAGGCATAATCCACACTTTGGGATCATATCTTTGAACTTTCTTTCTTGCATTTATATCAGAAGAGTAGCTTCATCCAAGTTAAAAATTTGAAAAACTGAATGACCAAGACTTCTAAAATTAAACTCTAATTTTCCTATTTCTTGCATTTTCAGTTGACTCATTATATCAACTTTCAACAGCTGCACAAACCCTTAAGCTCTAGCCGATCGGGTTAAAGTAATTGTTACATAATAGGCAGGAGTTCTCAAAAAGTCTTTTTATATATTATATTATATTTAATAAGTTTTTTTAACAAAAAATTAAATATTTTATTTAATAAATTAAATATATTTTATGTACAACATTGAAATAATTCGTTTTAATCCATTACATTGCTAAAATAAATTAAAAGTTTAACTTAGATGATGAAATAATGTGAAATTTTATTATGGATTCCTTCGTATATTAAGAAAAATATGTGATTGTCTTAATATTAATACATAGTGGTTTCAAATTAGCACCTTAACTTATTGAGTAGATGAGTTCAAAATATTTAGCTTATTTAACTTATGAGTTAGTTTACCTAGTTTATCATGGCTTGAAAGTTCATAAAAAAGAATTGACAAATATATTTTTACTTTCTCTTGTTCTAAAAAATATAATATTTATTATACTAACACTTTTGTTTTTAAATAAAATTGTAAATATTTTTATTTTTATTTTTAACTTAAATGATTTAAAAGTGGGCTAAGATAATCTTAACTTATAACATTTAGACGAGTTGTAGCTTAACAACTGGGTTAAGATATGCTTAACTTAACTGATTTAAAAGTGGGCTAAGATAAGCTTAGCTCATAACATTTAGATGAGTTGTAGTTTAGCAAACGGGCTAAGCTAAGCTACAACTCATAAAGTGAATTGAACCTAAACAAGCTAGATTAACTCGTACTACTATAATCTCAAGTTTTTGGACAATTGTAAAATATACGTGGATCTTTAGAAAATCATGCAAATTTTTGCTTGAGTTCTACAATAAAACCTATGTAAATTCTTGTGAGCTTTAAAACGTCATGTATAATTTCAATACAATTTGAGCAATCATCAACAATCAAATTATCGTATAAATTAGTTGAAAAGTATTATGACTAAAAATTTAAAATATATAACGAAATTCAAAAGAAAATTTCTAAGAATGTGTACAAAGTGCATATATAGCTTCACGGTGTAAACTAATCACATATCTTCATTATATTTGTTTTATTATATAACTCATATTATTAATTTTTCATTAAATCACTAATAATAGTTAGCATAATTTTCAAAACACCATTAAATGTGTCATGGTCCATTTAAAAGAAATTACAATGAATATAAACAAGAAATAATTCCAAATTGAACGTAAGAATCCAAAAACGTTTTGTGAAAAAAAGGCAAAATTCTTCTCATCCTTGTGTATGTATTTTAACATTAATTAATTAGTGTCAATGAAGATAGATGAACATTACAAGGTAATACTTAGAGGTGTCAAATAAGTTAAGTTGATTCAAATTTCATAGGTTCAACTCACTTTATTAGGTGAGCCATGGTTTAACTCGTCTCATCTAAATTTTATTTAAGTCAAACTCAACTCAGCTCTGCTTACTTTTTAAAAAACAAAACCAAAAAATTAAAAATATATTTATAATATTGTTTGAAAATAAAAATGTTAGAATAAATATAATTTTTTGATTATATTTTTGTAGAAAAAAAAGAAATAGTATCTTTCAATTATGATTTTCCATAATAATATTATTGTAATTATGAAAATGATATCATTAAATAATACATTTTGTTAGATGAATTATCAAGCTGCTTATGAATTAGGTAAACTAGTTTATTTGAGCTCATAAGCTAGGTGAATTGGATTTTTTCAACTCAACTTAATGTATCAATCTTGTAAATCCTATAGTCTTTTGTGTCTTTGTTGGCTTCCTTTGTGCAAAACACAAAGTTTATTTATTTGTATTTTTATCTTTCTCTATGTAAGGTTGGTATTGTTGATTAGTAATGCATATATGCATTTAGTTAGGTACATTATGATTGAAAGCATGTTATCCACACATCACATGTTTGGTTTCTTAGTATGCATGTTAGGTTGAGTGGTTGTTTTTACTTCGCTTCAAGTGCAAGTATTTATGAAAATTACTTGGTGATTTTTGGATAAAAAATATGAATTTTTGTACACCTCGACAAGGTCTTCGCATAACCCATTGTTGGACCTGTCATTAAACCCTAACAAGGTGGCACGTATTTTGGTTGTTGGCTATAAACACCTCATCTTTAATGTTTTTGATAAATAGAAAAATCATAGAAAATTTATACCAAATTTTTTCCATAAATTCTAATTCTATATTCACTAATGATCTTGAGCGTATTTAAGGGATTGTGATACATTTTCAATAAGAGTGAAATAGAATTTGTAGACTGAGAGTGGTTAAGACTATTCTACTGGGTGGTTTAGACAATATTGTTTTTTGGGATTGTCAAGTGTTCCCAAAATAGTGATTGAAAATGTTCGTGGTTTAGTGAATTTCCCAAGAGTGATTGTTCTTTATTGTTCATATTACTGATCTTTAGTCATTGATCGCACTATATTGAGTGGTGCTAACTTTGAAGGAAAGATGAGTTCGTGTGTTGAACTAAGTCATTGTAAAGGTAGTAAGCGAGGACAACAATAGATAGTTAGGATAGAGGTCTTGATTGATAATAGAAATTAAAATGAATATAAACTAGAAATAATTTCAAGTTGAACCTAAAAGTCCTAATAAGTTTTGTGGAAAAAAATGGGAAAATTATTCTCATTTTTATCTATGTATTTTAGCTTTAATTAGTGTCAAGTAAGGTAGATGAGCAGTGTAAGGTATCATTTAAATGTGTCAATTGTTTTTAGTTGGACCAACATGCATAGGTTCAACTCACTTTAGGTGAACTATAGCTTAACTTGTCTCATCTAAATTTTACATAAGTAGAGTTCAACTCAACTTTACTCAACTCACTTTTAAATGAGTTAAAATAACTTAGTAACAAATATATTTACCCTTTTAAATAATAAAACAAAAAATAAAAATATATTTATAATTTTGTTTCAAAATAAAAATGTTAGAATAAATATAATCTTTTAATTACATTTTTGTAAAAAAATAGTAAATTTTAATTGCAATTTTTCATACTGATATTATTATAATAGTAAAAATTATATCATTGACGGAGACATTTTACTAAATGAACTCACCTTGAGTTAGGTGAGCTAGCTTATTTGAGCTCAAGAGCTAGGTGAATTGGCTCTTTTAAACTCAACTCATTGTATCGACATAAATAAGTTGCGTAAACTTGCTTATTTGACACCATTAATATCACGCAAGCTTCTTTGAATCAATTTTACTCAATTTTTTTAGTTGACTATTGACTTTATAAGCAAGAGCAAAAGACATTTCAATTTATCTCTATAGAGAAATTATTTATTGAAATTAGAATAAGTGATGATATGGTAGTAATTGGTATAAAATATACTATAAAATAACGAATAACATATCTATTTCTAAATTATATGCATAACTATTAATTTGAAGGTAAACATATCTATCAAATTATGTTGACGTTACAAAAGAGAAAGAATAATTTGGTGAAAGCTCTTAATTTATAAAGAAAAAAAAAGAACCAAATCTTTTAGGATGTTTGATGCACATCAATGATAAATATAATGGAAACGGTAAGAAAAGTATGACAACTATACCAAGACAAACTAGTCATAGAGAACGATGAAGACTCATAAAACTAACTATTTGTAGATGAAGATTCAGAAAACTAACACTCTGAAAAAAAATTGTCTTTAATTTTCAGCAACATTTCTTAAAAGTGCAACCATTTGTAGATGTCCATGTAAATCATTATTGATATGTTACAAGAGAAATCAAGGTATGGTCTCTTTTTTGTATAAATATCATAAGAGATGTCCCATAAAAATTTATCATTTGTAATGCCGAATGACTTAGAGTTCTAATGTAAATTTCGCTACATTTAGGTCATGTTTAGTTTTAACAATGAACATATAATGAGAATAAAAATAATAATATAAATTTAATTTAATAAAAATAATAATACTATTACAATGTTAGTTTATTTGAATAATGAAATTAAAATAAATGATATAATTGTTAGAATTTATTGTAAACTTAATCTTGTCAAAAATTTAAGCTATTAAAAAGATAACAAATAATTATTTTATACCACACTAGGGGTGTCCATAAACCGGTCCGGACCGAACCAAACCGGAAAACTGGATCGGATTGAACAGTTTTATAAATGAAACGGTCTGGTCCGGTCCAGTCCGTTTTGTATTAATTAAAATCGTTTTTCAAACGGTTCGGTCCAGTTTATATTAATTTTTAAACCGATCGGACCAGTTTAATAATATATTGAAATTTTCATATTATTTCTCATTAGAGGTGCCAAAAGCCAAACCAAAACGAATCATATTGAATTGGACCGAACGGTTTTATAAATCAAACGGTACTATCCGATTTGTATTAATTAAAATTGTTTCAAACGGTCCTGTCCGGTTTCAATCCGATTAAAATTTATTTCCCCAAAACAAACCGATGGACACCCTTATATACCACACCATCTCTATGTTATGTGATATTATTATTAATTAGAAGGCCATATGTATCAAATTAGGTTGATGTTGTAAGGGAGAAAGAAAAATTTCATGAATGCTTGTAATTTAGAAAGAAAAAGGAGAACTAAGTTTTTAAGATATTTGTTTCAAATCAACATTGGTTAATAGAATGAGGACCACATGAAAAATATGCCCACATTCGACAAACTAGTCATATTGAAAATGACGAAGACATAAAACTAACATTTTAGAAGAAAAAAAATGAAATATTTAATAATTTTTAACAAATGTGGGGATGTAATTAGTGATATTATTTATTTACACAAATAAATAGTTTAGTAAAATTATTTTTAAGTTGGGTCTAAGTGATCTCATAACTTTAAAAAAATCTAAATTATAATTTTTTATTTCTATTAAAATGTATTTTAATAAAAATATATTAGTTTGGTTTTTTTTTATTTTGAAAAATAAAATTCCTATCAGATTATACATCAATTTTTAAAATTTTAAGACTTACACTAAATCAAATAACCTATATAAAATAGTATATATTCGATTTAGTTTTAAATTATACTATATATTCTTTTCAAAAATTTCGATAGGTTCGTAATGCATACGAGTGAGATGAAAGATATATCACTTAAATCAGAAATTATACATCAATTCTGAACAATTATTAATGTAAGAATTTAGATCAATAAAATTAAAAATAAATGCACTATTTTTTATTAAAAACATAATTACGTACTATTTTTTTAAAATAAAAATCAATAATATAAATAATAAAAAGTATCATATTACTTATTCCAAAGTCAATCTTTAATTCTTTCACACTTAAACCTCATTGCAATATGATTTCTTGAAATCTAGGACCGAAACTATCAATTTGTTTTTGGCCATATTGAGTAAAAGTATTTTTTTTTATATAATAGAAGCACACATATCAATATCAATATGCTAATTTTGTATTTGTTTTTAAATATAAATTTTGATATATAAATTACGTGAAATTCATGAATATTAGTGAATTATGTAATTTATTTTTAAGTATACAATATATTAAAATATGTAAAGTTTTTCTTTTGAGTAAAGGTGTTAAAGAGATCTCATTAGGTCGACAAGGCACGATCTATTCCATTAATTAAAATATCGTACTGACCTATGGCACATTAGCTAGTATGGCACGTTAGCTAACTAGTCGTGTCATGTATATACTCTTAATACGTAGAACATTTAGTTTAATATTTTAAAAATTGCTATTATTTGGAGTCAAATTTCCTATCAATATTAACTCTATCTACTAAGTTATACCTATATTTGATAATATATATTTCCTATTAATTTATGTAAAATTTAACTTGTCAACTTTGTTTGACCAGTAATGGGTAGCAAACCACAAGCTGTGTCATATTGCTTTTTCTTTCTCGCATGTCATGCCATAAAGACCCAACGAGCTTAATGCTTAACAGGCTAATGTCTTAACAGCCCATTTTGGGAAGTCAACAAAACAAAGAGGCTATCCTCATCACTCATTTGAATAATTGTAGGGCAGAGCGAGAATTCTCCATCGAAGTTTTGCATTTTTTTTACGGATCAGATTCCCACTAACTAAAAAACTTAATACAAATTATATATTGAATAATTAAAATTAACATAAAGTTTTAATTGTATATATTTGTTATGCAATTAAATATAATAAACTTATAATTTTGAATACAAAGTAACATTTATACTCAAATTTATTAATTTTGTTATTTTAATAATCATTAAAATAATTATTATTTAATACCTATTATATTATATTTTTACAATTAAAATATTAATTTAATGATAAAAATAATATTTTTTTAATAAAATTATTAAATTTAATTATAATTTTATGTATATATATAATATATGTTTAAAGAAAATATAAAAAATAGAGATTGAGGAATGATCGGAACAAAAAAAAAGTGATCCTCATCTTTACCCTACTCCTTACGTGATCATTTTACATCGTACTAACATTAAAATTCTCTCAACACAGAATAAATTGACATTCTTAAGCCTGTTTGATACCTAACCAATAAGTAAAACTAGTTACATTACCACTCATGCTACTTATGATTATCCTGTATTATCCCTGTAGTCAATGCCCAAGTCACTAAATTCTTGTGATTTCTTAGGCTCTAACTTGTAGATTTGAGAACCAATCTCTTAAATGCCAACAATTATTGATTCAATAAAAGTATAAAATAAGTTAAAAAATATTAAAATATTTATATAATAACTTAAAAATGGTGAAAAAACTTATTAATGTTTTAAAGAAAGAAAGATATGAAAATATTACAAGTATCTTTCGTTAAAAGCGTATATATTACATAAGTATAAAAAATTATAAATAAAATAAAAAATTACATTAAATTGATACCTTTATTTGAATATATGTATCATTAAAATACCACTTAAAAATAAATATAAAAAATAATACAAAATAAAATTAAAATACTATTAACATATCAAATCCAAATTAAAGGTTTTTATAATATTCTATACACTTTAACCTTTTATAATTCTAGAGGATAAAATGTTGGGATATTATACAATTATATATTTATATATATATAAATGAAATATTTGGTATACTTTAAACTTATTAATAATTTTTATATAATGTAAAAATATATGTATTTTGTTGTGATACATATTTTTTTTCGCAATAAGAACTTAAAAAAGTATTAAAATTTTCAAAATATTTCAAATAAATTAAAAAAATTATTAAAATAACATGTCATAATATAATATGAAATAATGTTGAAATTAAAATAAATATATCATAAAAATCTTTGACGTAGGAAAACAATATGTGAAGTGTATTATTAAAGATTGATAAAAGTTATATATTTGAATTAGTTTCAATGTATTATAAATCAAGACATAAGAAATATTATAACATAATATTTATTTATAAATGAAATAAGTGTATTTAAAACTAAAATATTTTATGTTGTATTTGTATGTTTTATGCTCTTCTTGATAACATATTGATGATTTAATCATAAATTATTATACTCTTTTTTTATTATAACAATGAATGGTTAGAATGAACGGTTCTACTAAGTAACAATATCATATTTCATGTAGGATTATCTCTTAAAAAATATACATGTTATTTTGAATCAATTTTTTTTTTGTTTCATTTTGATTTGTCACTCATAATTAAAATAAAATGTGGGAATAGGTACCTTAAAATGACAAAAATAACTTAAATTTTTTACATATTAAAGTTTTATTGATAACATATACAATAAATCACATAAAATAAAAGTGTATCCATTTAATTTTTTTCTCAAACAATCAATTGAGGTTGAATGGTGCAACCTCTAACTAAGCTCTATCGTTGTACAAATGTGTATATATTTTGTATAAACAAAAATTATAATGTGTATATCAATGATGTATTTAGTATTTATATTTAAGAATAGTATCATATATAAAGTAAAAAATAATATTAATTACTTTTTAATTATTATTTATTTTTAATTGAAACAAGATATTATATGTATAATATTTTAGTAAAAAACATGTTTAAGTTATTGTGTTTTGTTGATATATTAAATATTAAAAACATAAAATTTAAAATTGAAGTGTATGTATTATTATATTTTAATAATTAATATATCTATAATTATATAAATATTATATTTAAAAAATTATTTATTTAAAGTTAAAATGGGAAACGTATCACTCCTCATATGTGAATTGATCCGTCCCCGGAGTATATGACATAAAACATTTTTAACAAAAAATAAAAAAAATAAGGAGACTTATATATTTTCTGTAAATTTCTATGTCTACAATCTATTTAATCTACGCTTTTTTTGTTGTTAACCCTAACTACATATTTATATTAAAAGAATTACATGTAGTTAAAATGTAGTTAGGATTAGGGGTTAAGATGTATAAAACAATTAAAATGTTAATCCCTTATTTTTTGTATAAGATATATCAAGGAGGGGTTAAAACATTAAAGTGTTAAAATTAAGGACACGGGGTGGCAGAAGTACATGTAACCTTTGCAAGATCTGATTACCTACTGTATGGCTTTCAACAGAATTGAAATTACGTTTGTATCGCGGCATGAGTCGACGTGTACCATGGTTAGAAAACTTGTATTTGCACTCCAATGCCTAATTTCAAGCTTAAATTTATCCAAATAGTTTTAGATTCATTAAATTAGCATTTTAATTAGTTTGAACTTCTACAACCTTAATCCTAAATACCTTGTAATTACATGCAACTCTTTTACTTTAAATATGTAGCTAGGGTTTACAACAAAGCTTTCACATATTGTAAATACAAATTCTATAGAAAATATGCTTAGGTCTTTAGAGAAAGATAAGAATAGAAGTAATATAGAATTAAAGCAATAATTAAGGAGTATTTCTTATTTTTCTTCTTAATATTCTATTATTTTAATTATGATTTTGTCTAGCTAATTTATTTGTGTGATTTTGAGGAATTTTTAAGTTCTTAACTATGATTTTAATTAATAAAATATTATGATAATTTTTAGATTCAATTATTAATTTTTGATGTGTTTTACTATATATTTAAATACTATGACTATGCATGTATGAATTAGAGTGAGCAACTAGTTTACTGCATATGTATGTTTAATTCTAGTTTAAGATGTTAATGGATTCTCCATAAGAATAGATAGATTTCTATTTATTTTTACTGCTACGTACTTATTGTTATGTAATCGCTAATATTCTCGTTCAAAGTGGTAACTTATTACTTTGTGATATTGTGACAAGTAAAATTGATGCCTTCGTTAAAGGTTAAAAAGAATTATAATTATGCCTTCATTAAAGGATACTAAGAATTATAATCTTGCAAAATTTAGTCATATTCTTTTTAAAATATAATGCAATGAGTGAATTATCTAGCAATTATGACTAAGTTCATTTAATTTAGGTTTGATTTACAATAGTATTCTACTTCAATTAAAAGGGATGAAAATGTGGGTTTGAAGTCTTGTCTTTGTGCATATATTTTTCAAGCAAGAGTTAGAAGTTCAAGAATAGTTCTAATATTGATTCATGATATAATTAGTTAAATAACATGTTAGTAGTAAGGATTGTTTCATAATCACATGTTAATTTTAATCTTAGTTCTATATGTACATACGCATCTAACAAGATCGAGCTAACAGACTCATGTCTAACAAATATTGATTTGTAGATGTAAAAAATTTCATAGAACTCTATAAAGTTTTTTGGTTCTAACTTGTAACCAATAAAGAACCATTAAAGCAAATGGTTAGGAATGACATGTATTGTAATTGTTATGAAGTATAAATTGAATCAGTTGATCACATTTTTATTATTGTAACTCGGTCGAAGTTATATGGTGCTCTAATGAAATATCTCCAGTTGTTGTTGTTAGTAATGCTAGTTTTCAAGAATGATAGTTGTGGGTGATTAGAAAATTGGGATCATTAAGGGAAGAAGTTAGTAAAAGTATTATTGTGTTCTTAATGTGGTACATATGAACCTGATACATATCAAGTTATTTTATTAGCTTATGGGCACAACTTTGAATATTGGGCACTGTCGTATAGGAGATGAAATCATGAAATTTAAGGAGTATATTACGATAAACCCAACATGACTCAATATTATTGATACGTAACTCTTTTAGTATATGACCTTTACTTGTAATGATTCATGCAAAGAAAATGAGCTATATGGCGATATAGGCGTGGTAGTAAGAGATCATAATGGAGTGTTGGTAGAATGTTTTTATGTTGTTGTTATAAGCAACTTCGGCTTTAGCAGCAGATTACTATGGAGATTTGTTTTTTGGAAATTCAACTTGTTATTAATTTGGAGATTAAACACTTTCAACTTAATTAGATTATTCTAAGTCTTTCAAGGAATTTCCTTAGAGATAGCATCGATTCATTAAGGAATTAGAACCAAATTGGGTGGTTTCTCCTCATATTGAAATACAATACTTGCTAGAGAGGGATGTATTACATTACATGTAATGCATTGCTTGTAACTTAATATGGTTTCAATTTAATGAAATTATCATTCCTTTTTGTTAAAAAAAATTTGTAGCCAAAATGTCAATTTTGTTGCATGAAGTAGTCTAAGGATTTTTCATTCCTCCTTCAAGTATTTTAACAAAAAAAATAAAATGATGCCAATGTTATTCCATTTATTTATTTAATATTTTACAAGGATTGAAAAATCTAGACAACTTTATGCAAAAGATATAACATTATTATCTCTTTGTACTTGAGATATAACAAGATATACTTTAAAGACCCTATTATCAATTTTCTTAATTCTATAACATTATTATCTCTTTGTACTTGATGAGCGAAAACCGGCATCGCCGATTCTCGCAAATACTTTGGTTTTAATATTTGTAAAACTCTCGCAAGTGCACGAATCATTTCGTAGAAAATGATAAGTATACTCCCAAGGTCGATTTAAGGAAGGAATGTATGTGGTTCTTAATTTATTATTCAAACTTTTAAAAACGAAATTAAATCCTAAACATCCTGTCACGATATTTTGGTTTTTGTGTTCCTAATCTAATAACATTAAAATAAACATATATACAGATTAATTAAATAAAAAAATAAACATAGATACAAATTCAATAAATATTTATCTACAAATAAATATAATTACAGATTCAATAAATATTCATGCAAATTTTATCATTTAAATTAGTGGAGTATTTATGGATATAATAACTAAGTTAATTATGCTTGCTCATATTATCTAGGCTATTAAAGATATAAATTGATATTTTATTGATTCTCTCTTTTTTATATGAATACCACCTTTGGTGGGGTTAGATATTCTTTGTTAACTAAACAAATCAATTAACACCTATGGGTGGGGTTGATAACTAATTTGGTTAATTAAATTAATTCTTTTTCTAAGAGATTGAAAATGAACCATTTAAATGCCACCTTTGGTGGGGTTAGACAGTTTAAACTTTATCCAAGGTGTCCAAATTAAACCCAAGAATTTAGTTATCCGAGTACTAACTTTCAAGTTTTAAAACCACTATTGAAAACATGTTGTCAATACATTTCCACATAATAATTCTTATAAAAACTTTTGAAATAGAGCTTCACTCTAACTACCGGGCGATTGTACCAACAAATAAAAGAGCACTACTCTAAATTAGACCGAATAACTAAACCTTAAAGTCTAACTTTCAGATTTAAGTTTGTAATGAAAAATAATATATTTCTCTCTAACATCCTTAATATAAAATCTTGAATAAAAATAAAATCAATTCATTTTAGAAATTTTCACCTATTTAATATTTCGCAAGCATAACAACATTATTATTATATCATGATTATAAGCAGCTATACGCTTAAATTTAATCACGAATAAATTAAATATAACATGTAAGAATAAAGCACAAAAATAATCAGAAGAAAATAAAATCCTTACAAGATTGACGCTATTCCGCTTCTTAGAAAACCTCCAAGCGGAATTTGCACTTCCATTTATTGAATCAAAAATCTAAATTATTACAAAAACATTACAAGTTCCTCTCAAAAAGAGAAGAACTCTAAACCTAAGACAATTGAACTAAAAACTAAGAGAAAACTAAGAAAAGCTTAGAAACTAAGAAAGAAACTAAGAAAAACTTAAAAACTAAGAAATGAGAGAAAGAAAGAAGAGAGAAGTGAGGTTTTGAGGTGTGTTTTGAAGTGAATGGAAGGGGGGTATTTATAGGTGAGGATGGAGAGAAAAAATGATTAAAAAATGTTAAAAAAATATTAAAAAATAAAAACGTGTTTTGGACCTGAGAGGTCATCAATGACGTCGGCGATGACGTCATGGGGCGGTACCGCGTGAAAAATGGGTCAAAAACGCGTTAGCGCCATTGAAATTTGAAGCTGGCCAGCCTTGCGCGTGGCGAACAAGTGATGCCCGCGCTTGTGTGTGTCAGCGCTCTGGCAGCGTCTTGTATGCGGCAATGGCCAAGTGAAATTGCGTAGCGTTTTCCGTCTTTTGACATTTTTGACCTTTTCGACCCATTTTGTCCAATTTTTCCATGTTTGTTGACCTTTTTCCACTTATTTATCAATTTATTTGTGATGTATTGCTTCAAGTATTTTTCTTTGAGTCTTTACATTGCGTTTTTAGGCCAAAATTCCTGAAAAACAATAAAAATACCCGTGATTCCGAAAAAGACAAATTTATATAAATATATGATAAAACATATAAATATATATATTTTTAATCAATTAAAGTGTATAAAATCATGGTTATTTTAGTGCTTTTTGAGCACTCATCAGTACTTGAGATATAACAATATATACTTAAAAAACCCTATGCAAAAGACAGTGTATAATTATATTTACTCTACCTCAGCAATAGCTTCTAACTCTATGTTCATTCTTCTTACAGGAAGGTTTGGATTTGCTTTTGTTGAACCTGTGGAGGCAAAAGGATTAGGAGGCATGATTAAGTCCACTCTTTCTTCCAACATTTGGACCACCGTTTTCATCGAAGGACGATCAATTGGGTGCCATTGGATGCACCAAAGTCCAACTATTGCTAGCTTCCTTGCAATTTTAGCATCTCCTTCTTCCTCAATATGAATACGAAGATCTTCACCTCCATCTAAAAGACTATAGATCCATTCTGGGTAATAAATATGACTAACATTATCCTCTGTAATATCGGTATTCTTTCTTCCTCCTACCATTTCAAGCAAAAGCATTCCAAAACTATAAACATCTGATTTATAAGAAACATGCCCAAAATTTCTAGAGAAAACTTCAGGTGCTATGTAACCCATTGTCCCTCTTGCCATGGTCATTGATACTATACTTTGATCCTTGGAACACAACTTTGACAAACCAAAATCAGAAATCTTTGGTGTGAAGCTTTGGTCTAGCAATACATTATGAGGTTTAATGTCAAAATGAAGTATTCTTTGTTCACACCCTTGGTGAAGATATTCTATTCCTTTGGCTATGCCTAAAGTAATATCTTGTAGTTTTTGCCAACCAAGAAAGTCCTTAGAATCTGGTGAAGATATGTACTGCTGTAGAGACCCATTTGGTAAGAACTCATAAACAAGAGCTCTTCTAAATCCATCAGCACAATAACCAACTAAACGAACCACATTGATGTGATGAATTCGACCCATTGTGCCCACTTCGTTTATGAAATCTTCTCCATTTCCCTTTGAACTGTTGAGCATTTTGACAGCAACAAAAAGTTGATTAGAGAGCTTTCCTTTGAAAACAGTTCCATAGGCTCCTTGCCCCAACTTATCCTTGAATTCGGTTGTGATCCTCTTAATATCAGCATACGAATATCTGCTTGGCTTGAGAGCCTTGTAATCCTCCAAAAAGTTTTCTATTCTTAACTGGTTATGTTTATCAAGTTTGCTAGAATGGTAAGCACGATAAGCTACAAGAACTAGTATGATCAATAGATATCCACCTAAACTTGCTCCGGTAGTTACAAACTTTATTGCTTCATCTGTAAAACAGAATTAAATAGTCAAGTTTTTATTTTCATGAATTTAAATGATATAAACATGACATATATGTTGGTGCAAGAATTCAACAAATTAACAAGAACTCACAATCTAAACTAGTATCAGAAATCACTTACTAAATTTCGTAAAATTTTATATCGGTTTCGTTTTATATGTAATACACCTTTTAACATTGAACATATGCATTCAACCATATTATTTAGATTTATTTCTTATATAAATATGTTTTCAGAAATGCAAATATAAAATCATATTCATAGTGTTACGGGAGAGTTAACAACCAATTTTATTAAAAATTTAAACGGTTAGGAATTGCATTACTATACTCTTATATGTTATATGTTATAAAATCATAAAAGTGATGTTCTAATGTTACACTTTAAACTTTTATAACCCAAGAGGATATAAATATAATAAAATAAAAAAAATTTACCTTTATGACAAGGATTAAAACATTCAATTTCAGTTTTGGTGCCATTCTTCATCCCACACCTTTTTCGGAAAGCTTCACGATGTGTGCAATTTGGTTTTGACCACTTCAATAGAACAAATTGCTTTTGGAGGAAAATATCAATTGGAACACCTGAAATGTTATACATCTTCTTACAACCCACGAGTGGATAATAATCGATATAAACGTCAGAATCGATTGCATAAATTTGGTAACCAGAATCACTTAGGCAAGAAATTGGGTCAGTATCCATATCCTCTCTTTCTAATGCAGAACAATTGAACAAGGTAGTTTTAATTGAGATCTCTTTAGAGAAAGAGAAAGGAGAATTTGATAAATTACGGTTTCTCAAAAACCAATCCAGAATGCAATTATTTGGGTCATAATGCACTTCCATTACCCGAGATTTATAATCTATGTTTTTTACATGTAATTTTTCTTGTGTTGGAAGCTGAAGAACAGTATCATTCCCAGAACTACAAGATAACTCAAACCCAGGATAGCCGCAGTGATCTGATTGACGACCTTTGAGCCGGAATGGGAATCGGATTAGAGGGCCTCTACGTTTACATCTTTCGGCTTTACAATCATTTGAATGAGCTCTAAGTTGATCTGTTAATAGAGTCGCCACAATAAAAATCCGAAAGAAGGTGATCTTCATTTTCATTGGAGTAACCATTTGTTGCTTCTCTGTCTACCGAGGAGTTGGGATTAATTTTTATGGAATAATTAAACAACTAGCTTTGTATTTCTTATTGGCATGACTCGTTTGTTGTCAAACGAAGACTTGGAAATTTTAATGGGGACTTTTCAAACTTGACCCATGACGGCACTTGTATTGTATGGTCTGACTGGTCAACTGCAGCTGCTGCTTGCTTTGTGGTGTTCAATTAAAAGATTAAATCAAACATTATTATTATTATTAATTATTTAATATTAAAATAAGATAAATTAAATCATTAATACCCACGAATAGTAATTTTTTTCTTTTTTAAATTATATTACATATTTTGAGATTAAACTATTTATCTTACACTTTATGTTTCATAACAAAATTTTGAGGTGACTAACTTTGAATCACGGAAACCCCTTAATTTTAAAGTTAAAGATGTTAAAAAAAATATTTGAAATAAGTATTATTTCTAATTTCCTATTAAAGTTTTTAAAATGTAATAAGTATTTGGGAAAAAAATTACAATAACGGTGTTGATGTTTTCCCAAAGATAAATTGTTTTTTTAAAATATGTTTAATAAATAATTCGATTAATTTATTTTAATTGAGAAATTTAATTTAATTTTTTGAATTTAAATATGATTAAATTAGAAAATTTAATAATTGGAATGAATTTAATACAATTTAGAATGAATTATTATTAAAATTATAAATAAATATATTTTTTATTTATAATATATATATTTAAATATTATACTACAATTACATTAAATTATTATTTTAATTTAAAAAATTATAAATAATAAATTTTATTATAAATATATTATTTTAAAATTAAAATATTTAATATATTATATTTCATATATAAAAATAATTAATAATAGATTTTAAGTTAAATTTGATTTTATTTATCCGATTCAAGATTCAAATTAATAATTAAAAAAATGCCATTTTATTCCTTTTACAGTCTAGTTCAAAAAAATAAATTGAGTTATAGAAATTATAAATATAACATAAACACTCATAAGTTTCAACCTGTTTCCTACTTTTTGCCCTTCTACTTTATTAAGTAGTATTTCACTGACACAGTGAGTGTATGGGCTATCACATGGTGTTGCCAATTATAATATATACAATTTCTTCTTTGTTAAGTTTCTCCAAAACATACTGTGTTTATGTTCATCTAGTATTCAACTTCTTCTATAGTAGTTACATGATCATGTTGTGTTATTATTTTAACAAAAACATTCATGTTGTATTTATTATTATTATTATTATTGTTGTTGTTGTTTAAAGTGTTATATTCGTAAATAAATACTCAAAATTTTAAAAATAATATTGGGATGAAATGTATTAGTAATTCATTAATTACGATGGATGTATATAAAAACCTATCAATTTTTAGGTGTATCACTCTTTATACACTAATTATTAAAAAGTATATTATAAGTCTAAAATTTTAAAAAATATCATAAATTGAACCCGTTAACACATATATGCATATTTTTGATTTATTATGTATTCATGAATCAATTACTATGTGTTTGAATTTATTAGAGTTTATATTTTTAAGTTATAATTGATTTAAAAAATATTTAGCAACTAAAAAAACGCACATATATGTTCACGTGCTCTATTTTTGATATTTTTTAAAGTTTTGAACTTTTGATATATATTTTAATAATCAATAAACTTATAATATTTTATTCAAAAATTAACAAAATTTTATATACTTTAATTATAATAAAATATCACTATTCTTTATCATGTATATTTTATATAAAGTTCTCACTAAATAATATTTTGGGGCTTTAACCACACAAAAAAACAATCATTATATATATATATATATATATTCCTGGAAATTCTACTTCCATTTTACAAAATTTTCTAAATACATATCTTCAAAGTATATATAGCCTTGGTATTTATATACATTAGAGTATGTATTTGAATATATGTAAATAAAATTAGCAAAGAGAAATACAATGTTTTGGGCCAAGTACTCACGCCTTGAGCTTGTCTGATGCCTTTTGGAGGTATTCTACGTGGATATTACTCCTGAGTATGTCACATTACTCTTTTTAACATTAAAGTAAAACTCAAGCCCAATAACACCAATCTTCTTCTTTTTAAGCCCGTTAAAAGGTTGTTTTGATTGACACATTATCATGCATCGTCCAAGACTAACATTAACAACTGTTTTCATGAGTAATGGGTATTCCATCTTATTCAAAGCTATTTCCTAAAATTGAAGTTGAGTGCATGGAGAATAAAAATGATTGTTTTAATTGGAAATTATCAAAGTTACAACTTTGATACAACATGTCATGAGATAATAAAAATGGATTAGGTAAAATATATCACTAATTGTTTTATTAATTTAATTATTTAATAATTATTTTTTATTATAAATAATTTAAATGATAAAAGTTTGATCAAATTATTTATTATGTAAATTAGGATGCATATACGAGAAAATGACACGACACTACACTTTAATAATTTTTGTTTTTATTTTTAAAAAACAAGTTAAAAAAAATCGGATTACCTTGTATACTTTTTGATCTCCTGAGTTTCTATAGCATAATAATAATATAAAAAATATATATTCAAAAGTATAACGATAAAAAAATTTATATTTCCAGCCTCAAATATAACTCAAACTTATATGCATTTAAATATATATATATATATATTTAATTCATAAAAAAATTAAATTAAATTATTTACATATTTTAAAGTGTTAACTATTATTACCTTAACTTGTTACTTTTATTATTTATAAATTAAATAATAAAATTTATTTGAAATAATATTGTATAAATTAAGTATTTCAAAAATCAAACCTTTAATCTTAAATTTTATGTATCATAAGAAAGTTTTATACAATTTAATAACAATCTTAAGAAAAATAAAGTAATAAATTATTAATGTTTTAATATCTAAAATTATTATAAAGAATATTTAAAATTACATGATGTTATCTTTATTCTTTATGCAAAAACTTTTACTTTTTGAAATATTCAAATCAACTGTATGCCTCCATCTCATTGGTTTCTTTATGCAAAACCTTTTTATTATTGACATTTATCATAAAAGACAAAAAGTGTTTTTAAAATGTGATTTAATTTGCCGATTAGAGACGTATAAATGTGGATAAGTTTTTAATTGCATATAACACTACAAAACCAAATTAACTTAAATAACAGCATATATTTTATATAAAAAAATTATTTTTATGCTATTAAATTTTAAAATTACAATAAATATATCATTAAAATTTCACTTATTGCATTAATATTAATAATTTTTTAATATTATAAATATACCATCTAAATTAATAAGTTATAAATATTAACACAAATAACAAATTAAACAAATATGTTAAATTTTAATCTTAATTTCATAATTTATATTGACATTAATAATATATTTAAAACATTAAGAAAACTAAATGTAAATGATATATTTGTTATAATTTTAAGCTTTAACCGTGTAAAAATTTATTTATTAAAAAATAATACATTAATAATATTAAACAGATCAAAATTTAATACGTGTCTAACAAGCCAAACTTTAACATTAAAATGAGTTTAATTAGTCAAATTAAAATGTTAAATAAGACCTAATTGATCAGAGTTAAACTTAAAGCATCAAGTAATATATTTGAAATATAATTGCTATTTGTAATACAAATATATAAATTAAATTATATTATTTTTATAATTATAAATTTTAATAATTTATATAAATATTTTTTAAAATATTTCTTTTTTCTTTATTGAGAATTTCCTTTGTTACTACTTCCTACCTATAGATACAGGATTGGTACCTTAATGATAAATTTATATTTATTATATTTCATCTTATTAAATGTGTCAATATAATACCTTCATTTAAATATTAATATTTCTTTTATTTAAATTAAAAATTAAATTTGAAATTTTAACATATACTTAGCATGTGATTGACATAAAATTTAGGATAATTTAATATTTTGAGATTATTTATTTATTTTATTCCCTTGTATTCTTGAATCAATCTTTTTTTTTTTGTTTATTTTCCTTTCTACTTTTTACCCACCATACAATTATATTTCTCTCTTTATTTTCTAAAATATTTCAAAAAATATTTTTTTAATAAAAAACTATTTCATAAAAATTAAAAAAATTTTAATTTATAATTTATGATTAAATAATTAATTATGTGATTTATGATTAAAAAACATAAACCGTTACCAAATATGTTTGGTTGAAAAATTACTTGAAAATATCAAAAATATAGAATTAAAATTGTTATATTCATAATTTTTTGTCGCAGACATTAATCTCACCCTTGCCAGTTTTGCCTTGTTTAACTAATAAGAATATTCATACCTTCATGTCTCATATCAATGACAGATAAGAATAGATTTTCTCTCTAATAATTTTATGATTATTTGGAAACTGATGATCTTTAACTTTTTTTATTCTTTGATTTTTCTTAATTTATTTGACAGTAACGCTCTTTGCATTAAAAACTTTACCGGGGGCGATCCATGTGTAATTGCATTATTGATTTATAAATAGAGAAGGAGACATTTGTCAATGTTCTCTTCCATCGGAGAATTCTTGGAGATCAATAACAATTTCTTGTCTATAAGGTACAACTATTCAAACATAAAAAAAATGACAACAGATTTCAAAGACAAATTGGGAAAGATGGTTATGGTTTTGTTTTTAAGAAAAAAATTAAACAATTGTGACCTTTTCGTCGTCAAGATCCCAAGTAAATCAAAGTCTAATGGCTAAGATTTCAACAATGAGGCATCCACTATTGGAAGGATCCACCATGTTAGCGTGGTTCTACTAGTTGGTTTCTGTATCGAAGGATCAAAGTGTGCTCTTATCTCGTGTTCTTGTTCTTGTGTATGATTTAATGTCTAATGGATCTCTTGATAAATACATCTCTCCTAATTCTAATTCTAGGGAAGTAATAGTCAACTACTTAAGCTACAAGATAATGTTTGATATTTCACTTAGAGTGACATAAGGTATTGATTATCTTCATAGTGGATATCACATGCAAATTCTACACTTTGATATTAAGCCTCAAAATGTCTTTTAGATATAATTTTGATCCTAAGATTTCAGATTTTGGGTTAGTTAGATTATGCCCTTTAGAAACCATTAGCATTATGCTTATGACAACTGCAAGAGGAACCCTTGTATACATAGCACTATAATTGTTTTACAAAAATATTAAGGGGTTGTCTTTTAAAGCTGATGTTTATAGCTTTGGAAATTGTTAATGGAAATGGCAAGTAAAAGGAAAAACTTGAATGTAATCATAGAGCATTCAAATAAAATTTATTTTCCTTGTGGGTTTATGATCAACTTAGTAAAAGAAATGACATAGAATTAGGAGATGGTCACTGAAGAAAAATAAAAATTTGTAAAGAAGATGATTATAGTAATACTTTGGTGTATTCAATTGAAAATGAGTGATAGACCTTCAATGAACAAAATCATAAAAATGCTTAAAGGAAGATTTGAAAGCTTAAGCATTCCACCTAAGCTATTATTGTATCCTTCACCACATAATAACCCATCAGAGAATATATCTCATGCTTTAGAGAGTTCTTATACACTTTTAAAATTTGGCTCTTTTAAGATCAATTTAATTGAAAATGCAAATTAAAAGGCAATACTTTGAAGAAGTTAATTTTAGTAATTAATTTGTTAATTATATTA
This sequence comes from Hippophae rhamnoides, assembly GCA_033030585.1. NCBI lineage: Eukaryota > Viridiplantae > Streptophyta > Magnoliopsida > Rosales > Elaeagnaceae > Hippophae > Hippophae rhamnoides. Next base: position 54,730,588 of record CM065432.1, read on the forward strand.
GTTACCTACTACTACATGTTAAAACCTTTTGTATTATACAGTTTTATTATTCATTAATAAAAATTTAAAAATAAAATTTTTATTATATTATTCGTATTATTAATTTTCATTAAATCATTGAAAATGGTAAATAAAATTTCAAATCATCATTAAATGTATTATGGTACTTTTGAAATCAATTATAATGAATATAAATAAGAAATTAATTACGTTGTATAATTTGATGCAAGTAAGTTTCAAGAAAAAATCGAAGATTTTTATAATTCGTGTCTTTTTTTTTATTTGAAAGGTAATTGTAGATGGAAAGTTTGCTTGATTATCAGTGTGTTTATATTGTCCAAAGTTTGCCTTTAATTACAATTTTTATGGAGATTGCGATTCAAAAAAGTCATGATGAGTTGAGCAGATTCGACTGAAAATGTAGATACTCAAGCAAGCACAAGAAATCAATGTATTAGAATTATGGGCTGCACTTACAGTCTTAAAAGGATATGAAGCAATAAATAGCAAGATAATGTAATGATTATCCACACTTTAACCTGAGACGTTGCAAGATGATAGGAAAAGATGTGTTAACTGATTTTAAAAATTCATTTCTCAATCACTTAAGTTTTAATATTAAGTAAAATTTTATATAAAAGATGTGTTAACTGATTTTAAAAATTTAACCCAAAGTTAGTAATATTCATATTTATTCACATTAATATATCATATTTAAATAATATTAAACATTACTTCTAATACATACTCATTATACTCTTTGGAAGAAAAATGCTAACTCACCGTTTGCATGCTTTGTGTTTACCATTATCTGAACTTGCTAAAGGTAAATATACTTAGATTAATCATATATTTGAAAAAAAATCAAAAAATTAATATCCTTAAAATTCATATAATAATAGTACTATTTTTATTATTAAGAATTTAAAGATGCTATTTTAAGTAATTTTGTATCATATTTTTGCATTATTTATCTGATTTTAGAAAACGTAAATGTAAACTTAAATTTTTTTTTAAAAAAAATATAAATATTTGGTTTAATTACATAACATAATTTTTTTATATATAGATTTCATTTTTAACCTCGGAAACAATTAAATATATGTTGTTTCTTGCATTTCTACTCTTTAGTTTTTTTTTTTTTAAGTTCCACTTTTTAGTTTCTAATTACAGGTTGTTGAGGACATAAAAAAAATTAAAGAGGTTTATTTTTAATGAAACCGATAAAAAGCTAAAGAAGAAAAATGCAGTAAACTGATAGAATTGAGTTCATTCTTCATTTAACTTAAAGACATTTTCATGATTTCACAAGCAATGGTATAACTGAACAAATAACCATGAAAAATAGGATTGAAAATGGAAAGTTTGATGATATAAAATTATATTTTAGTTCTGACAAACAATTTAATTCGTCACTAACAATGCAATGTTAGTAGTGGTATATGTTATTCTACTTCCAGTAGTACTTATGCAAATAGGTAGCATGTATTAAAATTATTTTAAAAAATAAAAAAAATAAAAAACTTATTTTTTATATAAATTTATCACATGTTATAATATAAATGATACAGATGTAAAAGTATATATAAATTTATGTGATCAAAATATTTCTATTTAACGGTTGCATTGGTTTGTAATTCTCAAATTATCAATTTACTGCTTATCAATTTGCTTGCTTCTCACATATATAACCCTCATATTTTTCTTTGCTTTTCCACTATGAAGTCTCTGAAGGAATTATATTAGATGAGAACGCACATTATAGGCCCCAAAATATCTCAGCTGTGTTGACTGTTACGTTCAAATCCTAACGTCTACTGTATATTACCTCAAAGTATTTTCATAAACATAATAATGCTTAGGAATGAAGATGGGTGTTGGATTTGGGGCTATAAATAAAGCCCTCCTTCACCATTTGTAAACATCCCAAAATTTGTAAATCTTCCTCTCTTTTGTAAGGGTAATTGATTAGCTCAATTTTGCCCAATTAGTTGTAATTTTGAAGTTCATTCATTTGGAGATAGTGGAAGTGGTCAACGACGCCCGAGGACCTAGGTAACATTTATACCGAACCTCGTTAAATTTCTGGTGTTATTATTTTTCTGCTTTAATATTTCTGTTTCAATATCTGTTTTAGTTTATTTTAGCATTATATTTCCAATAGCATTATTTTGTCGGGTTAGTTTGAGTTCTATTCATTTAAATCATAAGTGAATAGTAACTACTTAGAATAGGGAAAATATACCCGATTTTCCCAACAATTGGTATCAGAGCCAAAGGTTTTCTACCTAGGCATTTGTTTGTATTCCGTTTGTTTGCTATTGGAATATAGTTGCTAGTTGTTGTAATTTGAAGAAATGGCGGAAGAAAAATTTCTTTCAAACAAAGGCCAATCATCCACGTCAAGCAGAACTATGGTGATGAACGCAAGGTTCGAGGTGGAGAAGTTTGATGGAACCGGTCATTTCGGCATGTGGCAAGGCGAAGTTCTAGATGCTCTGTTTCAACAAGGTCTAGACATTGCCATTGAAGAAGAGAAACCAGATGGAGCAGATGAAGTAGAGTGGAAAAATATCAACCGATTGGCATGTGGTACAATCCGTTCGTGTCTCTCAAGAGAACAAAAGTACACGTTCATGAAGGAGACATCCGCAAGTAAGTTGTGGAAGGCGTTGGAGAACAAGTTCATGAAGAAGAGTGGACAAAATCGGCTCTATTTGAAGAAGAAGTTGTTCCGGTTTGAATACCTTCCAGGTACTACAATAAACGACCACATTACTGCTTTTAATCAATTAGTAGCAGATTTGTTAAATATGGATGAAACTTTTAAAGATGAAGATTTAGCCTTGATGTTGTTAGCCTCCCTTCCTGATGAGTTTGATCATCTTATTACGAGCTTACTCATTGGGAAGGATAAAGTGTCTTTTGAGGAAGTTTGTACTGCTTTGTATAGTTATGAAATTAGAAAGAAAGATAAAAGAGAAAGCAGGAATGAAGCAGCAGAGGCATTGTCTGTAAGAGGACGTCCGCAAACACAACACAAAGGAAGGAGAGGTAGATCTCTATCAAAAGGAAGACTTGGTAAAGATGAATGTGCCTTTTGTCATGAGAAAGGCCATTGGAAGAAAAATTGTCCGAAGCTGCAAAAGAAAGGAAAAGCTGTACAATCTGATGCATGTGTAGCTGAAAGCAATTCAGATTCAGATTTTGCATTGGTTGGTTCGTCAACAACATCTCATCCTGGTGATTGGATTTTTGATTCAGCGTGTACTTTCCATATGTCTCCTAACAAAGAGTGGTTCTTTAACTTTGAAGAACTAGACGGTGGAGTTGTTTTCATGGGTAATGATTATCCATGCAAAGTTTTGGGAATCGGTACAATTCGTTTGAAGAATCAAGATGGTTCAACCAGGGTCTTGACAGATGTTCATTATGTTCCAGATATGAAGAAGAATCTCATTGCTGTGGGAGTCTTAGAATCAAAAGGCTTCACTGTGACCATACAAAATGGGGCATTGAAGGTTACTTCTGGAGCACTTGTGGCAATGAAAGGTGTTCGGAAGAATAACCTGTACTACTACCTTGGTAGTACGGTTATTGGGACAGCATCAGCAGCAGTTTCAGATGAAGAAAGAGATTTAGAAACTACCAAGTTGTGGCATATGCGTTTGGGACATGCTGGTGAAAAAGCTTTACAGATTCTAGTAAAGCAAGGCCTGTTAAAAGGTGCGAGAACCGGCAAGTTAGAATTCTGTGAGCATTGTGTATTGGGGAAGCAGAAAAGAGTAAGCTTTGGCACTGCTCTTCATAATACAAAGGGCATTTTGGATTACATCCATACTGATGTATGGGGGCCAACAAGAACTCCATCCATGAGTGGCAAACATTATTATGTCACTTTCGTTGATGACTTCTCCAGAAGAGTTTGGGTGTATCTCATGAAGAAAAAGGATGAAGTGTTGGGGATTTTTCTCAAGTGGAAGAAGATGATCGAGACTCAGACTGGTAAAAAGATCAAGCGTCTGAGGTCTGATAATGGCACTGAGTACACAAACGATCCATTTATGAAAGTTTGTGAAGAAGAAGGGATAGTGCGACACTTCACTATTCGAAAAACACCACAACAAAACGGAGTTGCGAGCACATATGAACCGGACTTTCTTTGGAGAAGGTTCGGTGTATGTTGTCAAATCTTTGGTTTAGGCAAGCAAGATTTGGCCGAGGCCGTGACATATGCATGTCATCTCGTCAACCGTCTACCATCGTCGCTCTTGAAGGCAAAACGCCTATGGAGGTATGGTCCGGAAAACCTGCTAGAGATTACGATTTCTTACATGTGTTTGGTTCAATTGCATACTACCATGTAAATGTAATCAAAGTTGGACCCAAGAGCCAAGAAAGCCATTTTTTGGGGATCCCTTCTCGGTTCTAAGGGATATCGACTATGGTGCCTTGAAACGAAAAAGATAGTCTTTAGCAGAGATGTTACCTTTGATGAATCTGCATTGTTGAGAAAGGTAACTAAGAAGATTGATGGCACTTTAGAAGAAAGGTGGAGCAAACTCCGAAACAAGTGGAGTTTGAAAGCAAAATTGTTAATCCAAGTTAGTGAAGATAAGACGAAGTTGATCCTCCATTGATGTAAGATGAATCGGATGAAGAGGTTTTAACCCAAGAACCTCCACAAAGAACAAGAAGAAACTGCAGCTTGATAGGCCACGACGACAAAATGTCAAGGTACCTGCCGATACAAGGATTTTGAAGACCTACCGCTCGCTTAAGAATACGGTGGCTCGTGCACTTTCAGTTGTGCATGATGATGTTCCTTCCATATATAAAGAAGCAATCAGAAGCCCTGAAGTTGAAAGATGGAAGGAAGCCATGGATGAAGAACTTTTGTCCCTTCAAAAGAATAAAACATGGAAGTTGACACAACTACCTAAAGGCAAGAAGGCAATTGGATGCAAATGGGTGTATGCAAAGAAAGATGGATTTCCTAACAAAGATGGTATTCGCTACAAGGCAAGGTTGGTGGCTAAGGGCTACGCTCAGAAGGAGGGAATCGATTATAATGAGGTATTTTCTCCAGTTGTAAAACATTCTTCCATTAGAATTTTGTTGGCCTTGGTAGCACAGTTCGATTTGGAACTAGTTCAACTTGATGTGAAAACCGCGTTTCTACACGGTGACTTAGAAGAGGAAATCTATATGTCTCAGCCAGAAGGGTTTATTGTTGCTGGTAAAGAGAATTGGGTTTGTAAGCTGAACAAATCATTGTATGGATTGAAGCAATCTCCAAGGCAGTGGTACAAACGATTTGATCAGTTTATGTTGCAACAAAAGTATACCAGAAGCACACACGATCATTGTGTGTATTTTCGCAAGCTACAAAATGAGTCTTTCCTCTATCTCCTATTATACGTCGATGATATGTTGATTGCATCGAAGAGCCAAGCAGAAATTGAAAAGTTGAAGGCTCAACTAAGTCAGGAGTTCGAGATGAAAGATTTGGGAGAAGCCAAGAAGATTCTCGGTATGGAGATAAGCAGAGACAGGAAGAAGGGGAAGGTTAGTTTGACCCAGAGTCAATATTTGAAGCGGATACTACAACGTTTTGGTATGAATGAACAGACAAAACCTGTAAGTACTCCGCTAGTTCCTCAATTTAAGCTTAGTGCTCAATTATCTCCTCAGAATGATGCAGAACGAGAATATATGGCAAAAGTACCATATGCAAATGCAGTTGGTAGCTTGATGTATGCAATGGTGTGTACAAGACCTGACATTTCACATGCGGTTGGTGTTGTAAGCAGGTACATGCATGATCCTGGTAAAGGACATTGGTTGGCTGTGAAATGGATTCTACGGTATATTATAAATACTGTAAATGTTGGTTTAGTATTTCAGCAGGATAATACCATTGGTCAATGTGCAATCGGATATTGTGATTCTGACTATGCAGGAGATTTAGATAAGCGTCGGTCAACTACCGGTTATGTGTTTACTCTTGCTAGAGCACCAGTCAGTTGGAAGTCTACCTTGCAGTCCACAGTTGCTTTGTCTACTACAGAGGCAGAGTATATGGCAGTTACAGAGGCTGTGAAGGAAGCTATTTGGTTACGAGGTTTGCTTGAAGACTTGGGAGTTGGTCAAAAACATATCAAGGTGTTTTGTGATAGTCGAAAGTGCTATTCATTTAGCAAAGAACCAAGTCTACCACGCACATACAAAGCACATTGACGTTCGTTATCATTTCGTGCGAGAGATTATTGAAGAAGGTGGAGTACTAGTTCGGTAAGATTAGTACGACGAGAGAATCCTGGCAGATATGATGACCAAGGTGGTAAATAAAGAATCAAGTTCAAACATTGTCTGGACTTGATTAACATCCTACAAATCTGAATTGGCGTTGGCGTCGTTGATCTAGCAATTGAAGAAATCATTTAAAACCACTAAGTCGCTAAGGTGGAGATTTGTTATATATTGCTCCTTAGTGAGAAAATTAGAAAAGTCCCACATTGGTTAGGAATGAAGATGGGTGTTGGATTTGGGGCTATAAATAAAGCCCTCCTTCACCATTTGTAAACATCCCAAAATTTGTAAATCTTCCTCTTTTGTAAGGGTAATTGATTAGCTCAATTTTGCCCAATTAGTTGTAATTTTGAAGTTCATTCATTTGGAGATAGTGGAAGTGGTCAACGACGCCCGAGGACCTAGGTAACATTTATACCGAACCTCGTTAAATTTCTGGTGTTATTATTTTTCTGCTTTAATATTTCTGTTTCAATATCTGTTTTAGTTTATTTTAGCATTATATTTTCAATAGCATTATTTTGTCGGGTTAGTTTGAGTTCTATTCATTTAAATCATAAGTGAATAGTAACTACTTAGAATAGGGAAAATATACCCGATTTTCCCAACAATATGTGTACAGAATGGAGGGAGGTTGAACATGAAATTTTATTTATGAAAAAATTTATGATAATCAATTGATACATGACTCCTTAATTATACAAATATAAACCAATCTTATTTTACATTGTCCTCTCATAATTCATCAGAACTAAGAAACCTTTAAATTAAACTCGACCTGTAAATACCTATCAAAATCTCTATTTAATGCATATTGTTATAAATGGACATGCATATTGTTCCCACAGTCCAAACCAACTTGTAACTCTATATTGAATTATTGATATTATCATATATAGATATATATTGAAAAAATTTATTTATAATAAATTTGTTATAAAAATTAATTGATATAATATAATATTATTTTTAAGTATAATTAAACTTACACGTTCAAATAAAAATTAAACTTACACGTTCAAATAAAAATTATCTTATTAACTCACTGTGTATAATAATTACCCCATACTAGTTTTTGGACGTGTATCTAGCTCAAATTTTGGTAAGTATATAATACTATTAATTATCGAGTAATAATTATTATTATTTTAAAATTATTTATTTAAAAAATATTAATTAAATAAATTTATATATTATTATGTTATATTTAACTTATTTATTAAATAAAGTTATACAATTATTGTTAATATTGTGGTAAATCACTCATGGTTATATTATATTTGGATTCTATTTTTCATAAAATAGTTACTTTATATATTTATTTATCACTAAATTAAGAAATTAATTAAATATTTATTTTGAGAATATTTATGTAAACTACTTTATAAAATATTTTAACATTAATTTCTCAATACTTAGTTATTAAATAAACTTATACAATTATTATAAATATTGTGATAAATCACTAATGTTTATATTGTATTTGAATTTTATTGCTTATAAAATAGTTACTCTTATATATTTATTCATGGCTAAAGTAACAAATTAATTAACTATTTGTTTTAATAGTATTTATACAAATCACCTTATAAAAAATTATAAAATAAATTTTTTAATTATAATAAAAATAAATTAAAATTTTATATTTAAATAAGTAATTTTTTATTTTATAAAATAAAATAAAAACATTTAAATAATAATAATTATCGATAAAAATTTGATTTTTTTTTTCAAAAATATCCACAATTGATAAAGAGTATACTGAGAATAATTATTGTAAGATCAAAATTGTGATTAACCAAAATAACTCAACATATCTTTTTTAATTTTTACTAAAAGAGAATTTACAAATGTTAAATTTATTCAAATATAATCAATTATTTTAAGAGTATTTTACTTTTTTCTTTTAATTTTTCCTATTAATAGATAATTAATATATATAATAAATTATTTTTTACACTAAATATAATTTAGAAAATAAATTAAATAAAAGTAATTTATAGTTAATATATGAAAAATATATTGATAATTATAATAAACTTCATCAATTAAAATATAATATTATTTATAAAATTAAAAAATCACTTCTATCTAAAATTATAAATTTATTTTTTTATAATAATTATAAGATTATAAAAAATAATGAAATATAGCACCCAATCTTGACTAAATATATTTTGCTCATTTGTTTTTATTAGTTGACTCTTAGATTTTATAAAGGACATACATACTTATGCCAAAACATAAGTATACATATTGTACATAAGTATTTTTTATTTTTTTTATTTTTTCAATTGTGATTATAAATAATAATATTTATTATAAAATTATTAATTTAAAATTTAAGAGAAAGTAAGGTTTGGTCTTTTTTTTATAAATATCATAAGAGATATTTCCTAAAAGTTTATCATTTGTAACATTGAATGATCAAGAGTTCTAATGTAAACTTTAGTACATTTAATTCATGTTTAGTTTTAACAATAAAAATATAATGAGAATAATAATATAAATTTAATTTAATAAATATAATAGTACTATTACAATGTTAATTTATTTGAATAGTAAAATTAAAATAAATGATATAATTATTAGAATTTGTGTAAACTTAATCATGCCAAATTTAAGCTATTAAAAGAATAACAAATAATTATTTTATATCACCCCATCTCTATGTTATTTCCTATTATAATTAATTAGAGGGCAATATGTATCAAATTATGTTGATGTTGCAAGGGAGAAAGAAAAATTTCGTGAATGCTTGTAATTTAGAAAGAAAAAGGAGAACCAAGTCTTTAAGATATTTGTTTCACATCAATATTGGTTAATAGAATGAGAAACACACGAAAAGTATGCCCACTGAGACAAACTAGTCATATTGAAAATGACGAAGACATAAAACTAACATTTTAGAAAGCAAAAAAAGAGATGAAAAATATTTAATAATTTTTAACAAACGTGGGAATGTAATTATTCATATTATTTATTTACACAAATAACTAATTTATTACAATTATTTTTAAGTTGGGTCTAATTAATCTCACAACTTAAAAAAATCTAAATTATAACTTTTTGTTTCTATTAAAATGTATTTTTAATAAAAATATATTGGTTCGGTATTTCGATTTTGAAAAATAAAAATTCCTAACAGATTATATATCAATTTTTAAAATTTTAAGACACACACCAAATCAAATAACCTATATAAAATATTATATATTCGATTTAATCTTAAATTATACTGTATATCCTTTTTTTCAAAAAAAAAAATGATAGGTCATAGTGCATACGAGTGAGATGAAAGATATATCACATAAATGAGAAATTATACATCAATTATGAACAATTATTAATATAATAATTTAGAATAATAAAATTAAAAATAAATACACTATTTTTTTAATAAATACATCTCTCTTAGTTATAAGGAGGTAATAGTCAACTCCGTAAGCTATAAGATAATGTTTGATATTTTACTTAGACTGACATCAGTTAATGATTATCTTCATAGTGGATGTCATATGTAAATTCTACATTTTGATATTAAGCCTTACAATATTCTTTTAAATGACAATTTTGTTCCTAAAATTTTAGATTTTAGGTTAGTTAGATTATGTCCTTTAGAAACTAGCATTGTGTCTATGATAGTTGCAAGAGTAACCCTTGGATACATAACACCAAAATTTTTTTACAAAAATATTAGGAGTGTGTCCTTTAAAGATGATGTTTATAACTTTGGAAAATTGTTAATGGAAATGAAAAGTAAAAGAAAAAACTTGAATGTAACCACAAAGCATTCAAGCAAAATTTATTTTCCTTTATGGGTTTATGATCAACTTCGTGAAGGAAATAACATAGAATTAGGAGATGATGTTACCGAAGAAGAATAAAAACTTATAAAAAAGATGATTATAGTGGCAATTTGGTATATAATATGGAAACCGAGTGATAGATATTCAATGAAAAAATTCATAGAGATGCTTGAAGTAAGATTTAAAAGCCTAAACATTCCACTCAAGCTATTATTGTATCATTCACAACAAAACAACCCATCAAAGAATGTTGAGAATATATCTCATACTTTAAAAAGTTGTTCCACATTTTGGAGTTTGACTCTTTGAATGAAAATGAAAATTAAAAGGCAATAACCGTGAAGAAGTTCATTTTTGCAATATGCAAGAGCAATGTTTCAATTAATTCATCATTAATTAAATTAGTTACACACTACTACATGTAACAACTTTTTGTAATATTGCAATTTTACTAGTCATTAATAAATATTTAGAAATGAAACTTGTATTATTAATTTTCATTAGAGCACTAAAAATAATTCGTAAAATTTCAAAGCATAATTTAATGTCTTATGGTCCTTTGGAAAGCAATTATAATAAATATAAACAAGAAATAGTTTCAAACTAAACCTAAAAATCCTAATCATGTTTGTGAAAAAATGACAAAATTCTTCTCATTTTCATTCATAGCTTTAATTAGAGTCAAGTAAAGTAGATGACAAAATTCTTCTCATTTTCATCCATACATTTTAGCTTTAATTAGAGCCAAGTAGATGAACACTATAAGGTAGCATTTATATGTATCAAATGAGTTAAGTTGGTCTAACATTCATAGGTTAAGTTTACCTTAAATAAAGTATAATAGTTTAATTCGTCTCATCTAAATTTTATATAAGTTAGGTTCACCTCGAATCAGTTCAATTTACTTTTAAATGAGTTAAATTAAGTAATTTATGAACTTATCCATTTACCCTTTTAAAAATAAAATAAAAAATATATATTTTTTAAATTGAATATTAGAATAAATATTATATTTTAATTACATTTCTTGTAAAAAAATAAAAAATAATATTTTTTAACTACATTTTTTCATAATGATATTATTATAATTATAAGAATTATATCATTAACAAATATATTTTTGTTAATGGGACTCACAAGTTGTTCATGAGTTATGTGAGTTAGTTTATTTGAACTCATAAATTAGGTTTTTTCCATTCATCTAATTGTATCAATCTTAAATGAGTTGCATATAACTACTTTATTAGTATCAAGCAAGCTTAAGTGAATCTATTTTGCTCAATTTTTCTTATTTGACTCTTGACTTTATAAAACAATAACAAAAGACATTTCAATTTACCTCTATAGAGAAATTATTCATTGTAATTAGATTAAGTGATGATATGATACTTTAGGCAAAAAACAAATTTAAGATTAGTGTTTTTTTTTGTTTTTTGAAAAACACAAATGTTCAATATTTGATAAAGAGAAAAAACAATATGATTAATTGAAAATATACTCCATAAAACTAAATAACACATCCATTTTGATGTTATATGTCTTATATTAATTAGAAGGTTCACATATCTATTAAATTATGTTGATGTAACAAAATAGAAAGAACAATTTTGTGGAAGCTTGTAATTTATAAAAACAGAAAAAAGAGAACCGAGTCTTTAGAATATTTAATCACATAAAAGATTAATAGAATGTAAACCACAAGAAAATATGCCTAGTATAATAAGACAAACTAGTCATAGAAAAAAATGAAGTCTAATTTTAAGAATCATGTGGTAGCAAGAGAAAATTTGTTTTATTCATAATTAGTCATCGCCGAGTCTTTTAGCAAGAGACAAGGTTGTGAATTTGCGTCCCTTCTTTTTAGAAATATCAGATGAACAACTTCGTGGAAGCTTGTATTTTACAAGGGAAAAGGCAGAATCCACACTTTGGGATCATATCTTTGAACTTTCTTTCTTGCATTTATATTAGAAGAGTAGCTTCATCCAAGTTAAAAATTTGAAAAAATGAATGACCAAGGCTTCTAAAGTAAAACTCTAATTTTTGTGTTTCTTGCATTTTCAATTGACTCACTATATCAACTTTTAACAACTGCACAAACCTTGAAGCTCTAGCCGGACGGGTTAAAACAATTGCTACATAATAGGCAGGAGTTTTCACAAAGTCTTTTTAAATATTATATTATATTTAATAAAATTTTTTAACAAAATTTTAAATATTTTATTTAATAAATTAAATATATTTTATGTACAACATTGAAATAATGTGTTTTGATCCTTTACATTGCTAAAATAAATTAAAAGTTAAAATTAGATAATGAAATAATTTGCAATTTTATTATAGATTCCTTCATATATTAAGAAAAAATATGTGACTGTCTTAATATTAATACATAGTGGTTTCAAATTAACAGCTTAACTTATTGAGTAGATGAGTTCAAAATATTTAACTTATTTAACTTATGAGTTAGTTCACCTAGTTTATCATGGCTTGTAAGTTCATAAAAAAAATTAACAAATATATTTTTACTTTCTCTTGTTCTAAAAAAATATAATATTTATTATACTAATATTTTTGTTTTTAAATAAAATTGTAAATATTTTTATTTTTATTTTTAACGTAACTGATTTAAAGGCGAGCTAAGATAAGCTTAACTCATAACATTTAGATGAGTTGTAGCTTAACAACTCGGCTAAGCTATGCTCAACTTAACTGATTAAAAGTGGGTTAAGATAAGCTTAGCTCATAACATTTAGATGAGTTGTAGCTTAGCAATTGGGCTAAGCTAAGCTACAGCTCATAACATTTACGTGGATCTTTAGAAAATCACCCAAATTTTTGCTTGAGTTCTATAATAAAACCTATGTAAATTCCTGTGAGCTTTAAAATGTCATGTATAATTTCCATACAATTAATTATATATACATATCAATATGCAAATTCAATACAATTTCAGCAATCATCAACAATCAAATTATGGTATAAATTACTTGAAAGGTATTATGACTAAAAATTTAAAAGATATAAAGAAATTCAAAAGCAAATTTCAAAGAATGTGTACAAAGTGCATACATAGTTCCACGATGTAAACTAATCACATATCTTCATTATATTTGTTTTATTATATAACTCATATTATTAATTTTTCATTAAAGCATTAATAAAAGTTAGCATAATTTTCAAAGTAACATTAAATGTCTCATGGTCCATTTAAAAGCAATTACCGTGAATATAAACAAGAAATAATTCCAAACTAAACCTAAGAATCCTAAAAAGTTCTTTGAAAAAAAGGCAAAATTCTTCTCATCCTTGTCTATGTATTTTAACTTTAATTAATTAGTGTCAAGGAAGGTAGATGAACATTACAAGGTAGTACCTAGAAATGTCAAATAAGTTAAGTTGATTCAAATTTCATAGGTTCAACTCACTTTATTAGGTGAACCATGGTTTAACTCGTCTCATCTAAATTTTATTTAAGTCAAACTCAACTCGGCTCAACTTACTTTTAAATGAATTAAATTGAGTACCTTATAAGGTGGTAGATTTATTCTTTTTTAAAAAAATTAAAAAATATATATAATATTGTTTGAAAACAAAAATGTTAGAATAAATATAATTTTTTATTATATTTTTGTAGAAAAAAAAGAAATAGTATCTTTCAATTATGATTTTCCATAATAATATTATTGTAATTATGAAAATGATATCATTAAATAATACATTTTGTTAGATGAATTCTCAAGTTGCTCATGCTTTAGGTAAACTAGTTTATTTGAGAGGTGAATTGGATTTTTTCAACTCAACTTAATGTATCAATAATGTAAATCCTATAGTCTTTGGTGTCTTTGTTGGCTTCCTTTGTGCAAAACACAAAATTTATTTATTTGTATTTTTGTTTTTTTTGTGTAAGGTTGATATTGTTGATTAGTAATTGATACACATATGCAATTAGTTAGGTAGACTGTGATTGAAAGTATGTTATCCACACATCACATGATTGGTTTCTTAGTATGCATATTAGGTTGAGTGGTCATTTTTTCTTCGCTTCAGGTGCAAGTATTTATGAAAATTACTTGGTGATTTTTGGATCGAAAATATGAGATTTTTGTGCAACTCGACAAGGTCTTTGCATAACCCATTGTTGGACCTATCACTAAACCCCAACAAGGTGGCACACATTTTGGTTTTTGGCTATAAACACCTCATCTTTAATGTTTTTGATAGATAGAAAAATCATAGAGAAGCTTTACCAATTTTTTTCCAGAAATTATAATTCTATATTCACTAATGATCTTGAGCGTATTTTAGGGATTGTGATACATTTTCAATAAGAGTGAAATAGAATTTTTAGACTTAGAGTGGCTAAGACTATTCTACTGGGTGGTTTAGACAATATTGTTCTTTTAGGATTGTCAAGTGTTCCCAAAATAATGATCGTAAATGTTCATGGTTTAGTGAATTTCCCAAGATGATTGTTCTTTATTGTTCATATTACTTATCTCTAGTCATTGATCACACTATATTGAGTGGTGCTAACTTTGCAGGAAAGATGAGTTCGTGTGTTGAAATATGTCATTGTAAAGGCAACAAGCAAGGGCAACAATAGATAGTTAGGATAGAAGTTCTGATTGATAGTAGCAATTAAAATGAATATAAACCAGAAATAATTTCCAAAAGAACCTAAAATTCCTAATAAGTTTTGTGAAAAAAATGGGAAAATTCTTCTCATTCTTATCTATGCATTTGAGCTTTAATTAGTGTCAAGTAAGGTAGATGATCAGGAAAAGGTATCAGTTAAATGTGTCAAATGAGTTGAGTTGGACCAACATGCATAGGTTCAACTCACTTTAGGTGAACTATAGCTCAACTCATCTTATCTAAATTTTACATAAGTAGAGTTCAACTCAACTATACTCAGCTCACTTTTAAATGAGTTAAAATAACTTAGTAACAAATATATTTACCCTTTTAAATAATAAAACAAAAAATAAAAATATATTTATAATTTTGTTTCAAAATAAAAATGTTAAAATAAATATTATCTTTTAATTACATTTTTGTAAAAAAATAATAACTTTTAATTGCAATTTTTCATACTGATATTATTATAATAGTAAAAATTATATCTTTGACAAAGATATTTTACTAAATGAACTCCCCTTGAGTTAGGTGAGCTATTTTATTTGAGCTCAAGAGCTAGGTGAATTGGGTATTTTAAACTCAACTCATTATATCAACATTAAATGAGTCGTGCAAACTTGCTCATTTGACAATCTATTTTGCTCAATTTTTTCAGTTGACTCTTAACTTTATAAGCAAGAGAAAAATACATTTCAATTTATCTCTATATAGAAATTATTTATTGAAATTAGAATAAGCGGTGATATGGTATTAATTGATATAAAATATACTATAAAATAATGAATAAAACATTTATTTCTATGTTATATGCATAACTATTAATTAGAATGTCAACATATCTATGGTGAAAACTGGTAATTGATAAAGAAAAAGGGGAATAAAATCTTTTAGGATATTTGATGCACATCAATGATAAATATAATGGAAACTGTAAGAAAAGTATGCCAGCTATACCAAGACAAACTAGTCATAAAGAACGATGAAAACTGAGAAAACTAACTATTTGTAGATGAAGATTCAGAAAACTAACACTCAGGAAAAAAATTGTCTTTAATTTTCAACACCATTGCTTAAAGGTGCAACTATTTGTAGATTTCTATCTCAATGATTATTGATATGTTAGAAGAGAAAGCAAAGTTTGGTCTCTTTTTTGTATAAATATCATAAGAAATGTCCTTAAAAATTTATAATTTGTAACGTTGAACGATGGAAAGTTCTAATGTAAACTTCACTACATTTAAGTCATGTTTAGTTTTAACAATAAAAATATAATGAGAATAAAAATAATAAAAATAATTAATTTAATAAAAATAATAATACTATTATAATAATAATTAATTTAAATAGTGAAATTAAAATAAATGATATAATTGTTAGAATTTTTTGTAAACTTAATCCTGTAAAAAATTTAAGCTATTAAAAGGATAGAAAATAATTATTTTATACCACAGCATCTCTATGTTATGTGATATTATTATTAATTAAAATGCCATATGTATCAAATTAGGTTGATGTTGGAAGGGAGAAAGAAATTTTTCGTGAATGCTTGTAATTTAGAAAGAAATAGGAGAACCAAGTCTTTAAGATATTCGTTTCACATCAATATTGGTTAATAGAATGAGAGCCACATGAAAAGTATGCCCAATGAGACAAACTAGTCATATTGAAAATGACGAAGATATATAACTAACATTTTAGAAAAAAACAAAATGAAATATTTAATAATTTTTAACAAATGTGGGGATGTAATTAGTCATATTATTTATTTACATAAATAAGTAGTTTAGTAAAATTATTTTTAAGTTAGGTATAATTGATTTCGTAACTTAAAAAATCTAAATTATAATTTTTTGTTTCTATTAAAATGTATTTTTAATAAAAATATATTGGTTCAATTTTTTTCGATTTTGAAAAATAAAAATTCCTAGCAGATTATACATCAATTTTTTAAATTTTAAGACTTATACTAAATCAAATAACCTATATAAAATAATATATATTCGATTTAGTCTTAAATTGTAGTGTGTATCTTCTTTTCAAAAATTTCGATAGATCGTTGTCCATATAAGTAAGATGAAAGATATATCACTTAAATGAGAAATTATACATCAATTTTGAACAATTATTAATGTAATAATTTAGATCAATAAAATGAAAATTTAAATACACTATTTTTTATTAAAAACATAATTACCTGCTATTTTTTAAAAATAAAAATCAATAATATAAATAATAAAAAATATCATATTACTTATTCCAAAGTCAATCTTTAGTTCTTTCACACTTAAACCTCATTGCAATATGATTTCTTGAAATCTTTTAATACAGTAGGACCAAACTATCAATTTGTTTTTGGCCATATTGAGTAGAAGTATTTTTATTTGTATATAATGGAAGCACACATATCAGTATGCTAATTTTGTATTTGTTTTAAACATAAATTTTGATATTAAATGTAAAATTCATAAATATTAGTGAATTATGTAATTTATTTTTAAATATACAATAATAATGCAATTTTAATAAAAATATGTAAAGTTTTTCTTTTGAGTAAAGGTGTCGAAAAGATCTAGTTTGGTCGACAAAGTATGATCTATTCCATTAATTAAAATATTGTATTGGCCTATGTCATGTTAGCTAGCGGGGCGTGTCATGCATATACTCTTAACGCTTAGCACATTTAGTTTACTATTTTAAAATTTTGCTATTATTTGGAGTGAAACTCCCACCACACATGTATCAATATTAACTTTATCTACAAAGTTATACCTATATTTTATAATATATATTTCCTACTAATTCATGTAAAATTTAACTTTGAACTAATGTGTAAACTTTGTTCGATCGCTTATGGGTAGCAAACCACGAGTTGCATTATATTGCTTTTTCTGTCTCGCATGTCATACCAACTCATTTTGGGATGTCATACCAACTCTTTTTGGGATGTCAACTGAACAAAGAGACTATCCTCGTCACTAATTTGAATAATTGTAGAATGGAATGAGAATTCTTCATAGAAGTTTTGGATTTTTTTACGGGATCAAATTCCAACTAACTAAAAAATTTAATATCAATTATATATTAAATAGTTAAAATTAACATAAAGTTTCAATTGTATATGTTTATTATGAAATTAAATATAATAAACTTAAAATTTTGAATACAAAGTCACAATTATACTTAATTTTTTTATTTTAATAATCATTAAAATAATTATTATTTTATACATATGATATAATATTTTTATAATTAAAATATTAATTTAACGATAAAAATAATATTTTTTAATAAAATTATTAAATTTAATTATAAGCTTATGTAAATATATAATACATTTTTAAAGAAAATTAAAAAAAAATAAAGATTGAGGAATGATCGAAAAAAAAGTGATTAAATATAAAATATCAAATAGAAAAATAAAAAGAGCACAATATTAACATATATGTTTGAATTGTTATCGTGATTTATATAAGATTTAAATGTAAGACTCACCGACCTTTTTAAAGTTTTGAATCATAATTATTACTGTTTGATCAATTAAGAGAGAGAGAGAAGGGAAAACAGTTGTAAAAGTTCTGTAGATTAATTAGACTTAAAAGTGACAATTAATTTATGAGAATAAAAAAGATAATGTTATGTTTTTTTGTTAATTAAAAAATATTGTTACGTTGTTGTTACAAAAGATATTATATAAAAATTTTAAAGAAACTTATAACAAAAAATTATTATTTTAACATATGATTAAAATATTATTATCTACAAGATAAATATAGAATGAAATATTAAGGTGTTGAAATTATCACTAAAATAATAAATTTAATATTTATTAATAAAATTATGTGTAGATCAACTGATAAATTTAATTAAAAAATACTTAAATTTTAATTTATTTTTATTTAATCAACAATTTTCTTAAAAATAAAGTGATATAAATGTTATGTCAATACTATAAAATTAAACAATCTAACCTATATAAATTCATTACTCTCCTCAAATATTACTATCCGAAAATGATGTGATGGTTAAAGAATAAAATGTACTACGTAGTTACCTACCTAACCATCGTGTTATGCTGAATAAGTTCAAAAAAATTCAACATAGCACTAGTAAGATTTGATTTTTTTTACCTACAGTAATTCTTAGACTTAGCCAGTAAAGGTAAAAAAAATCTATTGAAGATCTATAAAACTTTGCTAACTTCATGACCATATCATTAATATAACTGAACGAGAAAGCTTTTTTTTTTATTTATTAAATTCAATTAAGATCCAGTCTTTGAAGTTATTGAGTTGTTGTTAATTAAATAAACTATGAGAATTCTAAATATTAAATGAGAAAATATGTCATCTGATGTTTAAGCCAGAATATATGACAAACCAGCTTATATTGACGGTTGTGTTTATTATAAAGAAGATAATAAAAGAAAGAAAGAAAGAAAGATAGGTGAACCCTATTCGTCCACCTTGCAAATTGGTATTAAGAAACAATATGTTAAGGTGTTATTCTAAGTTTTTTTCCCTTTCTCAAACTCAAAGCTTAAAGTAAATAATAAGTTTACACTATATCACCAATTGAAATGTAAATTAAAAAAATTAGGTACACCATTATTTTTCTATGTCAAATGTGTAAATTTTTTCTTGCTATGTGTTAAGTCGAGAATGTCAAAAATTCAAGCTACAGATTCCATTTTAAACCGTACGTATCTTGGTAATAGCGACCTTAAAATCCAATTCTCTTGAGTCTTATTCGTTTTTTTTCTTCTCAATGCAGTGTGTTATTGCTAATGTAAATGGAAAATGTTAAATTTATAATATAATATTATTATTTAATATATATGATTAAAATATCATTATTTTGGAATAAAATAAAGATATAATAACACATTAAAATATTAGTATTGTTGTTTAATGAATAAAATAATTATTAAAATAATAACTCTAATTATATGATACGTTTAATTAAAACAAATGTTAGAATATTAATTTTATCCTTAGTAGATTATTTTTTAAAAACAATTTGATAAAAAAATATTATTTTTTAAAGTATAAGAATAAACCAAACAAATAACTTAACCTAATAAAGTAACATTTATATTAAACAATTAAATTTACGTAACAACTTGCCATAAGTCTTTAAAAGTTATATAAGTTACTTTACTGATTTAGCAATTACCAAAGGTCCTAGTTTAGTTTGTACCCTTTTTACATAAGGTAATTGGCAAGTGCAAAGAAAGTAATTGGGAAAAAAGAGAGTAATGTAGTAGAGACATTGAAATAAATATATACACAATCTTACAACAACAAAAAAAGAAAAATAGTAATTTGTTTTTGCTAATTAATTATTGTAATTAATTATTGTAATTTTGCTAATTAATTATTGTAATTTTGATTTTATTGCTATTTAAGTTACAAAAGACATTTGAAAAAGAAGAAGTTACAAATGACTTCATTTTTTATTTTTTACTTTTTTGAACAAAAGTCTGTGTGAAAGCAAATCTTTTGAGTAGGATAAACCCACTAAAAGCCCACACCAACATATTTAATTTGTTTTAAGAGTATAGTTTATATTATTAATAACAATAAAGTGAAATAGCTATCAAATATGAAAGAAAAATCTTACGAAGAATATGAAGTTGGCAATAAAGTCACGACTCGTGAGTAAAAAGGATCAAAGAATTTAAACCTACAAATATTAGTTACAATCACAAATGGTAGTTGTAATCATAAATCTTAGATGCAATTACAAATAGTAGATGCAATCATATTTAACAAATACATCTAACATTAATAGGTAATTTTACCTATAAATAGTTAATGTCTTTACCTTAAAGATACATCAACACACCAAAACAAGAAGAGAAGCAAAGTCAAAGGAATAATTTCTTTTGAAGAAAAATAGTGTTATGTGTAAGAAAGTGGGAGAGAATATTTTAGAAAAATATTGGGATTTTTTCTAAAAGGGGAGTGACAAAATAGTGAGTTTGGGAAACACTTGTGTAACACTATTTTGAGTTTATCTCAATTTGTTTTATTGCCTTTCACTTTGTACCCATTAATTTTATTAGTGGAAGAAATATTTTTTAGAGTTTATCCCGTGGACTTAGCCCAAATTAAAGGGTGAATTACGTTAAATTTTCGATGTCATTATTCTACTCTGTTGAAATTATTTTATTTTTTACCTGTTGTACCCAACAACTGGTATCAGAGCTGGTCTGGTAAAATTCTTAATATGCTCTGTGGTTGCAGCATAAATTGATCTGCTACATCAGAAAAGATTTTATTAGATCCAGGGCGTATTTATTTACAGAAAAAAAAAACACTGGAAAAAAATGTCAAACCAAAAGGTAGATATTGAGAAATTTAATGGCAATAATAATTTCTCTTTATGGAAAAAGAGGATGAAGAATATTCTCGTTCAGTAGAAGGTCCATAAGGCGTTGTTGGGAAAAGAAAAGAAGGTAGTAACCCTCACCGAGGAACAATGGGAAGAAATAGATGAGGGCAGCTAATACAATCTGTCTAAATCTCTCAAATAGTGTCTTGCAAAATATTGAATCAAAAAATTGCAAGACTACTAAAGAAACATCAGAGACTCTAGAAAACATGTACATGTCAAAAAACCTTGCTAATAAATTTTATTTATGGAAGAACTATATCAGATGAGGAAGGAAGATAATGTGAGCATGATGTAGCATGTTAGCGATTTCAACAGCAAGCTTTCTCACTTAGCAAGATTTAATGTGAGTTTCGACAATGAAGAGAAAGATGTAATGTTGGCATCACTACCCTCGTCATATAATCATATCACAACAACTCTGAATTATGCAAAAGACAAGATGGAGTTTGAAGTTATTGTAGAAACCCTATTCTCATATGAGAAACAAAACAAGGAAAGAGATTCAGCATAAGCCACTTATCACAAAGTCTAGAGGAAAGAGACTGTACAAAGAACAAAAACCCAGAAGCAAGAGCAGAGGCAAATCAAACAAATTTGCTAATGTTGAATGCCATCACTGCAAGAAGAAGGGTCACATTAAGAAATTTTGCCGAGTGTTCAAGAAGTAACAAGAAATGAACAAAGGCAAAGTAATGAAGAAAAACGGCAATAGTGATGATGAGCAAACAAATATTATAGACGAGTTCAATATCGTTTATGATGAAGATTTTGTCAATCTTGCATCACACGAGACCAACTGGTTGATTGATAGTGGTGTTACAGTTCACGCTATATCGTGTAGAGAATTTTTCTCATCATACACACCTGAAAGTTTTGGTGTTGTTAGAATGGGAAATGAAGGTCTGTCAAAGGTAGTAGGCAGAGGAGATGTTTGCTTGGAAATAGAGAATGAAACCAGACTATTTCTGAAGGATGTTAGACATATTCCACATATATGCCTGAATTTGTGCTTTGTGCGTAAACTTGCAAATGAAGGATGTTGTAGCTCCTTCATTTATGACAAATGGAAACTTACAAAAGGCTCCTTAGTAGTGGCTAGAGGTGAGCAATATACAACTCTGTATATAATGCAAGCGAAGCTCTCCACCAACACATTAAATGTTATAGAGAAAGACAGTGCAGCTGAGTTATAGCATAAGAGACTTAGTAACATGGGTGAAAAAGGTTTTACAATTCTAGTAAAAAAGAAGATACTACCCGGAATAGATGAAGTGCATTTGTAGAAATGTGTTCATTGTCTAGTAGGAAAGCAAACCAGAGTTCCTTTCAAGGATTTCCCTCCTTCTAGAATAAATAATATTTTAGATCCGATTCATTCAAATTTGTGTGGACTAATGCCAAAGTAACTTGGTGGTGCTCAATACTTTGTGACTTTCATTGATGATTATTCAAGGAAGACGTGGGTATATCTTCTAAAGATAAAAGATCAGGTGCTAGATGTCTTCAAAGAATTTCATGCCTCAGTTGAGAGAAAGACTGGAAAGAAGCTAAAATGCATCCAGATAGACAATGGTGGAGAATACATAGGACCTTTCCATGCTTATTACAAAAAGCATGGTATTCGACATCAGATGACACCTTCAAAGACATCGCAGTTGAATGGCTTAGCTGAGAGGATGAACATAACTTTGATGGAGAGAGTTAGATGTCTACTCTCATATGCAAAGTTGCCTAAAACTTTTTGGGGTGAAACTATACTCACAGTTACACATATGTTGAATCTTTCACCCTGTATTCCTCTCAAGATGGATGTTCTAAATAAAGTGTGGTCAGGAAAGGATATTTCCTATGATCATCTGCGAGTGTTTAGCTAGAAAGAATTTTTTCATATCCCTAAGGATGAGAGATCCAAACTTGATGCCAAAACAAGACAATGTATTTTTATTAGCTATGGTCAAGATCAATTTGGCTTTAGATTTTACGATCCGATTGCAAAAAGACTTGTCAGGAGCCGTGATGCTGTATTTTTTGAAGATGAGACCATTAAAGATATTATCAAAATGAAAAAAATATGTTCCTAATTCCAATGGTGACTCATCAGATTTGGAATTAATTCCTCCAACATCAGTGCTAAGACAAGTTGAAGATGAAGACCAAATTTATACACCTGATGAAGATGATGCTCACATAGAAGTTGGTTTTGAAGATGAGCGGAATGATGAAGATCATTATCTAGTACCAACACTTACGGCTTCTCATGTTCCACCAAGAAGAAGTGATAGAGTGAGACGACCCTCTACCTCATATCCTTCATAAGAGTATGTAACTTTCACTGATAGGGGAGAACTTGAGAATTATGAAGAGGCCATGAATGATGAATCCAAACAAAAATGGATTGAAGCCATGCAATATGAGATGAAGTCCTTGCATGATAACAAAACCTTTGAGCTGATGAAGTTGCACAACGAAAAGAAGGCCTTGAAAAATAAATGGGTGTTTAGGGTGAAACATGAAAGACACAGTTCCAATTCGCGATACAAAGCCAGACTGGTTGTCAAAGGATTCAGCCAAAGAAAAGGTGTTGATTTTGATGAGATTTTCTCTCCAGTTGTAAAAATGACATCCATCGGTATTGTGCTAGGGTTAGTAGAAAGTCTTGATTTGGAGGTTCAGCAAATGGATGTCAAAACTGCCTTCCTACATAGTGAATTGGAAGAAGAAATATACATAGAGCAACCATGAGGTTTTCAGCAAAAAGGGAAAAGAATATTATGCCTGCAAATTGAAGAAAAGTCTCTATGACTTAAAACATGTACCAAGATAATGGTACAAAACGTTTTAGTCTGTTATAGGTGAGCAAGGCTATAAAAAGACTACTTCAGACCATTTTGTTTTTGTGTAGAAATTCTTTGATGATGATTTCATTATTATTTTGCTCTATGTGGATGATATGTTAATTGTTGGCCAAAATATTTCTAAAATCAACAACTTGAAAACGCAGTTGAGTAAGTTTTTTTTCCATGAAAGACTTAGGGCCAGCAAAGTAGATTCTTGGCATGACAATTATTAGAGATAGAGTTGCCAAGAAATTATGGTTGTCTGATGGGGTTAGATATTCTTTGTTAACTAAACAAATCAATTAACACCTATGGGTGGGGTTGATAACTAATTTGGTTAATTAAATTAATTCCTTTTTCTAAGAGATTGAAAATGAACCATTTAAATGCCTCCTTTGGTGGGGTTAGACAGTTTAAACTTTATTCAATGTGTCCAAATTAAACCTAAGAATTTAGTTATCCGAGTACTAACTTTCAAGTTTTAAAACCACTACTGGAAACGTGTTGTCAATATATTTTCAGATAATAATTCTTATAAAAACTTTTGAAATAGAGCTTCACTCTAACTACCGGGTGATTGTACCAACAAATAAAAGAGCACTACTATAAATCAGACCGGATAACTAAACCTTAAAATCTAATTTTCAGATTTAAGTTTGTAATGAAAAATAATATATTTCTCTCTAACATTCTTAATATAAAATCTTGAATAAAAATAAAATCAATTCATTTTAGAGATTTTTACCTATTTAATATTTCGCAAGCATAACAACGTTATTATTATATCATTTTTTACAAACAGCTAGCACAGTTAAATTTAATCACAGACAAATTAAATATAACATGTAAGAATAAAGCATAAAAAATAACTGCAAAGAAAATAAAATCCTTACAGTACTTCGATGCCATTCCCGTTTCTAGAAAACCTCCAAACGGAATTTACACTCCCATTTATTGAATCAAAAAGCTAATAAATTATAAAATCATAACTAGTTCTTCCCAAAAAGGGAAGAACTCTAAAACTAAGAGAAACTAGCTAAAACATAAGAAAAACTAAAAAAAACTAAAAACTAAGAAATGGATAGAAAGAGAGAAGAGAGAAGTGTGTTTTGAGGTGTGGTATGAAGTGAAGAGAATGGGGGTATTTATAGGTGAGAATAGAGAGAAAAAGTGGGTGAAAAAATGTTAAAAATGGTGAAAACGCATAGTACAAATGGTGAGATCATTGATGACGTCAGCATGACGTCATGGGGCGGCTTCACGTGAAAAATGGGGCGAAATGGCGTCGGCGCGTACGCGAGGGCAGTGGCGCGCACGCGCGCGCGAAGCGCGGCAGCCTTGGCGCGCGCGCGAACAGTGATAGCGCGCATGCGCGGATCTAGAGGAAGGCGCGCGCGGATCTGGAGGAAGGCACGCGCATCTGCGTGCGGACGTGGGCCGTGCTGCGCGCGTGGGGTGGGCTGCTCCGGGCGCGATTTTCTCTTTTTTGACATTTTTGACCTTTTCGACCCATTTTTTCCAATTTTTCCATATTTGTTGACCTTTCCCCATTTATTTATTAATATATTTGTGATGTATTTGCTTCTAGTATTCCTTTTTTGAGTCTTTAAGTGACGTTTTTAAGCGAAAATACCTGAAAAACAATAAAAATATCCGTGATTCCGAAAAAGAAAAATTTATATAAATATATGATAAAACATATAAATATATATATTTTTAATCAATTAATATGCATAAAATCATGGTAATTTTAGTACTTTTTAAGCACTCATCACAACCCCCAACCAGCTTCTTGCTAGTCCTTTAGCAAGAGAAGCGATAAAAACTAAAAATTAAACTATCCTAAATCACTTCCGTGGATTGACACGGTTGCATTTAGCTTATGCAACAAGCCTTTAAACCCCTAGGTTGCCCTAGTGGACGAGTTTGAGTCTCGTGAGGGTTTTGAGTAATGATACCCACAAACATTGAACTAAATGTAAAAATAAAAACAATCAAATTAAAAACTTAAAAATTAAATTTACAACAAAATCACAAATTAACAACATCTCACAAAAATGTCTCATACTTTTTAATCTCCTTTAAGATCATAATTAAAATCTCAAGCATAAGTTATTTTAATCTCTTTAAACAATCATGATTTATTATAATAATTAGTCGAAAATCATTTTCATATTTCATGTCAAAAATGTATCAATTTAATTTCACCCAATTTCAGTGTCATGAATCAGAATTCGCTTCGACTCTATTCCTCACAAGTCAATACTCTCAAAACACTGAATCCTATGGGTTCAAACAATCATGATTTGGTGAATGGTTAATTTTGTGGCTTTTCTGTTTGATCTTGGTTTAAGTAACCCCAGATATGTCTCTTTTTTTTGTAGCAATCATGCATGAACGAGATATAAGCATATACTATCAATTTCTACTCAAATCATTTAATCTAAGAAAAAATAATAATAAAAAATATAAGATAGAAAAAATTCATACATTCAATGCTAATACCTATAGAGATCATCTAAAAATTTGAAGAAATAAGAAATGTGTTTGGAGTAGAAAAAATATATATTTCACTCTGAATAAAGGAAATTAGGCTCAAATTATATCTCACAAAGGTAGTCTCCACTAAAAAAATTCATAAACACCGATTTTGGGTTTAATATAATTTCTACATCTTATCAAGAAATACTAGTTATGACAAAAACTAACTAATTATAAAAAATAATTACAAAATATTTCATGATATGTTTTCAAAAATTAATCTAACAGTACAAGAGACTTAACTATTTACTTAAATTTGATTTAAAGAAATGATAATTTTTGTGAGAAATTTTTTTTTCAAAAATTACTAAATCACACAAAATAGAAATAAAACCAAACACACAAAAAATGAAAAAGTATATTTTTTATTTTTTAAATTTTTTATTTTTTTATTTTTAAATTGTTAAAACTTTTTTTTTAATTAAGCATGGTAACTTTTCACCACCCCAACCTAGAACTTACATTGTCCTCAATGTAACAACTGTAAATTAAAGATAAAGAGAAAAGAGAAGAAAGATTACCTATTTCCTGAGAATGTGCAAGTAGTAATGGAAAATGCAGGTGCATCCATCATATTCATCATTAAAGTGTATACAGACAAATCGCTGTGAACTTCTAACATCTCAACAAATATTTTTAGTTTTAACAATTTAAAAATTATTCACATGTAATTATAATGAAATAATTAAGTAAATAAAAAAAATAAAAGAAAATTACCTAAAATGATGGGATGCCTCCCATCCAGCGCTTAGTTTAACGTCTTAGCAAGACGTAACTTGGGGATTGCATTTTAAGTAAACTCAATGTCCCCTCATCATTGAGTTAATCAAACCTACAAGTAAGACAATGTTGTCTACCTATACTTTTTCAGTCATGCCCTATTGATTTTCAAATTTCTTTTTGTACTTAAAACTAGAGGCATACTTTGAGTTTTAGATAACCCACATCTAGGTGCAAATCAAATAATTAAGGTATCAAAACACAATTGTACCTAGATCAAACAAAGCAACTAACTCCTTAGATTTTAATTAAAACTTTAAAATTTTGGAGATAGTTTAAGAATTTTTTTTTCCTTTTTGTTTTGTTTTTTTTTTTGTTTTGTTTTGTTTTTGTTTTGTTTTTTTATAAATAAAATAACATAATCAGTATTAACCAAGAGTGCTCCCAGGAAAGAATGGTGGTGCAAAGGCTCCTTAAAAACCATCATCAATAAGTTAAATAAATTATTTTTTTTAAATAAATGTTTTTATGAACTTGCAAGCCATGATAAACTAGGCGAATTAACTGATAAGTTAAATAAGTTAAATATTTTGAACTAATCTACTCAATAAGTTAAGCTGCTAATTTGAAACCACTATGTATTAATATTAAGACAAGCACATATTTTTCTTAATATAGGAAGGAATCCATAATAAAATTTCACATTATTTCATCATATAAGTTAAACTTTTAATGTATTTTAGCAATGTAAAGGATCAAAACACATTATTTCAATGTTGTACATAAAATATATTTAATTTATTAAATAAAATATTTAAAATTTTGTTAAAAAAACTTATTTAATATAATATAATATATAAAAAAACTTTGTGAAAACTCTTGCCTATTATGTAGCAATTGCTTTAACTCGTCCGGCTAGAGCAAGGGTTTGTGTAGCTATTAAAAGTTGATGTAGTGAGTCAATTAAAAATGCAAGAAACACAAAAATTAGAGTTTAACTTTAGAAGTCATGGTCATTCATTTTTTAAAATTTTTAACTTGGATGAAGTTACTCTTCTAATATAAATGCAAGAAAGAAAGTTCAAAGATATGATCCCAAAGTGTGGATTATGCCTTTTCCCTTGTAAAATACAAGCTTCCACGAAGTTGTTCATCTGATATTTCTAAAAGGAAGGGACGCAAAGTCTCAACCTTGTCTCTTGCTAAAAGACTTGGCGATGACTTACAAATAAAACAAATTTTCTCCTCCATGAAGTTGTACTTTCTCTTTTGTTACATCAACATAATTTAATAGATATGTATGTGAACCTTCTAATTAATATAATACATATAACATGGAAATGGATGTGTTATTTAGTTTTATGGAGTATATTTTCAATTAATCATATTGTTTGTTCTCTTTATCAAATATTGAGCATTTGTGGTTTTCAAAAAAAAATTTAATAAATACACTAATCTTATATTTTCCTTTTTTTTTTGCCTAAAGTATCATATCATCACTTACTCTAATTACAATGAATAATTTTTCTATAGAGATAAATTAAAATGTTTTTTGTTATTGTTTTTTAAAGTCAAGAGTGAACTAAGAAAAAATTAGCAAAATAGATTCACTTAAGCTTGCTTGATACTAATAATGTCAAATAAGTAGTTATGTGCAACTCATTGAAGATTGATACAATGAGATGAATGGAAAAAACCTAATTTATGAGTTCAAATAAACTAACTCACATAACTCATGAGAAACTTGTGAGTCCCAATAACAAAAATATCTTTGTTAATGATATAATTCTCATAATTACAATAATATCATTATAAAAATCGTAGTTAAAAAATATTATTTTTTGTTTTTTTAAAAAATGTAATTAAAATATAATATTTATTCTAATATTTTTATTTTTAAACAAAATTATAATATTTATATTTATATTTTATTTTTTAAAAGGGTAAATAAATAAGTTCATAAATTACTTAATTTAACTCATTTAAAAGTAAATTGAAATGAGTCGAGGTGAACTTAACTTATATAAAATGTTGATGAGACGAATTAAACTATTATACTTTACTTAAGGTAAACTGCAACTATGAATGTTAGAACAACTTAATTCATTTGATACATCTAAATGCTACCTTATAGTGTTCATCTACTTTACTTGGTTCTAATTAAAGCTAAAATGTATGGATGAAAATGAGAAGAATTTTGTCATTTTTTCACAAAAATGATTAGGATTTTTAGTTTCAGTTTGAAACTATTTCTTGTTTATATTCATTAGAATTGCTTTCAAAAGGACCATAAGACATTAAATGATTTTTGAAATTTTATGAATTATTTTTAGTGCTTTAATGAAAATTAATAATACGAGTAATATAATAAAAGTTTCATTTCTAAATATTTATTAATGACTAGTAAAATTGCAATATTATAAAAAGTTGTTACATGTAGTAGTGTGTAACTAATATAATTAATGATGAGTTAATTGAAACCTTGGTCTTGCATATTGCAAAAATGAACTTCTTCGGGGTTATTGCCTTTTAATTTGTATTTTCATTCAAACTGATCTCAGAGGACTCAAACTCCAAAATGTGGAACAACTCTTTAAAGTATGAGATATATTCTCAACATTATTTGATGGGGTGTTTTGTTGTGAAGGATACAATAATAGCTTGAGTGGAATGTTTAGGCTTCCAAATCTTCCATCAAGCATCTCTATGAATTTTTTCATTGAAGGTCTATCACTTGGTTTCAATTTTATATACCAAATTTACACTATAATCATATTTTTTATAAATTTTTATTCTTCGTCAGTAACATCATCTCCTAATTCTATGTCGTTTCCTTCACTAAGTTGATCATAAACCCACAAAGGAAAATAAATTTTGCTTGAATGCTTTGTGGTTACATTCAAGTTTTTTCTTTTACTTTTCATTTCCATTAACAAATTTCCAAAGCTATAAACATAAACTTTAAAGGACACACCCCTAATATTTTTGTAAAACAATTCGGGTGTTATGTATCCAAGGGTTCTTCTTGTAGCCCTCATAGACACAATGCTAGTTTCTAAAGGACATAATCTAGCTAACCTAAGATCTGAAATGTTAGGAACAAAATTTTCATCTAAAAGAATATTGTAAGACTTAATATCAAAATGTAGAATGTTCATATGACATCCACTATAAAGATAATCAATATTGATGCCAGTCTAAGTGAAATATCAAACATTATCTTGTAGCTTAAGGAGTTGACTATTACCTCGTTAGAATTAGAAGAGATGTATTTATTAAGAGATCCATTAGACATTAAGTCATACACAAGAGCACGCTTTGATCCCTCGTTAGAATTAGAAGTTTTTTTTCCTTGTTTGATATTTCTTTTTGTTTTTCTCTCATTTTCATTTTTTTATAACTAAAGAAATACAGAATTGTATTATCAACCTTTCATCATTTTTATTCAAAATTAACTTCATACAACCACCGACCTATTATTTTCAATATTTTTTTCATACATTCTTTATAGAGATTTCGTATTAAACATGTGTTTATTTTAAATCATCTTAGAAAGTAGAAGGGTAAGATAAATCATTGTATGTTAAAGAAAATACTCATGGTTAGCATGAAAAGGCAACATACGTCTTTTAATAACCTAAATCATTTTCTAATCATTGTATATTCTATAATTTCATCTTGAGTTTATTTCAAAATAAGTTTTAGAATTTGTTGAGATCTCAAATATGTCTATGAAACATTCACATACAAAACAATCGTTAATTAGTCATTCTTACTACCAACCAATAGTGTTTGAAACTAAGTTCAATTCACTTTTAAATCCTTCTTTAATTGGATTAAAACTTATATGTGAAAGAGTTAGTGAAATTAAAAATTATAAAGAAAATCAAAACATTCACGAAAATTATAATAATCAACTATTATTGTGAAAATAAAAGAGAAAATAAAAAATATTCTAAATATGTACTACATTAGTATACTTAAAAAAATTACAATTCATAAAATGTGATAAAAAATATTAAAAAAAACACTCACTTTTTTACTTGCTTTTATAATTTATAATACGTTCAATATTTTGAGAATTTTAATACTTTTTATATTTTTTATCCTAATTTTAAATCTAATAAATTGAATATTAATAGGTATATTGCAAGAAAGCAAAATGATATCAAAGTAAGTCTTTAATTTGTGTTTTAGTTTAAAATGTGTCGTAAACTCACGCATTAAAGTATATAGTCATTTTGATAAATTTGAAATTTTAGTAGTGTGAGCAATAAATGAAATTTTATTTAATTAATAAATTCTAAAGTTTTAAAAATTATTAAATGTCATTGTTATTAATTGTAGTTCATAGGTCTTAGTATGATATTAATCATTTTACATTTTTTTTTCTTTACCTTATTTTTAACACCCCAT
The DNA here is from genome assembly GCA_033030585.1 of Hippophae rhamnoides. Taxonomy (NCBI): domain Eukaryota; kingdom Viridiplantae; phylum Streptophyta; class Magnoliopsida; order Rosales; family Elaeagnaceae; genus Hippophae; species Hippophae rhamnoides. Next base: position 54,762,260 of record CM065432.1, read on the forward strand.
TTTGATTTTTGAATTTTTTGTTTTATGTATTTTTGACCTTTTTGATTTGATAAATTCATAAAATTAAGAGAATTAAAATCTTATAAATCTAAAATAAATTAAAAAACCAAATAACTATATATTAAACTCTATGTTTTTTAAATTAAACCTTTATATATCACTTAAATTAATTATATTATTAAATATTACAATCTTTTTTGTGCCCAATATGCTACTATGGTAGCATTTGGCATAGTCTTTTTAGTTTGTAACAAGCTACCTTAGGTATTGGTGTATCTGAAATTTGTATGCTACCTCTTGAAATATTTGGACTGCTCAATTGAGCTGTTAATGCAATATTTCTTTGCCATGACTAATGCGATTATTTTACGAAAATAAAATAAGATCTCACAACTTTAAATGTGGACCTCCAAATAATGACATATATGACATCCCAAAACGAGTTGGTAAGACATTAGCCAGTTAAGCACTAAGTTCGTTAGGTTTGTACGACCTGACATGCGAAAAAAAAATCAATATGACACAGCTCGTGGTTTGTTACCCATAACTCGTCAAACAACACATTAGTTCAAAGTTAAATTCTAATATATATATATATATATATATATATTATCAAATATAAGTATAACTTAGTAGATAGAGTTAATATGATGAGAGTTTGAGTCCAAATAATAGCAATTTTTAAAATAGTAAACTAAATGCGATACGCGTCAAGAATATAGACATGACATAACTTATTAACTAATGTGCCATACGCCAGTATGATATTTTAATTAATGGAATAGACTGTGCCTTGTCTGCTCGACCAGACCTCTTTGACACCTTTACATAAAAGAAAAACTTTATATATTTTTATTAAAATTGTATTACTTTTATATACTTACCTAAAAATAAATTACATAATCTACTAATATTCTTAAATTTCACGTAATTTAATATCAAAATTTTATTTAAAAATAAATACAAAATTAGCATACTGATATGTGAAAGAATTAAAGATTGACTTTGGAATAAGTAATATGATACTTTTTATTACTTGTATTATTGATTGTTATTTTAAAATAATAGTATGTAATTATGTTTTTAATTAAAAAAATAGTGTATTTATTTTTAATTTTATTATTCTAAATTACTATATTAATAATTGTTCATAATTGATGTATAATTTCTCATTTAAGTGATATATCTTTCATCTCACTCGTATGTACTATTACTTATCAATTTTTTTTAAAGAAGATACATAGTATAATTTAAGACTAAATCAAATATATACTATTTTATATAGGTTATTTGATTCGGTGTAAGTCTTAAAATTTAAAAAATTGATAAATAATCTATTAAGAATTTTTATTTTTCAAAATCGAAAAAATCGAACCAATATATTTTTTTAAATACATTTTAATAGAAACAAAAATTTATAATTTAGATTTTTTTTTATTTTTTTTAAGTTATGAGATCAATTAGACCCAATTTAAAAATAATTGTACTAAATTAATTATTTGTGTAAATAAATAATATGATTAATTACATTCCCACATTTGTTAAAAATTATTAAATATTTCATCTTTTTTTCTTTCTAAAATGTTAGTTTTATGTCTTCGTCATTTTCAATATGACTAGTACTTTTCATGTGGTTCTCATTCTATTAACCAATATTGATGTGAAATAAATATCTTAAAGACTTGGTTATCCTTTTTCTTTCTAAATTACAAGCATTCACGGAATTTTTCTTTCTCCTTTGCAACATCAACCTAATTTGATACATATTGCCTTCTAATTAATTATAATATGACATAACATAGAGACGGGGTTATTATCCTTTTAATAGCTTACATTTGACATGATTAAGTTTATGATAAATTCTAATAATTATATCATTTATTTTAATTTCACTATTAAAATAAATTAACATTGTAATAGTATTATTATTTTTATTAAATTTAATTTATATTATTATTTTTATTCTCATTATATTTTCATTGTTAAAACTAAACATGAATTAAATGCAGTGAAGTTTATATTAAAACTCTTGATCATTCAACGTTACAAATGATCAACTTTTACGAGGCATATTTTATGATATTTATACAAAAAAAAGATCAAACCTTGCTTTCTTTTAAATTTTAAATTAATAATTTTATAACAAATATTATTATTTATAATTATAACTAAAAAAATTAAAATAATAAAAAGTATGTATGTACAATATGTATACTTATGTTTTGGAAACTAATAAAAAAATGAGCAAAATAGATTTAGTTAAGATTGGGTGCTATCTATCATTATTTTATTATAATCTTATAATTATTATAAAAAAATTATAATTTTATATAGAAGTGATGTTTTAATTTATAAATAATATTATATTTTAATTGATGAGGTTTATTAAACCTATCAATATATTTTTCATATAATAACAATAAATTAATTTTAGTTAATTTATTTTCTAAATTATATTTAGTGTAAAATATAGTTGATTATATATATTAATTGTCTATTAATAGGAAAAATTAAAAGAAAAAAATAAAAGACTCTTAAAATAATTGATTATATGTGAATAAATTTAAAATTTGTATATTTTCTTTTAGAAAAAATTAAAAAAGAGATGTTGGGTTATTTTAGTTAACCACAATTTCGATCTTACAATAATTATTCTCACTCTACTCTTTATCGATTGTGGATATTTTTGAAAAAAAAATCAATTTTTATTGATAATTATTATTATTTAAATTTTTTTATTTTATTTTATAAAATAAAAAATTACGTATTTAAATATAAATTTTTAAGTTATTTTTATAATAATTAAAAAATTTATGTTACAATTTTTTATAAGGTGATTTGTATAAATACTATTAAAACAAATAGTTAATTAATTTATTACTTTAGTAATGAATAAATATATAATATCAATTATTTTATGAGCAATAAAATTCAATTACAATATAAACATGAGTGATTTATCACAATATTTATAATAATTGTATAAATTTATTTAATAACTAAGTATTGAGAAATTAATGTTAAAATATTTTATAAAGTAGTTTACATAAATATTCTCAAAATAAATATTTAATTAATTTCTTACTTTAGTGATAAATAAATATATAAAGTAACTATTTTATGAAAAATAGAATCCAAATATAATATAACCATGAGTGATTTACTACAATATTAACAATAATTGTATAACTTTATTTAATAAATAATTTAAAGATAACATAATAATATATGAAGTTATTTGATTAATATTTTTTAAATAAATAGTTTTAAAATAATTATTATTATTACTCAATAATTAATAGTACTATATATTTACCAAAATTTGAGCTAGACACTCGTCCAAAAACTAGTATGGGATAAGTATTATACATAGTGAGTTAACATGATAATTTTTCTTTGACTGTACATTTATGCAAGTTTAATTATACTTATAAATAATACCATATTATATCAATTAAATTTTATAACAAATTTATTATAAATAATGTTTTTCAATATATATCTATATATGATAATATCAATAATTCAATATAGAGTTACAAGTTGGTTTGGACTGTGGGAACAATATGCATGTCCATGTATAACAATATGCATTAAATAGAGATTTTGATAGGTAATTGGAACCACCACCGATAATGACTTCCTTCAAAGTTTTATTTCTATAGGTAGTCGAGTCATATATAACAGATAGATCATGTGTTTAAGTCCAATTATTTACAGGTCGAGTTTAATTTAAAGGTTTCTTAGTTCTGATGAATTATGAGAGTACAATGTAAAATAAGATTGGTTTATATTTGTGTAATTAAAGAGTCATGTATCAATTGCTTATCATAAATATTTTCAAAATTTCATGTTCAACCTCACTCCATTCTGTACACATATATTATTTTTTAGTATAATATAAAAAATATATGTATTTTTTATGTTAAAAAATGCACATATATGTTTTTTTATATAACATAAAATATATATTTTTTAAAATAGAGTTAAAAATTCAAGTTTGAACTTTTACCCGATTTTATCTTTTTTATAATTTTATAGTTATTATAAGAAGGTAAATTTTTAATTTTATATAGGAATGATTATTTTAATTTTGTAAATGATATTATATTTTAATTAATGAGTTTATTATAAATACCAATATATTTTTTATATAATAATTATAAATTTTTCAAACAATATTATTTTAATTTTTAAAATATCAATAAACTCTTTTTTCTTCCTTTTTCTTTATTTCTTTTTTTTCCTCGTCTGATATTTCTTTTTGTTTTTCTCTTCTTTTCAATTTTTTTATAACTAAAGAGATCCAAGATTGTATTATCAACCTTTCATCATTTTTATTCAAAATTAACTTCATACAACCCCCAACCTATCATTTTCAATATTCTTTTGGGTTGAGTCATTTTTTTTTGAAATTTTCGTACATTCTTTTTAGAGATTTCTTATTAAACATGTGTTTATTTTAAATCATTTTAAAAAATAGAAGGATAAGATAAATTGTTTTTTTTTTTTGCTCATAAAAGGATAAGTTATAACATGTTAAAGAAAAAAAGTTCTATAATTCATATAAATTTAAAAGGGATATTAGTGATAAATATACAAATAGTTAGCATGAAAAGAAACGTCTTTTAATGACCTAAATCCTTTTCTAATCATTGTATATTTTATAATTTCATCTTGAGTTTATTTCAAAATAAGTTTTAGAGTTTATTGAGATCTCAAGTATATCTATGAAACATTCATATATACAATTATAAAATGCTCATATTAATTGGTCATTCTTACTACCAACCAATAGTTTTAAACTAAGTTGAATTCACTTTTAAATCCTTTCTTAATTGGATTAAGACTTATACGTGAAAGAGTTAATAAAATTGAAAATTATAAAAAAAATCAAAAGATTCACGAACATTATAATAATTGCTTATTATTGCAAAAATAAAAGAGAAAATCAAAAATATTATAAATATGTACTACATTAGTATACTTAAAAAAATTACAATTCATAAAATGTGATAAAGTCACTCTCTTTTTTACTTGCTTTTATAATTTATAATACGTTCAATATTTTGAAAATTTTAATACTTTTCATATTTTTTGTCCTAATTTTAAATGTAATAAATTGAATATTAATAGGTATATTGGATAGGAGCAAAATGATATCAAAGTAAGTCTTTATTTTATGTTTTAGTTTAAAATATGTGGTAGAGTCATGCATTAAAGTATACAGTCGTTTTAATAAATTTGAAATTTAAGTAATCTAAACGATAAATAAAATTTTATTTAATTAATAAACTTTAAAGTTGGAAAAATCATTAAATATTATTGTTATTATTTGTAGTTCATATGTCTTAGTATAATATTAATTATTTTACATATTTTTTCCTTTACCTTATTTTTAACACCTATTTTGATTTTGATTTTAAATTTTTGATTTTATGTATTTTTGACCTTTTGTTTTGATAAATTCATAAAATTGAGAGAAGTAAAATCTCATAAATCTAAAACAAAAAACTAAATAACTATATATTAAACTCTATTTTTAAAAAAAATAAACTTTTATATATCAGTTAAATTAATTATATTATATTATGATTAAATATTACAATTTTTTATGTGTCCTATATGCTACTGTGGTAGCATTTGGCATAGTCTTTTTAGTTTGCAACAAGCTACCATAGGTATTGGTGTATCTGAAATTTGTATGCTACCTCTTGAAATATTTGGACTGCTCAATTGAGCTGTTAATGCAATATTTCTCTGCTATGACTAATGTGATTATTTTACGAAAACAAAATAAGATAATATATGATAGAGAGTCAACTATCAATAAAAAAATGAGCAAAATACATTTAGTCAAGATTGGGTGCTATCTTTCATTATTTTTTTATAATCTTATAATTATTATAAAAATATAAATTTATAATTTTATAATTTTACATGGAAGTGATTATTTTAATTTTATAAATAATATTATATTTTAATTGATGAAGTTTATTATAACTATCAATATATTTTTCATATAATAACTATAAGTTTATTTTAGTTAATTTATTTTTAAAATTATATTTAACGTAAAATATAATTGATATATATATTAATTATTTATTAATAGGAAAAACTAAAAGAAAAAAATTAAAATAATCTTAAAATAATTAATTATATGTGAATAAATTTAAAATTTGTAAATTCTCTTTTATTAAAAATTAAAAAATATATGTTTGGTTGTTTTAGTTGACCACAATTTTGATCTTCCAATAATTATTTTCACTCTACACTTTATTGATTGTGGTTATTTTTGAAAAAAAAATCAATTTTTTATCGATAATTATTATTATTTAAATATAAATTTTTAAGTTATTTTTATTATAATTGAAAAATTGATGTTACGATGTTTTATAAGGTGATTTGTATAAATATTATTAAAAAAATAGTTAATTAATTTGTTACTTTAATAATGAATAAATATATAATACAATTATTTTATGAACAATAGAATTCAAATATAATATAAACATGAGTGATTTATCACAATATTTATAATAATTATATAAGTTTATTTAATAAATAAGTATTGAGAAATTAATGTTAAAATATTTTATAAGGTGATTTACAAAAATATTCTCAAAATAAATATTTAATTAATTTCTTACTTTAGTGATAAATAAATATATAAAGTAACTATTTTATGAAAAATAGAAACTAAATATAATATAATATAAACTATTTTATGTGTCCTATACGCTACTGTGATAGCCTTTGGCATAGTCTTTTTAGTTTGCAACAAACTACCTTAGATATTGGATCTCTCAAAAATATTTGGACTGATATCTTGAGTTAATTTATAGTAAAAGTCTTTAAATGTGGTGGAGTTTACATTAAAAGTCTTGATCATTTAGCTTTATAAATTACAAATGTTGATGAAGATGTTTCAATGATATTGATGCAAAGAAGCTACCGAAACCTTGCTTGCTCTTGTAACATCTACATAGTGATTGAGATATCTACAAATGGTTGAAACTTCAACCCATGGTGCTCAAAATTAAAGAATTCATTTTTTTTCTTAGTTCTAAGTCTCCATCACTTACTATATGACTGGCCATACCTTTCTTATAATTTCTATTCTATTGCATATTAATTATTGATGTTAAATAAATATCCCAAAGACTTGGCTCTTTTTTCTTCTCTTTTTTAATTACAAGCTTCCACTTTTTTCCCTTGAATAATCAACAGAATTTTCTAAATATGTCATATGTGGACCTCCTCATAATGACATATATGATAGAGATGACATAATAAATGGCCTTTATAAAGTCTAAGAATCAACTAATAAAATAATGAGCAAATCTATCTTTTTATAATCTTATAATTATTATAAAAATGTGATTTTATAATTTCATATCGAAATAATTATTTTAATTTTATAAATAATATTATATTTTAATTGATAAAATTTATTATAAATATCAATATATTTTTATATAATAATTATAAATTAATTTTAGTTAATTTATTTTCCAAATTATATTTAATATAAAAATAATTAATTATCTATTAATTATCTATTAGTAGGAAAAATTAAAAGATTGGTAAAATAATTGATTATAAGTAAATAAATTAAAAAAATTTAAATTATCTTTACTAAAAATTAAAAAAATATTCGGTTTCGATTAATTATAATTTTAATTAAACACAGTTTCGATCTTACAATAATTATTCTTACTCCACTCTTTATCAATTGTTGTTATTTTTGAAAAAAAAATTAAATTTTTAATTATTTATAGTTAAAATATGAATCCCTACAAATAACAACTTTAAAATCTTATGATCTTTTTAACTACAAAAGATTAATATATATCCAAAAAATTTATAAATTTTATTATAATATCGTAATTAATCAATATGAAATATTATTCTTAATATCTCCTCAAAATGTGGGTCTTTGTCTCTTCAAAATCCATCACTTTATATTTTAACTTATTTATTATATTTTATTCTATTTAGATAATTTTTCTCTTTTTATTTTTGCAAGGTTCATTTCATTTGTTTGTGAGGTGATGCCCAAAGTTTTTAACTTAATCTACTGAAACTCTCGTATTATATTAAAATTTATAAGAATTATAGGTCTTTCAATCCTAAAAGATTAACCTAATGAATAAAAATACCCACAATCTTTATAAATTTTATTGTTACATTATATTTAATTAATATGGAATATTATCCTTAGTATAAGAATGAAAAACCTAAATTATTTCTTGAATTTCTATCAAAGGTGTTGCCATTTTTATTTTTCTATATATTAATTAGGGATGAGCAGCCGATCAAAATTATCTATTTTTGGTCAATCATAATCAGATCCAATTTGAAAGGATTTGAAGATTTTCAACCATAATTCGATTCGATGATATAATTAATCTGAATCAACCCGAATCCAAACAGATCGAATGTTTTCGAATCAAATAAGGTGAAATTAATATTAAAATTTATTTATAAATTATTATCATATATAAAATACAATATATAAAAATTAAAATTTTCAATTAATAATTTTATAACAAATATTACTATTTATAATCACAACTAAAAAAATTAAAAGAATAAAAAGTATGTATGTACAATATGTGTACTTATGTTTTGGCATAAGTTTGTATGTCCTTTATAAAATCTAAGAGTCAACTAATAAAAAAATGAGCAAAATAGATTTAGTCAAGATTGTGTGCTATCTTTCATTATTTTTTTATCATCATATAATTATTATAAAAAAATAAATTTATAATTTTATATAGAAATGATATTTTAATTTTATAAATAATATTATATTTTAATTGATAAATTTTATTATAACTATCAATATATTTTTCATATAATAACTATAAATTATTTTTAGTTAATTTATTTTCTAAAATTATATTAGTACAAAAAATAATTGATTATATATATTAATTATCTATTAATACGAATTTGTTTTTAAAATAATTGATTATATGTTAATTAATTTGTTACTTTAGCAATGAATAAATATATAATAGCAACTATTTTATGAGTAATAAAATTCAAATCCTATAATATGAGTGATTTATCACAATATTTATAATAATTGAGAAATTATTATAGTTTACATAAATATTCTCAAAATAAATATTTAATTAATTTCTTACTTTAGTGATAAATAAATATATAAAGTAACTATTTTATGAAAAATAGAATCCAAATATAATATAAGCATGAGTGATTTACCACAATATTAATAATAATTGTATAAATTTATTTAATAAATAAGTTAAATATAACATAATAATATATGAATTTATTCAATTAATATTTTTACTATATAATAAATAATTCATTAGTTGCTAATACTAGTCCAACACATCTCATTCTTATTCACACACCACTTCAATCTAAGTAACTCCATTTCAATATTTTCATTTTATTTTTTATTTTTTATTTCATTTATGATAGTTATTAATTTTTATATGCTTTAATTTTATATTTAAGAACATATTATTAATTTGTTTCCTAAATATTTATTTTTTTATTCATTTATTTTGTATAGAATTTTATTTTATTTTGTATTTTTTTGTTTTATATATATACACACTATAAATAAAATATATGTTACAATTAGTTTTAAATAGTTAATTTAAATGTGAACAATATAATTTATAAAAAAAAGTATGTGAAAATATGTGTATACATTTTTTATTATTATTTCTAAGTTATAATTTATATCATGTTAACATATTTTAGATGTCAAAAAGTTTCAAATATGTGTGTTATATGTAAGATTTAGTTGAAAATTTTCAAATGTTGGTTTATGTTTCAAATGTACGTAAAATTTTCTATAATTTGATCATATGTTTATAATGTAGAAATTGATAAATTTTAGATGCGTAAATGTAGAGATTCAAATGAATTTTTAAGTATGTTAAATAGTTTTTTAGAATTAGCTCAAAAAATACAATTAATCCAAATGGTGTTTCATATATATACATAAAATGTGTTAACATTGGGAAACAAAAAATAGATGTCATAAAAGAACATGTTTTTTGTAAATCTGATTGACTAAGGTTATAAAAATCAAATATTTCATGCGAAGACTATTTATAAGGTAAATGTTAGTCCTTAGGAGACAATGTTTTATGAAATATTTATAAACACTAACCATATGGATGAGGTTATGGAGATGGCTCATACTATAGAAGAACAATTCAAAGAAGATCCCAATAAATTCAAAAATATTTAGAATATGAGAAGAAGTTTCTTTACAATGATTGTAAAGACATTACTAAAATGTATGCGATAGTAAGTTTCTGAAACATAAATGTGATGAGTGCATTGTCCAAAAAATGCTTCAACCAAATATCGAGGTTATTTGGGAAAATACTTACTTTTATTCATATAAGAGAATTGAATTGTTTTATCATATCTTTCTAGTTTAGGTTCAAATTTTTCACTTCTTGTTATTTTATGATTCACAAATATGTTACAATTATTGATCAAAATTATTGTATTAGGTTTTTCTATCGAAGATATATTATACACAACATATTATCTCTTACCTATAGGTTTATAAATCCTAATCATGCTGATAATATCTTGGTAGATAGTTGTATGGAAAGAGCCTTAACAATATGTAATGATATGTTTGATAAACGAGACAATTATATTAAATGGTTAATATCATATCCATTGGAATACATTTCTAAACATTTCAAGATATATATTTTTTAAGGAGACCAATATAGCTTAATATTAAAGTACATCATATTTTAAGTCTAATATTATTTAATTTTAAAATTAAATGAATATCACATTAGATGTTAATGTCTTTTGAACCATTTTGGCATTGGTATTACTTTTTAAATCAATCAAAGTTCATGAGAGCATCTTCCTGTGAGTATTATTTCATTTCATCATTCAATTATTTCTTAATAAATTTATTTTCATAATTGATTCATCATTATTACTTTAATTCACAATAGGTTATATCAACAATATTGCAGATATCGCCGTTATATCATACAATAACTTAATATGCATCGATTCAAAAACTTTTGATAAGTATAACATGAAAAATTATTATTTAATATTAATTATACTCAATTACATTTTATCACAATTTATATTGAGCAACCAGACAATATCACATACAATTTTAAGTGATGAAATATATAAAAGAACTCTTTAAGAGTATTAATGCATCAGTTATTGATATAGTATGTAATCACAGTTTTATATTAATTATGTTTTATTTTTTTATGATAAATTTTTCAACACATTGTACTATTTTGTTAATATCTTATAGTTCTAGAGTAATATAGTATACACTTAAGCACAACTTAATGAAATAAAGGATGAGTGGGTGACATCATTCTTGCCAATATTCATGGAGGTCCAAGTAAATATAGTATAGCAAATTGTATAATGTTAAAGTGTATTCAAACTAATTAAGTTTAAGGTATTCAAATTAATACTTATTAGTTCAATATTTTGATTTTGATTTGATAGATTAGGTTTATTTTAAATACAAATGTCTTACTTTGAATAAATTTGAGTATTATTGGTTGCAGTTTTTGCTGTTATTTTTTTTTATTAAAAATGTAAGTTGGGAACAACAAATGCATCCAAACTTTATACTAAAATATAATTTTTTCCCTTTTTTAAAAAATCCTCTCAATTTTAAAAATTGACCAAAATAACTTATGTTTTTTTTTAAATTTATTTGGTTTTTAAAAAAGTCGGAAAAAATTTAATCAGTTAAAAAAAAAGGCAAAAAAGTTTTCGCCTGTTTATATTTCATCAGTTTTCCTATGCTAGTGCAAATTTTCATTTTGGCAGGTTAAAATCAATCTTTTGGTCGACATCCTTTTTAATTTTTTTTTAATTTTTAAGTTTTTCTTATGTGCCAATAAATATTAAAATGTCTTATTTCTTATGTTTATAATTGTATTATGTATTAATTTTACATCTACTTTTAGATAATTATTTTAATCAATATTAATTATGACAATATACAAATCATGCCTATCTTTTTAAAGGGGTTGGGTTTGCTTAATTTAGTTATGAGCAGATCTTATTTATATTAAATTAATTATTTTTCTTATTGAGATTATGTTGTACATATATCCTATATCAATTCAAAAAATAGTTTATTAATATAAGTTATTTTTATGAAAAAATCTAAAAATATTTATTAGGTTAGATCAAGTCATGTATCTAGTGTTATACAGAATTAACTTTTAAGATAAAATAAAATATTAACTAAATAATTTTATATGTGTTTTCATGTTCTATTAGACATATTTATCAAATGAAATTATATAAATCTTATTAATATTGTATCAAATTACTTATATTTATATTATGTTTAGATTATATTATTCACAAAATAGTTTTTATTGTACATTATACTTAAATAAAAAATTAATTAATTCTTTATTTTAAAAGTATTCATGCAAAACACTTTTATGAAATTTTTTAACATTAATTTTCCATCTTGTCGTAATAATAATAATCAAAAAATTTATATTTAAAGGCTTTATTTTTTAAATAAATAATTTTAAAATAATAATTATTATTACTCGATAATTAATAGTATTATATACTTACCAAAATTTGAGCTAGATGCTCGTCCAAAAACTAACATGGGGTAATTATTATACATAGTGAGTTAACACGATAATTTTTCTTTGAATATACATTTATGCAAGTTTAATTATACTTATAAATAATACTATATTATATCAATTAATTTTTATAATAAATTTATTATAAATAAAAATTTTCAATATATATCTATATGATAATATCAATAATTCAATATAGAGTTACAAGTTGGTTTGGACTGTGGGAACAATATGCATGTCCATGAATAACAATATGCATTAAATAGAGATTTTGATAGGTAATTGGAACCACCACCGATAATGACTTCTTTCAAAGTTTTATTTCTATAGGTAGTCGAGTCATATATAACAGATAGATCATGTGTTTAAGTCCAATTATTTACGGGTCGAGTTTAATTTAAAGGTTTCTTAGTTCTGATGAATTATGAGAGTACAATGTAAAATAAGATTGGTTTATATTTGTGTAATTAAAGAGTCATGTATCAATTGATTATCATAAATATTTTCATAAATAAAATTTCATGTTCAACCTCCCTCCATTCTGTACACATATATTATTTTTAGTATAATATAAAAAATATATGTATTTTTTATGTTAAAAAATGCACATACATGTTTTTTTATATAACATAAAATATATATTTTTTAAAATAGAGTTAAAAATTCAAGTCACGTGAATAAATAAATAATTTAATAATCAGTTTGAACTTTTACCCGATTTGTAATGAAATATGCGTTTATCCTGTTGGAGATTGTTATAAAGCTCCTTAATTTGGAGAAAATTAAGGAACAAAACATTGAGCAAATTAAGGAGCAAAACATGGAGCAAAACAAGGAGTAAAACATGGAGCAAAACATGAAGCTTAATTCAAGGAGCAATTCAAGGAATCATTAATTTAAGGAGTAATTCAAGGAGTGAATTTTCCTATAAATAGATGTGTAATTGTAATGAATTAATCATCCAAAGTATTCATTACAATTGAGAGAAAAGCTTAGAGAGAAAAGCTTTTGTGAGAGAAAATTGAGAGTAATTTTTTTTGGGTGTAATTGGGTTGTGAGTTGTGAGTGTTGTAAACACCTTGTGTAATTTCTCCTCTTTCAATAAAAAGATCTGCAGCAAGTCCGGAGACGTAAGCAATATTGGCTGAACTCCTTTATCAAATTTGTGTGTTATTTTTCTATTCTTGCTTTCTCATAAGTTTGGCTTATCGGGAATTTGCGTTATTTCCCAACATATCCACCTAGTTTGATGTTGACATAAGGATTTTGCATTTCAGATTAAACACGAGAAAATTTGTCTTGTGAATTCACCCTTTAATCATGTAGGTGAAATCCCAATCATCTACAAATGGTTGCAACTTCAAGCCATGGTGCTGAAAATTAAAGAATTTTTTTTGCCTAAGTGTTAGTTTTCTGAGTCTTCATCGTTCTCAATGACTAGTTTGTCTTGGTGTAGTTGGCATACTTTTCTTATGATTTATATTATATTTATTATTGTTGTGCATCAAATATCTTAAAGATTTGGTTCTTTTTTTTTCTTTATAAATTATATGTTTTCATAAGTTGTTCTTTGTCTTTTGTAACATCAACATAATTTGATAGATATGTATACCTTCTAATTAATAGTAATACATAAAACATATATAGATGTGTTATTCATTATTTTAAAGTATATTTTATACTAATTATTACCATATCACCACTTATTCTAATTTCAATGAATAATTTCTATATAGAGATAAATAGACTCAAACAAGCTTGCTTGATATTAATGGTATCAAATGAGCAGCTACGTGCAATCTCATTTAACGTGGATATAATGAGTTAAGTTCAAAAGACCCAATTCACTTAGCTCTTGAGCTTAAATAAGATAGTTCACAGGGGAGTTCATTTAATAAAATATCTTTGTTAATGATATAATTTTCACTATTATAATAATATCATTATGAAAAATTACAATTAAAAGTTAAATAAAAAAATAATATTTTTTGTAACATTTTTGTTTTTAAACAAAATTATAAATATATTTTTATCTTTGTTTTATTATTTAAAAAGGTAAATATGTCAGTTACTAAGTTAGTTTAATTCATTTAAAAGCGAGTTGAGCAAAATTGAGTGGAACTTGACTTACATAAAATTTAGATGAGACAATTTGAGATATATTTCACCAAAGATAGTTGAATCTATGCATGTTGGACCAACTCAAATCATTTGATACATTTAAATGCTACGTTACATTGTTCATATACCTTACTTGACACTAATAAAAGCTAAAGTGCATGGATAAGAATGAGAAGAATTTTTCCATTTTTTCTTCAAAACTTATTAGGATTTTTAGGTTAAATTTGAAATTATTTCTTGTTTATATTTATTTCAAATATCATTATATTTGTTATCTTTATCAAATATTGAGTTGTTTTTCAAAAAAAATAATAAATATACTAATCTTATTTTTTTTCTTTTTGGCCTAAAGTACCATATCATCACTTATTCCAATTACCATAAATAATTTTTCCATCGAGATAAATTAAAATATCTTTTTTCTTGTTTTATAAAATCAAGACTAAACTAAAAAAAATTGAGCAAAATAGATACACTAAAGCTTGCGTGATACTAATAGTGTCAAATAAGCATTTCTATATATGTTACTCATTTAAGATTGATACAATGAAATGAGCTGGAAAAATCTAATTCATGAGTTAAAATAAACCAACTCACATAACTCATGAGCAACTTGTGAGTTCTTTTAACAAAAATATCTTTATTAATGATATAATTTTCATAATTATAATAATGTAATTATAAAAAATCGTAATTAAAAAATTATTTTTTTGGTTTTTACAAAAATGTAAATGAGACGAATTAAACAATTGTACTTCACTAAATGTAAGCTGAACTTATGAATGTTGGATCAACTTAATTCATTTGACACCTTTCTTGACACTAATTAAAGCTAAAATGCATGGATGAGAATGAGAAGAATGTTTCCATTTTTTCACAAAACTATTTAGGATTTTTAGGTTCATTTGGAAACTATTTCTTGTTTATATTCATTGTAATTCCTTTCAAAAGGGCCATAACACATTTAACAATGCTTTGAAATTTTGCTAATTATTTTTAGTGCTTTAATGAAAATTAATAATACAAGTTTTCTTTCTAAATATTTATTAATGACTAATAAAATTACAATATTATAAAAGGTTGTTACATGTAGTAGTGTGTAACTAATATAACTAAAGATGAATTAATTGCAAAAATGAACTTCTTAAGGGATAGTGTTTCTTAATTTGCATTTTCAGTCAAACTAATATAAGAGGAGTCAAACTCCAAAAGTGTGGAGGAACTCTTTAAAGTAGAAGATATATTCTCAGCATTCTATGATGGGTTGTTCCTTTGTGAAGGATACAATAATAGCTTAGGTGGAATGCTTAAGCTTTCAAATCTTCCTTCAAGCATCTCTATGACTTTTTTCATTGAAGGTCTATCACTCTGTTTCAATTGTATACACCAAAGTGTTACTATAATCATCTTCTTTACAAGTTTTAATTCTTCTTCAGTGACATCATCCCCTAATTCTATGTCATTTCCTTCACTAAGTTGATCATAAACCCACGAAGGAAAATAAATTTTGCTAGAATGCTCTATGGTTACATTCAAGTTTTTCCTTTTACTTGCCATTTCCATTAACAACTTTCCAAAGCTATAAACATTAGCTTTAAAAGACACACCCCCGATATTTTTGTAAAATAATTCCTGTGCTATGTATCCAAGGGTTCCTTTTATAGCTGTCATGGACACGATGCTAGTTTCTAAAGAACATAATCTAGCTAACCCAAAATCTGAAATATTAGGAACAAAATTGTCATCTAAAAGAACATTATGAGGCTTAATATCAAAATGTAGAATTTGCATATCACATCCACTATGAAGATAATCAATACTAGATGCCACTCTAAGTGAAATATCAAACATTATCTTGTAGCTTAAGGAGTTAACTATTACCTCCTTAGAATTAGAAGAGATGTATTTATCAAGAGATCCATTAGACATTGAGTGATATACAAGAGCACGCTTTGATCCCTCGATACAGAAACCAACTAGTCTAACCACGTTAACATGGTGAATCCTTCCAATAGTAGATACTTCATTGATGAAATCTTGGCTATTATACTTGGATTTACTGAGGAACTTGATGGCGATAAAACCACTACTGTGCAATTTACCCTTAAAAATAGAACCATAACCACCTTTCCCCAATTATTCCTTGAAATATTTGTCATCTTTTTTATGTCTAAATAGTTGTACCTTATAGGAAAGAAGTTGTTATTGGTCTTAAAGAATTCTTCAATGGAAGGAAACATTGATAAATGCCTCCTTCTCCATTTATGAATCAAGAATGCAATTACACATGGAGCCCCTAGTAAAACTCTTAATGTAAGGAACATTAATGTCAAATAAATTAAGAAAAGTTAAAGAACATCAGTTGCCAAATAATCATAAAATTATTAGAGATAGAAGCTACTCTTATCTGGCATTGATATGAGACAATAAGGCATGAATGTTCTTACTAGATAACAAGGCAATACTGGCAAGGAAGAGAAGAATGGCTGCGACAAAAAATTATGAATATAATTAACTAATTGAGAATTATTTGGACAAGTTTCTCTTAATATAGTAGGCATATTTTCTTCTAGTTTGCATTCTATTAATCATTGATGTGAAACAAATATTCTAAAAGACTTAATTCTTTCCTTTTTTTATAAATTACAAGCTTCTACGAAGTTGTTCTCTTTTTTTTGTTACATCAACATAATTTGATAGATACGGGGACTTTCTAATTAATATAATACATATAACATGGAAATAGATGTATTATTTAGTTTTATGGAGTATATTTTCAATCAATCACATTGATTGTTCTCTTTATCAAATATTTAGCATTTGTGTTTTTTTTAAATAATAATAAATACACTAATTCTCTATTTTTTTTACTAAAGTACCATATCATCATTTACTCTAATTACAATGAGTAATTTCTCCATAGAGATAAATTAAAATGTCTTTTGTTCTTTCTTTATAAAGTCAAGAGTCAACTAAGAAAAATTGAGCAAAATAGATTCACTCAAGCTTGTGTGATACAAATAGTGTCAAATAAACAGTTCTATAAATGTAACTCATTTAAGATTTATACAATGAGATAAGTTGGGAAAACTTAACTTATGAGTCAACATGAAACCAGTTCATCTAACCCATGAGCAATTTGTGAGTTCCTTAAACAAAAATATCTACGTTAATGATATAATTTTCATAATTATAATAACGTTATTATGAAAAATTGCAATTTAAAAATATCATTTTTTTGTTTTTTTTTTACAAAAATTTAATTAAAATATAATATTTATTTTAACATTTTTATTTTTAAACAAAATTATAAATATTTTTTTAATTTTTTAATTTTTTAAAAGGATAAATGGACAAGTTTATAAATTAATCTTTTAACTCATTTAAAAATAAATTTGAGTTTAACTAAGGTGAAACTAACTTATATTAAATTTAGATAAAATAAGTTGAGCTATTGTACTTCACTTAAGTTGAATTGAACCTATGAATTTTGGATAGTGTTCATATGTCATTCTTGACACTAATTAAAGCTAAAATGCATAGATGAGAATGAGAAGAATTTTGTCATTTTTTCACAAAATTGATTAGGATTTTTAGGTTCATTTTGAAACTATTTCTTATTTTTATCCATTGTAATTACTTTTAAAAGGACCATAACACATTTAATGATGCTTTGAAATTTTGTTAATTATTTTTAGTGTTTTAATGAAAATTAATAATACGAGTAGTATAATACAAGCTCCATTTCTAAATATTTATTAATGACTAGTAAAACTGCAATATTACAAAAGTTTGTTACATGTAGTAGTATGTAACTAATATAATTAAAGATGAATTAAATGTAAAAATGAACTTACTTCTTAATTTGCATTTTCAATCAAACTGATCTCAAAGGAGTCAAATGCTAAAAGTGTGGAGGAACTCTCTAAAGTAGAAGATATATTCTCAACATTCTCGGATGAGTTGTTCGTTTGTGAAGGATACAATAATAGCTTGGGTGGAATGCTTAGGTTTTCAAATCTTCCTTCAAGCATCTCTATGACTTTGTTCATTGAAGGTCTATTACTCGGTTTCAGTTGTATACACCAAAGTGCTACTATAATCATCTTCTTTACAAGTTTTGATTCTTCTTCAGTGACATTATCCCCTAATTTTATGTCGTTTCCTTCACTAAGTTGATCATAAACCCACGAAGGAAAATAAATTTTGCTTGAATTCTCTGTGGTTACATTCAAGTTTTTCCTTTTACTTGCCATTTCCATTAACAACTTTCCAAAGCTATAAACATCAGCTTTAAAAGACACACCCCCGATATTTTTGTAAAATAATTCTGGTGCTATGTATCCAAGGGTTCCTTTTATAGCTGTCATGGACACGATGCTAGTTTCTAAAGAACATAATCTAGCTAACCCAAAATCCGAAATCTTAGGAACAAAATTATCATCTAAAAGAACATTGTGAGGCTTAATATCAAAATGCAAAATTTGCATGTCGCATCCACTATGAAGATAATCAATACCTGATGCCACTCCAAGTGAAATATCAAACATTATCTTGTAACTTAAAGAGTTGACTATTACTTCCTTAGAATTAGGAGAGATGTATTTATCAAGAGATCCATTAGACATTAAGTCATATACAAGAGCACGCTTTGATCCCTCGATACAAAAACCAACTAGTCGAACCACGTTAACATGGTGAATCCTTCCAATAGTAGATACTTCATTGATGAAATCTTGACCATTAGATTTGGATTTACTCAGGATCTTGACGGCAACAAGGCCACCACTGCGCAATTTTCCCTTAAAAACAGAACCATAACCACCTTCCCCCAATTTATCCTTGAAATTTGTTGTCATCTTTTTTATGTTTGAATAGTTGTACCTTATTGGTAAGAAGTTATTATTGGTCTCCAAGAATTTTTCAATAGAAGGGAACATTGATAAATGCCTCCTTCTCCATTTATGAATCAAGAATGCAATTACACATGGAGCCCCTAGTAAAGCTCTTAATGCAAGGAACTTTACTGTCAAATAAATTAAGAAAAGTTAAAGAACATCAGTTGCCAAATAATCATAAAATTATTAGAGATAGAAGCTACTCTTATCTGGCATTGATATGAGACAATAAGGCATGAATGTTCTTACTAGATAACAAGGCAATACTGGCAAGGAAGAGAAGAATGGCTGCGACAAAAAATTATGAATATAATTAACTAATTGAGAAATTATGTTCAAAAAGTAGATACTGCAACAATCAATAAATTCTATGAAGTAATATGTGATGTGATTCATCAAAAGTTAATATGAAGTAATTTAGCTATTTATGTTTCTAGGAATGAAATTTTTCATATATATGATACAATGAGGCATGATATTCTTACAACCTGACAAGCTCATATTTTGGGCATAGATGCTTAAATGGATATTTTCGGCTAATATTTTCGCATTGATATTCTCCAGAATGGCCAAAATCCATTCTGCAGGAAAAACATGCAAGAAGTTATTGACAAACTGGGTATAGAGCAATTATGTTGCAAAAGAATATACTGCAACGATCAATAAATTCTATGGAGTAATATTTTTAAAAGACAAGCACCACTGCACCAGCATGTAAATATGTAATAACTACTTCCATTTCTGAATTTAGAAAGAATTTATTTATTTTTCTTTCTTTATATGCTTTATATGCGAAAAATCTTGTAAGAATGTAGAGGAAACTCACCTTCAGTACTCTCAATAATATCTCTGAGTCCCCCTGCATCATACAAAGAATTAAACATATGTAATTGCAGTACCTTAATTTTATTTAATTTGTTTTTGTACATAATAAGAAGAGCCTTACTGCAGGATCTTCTAGCGAATTTGAATTTGAGACGTTCACATCTCCAATTATACAGGAAATTTCGGGATAACCAGTTGAACGGTGTATCCCAGTTGAACTCAACCCCATAAAAAATGGCTTTGTGGAATACACTGCAGGAAATAGAACTGTGTTTGTTGTTTCGCATCAATATTCCCGGCGATGAAGTCCTTACCATCATCTCTATGAGGCACGAGTCTGGTACGTCAGAGACATGTGGGGTGGCACCCAACATGAGATATGAACTGTGATGGCCTAATTTGGAATCACTCATTGTATTGTTATTGCAATTATAAGGAAGAAACTCTATATCATCTCGGTAATGAGAAGATAAATTCACTGCACCTTCACAGCTCACTAAAATCATAAGCTGTGATGAGTTCTCGAGAATAAATAGAGGGTAATAATAACTAGAACGAATATATGGAACAAACAAGGGGATATTATCCTTTTCAAGGTTGGAATCCAGAATATGGATGGTTTGGTTATTGTAATTGATTGCCTGAACGTAGTACTTTAGGTCTTCTTGGTACAAAACTACACTCTGGTTGTTCTCACATGAGAGGGAATAATCCTTTACCCCACAGTATTCTGGATCAGTTGTAAGCCGGAAAGGATAGCTAATATTGGGGATATTTCCACAAGATGAAGCAGGACAATGATGATTATGCTTCCCCAAGCAAGTTTGATGGAGTAGCATGAATACAACAACAAGGGCGTTAACTCGTAACAACATGGATAGTCTTACATTATAATCCATTCTCATGTTTTTGAATTTTGATTTTGAGAGAGAGAGAGAGAGCTCCTTACTTCTTGGTGACCTCTATATATCTTCAGCATTTGGAACTTAATTAAGCATCTTTTTATACTAGTAACCATATTGTGCAGCTGTTAAAAGTTGATAGCTATTCAACTAATTAAAATGAAAGAAACAAGAAAGAAAGTTCAAAGATAAGGTGTTCATCTGATATTTTTAAAATTATATATAAAAAGTCTTGATGGCTTTGGTTCGGTCATTCTCATAACCTCTCTCTTTCTTTCTTTTTCATCTTAAGCTATTTTCGGTTCTTTTCCTTTTTTTTTCAAAATTATGTATTGTGATTATATTAATACTTAATTTTTTTTATTTTTTATATGATATTTTATACTTATCATTATATTATATAATTATAATTATGTCATTTATCTATTCATATAAACTTACATTTAAATAAAAACTTTTACTTTCATTTATTTAAATAAAAACTTTTACTTTCATTTATTGTAGTCTTTGTATGTTTAAATTTTTTTTATCTATTAGTATATATAAAATACATTGGTTATTCTCCATTTTGTTATTATTTTTTTATTTTTTTGACTGTTCTGTTAGCTTCTTTTTTTTGAACACAAATAAATATCGAAATTTTAAAAATAAATATTTTTTATAAATAGTTGTTTTGTTAGTTTTATTATGTATCTTTTTTATTATTTTTCATTTTTTTAGTTTCTTGCGCTTCTATTCTACTAACTTTTTTTTAACACAAATACATACTAAAATGTTCAAAAATAAATACATTTTTTTATAAATAATTGTTTTTTTAGTTTTATTATATATAATTTTAATTTTTTTTCACTTTTTTAGTACGTAATAAATATCAAAATGCACTTATATCTTCTTTATTTTTTATTCACAATATCAATTTTTTATTTAGAATCACATGTATGTTTTTTTATATTTAAAATGTTTTTTAGTATGTTTAAGAATTATGCAACAATATCAATTATTATTCGATAATTAATATTATTACATACTTATTAATTTTAAATAATAGAATATTGATAATTTTTTAAAGTAATATTAATATTTTAAATGAAGTATTAACGTAATATATAAGATAAAAATAAATATATTATCTAATAAATTATTATAAACTATATATTAATTTAAATATATTTTTAAAAATTAATTAATTTATTAATATACTTATATTTTATATTTTGTAAGAAGGGACGCAAAGTAATTATTGATCAAAGTTAATCTTTAGAGTTTTTAGGTCTTTTCTTACTATGGAGACCCATTTATAGATAAGCTTAAGCCTTTACAAGTAGTTAGTTTTCCATTTTTTATTTTTTATTTATTTTGATTTTAATCGGATAATATGAATAATAAAATCTAAAAAATCACATTCTAATAATAGAACTCGCACAATGATAGTGATAAGCAAGAAAGAGTAAAGTTGAAGAAAAATATAGGTGGAATAAGCCATGTTTTGAAGAGAATTCTACTAATTATATTCTCGAAGAGAGATCCTAAATCTTTATTCTTAAGTCTCCTTTTCAATTCTTTTTACTTTTTTGTTGGATTTGTATAAGACTTGTTTTGGAGCTTAAATTTGCTCTTTCTCCGGTAAGTTGAGTGAGGTTTCCTAAAAATATAACCGTTTTTCTTTAAAGATAATATTAACATTTTAAATAATATATTGATAATTATTATGTTAAAATTTTAATTTTTTAAATTAAATAATAAATATAATTTTAAATAAATCTTATAAAAAGACATGTTAAACTGTGGTCATCGATGATTAATTCTCAAATATATTTAAAGCCGATGATTCATTAATATTTTTATTTACGTAATCCTTATCTCGATTCTATATCCGTCCCTAGTTGTACTAGAAAGCCTTAAATTGTTTATACTTAAACAAGATTTATATCATAGTAATACAAATCTAATATGTATTAATTCATAGGTTAAGTTCACAGACTTAAAAATCAACAATTAAAGAGGTCAATAAGAAAAGCACTCTAATGTCAGATCTTCCAAGAGCACCCTCAAATCTTGGTGCGGGAGAAAAGACTTCATTTCAGCCCAAACGCAGTACCCCTATTTCTGATAGGAAATAGAAACTATTATGGTGATCTACTATTTTCTTTTAAATTATCATTTATTTATGAAAGTATGAAACAAAATTAAAATTTTGGCGTATGTCATAAAAATGCTTTCTTTATTAATGTACATTAGTTTTTTTTATTTATTAAACCGTTGGACACCAATATCCTTTTCCATCAAAAGCCTCCATTTTCATGGTTGAGCTTCCTCTGAAATAATTGAATATTGAAAATTAAGTTGATTTTGGTAGGGGGAAAATGAAGCCTACGAATTGGGTTTTACCATGAGGTCTTTACGTGTTATTACAAAAACAAATTAAAAAAAAGTTCCATTTTCATGAGGTCTCTCGGCGGCGGAGCAAACAAAAAACCTTTTGTTTCTTCTTTCGTAGTACAAACCAATGCTGTTTTGTCGTTTAATTTACTGTGGTCTATGGCAAGCAAACAAACTGTGATTACTCCATGAATGCATTTGGAAATAAAATTCATTTGTTCCGCTCTGTTATATACAGTGTACTAAAAGGTTTTCTTTACGTATTGGCTAAATTATGTTTTGAGTACTGGTTCCAAATTTGCACAAATTATGGGTCGATACTGATGCAAATTAACAGGCTGGACTGTGCTATGTTGGGCTATATCGTGTATATCCAACCCGACCTATTTGACACCTCTATAAGAAGATATCATAGATGTTACAATGATATATATGCTAAAATTATATAAAGAAACCGCGACTATAACTTTATCTTCAATGACCATTAATATGAATAAAAGTTATCTCTGAAGTAATTTAGGTGTACATAATGTTTATGAAAGTTTTAAAAACCATCTACAACAATTTGTAAGATATTAAGTTAACCCACAGTTTTTTACGGAGAAACAGTAGAGATCAAGCAACATATATGATGACTTTATGAAAGTACAATCATCAGTGTTTTTTTTCTACTTAATATTTTCTCGTTTTATTCAATAAGTAGTATTTTTAGGATTAAAAATATTAAAATATGAACTTTCTAGTAAAAAATGATGAAAATATATTTTTTAAAATTTTTATGGATTTTTTTATAAATTTTTAATGCAAGACCAATCATAAAATAACACATAGACACCACACAAGTAAAGGAGCTGACCACACAAGCCACGTGGACGTCATGTAAGCAAAGAGCCAATCGTGCAACGACACGTGTAATATGTGATGTACCACCATACCACGTGTTAGTACCGCGTTCATTTCGAGTTTCAATGCACAATCAATGTGGGTGCCATGCGTCATCACCTGATTCATCCATTCTTCCTATCGAAGTACCACGTAAGTCATAACCGCGAATCACATCATGCCACGTGGAACTAACTCAATATGAGTTTACCCAGACTAGTCCTCCCCACTCCGCATTGCGTGTTGATTTGCCCAATAAATTATGTGTTCCATGTGTCGCGTTCCTATTGGCTAACGCTAATATTTTTTCTTTTTTTTTATCTCAATCTTTAATCTTAATTTGATATGACTATCTAGCTTACTCCTGAGTTTAATTTAACCAACTCATTATCCCATAAACCTTGAGGAGCCAAAATTAAAATAATTTTTATCAGATTTTGGAGCCAAGAAAAGAGAAAAATACATAAAATTTCAAAAAGAGAAACAATTTTGGTAGAGATTTAAAATAAGATTAGTGCTAAAATTAAAGATATTGATTATATTTATTCTTCTTCTTCTTTCTTTTACCAATTTTTTTATATATTTTTTATGAAAAATATGAATTTTATGAATAAAGTTATGTTTAATTAATTTATTAATCTAAGGATCTTATGAACCAATTTTCAACATGCGATGATCTAATATCTTAACCCAATTATGATTTCAATTTAATTATATTATTTAATCTGATTTTTATGTTATTAATTGTTTGGTCAATTATTGATCTATAGAGGCAATTAAATATATTTTATAAAATTATTTAATTATTTGTCTTGATTAAATAACATGCATAGTTTTTAGACAAAGATATATGATTTTTTTGTATGTAATTCATAATTGATAAACTTAATGAGTAGTATGTAATTTAATTAACATAAGAGTGGACTAGGTTAATTATTATATGATTTGTAGTTTACTTGAATATAAGTCATGTTATATTTAATTGATCATGTAATTAACTGATAATTATATTGGACAATTTTACTGATTCATAAATTTAAAAAAATGAGGATTAAGTATTCCTATATATTTTTTCATATATCTTCTTAGTTTCTAAATCTAATTTAATTAATTATTATTATTTATTTTTAGTTCTTTTAATTTTACTTTCTTAAAATTTAAAAGCACAAAAAAATTTATTTTTTGTTTTTTGTATTAAAAATTAGTTTCTAATAACATAATCTCCCTAAGAACGATATTTTCTTATCATTATATTACTTATTGTGATACATATACTTGTATATTTATTGTACATAATTCTTGTTTGATGAATATACATGATATCTTGATCATTATATTCAAACAAAATTCAATTACATATCATTGAATCAATATTTCTTGAATTAAGATAGCATGTGATTTGAACTCCCTATAAAATCTTTTTGAATGTAATTATAACATAATTTTTAAATTTCTTACTATTATTTTCACTAAAGTTATTCTTTTATTTTACATGTAGTTATTAAATTATTGAGAAAACTACTCCATTAGATTCAATATTATTAATGATTTTCAATATTAAGTCATTATCTAAATTTTCTAATTTTTTTGATAATTTTTCATACTTTCTTTACTTTTACATGATTTTTGGTCGATATCAATAATATTATTTTTATAAAATTGAATTCTTAATATATTTGTAAACATTGATCTTTTAATCTTTGTTTATTGTCAAAATAATATTTAGATCTTGTACTTATTTTTTATGTTTATTTAATATATTTATTATTAAAATGAATACACTATGACAAAGTTAATTTTTTTACTTTTATTTTTTTTAATTACATTACATAGAGAGTATTTTAACTTGAATAAGCTATTATTGAAAGAATTAAAAAATTAAAAAAAACAAAAATTATTATTTATTATTATGCAAACATTTTTTAATAATAGTAGGATTAAATTATTACAAAAAATAAATATAGGATATAAATATCTTTTTTATAATAAGTATAAAATAATGTCATCTGCCTAATTTTTAGTTGATTGCATTGACTATTCTTTTATCTACATATTAAAAAAAGGGGTACAAAACACAACATTAGAGATGAGCATAAGATGAGGACAATTACGTTAATAACTATAATAATCTTGTATAAATTTTGGATAAATTCAAGTAATAATTATTAGATATGAGTGAGTAACAATTTCTGTACAATTTAATCGAGCTTCTTATTGTTTAACATTTATTTAAAAATATATTATTTTAAAAATTAAAATGTTAATATAATATTTAATATGCTATATATTATAGAAAATATTGACATTAATTTTAATCTTTTTAACTATTTATTATATATTTTTAAGTTAAAATAAAAATATATAAATATGTGAATAACTTTATGTTTTTTAATATTAAAAGTGTATTTTTCGTGTAATTATATGTATATAAAATAATATTAATATATGTTTGATTTGAATTAACCACAGTTTCGATATTACAATAATCAATTCACTCCTTACTTAATCGGTTACAGTTATTTTTTTTTAAACAAAAAAAAAACTATATTTTTTGTGAGTAATTATAATTTCAATTATCCAAAATTAATATACTATTCCTACACCATAGATTATTCGGATTTAATAGCATAACATAATATATTCATAGATAAAATTTTATTTTCAAGGTTATACACACTTGCACGTGTTTTTTGCATGCTTCAAAATACTATTATATATATATATATATATATATATTATAACTTAATAAATATACTTTTTTTAAAAAAAATTAAAAATTAAAATATATAAACAATTTATTACATAGATGGAGTATTAGTGAGGGCAACACACTCTCTTCATTGAATATGTACACCGAACAAAAGCATGCCGACACAATAAAAATCAAACGGGTAACTCTTACATGTTTGTTTGTTTTTCATTTTTTCCCATAAAAAGTAATGAGTTGTAAGACATTTGTCTTGTTTTGAGGATTGAAGCCAAATGACCCTTTTTTTTTTGTTTTCACTAACTAATCTCTCATTTTTGAATGAGAATTTCGATGTAATATAATGTATTTTTTGTTTTTATTATTTTTTTTAAATTAATAAAAATTCAATTCAAAATTCATAATTTTATACTCATAAATATTAAAATATAATAACAATATAATTTAATAAAATAAAAATAAGATAAAATCACACCATATCTTCTATATTTACCATCCATAGAATTTCATGGAGTTTCATTGACCCATCTAATATAACATATTATATTTATATATATCTTTAATATAACATGTTATATCATATTTTTAATGGGTCATTAAATATTACTCGTTATATTTATATATATCTTTATATTTAATATGTTACATCTATCAAAATTTCGATGAGATAACTTATTGTGATTGTTGGAGGACAATGAGATCACTAGAGCTCTGATGGTGTCAATAGCAGTGGCTATGAAGTTATAAAATGATGATCTTTTCATCTTTTATTATATAATTTATTATAAATTATGAGTTTTAGGATGAATTACTACTAGTTAAAGAAAATTTATTAATTTATTAAAAATGAAGTTATTTTGGCAAATTTTTTTTATAGAATTCCCAAATTACTTTCCATATTTTTGATTGTTAGACTCTGTGTCTTCCTTCTCCGGCATCCTATAATGGTCTCCCTTCTTTATCTCTATGCTTCTTCATTATCTTCCATGAAGATTATTGTTACACTTTGAAAAATGCTAATTAACATCTCACAAATTTACACTCAATTATACAAAAATCACATATGACAAATGTTAAAATTATTTTAAAAAATTAAAAAATTTATATCTTTTTTATAATTCTACTAGGTGATATATTTGCAACTTGTGAAGAAAGTTATACTTCACTTAAAACTCAAATTGTAAATCTCTCATTCAGAAAGTTATAATAATTCTTCACATGTAATCCAGATTACTAACTTGTAATATCGCTCGTTGATCCCGTGTAATCAAATAATTAATGTACTCAACTTTTATCTTCTTTTTCTTATTACATTGTTTTTTCTTCATTCCCTTGTATTATTCTCACTCGAAATTAAAAACAAAATATTCCAAAGAAATTTGTATTTTGGGAATATTTTTTAGATTGAAAATTTCATGTAATTCAGTTTATAAATTGTATAAATTCAGCTACTTTTTTCCTTTTAATATTGTTGTTAATAAGAAATATTATTAATTCATGGGCTAATTGGTATCACCGTAAAATTATTTTTCTATCTTAAGTCGTATATTATCATTATGTTTGATATAAAAAGAAAAATTAACAATTTAATCCTTCACATATTTACACTCTAGCAATTTAATCAACAAATAAATACTCACATTATAAGCCGGACTTATACAAAATTTAACAATATAATTTAAGTTACTTATTTGGAAATGTAGTATCTTGGAAATCTTTATATATATATATATATATATATATATATATATATAAAGAGAATGAATCAAAATAATAATAATAATAAATTAAATTGAGGAATTATGTTTGATTTTAACAAAATATTCCCATAATATTTTTAAATTCAACTAATTTTAACCAAATAATTGTAAATTAAATTACTTAAAAGTAGTAAGATGAATAACTAAATTATTTTATTTAAAATACTATAAAGTTTTATTGTGGAATAAATTAATTAGTATACTTTAGTTAATCTAAATTAGTCTTTTATATTCGAGTCATATTTGGGCGGGTTGAAGTGTTGAACACGGAAGGGGCCACGTGGCATGCCACGCAAGCATAGGAGCTGACTGAGAAAACCACTTGGACACCACGCAAGCACGGAGAGCGAATCACGTTGCACCGTGTGTGAGGAGGAGAAACACGCGTCATATGTCAGCACGGCGTTCAATCCGAGTTTGGATTTCAGTCAACGCGATATGGCACGTGTTACCACATTATTGCTCGAAGCGTTCCACCTGTGCGCCATGCCATCCGTTCCTGCGAATCACGTCACGCCACGTGGTGCTGACTCGGCGAAGGTTGACTCTGACCGGTCTCCCATGCCACGTGTCTCTCTCTAATTCGCCCAATAAACTTCTGATACCACGTGTCACTCTATGATTGGCTGAAACTGTCAGTTTTTCTTGTTTTGATCGTAGCCCTTTATTTGAAGCTAATCAGACGGTCCAAATCGCACCTGAGTTTTATTTAAACCCCTAATCACTCCATAAACCCTAATTTGCCTCCATTAGCATAATTTTGGTCAGTTTTTAGAGCTAAAAAGAGAGAAAAATATAGAAAAATACAAAAAAAATCAAGAAATGACACAATTTTGGTGGAGATTCAAGAGGAAATTAATTCTACAATTCAAGAGATTGATTATATTTCTTTTTCTACTCTTTTATTTATTAATTTTATGTCTTTCTTTATGAAAAATATGACCTTTATAAACACAATTATGTGTAATTAATTTATTAATCTAGGGATCTTATGAACCCAATTTTCACCATGTGATGATCTAATATTTTTTTCCAATTATAATATTAATTTAATTATATTATTTAATCTGATTTTTATGCTATTAATTATTTGGCCAACAATTTATCTATAGAGACAATTAAATAGATTTGAGAAAATTATTTAATTGTTTGTCTTGATTAAATAACATGCATAGTTTCTAGGCAGAGATGTATGATTCTTATGTGTGTGATCCATAATTGATGAACTTAATGAGTAGTATGTAATTTAATTGGCATAAGAGTGTGATTAAATAAATTACTATATGGTGTGTATTTTACTTGAGAGACGAATACATGCTAGGTTAGATTCAATTGATCATGTAATTAATTGATATTATATTGGGGGGATTTTAGTGATTCACATGTTTAGAAAATTGGGGAATGAAGTATTCCTAGATATTTTCTCATATATCTTTTTAGTCACAAAATCTGATTTAATTAATTATTGCTATTTACTTTTAATTATTTTAATTTTGCTTTCTTAAGATATAAAAACACCAATAAAAAATTGATTTTTATTATTTTTAGTTTTAAAAATTAGTTTCTAAAAAAAATAATCTCAGTGGAAACGATCTTTATTTATCATTATATTACTTGTTACGATACGTATACTTGCATATTTATTGCACACACAATTTGTGTGGTGATCAGTAACCTCAAGTGGATTTTTTAGAATCCACATCACCAGCCATATCTAGAATCCACACACAGGTTTGTCATTTCCAAAACATAGGCATATTTTGGAAGAACCTCGAAGATACCTAAAAATCCATTTCACTGCATCCCAATGTTCTTTTCCAGGATTTGAAAGGAATCTACATACAATTCTAACTTCATAAGCGATATTTGGCCGTGTACAAACCATGTCATACATCAGACTTCTAATTGCTGCAGCATATGGAACCTCTTCCATCTCTTCCTTTTCTTTGTCTATAGAAGGGCTCTGCTTAGAACTTAGCTTAAAGTGATTAGCAAGAGGAAAACTAATCGTTTTAGCTTTATCCATATGAAATCTCTGAAGTACTTTCTCAATGTATGATGAGTGCTCAAAAAGCACTAAAATAACCATGATTTTATGCAAATTAATTGATTAAAAATATATATATTTATATGTTTTATCATATATTTATATAAATTTGTCTTTTTCGGAATCACGGGTATTTTTATTGTTTTTCAGGTATTTTGGCTTAAAAACGCAATTTAAAGACTCAAAGAGGAATACTTGAAGCAATACATCACAAAAATATCAATAAATAAATGCGTAAAGGTCGACAAATATGGAAAAACTGGACAAAATGGGTCGAAAAGGTCAAAAATGTCAAAAAGGAGAAAAACGCGCCATCACGCCGCGCCTAACGCCTAACTCCGCTAAGTTGCGCGCAACACTGTTTTCATCCGCTACAGATTGTTCATCCGCGACACTGTTCATCCGCGACATCGTTTCATCCGCTGTGATCTTGTCGCATGTGATCGTTTCATCCCCAGATCAGCGACCACCTACGCCGACGTCATTAATGACGTCAGCAATCACTAATCCGCGTTTTTACATTTTTTTAACATTTTTTTCTCTATTTTTTCTCTCCATCCTCACCTATAAATACCCCCCTTCCCTTCACCTAAAAACACACCTCAAAAACACACTTCTCTCTTCTTTCTTTCTCTCCATTTCTTAGTTTTTAGTTTTTTTTAGTTTTTCTTATGTTTTAGCTAGTTTTTCTTATGTTTTAGCTAGTTTCTCTTAGTTTTAGAGTTCTTCCCTTTTTAGGGAAGAACTAGTTATGTTTTTGTAATATTTTAGCTTTTTGATTCAATAAATGGGAGTGCAAATTCCGCTTGGAGTTTTTCCAGCAACGGGAATAGCGTCGAAGTTCTGTAAGGATTTTATTTTCTTTACAGTTATTTTTATGCTTTATTCTTACATGTTATATTTAATTTGTCTGTGGTTAAATTTAATCAGGCCGGGTCGCTTAGTAAACATGATGTAATAATGACGTT
Source organism: Hippophae rhamnoides (assembly GCA_033030585.1). Classification (NCBI taxonomy): domain Eukaryota; kingdom Viridiplantae; phylum Streptophyta; class Magnoliopsida; order Rosales; family Elaeagnaceae; genus Hippophae; species Hippophae rhamnoides. The sequence goes on from CM065432.1 coordinate 54,794,378, forward strand.
GTTATGCTTGCGAAATATTAAATAGGTAAAAATATCTAAAATGAATTGATTTTATTTTTTATTCATGATTTTATATTAAGAATGTTAGAGAGAAATATATTATTTTTCATTACAAACTTAAACCCGAAAATTAGATTTTAAGGTTTAGTTATCCTGCGATTTAGAGTAGTGCTCTTTTATTTGATGGTACAATCGCCGGTAGCTAGAGTGAAGCTCTATTTCAAAAGTTTTTATAATAATTATTATCTGAAAATGTATTGACGACATGTTTTCGGTAGTGGTTTTAAAACTTGAAAGTTAGTACTCGGATAACTAAATTCTTAGGTTTAATTTGGACACCTTGAATAAAGTTTAAACTGTCTAACCCCACCAAAGGTGGCATTTAAATGGTTCATTTTCAATCTCTTAGAAAAAGGAATTAATTTAATTAACCAAATTAGTTATCAACCCCACCCATAGGTGTTAATTGATTTGTTTAGTTAACAAAGAATATCTAACCCCACCAAAGGTGGTATTCATACAAAAAAGGGAGAATCAATAAATATCAATTCATATCTTTAATAACCTAAATAATACGAGCAAGCATAATTAACTTAGTTATTATATCCATAAATACTCCACTATTTATAAAAGATAAAATTTGCATGAATGTTTATTGAATCTATGTTTAATTTTCTGTAATTAGATTAAAAACACAAAACCCAAAATATCGTGACAGGATGTTTAGGATTTAATTTCGTTTTTAAAAATTTGAATAATAAATTAAAAACCACATACATTCCTTCCTTAGATCGACCTTGGGAGTATACTTATCATTTTCTACGAAATGATTCGTGCACTTGCGAGAGTTTTACAAATATTAAAACCAAAGTATTTGCGAGAATCGGCGATGCCGGTTTTCGCTCATCAATGTACTTCTCCTGTGACAACCATAATTTCTTGGCAACTCTATCTCTAATAATAGTCATGCCAAGAATCTACTTTGCTGGCCCTAAGTCTTTCATGGAAAAAAAACTTACTCAACTGCGTTTTCAAGTTTTTGATTTTAGAAATATTGCGGCCAACAATTAACATATCATCCACATAGAGCAAAATAATAATGAAATCATCATCAAAGAATTTCTACACAAAAACAAAATGGTCTGAAGTAGTCTTTTTATAGCCTTGCTCACCTATAACAGACTAAAACTTGTTGTACCATTATCTTGGTACATGTTTTAAGTCATAGAGACTTTTCTTCAATTTGCAGGCATAATATTCTTTTCCCTTTTTGCTGAAAACCTCTTGGTTACTCCATGTATATTTCTTCTTCTAATTCACTATGTAGGAAGGCAGTTTTGACATCCATTTGCTGAACCTCGAAGTCAAGACTTTCTACTAACCCTAGCACAATACCGATGGATGTCATTTTTACAACTGGAGAGAAAATCTCATGAAAATCAACACCTTTTCTTTGGCTGAATCCTTTGACAACCAGTCTGGCTTTGTATCGCGGATTGGAACTGTGTCTTTCATGTTTCACTCTAAACACCCATTTATTTTTCAAGGCCTTCTTTTCGTTGGGCAACTTCATCAGCTCAAAGTTTTTGTTATCATGCAAGGACTTCATCTCATCTTGCATGGCTTCAATCCATTTTTGTTTGGATTCATCATTCATGGCCTCTTCATAATTCTCAAGTTCTCCCCCATCAGTGAAAGTTACATACTCATATGAAGGATATGAGGTAGAGGGTCGTCTCACTCTATCACTTCTTCTTAGTGGAACAGGAGAAGCCGTAAGTGTTGGTACTAGATAATGATCATCATCATTCCCCTCATCTTCAAAACCAACTTCTATATGAGCATCATCTTCATCAGGTGTATAAATTTGGTCTTCATCTTCAACTTGTCTTAGCACTGATGTTGGAGGAATTAATTCCAAATCTAATGAGTCACCATTGGAATTAGGAACATATTTTTTTTTCATTTTGATAATATCTTTAATGGTCTCATCTTCAAAAAATACAGCATCACGGCTCCTGACAAGTCTCTTTGCAATCGGATCGTAAAATCTATAACCAAATTGATCTTGACCATAGCTAATAAAAATACATTGTCTTGTTTTGGCATCAAGTTTGGATCTCTCATCCTTAGGGATATGAAAAAATTCTTTCTAGCTAAACACTCGCAGATGATCATAGGAAATATCCTTTCCTGACCACACTTTATTTAGAACATCCATCTTGAGATGAGTACAGGGTGAAAAATTCAACATATGTGCAACTGTGAGTATAGTTTCACCCCAAAAAGTTTTAGGCAACTTTGCATGTGAGAGTAGACATCTAACTCTCTCCATCAAAGTTATGTTCATCCTCTCAGCTAAGCCATTCAACTGCGATGTCTTTGAAGGTGTCATCTGATGTCGAATACCATGCTTTTTGTAATAAGCATGGAAAGGTCCTATGTATTCTCCACCATTGTCTATCTGGATGCACTTCAGCTTCTTTCCAGTCTTTCTCTCAACTGAGGCATGAAATTCTTTGAAGACATCTAGCACCTGATCTTTTATCTTTAGAAGATATACCCACGTCTTCCTTGAATAATAATCAATGAAAGTCACAAAGTATTGAGCACCACCAAGTGACTTTGGCATTAGTCCACACAAATTTGAATGAATCAGATCTAAAATATTATTTATTCTAGAAGGGAAACCCTTGAAAGGAACTCTGGTTTGCTTTCCTACTAGACAATGAACACATTTCTCCAAATGTACTTCATCTATTCCGGGTAGTATCTTCTTTTTTACTAGACTTGTCAAACCTTTTTCACCCATGTTACTAAGTCTCTTATGCTATAACTCAGTTGCATTGTCTTTCTCTATAACATTTAATGTGTTGGTGGAGAGCTTCGCTTGCATTATATACATAATTGTATATTGCTCACCTCTAGCCACTACTAAGGAGCCTTTTGTAAGTTTCCACTTGTCATAAATGAAGGAGCTACAATATCCTTCATTTGCAAGTTTACGCACAAAGCACAAATTCAGGCATATATGTGGAATATGTCTAACATCCTTCAGAAATAGTCTGGTTTCATTCTCTATTTCCAAGCAAACATCTCCTCTGCCTACTACCTTTGACAGACCTTCATTTCCCATTCTAACAACACCAAAACTTCCAGGTGTGTATGATGAGAAAAATTCTCTACGCGATGTAGCGTGAACTGTAGCACTACTGTCAATCACTCAACTGGTCTCGTGTGATGCAAGATTGAAAAAATCTTCATCATAAACGATATTGAACTCGTCTATGGTATTTGTTTGCTCATCATCACTACTATCGTTTTTCTTCATTACTTTACCTTTGTTCATTTCTTGTTCCTTCTTGAACACCCGAAAAAATTTCTTAATGTGACCCTTCCTCTTGCAGTGATGACATTCAACATTGGCAAATTTGTTTGATTTTCCTCTGCTCTTGCTTCTGGGTTGTTGTTCTTTGTATAGTCTCCTTCCTTTAGACTTTGTGATAAGGGCTTATGCTTCTGAATCTCTTTCCTTGTTTTGTTTCTCATATGAGAATAGGGTTTCTACAATAACTTCAAACTCCATCTTGTCTTTTGCATAATTCAGAGTTGTTGTGATATGATTATATGACGAGGGTAGTGATGCCAACATTACATCTTTCTCTTCATTGTCGAAACTCACATTAAATCTTGCTAAGTGAGAAAGCTTGCTGTTGAAATCGCTAACATGCTACATCATGCTCACATTATCTTCCTTCCTCATCTGATATAGTTCTTCCATAAATAAAATTTATTAGCAAGGTTTTTTGACATGTACATGTTTTCTAGAGTCTCTGATGTTTCTTTAGTAGTCTTGCAATTTTTTGATTCAATATTTTGCAAGACACTATTTGAGAGATTTAGACAGATTGTATTAGCTGCCCTCATCTATTTCTTCCCATTGTTCCTCGGTGAGGGTTACTACCTTCTTTTCTTTTCCCAACAACGCCTTATGGACCTTCTACTGAACGAGAATATTCTTCATCCTCTTTTTCCATAAAGAGAAATTATTATTGCCATTAAATTTCTCAATATCTACCTTTTGGTTTGACATTTTTTTCCAGTGTTTTTTTTTTCTGTAAATAAATACGCCCTGGATCTAATAAAATCTTTTCTGATGTAGCAGATCAATTTATGCTGCAACCACAGAGCATATTAAGAATTTTACCAGACCAGCTCTGATACCAGTTGTTGGGTACAACAGGTAAAAAATAAAATAATTTCAACAGAGTAGAATAATGACATCGAAAATTTAACGTAATTCACCCTTTAATTGGGCTAAGTCCACGGATAAACTCTAAAAATATTTCTTCCACTAATAAAATTAATGGGTACAAAGTGAAAGGCAATACAACAAATTGAGATAAACTCAAAATAGTGTTATACAAGTGTTTCCCAAACTCACTATTTTGTCACTCCCCTTTTAGAAAAATATCTCAATATTTTTCTAAAATATTCTCTCCCACTTTCTTACACATAACACTATTTTTCTTCAAAAGAAATTATTCCTTTGCCTTTGCTTCTCTTCTTGTTTTGGTGTGTTGATGTATCTTTAAGGTAAAGACATTACCTATTTATAGGTAAAATTACCTATTAATGTTAGATGTATTTGTTAAATATGATTGCATCTACTATTTGTAATTGCATCTAAGATTTATGATTACAACTAACATTTGTGATTGTAACTAAGGTTTTTTTTTTCAATGAGAAGGATTATATATACTCCCAGTCTTTCACTTTTAAATCTTGATTGGTTTAAATTCTTTGATCCTTTTTACTCACGAGTCGTGACTTTATTGCCAACTTCATATTCTTCGTAAGATTTTTCTTTCATATTTGATAGCTATTTGACTTTATTGTTATTAATAATATAAACTATACTCTTAAAACAAATTAAGTATGTTGGTGGGCTTTTAGTGGGTTTATCCTACTCAAAAGATTTGCTTTCACACAGACTTTTGTTCAAAAAAATAAAAAATAAAAAAATGAAGTCATTTGTAACTTCTTTTTTTTCAAATGTCTTTTGTAACTTAAATAGCAATAAAATCAAAATTACAATAATTAATTAGCAAAATTACAATAATTAATTACAATAATTAATGTATAGCAGATAAACAAAGTAAGATGTTACTAATTTTTCTTTTTTTTTTTTGTTGTAAGATTGTGTATATATTTATTTCAATGTCTCTACTACATTACTCTCTTTTTTCCCAATTACTTTCTTTGCACTTGCCAATTACCTTATGTAAAAAGGGTACAAACTAAACTAGGACCTTTGGTAATTGCTAAATCAGTAAAGTAACTTATATAACTTTTAAAGACTTATGGCAAGTTGTTACGTAAATTTAATTGTTTAATATAAATGTTACTTTATTAGGTTAAGTTATTTGTTTGGTTTATTCTTATACTTTAAAAAATAATATTTTTTTATCAAATTGTTTTTAAAAAATAATCTACTAAGGATAAAATTAATATTCTAACATTTGTTTTAATTAAACGTATCATATAATTAGAGTTATTATTTTAATAATTATTTTATTCATTAAACAACAATACTAATATTTTAATGTGTTATTATATCTTTATTTTATTCCAAAATAATGATATTTTAATCATATATATTAAATAATAATATTATATTATAAATTTAACATTTTCCATTTACATTAGCAATAATACACTGCATTGAGAAGAAAAAAACGAATAAGACTCAAGAGAATTGGATTTTAAAGTCGCTATTACCAAGATACGTACGGTTTAAAATGGAATCTGTAGCTTGAATTTTTGACATTCTCGGCTTAACATATAGCAAGTAAATTTTTACACATTTGACATAGAAAAATAATGGTGTACCTAATTTGTTTAATTTACATTTCAATTGGTGATATAGTGTAAACTTATTATTTACTTTAAGCTTTGAGTTTGAGAAAGGGAAAAAACTTAGAATAACACCTTAACATATTGTTTCTTAATACCAATTTGCAAGGTGGACGAATAGGGTTCACCTATCTTTCTATCTTTCTTTCTTTTATTTTCTTCTTTATAATAAACACAACCGTCAATATAAGCTGGTTTGTCATATATTCTGGCTTAAACATCAGATGACATATTTTCTCATTTAATATTTAGAATTCTCATAGTTTATTTAATTAACAACAACTCAATAACTTCAAAGACTGGATCTTAATTGAATTTAATAAATAAATAAAAAAAAAGCTTTCTCGTTCAGTTATATTAATGATATGGTCATGAAGTTAGCAAAGTTTTATAGATCTTCAATAGATTTTTTTTACCTTTACTGGCTAAGTCTAAGAATTACTGTAGGTAAAAAAAATCAAATCTTACTAGTGCTATGTTGAATTTTTTTGAACTTATTCAGCATAACACGATGGTTAGGTAGGTAACTACGTAGTACATTTTATTCTTTAACCATCACATCATTTTCGGATAGTAATATTTGAGGAGAGTAATGAATTTATATAGGTTAGATTGTTTAATTTTATAGTATTGACATAACATTTATATCACTTTATTTTTAAGAAAATTGTTGATTAAATAAAAATAAATTAAAATTTAAGTATTTTTTAATTAAATTTATCAGTTGATCTACACATAATTTTATTAATAAATATTAAATTTATTATTTTAGTGATAATTTCAACACCTTAATATTTCATTCTATATTTATCTTGTAGATAATAATATTTTAATCATATGTTAAAATAATAATTTTTTGTTATAAGTTTCTTTAAAATTTTTATATAATATCTTTTGTAACAACAACGTAACAATATTTTTTAATTAACAAAAAAACATAACATTATCTTTTTTATTCTCATAAATTAATTGTCACTTTTAAGTCTAATTAATCTACAGAACTTTTACAACTGTTTTCCCTTCTCTCTCTCTCTTAATTGATCAAACAGTAATAATTATGATTCAAAACTTTAAAAAGGTCGGTGAGTCTTACATTTAAATCTTATATAAATCACGATAACAATTCAAACATATATGTTAATATTGTGCTCTTTTTATTTTTCTATTTGATATTTTATATATAATTAAAATATTTTATATTTAATCACTTTTTTTTTCGATCATTCCTCAATCTTTATTTTTTTAATTTTCTTTAAAAATGTATTATATATTTACATAAACTTATAATTAAATTTAATAATTTTATTAAAAAATATTATTTTTATCGTTAAATTAATATTTTAATTATAAAAATATTATATCATATGTATAAAATAATAATTATTTTAATGATTATTAAAATAAAAAAATTAAGTATAACTGTAACTTTGTATTCAAAATTTTAAGTTTATTATATTTGATTTTATAATAAACATATACAATTGAAACTTTATGTTAATTTTAACTATTTAATATATAATTGATATTAAAATTTTTAGTTAGTTGGAATTTGATCCCGTAAAAAAATCCAAAACTTCTATGAAGAATTCTCATTCCATTCTACAATTATTCAAATTAGTTACGAGGATAGTCTCTTTGTTCAGTTGACATCCCAAAAAGAGTTGGTATGACATCCCAAAATGAGTTGGTATGACATGCGAGACAGAAAAAGCAATATAATGCAACTCGTGGTTTGCTACCCATAAGCGATCGAACAAAGTTGACACATTAGTTCAAAGTTAAATTTTACATGAATTAGTAGGAAATATATATTATAAAATATAGGTATAACTCGATAGATAAAGTTAATATTGATACATGTGTGGTGGGAGTTTCACTCCAAATAATAGCAAAATTTTAAAATAGTAAACTAAATGTGCTAAGCGTTAAGAGTATATGCATGACACGCCCCGCTAGCTAACATGACATAGGCCAATACAATATTTTAATTAATGGAATAGATCATACTTTGTCGACCAAACTAGATCTTTTCGACACCTTTACTCAAAAGAAAAACTTTACATATTTTTATTAAAATTGCATTATTATTGTATATTTAAAAATAAATTACATAATTCACTAATATTTATGAATTTTACATTTAATATCAAAATTTATGTTTAAAAAAAATACAAAATTAGCATACAAATATGTGTGCTTCCATTATATACAAATAAAAATACTTCTACTCAATATGGCCAAAAACAAATTGATAGTTTGGTCCTACTGTATTAAAAGATTTCAAGAAATCATATTGCAATGAGGTTTAAGTGTGAAAGAACTAAAGATTGACTTTGGAATAAGTAATATGATATTTTTTATTATTTATATTATTGATTTTTATTTTTAAAAAATAGCAGGTAATTATGTTTTTAATAAAAAATAGTGTATTTAAATTTTCATTTTATTGATCTAAATTATTACATTAATAATTGTTCAAAATTGATGTATAATTTCTCATTTAAGTGATATATCTTTCATCTTACTTATATGGACAACGATCTATCGAAATTTTTGAAAAGAAGATACACACTACAATTTAAGACTAAATCGAATATATATTATTTTATATAGGTTATTTGATTTAGTATAAGTCTTAAAATTTAAAAAATTGATATATAATCTGTTAGGAATTATTATTTTTCAAAATCGAAAAAAACAAACCAATATATTTTTATTAAAAATACATTTTAATAGAAACAAAAAATTATAATTTAGATTTTTTAAGTTACGAAATCAATTATACCTAACTTAAAAATAATTTTACTAAACTACTTATTTATGTAAATAAATAATATGACTAATTACATCCCCACATTTGTTAAAAATTATTAAATATTTCATTTTGTTTTTTTCTAAAATGTTAGTTATATATCTTCGTCATTTTCAATATGACTAGTTTGTCTCATTGGGCATACTTTTCATGTGGCTCTCATTCTATTAACCAATATTGATGTGAAACGAATATCTTAAAGACTTGGTTCTCCTATTTCTTTCTAAATTACAAGCATTCACGAAAAATTTCTTTCTCCCTTCCAACATCAACCTAATTTGATACATATGGCATTTTAATTAATAATAATATCACATAACATAGAGATGCTGTGGTATAAAATAATTATTTTCTATCCTTTTAATAGCTTAAATTTTTTACAGGATTAAGTTTACAAAAAATTCTAACAATTATATCATTTATTTTAATTTCACTATTTAAATTAATTATTATTATAATAGTATTATTATTTTTATTAAATTAATTATTTTTATTATTTTTATTCTCATTATATTTTTATTGTTAAAACTAAACATGACTTAAATGTAGTGAAGTTTACATTAGAACTTTCCATCGTTCAACGTTACAAATTATAAATTTTTAAGGACATTTCTTATGATATTTATACAAAAAAGAGACCAAACTTTGCTTTCTCTTCTAACATATCAATAATCATTGAGATAGAAATCTACAAATAGTTGCACCTTTAAGCAATGGTGTTGAAAATTAAAGACAATTTTTTTCCTGAGTGTTAGTTTTCTGAATCTTCATCTACAAATAGTTAGTTTTCTCAGTTTTCATCGTTCTTTATGACTAGTTTGTCTTGGTATAGCTGGCATACTTTTCTTACAGTTTCCATTATATTTATCATTGATGTGCATCAAATATCCTAAAAGATTTGGTTCTCTTTTTTCTTTATAAATTACGAGTTTTCACCATAGATATGTTGACATTCTAATTAATAGTTATGCATATAACATAGAAATAAATGTTTTATTCATTATTTTATAGTATATTTTATATCAATTAATACCATATCACCGCTTATTCTAATTTCAATAAATAATTTCTATATAGAGATAAATTGAAATGTATTTTTCTCTTGCTTATAAAGTTAAGAGTCAACTGAAAAAATTGAGCAAAATAGATTGTCAAATGAGCAAGTTTGCACGACTCATTTAATGTTGATATAATGAGTTGAGTTTAAAATACCCAATTCACCTAGCTCTTGAGCTCAAATAAACTAGCTCACCTAACTCAAGGGGAGTTCATTTAGTAAAATATCTTTGTCAAAGATATAATTTTTACTATTATAATAATATCAGTATGAAAAATTGCAATTAAAAGTTATTATTTTTTTACAAAAATGTAATTAAAAGATAATATTTATTTTAACATTTTTATTTTGAAACAAAATTATAAATATATTTTTATTTTTTGTTTTATTATTTAAAAGGGTAAATATATTTGTTACTAAGTTATTTTAACTCATTTAAAAGTGAGCTGAGTATAGTTGAGTTGAACTCTACTTATGTAAAATTTAGATAAGATGAGTTGAGCTATAGTTCACCTAAAGTGAGTTGAACCTATGCATGTTGGTCCAACTCAACTCATTTGACACATTTAAATGATACATTTTCCTGATCATCTACCTTACTTGACACTAATTAAAGCTCAAATGCATAGATAAGAATGAGAAGAATTTTCCCATTTTTTCCACAAAACTTATTAGGACTTTTAGGTTCATTTTGAAATTATTTCTTGTTTATATTCATTTGAATTGCTACTATCAATTAGAACATCTATCCTAACTATCTATTGTTACCTTTGATTGTTGTTTTCACAATGACTTAGTTCAACACACAAACTCATCTTTCCTGCAAAGTTAGTACCACTCAATGTAGTGCGATTAGTAACTAAAGATCAGTAACGTGAACAATAAAGAATAATCACTCTTGGGAAATTCACTAAACCATGAACATTTACCATCACTATTTTGGGAACACTTGACAATTCCAAAAGAATAATATTGCCTAAACCATCAAGTAGAATAGTCTTAGTCACTCTGAGTCTAAGAATACTATTTCACTCTTATTGATAATGTATCACAATCCCTAAAATACGATCAAGATCATTAGTGAATATAGAATTAGAGTTTATGGAAAAAATTTGGTAGAGCTTCTCTATGATTTTTCTATTTATCAAAAATATTAAAGATGAGGTGTTTATAGCCAAAAACCAAAATGTGTGCCACCTTGTTGGGGTTTAGTGATAGGTCCAACAATGGGTTATGCAAAGACCTTGTCGAGTTGCACAAAAATCTCATATTTTCGATCCAAAAATCACCAAGTAATTTTCATAAATACTTGCACCTGAAGCGAAGAAAAAATGACCACTCAACCTAATATGCATACTAAGAAACCAATCATGTGATGTGTGGATAACATACTTTCAATCACAGTCTACCTAACTAATTGCATATGTCCATTAATTACTAATCAACAATATCAACCTTACAAAAAAAAACAAAAATACAAATAAATAAATTTTGTGTTTTGCACAAAGGAAGCCAACAAAGACACCAAAGACTATAGGATTTACATTATTGATACATTAAGTTGAGTTGAAAAAATCCAATTCACCTCTCAAATAAACTAGTTTACCTAAAGCATGAGCAACTTGAGAATTCATCTAACAAAATGTATTATTTAATGATATCATTTTCATAATTACAATAATATTATTATGGAAAATCATAATTGAAAGATACTATTTCTTTTTTTTTCTACAAAAATATAATAAAAAATTATATTTATTCTAACATTTTTGTTTTCAAACAATATTATATATATTTTTTAATTTTTTTAAAAAAGAATAAATCTACCACCTTATAAGGTACTCAATTTAATTCATTTAAAAGTAAGTTGAGCCGAGTTGAGTTTGACTTAAATAAAATTTAGATGAGACAAGTTGAACTATGGTTCACCTAATAAAGTGAGTTGAACCTATGAAATTTGAATCAACTTAACTTATAAATACTACATTGTAATATTTATCTACCTTCCTTGACACTAATTAATTAAAGTTAAAATGCATAGACGATGATTAGAAGAATTATGCCTTTTTCACAAAACTTTTTAAGATTCTTAGGTTCCGTTTGGAATTATTTCTTGTTTATATTCATTGTAATTACTTTTAAATGGACCATGACACATTTAATAGTGCTTTGAAAATTATGCTAACTATTATTAGTGCTTTAATGAAAATCTAATAATATGAGTTATATAATACAACGAAGATAATTAAGATATGTGATTAGTTTAAACCTTGGAACTACATATGCACTTTGTACACATTCTTAGAAATTTGCTTTTGAATTTCTTTATGTCTTTTAAATTTTTAGTCATAATACCTTTCGAGTAACTTATATGATAATTTGATTGTTGATGATTGCTCAAATTGTATTGAATTTACATATTGATATGTATATATAATTAATTGTATGGAAATTATACATGACATTTTAAGGCTCACAGGAATTTACATAGGTTTTATTATAGAACTCAAGCAAAAATTTGGGTGATTTTCTAAAGATCCACGTAAATGTTATGAGCTGTAGCTTAGCTTAGCCCAATTGCTAAGCTACAACTCATCTAAATGTTATGAGCTAAGCTTATCTTAACCCACTTTTAATCAGTTAAGTTGAGCATAGCTTAGCCGAGTTGTTAAGCTACAACTCATCTAAATGTTATGAGTTAAGCTTATCTTAGCTCGCCTTTAAATCAGTTACGTTAAAAATAAAAATAAAAATATTTACAATTTTATTTAAAAACAAAAATATTAGTATAATAAATATTATATTTTTTTAGAACAAGAGAAAGTAAAAATATATTTGTTAATTTTTTTTATGAACTTACAAGCCATGATAAACTAGGTGAACTAACTCATAAGTTAAATAAGTTAAATATTTTGAACTCATCTACTCAATAAGTTAAGCTGTTAATTTGAAACCACTATGTATTAATATTAAGACAATCACATATTTTTTCTTAATATATGAAGGAATCTATAATAAAATTGCAAATTATTTCATTATCTAATTTTAACTTTTAATTTATTTTAGCAATGTAAAGGATCAAAACACATTATTTCAATGTTGTACATAAAATATATTTAATTTATTAAATAAAATATTTAAAATTTTGTTAAAAAATTTTATTAAATATAATATAATATTTAAAAATACTTTGTGAAAACTCCTGCCTATTATGTAGCAATTGTTTTAACTCGTCCGGTTAGAGCTTAAAGGTTTGTGCAGTTGTTAAAAGTTGATATAGTGAGTCAATTGAAAATGCAAGAAACACAAAAATTAGAGTTTTACTTTAGAAGCCTTGGTCATTCATTTTTTCAAATTTTTAACTTGGATGAAGCTACTCTTCTAATATAAATGCAAGAAAGAAAGTTCAAAGATATGATCCCAAAGTGTGGATTCTGCCTTTTCCCTTGTAAAATACAAGCTTCCACGAAGTTGTTCATCTGATATTTCTAAAAAGAAGGGACGCAAATTCACAACCTTGTCTCTTGCTAAAAGACCCGGCGATGACTAATTATGAATAAAACAAATTTTCTCTTGCTACCACATGATTCTTAAAATTAGACTTCATTTTTTTCTATGACTAGTTTGTCTTATTATACTAGGCATATTTTCTTGTGGTTTACATTCTATTAATCTTTTATGTGATTAAATATTCTAAAGACTCGGTTCTCTTTTTTCTGTTTTTATAAATTACAAGCTTCCACAAAATTGTTCTTTCTATTTTGTTACATCAACATAATTTAATAGATATGTGAACCTTCTAATTAATATAAGACATATAACATCAAAATGGATGTGTTATTTAGTTTTATGGAGTATATTTTCAATTAATCATATTGTTTTTTCTCTTTATCAAATATTGAACATTTGTGTTTTTCAAAAAACAAAAAAAAACACTAATCTTAAATTTGTTTTTTGCCTAAAGTATCATATCATCACTTAATCTAATTACAATGAATAATTTCTCTATAGAGGTAAATTGAAATGTCTTTTGTTATTGTTTTATAAAGTCAAGAGTCAAATAAGAAAAATTGAGCAAAATAGATTCACTTAAGCTTGCTTGATACTAATAAAGTAGTTATATGCAACTCATTTAAGATTGATACAATTAGATGAATGGAAAAAACCTAATTTATGAGTTCAAATAAACTAACTCACATAACTCATGAATAACTTGTGAGTCCCATTAACAAAAATATATTTGTTAATGATATAATTCTTATAATTATAATAATATCATTATGAAAAATTGTAGTTAAAAAATATTATTTTTTATTTTTTTACAAGAAATGTAATTAAAATATAATATTTATTCTAATATTCAATTTAAAAATATATATATAATATATATTTTTTATTTTATTTTTAAAAGGGTAAATGGATAAGTTCATAAATTACTTAATTTAACTCATTTAAGAGTAAATTGAACTGATTCGATGTGAACCTAACTTATATAAAATTTAGATGAGACGAATTAAACTATTATACTTTATTTAAGGTAAACTTACCCTATGAATGTTAGACAAACTTAACTCATTTGATACATATAAATGCTACCTTATAGTGTTCATCTACTTGGCTCTAATTAAAGCTAAAATGTATGGATGAAAATGAGAAGAATTTTGTCATCTACTTTACTTGACTCTAATTAAAGCTATGAATGAAAATGAGAAGAATTTTGTCATTTTTTCACAAACATGATTAGGATTTTTAGGTTTAGTTTGAAACTATTTCTTGTTTATATTTATTATAATTGCTTTCCAAAGGACCATAAGACATTAAATTATGCTTTGAAATTTTACGAATTATTTTTAGTGCTCTAATGAAAATTAATAATACAAGTTTCATTTCTAAATATTTATTAATGACTAGTAAAATTGCAATATTACAAAAAGTTGTTACATGTAGTAGTGTGTAACTAATTTAATTAATGATGAATTAATTGAAACATTGCTCTTGCATATTGCAAAAATGAACTTCTTCACGGTTATTGCCTTTTAATTTGCATTTTCATTCAAAGAGTCAAACTCCAAAATGTGGAACAACTTTTTAAAGTATGAGATATATTCTCAACATTCTTTGATGGGTTGTTTTGTTGTGAATGATACAATAATAGCTTGAGTGGAATGTTTAGGCTTTCAAATCTTACTTCAAGCATCTCTATGAATTTTTTCATTGAAGATCTATCACTCGGTTTCCATATTATATACCAAATTGCCACTATAATCATCTTTTTTATAAGTTTTTATTCTTCTTCGGTAACATCATCTCCTAATTCTATGTTATTTCCTTCACGAAGTTGATCATAAACCCAGGAAAATAAATTTTGCTTGAATGCTTTGTGGTTACATTCAAGTTTTTTCTTTTACTTTTCATTTCCATTAACAATTTTCCAAAGTTATAAACATCATCTTTAAAGGACACACTCCTAATATTTTTGTAAAACAATTTTGGTGTTATGTATCCAAGGGTTACTCTTGCAACTGTCATAGACACAATGCTAGTTTCTAAAGGACATAATCTAACTAACCTAAAATCTAAAATTTTAGGAACAAAATTGTCATTTAAAAGAATATTGTAAGGCTTAATATCAAAATATAGAATTTACATATGACATCCACTATGAAGATAATCATTAAATGATGTCAGTCTAAGTAAAATATCAAACATTATCTTATAGCTTATGGAGTTGACTATTACCTCCTTATAATTAAGAGAGATGTATTTATTAAAAAAATAGTGTATTTATTTTTAAATTTATTATTCTAAATTATTATATTAATAATTGTTCATAATTGATGTATAATTTCTCATTTATGTGATATATCTTTCATCTCACTCGTATGCACTATGACCTATCAATTTTTTTGAAAAAAAGGATATACAGTATAATTTAAGATTAAATCGAATATATAATATTTTATATAGGTTATTTGATTTGGTGTGTGTCTTAAAATTTAAAAAATTGATATATAATCTGTTAGGAATTTTTATTTTTCAAAATCGAAAAACCGAACCAATATATTTTTATTAAAAATACATTTTAATAGAAACAAAAAGTTATAATTTAGATTTTTTTAAGTTATGAGATTAATTAGACCCAACTTAAAAATAATTGTACTAAATTAGTTATTTGTGTAAATAAATAATATGAATAATTACATTCCCACGTTTGTTAAAAATTATTAAATATTTTTCATCTCTTTTTTTTCTTTCTAAAATGTTAGTTTTATGTCTTCGTCATTTTCAATATGACTAGTTTGTCTCAGTGGGCATACTTTTCGTGTGTTTCTCATTCTATTAACCAATATTGATGTGAAACAAATATCTTAAAGACTTGGTTCTCCTTTTTCTTTCTAAATTACAAGCATTCACGAAATTTTTCTTTCTCCCTTGCAACATCAACATAATTTGATACATATTGCCCTCTAATTAATTATAATAGGACATAACATAGAGATGGGGTGGTATAAAATAATTATTTGTTATTCTTTTAATAGCTTAAATTTGGCATGATTAAGTTTACACAAATTCTAATAATTATATCATTTATTTTAATTTTACTATTCAAATAAATTAACATTGTAATAGTACTATTATATTTATTAAATTAAATTTATATTATTATTCTCATTATATTTTTATTGTTAAAACTAAACATGAATTAAATGTACTAAAGTTTACATTAGAACTCTTGATCATTCAATGTTACAAATGATAAACTTTTAGGAAATATCTCTTATGATATTTATAAAAAAAAGACCAAACCTTACTTTCTCTTAAATTTTAAATTAATAATTTTATAATAAATATTATTATTTATAATCACAATTGAAAAAATAAAAAAAATAAAAAATACTTATGTACAATATGTATACTTATGTTTTGGCATAAGTATGTATGTCCTTTATAAAATCTAAGAGTCAACTAATAAAAACAAATGAGCAAAATATATTTAGTCAAGATTGGGTGCTATATTTCATTATTTTTTATAATTTTATAATTATTATAAAAAACTAAATTTATAATTTTAGATAGAAGTGATTTTTTTTAATTTTATAAATAATATTATATTTTAATTGATGAAGTTTATTATAATTATCAATATATTTTTCATATATTAACTATAAATTACTTTTAGTTAATTTATTTTCTAAATCATATTTAGTGTAAAAAATAATTTATTATATATATTAATTATCTATTAATAAAAAAAATTAAAAGAAAAAAGTAAAATACTCTTAAAATAATTGATTATATGTGAATAAATTTAACATTTGTAAATTCTCTTTTAGTAAAAATTAAAAAAGATATGTTGAGTTATTTTGGTTAATCACAATTTTGATCTTACAATAATTATTCTCACTATACTCTTTATCAATTGTGGATATTTTTGAAAAAAAAAATCAAATTTTTATCGATAATTATTATTATTTAAATGTTTTTATTTTATTTTATAAAATAAAAAATTACTTATTTAAATATAAAATTTTAAGTTATTTTTATTATAATTAAAAAATTTATTTTATAATTTTTTATAATTAAAAAATTTATTTTATAATTTTTTATAAGGTGATTTGTATAAATACTATTAAAACAAATAGTTAATTAATTTGTTACTTTAGCAATGAATAAATATATAAGAGTAACTATTTTATAAGCAATAAAATTCAAATACAATATAAACATGAGTGATTTATCACAATATTTATAATAATTGTATAAGTTTATTTAATAACTAAGTATTGAGAAATTAATGTTAAAATATTTTATAAAGTAGTTTACATAAATATTCTCAAAATAAATATTTAATTAATTTCTTAATTTAGTGATAAATAAATATATAAAGTAACTATTTTATGAAAAATAGAATCCAAATATAATATAACCATGAGTGATTTACCACAATATTAACAATAATTGTATAACTTTATTTAATAAATAAGTTAAATATAACATAATAATATATGAATTTATTTAATTAATATTTTTTAAATAAATTGTTTTAAAATAATAATAATTATTACTCGATAATTAATAGTATTATATACTTACCAAAATTTGAGCTAGATACACGTCCAAAAACTAGTATGGGGTAATTATTATACACAGTGAGTTAATAAGATAATTTTTATTTGAACGTGTAAGTTTAATTATACTTAAAAATAATATTATATTATATCAATTAATTTTTATAACAAATTTATTATAAATAAATTTTTTCAATATATATCTATATATGATAATATCAATAATTCAATATAGAGTTACAAGTTGGTTTGGACTGTGGGAACAATATGCATGTCCATGTATAACAATATGCATTAAATAGAGATTTTGATAGGTATTTACAGGTCGAGTTTAATTTAAAGGTTTCTTAGTTCTGATGAATTATGAGAGGACAATGTAAAATAAGATTGGTTTTATATTAGTATAATTAAGGAGTCATGTATCAATTGATTATCATAAATTTTTTCATAAATAAAATTTCATGTTCAACCTCCCTCCATTCTGTACACATATATTATTTTTAGTATAATATAAAAAATAGATGTATTTTTTATGTTAAAAAATGCACATATATGTTTTATATATATATATAACATAAAAACATATATTTTTTAAAATAGAATTAAAAATTCAAGCAACGTGAATAAATAAATAATTTAATAATCAGTTTGAACTTTTACCCAATTTGTAATGAAAGATGCGTTTTACCCACCTAGTTTGATGTTCACATAAGTATTTTGCATTTCATATTAAACACGAGAAAATTTGTCTTGTGAATTCAGCCTTTAATCATGTAGGTGAAATCCCAGTCTTATACCAGATTTGTTTTTTATGTACTGATTTCTAATTAAGTTATATTAATTATTATAAGATTTAAATTTATTTTTTCAAAATTTTATTCTTTTATAAAATAATACATTGATTAAGTATAATATTATGATTGAGATTATAAAGAATATAATTGTCTCTAATTATTGGGTTAACCTTTTGAAATTCAAAGATACATAATTTTTATAAATTTTAACATTTTATTAAATATTCAGTCAATTTAATTAAACTTTTGGGATTAGAAGGGTTAGTTTGTTAGTTCTATGTCTCCGTCATTTTCTATATGAATAGTTTGTCTTAATGGGCATACTTTTCGTGTGATTCCCATTCTGTTAACCAATATTGATGTGAAACAAATATCATAAAAACTTGGTTCTCTTTTTTCGTTATAAATTACGAGTTTTCTTTATTTCCCCCTTGTAACATCAACATAATTTGATACATATGTCTACCTTCTAATTAATAATAATGACATATAACATAGAGATGCAGGTGGTATAAAATAATTATTTGTTATTCTTGTAATAACTTAAATTTTTTATGGAATTAACTTTAAGATAAATTTTAATAGTTATATCATTTGTTTTTATCCCATTATTCAAACAAATTAACATTGTAATAATCTATTATTTTCGTTAAATTCAATTCATATTATTATTTTTATTCTAATTATATTTTCATTGTTCAAACTTGTACTTAAGTTTACTTTAAATTTCTTGATCATTCAGCATTACAAATTACAAACTTTGACGAGGCATCTCTTATGATATTTATACAAAAAAGGATCACACCTTGCTTTCTCTTGTAACATATCAACAATGATTGAGATAGACATCTACAAATTGTTGCAACTTCAAGCCATGGTGCTGAAACTTAAAGAATTGTTTTTTTCCTGAGTGTTACTTTTTCCTGAGTCTTCATCATTCTCTATAACTAGTTTATCTTGGTGTAGTTGGCATACTTTTCTTATGATTTCTACTATATTTATTATTGTTGTGCATCAAATATCTTAAAGATTTGGTTCTCCTTTTTCTTTATAAATTACATGTTTTCATCAAGTTGTTCTTTATCTTTTGCAACATCATAGACCTTCTAATTAATAGTAATGCATAAAACATAGAAATAGATGTGTTATTCATTATTTTAAAGTATATTTTATATCAATTATTACTATATCACTACTTATTCTAATTTCAATGAATAATTTTTTTATAGAGATAAATAGATTCGAACAAACTTGCTTGATATTAATGACATCAAATGAGTAGCTATGCACAACTCATTTAATGTGCATACAATGAGTTGAGTTCAAAAGATCCAATTCACCTAACTCTTCACCTTAAATAAGCTAGCTCACCTAGCTAAAGGGGAGTTCATTTAATAAAATATCTTTGTTAATGATATAATTTTCACTATTATAATAATATCATTATGAAAAATTACAATTAAAAGTTACAATTTTTTAGGAAAATGTAATTGAAAAATAATATTTTTTCTAACATTTTTGTTTTTAAACAAAATTATAAATATATTTTTATCTTTTTTTATTATTTAAAAGGGTAAATATGTCAGTTACTAAGTTAGTTTAATTCATTTAAAAGTAAGTTGAACAAAGTTGACTTGAGCTTGACTTACATAAAATTTAGATGAGACAAGTTGAAATATAGTTCACCTAAGATGAGTTGAATCTATGCATGTTGGACCAACTCAACTCATTTGACACATTTAAATGCTACCTTACATTGTTCATCTACCTTACCTGACACTAATAAAAGCTAAAATGCATGGATAAAAATGAAAAGAATTTTTCCATTTTTTCCACAACACATATTAGGACTTTTAGGTTAAATTTAAAATTATTTCTTATTTATATTCATTTTAATTGCTTTCAAAAGGACACAACACATTTAATGGTGCTTTAAAAATTTTGCTATTATTAATGTTTTAATGAAAAATTAATAATATGAGTAGTATAATACAAGCTCCATTTCTAAATATTTTTTTAAGGCTAGAAAAATTGTAATATTACAAAAAAATTGTTACATGTAGCAGTGTATAACTAATATAATTAAAGGAAGATTATTTGGAACCTTATGGGCACTTTTTCTCGCCATTTTTTTTAAATTCATATTTATTTTCAACAATGCTCCGCTTGAATTTTTTAAAAAAATAGTTTTCATCGAGTAACTAATCAAAATATAAGATTGTGCATAAACAAAAGATGTCTATCGACTTGAACTTTTGCATAGTGAGGATGCTTTAGAATATACTAGAGTAACTTGTAGTTTTGAGCACTATTTCTAACAACATTACACATACAACATTTCCAAGGTGTAGTTCATAAAGTCCATGCTTTATGACCATGCATGTCTATTTATGTATAGTGAATACTCTAGTAAATTTTGCATAAAAATTTCATAAGAAACATGCACACTTTCACATTCACATGAGTGAGTCTATCAAGAGTACTCTTGTAGCTATGTATTCGACTCTATTCCACATAAAATACAAAACTTATTAAGAGTTAATACTGAACTCATCTTTCTGTCGCTTCATCTTTCTGTCGCTTCAGGATTTTATACTTATAATAATATGAAATATAACTTAAAATAGCATGATTCATTTCATATCACTTCATGATTTTTTATTACCCATTGAACTTATTTTTTGGGATCTCTAGTCTATAATTTGAGTTTTCATCATGAGTAACTCATCACTCTAAAGGCTATCCCATTCCTTTCGAGGTTTTGAAAACATTTTCTCTAGCTAGTACTTTATTCAAAGGATTAGCCAAGTTATTATCATTACGTACATGATCCACTCTTTCTACTACTGTAGAGAGAAATTCTCTAACAATATTGTGCTTACGATGTATCTATCATCTCTTGTCGTTGTAATAAAGGTTTTAAATCTTTGCAATAGCTGCGGTACTATCGCCATGGATCAAGACAGTTGGAATCAATTTTTCCCATAAAAAGATCTCAGCTAATAGACTTCTAACCAACCTCATTTCTCACTAGTAGTAGTTGGTGCTATAATCTTAGACTTCATTGTAGATTGAGCCAAAATAATCTATTCTTTAGACTTCTAGAAAATAACTTCACTGACTATGTTAAATATTTAGTTGTTGGTTAAGTTATTTGTTTGCTTTATTCTTATAATTTAAAAAATAATATTTTTTTATCAAATTATTTTTTAAAAAATAATCGAGAGTATTTTTTTAATTAAACGTACTATATAATTAGAATTATTATTTTATTCATTAAACAACAACACTAATATTTTAATGTGTTATTATATCTGTATTTTATTTTAAAATAATGATATTTTAATCATATACATTAAATAATAATATTATATTATAAATTTAACATTTTATTCTTCAATAGTTTCATTTACATTAGTAATAACACACTGCATTGAGAAGAAAAAACGAATAAGACTCATGAGAATTGGATTTTAATGTCGCTATTACCAAGATACGTACGATTTAAAATGGAATCTGTATCTTGGATTTTTGACATTGTCGCCCCAAACACATAGCAAGTAAAATTTTAGACATTTGACACAGAAAAATAATGGCTTACCTAATTTTCTTAATTTACATTTTCAATTGGTGATATAGTGTAAACTTATTCTTTACTTTAAGCTTTGAGTTTGAGAAAGGGAAAAAAACTTACTTTATAAAATATTTTAACATACATAAAAATAATGGCGTACCTTAACATATTGTTTCTTAATACCAATTTGCAAGGTGGACGAATAGGGTTCATCATATTGAAACAGAATTTGAATATTTATTTATCAAATTGGAAGACAGAATCCTATCTTTCTTTCTTTCTTTTATAAGATGGTTTGTCATATATTTTGGCTTAAACATCAGATGACATATTTTCTCATTTAATATTAGAATTCTCATAGTTTATTTAATTAACAACAACTCAATAACTTCAAAGACTGGATCTTAATTGAATTTAATAAATAAATAAAAAAAGCTTTCTCGTTCAGTTATATTAATGATATGGTCATGAAGTTAGCAAAGTTTTATAGATCTTCGATAGATTTTTTTAACCTTTACCGGCTGATGAGTAGAATCGGGATTGCCAAAAACTTGATGAGCGAAAACCGGCATCATCGATTCTGCCAATACTTTGGTTTTATATTTATAAAACTCTCGCAAGTGTACGAATCATTTCGTAGAAAATGATAAGTATACTACCAAGGTCGATCTAAGGAAGGAATGTATGTGGTTTTTAATTTATTATTCAAACTTTTAAAAACGAAATTAAATCCTAAACATCCTGTCACGATATTTTGGGGTTTTGTGTTTTTAATCTACTTACATAAAAATAAACATAGATTCAATAAATATTTATGCAAATTTTATCTTTTATAATAGTGGAATATTTATGGATATAATAACTAAATTAATTATGCTTGCTCATATTATTTAGGTTATTAAAGATATGAATTGATATTTATTGATTCTTCCTTTTTGTATGAATACCACCTTTGGTGGGGTTAGATATTCTTTGTTAACTAAACAAATCAATTAACACCTATGGGTGGGGTTGATAACTAATTTGGTTAATTAAATTAATTCCTTTTTTCTAAGAGATTGAAAATGAACCATTTAAATGCCACCTTTGGTGGGGTTAGACAGTTTAAACTTTATTCAAGGTGTCCAAATTAAACCTAAGAATTTAATTATCCGAGTACTAACTTTCAAGTTTTAAAACTACTACTTAAAACATGTTGTCAATACATTTTCAGATAATAATTCTTATAAAAACTTTTGAAATAGAGCTTCACTCTAACTATCGGGCGATTGTACCAACAAAAAAAAGAGCACTACTCTAAATCAGACTGGATAACTAAACCTTAAAATCTAATTTTCAGATTTAAGTTTGTAATGATAAATAATATATTTCTCTCTAACATTCTTAATATAAAATCTTGAATAAAAATAAAATCAATTCATTTTAGAGATTTTTACCTATTTAATATTTCGCAAGCATAACAACGTTATTATTATATCATGTTTACAAATAGCTAGCACACTTAAATTTAATCACAGACAAATTAAATATAACATGTAAGAAATAAGCATAAAAAATAACTGCAAAGAAAATAAAATCCTTACAGTACTTCAATGTCATTCCTGTTGCTAGAAAACCTCCAAACGGAATTTGCACTCCCATTTATTGAATCAAAAAGCTAATAAATTACAAAAACATAACTAGTTCTTCCCAAAAAGGGAAGAACTCTAAAACTAAGAGAAACTAGCTAAAACATAAGAAAAACTAAAAAAACTAAAACACTAAGAAATGAGAGAAAGAAAGAAGAGAGAAGTGTGGTTTTAAGGTGTATTTTGAAGTGAAGGGAAGGGGGTATTTATAGGTGAGGATGGAGAGAAAAAATGAGTAAAAACATGTAAAAACGCGTAATGGAAATGATGAGGTCATTAATGACGTCAGCATGACGTCATGGGGCGACCGCACGTGAAAAATAGGGCGAAAAGGCGTTGGGCGCGCGCGGGGCCGCTGGCACCGCGCGCGCGGGTTGCTGCCGCGCGCAGCCTTGGCGCACGTGAACAGTGCCTGCCGCGCCGGGGCGCGCTGGTACGCGGCGTCGGGCGTGCGGGCTTGGCGCTGGGCCGCACGCGCACTGACAACCGGCGCAATTTTCGTCTTTTTGACATTTTTGACCTTTTCGACCCATTTTGTCCAATTTTTCCATGTTTGTTGACCTTTTTTCACTTATTTATTAATATATTTGTGATGTATTGCTTCAAGTATTCCTCTTTGAGTCTTTAAATTGCGTTTTTAAGCCAAAATACTTGAAAAACAATAAAAATACATGTGATTCCGAAAAATATAAATTTATATAAATATATAATAAAACATATAAATATATATATTTTTAATCAATTAATGTACATAAAATCATGATTATTTTAGTACTTTTTGAGCACTCATCACCGGTTAAGTCTAAGAATTACTGTAGGTAAAAAAAAAGATCAAATCTCACTAGTGCTATGTTGAATTTTTTTTAACTTATTCAGCATAACACGATGGTTAGGTAGGTAACTACATAGTACATTTTATTCTTTAACCATCACATCATTTTCGGATAGTAATATTTGAGGAGAGTAATGAATTTATAGATTGAGTATTTTTTAATTAAATTTATTATTTTACTTATACGTAATTTTATTAATAGATGTTAAATATATCATTTTATTAATTGTTTCAACACCTTAATATTCCATTCTATATTTATCTTATTCATTTTTTTAATTTTAATCTTGATTTTAATATTATTTAAATAATAATATTTTAATCATATATTTAAATAATAATTTTTTGTTATAAGTTTCTTTAAATTTTATTTTTTAAACAATGTAACATTTTTTTTATTAACAAAAAAAACATAACATTCTTTTTTATTCTCATAAATTAATTATCACTTTTAAGTCTAATTAATCTACAGAACTTTTACAACTATTTTCCCCTCTCTCTCTTTTAATTAATCAAAAAGAAATAATTATGATTCAAAACTTTAAAAAGGTGGATGAGTCTTACATTTAAATCTTATATAAATCACGATAACAATTCAATCATATATGTTAATATTGTGCTCTTTTAATTTTTCTATTTGATATTTTATATATAATATTGTGCTTGAAATAAATTGGGATGTATGACTCTAATGGTGCTAGATTACTAGTCTTGGATAATTTCTATAATCAATAATGAAAAATCGATGATTTTGAGCAGAGAGAGAGAGAGTAAATTAAAATCATGACTAGGCATTTTTAAATTGAGAGTATGAACATGAAATTGGTCATGGGGTTATAATAATTAACGAGGGTGAAAATTATAATGGGTAGTATAACATAAACGAAGAAACCTAAACCTAACTCCTTTCGGACTGTGGTAGTAGCTACTCTCGTAGATAATAAATATTTTTTCTAAGAAAACATTTTAACTTATTAGTCGCCTAAAATTTATTAATCGTAACATTTATCGTCAAATTTTATATTGTTATTACGATTCTTCCAAGTTTTCTATGGACAAAAACCTCTATTTTCTTGAGAAAATTTTCCATTGTCTCCATCCTTACTAGATCCACTACTATTGTACCGCTTGAAAGTGTTTCTACTTTTGTTGGTGTAAAACGCTTCTTCTTTACCCTTTAGCGAGACTCTTCTCATTTTCTTAGTCATAACTTCTTGACCAATACTTTACCTTGTGAAAGTTTGGAAAATTGCCATGTCGCATTGTGCCATCGATAACAACTCGTTCTCTAGAAGTTACAATCTTGTATCATTCTTCTTTGAAAAGAGTGTAACAAGAGTGTCTTATACTTCCTTTGGTGTTTTTGCATCCTGAATATGCTCCAACATTTCTTCTTCAACTGTGGTCTTTAAAGCAAAAAATATCATTAGGTAGTTATCAATTACCAACATCCAAAGTATTTTTAATAAAAATGTAACACATAAAATTAGGAATAAAGTACCTTAAATACTCTCCTATTTACAATGGGAGAATGACACTAAAATCTATTACATTTTTCAATAATAAGGTTTTAATCCCATAACTTTCAACACAAATATAACTTTTAATGTAAACACTTTAATCTTATAACTTAAAAATATATAAACATTTTAGCACACAAAATATTAAAGTTTATTTTTTACGTCAAAAAACAAGATTAAAATATTCAATTAAAATCTATTAGATTAAATCGTAACAATTAAAAGTTATGTACTAAAATTTTTTTCTCTTTCTAAAATCACAAGACTGCAAGCACTTTTTGAAACTCTCCTTCAAACCTCCTCTTTTCGACTATCCTAAATGAATTTGTGTTAAGTCTACAAACTTAGTGAAAACAACAAAGAAAAACTTTTAGATTCAATTGAATATCATAAGCCCTTTCATAAATAAAATTTCATATTCAACCTCCCTCTATTTTGTACACATGTTATTTTTAGTATGACATAAAAAAAATGTTTTTTTATGATAAAAAATACAAGTATATATTTTTCTTATATAACATAAAAACATATGTTTTTTTAAAATGAACTTAAAAATTAAAGATAATTTAAAAATGTTCACACAAGAACTTTTCATTTTTTCATATTAAACATGTGAAATTGTTTCTCGTGAATTCAGACTTTAATCATGTAGGTGAAATCCCCATCTCATACAAAATTTTATTTTATGTATTGATTTCTAATTAAGTTATATTAATTAATTTTTAATTTAAATTTATTTTGTAAATATTTTATTTTTTTTTATAAAATAACATATTGATTAAGTATAATATTATAATAGGGTTGATAAGAAGTATAGTTTTCTATAACGATTAGGTTTATTTTTTAAGATTAGAATACCCATAATTCTTGTGGACTTTAACACGGTATTAGAGATTCAATTGATTGGACCATATCTAAAATAAGTAAAATGAAATGGTTCTTGTAAAAATAAAAAAATAAATAATTCAAATAAAATAAAATAAATTTAAAATATAAAGTGATGAGTTTTATAAAAGATAATGTTGTTTATTTTAATTTTTATTGTAAAATAAAAGTTAAAAGTGAAAATTTCAAGCAGGAGTATTTATTCATTGCTAGTAAAACAAAAAAATAAACAACATTATTGAATTGCTTACGATCGTATCAATCGTTTAGATTAATATTGATTTGATTATAAGATATTACTTTATTTTATATATACATTTTTATTTTTAACTTTAAAAAAATATTTATTTTTCTTACTATAAAAATAAGTATATATTTTTTAATGTTATTTTAAAATAAATATATATTTTTTATTAAAGAAATTATAAATTAAATTAAATTAAATAATTAAATCATTTATATATAGAAAATTAATCAATAAATATATACGGAGGATAAGAATTATGTGTATTACAAATTATGTGATTATAGTCAATTCATTACATAACTTATCAAAGGTGCAAGTAGCGGTGTACTTAGGGATTTGAACCAAAACAATTTATACATTAAAAGTTAATATTATTTATTTTAATTAAAAAATATATAAATTATTTTAATATAAATATATTTAAATTAATAAATTTATAATAAGCTTTGAATGTTAAAATTTAAACAGTATATAATTTTATTTAAGCATATAATTTATTTATAATTTTATAATTATTGTAATCCAAATTTTATTTATAGAGATACAATGGGGCTAATGCCTCGTCTGATCACAAGATTTAAAACCGTCATAACATTTTGTATATATGAGAGGAAACTATTAAGCAAACTTCTTTGTGAATTTATATATATGCTGAGCTAGATGCGTACAATTCAGAATCCAAGTAGAGATGAGCCAACCGTCGAACTATTAAGTCGGTGGATCGAGCCCAAATTAATGGAGTATTGGAGATGAGTTTGCTTGGCTTCAGTTTAAATTTGGATAGGAGAGGGATTTATTTATTTCGAGTTGATAATCTCAAAAATATAAGTTGAAGATTAAAAATTATGGTGCAAGATGTGACATAATTAGTTAGAAAAATAGATAACTTTCTTATTATTTTAAATATATTTTTATTAAAATAATATATATATATATATATGTGATAATTTT
Source organism: Hippophae rhamnoides (assembly GCA_033030585.1). NCBI lineage: Eukaryota > Viridiplantae > Streptophyta > Magnoliopsida > Rosales > Elaeagnaceae > Hippophae > Hippophae rhamnoides. Next base: position 54,822,663 of record CM065432.1, read on the forward strand.
TTCAATTAAAAATAAATAATAATTAAAAATTAATTAATATTATTTTTTTACTTTATATATATGATACTTCTCTTAAATATAAATTCTAAATCTACAACTTATATACATATAGTAATTTTTTCTTGACTTAGAATACAGTGAAATTAATTCAAATATATAACTTTGATCAATCTATAACAATAAAACTTCACATTTTTTTTCATATTAAAAGTTTTAATGTTTCTTTCAATTTTAATATTATTTTGAGATTATATTACGATATGTTATTTTAATAATCTTCGTAAGTTATTTGAAATATTTTTAAAATTCTAATATCTTTTTCTTTTTTTTGCTCTTATTATGAAAAAAAATATGTATTACAACAAAATATAAATATTTTTTACTTTATAAAAATATACCATATGGACACTATATATAAGATGTTAAAATAAAATTCCATGTGAAATATTTTATGATAGGCAATTAAATCTATATAGTTTTTTTTAGAATAAAAATACTATTTGAATATATTTTATATTAAATAATGATATTATTACAATAATTTTTATTATTATCATAATAAAAATATATAAAATATTATTTTTATAATATTAATTATATCTTATTATTATTATTAAATAAAATTATCATAAATATTATTAAAATATCAATACCTTTTTATTTAAACAAATAGCATTATTATGTTTATGAAAATACTTTGAGGTAATATACAGTAGACGTTAGGATTTGAACGTAACAGTCAACACAGCTGAGATATTTTGGGGCCTATAATGTGCGTTCTCATCTAATATAATTCCTTCAGAGACTTCATAGTGGAAAAGCAAAGAAAAATATGAGGGTTATATATGTGAGAAGCAAGCAAATTGATAAGCAGTAAATTGATAATTTGAGAATTACAAACCAATGCAACCGTTAAATAGAAATATTTTGATCACATAAATTTATATATATTTTTACATCTGTATCATTTATATTATAACATGTGATAAATTTATATAAAAAATAAGTTTTTTATTTTTTTTATTTTTTAAAATAATTTTAATACATGCTACCTATTTGCATAAGTACTAGTGGAAGTAGAATAACATATACCACTACTAACATTGCATTGTTAGTGACGAATTAAATTGTTTGTCAGAACTAAAATATAATTTTATATCATCAAACTTTCCATTTTCAATCCTATTTTTCATGGTTATTTGTTCAGTTATACCATTGCTTGTGAAATCATGAAAATGTCTTTAAGTTAAATGAAGAATGAACTCAATTCTATCAGTTTACTGCATTTTTCTTCTTTAGCTTTTTATCGGTTTCATTAAAAATAAACCTCTTTAATTTTTTTTTATGTCCTCAACAACCTGTAATTAGAAACTAAAAAGTGGAGCTTAAAAAAAAAAAAACTAAAGAGTAGAAATGCAAGAAACAACATATATTTAATTGTTTCCGAGGTTAAAAATGAAATCTATATATAAAAAAATTATGTTATGTAATTAAACCAAATATTTATATGTTTTTTTTTTTAAATTTAAGTTTACATTTACGTTTTCTAAAATCAGATAAATAATGCAAAAATATGATACAAAATTACTTAAAATAGCATCTTTAAATTCTTAATAATAAAAATAGTACTATTATTATATGAATTTTAAGGATATTAATTTTTTGATTTTTTTTCAAATATATGATTAATCTAAGTATATTTACCTTTATCAAGTTCAGACAATGGTAAACACAAAGCATGCAAACGGTGAGTTAACATTTTTCTTCCAAAGAGTATAATGAGTATGTATTAGAAGTAATGTTTAATATTATTTAAATATGTTATATTAATGTGAATAAATATGAATATTACTAACTTTGGGTTAAATTTTTAAAATCAGTTAACACATCTTTTATATAAAATTTTACTTAATATTAAAACTTAAGTGATTGAGAAATGAATTTTAGACCTCTCCTAGAAGAAAAAATAATGATAATAATGTGATGGGCGAAAAATACAAGTAATTAAAATGTTAATAGAAGAAGCTGATCGTGCGTCTTCTCTCGATAACTCTGGCGATTAGGGTTTTGAATAGGACACTTCTACGAGCAATTTTTTTTCAATTCCGACTAAGATTCAATTCAAAAATATTTTTGAATTTTTCAAATTACAACCGATGTAAAGCTTATCAGATTACTTATTTTTAATGCAAAGCTTATCAGATTTGTAACCAATTTTTAAGCTTGGATAACCAGAATATGAGTATTTTTCTTTTTGGCTCTGTCTAACTGAATGTGCAGACGTCATCAAAAATCTTTTCCTATCATCTTGCAACGTCTTAGGTTAAAGTGTGGATAATCATTACATTATCTTGCTATTTATTGCTTCATATCCTTTTAAGACTGTAAGTTGTTAGAGACCAAGACTTCATGTCAATATCGATCCAATTTCGGCCAGATAAATTAATAATAATGTAGAATCAAGAAAATAAATAAGAATAAGAAATTAAATCTAAGACACAACGATGAGTGGCTCAACTTTTCAATATGAAAAGTCTACTTCCATCGACGACGACAATCGGCGAAAATCCACTAATAATCAAAATCGGTATACAAACACCAATTTCCGTAGAGCCTTCACAAATTATACCACAATCTAAAATTAATCCACAAAATATCCCTCTAATTTACCAGAATATATATAGCAAGATAAATTAACAAACTTGCTATTAAATCAAATATTACCGTACAAATGAGATGGAATATAATTGGCAAAGAAGAAGGACATGAACTATGGAAGAAAACAAATTTTATTCTTCTTCCCAATTGACGCAAATTCGCTTATATCTTCAATTCTCTACGCTTTTTCTTTTCTTTTATTCTCTCTCTCTCGCTTGTTCACCAATTGTTTTCTCTGGTCGCCGCCAGTTTCCTGCGGTATATAACTCACGCAGATAGTGTAATATATATATATAAGCTAGGTACAAGTCGGGAAACAATAGCAAGCGCTTAGGATTAATTTGTTTAATGGGTTTGGGCTTATAAGTTTTGTTTTGGGCCATTATATTAACAAATCTCTACCTTGGCTCAAAACAGAAAACAAATTCTTCAAATGAAATTCCTTGAATTACCAAATAACTGTCGTCCAAAACCCCGAAGGGTGATTATCTTCTACAAATACCAATCAAGTCCAAACAATGCTTGAACTTGTTAAATGGAACTGGTTTGGTTAACATATCACCGGATTCTCTCAGAAGTGACTATCTTATCGACAACAATAGCACCTCGAGACAATGTCACGAACGGCGGATATCTCGACATCAATGTGTTTCGTTCTTTCATGATACATAGTATTCTTGGTCAAGTGTATAGCACTCGACTATCACAAAATACAACAAGTATCCTTGTAAACCCAAATCACAAACCAAACCTCTAAGCCAAATGGCTTTTTCATCGCTCGTCAGCCGCTATATACTCGCCGTCGCCATACTCGCCTCGTCAGGCTAAAGCAACCGTAGACCGTAAAGTAGCCTTCCAACTAATGGCACAACGAGAAAGAGCGAAGACATAACCCGTCGAGATCTTCTTCTATCTAGATCACCAAAGATAATCTAATCCACATAACCAATAACACTCGCAACCAAAGATAGAACTTCCATCATATACCAAACCAAAATTAGATGTACCTCTCAAATACCGAAGTATCCATTTCATCGCTTGCCAATGACCCTTACCAGGATTGCCCATATATATGCCGACAACACTAATCGTACGTGAAATATCCCGGGACGAGTACAAACCATAACAGTACATCAAACTCCCAACGGCATTAGCATACGGAACCCGAGACATGTACCGCTCTTCTTCTCGACCGTGGTGACAAATCCAAAGAAAGCCTGGAAATGCACAGCCTAACGGCGTACTCACATTGTGTTTAGAATCTTTCATGCCAAAAACGTTCAAGAACTTTTTTTCAATATAACTTTTCTGAAGTCAAATAAAGCTTGCCCTTGTCTATCCCCTCAGAATTTCCATGCCCAAAATTTTCTTTCGTCAGACCCAAATCTTTCATTTCAAACTCACCATTAAGTTCGAGACTTTAATTTCTCGAATCTCGACTTATTCTTAGAAGCAATAAGCATGTGCCATCAACATAAAGCAACAAATAACCGACGAACCATCATGGAATCTTTTATGATAAACACAACTATCATAATCACTCCTGTGAAGTAACCATGATCAATCATAAAAGAATCAAACCGCTTATACCACTGCCTCGAGATTGCTTCAAATTTCATATAAAGACTTTTTTAATAAACAAACATGATCTTCCTTACCGGAACAACAAACCCCTCCGTCGATGCATATATTTGTTCTTCAAGCTCACCATGTAGCAAGGCCGTCTTGACATCAAGTCGCTCTAATTCCATGTCAAACAATGCAACCATAGCAAAACAACACACGAATAGAGCTATGTTTCACAACAGGAGAAAATACTTCATCAAGTCAATACCTTCTTTCCGACAATAACCTCCTTTGCAACAACACGTGCCTCAACGTAGGGCCGCTTCAACCTCGTATACCTTCCTTTTTCTTGAAGACCCATTTCTTCCCAACAATATTCAGGCCCTTCGGCAGTTCCACCAATTCCCAAATATGATTCTTATGAAGTGATTCAATCTCTTCATTCATAGCAACCAACCACCGAACGTGACTCATCACAAGCGACGCCTTCATGATAACTAAGGTTCATACACCTCAATAGACTTCGCCACGTACAATGCAAAGAAACTAAGTTCGCATCCGCGCACCTCCGGCGGCGTCGAATCTCTCTTATTCCCTTACCCTTAGCGATACCGTATGGTCGCTTTACGCGTTGCTCTTCTACTACATCACGAGTGTAATCATCTATCTCATCCATGTGATCGATCCGGCCTCGCACTCAACTAGAACTCCACTCTCAAGCTCCACCTCGCTCACTAACACCGTGGTCTTTATCCGCAACAATAGACTCTTTTTCTTTTGCAACATGTAAGATTCATCAAACTTAACATCTCTCGCTAATCAAAAATTTAAGTGACTCTGGGTTCTACACACCATAATACGTAACCTTTCACCCCGAAGGATACCCCGTAAATATGCATTTTAATGCCCTAGGCTCAAGTTTACCATCATTAACATGAGCATAAGCGTGACAACCAAAAACTTTCAAATCGAATAATTAGTGCGAGTATCAAAGAATATCTCAAACGGAGTTTTCAACTCAATTGCTTGATGGAGACCGATTTACCAAATACAGTAATGGTTACAAGGTTCAAATTTCAAAAAGATTTATCCAAATCAGCTTGAAAGAGCATACAACGAGCTCTTTTCTAAGAGAGTCATATTCATACGTTACGCTACTCCATTTTGCCGTGGTGTATGACGCACGCTGCTTGTCTCACTATGCCATTCCTTTCACAGAACTCATTAAACTGACTATCACAAAATTCCAAACCATTATCAGTTCTCAAATGCTTGATTTTCTTGCTTGTTTGATTTTCTATACAAGCCTTAAATTTCACAAATTTTGAGAATGCATCATTCTTATTCTTCAGAAAATACACCCAAACATGGTGAGTTAGCATTTTTCTTCCAAAGAGTATAATGAGTATGTATTAGAAGTAATGTTTAATATTATTTAAATATGATATATTAATGTGAATAAATATGAATATTACTAACTTTGGGTTAAATTTTTAAAATCAGTTAACACATCTTTTATATAAAATTTTACTTAATATTAAAACTTAAGTGATTGAGAAATGAATTTTTAAAATCAGTTAACACATCTTTTCCTATCATCTTGCAACGTCTCAGGTTAAAGTGTGGATAATCATTACATTATCTTGCTATTTATTGCTTCATATCCTTTTAAGACTGTAAGTGCAGCCCATAATTCTAATACATTGATTTCTTGTGCTTGCTTGAGTATCTACATTTTCAGTCGAATCTGCTCAACTCATCATGACTTTTTTGAATCGCAATCTCCATAAAAATTGTAATTAAAGGCAAACTTTGGACAATATAAACACACTGATAATCAAGCAAACTTTCCATCTACAATTACCTTTCAAATAAAAAAAAGACAAATTATAAAAATCTTCGATTTTTTCTTGAAACTTACTTGCATCAAATTATACAATGTAATTAATTTCTTATTTATATTCATTATAATTGATTTCAAAAGTACCATAATACATTTAATGATGATTTGAAATTTTATTTACCATTTTCAATGATTTAATGAAAATTAATAATACTAACAATGTAATAAAAATTTTATTTTTAAATTTTTATTAATGAATAATAAAACTGTATAATACAAAAGGTTTTAACATGTACTAGTAGGTAACTAGTATAATTAACAAATTAATTACTAAAATTAACTTCTTCAAAGTATTGCCTTTTAATTTGCATTTTCAATTAAATTGATCTTAAAAGAGCCAAATTTTAAAAGTGTGTAAGAACTCTCTAAAGCATGAGATATATTCTCTGATGGGTTATTATGTCGTGAAGGATACAATAATAGCTTAGGTGGAATGCTTAGGCTTTCAAATCTTCCTTTAAGCATTTTTATGATTTTGTTCATTGAAGGTCTATCACTCATTTTCAATTGAATACACCAAAGTATTACTATAATCATCTTCTTTACAAATTTTTATTTTTCTTCAGTGACCATCTCCTAATTCTATGTCATTTCTTTTACTAAGTTGATCATAAACCCACAAGGAAAATAAATTTTGTTTGAATGCTCTATGATTACATTCAAGTTTTTCCTTTTACTTTCCATTTCCATTAACAATTTCCAAAGCTATAAACATCAGCTTTAAAAGACACCCCTTAATATTTTTGTAAAACAATTATAGTGCTATGTATACAAGGGTTCCTCTTGCAGTTTTCATTAGCATAATGCTAATGGTTTCTAAAGGGCATAATCTAACTAACCCAAAATCTAAAATCTTAGGATCAAAATTATATCTAAAAGAAATTTTGAGGCTTAATATCAAAGTGTAGAATTTGCATGTGATATCCACTATGAAGATAATCAATACCTTATGTCACTCTAAGTGAAATATCAAACATTATCTTGTAGCTTAAGTAGTTGACTATTACTTCCCTAGAATTAGAATTAGGAGAGATGTATTTATCAAGAGATCCATTAGACATTAAATCATACACAAGAACAAAAACACGAGATAAGAGCACACTTTGATCCTTCGATACAGAAACCAACTAGTAGAACCACGCTAACATGGTGGATCCTTCCAATAGTGGATGCCTCATTGTTGAAATCTTAGCCATTAGACTTTGATTTACTTGGGATCTTGACGACGAAAAGGTCACAATTGTTTAATTTTTTTCTTAAAAACAAAACCATAACCATCTTTCCCAATTTGTCCTTGAAATCTGTTGTCATTTTTTTTATGTTTGAATAGTTGTACCTTATAGACAAGAAATTGTTATTGATCTCCAAGAATTCTCCGATGGAAGAGAACATTTACAAATGTCTCCTTCTCTATTTATAAATCAATAATGCAATTACACATGGATCGCCCCCAGTAAAGTTTTTAATGCAAGGAGCGTTACTGTCAAATAAATTAAGAAAAATCAAAGAATAAAAAAAGTTAAAGATCATCAGTTTCCAAATAATCATAAAATTATTAGAGAGAAAATCTATTCTTATCTGTCATTGATATGAGACATGAAGGCATGAATATTCTTATTAGTTAAACAAGGCAAAACTTGCAAGGGTGAGATTAATGTCTGCGACAAAAAATTATGAATATAACAATTTTAATTCTATATTTTTGATATTTTCAAGTAATTTTTCAACCAAACATATTTGGTAACGGTTTATGTTTTTTTTATTTTTTTTAAATCACTACCAAAATATGAGATTATTCATAAATCTTTTTGAAAAAATTTAAATTAGATTTATTATTTTTGATTTTTTTTATTTTCACAAAATATTTTTTAGAGAGTAAATCAAGTCTTATGACTTTTATATTTATAAGTATTTGAAGAAAAGAATTAAAAATATAAAATTCAAAAATAATAACAAAAAAAATTATTTATTTTTTAAGTTTTCAAAAATCATAAAACATTATCTTGTAATTGATATTTTATTTTTTTTTCTTAAAAATCAATAAATAAAGGTGATTATTTTTACAAAAGAATCATAAATCACATAATTAATTATTTAATCATAAATTATAAATTAAAAAATTTTTAATTTTTATGAAATAGTTTTTTATTAAAAAAAATATTTTTTGAAATATTTTAGAAAATAAAGAGAGAAATATAATTGTATGGTGGGTAAAAAGTAGAAAGGGAAATAAACCAAAAAAATGATTGATTCAAGAATACAAGGGAATACAATAAATAAATAATCTCAAAATATTAAATTATCCTAAATTTTATGTCAATCACATGCTAAGTATATGTTAAAATTTTAAATTTAATTTTTAATTTAAATAAAAGAAATATTAATATTTAAATGAAGGTATTATATTGACACATTTAATAAGATGAAATATAATAAATATAAATTTATCATTAAGGTACCAATCCTGTATCTATAGGTAGGAAGTAGTAACAAAGGAAATTCTCAATAAAGAAAAAAGAAATATTTTAAAAAATATTTATATAAATTATTAAAATTTATAATTATAAAAATAATATAATTTAATTTATAGATTTGTATTACAAATAGCAATTATATTTCAAATATATTACTTGATACTTTAAGTTTAACTCTGATCAATTAGGTCTTATTTAACATTTTAATTTGACTAATTAAACTCATTTTAATGTTAAAGTTTGGCTTGTTAGACACGTATTAAATTTTGATCTGTTTAATATTATTAATATATTATTTTTTAATAAATAGATTTTTACACAGTTAAAACTTAAAATTATAACAAATATACCATTGACATTTAGTTTTCTTAATGTTTTAAATATATTATTAATGTCAATATAAATTATGAAATTAAGATTTAAATTTAACATACGTGTTTAACTTGTTATTTGTTGTTAACATTTATAACTTATTAACGTAAATGGTATATTTATAATATTAAAAAATTATTAATATTAATGTAATAAGTGAAATTTTAATGATATATTTATTGTAATTTTAAAATTTAATAGCATAAAAATAATTTTTTTATATAAAATTTATGCTGTTATTTAAGTTAATTTGGTTTTGTAGTGTTATATGCAATTAAAAACTTATCCACATTTATACGTCTCTAATCGGCAAATTAAATCACATTTTAAAAACACTTTTTGTCTTTTATGATAAATGTCAATAATAAAAAGGTTTTGCATAAAGAAACCAATGAGATGGAGGCATACAGTTGATTTGAATATTTCAAAAAGTAAAAGTTTTTGCATAAAGAATAAAGATAACATCATGTAATTTTAAATATTCTTTATAATAATTTTAGATATTAAAATATTAATAATTTATTACTTTATTTTTCTTAAGATTGTTATTAAATTGTATAAAACTTTCTTATGATACATATAATTTAAGATTAAAGGTTTGATTTTTGAAATACTTAATTTATACAATATTATTTCAAATAAACTTTATTATTTAATTTATAAATAATAAAAGTAACAAGTTAAGGTAATAATAGTTAACACTTTAAAATATGTAAATACTTTAATTTAATTTTTTTATGAATTAAATATATATATATATATATATATATATTTAAATGCATATAAGTTTGAGTTATATTTGAGGCTGGAAATATAAATTTTTTTATCGTTATACTTTTGAATATATATTTTTTATATTATTATTATGCTATAGAAACTCAGGAGATCAAAAAGTATACAAGGTAATCCGATTTTTTTTAACTTGTTTTTTAAAAATAAAAACAAAAATTATTAAAGTGTATATGCATCCTAATTTACATAATAAATAATTTGATCAAACTTTTATCATTTAAATTATTTATAATAAAAAATAATTATTAAATAATTAAATTAATAAAACAATTAGTGATATATTTTACCTAATCCATTTTTATTATCTCATGACATGTTGTATCAAAGTTGTAACTTTGATAATTTCCAATTAAAACAATCATTTTTATTCTCCATGCACTCAACTTCAATTTTAGGAAATAGCTTTGAATAAGATGGAATACCCATTACTCATGAAAACAGTTGTTAATGTTAGTCTTGGACGATGCATGATAATGTGTCAATCAAAACAACCTTTTAACGGGCTTAAAAAGAAGAAGATTGGTGTTATTGGGCTTGAGTTTTACTTTAATGTTAAAAAGAGTAATGTGACATACTCAGGAGTAATATCCACGTAGAATACCTCCAAAAGGCATCAGACAAGCTCAAGGCGTGAGTACTTGGCCCAAAACATTGTATTTCTCTTTGCTAATTTTATTTACATATATTCAAATACATACTCTAATGTATATAAATACCAAGGCTATATATACTTTGAAGATATGTATTTAGAAAATTTTGTAAAATGGAAGTAGAATTTCCAGGAATATATATATATATATATATATATATATATAATGATTGTTTTTTTGTGTGGTTAAAGCCCCAAAATATTATTTAGTGAGAACTTTATATAAAATATACATGATAAAGAATAGTGATATTTTATTATAATTAAAGTATATAAAATTTTGTTAATTTTTGAATAAAATATTATAAGTTTATTGATTATTAAAATATATATCAAAAGTTCAAAACTTTAAAAAATATCAAAAATAGAGCACGTGAATATATGTTCGTTTTTTTAGTTGCTAAATATTTTTTAAATCAATTATAACTTAAAAATATAAACTCTAATAAATTCAAACACATAGTAATTGATTCATGAATACATAATAAATCAAAAATATGCATATATGTGTTAACGGGTTCAATTTATGATATTTTTTGAAATTTTAGATTTATAATATACTTTTTAATAATTAGTGTATAAAGAGTGATACACCTAAAAATTGATAGGTTTTTATATACATCCATCGTAATTAATGAATTACTAATACATTTCATCCCAATATTATTTTTAAAATTTTGAGTATTTATTTATGAATATAACACTTTAAACAACAACAACAATAATAATAATAATAATAATAAATACAACATGAATGTTTTTGTTAAAATAATAACACAACATGATCATATAACTACTAAAGAAGAAGTTGAATACTAGATGAACATAAACACAGTATGTTTTGGAGAAACTTAACAAAGAAGAAATTGTATATATTATAATTGGCAACACCATGTGATATCCCATACACTCACTGTGTCAGTGAAATACTACTTAATAAAGTAGAAGGGAAAAAAGTAGGAAACAGGTTGAAACTTATGAGTGTTTATGTTATATTTATAATTTCTATAACTCAATTTATTTTTTTGAACTAGACTGTAAAAGGAATAAAATGGCATTTTTTTAATTATTAATTTGAATCTTGAATCGGATAAATAAAATCAAATTTAACTTAAAATCTATTATTGATTATTTTTATATATGAAATATAATATATTAAATATTTTAATTTTAAAATAATATATTTATAATAAAATTTATTATTTATAGTGAGGATCACAAAAATAAGAAGTATCCATAAAAAAAATATTAAATTATTATAGAGATCTAAAATTTATATTTTATTTTTTAAATTAAAATAATAATTTAATGTAATTGTAGTATAATATTTAAATATATATATTATAAATAAAAAATATATTTATTTATAATTTTAATAATAATTCATTCTAAATTGTATTAAATTCATTCCAATTATTAAATTTTCTAATTTAATCATATTTAAATTCAAAAAACTAAATTAAATTTCTCAATTAAAATAAATTAATCGAATTATTTATTAAACATATTTTAAAAAAACAATTTATCTTTGGGAAAACATCAACACTGTTATTGTGATTTTTTTCCCAAATACTTATTACATTTTAAAAACTTTAATAGGAAATTAGAAATAATACTTATTTCAAATATTTTTTTTAACATCTTTAACTTTAAAATTAAGGGGTTTCGGTGATTCAAAGTTAGTCACCTCAAAATTTTGTTATGAAACATAAAGTGTAAGATAAATAGTTTAATCTCAAAATATGTAATATAATTTAAAAAAGAAAAAATTTACTATTCGTGGGTATTAATGATTTAATTTATCTTATTTTAATATTAAATAATTAATAATAATAATAATGTTTGATTTAATCTTTTAATTGAACACCACAAAGCAAGCAGCAGCTGCAGTTGACCAGTCAGACCATACAATACAAGTGCAGTCATCGGTCAAGTTTGAAAAGTCACCCATTAAAATTTCCAAGTCTTCGTTTGACAACAAACGAGTCATGCCAATAAGAAATACAAAGCTAGTTGTTTAATTATTCCATAAAAATTAATCCCAACTCCTCGGTAGATAGAGAAGCAACAAATGGTTACTCCAATGAAAATGAAGATCATCTTCTTTCGGATTTTGATTTTGGTAACTCTATTAACAGATCAACTTAGAGCTGTTCCAAATGATTGTAAAGCCGAAAGATGTAAACCTGGAGGCCCTCTAATCCGATTCCCATTCTGGCTCAAAGGTCTTCAATCAGATCACTGCGGGTATCCTGAGTTTGAGTTATCTTGTAGTTCTGGGCTTGATACTGTTCTTCAGCTTCCAACACAAGAAAAATTACATGTAAAAAACATAGATTATAAATCTCAGGAAATGGAAGTGTATGACCCACATAATTGCATTCTGGATTGGTTTTTGAGAAACCGTAATTTATTAAATTTTCCTTTCTCTTTCTCTAAAGAGATCTCAAATAACGTTACCTTGTTCAATTGTTCTGCATTAGAAAGGAAGGACATGTATCCTGATCACCAAATTTCTTGCCTAAGTGATTCTGGTTACCAAATTTATGCAATCGATTCTGACAATTATATCGATGATTTGCCACTCGTGGGTTGTAAGAAGATGTATAGCATTTCAGATGTTCCAATTGATATTTACAACCAAGAGCAATTTGTTCAATTGAAGTGGTCAAAACCAAATTGCACACATCGTGAAGGTAACTTTTATTTTATTTTATTATATTTATATCCTCTTGGGTTATAAAAGTTTAAAGTGTAACATTATAACATCACTTTTATGATTTTATAACATATAACATATAAGAGTATAGTAATGCAATTCCTAACCGTTTAAATTTTTAATAAAATTGGTTGTTAACTCTCCCGTAACACTATGAATATGATTTTATATTTGCATTTCTGAAAACATATTTATATAAGAAATAAATCTAAATAATATGGTTGAATGCATATGTTCAATCTTAAAAGATGTATTACATATAAAACGGAGCCGATATAAAATTTTACGAAATTTAGTAAGTGATTTCTGATATTAGTTTAGATTGTGAGTTCTTGTTAATTTGTTGAATTCTTACACCAACATATATGTCATGTTTATATCATTTAAATTCATGAAAATAAAAACTTGACTATTTAATTCTGTTTTACAGATGAAGCAATAAAGTTTGTAACTACCGAAGCAAGTTTAGGTGGATATCTATTGATCATACTAGTTCTTGTAGCTTATCGTGCTTACCATTCTAGCAAACTTGATAAACATAACCAGTTAAGAATAGAAAACTTTTTGGAGGATTACAAGGCTCTCAAGCCAAGCAGATATTCGTATGTTGATATTAAGAGGATCACAACCGAATTCAAGGATAAGTTGGGGCAAGGAGCCTATGGAACTGTTTTCAAAGGAAAGCTCTCTAATGAACTTTTTGTTGCTGTCAAAATGCTCAACAGTTCAAAGGGAAATGGAGAAGATTTCATAAACGAAGTGGGCACAATGGGTCGAATTCATCACATCAATGTGGTTCGTTTAGTTGGTTATTGTGCTGATGGATTTAGAAGAGCTCTTGTTTATGAGTTCTTACCAAATGGGTCTCTACAGCAGTACATATCTTCACCAGATTCTAAGAACTTTCTTGGTTGGCAAAAACTACAAGATATTACTTTAGGCATAGCCAAAGGAATAGAATATCTTCACCAAGGGTGTGAACAAAGAATACTTCATTTTGACATTAAACCTCATAATGTATTGCTAGACCAAAGCTTCACACCAAAGATTTCTGATTTTGGTTTGTCAAAGTTGTGTTCCAAGGATCAAAGTATAGTATCAATGACCATGGCAAGAGGGACAATGGGTTACATAGCACCTGAAGTTTTCTCTAGAAATTTTGGGCATGTTTCTTATAAATCAGATGTTTATAGTTTTGGAATGCTTTTGCTTGAAATGGTAGGAGGAAGAAAGAATACCGATATTACAGAGGATAATGTTAGTCATATTTATTACCCAGAATGGATCTATAGTCTTGTAGATGGAGGTGAAGATCTTCGTATTCATATTGAGGAAGAAGGAGATGCTAAAATTGCAAGGAAGCTAGCAATAGTTGGACTTTGGTGCATCCAATGGCACCCAATTGATCGTCCTTCGATGAAAACGGTGGTCCAAATGTTGGAAGAAAGAGTGGACTTAATCATGCCTCCTAATCCTTTTGCCTCCACAGGTTCAACAAAAGCAAATCCAAACCTTCCTGTAAGAAGAATGAACATAGAGTTAGAAGCTATTGCTGAGGTAGAGTAAATATAATTATACACTGTCTTTTGCATAGGGTCTTTAAAGTATATATTGTTATATCTCAAGTACAAAGAGATAATAATAATGTTATAGAATTAAGAAAAGAGATAATAGAGTCTTTAAAGTATATCTTGTTATATCTCAAGTACAAAGAGATAATAATGTTATATCTTTTGCATAAAGTTGTCTAGATTTTTCAATCCTTGTAAAATATTAAATATATAAATGGAATAACATTGGCAGCATTTTATTTTTTTTTTGTTAAAATACTTGAAAGAGGAATGAAAAATCCTTAGACTACTTCATGCAACAAAATTGACATTTTGGCTACAAATTTTTTTTAACAAAAAGGAATGATAATTTCATTAAATTGAAACCATATTAAGTTACAAGCAATGCATTACATGTAATGTAATACATCCCTCTCTAGCAAGTATTGTATTTCAATATGAGGAGAAACCACCCAATTTGGTTCCAATTCCTTAATGAATCGATGCTATCTCTAAGGAAATTCCTTGAAAGACTTAGAATAATCTAATTAAGTTGAAAGTGTTTAATCTCCAAATTAATAACAAGTTGAATTTACAAAAAACAAATCTCCATAGTAATTTGCTGCTAAAGCCGAAGTTGCTTATAACAACAACATAAAAACATTCTACCAACACTCCATTATGATCTCTTACTACCACGCCTATATCGCCATATAGCTCATTTTCTTTGCATGAATCATTACAAGTAAAGGTCATATACTAAAAGAGTTACGTATCAACAATATTGAGTCATGTTGGGTTTATCGTAATATACTCCATAAATTTCATGATTTCATCTCCTATACGACAGTGCCCAATATTCAAAGTTGTGCCCATAAGCTAATAAAATAACTTGATATGTATCAGGTTCATATGTACCACATTAAGAACACAATAATACTTTTACTAACTTCTTCCCTTAATGATCCCAATTTTCTAATCACCCACAACTATCATTCTTGAAAACTAGCATTACTAACACCAACAACTGGAGATATTTCATTAGAGCACCATATAACTTATACCGAGTTACAATAATAAAAATGTGATCAACTGATTCAATTTATACTTCATAACAATTACAATACATGACATTACTAACCATTTGCTTTAATGGTTCTTTATTGGTTACAAGTTAGAACCAAAAAACTTTATAGAGTTCTATGAAATTTTTTACATCTACAAATCAATATTTGTTAGACATGAGTCTGTTAGCTCGATCTTGTTAGATGCATATGTACATATAGAACTAAGATTAAAATTAACATGTGATTATGAAACAATCCTTACTACTAACATGTTATTTAACTAATTATATCATGAATCAATATTAGAACTATTCTTGAACTTCTAACTCTTGCTTGAAAAATCTATGCACAAAGACAAGACTTCAAACCCACATTTTCATCCCTTTTAATTGAAGTAGAATACTATTGTAAATCAAACCTAAATTAAATGAACTTAGTCATAATTGCTAGATAATTCACTCATTGCATTATATTTTAAAAAGAATATGACTAAATTTTGCAAGATTATAATTCTTAGTATCCTTTAATGAAGGCATAATTATAATTCTTTTTAACCTTTAACGAAGGCATCAATTTTACTTGTCACAATATCACAAAGTAATAAGTTACCACTTTGAACAAGAATATTAGCGATTACATAACAATAAGTACGTAGCAGTAAAAATAAATAGAAATCTATCTATTCTTATGGAGAATCCAGTAACATCTTAAACTAGAATTAAACATACATATGCAGTAAACTAGTTACTCACTCTAATTCATACATGCATAGTCATAGTATTTAAATATATAGTAAAACACATCAAAAATTAATAATTGAATCTAAAAATTATCATAATATTTTATTAATTAAAATCATAGTTAAGAACTTAAAAATTCCTCAAAATCACACAAATAAATTAGCTAGACAAAATCATAATTAAAATAATAGAATATTAAGAAGAAAAATAAGAAATACTCCTTAATTATTGCTTTAATTCTATATTACTTCTATTCTTATCTTTCTCTAAAGACCTAAGCATATTTTCTATAGAATTTGTATTTACAATATGTGAAAGCTTTGTTGTAAACACTAGCTACATATTTAAAGTAAAAGAGTTGCATGTAATTACAAGGTATTTAGGATTAAGGTTGTAGAAGTTCAAACTAATTAAAATGCTAATTTAATGAATCTAAAACTATTTGGATAAATTTAAGCTTGAAATTAGGCATTGGAGTGCAAATACAAGTTTTCTAACCATGGTACACGTCGACTCATGCCGTGATACAAACGTAATTTCAATTCTGTTGAAAGCCATACAATAGGTACTGTGCCGCAGTGCACATGTACTTATGCCACAACGTGTCCTTAATTTTAACACTTTAATGTTTTAACCCCTCCTTGATATATCTTATACAAAAAATAAGGGATTAACATTTTAATTGTTTTATACATCTTAACCCCTAATCCTAACTACATTTTAACTACATGTAATTCTTTTAATATAAATATGTAGTTAGGGTTAACAACAAAAAAAGCGTAGATTAAATAGATTGTAGACATAGAAATTTACAGAAAATATATAAGTCTCCTTATTTTTTTTATTTTTTGTTAAAAATGTTTTATGTCATATACTCCGGGGACGGATCAATTCACATATGAGGAGTGATACGTTTCCCATTTTAACTTTAAATAAATAATTTTTTAAATATAATATTTATAAAATTATAGATATATTAATTATTAAAATATAATAATACATACACTTAAATTTTAAATTTTATGTTTTTAATATTTAATATATCAACAAAACACAATAACTTAAACATGTTTTTTACTAAAATATTATACATATAATATCTTGTTTCAATTAAAAATAAATAATAATTAAAAAGTAATTAATATTATTTTTACTTTATATATGATACTATTCTTAAATATAAATACTAAATACATCATTGATATACACATTATAATTTTTGTTTATACAAAATATATACACATTTGTACAACGATAGAGCTTAGTTAGAGGTTGCACCATTCAACCTCAATTGATTGTTTGAGAAAAAAATTAAATGGATACAATTTTTATTTTATGTGATTTATTGTATATGTTATCAATAAAATTTTAATATGTAAAAAATTTAAGTTATTTTTGTCATTTTAAGGTACCTATTCCCACATTTTATTTTAATTATGAGTGACAAATCAAAATGAAACAAAAAAAATATTGATTCAAAATAACATGTATATTTTTTAAGAGATAATCCTACATGAAATATGATATTGTTACTTAGTAGAACCGTTCATTCTAACCATTCATTGTTATAATAAAAAAAGAGTATAATAATTTATGATTAAATCATCAATATGCTATCAAGAAGAGCATAAAACATACAAATACAACATAAAATATTTTAGTTTTAAATACACGTATTTCATTTATAAATAAATATTATGTTATAATATTTCTTATGTCTTGATTTATAATACATTGAAACTAATTCAAATATATAACTTTTATCGATCTTTAATAATACACTTCACATATTGTTTTCCTACGTCAAAGATTTTTATGATATATTTATTTTAATTTCAACATTATTTCATATTATATTATTACATGTTATTTTAATAATTTTTTTAATTTATTTGAAATATTTTGAAAATTTTAATACTTTTTTAAGTTCTACTTGCGAAAAAATATGTATCACAACAAAATACATATATTTTTACATTATATAAAAATTATTAATAAGTTTAAAGTATACCAAATATTTCATTTATATATATATAAATATATAATTGTATAATATCCCAACATTTTATCCTCTAGAATTATAAAAGGTTAAAGTGTATAGAATATTATAAAAACCTTTAATTTGGATTTGATATGTTAATAGTATTTTAATTTTATTTTGTATTATTTTTTATATTTATTTTTAAGTGGTATTTTAATGATACATATATTCAAATAAAGGTATCAATTTAATGTAATTTTTTATTTTGTTTATAATTTTTTATACTTATGTAATATATACGCTTTTAACGAAAGATACTTGTAATATTTTCATATCTTTCTTTCTTTAAAACATTAATAATTTTTTTCACCATTTTTAAGTTATTATATAAATATTTTAATATTTTTTAACTTATTTTATACTTTTATTGAATCAATAATTGTTGGCATTTAAGAGATTGGTTCTCAAATCTACAAGTTAGAGCCTAAGAAATCACAAGAATTTAGTGACTTGGGCATTGACTACAGGGATAATACAGAATAATCATAAGTAGCATGAGTGGTAACGTAACTAGTTTTACTTATTGATTGGGTATCAAACAGGCTTAAGAATGTCAATTTATTCTGGGTTGAGAGAATTTTAATGTTAGTACGATGTAAAATGATCACGTAAGGAGTAGGGTAAAGATGAGGATCACTTTTTTTTTGTTCCGATCATTCCTCAATCTCTATTTTTTATATTTTCTTTAAACATATATTATATATTTACATAAAATTATAATTAAATTTAATAATTTTATTAAAAAAATATTATTTTATCATTAAATTAATATTTTAATTGTAAAAATATAATATAATAGGTATTAAATAATAATTATTTTAATGATTATTAAAATAACAAAATTAATAAATTTGAGTATAAATGTTACTTTGTATTCAAAATTATAAGTTTATTATATTTAATTGCATAACAAATATATACAATTAAAACTTTATGTTAATTTTAATTATTCAATATATAATTGGTATTAAGTTTTTTAGTTAGTGGGAATCTGATCCGTAAAAAAATGCAAAACTTCGATGGAGAATTCTCGCTCTGTCCTACAATTATTCAAATGAGTGATGAGGATAGCCTCTTTGTTTTGTTGACTTCCCAAAATGGGCTGTTAAGACATTAGCCTGTTAAGCATTAAGCTCGTTGGGTCTTTACGGCATGACATGCGAGAAAGAAAAAGCAATATGACACAGCTTGTGGTTTGCTACCCATTACTGGTCGAACAAAGTTGACAAGTTAAATTCTACATAAATTAATAGGAAATATATATTATCAAATATAGGTATAACTTAGTAGATAGAGTTAATATTGATAGGAAATTTGACTCCAAATAATAGCAATTTTTAAAATATTAAACTAAATGTGCTACGTATTAAGAGTATATACATGACACGACTAGTTAGCTAACGTGCCATACTAGCTAATGTGCCATAGGCCAGTATGATATTTTAATTAATAGAATAGATCGTGTCTTGTCGACCTGATGAGACCTCTTTAACACCTTACTCAAAAGAAAAACTTTACATATTTTAATATATTGTATACTTAAAAATAAATTACATCATTCACTAATATTCATGAATTTCACATAATTTATATATCAAAATTTATATTTAAAAACAAATACAAAATTAGCATATTGATATGTGTGCTTCTATTATATACAAAAATATACTTTTACTCAATATGGCCAAAAACAAATTGATAGTTTCGGTCCTAGATTTCAAGAAATCATATTGCAATGAGGTTTAAGTGTGAAAGAATTAAAGATTGACTTTGGAATAAGTAATATGATACTTTTTATTATTTATATTATTGATTTTTATTTTTAAAAAATATTACGTAATTATGTTTTTAATAAAAAATAGTGCATTTATTTTTAATTTTATTGATCTAAATTGTTACATTAATAAGTGTTCAGAATTGATGTATAATTTCTGATTTAAGTGATATATCTTTCATCTTACTCGTATGCATTACGAACCTATCGAAATTTTTGAAAAGAATATATAGTATAATTTAAAACTAAATCGAATATATACTATTTTATATAGGTTATTTGATTTAGTGTAGGTCTTAAAATTTTAAAAATTGATGTATAATCTGTTAGGAATTTTATTTTTCAAAATCAAAAAAACCAAACTAATATATTTTTATTAAAATACATTTTAATAGAAATAAAAAATTATAATTTAGATTTTTTTTAAAGTTATGAGATCACTTAAACCCAACTTAAAAATAATTTTACTAAACTATTTATTTGTGTAAATAAATAATATCACTAATTACATCCCACATTTGTTAAAAATTATTAAATATTTCATTTTTTTTTCTTCTAAAATGTTAGTTTTATGTCTTCGTCATTTTCAATATGACTAGTTTGTCGAATGTGGGCATACTTTTCATGTGGTACTCATTCTATTAACCAATATTGATTTGAAACAAATATCTTAAAAACTTAGTTCTCCTTTTTCTTTCTAAATTACAAGCATTCATGAAATTTTTCTTTCTCCCTTACAACATCAACCTAATTTGATACATATGGACTTCTAATTAATAATAATATCACATAACATAGAGATGGTGTGGTATATAAGGGTGTCCATCGGTTTGTTTTGGGGAAATAAATTTTAATCGGATTGAAACCGGACAGGACCGTTTGAAACAATTTTAATTAATACAAATCGGATAGTACCGTTTGATTTATAAAACCGTTCGATCCAATTCAATCTGATTCGTTTTGGTTTGGCTTTTGGCACCTATAATGAGAAATAATATGAAAATTTCAATATATTATTAAACTGGTCCGACCGGTTTAAAAATTAATATAAACTGGACCGAACCGTTTGAAAAACGATTTTAATTAATACAAAACGGACTGGACCGGACCAGACCGTTTGATTTATAAAACTGTTCAATCCGATCCAGTTTTTCGATTTGGTTTGGTCCGGACCGGTTTATGGACACCCCTAGTATGGTATAAAATAATTGTTTGTTATCTTTTTAATAGCTTAAATTTTTGACAAGATTAAGTTTACAATAAATTCTAACAATTATATCATTTATTTTAATTTCATTATTCAAATAAATTAACATTGTAATAGTATTATTATTTTTATTAAATTAAATTTATATTATTATTTTTATTCTCATTATATGTTCATTGTTAAAACTAAACATGACCTAAATGTAGTGAAGTTTACAATAGAACTCTAAGTCATTCGGCATTACAAATGATAAACTTTTATGGGACATCTCTTATGATATTTATACAAAAAAGAGACCATACCTTGATTTCTCTTGTAACATATCAATAATGATTTACATGCACATCTACAAATGGTTGCACCTTTAAGCAATGTTGCTGAAAATTAAAGACAATTTTTTTTCAGAGTGTTAGTTTTTTGAATCTTCATCTACAAATAGTTAGTTTTATGAGTCTTCATTGTTCTCTATGACTAGTTTGTCTTGGTATAGTTGTCATACTTTTCTTACCGTTTCCATTATATTTATCATTGATGTGCATCAAACATCCTAAAAGATTTGGTTCTTTTTTTTCTTTATAAATTAAGAGCTTTCACCAAATTATTCTTTCTCTTTTGTAACATCAACATAATTTGATAGATATGTTTACCTTCAAATTAATAGTTATGCGTATAATTTAGAAATATATATGTTATTCGTTATTTTATAGTATATTTTATACCAATTACTACCATATCATCACTTATTCTAATTTCAATAAATAATTTCTCTATAGAGATAAATTGAAATGTCTTTTGCTCTTGCTTATAAAGTCAATAGTCAACTAAAAAAATTGAGTAAAATTGATTCAAAGAAGCTTGCGTGATATTAATGGTGTCAAATAAGCAAGTTTACGCAACTTATTTAATGTCGATACAATGAGTTGAGTTTAAAAGAGCCAATTCACCTAGCTCTTGAGCTCAAATAAGCTAGCTCACCTAACTCAAGGTGAGTTCATTTAGTAAAATGTCTCCGTCAATGATATAATTTTTACTATTATAATAATATCAGTATGAAAAATTGCAATTAAAATTTACTATTTTTTTACAAAAATGTAATTAAAAGATAATATTTATTCTAACATTGTTATTTTGAAACAAAATTATAAATATATTTTTATTTTTTGTTTTATTATTTAAAAGGGTAAATATATTTGTTACTAAGTTATTTTAACTCATTTAAAAGTGAGTTTAGTAAAGTTGAGTTGAACTCTACTTATGTAAAATTTAGATGAGACAAGTTAAGCTATAGTTCACCTAAAGTGAGTTGAACCTATGCATGTTGGTCCAACTAAAAACATTTGACACATTTAAATGATACCTTACACTGCTCATCTACCTTACTTGACACCAATTAAAGCTAAAATACATAGATAAGAATGAGAATAATTTTCCCATTTTTTTCCACAAAACTTATTAGGACTTTTAGGTTCAACTTGAAATTATTTCTAGTTTATATTCATTTTAATTTCTATTATCAATCAAGACCTCTATCCTAACTATCTATTGTTGTCCTCGCTTACTACCTTTACAATGACTTAGTTCAACATACGAACTCATCTTTCCTTCAAAGTTAGCACCACTCAATATAGTGCGATCAATGACTAAAGATCAGTAATATGAACAATAAAGAACAATCACTCTTGGGAAATTCACTAAACCACGAACATTTTCAATCACTATTTTGGGAACACTTGACAATCCCAAAAAAACAATATTGTCTAAACCACCCAGTAGAATAGTCTTAACCACTCTGAGTCTACAAATTCTATTTCACTCTTATTGAAAATGTATCACAATCCCTTAAATACGCTCAAGATCATTAGTGAATATAGAATTAGAATTTATGGAAAAAATTTGGTATAAATTTTCTATGATTTTTCTATTTATCAAAAACATTAAAGATGAGGTGTTTATAGCCAACAACCAAAATACGTGCCACCTTGTTAGGGTTTAATGACAGGTCCAACAATGGGTTATGCAAAGACCTTGTCGAGGTGTACAAAAATTCATATTTTTTATCCAAAAATCACGAAGTAATTTTCATAAACACTTGCATTTGAAGCGAAGTAAAAACAACCACTCAACCTAACATGCATACTAAGAAACCAAACATGTGATGTGTGGATAACATGCTTTCAATCACAATGTACCTAACTAAATGCATATATGCATTACTAATCAACAATACCAACCTTACATAGAGAAAGATAAAAATAAAAATAAATAAACTTTGTGTTTTGCACAAAGGAAGCCAACAAAGACACAAAAGACTATAGGATTTACAAGATTGATACATTAAGTTGAGTTGAAAAAATCCAATTCACCTAGCTTATTAGCTCAAATAAACTAGTTTACCTAATGCATAAGCAGCTTGATAATTCATCTAACAAAATGTATTATTTAATGATATCATTTTCATAATTACAATAATATTATTATGGAAAATCATAATTGAAAGATACTATTTCTTTTTTTTTCTACAAAAATATAATCAAAAAATTATATTTATTCTAACATTTTTATTTTCAAACAATATTATAAATATATTTTTAATTTTTTTGTTTTGTTTTTAAAAAGTAAGCAGAGCTGAGTTGAGTTTGACTTAAATAAAATTTAGATGAGACGAGTTAAACCATGGCTCACCTAATAAAGTGAGTTGAACCTATGAAATTTGAATCAACTTAACTTATTTGACACCTCTAAGTATTACCTTGTAATGTTCATCTATCTTCATTGACACTAATTAATTAAAGTTAAAATACATACACAAGGATGAGAAGAATTTTGCCTTTTTTTCACAAAACGTTTTTGGATTCTTAGGTTCAATTTGGAATTATTTCTTGTTTATATTCATTGTAATTTCTTTTAAATGGACCATGACACATTTAATGGTGTTTTGAAAATTATGCTAACTATTATTAGTGATTTAATGAAAAAATAATCATATGAGTTATATAATAAAACAAATATAATGAAGATATGTGATTAGTTTACACCGTGAAGCTATATATGCACTTTGTACACATTATTAGAAATTTGCTTTTGAATTTCGTTATATATTTTAAATTTTTAGTCATAATACTTTTCAAGTAATTTATACGATAATTTGATTGTTGATGATTGCTCAAATTGTATTGAAATTATACATGACGTTTTAAAGCTCACAAGAATTTACATAGGTTTTATTGTAGAACTCAAGCAAAAATTTGCATGATTTTCTAAAGATCCACGTATATTTTACAATTGTCCAAAAACTTGAGATTATAGTAGTACGAGTTAATCTAGCTTGTTTAGGTTCAATTCACTTTATGAGTTGTAGCTTAGCTTAGCCCGTTTGCTAAGCTACAACTCATCTAAATGTTATGAGCTAAGCTTATCTTAGCCCACTTTTAAATCAGTTAAGTTAAGCATAGCTTAACCCAGTTGTTAAGCTACAACTCGTCTAAATGTTATAAGTTAAGATTATCTTAGCCCACTTTTAAATCATTTAAGTTAAAAATAAAAATAAAAATATTTACAATTTTATTTAAAAACAAAAGTGTTAGTATAATAAATATTATATTTTTTAGAACAAGAGAAAGTACAAATATATTTGTCAATTCTTTTTTATGAACTTTCAAGCCATGTTAAACTAGGTAAACTAACTCATAAGTTAAATAAGCTAAATATTTTGAACTCATCTACTCAATAAGTTAAGGTGCTAATTTGAAACCATTATGTATTAATATTAAGACAAACACATATTTTTCTTAATATACGAAGGAATCCATAATAAAATTTCACATTATTTCATCATCTAAGTTAAACTTTTAATTTATTTTAGCAATGTAATGGATTAAAACGCATTATTTCAATGTTGTACGTAAAATATATTTAATTTATTAAATAAAATATTTAATTTTTTGTTAAAAAAACTTATTAAATATAATATAATATATAAAAAGACTTTTTGAGAACTCCTGCCTATTATGTAACAATTACTTTAACCCGATCGGCTAGAGCTTAAGGGTTTGTGCAGCTGTTGAAAGTTGATATAATGAGTCAACTGAAAATGCAAGAAACAGGAAAATTAGAGTTTAACTTTAGAAGTCTTGGTCATTCAGTTTTTCAAATTTTTAACTTAGATGAAGCTACTCTTCTGATATAAATGCAAGAAAGAAAGTTCAAAGATATGATCCCAAAGTGTGGATTATGCCTTTTCCCTTGTAAAATACAAGCTTCCACGAAGTTGTTCATATGATATTTCTAAAATGAAGGGACGTAAAGTCCCAACCTTGTCTCTTCTAAAAGACTTGGCGATGACTTATGAATAAAACAAATTTTCTCTTACTACCATATGGTTCTTAAAATTAGACTTGATTTTTTTCTATGACTAGTTTGTCTTATTAGACTAGGCATACTTTCTTGTGGTTTACATTCTATTAATCTCTTATGTGATCAAATATTCTAAAAGACTCGGTTGTCTCTTCTTTTTTTCTGTTTTTATAAATTACAAGCTTCCACAAAGTTCTTCTTTCTCTTTTGTTACATCAACGTAATTTAATAGATATGTGAACCTTCTATTTAATATAATACATATAACATGAAAATGGATGTGTTATTTAGTTTTATGGATTATATTTTCAATTAATCATATTGTTTGTTCTCTTTATCAAATATTGAGCATTTGTGTTTTTCAAAAAAACAAATCAATATTTTCCTTTTTTTTTTTTGCCTAAAGTATCATATCATCACTTACTCTAATTACAATGAATAATTTCTCTATAGATATAAATTGAAATGTCTTTTGTTATTGCTTTATAAAGTCAATAGTCAAGTAAGAAAAATTGAACAAAATAGATTCACTTAAGCTTGCGTGATACTAATAATGTCAAATAACAGTTATGTGCAACTCATTTAAGATTGATACAATGAGATAGTGGCAAAAACCTAACTTATGAGTTCAAATAAACTAACTAACATAACTCATGAGCAACTTATGAGTCACGTTAACAAAAATATCTTTGTTAATGATATAATTATAATAATTATAATAATATCATTACGAAAAATCACAATTAAAACATATTGTTTTTTGTTTTTTTACAAGAAATATAATTAAAATATAATATTTATTCTAATATTTTTATTTTAAAAAAAATTTATAATAGATTTTTTTATTTTATTTTTTAAAAGGGTAAATGGATAAGTTCATAAATTACTTAGTTTAATTCATTTAAAAGTAAATTGAATTGAGATGTAGTGAACCGAATTTATATAAAATTTAGATGATACGAATTAAACTATTATACTTTTTTTAAGGTGAACTGAACCAATGAATGTTAGACCAATTTAATTCATTTGATACATCTAAATGCTACCTTATAGTGTTAATCTACTTTACTTGGCTCTAATTAAAGCTAAAATGTATGGATGAAAACGAGAAGAATTTTGTTATCTATTTTACTTGACTCTAATTAAAGTTAAAATGTATGAATGAAAATGAGAAATTTTTTGTCATTTTTCACAAAAAATGATTACGATTTTTAGGTTCATTTTGAAACTATTTCTTGTTTATATTCATTATAATTGCTTTCAAAATGACCATAAGACATTAAATGATGTTTTGAAATTTTAGGAATTATTTTTAGTGCTTTAATGAAAATTAATAATACAAGTTTCATTTCTAAATATTTATTAATGACTAGTAAAATTGCAATATTACAAAAAGTTGTTACAGTGTGTAACTAATATAATTAATGATGAATTAATTGAAACCTTGCTCTTCATATTGCAAAAATGAACTCCCAAAGGGTTATTGCCTTTTAATTTGCATTTTCATTCAAACTGGTCTCTGAGGAGTCAAACTCCAAAATGTGGAACAACTCTTTAAAGTATGAGATATATTCTCAACATTCTTTGATGGGTTGTTTTGTTGTGAAGAATACAATAATAGCTGGAGTGGAACCAACTTCTCGAACCACATTAACATGAAGAATCCTTCAGTAGATACCTCATTGATGAAATCTTGGCCATTAGACTTGAATGTACTCAGGATCTTGATGGTGAAAAAGCTACCACTACTTAATTTTTCCTTAAAAACTCGGTATAGAGCAATTATGTTCCAAAGAATATACTGTAACAATTAATAAATTCTAGGGAGTATTATTTTTAAAGAACAAGCACCACTGCACCAGCATGTAAATATGTAATAACTACTTACTTTTCTGAATTTAGGAAGAATTTATTTATTTTATATGCGAATATTTTTGTAAGAATGTAGAGGAAACTCACTTTCAAAACTCCTTATATTACCTATCTCATCTAGTCAGTACATTATAGTTACAATTTCAAATTGCATCAAATATCAATAAACTCTTTTTCCTTCCTTTTTCTTGATTTCTTTTTTTTTCCTCGTCTCATATTTCCTTTTGTTTTTCTCTTCTTTTCAATTTTTTTATAACCAAAGAGATACAAGAATGTATTATCAACATTTCATCATTTTTATTCAAAATTAACTTCATACAACCCCCAACCTATTATTTTCAATATTCTTTTGGGTTGAGTCATTTCTTTTTTTGAAATTTTAGTACATTCTTCTTAGAGATTTCGTATTAAACACGTGTTTATTTTAAGTTGTTAGAAATGAATTTAAATAAAATATATTTTTTATTATTTTATGACCGTTATTTCATAAATTATGTAACTGTTATTTTCATAATTATATGACCGTTATTTTTATAATTATGTGGCCGTTATTTTTATGGCCGTTATTTTTATAATTATGTGGCCGTTATTTTTATGGCCGTTATTTTCATAATTATGTACTCATTACTTTTATGACCATTATTCTCATAATTATACGACCGTTACTTTTATAACCATTATTTTCATAATTATGTGTCCGTTATTTTTGACCGTTATGTTCATAATTATATGACCGTTACACATATTTTTTCAACTATAAATAGGGGCAATAGCCCTCAGTTTAGAAAACAACTTAACAACACAAAAATAGTTCTACGGTTTTTGTAGCAAAATCAAAGAAAAGAAAATTCAAAATTGTTTTCTCAGATTTCTGAGCAACATAAAAGTTTGAGAGGTGTAGTATTCTGGACTGCATCAGTGCAGTGTAGTTCCGAGACAGAAAAATATTCTGGGCTATTTTATCCTGGGGACGACGGGGCTATGTTTGCTTGCACAAATTTAGGCAGAGCCGTGAAACGTCTTAAAGAGAGTGACCTAGTCCGCGATTCAACCCAAGCAGTTCATTTCAAGTTATCGGTAATATTGTTCCAATACTATTTTAACATATTTGTTCCAACAATTTTAAGATGAATTCTATATGCCATGTCTACTGAAATGTTAACTGCTGATCTTAACAAACCATTTCATTTTGAAGAACTACACTTTAAAAATGGAGACAAAAAATGTTATTCTTCTTAACCATGTAAAATGTCGCTTTTGTTTTTATTATTGAAAAACCAACACTGCCTAATTCTCGTACTGAAGCTACAATAAAGGATTTGAACACCTGGATAGAAAATTATTTTCTATGCAATTTTTTTTCTTAATGGATTAACTGATGACGTGTATGATTATTATAACTCTGATATTGTATGCTAAGGAAATTTGGGAAGCACTTCAAAAGAAGTAGGATACTGAGGAAGCTGAAACTAAGAAGTATGATATCAGTAGATACATGAAGTATCAAATGATTGATGACAAATCTATGGAAGCTCAATCACACGAACTGCAAAAGATAGCACACGAAATAACTTTTGAAGGTATGACTTTAATTGAACAATTTCAAGTAGTTGTTATTATAGATAAATTACCCCATGCTTAGAAAGACTTTGAGAATACACTTAGACATAAAACTAAGGAATTTTCTTTAGAAAGTCTTAACCCGTTTAAGAATAGAAGAAGAAGCCTGAAAATAAGACCAAAGAGATGAAGTACTCATTGTCTCAAACAACAATACCAATAAGAAACCCTCATCTGCAATTTTGAAATCTAAAGGTAGAAATATGAAAACTCAGAATCATAATAATAACCAAAACTGCAACCACTAAAATAGAAACAAAAACTATCCTTCCCAGAATGGACATTAACCCCCTTAAGGAATAAAACATTCATGTGTTATAATTGTAACAGACCTGGCCACTTGGCCAGGAACTGCTGGAACAAGAATCGTCTTGCCACGTAGGCGAACCTTATCGATGATCAACTTATTACTATGATATCTTAAATCAATTTTGTTGGTGGATCTAAGGGGTGTTTGGTGGACACTGGTACTTCTTGCCATGTTCGCTATAATCGAGACATGTTCAATTCCTACTATGAGTTTGAGGATAAGAAAGTGTTGTTGGGTGACTCCCACTCCACTAAAGTTGTTGGTAATGCTGAGGTGCAATTGAAGTTTACCTCTGGAAAGACTGTCATCTTGAAGGATGTGTTGCATACTCCAAAGATGAGAAAGAACCTAGTCTTAGGATATCTTATTTACAAAGTTGGGTTTACTCAAACTATAGGGGCTGGTTTATATACAATAACTAAAAATAATACTTTTTATTGGGAAAGGTTACGCCACTAATGGCATGTTTAAATTGAATGTTGATTTCCTTTAATATTTGGCATGCTAGACTTTGTCATGATAATAAACGCATAATCAAGAATATGAGTAGCTTAGAACTAATTCCTAAACTATCTTTAAATGATTTTGAAAAATGTGATTTTTTGTAGTCAAGCTAAAATAACCAAAACTTCACATAAATCAGTAGTTAGAGAATCTGAACCTTTAGAATTAATTCATTCTGATATATGTGAACTTGATGGAAATTTAACAAGAAATGGAAAACGTTATTTTATAACTTTTATATATGACTGTTCAGATTACACTTATGTATATCTAATGAAAAATAAAAGTGAAGCGTTTGACATGTTTAAAATATTTATGACTGAGATTGAAAATCAACTTAATAGGAAAATAAAAAGGTTTCGAAGTGATAGAGGCACCGAATATGATTCTGATATCTTCAATGATTTTTATAAAACTTATGGAATCATTCATGAAAAAACTGCACCTTATTCTCCTGAAATGAATGGAAAAGCTGAAAGAAAAAATAGAACCTTTACTGAATCAGTTGCAATTTTATTAAACTCTGGTGTTGCTTCCCATTGGTAGGGAGAAATTTTATTAACTGTTTGCTATGTGCTAAATAGAGTGCCTAAATCTACAAATAAAATTTCACCCTATGAAATTTTGAAAAATAAGAAACCTAATTTAACTTATTTTAAAACTTGGGGTTGTTTAGCCTATGTTAGAATCCCTGATCCTAAAAGAAATATACTTGCTAGTAGAACATACGAATGTGTATTCATAGGATATGTTGTGAATAGTAAAGCTTATAAATTCTATGACTTAAATGATCATAGTTATAGAAGCAAATGAAGTTGACTACTATGAACATAGGTTTCCATTTAAATTGAAGAATAGTGGGGGCTCGTCTTCTAGTTGTTTACCCATAACTAGAACTAGTAAACAAAATGAAGAATTAAACACTGAAATTAGAATAAGTAAACGAGCTCGAACCCTTAAGGATTTTGGGACTGATTTTTATGCTTATACCTTAGAGGAAGATCCTCAAACTATTAAAGAATCATTATCTTCTTTAGATGCCAACTTATGGGAAGAAGCCAAAAATGATGAAATAAACTCTCATAAGTATAATAAAACTTGGCATTTAGTTGACTTACCTCATGGTTGTAACACCATAGGATGTAAATGGATACAAAAAGAAGAAATTAAAACTCAATGGTACAATTGAAAAGTACAAAGCTCGTCTTATAGTCAAAGGGTATAGGTATATAGAAAATATAGATTTCTTTGATACCTTTTCACCAATCACACGAATAAATTACATACATGTACTTTTCTCTCTTGTTGTTATCCATGATTTAGTAGTGCACTAAATGGATGTCAAAACTTCTTTCTTAAATGGTGACTTAGAAGAAGAGATTTATATGGACCAACTTGAGGGCTTTGTCATCTCATGGAAAGAAAATAAAGTTTTTAGACTATATAAATATGTGTATGGTCTAAAACAAGCACCTAAACAAGTCTTGAAAAAATTGATAATATAGTTGTCCCACATGAATTCAAAATGAATGAAAGTGACAAATGCATTTATTATAAATCAGAAGATGACATTTGCACTATTATATGTTTATATGTGGATGACATGATTATTTTTGTGTCAAATATTCATGTTAATGTGAAAATTTTGTTATGTGCTAACTTTGATATAAAACACCTCGGAGAAGCGAGTATAATCCTTGGTATAAAGATTACTAGGTCTGAAAAGGGAATTTCTCTATATCAATCTCATCACATTGAGAAGATCTTAAAGAAATATAATTACTTTAACTGTAAACCTGCATGTACTCCTTATGATCCTAGTGTAAAGTTGTTCAAGAACACCGGGGATGGGGTTAGATAAACTGAGTATGCGAGCATCATTAGTAGCTTACGTTATGCTACTGATTACACTAGACCAGACATAACTTATGTTGTGGGACAACTACGTAGGTTTATCAATAGACCTAGTATAGAGCATTGAAATGCAATTGAAAGGGTCATAAGATACCTTAAGAGAACTATGAACCTTGGATTATATAATAAGAAGTTTCCTGTTGTTCTAGATAGATACAGTGATGATGATTGCAACACTCTATCAGAAGACTTCAAAGCAACTAGCAGCTATATATTTAGCATTGTTGGTGGAGCTGTTTCTTGGAAGTCTAAGTAATAGACAATATTGGCTCAATCTATGATGGAGTTTGAAATTATAGAGCTAACTATTGTAAGTGAAGAAGCATGCTAGTTAAGAAATCTATTAGCTGAGATCCCTTTATGGGAAAGATTGATACCAGCTGTCCTGATTCACTGTGATAGTACTGCGGCTATTGCAAAGATTTAGAACCGTTATTACAACGGCAAGAGATGACAGATACACAGTACCGTTAGAGAATTTCTCTCTACAGGAGCTGTAAGAATAGATCATATATGTACTGATGAAAAGTTTGTTGATCTTTTGACGAAAGGATTAACAAGAGAGAAGGTTTTCAAAAACCTCGAAAGGAATGTGACTAATGCCCTTAGAATGAAGAGTCACTCATGATGGTAACCCAACTTATAGACTGGAGATCCCAAGAAATAAGTTCAAAGGGTAATAACAAGTCATGAAGTGATATGAGATGAATCATGCTATTATAAAGTCACATTCTATATTGTTAGAAGCATGAAGTTCTGAAGAGACAAAAAGGATGAGTTAATTATTAAACTCTTAATGAGTTCTATACTCTATGTGGAGTGGATTACATAGCTACATGAGTACTCTTGATAGACTCACCTATGTTAATGTGGAAGTATGTTCGCTTCTTATGAAAATTTTGGGCGAAATTTACTAGAGCATTCACTATACTAGGATACACGTGCATGATAGTAAAGCACGGGCTTTTCAAACTACACCTTGGAAAGGTTGTGTGTGTGATGTTGTTATAGATAGAGTTCAAAATTACGAGTTACTCTAGTATATTCTAAAGCATCAATACTATGCAAAGGTTCAAGTCGATAGACACCTTTTTTCTTATGCACAATCTTATACTTTTAATTAATCGGTTGCTCGATGAAACTATTTTTATTTTAAATTCAAGTGGGGGATTGTTAGAAATGAATTTAAATAAAAAATATATTTTTTATTATTTTATGACCGTTATTTCATAAATTATGTAACTGTCATTTTCATAATTATATGACCGTTATTTTTATAATTATGTGGCCGTTACTTTTATGACCGTTATTTTTATAATTATGTGGCCGTTATTTTTATGACCGTTATTTTCATAATTATGTACTCATTACTTTTATGATCGTTATTCTCATAATTATACGACCGTTACTTTTATACCCATTATTTTCATAATTATGTGTCCGTTATTTTTTACCGTTATGTTCATAATTATATGACCGTTACACATATTTTTTCAACTATAAATAGGGGCAATAGCCCTCAGTTTAGAAAACAACTTAACAACACAAAAATAGTTCTACGGTTTTTGTAGCAAAATCAAAGAAAAGAAAATTCAAAATTATTTTCTCAGATTTCTGAGCAACATAAATATTTGAGAGGTGTAGTATTCTGGACTGCATCAATGCAGTGAAGTTCCGAGACAGAAAAATATTCTGGGCTATTTTATCCTGGGGACGACGGGGCTATGTTTGCTTGCACAAATTTAGGCAGAGCCGTGAAACGTCTTAAAGAGAGTGACCTAGTCCGCGACTCAACCCAAGCAGTTCATTTCAAGTTATCGGTAATATTGTTCCAATACTATTTTAACATATTTGTTCCAACATAAGTCATCTTTGAAAATAGAAGGGTAAAATAAATTGTTTTTTTTCTCATAAATAGGTAAGTTATAGCATGTTAAAGAAAAAAAAGTTCTATAATTCATATAAGTTTAAAAGGGATATTAGTAATAAATATACAAGTAGTTAGCATGAAAAGAAATAGATGATCTTTTAATGACGTAAATCATTTTCTAATGATTGTATATTCTATAATTTCATCTTGAGTTTATTTTAAAATAAGTTTTAGAGTTTGTTGAGATCTCAAGTATGTCTATGAAACATTTACATATACAATTATAAATTTTCATATTAATTGGTCATTCTTACTACCAACCAATAGAGTTTCAAACTAAGTTCAATTAATTTTTAAATGAATTGGATTAAAACTTATATGTGAAAGAGTCAATGAAATTGAAAATTATAAAGAAAATCAAAAGACACACGAACATTATAATAATCTATTATTATTGCGAGAATAAAAGAAAAAATATTCTAAATATGTACTACATTAGTATACTTAAAAAAATTACAATTCATAAAATGTGATAAAACACCCTCTTTTTTACTTGCTTTTATAATTTATAATATGTTCAATATTTTGAGAATTTTAATACTTTTCACATTTTTTGTCCTAATTTTAAATGTAATAAATTGAATATTAATAGGTATATTGCAGAGGAGCAAAATGATATCAAAGTAAGTCTTTATTTTATGTTTTAGTTTAAAATGTGTCGTAGAGTCATGCATTAAAGTATACAGTCATTTTGATAAATTTGAAATTTAAGTAGTCTAAACGATAAATAAAATTTTATTTAATTAAAAATCTTTAAAGTTGCACAAATCATTAAATGTTATTATTATTATTTGTAGTTCATATTTTTTAGTATGATATTAATCATTTTACATATTTGTTTTTTTCTTTATCTTATTTTTAACATCTATTTTGATTTTGATTTTAGATTTTTTGTTTTATGTATTTTTGACCTTTTGTTTTGATAAATTCATGAAACTGAGAGAAGTAAAATCTCATAAATCTAAAACAAAAAACCAAATAACTATATATTAAATTCTATGTTTTTATAAATTAAACTTTTATATATCATTTAAATTAATTATATTATATTATATTATGATTAAATATTACAATCTTTTATGTGTCCTATATGCTACTGTGGTACCCTTTGGCATAGTATTTTTATTTTGCAACAAGCTACCTTAGATATTGGGTGTATCTGAGATTTGTATGCAACCGCTCTCTTGAAATATTTGTGCTGATATCTTGAGTTTATATTAACAGTCAGTAAATGTGGTCGAGTTTACATTAAAAGTCTTGATCATTTAGCTTTATAAATTACAAATTTTGATGAAGATGTTTCAATGATATTGATGCAAAGAAGCTACCGAAACCTTGCTTGCTCTTGTAACATCTACATAGTGATTGAGATATCTACAAATGGTTGAAACTTCAACCCATGGTGCTCAAAATTAAAGAATTCATTATTTTTTCTTAGTTCTAAGTCTCCGTCACTTACTATATGACTGGCCATACCTTTCTTATAATTTCTATTCTATTGCATATTAATTATTGATGTTAAATAAATATCCCAAAGGCTTGGCTCTTTTTTCTTCTCTTTTTTAATTACAAGCTTCCACTTTTTTCCCTTGAATAATCAACAGAATTTTCTAAATATGTCATATGTGGACCTCCTCATAATGACATATATGATAGAGATGACATAATAAATGGCCTTTATAAAGTCTAAGAATCAACTAATAAAATAACGGGAAAATATATCTTTTTATAATCTTATAATTATTATAAAAATGTGATTTTATAATTTCATATCCAAATAATTATTTTAATTTTATAAATAATATTATATTTTAATTGATAAAATTTATTATAAATATCAATATATTTTTATATAATAATTATAAATTAATTTTAGTTAATTTATTTTCCAAATTATATTTAATATAAAAATAATTAATTATATGACTAAATTTCACAATATTATAATTCTTAGTAAATTAAACCTAAATTAAAAAAAAACTTAATCATAATTGCTAGATAATTCATCCATTGCATTACGTTTTAAAAAGAATATGACTAAATTTCGCAATATTATAATTCTTAATAACCTTTAATGAAGGCATAATTATAATTATTTTTAACCTTTAACAAAGGCATCCATTTTACTTGTCCAAAACAATAAGTTACCACTTTGAATGAGAATATTAACGATTACATAACAATAAGTACATAGCAGCAAGAATAAATAGAAATCTATCTATTCTTATGGAGAATCCAATAACATCTTAAACTATAATTAAAATACACATGCAGTAAACTAGTTGTTCATTCTAATTCATACATATATAGTCATAATATTGAAATATATAATAAAACACATCAAAAATCAAGAATTGAATCTAAAAATTATCATAATATTTTATTAATTAAAATCATAGTCAAGAACTTCAAAATTCCTCAAAATCACACAAATAAATTAGCTAGAAAAAATCATAATTAAAATAATAAAATATTAAGAAGAAAATAAGAAATACTCATTAATTATTGCTTTAATTCTATATTGCTTCTATTCTTATCTTTTCTTGGAATGTTAATAGTATTTTAATTTTATTTTGTATTATTTTTTACATTTATTTTTAAGTGCTATCTTAATGATACCTATATTCAAATAAAGATATCAATTTCATGTAATTTTTTATTTTATTTAAAAAATTTATACTTAAGTAAGATATGTGCTTTTAATAAAGAATATTTGTAATATTTTTGTCTCTTTCTTTCTTTAAAATATCAATAAGTTTTTTCACCATTTTTAAGTTATTATATAAATATTTTAATATTTTTTTAACTTATTTTACTTCCTTATTTTGTACTTTTATTGAATCAATAATTGTTGGAATTTAGGAGATTGGTTCTCAAATCTACAAGCCAAAGCCTAAGAGACCACATTGATTTATTGACTTGAGCATTGACTACAGGGATAATACAGAAGAATCATAAGTAGCATGATTGATAACGTAACTAGTTTTACTTATTGGTTGGGTATAAATGGGCTTAAGAATGTCAATTTATTCTGTGTTGATAGAATTTTAATATTAGTACGATGTAAAATGATCACGTAAGGAGTAGGGTAAAGACGAGGATCACTTTTTTTTTGTTCCGATCATTCCTCAATCTTTATTTTTTTTTTATTTTCTTTAAAAATATATTATATATTTACATAAACTTATAATTAAATTTAATAATTTTATTAAAAAATATTATTTTTATCATTAAATTAATATTTTAATTATAAAAATATAATATAATATGTATAAAATAATTATTATTTTAATAACTATTAAAATAATAAAATTAATAAATTTAAATATAACTGTCACTTTGTATTCAAAATTATAAGTTTATTAAATTTAATTGCATAATAAACATATACAATTGAACTTTATGTTAGTTTTAGCTATTTAATATATAATTGATATTAAGGTTTTTAGTCAGTGGGAATCTGATCCCATAAAAAAATACAAAACTTCGATGGAAAATTCTCGCTCCGCCCTACAATTATTCAAATGAGTGATGAGGATAGCCTCTTTGTTTTGTTGACTTCCCAAAACGGGCAGGTAAGACATTAACCTATTAAGCATTACGCTCGTTGGGTCTGTACGACATGACATACGAGAAAGAAAAAGCAATATGACCCAGCTTGTGGTTTGCTACCTATAACTGGTCGAAAAAAATTGACAAGTTAGTTCAAAGTTTAATTCTACATAAATTAGGAGGAAATATATATTATCAAAGGTATAACTTGGTAGATAGAGTTAATATTGACAAGTTAGTTCAAAGGTATAACTACGCATCAAGAGAATATGTATGACACGGCCAGCTAGCTAACATGTCATAGGCCAGTACAATATTTTAATTAATGAAATAGATAATGTCTTGTCGACCTAACCAGTCCTCTTTAACACCATTACTCAAAAGAAAAACTTACATATTTTTATTAAAATTGCATTATTATTGTATATTTATTTAAAATTAAATTACATAATTCACTAATATTCATGAATTTTACATAATTTAATATCAAAATTTATGTTTAAAAATAAATACAAAATTAGCATACTAATATGTGTGCTTCCATTATATACAAAAAAAAATACTTGTACTCAATATAGCAAAAAATAAAATTTGATAGTTTGGGTCCTACTATATTAGAAGATTTCAAGAAATCATATTGCAACGAGGTTTAAGTGCGAAAGAATTAAAGATTAACTTTGGAATAAGTAATATCATACTTTTTATTATTTATATTATTGATTGTTATTTTAAAAAAATAGTTGGTAATTATGTTTTTAATAAAAAATAGTGCATTTATTTTTCATTTTATTGATCTAAATTACTACATTAATAATTGTTCAAAATTGATGTATAATTTACCATTTAAGTGATATATCTTTCATCTCACTCTTATGCACTACGATCCTATCGAAATTTTTGAAAAAAAGATGTACAATATAATTTAAGATTAAATCAAATATATACTATTTTATATAGGTTATTTGATTTAGTATAAGTCTTAAAATTTAAAAAATTGATGTATAATTTGTTAGGAATTTTTATTTTTCAAAATCGAAAAAATCGAACCAATATATTTTTATTAAATATACATTTTAATATAAACAAAAAATTTAAACTTAAATTTTTTTAAAGTTATGAGATAAATTAGACCCAACTTAAAAATAATTTTAAACTATTTATTTGTGTAAATAAATAATACGACTAATTACATTCCCACATTTGTTAAAAATTATTAAATATTTCCTTTTTTTCTTTCTAAAATGTTAGTTTTATGTCTTCGTCATTTTCAATATGACTAGTTTGTTGAATGTGGGCATACTTTTCCTGTGATTCTCATTCTATTAACCATATTGATGTGAAACAAATATCTTAAAGACTTATTTCTCCTTTTTTTTCTAAATTACAAGCATTCACGAAATTTTTCTTTCTCCCTTACAACATGAACCTAATTTGATATATATGACCTTCTAATTAATAATAATATCAGATAACATAGAGATGGTGTGGTATAAAATAATTATTTGTTATTATTTTAATAACTTAAATTTTTAAAAAGATTAAGTTTACAATAAATTCTAACAATTATATTATTTATTTTAATTTTACTATTTAAATAAATTAACATTGTAATAGTATTATTATTTTTATTAAATTAAATTTTTATTATTATTTTTATTCTCGTTATATTTTTATTTTTAAAACTAAACATGAACTAAATGTAATAAAGTTTACATTAGAACTCTCGATCATTCACCAATACAAATAATAAATTTTTATGGGGCATTTCTTATGATATATACAAAAAAGAGACCAAACCTTGCTTTCTCTTGTAACATATCAATAGTGATTTAGATAGACATCTACAAATGGTTGCACCTTTAAGCAATGGTGTCGAAAATTAAAGACAATTTTTTTCCCGAGTGTTAGTTTTCTGAATCTTCATCTACAAATAGTTAGTTTTATGAGTCTTCGTCGTTCTCTATGACTAGTTTGTCTTGATATAGTTGGCATACTTTTCTTACTATGTCCATTATATTTATCATTGTTGTGCATCAAATATCCTAAAAAATTTGGTTCTCTTTTTTCTTTATAAATTAAGAGGTTTCACCAAATTATTCTTTCTCTTTTGTAACATTAACATAATTCGATAGATATGTTGATGAACGCATATAACATAGAAATAGTTGTGTTATTCCTTATTTATAGTATATTTTATACCAATTACTACCATATCACCATTTATTCTAATTTCAATAAATAATTTCTCTATAGAGATAATTTGAAATTCCTTTTGCTCTTGTTTATAAAGTCAATAGTCAACTAAAAAAATTGAGCAAAATAGATTCAAACAAGTTTGCGTGATATTAATGGTGTCAAATGAGTAAGTTTGTGCAACTTATTTAATGTCGATAAAATGAGTTGAGTTTAAAAGACCCAATTCACCTAGCTTTTGAGCTCAAATAAGCTAGCTCACCTAACTCAAGGGGAATTCATTTAGTAAAATGTCTTTGTCAATTATATAATTTTACTATTACAATAATATCAGTATGAAAAATTACAATTAAAAATTACTATTTTTTTTTTAAAAATGTAATTAAAAGATAATATTTATTCTAACATTTTTATTTTCAAAAAAGAATTATAAATTTTTTTTTATTATTTAAAAGGGTAAATATATTTGTTACTAAGATATTTTAACTCATTTAAAAGTGAATCGAGTAAAGTTGAGTTGAACTCTACTTATGTAAAATTTAGATCATACGAGTTGCACCTAAAGTGAGTTGAAATTATGCATGTTGGTCCAACTCAACTCATTTGACACATTTAAATGATACCTTACCCTACTCATCTACCTTACTTGACAGTAATTAAAGCTAAAATGCATAGATAAGAATGAAAAGAATTTTCCCATTTTTTCCACAAAACTTATTAGGACTTTTAGGTTCAGTTTGAAATTATTTCTGATTTATATTCATTTTAATTGATACTATTAATTAGGACCTCTATCCTAACTATCTATTGTTGCCATCGCTTTTACAATGACTTAGTTCAACACACAAACTCATCTTTCTTGCAAAGTTAGCACCACTCAATGTAGTGCGATCAATGACTAAAGATCAATAATATAAACAATAAAGAACAATCACTCTTGGGAAATTCAATAAACCACGAGCATTTGCAATCATAATTTTAGGAACACTTGACAATCCAAAGAAAACAA
The DNA here is from genome assembly GCA_033030585.1 of Hippophae rhamnoides. Taxonomy (NCBI): domain Eukaryota; kingdom Viridiplantae; phylum Streptophyta; class Magnoliopsida; order Rosales; family Elaeagnaceae; genus Hippophae; species Hippophae rhamnoides. The sequence continues at coordinate 54,863,432 of CM065432.1, forward strand.
TATTGTCTAAACCACCTAGTAGAATAGTCTTAGCCACTTTGAGTCTAAAAATGCTATTTCACTCTTATTGAAAATGTATCACAATCCCTAAAATATGCTCAAGTCATTAGTGAATATAGAATTAGAATTTATGGAAAAAATTTGGTAAAGCTTCTTTATGATTTTTCTATTTATCAAAAACATTAAAGATGAGGTGTTTATAGCCAACAATCAAAATATGTGCCACCTTGTTGGGGTTTAGTGATAGGTCCAACAATGGGTTATGCGAATACCTTGTCGAGGTGCACAAAAATCTCATATTTTCGATCAAAAAATCACCAAGTAATTTTCATAAATTCTTGCACCTAAAGCGAAGCAAAAACGACCACTCAACCTAGCATGCATACTAAGAAACCAAACATGTGTATGGATAACATGATTTCATTCACAGTGTACCTAACTAAGTGCATGTGTGCATTACTGATCAACAATACCAACCTTAAACAAAGAAAGATAGAAATACAAATAAATAAATTTTGTGTTTTGCACAAGGGAAGCCAACAAAGACACAAAAGACTATAAGATTTACAAGATTGATACATTAAGTTGAGTTGGAAAAATCCAATTCACCTAGCTTATGAGCTCAAATAAACTAGTTTACCTAACGCACGAGCAACTTGAGAATTCATCTAACAAAATGTATTATTTAATGATATCATTTTTATAATTACAATAATATTATTATGAAAAATCATAATTGAAAGATATTATTTCTTTTTTTTTCCTACAAAAATATAATCAAAAAATTATATTTATTCTAACATTTTTATTTTCAAACAATATTATAAATATATTTTTTATTTTTTTTGTTTTGTTTTTTTTCAAATAAATTTGACATCTTATAAGGTACTCAATTTAATTTATTTAAAAGTAAGCTGAGACGAGTTAAACCATGGTTTACTTAATAAAGTGAGTTGAATCTATGAAATTTGAATCAACTTAACTTATTTGACACCTCTAAGTACTACCTTGTAATGTTCATCTACCTTCATTGACACTAATTAATTAAAGTTAAAATACATAGACAAAGATGAGAAGAATTTTGCCTTTTTTTCACATAACTTTTTAGGATTTTTAGGTTCAGTTTGGAATTATTTCTTATTTATATTCATTGTAATTGCTTTTAAATGGACCATGACACATTTAATGATGCTTTGAAAATTATGTTAACTCTTATTAGTGCTTTAATGAAAAATTAATAATATGAGTTATATAATAAAACGAATATAATGAAGATATGTGATTAGTTTACACCGTGGAGCTATATATGCACTTTGTACACATTCTTATAAATTTGCTTTTGAATATCTTTATTTCTTTTAAATTTTAAGTTATAATACCTTTCTAGAGAACATGTAGAGTTCTATGAAATATAATTTTTCTCAAAAAAATTAATTCTCATTGTACTCTTTTTTTAATTGTAGAGTCGTTATTGTAATTGATTGCCTGAACGTAGTACTTTATGTCTTCTCGGTACAAAACTAGTCTCTGGTTGTTCTCACATGAGAGGTTGTAAGATTCCTTCACTCTACAGTATTTTGGATCAGTTGTAAGCCGGAAAGGAGATCTAATATTGGAGATATTTCCACAAGATGAAGCAGGATAAAGATGATTATGCTTCCCCAAGCAAGTTTGATGGAGTAGCATGAATACAACAACAAGGGCGTTAACTCGTAACAACATGGATAGTCTTACATTATAATCAATTCTCATGTTTTTGAATTTTGATTTTGAGAGAGAGAGAGACCTCCTTACTTCTTGGTGACCTCTATATATCTTCAGCATTTGGAACTTAATTAAGCATCTTTTTTATACCAGTAACCATATTGTGCAGCTGGTAAAAGTTGATAGCTATTCAACTAATTAAAATGAAAGAAACAAGAAAGAAAGTTCAAAGATAAGGTGTTCATCTGATATTTTTAAAATTATATATAAAAAGTCTTTTTATACTAGTAACCATATTGTGCAGCTATTAAAAGTTGATAGCTATTCAACTAATTAAAATGAAAGAAACAAGAAAGAAAGTTCAAAGATAAGGTGTTCATATGATATTTTTAAAATTATATATAAAAAACCTTGATGACTTTGGTTCGGTCATTCTCCTAATTTCTTTCTTTTTCATCTTAACATGTGGTCAGTTTCTTTTTTTCTTTTTAATTAAATTTATATTATAACAAAAAAATAAATTTTTAAATCACCATTTTATAATAAAAATACACAATAATTAGTTAAATTTTTGTTTTTTTATATGATATTTTACACTTGCTATTATATTATATGGTTATGACTATCTCATTTATCTATTCATATAAAATTACCTTAAAATAAAAAAATACTTTCATTTATAGTAGTTTTTTAAATTTTTTTATCTATTAATATATATAAAATACATTGATTATTCTCCGTTTTAATATTATTTTTTAACCGTTCTATTAGCTTCCTTTTTTCAAACACAAATAAATATCAAAATTTTAAAATAAATAATTGTTTTGTTAATTTTATTACTTATATTTTTTATTATTTTTCACTTTTTTAGTTTCTCCGCACTTCTATTCTACTAACTTTTTTTAACACAAATACATACTAAAATGTTCAAAAATAAATACATTTTTTTATAAATAGTTGTTTTGTTAGTCTTATTATATATAATTTTGAATTTTTTTTCACTTTTTTAATACGTAATAAATATCAAAATATACTTATATTTTCTTTATTTTTTTTATTTCTTATTAGTTTTATATTGGTAGTTAGTTATTCTATTAATAAATATCAAAATATTATCATATATTTATCAAACTTCATAAATTATGTTTAAGAATTATGCAACAATATCAATTATTATTCGATAATCAATATTATTACATACTTATTAATTTTAAATAATAAAATACTTATAATATTTTTAAGTAATATTAATATTTTAAATAAGTATTAACGTAATATATAAGATAAAAATAAATATATTATCTAATAAATTATTATAAACTATATTTTTTTAAATAAATTAATTTATTAATATTTTTATATTTTATATTTTGTAAGATGAGACGTAAATTAATTATTGATCAAAGTTAACCCTTATCTCATGTTTGGTTGGAGGGAATGTAATAGAATCAGAATTGATTCCTTCCATTTTGTGCGTTTGGTTGGACGTAACGGAGGGCATAATGGAATGAGATTACTAAAAGAGAAGGAATCATAATTCCATCTTCCAACCTTGGTAATCATAATTCCATTTCCATATAAACTTTTTTTTCCAATTTTACCCTCACTTAAAATATAACCTTAAACTCAAATCCCAAAACCCCAAATCCAAAATTCCAAAACCCTAAACCCTAAACCCAAATTCCAAAACCCTAAACCTTAAACCCAAATTCCAAAACCCTAAACTCTAAACCCAAATTAAAAAACCCCAAATCCCTAAACCCTAAACATTAAAACATAAATCCCAAAACCCTAAAACATAAATCCCAAAACCCTAAACCCCAAATTCCAAATCCTAAATCCCTAAACCCTAAATCCCAAATCCCTAAACCCAAAATTCCTAAACCCTAAACCTTAAAACATAAATCCCAAAACCTAAAACCCTAAAACATAAATCCCCAAACCCTAAACCCCAAATTCCAAATCCTAAAAACCTAACCCCTAAAACCATAAAATCATAAACCCCAAATCCCTAAACCCTAAACCTTAAAACATAAATCCTAAAACCCTAAAACATAAATCCAAAATCCTAAAACCCTAAACCATAAAACCCTAAAACCCTAAACCCTAATCCCCAAATTCCAAATCCTAAAACCCTAAACCCCAAATCCCTAAACCCTAAAACCCTAAACCCCAAATCCTCAAATCCCTAAACCCAAAATTCCTAAACTCTAAACCTTAAAACATAAATCCCAAAACCCAAAACCCTAAACCCCAAATTCCAAATCCTAAAAACCTAAACCCTAAACCCTAAACCTTAAACCCTAAACCCTAAACCCAAAATCCCCAAATCCCTAAACCCTACAACCCTAAACCCTAAATCTTAAAACATAAATCCCAAAACTCAAAACCCTAAAACATAAAACCCAAAACCTTAAACCCTAAATTCCAAATCTTAAAACCCTAAACCCCAAATCCAAAATTCTAAAACCCTAAACCATTTTTAGAAAAATAATAATTTTAACCTTAAACCTTAACCTACAAATATAACCCCAAAACCTAAATCCCTAAACCCTAAATCCCACATCCCAAACCTCAAAACCCTAAACCCTATTTAGAAAAATAATAATTTTAATAATATATATTTTTAATTAAGTAATAATTATTTAGAAAAATAATGATTTCAATAATGTATTTTATCTGACGAAAAAATAGTAATTAAATGACATTATTTGAACTTTACAACATGTAGGGGTATCAAGGTCATTTACAGCTTTTTTCATTCCATTCCAGTGGCAAACCAAACACTGTAATCCTGATTCCGAACTTGATTTCAGTGGTTAAACCAAACAAAATTGTTTCCTTTTCATTCCATTCCATTCCCATTCCCATTCCAATTCCGATTCTGATTTCATTCTACGAACCAAACGTCACCTTAGAGTTTTTGGGTCTTTTTTTTACAGTCGGATGCCCATTTATAGATATGCTTAAGCCTTTATAGGTGGTTCCTTTTCCCTTCACTTCCTTTTCTTTTTATTTATTTATTTTGATTTTAATTGAATAATATGAATAATAAAATCTAAAAAGTCACATTCTAATAATAGAACTCACAGATAGTGATAAGCAAGAAAGAATAAAGTTGAAGAAAAATATAGGTGGAATAAGCCATGTTTTGAAGAGAATTCTACTAATTATATTCTCGAAGAGAGATCCTAAATCTTTATTCTTAAGTCTCCTTTTCAATTATTTTTACTTTTTTGTTTAGCAAAAAATAAATAAAAATAAGTATTCTTAAGTCTCCGGTAAGTTGAGTGAGGTTTCCTAAAAATATAACAGTTTTTCTTTAAAGATAATATTAACATTTTAAATAATATATTGATAATTATTATGTTAAAATTTTAATTTTTAAATTAAATAATAAATATAATTTTAAATAAATCTTATAAAAAGACATGTTAAACTGTGTTCATGGATGATTAATTCTCAAATATATTTAAAGTCGATGATTCATTAATATTTTTATTTATGTAACCCTTATCTCGATTTTATATCTGTCCCTAGTTGTACTAGAAAGCCCTAAATTGTTTATACTTAAAAAAGATTTATATCATAATAATACAAATCTAAGATGTATTAATTTATAGGTTCAAGTTCACAAACTTAAAAATCAACAATTAAAGAGTTCAATCAAAAAAGCACTCTAACACCCTCAACTCTTGATGCGGGAGGAAAGGTTTTATTGCAGTCCAAACGCACCCCTATTTCTGATAGGGAAATAGAAACTATTATAGTGAGTTACTATTTTTTTCTTTTAAATTACCATTTATTTATGAAAGTATGAAACAAAATTAAAATTTTGGCGTATGTCATAAAAATGCTTTCTTTATTAATGTGCATTAGTTTTTTTTTTATTAAACCGTTGGACACCAATATCCTTTTCCATAAAAAGCTTCCATTTTCATGGTTGAGCTTCCTTTGAAATAATTGAATATTGAAAATTAAGTTGATTTTGGGGTTATTAAAAAAAAGATTCTTAATTTTTTATTTTATTTTGTAGCTCGGCGGATGCATTTGATCTCTCGGCGGAAGAGCAAACAAAGAACCTTTTATTTGTTCTACCGTCGTACAGACCAACGTTATTTTGTTGTTTAATTTACTGTGGTCTATGACAAGCAAACAAACTGTGATTACTCCATGAATGCATTTGGAAATAAAATTCATTTGTTCCGCTCGGTTATATACTGTGTACTAAAAGTTTTTCTTTAAGTATTAGCTAAAGTATGTACTCAGAAGATACAAGGTACTAAAAGCTTCTTGGTGGCCATAATCTACTCAGAAGTTTTCCTAAATGATATGTACATTCCAGAACAATATAATTTTTGTTTCAATTTCTATGGCTATTATTCTTATATTGTCATATAATATGGCTCATATAAGAATCTCTCAACTTTATACGAGTCATGATAGAAAAAATTATCTTTAGTGACTCTAATAGTTATAACTCATATGATGTTAATAAGGTGAAGGTTTTCTTGCTATGTCATTAGATGATGAATGAGAAGAAAAAGATAATGATGAGCATGATACTATAGAAAGTAGTAATAATTATGATGAAAATGGCGAGAACATAACATCTATCTCTAGACAGAATCAATCAAGTCCATTCACTTGTAAAATTAACTATATAAATGCTAAACAAGATGAATATCATCAATCGTATAGCTATTAGTCCAAGCATAAGTATTATTGAAAAGCAATACACAAGGAAATAAGGATTGTAAACGGACCAGCATGACATGTTAGGCATTCAAGCCATTGACCCATCAAGCCAGCAAAGCAAGGTACAACCCATTAAAAATTCATCACGTCACGTCACGCCACGGCATGCGAGTAAAAAAATGGCAGAACATTGCTCGTGGCATACAACCCGTAATAGGTTGGGTCGTGCAGGCATGTTAGATTGAAATTAAATTCCATAAAAAATGTATATTAAATAAATAAATATATCTATAAATTGCCAAATGTAGTGTTGCATGGGAATTGAGTAGTTCAACTCCCACTACCAACATTTTTTTCAAATAATGGGCTAAACGACCTATAGATCGTACCAACTCATTAAGCATGACCCAACGGACCAGGCACGATATACTATGGTAAAGCCTATAGGTTAAGAATAGAGGCACGACATGGCCCGTGTACAAATTATGGGTCGATAGTGCATGCTAATTAACAGGCTAGACTGTGCTATGTCGGGCTATACCGTGTTGATTCGACCCGACCGCTTTGACACCTCTATAAGAAGATATCATGGATGATACAATGATATATATGCTAAAATCATATCAAGAAACCGTGGTTACAACTTTATCTTAAGTAGTTTGGGTGTACATAATGTTTATGAAATTTTTAAAAACCATCTACAATAATTTGTAAGATATTAAGTTAATCTATAGTTTTCTACTCCATGAGAAATAGTAGAGATCAAGCAACATATACGATGACTCTAGGAAAGTACAATCATCCGTATTTTTTTTCTACTTAATATTTGCACGTTTTATTCAATAAGTAGTATTTTTAGGGTTAAAAATATTAAAATATGAACTTATAAAAAAGATGAAAATATATTTTTGAAATTTTTATGGATTTTTTTATAAATTTTTAATGCAAGACCAATCATAAGATGCCACGTGGAAACCACACAAGTAGGGGAGCTGACCACACAAGCCATGTGGACATTATGTAAGCGGAGAGAGCCAATTGCGCAACGCCACGTGTAATATGTGATGTATCACCATACCACGTGTCAGTACCATGTTCATTTTGAGTTTCAATGCACAATCAATATGGGTACCATGCGTCATCACCTGATTAATCCATTCTTCCTACCAGGGTATCACGTAAGTCATAACCGTGAATCACATCATGCCACATGACACTAACTCAAGATGTGTTGACTGAGACTAGTCCTCCCCACCCTGCAATGCACATTGATTTTCCCAATAAATTATGTGTTCCATGTATCGTGTTCCTATTGGTTAACGCTATTAATTTTTCCTTCTTTTATCTGAATCTTTGATCCTAAGTTGATTTGACGATCTAAATTACTCCTGAGTTTAATTTAACCAACTCATTATCCTATAAACCCTGAGTAGCCAAAATTAAAATAATTTCTATCAGATTTTGGAGCTAAGAAAAGAGAAAAATACATAAAAATTTCAAAAGAAATACAATTTTGCTAGAGATTTAAAATGAGATTAGTGCTAAAATTCAAGGTATTGATTATATTTATTCTTCTTCTTCACCTTTCTTTTACCAATTTTTTATATATTTTTTTATGAAAGATATGAGCTTTATGAACAAAATTATGTTTAATTAATTTATTAATCTAAGGATCTTATAAACTAATTTTCAACATGCGATAATCTAATATCTTAGCCCAATTATGATTTCAATTTAATTATATTATTTAATCTAAATTTTAAGTTATTAATTATTTGGTCAATATTTGATATATAGAGGCAATTAAATAGATTTTAGAAAATTATTTAATTATTTGTCTTGATTAAATAACATGTATAGTTTTTAGACAAAGATATATGGTTTTTTTATGTAATCTATAATTAATGAACTTAATAAGTAGTATGTAATTTAATTCACATAAGAGTATGATTAGGTTAATTATTATATAGTTAGTAGTTTAATTTAGAGATGAATACAAGTAAGGTTATATTCAATTGATTATGTAATTAACTAATAATTATATTGGACGATTTTAGTGATTCATAAATTTATAAAATTGAAGATTAAGTATTCCTAGATATTTTTTCATATATCTTCTTAACTTCTAAACCTGATTTAATTAATTATTTTTAGTTCTTTTAATTTTGCTTTTTAAAATTTAAAAGCACAAAAAAAACTAATTTTTGTTTTTTGTATTAAAAATTAGTTTCTAATAACATAATCTCCCTAAGAATGATATTTTTTATCATTATATTACTTATTACGATACATATACTTGCATATTTATTGTACATAATTTGTGTTTGATGAATATACATGACATCTTGATCATTATATTCAAACAACATTCAATTACATATCATTGCATCAATATTTCTTGAATCAAGATAACATGTGCTTTGAACTCCTTATAAAATCTTTTTGAATGTAATTATAACATAATTTTTAAATTTCTTACTATTATTTTCACTAAATTTATTCTTTTATTTAGCATGTAACCATTAAATTATTGAGAAAACTACTCAATTAGATTCAATATTATTAATTTTTTTCAATATTAAGTTATTATCTAAATTTTCTAATTTTTTTGATAATATTTCATACTTTCTTTACTTTTACATGATTTTTTGTCGATATGAATAATATTATTTTTATAAAATTGAATTCTTAATATATTTGTAAACATTGATCTTTTAATCTTTGTTTATTGTCAAAATAACATTTAGATCTTGTACTTATTTTTTATGTTTATTTAATCTATTTATTATTAAAATGAATACATTGTGACAAAGTTAATTTTTTTACTTTTATTTTTTAACTACATTACATAGAGAGTATTTTAACTTGAATGAGCTATTATTGGAAGAACTAAAAAATTAAAAAAAAACAAAAATTATTATTTATCATTATGCATACATTTTTTAATAATAGTAATATTAAATTATTATAAAAAATACGTATTAGATATTGATGAGCAGAATCGGGATTGCCAAAAACTTTGATGCCATCCCCGGCAACGGAGTCATCCCCAGAAACGGCGCCAAAAACTTGATGTACGAAAACCGGCATCGCCGATCTTGCCAATTCTTTGGTTTTATATTTATAAAACTCTCGCAAGTGCACGAATCATTTCGTAGAAAATGATAAGTATACTCCCAAGGTCGATCTAAGGAAAGAATGCATGTGGTTTTTAATTTATTATTCAAAATTTTAAAAACGAAATTAAATCCTAAACATCCTGTCACGATATTTTGGGTTTTTTGTGTTTTTAATCTAATTACAGAAAATTAAACATAGATTCAATAAACATTCATGCAAATTTTATCTTTTATAAATATTGGAGTATTTATGGATATAATAACTAAGTTAATTATGCTTGCTCGTATTATTTAGGTTATTAAAGATATGAATTGATATTTATTGATTCTCCCTTTTTGTATGAATACCACCTTTGGTGGGGTTAGATATTCTTTGTTAACTAAACAAATCAATTAACACCTATGGGTGGGGTTGATAACTAATTTGGTTAATTAAATTAATTCCTTTTTCTAAGAGATTGAAAATGAACCATTTAAATGCCACCTTTGGTGAGTTAGACGCTTTAAACTTTATTTAAGGTGTCCAAATTAAATCTAAGAATTTAGTTATCCGAGTACAAACTTTCAAGTTTTAAAACCATTACTGAAAAAATGTTTTAAATACATTTTCGAATAGTAGTTCTTATAAAAACTTTTGAAATAGAGCTTCACGCTAACTACCGAGTGATTGTACCAACAAATAAAATAGCACTATTCTAAATTAGACCGGATAACTAAACCTTAAAATCTAATTTTCAGATTTAAGTTTGTAATGAAAAATAATATATTTCTCTCTAACATTCTTAATATAAAATCTTGAATAAAAATGAAATCAATTCATTTTAGAGATTTTTACCTATTTAATATTTCGCAAGCATAACAACGTTATTATTATATAATTTTTACAAACAACTAGCACAGTTAAATTTAATCACAGATAGATTAAATATAACATGTAAGAATAAAGCATAAAAAATAACTGCAAAGAAAATAAAATCCTTACAGTACTTCGATGCCATTCCCGTTGCTAGAAAACCTCCAAACGGAATTTGCACTCCCATTTATTGAATCAAAAAGCTAATAAATTACAAAAACATAACTAGTTCTTCCCAAAGAGGGAAGAACTCTAAAATTAAGAGAAACTAGATAAAACATAAGAAAAACAAAAAAAAACTAAAAACTAAGAAATGGAGAGAAAGAAAGAAGAGAGAAGTGTGTTTTGAGGTGTGTTTTGAAGTGAAGGGAAGGGGGTATTTATAGGTGAGGATGGAGAGAAAAAATGAGTAAAAAAATGTAAATAAAAATGCTAAAAAGTGTAAAAACGCGTAATGGAAATGCTGAGGTCATTAATGACGTCAGCATGACGTCATGGGGGCGGCTGCACGTGAAAAATGGGGCAAAAAGGCGTTGGGCGCACGGAGGGGGCTGCTGGGCACTGCGCGCATGCGCAGCTCGGCGCGCGTGAACAGTGCCAACACGCTGGGGCGCACGCGGCATGGGGCACTGGGGCGCGCGGCTGGGCAACGGGGCGCGATTTCCGTCTTTTTGACATTTTTTACCTTTTCGACCCATTTTGTCCAATTTTTCCATGTTTGTTGATCTTTTCCCACTTATTTATTAATATATTTGTGATGTATTGCTTCAAGTATTCCTCTTTGAGTCTTTAAATTGCGTTTTTAAGCCAAAATATCTGAAAAATAATAAAAATACCCGTGATTCCGAAAAAGACAAATTTATATAAATATATGATAAAACATATAAATATATATATTTTTAATCAATTAATGTACATAAAATCATGGTTATTTTAGTGCTTTTTGAGCACTCATCACATATAAATATCTTTTTTATAATAAGTATGAAATAGAGTCACCTTCCTTATTTTTAGTTGATTGCATTAACTATTCTTTTATCTACATATTAAAAAAAATGGGTATAAAACACAACATTAGAGATGAGCATTAAGATGGGGACGGTTACGTTAATAACTATAATAATCTCGTATCAATTTTGGATAAATTCAAGTAATAACTATTGGTTATGAGTGAGTAGTCGTTTCTGTACAGTTCAATCGAGCTTCTTATTTTTTAACGTTTATTTAAAAATATATTATTTTAAAAATTAAAATGTTAATATAATACTTACTATGTTATATATTATAGAAAATATTGACATTAATTTTAATCTTTTTAACTATTTATTACATATTGTTAAGTTAAAATAAAAATATACAAACATGTTAATACATAAAATTCATCTAATTATTCTATATTTTTTAATATTAAATGTGTATTTTTCATATAATTATATGTATATAAAATAATATTAATATATGTTTGATTTAAATTAACCACATTTTCGATATTACAATAATCAATTCACCACTTATTTAATCAGTTACAGTTATTTAAAAAAAATGTTTATTTTTTGTGAGTAACTATAATTTCAATTATCCAAAATTAATATACTATCCCTACACCATATATTATTCGGATTTAATAGCATAACAAAATATATTCAAAGATAAAATTTCATTTTCAAAGTTATAACCACTTGCACGTGTTTTTTGCATGCTTCAAAATACCATTATATATATATATATTATAACTTAATAAATATATATTTTTAAAAAAATTAAAAATGAAAATATATAAACAATTTATTACATAGATGGAGTATTAGTGAGGGCAACACACTCTCTTCATTGAATATGTACACCGAACAAAAGCATGCCGACACAATAAAAATCAAACGGGTAACTCTTACATGTTTGTTTGTTTTTCATTTTTTCCCATAAAAAGTAATGAGTTGTAAGACATTTGTCTTGTTTTGAGGAAAGGTTATTGAAGCCAAGCCCAGAAATGACCCTTTTTGTTTCCACTAACTAATCTCTCAATTTTTTGAATGAGAATATCGATATAATAAAATGTATTTTTGGTTTTTATTAATTTTTTAAAATTAATAAAAATTTAATTAAAAATTCATAATTTTATAATCATAAATATTAAAATATAATTTAATAAAATAAAAATAATATCAATACCACTCTATCTTCTTCAATATTTACCGTCCATAGAATTCCAATGATTCATAATTTTATAATCATAAATATTAAAATATAATTACAATATAATTTAATAAAATAAAAATAATATCAATCACACTATATCTTCTTCAATATTTACCATCCATAAAATTCCATGGAATTATATTGACCCACCTAATATAACATATTATATTTATATATATTTTTGTATTTAATCTCTTACATCCACTATAATTCTAAAGATTTAATGTATATAACATGTTACATACATCATATTTCTAATAGTTCATTAAATATTATTCTTTATATTTATATGTATCTTTATATATAATGTGTTACATTCATCAAAATTCTGATGAGAAAACTTAGGGTGATTGTTGGAGGATTATGAGATCACTAGAGTTTCGATTGTGTCAACAATTGGTTATGAAATTATAAAATGATGGTCTTTTCGTCTTTTATTATATAATTTGGTATAAACTATGAGTTTTAAGATGAATTATTAATGGTTAAATAAAATTTATTAATTTATTAAAAATGAAGTTATTTTGGCCAAAAATATTTTATAGTGTTCCCGAATTACTTTCCATATTTTTGATTGCTAGACTCTGTGTCTTCCTTCTCCGGCATCTTATAAAGGTCTCCCTTCTTCACTTCTATGCTTCTTCGTTATCTTCCATCAGGATCATTGTTACACTTTGAAAAATGCTAATTAACATCTCACAAATTTACACTCAATTATACATGAAATATACAAAAATCACATATATTATGACACATGTTAAAATTATTTTAAAAAATTTATATTTTTTCTATAATTCTACTAAGTGATATAACATAAGTGGTGTGTAAAAACATATATAAATTTATATTTATTTATCGTTACTTATTACACTGTGATTGGGTTAGGTCTTTATTATTTGTGAATAACAGGCAGATTTTGGTTGGGGTTTCTAATTATTGACAAACTCAAAAATGGTATGCTTTCCTTTTAATATTAGCTCAATTATTTTGTGATCACTTTGAAGATAGACGTAGTTAATATATATATAGCCTTATATATTTATTCCGTACTTTTTTTTTTCAATTGTGAATAAATATGATAGTATGTATATATACACTACTTTTTCTATACATGGTACTCTACATTCTTAACAAGATGAATTTAAGGCCACTCATGTGTACATTCTTTTATATGTACTCTTCAATCGTTTTTCTTTACTAACATATGTCGTTTAATTTTTTTTATAATTAAAACTCTCCTTCTTTCTTTTTTTTTATTTACGAGATATTTAAACTTTCTTAAAAATAAAAATAAAAATTAATACATGTTTTGTAAAGTGCTATACCTCATGTAATCCTTTTTTTTTTTGTTAAAAAAACCAAAGATTAATTTTTTTTAGTAGCAATCTTACGCTATCGAAAGACTCATATTTACGATTCGTACTGAAATATTTGTAACTTGTGAAGTAAGTTATACGCCACTTAAAACTCAAATTGTAATCAAATAATTAATGTATTTAACTTCTATCTTCTTTTTCTTATTACATTGCTTTATCTTCATTCCCTTGTATTATTCTCACTTGAAAGTTTATGTAGCTACTAGCTACTTTGTAGATGAAGGAAGAGATATATGCTTGAAAAGTGAAAGGAAAAGAAATCTCTTTCAAAAAAGTCCAAAGGAGGTCCCAATAAAAGACATCTCATCTTCAGCATAATCCGACACAATATAGGTCTAATTATACTAAGAAATTAAAAATTATCTTAGAATGCACTACATATTTGTGACGAATAATTTTTTTGTTATTCAGATAACACGCCAATTGTTGATGAAGGTGTTCTACAACTTCCAATATAGTGTCATTCCACTTGGAATCTTCCAAGTACAAGTGGATTTTCGACCTAATTAAATATATTGGAACAAACCTACTACTTTGTCTTTGTCCAACAATCTCTCTCTACAATTCTCAGCACCCCAATAATGTTACGTATATATTCTTGCTCAGAAGTTGTTTTTTGTACATGTATATAATGAGTGCCTGATCCGTTTGTATTTAAGTGGGTTTCTGATTCTCTAATTTGTTAATAGTTAATACTAAGTTAACTCAATTTGTAATAATTTTTTTTATTAATTTTCAAGTTTCATAATTTAATTAATCTTTTTTTAAATTATGAGAGACGATGTTTTACGAATTAGGGTCAGAAGAGATGGGCAATACGTCAATGACGAGCACGTATGTAAATTTTGTTGTTATTTCAATTTAAACCCAAAGATGAGAAAATTAAGAGGAGTAGATTGTGTTATGCAACGTTTACCCTAGGCATCGCTACAATATGAGTCAAGATGTTCTGTACCAAATTATCTCACCTCACTATCCTTCAATTATATAGTGATATGTGTATTTTTTAAAAAATTAAATCTTCAAAATTTCTGATAACAAATTGAGTGATTAGCGTTAAAAAAAAGTATACATATCACTTATTGATTGAAAGGCAGATAATTTAAAACATAACATCCAAACTTCCATAATTTGTGATGGTCCAGATTTTTTTTCTTCGTAGTGATTAGGGATGTCCAAAAACTGGTCCGGATCGGACCAAACCGAACGGTTTTACTAATCAAACGGTCCGGTCCGGTTTGTACTAATTTTAAACCGTTCGAACCGGATTGGATCGGACCAGTTTAATAATATATTAAAATTTTCATATTATTCTTCGTTAAATTATAAAAGAATTGGACCAAATCGAGAACCTAACCGGACCGAACCGTTTTATAAATCAAACGGCCCGGACCGATTTTTATTTTTTAAAATCGTTTCAAACGGTCCTGTCCGGTCCGGTCCAAGTAATATGAACGGTCCAATTTGGTTAGATTTTTTAGAAAAAATCGGATCAAACCGGATTGGACCATGTACACCCCTAATAGTGATGGTGTGAACAATTATTGGAAACTAATGTATGTTCACATGCATGGCTTTGAAACATGGATGGATTATAATTAAAAGATAATTATTAAAACAATCCACTTATTATTGTAGTTATATCAGTTATATTTAATTAATATTTTTTAATATTTTAGTTTAATAGTTTTTTAAAAGTAACACTATATATTAAAATAATTATTTTTTAGATTTTTAAAAAATTATTATTTTCTATTTTTTCAAATGTATTTGAAAAAAAACATGAATAATATGTGAAACAGTTTTTTTAAATAAAAGTGTTAAAAATATATATAAAAAAATAAAAATAAAAATTAATAAATATCACTTTTTCAAAATTAATAATCAAAACTGTAAAAAGAAAAAAACATAGAAAGAAAAAAAATGGTCTACTTTTAAAATCCAATCAACATTTATGATCAACCGCACTAATTGATAAATATCTTAAATATTATTTTTTATATGTTTGAATGGTAAGCCGAGAAAGGTTTTTTTTTTTAAGATATAAAAATCTGAGAAAGGGTTTGCTAACAAAGTTTTATTAATATTCGGTTCTGTATCTTTGCTGTACCAATGTTCTTATTTTGTTACTTTAAATCGCCCCTAATTTTTAACTAGTTTCTTTCAAATACTTGAATTTCAGTTACTAATATCAAATTAAACAAATTTTTTTCATTAATTAATTTTTTTAAATTAATATTTATACACCTATTTTAAAAGGGTATTTTTGTCTATCCACGTTTATATCATTTTATTAACTTTTTTAAGAATAATTTTTTTAATTATTTTAAGATGTCTCGACAAGCTGTTAATTAGCCAAAAAAAAAAGTTTGAAAAGAGAAATTTAATTAAAAAAATTTGTTGGAAAATGTGCCTTATCCTAAATTGTTTTTTTACATTATTTTAAAGAGGTTTAAATATTGAAGAGTTGTTTATTGGGATTGGTAAGACCCACTTTGTGGAAGGAAGGACTAATAACGCGATACCACACACGCCAAGACGCCACAAGATCGCCGCTGCCGTCCGATCGCCGTGCCGTCGTCGAAAGTGCGTGTGTGAGGTGGTATTTTCTTTTTTGGTAAAATATTTTTTTTTTAAAGAAAATTTTTCCACTTACAAAATGGTTGTTATATATATTTTTTTTTTCTCAGAAAAAAATGACCGTTATCCGTTACTCTTCATTGCTCAGAATTGCCGTTGCTCGTATTTACTCATAAAAAATATATCCGTTATCTGTTACTCTTCATTACTCAGAATTGTCGTTACGCTCTTAATTCCCAGACATTACCGTTTTATTCATAATTGCCACACGGTTTCTAAAATCTATAAAAGGAGGGCTTTTTCATTTCAAACACAACAATCAACAATCATCTCCCTACGAAAAAATTCTCTACAATTTCTAAGTTCTTTTCTTTTAGTTTTCCGAACAACAAATTTTCAGTGTAGATTCCGTCTTCATCACGGTGAAGTTCAGATAGAGATTAAGATTCTATTTGCTTTTATCCCGACGACGAGCGTTATTGCACAAATTGGGCAGAGTCGTGAAATATCTTAAAGAGAGCGACCTAGTCCGCGACTCAACCCAAGCAGTTACTTTCAAGTTATCGGTAATATTGTTCTTACACTGTTTTTATAAACTTGCTTCAACAATAAGCTATCTAGGTTAGGGATTTTTTAAGGAAATCACTTAAAATAATTTTAAAAAAAGTTAATAAAAAATGATATAAATATTCGTAAATAAAAATATCTATTTAAATAAGTGAACTGTTATTAATTTAAAAAAAAGTTCTCAATTAATTAAAAAAATATTATTTTATATACTTTGAGGTACGCAATGACTAAAATTTAGATATCTCCAAGGTCCCTATTAAAAATTAAGGTAATTCAACTAGTTCATTAATTGAGGTACAACTCTTTTTATATGATATTTAAATCTGATGTTCAAATTATAACAAGTAATATTAGTTAAAATAACGCCAAATACATCAAGTAGGGTATATTATTGCCGACCCACTGATGTGCGCCGACTAGCCATTTATGAACTAATACCATTATAATTGACAAAACTATATGCATGACTCATTTTCGCTAGCTTTTCCGCTCATTATTTTAATTCATTGTATCTGCTAGACTCCACTTAAGTCTTTATTTTATGTTTATGTTTTAATTTAAAATGTGTACTAGGTCATGCATTAAAATATATAGTCATTTTGATAAATTTTAAATTTAAATAGTCTAAATGATAAATGAAATTTAAAGTTGTAAAAAGCATAGAATGTTATTGTTATTATTTGTAATTCATATCTTAGTATGATATTAATCATTTTATATACTTTTTTCTTTACCATATTTTTAACTCATCATTTTGATTTTGTTTAAATGATAAATGAAATTTAAAGTTGTAAAAAGCATAGAATGTTATTGTTATTATTTGTAATTCATATCTTAGTATGATATTAATCATTTTATATACTTTTTTCTTTACCATATTTTTAACTCATCATTTTGATTTTGTTTTTGAATTTTTTGTTTTATGTATTTTTTGTTTTTTGAGTTGATAAATTCATAAAATTAAGAGAAATAAAATCGTATAATTCTAAAACAAAAAAAAAACAAATTGAGAGAATAAAATCTCATAATTTTTTATTTTCTGTATTTTGGCCTTTTGAGTTGATAAATTCATAAAATTAAAAAAAGTAAAATCTTATAATGATGAGTGCTCAAAAAGCACTAAAATTACCATTATTTTATGCACATTAATTGATTAAAAATATATATATTTATATGTTTTATCATATATTTATATAAATTTGTCTTTTTTTGGAATCACGGGTATTTTTATTGTTTTTCAGGTATTTTCGCTTAAAAGGTCACTTAAAGACTCAAAAATGAATACATCGAAATTATATTAGTAAATAAATGGGGAAAGGTCAACAAATATGGAAAAAATTGGACAAAATGGGTGGAAAAGGTCAAAAATGTCAAAAAGGAGAAAATCACGGCCAAGAGCAACGCCATCCCGCAGATGCGCGCACCTTCATCCGCGTGCGCTTATCAATTCACGCTACGCACGCCCTAATCGCCTCCGCTACGCGGTGCCATTTCGCCCCATTTTTCACGTGCAGCCGCCCCAATGACGTCATGCTGACGCCATTAATGAACTCACCATTTGCTTACGCGTTTTTAACATTTTTTTACTCATTTTTTCTCTCCATTCTCACATATAAATAACCCCATACCCTTCACTTCATACCACACCTCAAAACACACTTCTCTCTTCTTTCTTTCTCTCCATTTCTTAGTTTTTAGTTTTTTTAGTTTTTCTTATGTTTTAGCTAGTTTTTCTTATGTTTTAGCTAGTTTCTCTTAGTTTTAGAGTTCTTCCCTTTTTGGGAAGAACTAGTTATGTTTTTGTAATATATTAGCTTTTTGATTCAATAAATCGGAGTGCAAATTCCGTTTGGAGGTTTTCAGACGGGAATGGCATCGATGTCTTGTAAGGATTTTATTTTCTTTGCGTTATTTTTTATGCTTATTTCTTACATGTTATATTTAATTTGTGTGTGATTAAATTTAAGCGTCTTTTGTTTGTAAAAATGATATAATAATAACGTTGTTATGCTTGCGAAATATTAAATAGTTAAAAATCTCTAAAATGAATTGATTTTATTTTTATTCAAGATTTTATATTAAGAATGTTAGAGAGAAATATATTATTTTTCATTACAAACTTAAATCTGAAAATTAGATTTTAAGATTTAGTTATCCTGTCTAATTTAGAATAGGTTTCTTTTATTTGTTGGTACAATCGCCTAGGTAGTTAGTGTGAAGCTCTATTTCAAAAGTTTTTATAAGAATTATTATCTGAAAATGTATTGACAACATGTTTTCAGTAGTAGTTTTAAAACTTGAAAGTTAGTACTCGGATAACTAAATTCTTAGGTTTAATTTGGACACCTTGAATAAAATTTAAACTGTCTAACCCCACCAAATGTGTCATTTAAATGGTTCATTTTCAATCTCTTAGAAAAAGGAATTAATTTAATTAACCAAATTAGTTATCAACCCCACCCATAGGTGTTAATTGATTTGTTTAGTTAACAAAGAATATCTAACCCCACCAAAGGTGGTATTCATACAAAAAAGGGAGAATCAATAAATATCAATTCATATCTTTAATAACCTAAATAATACGAGCAAGCATAATTAACTTAGTTATTATATCCATAAATACTCAACTATTTATAAAAGATAAAATTTGCATGAATGTTTATTGAATCTATGTTTAATTTTCTGTAATTAGATTAAAAACACACAAAACCCCAAAATATCGTGACAGGATGTTTAGGATTTAATTTCGTTTTTAAAAGTTTGAATAATAAATTAAAAACCACATGCATTCCTTCCTTAGATCGACCTTGGGAGTATACTTATCATTTTCTACGAAATGATTCGTGCACTTGCGAGAGTTTTATAAATATAAAACCAAAGTATTAGCAAGAATCGGCGATCTTAGGTTTTATTTCGTACATAACTATTCTGATTTTGAATTGGGACTGTGGGAACTAAATATATGATTATTTTGACATATTCTTTCAATCCAAACTTCATTTTGGTGTTTGGCTCCACCTAATTTGATGTTCACAACCCATTGCAAATAATATCAATTAGTAGTATCAAGTAACAACATCCAAAGTATTTTTTAAAACTTTAATCATGTAGGTGAAATTCTCCTTCAAACCTTTTTTGTTTGGCGATCCTAAATGAATTTGTAGTAAGTCTACAAGCTTAATGAAAAAACAAAGAAAAGCTTTTAGATTCAATTGAATATCATAAACCTTTTTATAAATAAAATGTCATGTTCAACTTCTCTACATATATGTTAGTTTTAGTATAAAATAAAAGGCATGTTCTTTTTATATTAAAAAATGTACATATATGTTTTTTTTATATAACATAAAAAAAATATTTTTTAAAATGAAGTTTTATATAAATTTTTTTTTTAAATAAAGTTAAAAATTCAAGTCACGTGAATAAATAAATAATTTAAAAATCAGTTCGAACTTTCAACCAATTTGTAATGAAAGATGTATTCCACTCATCTAGTTTGATGTGCACAAAATTTGACCACTATTTTTAAAAAATAAAATAAAATAGATCTTTTAAAAATAAAAAAAATTAATTAAAATATACTAAATTAAGTTAAAAATATAAAGTAATTAACTTTACAAGAAATAAATATCATCACCGACAATGTTAAGAATAAAAACACACAATAATTAAATATAATGATATGTTATAGTTTATAAGGAGTGTGATTGTTTTCACCTAATGAATTAATTTTTTAAGATTAAAAAATCTTTAATTCTTATAAACTTTAACATTTCTTACCTTCATTTTTATAGTAAAATAAAAGTAAAAAATAAAAATTTCAAGAGTATTTATGCATTACTAGTAAAACAAAAAACAAAAGAGCATTATTAAGTGCTTACAACCGTATCACTCATTTCAATTAATACTAATTTAATTATATGATATAATGTTATTTTATTTATATAGTTTTATTTTTAACTTTAGAAAAAAATATTTATTTTTCTTACAATAAAAATAAGCATATATTTTTTTAATATTATTTAAAAATAAACACATATTTTTTATTAAAAATCAAATCAAATGAAATAATTAAATTATTTATCAACAATTAATTAATAGATTTCGTTGCATTTATCATCTCATTCGTTTGAGAAAGACAAATCATTGTCTGATAAGATGAAGGAATATCTTAGACCCTACTATTTAGATTTCCATACTTTCAAAAGATAAGACAGGATTTAGTTAAACGGCAGGATAACATCTAAGTGTATTACAAATTATGTGATTGTAGTCAATTCATTATATAACTTATTAAAGGTGCAACTAGCGGTGAACTTAGGATTTAAACGAAAAAAAAACATATATATTAAAAGAATAATATTATTTATTTTTTAATTATTACTTATTTTAATTAATATATTAAAACATATATATGAAATAATTAGGTAGAGACATAGGTAACTTTCTTATTTTTTGTAAAAAAAATTTGTGTCATATACTCCGAGGACAGATCAATTCACATATAAGGAGTGATACATATCCCATTTTAACTTTAAATAAATAAATTTTTTAAATATAATATTTATAAAATTATAAATAAATTAATTATTAAAATATAACAATACATACATCTAAATTTTAAATTTTATGCTTTTAATACTTAATATATCAACAAAACTTAATAATTTAAATATATTTTTTACTAAAATGAGATACATATAATATCTTATTTCAATTAAAAATAAATAATAATTAAAAAATAATTAATATTATTATTTACTTTATATATGATGCTACTCCTAAATATAAATACAAAATATGCCACTGATAAACACATTATAATTTTTGTTTATACAAAATTTATACACATTTGTAAAACGATAGAGCTTAGTTAGAGGGAGCACTATTCAACCTCGATTGATTGTTTGAGAAAAAAAATTAAATGGATACACTTTTTATTTTATATGCTTTATTGTATGTGTAATCAATAAAATTTTAATATGTAAAAAATTTAATTCATTTTTATCATTTTTGTATCCATTCTCACATTTTATTTTGATTATGAGTGATAAATCAAAATGAAACAAAACAATTGACTCTAAATAACTTCCATATATATCTTTTAGGAGATAATTGTACATAAAATATAATATTTTTACTTAGTAGAATCGTTCATTCTAACCATTCATTGTTATAATAAAAAAATATAATAATTGAGAATTAAATCATTGATGCTACTGTTGAAACAAGTTTGTTAATAACAATACTGAAATAATATTACCGGAAAAACTGGTATGAACTGCTTGGGTTGAGTCGCGGACTAGGTCGCTTTTTTTTAGCCGTTTCGCGACTGCCTAAATTTCTGCAAGCAAACACAGTCCCATCGTCCCCAGGATAAAACAGCCCAGAATCTTTTTTCTCTGTCTCGGAACTTCACTGCACTGATGAAGACCGGAATGCTACACCTGAAAAATTTGTTGCTCGGAAAACTAAAAAATAACTTAGAGTTGCAGAGAGAATTGTTTGTAGTTAGAATTGATTGCTGAGATTGTTGTGTTATAAATGAGAGCTTAAGCCCTCTTTTTATAGGTTTTAGAAACCGTGTGGCAATTATGAATAAAATGGTAATGTCTAAAAATTAAGAGCGTAACGGTCATTTTGAGTAATGAATGGTAACGGCCATTTTCAGATTAAAGACGAGTAACGAATATTTTTGTGAGTAAATACGAGCAACGGCTCTTTTTCTGAATAAAGAAGAAAAACAGCCATTTAACGACCATATTCTTAATAAAAGAAAATAACGGTCATTTTTCTGAAGAAAAAAAATTATATATATAACAACCATTTTTGTAAGTGGAAAAGTTTTCCTTAAAAGAATATTTTACCAAAAAATAAAATACCACCTCACCTCACACACACACACGCACGCACACGGACTCGGACTCGGCTCGGCACGGCACTACCGGTCGGTCGGAAGGACGGAGGTGGCGGCAGAGGCGCGCGCGTGCGCGCCTGTGGTATCACATTTGCCTAGGTCTTCTCCCCTTTCACAAAAGTGGGTTCCCCTTGGGGCCCAATCCCAATAGCCAACTCTTCACTATTTATACCTCTTTAAAATAATGTAAAAAATCAATGTGGGACAAGGTACATTTTCCAACAATCATTTTTTTATTAAATTTCATCTTTTTTCAACAATCCACCACTTGAATTTTATATAAAAATAATTTTCATCGAGCAACCGATCAATTATAAGATTGTGCATAAACGAAAAGGTGTCTATCAACTTGAACCTTTGCATAGTGTTGATGCTTTAGAATATACTATAGTAACTCGTAGTTTTGAACTCTATCTCTAGTAAATTTTGCCCAAAAAATTTTCATAGGAAGCGGCCATACTTCCACATTTACATAGGTGAGTCTATCAAGAGTACTCATGTAGCTATGTACTCCACTCCACATAGAGTATAGAACTCATTAAGAGTTTAACAATTAACTCATCATTTTCTATCGCTTCAGGACTTCATGCTTTTAACAATATAGAATGGGATTTGATAAATAGCATGATACATCTCATATCACTTCATGACTTGTTATTACCCTTTGAACTTATTTCTTGGGATCTCCAGTCTATAAGTTGGGTTACCATCATAAGTGACTCTTTATTCTAAGGGCATTAATCCTATTCCTTTTGAGGTTTTGAAAACCTTCTCTCTTGGTAATCCTTTCGTCAAAGGATCTGCCAAATTTTCATCAGAACGTACATGATCCACTCTTACAGCTCCCGTAGAGAGAAATTCTCTAACATTACTATGCTTACGACATATCTGTCGTCTCTTGCCGTTGTAGTAACGGTTCTGAATCTTTGCAATAGCCGCAGTACTATCATTGTGGATCAAAACAGCTGGTATCGGTCTTTCCCATAAAAGGATCTCAGCTAACAGAGTTCTTAGCCAGCCTGCTTCTTTACTAGCAGTGGCTAGTGCTATCATTTTAGAATTCATTGTAGATTGAGCCAATATTGTTTGTTTCTAAGACTTCCAGGAAACAACTCCACCAGCTATGTTAAAAATATAGCCACTAGTTACTTTGGAGTCTTCTAATAAAGTGTTCCAATCTACATCGATGTATCCTTCTAAAACAGCGGGAAAATTTTTATAACGTAATCCAAGGTTCATAGTTCTCTTAAGGTATCTCATAACTCTTTCAATAGCATTCCAATGCTTTATACTAGGTCTACTGGTAAACCTACATAGTAGTCCCACAACATAAGCTATGTATGGTCTAGTGCAATCAGTAGCATAACGTAAGCTACCGATGATGCTCGCATACTCAGTTTGTCTAACATTATCTCTTGTGTTCTTGAACAACTTTACACTGGGATCGTAAGGAGTACATGCAGGTTTACAGTTAAAGTAATTATACTTCTTTAAGATCTTCTCAATGTAGTGAGATCGATCTAGAGAAATTCCCTTTTCAGACCTTGTTATTTTTATACCAAGGATTACACTCGCTTCTCCGAGATCTTTCATATCAAAATTAGCTCTTAACAATGTTTTCACTTTATTCACAACATAAATATTTGATCCAAAAATAAGCATGTCATCCACATATAAACATATAATAGTGCAAATATTATTTTCTAATTTATAATAAATGCATTTGTCACTTTCATTTATTTTGAATCCATGTGAGATAACTAGATTATCAAATTTTTCATGACATTGCTTAGGTGCTTGTTTTAGACCATAAAGAGATTTATCTAATTTACAAACTTTATTTTCTTGACCTGGGATAACAAAACCTTCAGGTTGATCCATATAAATTTCTTCTTCTAAATCACCATTTAAGAAAGCAATTTTAACATCCATTTGATGTACACGTATGGAAGTTATTCGTGTAATTGGTGAAAAGGTATCAAAGAAATCTACATTTTCCCTTTGCCTATATCCTTTAACTACAAGACGAGCTTTATATTTTTCAATAGTACCATCGGGTTTTAATTTCTTTTTTAGTATCCATTTACATCCAATGGTTTTGCAACCAGGAGGTAAGACAACTAAATGCCAAGTCTTATTATACTCAAGTGAGTCCATTTCATCATTTATGGCTTCTTCCCATAAGTTGGCATCTAAAGAAGATAACGCTTCTTTAATAGTTTGAGGATCTTCCTCTAAGATATAAGCATAAAAATCAGACCCAAAATCCTTAAGGGTTCGAGCTCGTTTACTTCTTCTAATTTCAGGGTTTAATTCTTCAGTTTGTTCACTAGTTCTAGTTATAGGTAGACTACTAGGAGACGAGCCCCCACTATTCTTAAATTTAAAGGGAAACCTATCTCCATAGAAGTCAGCATCATTTGATTCTATAACTACATGATCTTTTAAGTCATAGAATTTATAAGCTTTACTATTCACAATGTATCCTATGCATACACATTCATAAGCTCTACTAGCAAGTTTATTTCTTTTAGGATGAGGGATTCTAACATAGGCTAAACAACCCCAAGTTTTAAAAAAAGTTAAATTAGGTTTCTTATTTTTCAAAATTTCATAGGGTGAAATTTTATTTGTAGATTTAGGCACTCTATTTAGCACATAGCAAACAGTTAATAAAATTTCTCCCCACCAATGGGAAGCAGCACCAGAGTTTAATAAAATTGCAACAACTGATTCAGTAAAGGTTCTATTTTTTCTTTCAGCTTTGCCATTCATTTCAGGAGAATAAGGTGCAGTTTTTTCATGAATGATTCCATGAGTTTTATAAAAATCATTGAAGACATTGGAATCATATTCGGTGCCTCTATCACTTCAAAACCTTTTTATTTTCCTATTAAGTTGATTTTCAATCTCAATCATAAATATTTTAAACATGTCAAACGCTTCACTTTTATTTTTCATTAGATATACATAAGTGTAATCTGAACAGTCATCTATAAAAGTTATTAAATAAAGTTTTCCATTTCTTGTTAAATTTCCATCAAGTTCACATATATCAGAATGAATTAATTCTAAAGGTTCAGATTCTCTAACTACTGATTTATGTGAAGTTTTGGTTATTTTAGCTTGACTACAAAAATCACATTTTTCAAAATCATTTAAAGATAGTTTAGGAATTAGTTCTAAGCTACTCATGTTCTTGATTATGCGTTTATTAACATGACAAAGTCTAGCATGCCAAATATTAAAAGAACTCAACATGTAAGCAGAAGATGAGGTTTTATTTATTTCAACGTTTAATTTAAACATGCCATCAGTGGCGTACCCTTTTCCAACAAATATATTATTTTTAGTTATAGTATATAAATCAGCCCCTATAGTTTGAGTAAACCCAGATTTTTTAAGAAGATAGCCTGAAACCAAGTTCTTTCTCATCTATGGAGTATGCAGGACATCTTTCAAGATGACAGTATTTCCAGAGGTAAACTTCAATACCAACTCACCAGTACCAACAACTTTAGTGGAGTGGGAGTCGCCCAGCATCATTTTCTTATCCTCAGAATCAAAATAGGACTTGAACATGTCTCGATCATAGCAAACATGGCGAGAAGCACTGGTGTCCACCCACCACCCCTCGGATCCACCAACAAAATTGACTTCAGATATCATAGCAATAAGTTGATCTTCGGTAAGGTTCGCCTGTGGGAGAGGATGATTCATGTTCCGGCAGTTTCTAGCCAAGTGGCCAGGTCTGTTACAACTATAACACATGAATGTGTTATTCCTTAAGGGGGTTAAGGTCCATTCTGGGGAGGATAGTTTCTATTTCTATTTTGGTGGTTGCAATTCTGGTGATTATTACGATTCTGAGTTTTCATATTTCTACCTTTAGGTTTCAGAATTGTAGAGGAGGGTTTCTTATTGGTATTGTTATTTGAGACTACGAGTATTTCATCTCTTTGGTCTTGTTTTCGGGCTTCTTCTTCTATTCTTAACCGGGTTATAAGACTTTCTAAAGAAAATTCCTTAGTTTTATGCCTAAGTGTATTCTTAAAATCTTTCCAAGCAAGGGGTAATTTATCTATAATAACACTTGAAATTGTTCATCTAAAATCATACCTTCAGAAGTTATTTCGTGTGCTATCTTCTGCAGTTCGTGTGATTGAGCTTCCACTGATTTGCCATCAATCATTTGAAACTTCATGTACCTACTGACAACATACTTCTTAGTTCCAGCTTCTTCAGTGTCGTACTTCTTTTGAAGTGCTTCCCAAATTTCCTTAGCAGACTTATCAGAGTTATAATAATCATACAGATCATCAGCTAAACCATTAAGAATATAATTTTTGCACAGAAAATCATTTTCCATCCAGGTGTCTAAATCCTTGATTGCATATTCAGTAGGAGGAGTAGACTGTATTGGTTTTTCAGTAGTAAGGGCAAAAACGACTTTTTTCATGGTTAAGAAAAATAACATTTTTTGTCTCCATCTTTTAAAGTGTAGTCCCTCAAAACTGAATGGTTTGTTTAGATCAGCAGTTAACATTTCAGTAGACATGGCAGATTGAATTCCTCTTAAAATTGTTGAAACAAGTTTGTTAATAACAATATTGAAACAATATTACCGAAAAAACTGGTATGAACTGCTTGGGTTGAGTCGCGGACTAGGTCTCTTTTTTTAATACGTTTCATGACTTTGCCTAAATTTGTGCAAGCAAACACAGCCCCGTCATCCCCAGGATAAAACAGTCCAAAATCTTTTTTTCTCTGTCTCGAAACTTCACTGCACTGATGAAGACCGGAATGCTACAATTGAAAAAATTTGTTGCTAGGAAAACTAAAAAATAACTTAGAGTTGCAGAGAGAATTGTTTGTAGTTAGAATTGTTTGCTGAGATTGTTGTGTTGTAAATGAGAGCTGAAGCCCTCTTTTTATAGGTTTTAGAAACCGTGTGACAATTATGAATAAAACGGTAATGTTTGGGAATTAAGAGCGTAACGGCCATTCTGAGTAATGAAGAGTAACGGCCATTTTCAGATTAAAGATGAGTAATAGATATTTTTGTGAGTAAATACGAGCAACTTCTCTTTTTCTGAATAAAGAAGACAAACGGCCATTTAACGGCCATATTCTTAATAAAAGAAAATAACGGTCATTTTTCTGAAGAAAAAAATATATATATAACAACCATTTTTGTAAGTGGAAAAGTTTTCCTTAAAAGAATATTTTACCAAAAAATAAAATATCACCTCACACGCACGCACTCGGACTCGGCAGGCCGGTCGGATGGACTGACGGTGGCGGCGCGCGCGTGTGTGGTATCATATTTGCCTAGGTCCTCTCCTCTTCTACAAAAGTGAGTGCTTCTTAGGGCCCAATCCCAATAGCCAACACATTTTCCAACAATCAATTTTTTATTAAATTTCATCTTTTTCCAACAGCTACCAATAAGAGCATAAAACATACAAATGTAACATAAAATATTTTATCATCTTTTAGTTTAAATACAAGTATTTTATTTATAAATAAATATTATGTTATAATATTTGTTATGTCTTGATTCATAATAGAGCGAAACCAATTCAAATATATAACTCTGATCAATCTATGATAATAATCTTCACATATGTTTTCCCCTACATCAAAGATTTTTATGATATATTTCTTTCAATTTCAACATTATTCCATATTATATTATTTGACATGTTATTTTAATAATCTTTTTAATTTATTTAAAATATTTTAAAAAATTTAATACTTTCTTTTGCTCATATCATGAAAAAATATATGTATCACAACAAATTACATATATTTTTTACATTATAAAAAAATTATTAATAAGTTTAAAGTATATCAAATATTTCATTTATATATAAAGATATAATTGTATAATATCCCAACATTTTATCCTCTTGAATTATAAAAGGTTAAAAGTGTATAGAATATTCTAACTACCTTTAATTTGGATTTGGTATGTTAATAGTATTTTAATTTTATTTTTGTATTATTTTTTACATTTACTTTTAAGTGGTATTTTAATGATACATATATTCAAATAAATGTATCAATTTAATATAATTTTTTATACTTATGTAATTTATATGTTTTTAATGAAGGATATTTGTAATATTTTCATTTCTTTCTTTCTTTAAAACATTAATAAGTTTTTTCGTCATTTTTAAGTTATTATATAAATATTTTAATATTTTTTAACTTATTTTACTTCCTTATTTTGTATTTTTATTGAATTAATAATAGTTGGAATTTAAGAGATTGGTTCTCAAATCTACAAGCTAGAGCCTAAGAGACCACAAGAATTTATTGACTTGGGCATTGACTACAAGATAATATAGAATAATCATAAGTAGCATGAGTGGTAACGTAACTAGTTTTACTCACTGGTTGGGTACCAAAGGGGCTTAAGAATGTCAATTTATTCTATGTTGAGAGAATTTTAATTTTAGTACGATGTAAAATGGTCACGTAAGGAGTAGGGTAAAACATAAGGATCACTTTTGTTTTTGTTCCGATCATTACTCGATCTTTATTTTTTTATATTTTCTTTAAAAATATATTATATATTTACGTAAATTTATAATTAAATTTAATAATTTTATTAAAAATATTATTTTTATCATTAAATTAATATTTTAATTGTAAAAATATAATATAATATATATAAAATAAGAATTAATTTAATGGTTATAAAAATAAAAAAAATTAATAAATTTAAGTATAATTGTGAATTTGTATTCAAAATTTTAAGTTTGTTATACTTGATTGCATAATAAACATATACAATTAAAACTTTATGTTAATTTTAGTTATTTAATATACAATTGATATTAAATTTTTTTATTAATTGGATTCTAATCCCGTAAAAAAATTCAAAATTCGATGAAGAATTCCCATTCCATTTTACAATTATTCAAACGAGTGATAAGTATAGCCTCTTTGTTCTGTTGACATCCCAAAATGAGTTGGTAAGACATTAACCTGTTAAGCACTAAGCTCGTTGGGTCTATACGACATGACATGCGAGACAGAAAAAGCAATATGACGCAGCTCGTGGTTTGTTACCCATAAGTGGTCGAGCAAAGTTGACATGTTAGTTAAAAGTTAAATTCTACATGAATTAGTAAGAAATATATATATTATCAAATATAGGTATAACTTAGTAGATAAAGTTAATATGGATACGTATGAGGTGGGAGTTTGACTCCAAATAATATCAAAATTTTAAAATAGTAAACTAAATGCGCTACGCGTCAAGGGTATATGCATGATACGGCCCGCTAGCTAACATACCATAAGCTAATATAATATTTTAATTAATGAAATAGACCGTATCGTGTTGACCCAACCAGACCTCTTTGATACATTTATTCAAAAGAAAAACTTTACATATTTTTATTAAAATTGCATTACTATTGTATACTTAAAAATAAATTACATAATTCACTAATATTCATGAATTTTACATTTAATATCAAATTTTATATTTAAAAATAAATACAAAATTAGCATACAAATATGTGTACTTCCATTATATACAAATAAAAATACTTCTACTTAATATGGAAAAATAAATTTGATAGTTTGGCCCTACTATATTAAAAGATTTCAAGAAATCATACTGAAATGAGGTTTAAGTGTGAAAGAATGAAAGATTGAATTTAGAATAAGTAATATGATACTTTTATTATTTATATTATTGATTATTATTTAAAAAAAATAGTAAGTAATTGTGTTTTTAATAAAAAATAGTGTATTTATTTTTTATTTTATTATCTAAATTATTACATTAATAATTGTTCAAAATTGATGCATAGTTTCTCATTTAAGTGATTTATCTTTCATCTCACTCGTATGCACTATGACCTATTAAATTTTTTGAAAAGAATATATGCAGTATAATTTAAAATTAAATCGAATATATATTATTTTATATAGGTTATTTGATTCATTGTAAGTCTTAAAATTTAAAAAAAATTGATATATAATCTCCTAGGAATTATTATTTTTCAAAATCGAAAAAAAACCAATATATTTTTATTAAAAATACATTTTAATAGAAACAAAAAAATTATAATTTAGATTTATTTCATTTTTTAAAGTTACGAGATCAATTAGAATCAACTTAAAAATAGTTGTACTAAACTACTTATTGACATTTGTTAAAAATTATTAAGTGTTTCATCTTTTTTTCTTCTAAAATGTTAGTTTTATGTCTTCGTCATTTTCAATATGATTAGTTTGTCTTAGTGGGCATACTTTTCTTGTGGTTCTCATTCTATTAACCAATATTGATGTGAAACAAATATCTTAAAGACTTTTCTCATTTTTCTTTCTAAATTACAAGCTTTCACAAAATTTTCCTTCTACCTTGCAACATCAACATAAGCGGATACATTTGGGCCTTCTAATTAATAATAATAGCACATAATATAGAGATATGGTGGTATAAAATAATTGTTTGGTATTCTTTTAATAGCTTAAGTTTTTTATAATATTAAGTTTACAACAAACTCTAACAATTATATCATTTATTTTAATTTTACTATTCAAATAAATTAACATTGTAATAATACTATTATTTTTATTAAATTTAATTTATATTATTATTTTTATTCTCATTATATTTTCATTCTTAAAACTAAACATGACTTAAATGTAGTGAAGTTTACATTAGAATTCTCGGTCATTCAGCATTATAAATGATAAACTTTTACGAGACATCTTTTATGATATTTATACAAAAAATAGACCAAACCTTGCTTTCTCTTGTAACATATCAATAATGATTGAGATAGACATCTACAAGTGGTTGCAACTTTAAGCAATGGTGTTGAAAATTAAAGACAATTTTTTTTCATGAATGTTAGTTTTCTGAGTCTTCATCGTTCTTTATGACTAGTTTGTCTTGGTATAGTTGGCATACTTTTCTTATGGTTTCCATTATATTTATCATTGATGTGCATCAAATATCTTAAAATATTTGGTTCTCTTTTTTCTTTATAAATTAAGAGCTTTCACCAAATTATTCTTTCTCTTTTGTAACATCAACATAATTTGATAGATATGTTTGACCTTCTAATTAATAGTTATGCATATAACATAGAAATAGATATGTTATTCATTATTTTATAGTATAGTTTATACTAATTACTACTATATCACCACTTATTCTAATTTCAATAAATAATTTCTCTATAGAGATAAATTGAAATGTATTTTGTTGTTGCTTATAAAGTCAAGAGTAAACTAAAAAAAATTGAGCAAAATAGATTCAAACAAGCTTGCCTGATATTAATGGCATCAAATGAAAAAGTTTGTGTAACTCATTTAATGTCGATAAAATGAGTTGAGTTTAAAAGACCTAATTCACCTAGCTCTTGAGCTCAAATAAGCTAGCTCACCTAACTCAACTCAAGGGGAGTTCATTTAGTAAAATGTCTTTGTCAATGATATAATTTTTACTATTATAATAATATCAGTATGAAAAATTGTAATTAAAAGTTATTATTTTTTACAAAAAATATAATTAAAAAATAATATTTATTCTAACATTTTTGTTTTGAAACAAAATTATAAATATTTTTTTGTTTTTTTTATTATTTAAAAGGGTAAATATATTTGTTACTAAGTTAGTTTAACTCATTTAAAAGTGAGCTGAGTAAAGTTGAGTTGAAATCTACTTATGTAAAATTTAGATGAGACGAGTTGAGTTATAGTTTACCTAAAGTGAGTTGAATCTAAGCATGTTGGTCTAACTCAACTCATTTGACACATTTAAATGATACCTTACACTACTTATCTACCTTATTGACACTAAATAAAGCTAAAACGCATAGATGAGAATGAGAAGAATTTTCCCATTTTTTCCATAACTTATTAGGACTTTTAGCTTCATTTTGAAATTATTTCTTGTTTATATTCATTTGAATTGCTACTATCAATCAAAACCTGTATCCTAACTATTTATTTTTGCCTTTTCTTGTTTCCTTCACAATGACTTAATTCAACACACAAACTCATCTTTCCTGTAAAACTAGCACCACTCAATGTAGTGCGATCAGTAACTAAAGATCAGTAATGTGAACAATAAAGAATAATCACTCTTGGAAAATTCACTGAAAAAATGAACATTTGCAATCATTCTTTAGGGAACACTTAACAATCCCAAAAGCATAATATTGTCAAAACCACCAAGTAGAATTGTCTTATCTACTCTGTGTCTAAGAATGCTATTTCACTCTTATTGAAAATGTATCACAATCCCTAAAATACGTTCAAGATCATTAGTGAATACAGAATTAGAGTTTCTGGAAAAAATTTGGTAGAGCTTCTCTATGTTTTTTCTATTTATCAAAAACATTAAAGAGGAGGTGTTTATAGCCAACAACCAAATACGTGCCACCTTGCTGGTTTTTAGTGACATGTCCAACAATGGGTTATGCGAAGACCTTGTCGAGGTGCACAAAAATCACCAAGTAATTTTCATAAATACTTGCACCTAAAGCGAAGCAAAAATGACCGCTCAACCTAACATGCATACTAAGAAACCAAACATGTGATGTGTGGATAACATGCTTTCAATCAAAGTGTACCTAATTAAGTGCATTTGTGCATTACTAATCAATAACAACCAACCTTACACAGAAAAAAAATATAAATACAAATAAATAAACTTCATGTTTTGCACAAAGGAAGTCAACAAAGACACAAAAGAGTTAATGAAATTGAAAATTATAAAAAAAAAATCAAAAGATTCACGAACATTATAATAATCGACTATTATTGTGAAAATAAAAGAGAAAATGAAAAATATTCTAAATATGTGCTACATTAGTATACTTAAAAAAATTACAATTCATAAAATGTGATAAAGTCACTCTATTTGTACTTGCTTTTATAATTTATAATACGTTCAATATTTTAAGAATTTTAATACTTTTCACATTTTTTATCCTAATTTTAAATGTAATAAATCAAATATTAATAGGTATATTGTAGATGAGAAAAATGATATCAAAGTAAGTCTTTACTTTATGTTTTAGTTTAAAATGTGTTATAGAATCATGCATTAAAATATATAATCGTCTTGATAAATTTGAAATTTAAGTAGTCTAAGCGATAAATGAAATTTTATTTAATTAATAAACTTTAAAATTGCAAAAATCATTAAATTTTATTGTTATTATTTGTAGTTCATATATCTTAGTATGATATTAATCATTTTTTTCTTTACCTTATTTTTCACACCTATTTTGATTTTGATTTTAAATTTTTTGTTTTATGTATTTTTGACCTTTTATTTTAATAAATTCATAAAATTGAAAAAAGTAAAATCTTATAAATCTAAAACAAAAGCCAAATAACTCTATATTTTTTTAAATTAAACTTTTATATATCACTTAAATTAATTATATTATATTATGATTAAATATTACAATCTTTTATGTGTCCTATATGCTACTGTGGTAGCATTTGGCATAGTCTTTTTAGTTTACAACAAGCTAGGTATTGGTGTATCTAAAATTTGTATGCTACCTCTTGAAATATTTGGACTGCTCAATTGAGCTGTTAATGCAATATTTCTCTGCTATGATTAATGTGACTATTTTACGAAAACAAAATAATATCTCACAACTTTAAATGTGGACCTCCAAATAATGACATATATGATAGAGATAGAGAGAGAGATAATAAATGTCCTTTATAACATCTGAGAGTCAACTAATAAAAAAATGAGATAAAAATGAGCAAAATAGATTTAGTCAAAATTGGTTGCTATCTTTCATTATTGTTTTATAATCTTATAATTATTATAAAAAAATAAATTTATAATTTTATATAGAAGTGATTTTTTAATTTTATAAATAATATTATATTTTAATTGACGAAGTTTTATTATATCTATCAATATATTTATCATATAATAACTATAAATTACTTTTAGTTAATTTATTTTCTAAATTATATTTAGTGTAAAATATAATTGATTATATATATTAATTATCTATAAATAAGAAAATTTTAAAGAAAAATAAATAAAAGACTCTTAAAATAATTAATTATATGTTAATAAATTTAAAATTTATAAATTCTTTTTCGTTAAAAATTAAAAAAAAGATGTTGGGTTATTTTAGTTAACCACAATTTTGATCTTACAATAATTATTCTTATTCTACACTTTATCGATTGTGATTATTTTTGAAAAAAAAAATCAAATTTTTATCGATAATTATTATTAATTAAAAAAATTTATTTTATAAAATAAAATAAAAAATAAGTACTTAAATATAAATTTTAAATTATTTTTATTATAATTGAAAAATTGGTATTACAATGTTTTATAAGGTGATTTGTATAAATATTGTTAAAACAAATAATTAATTAATTTGTTATTTTAATAATGAATAAATATATAATACAATTATTTTTATGAACAATAGAATTCAAATACAATACAAACATGAGTGATTTATCACAATATTTATAATAATTGTATAAGTTTATTTAATAAATAAGGATTGAGAAATTAATGTTAAAATATTATATAAGGTGATTTACAGAAATATTCTCCAAATAAATATTTACTTGATTTTTTACTTTAGTGATAAATAAATATATAATAGTAATTATTTTATGAAAAATAGAATCTAAATATAATATAAGCATGATTAAATATTACAATCTTTTATGTGTCCTATATGCTACTGTGGTAGCCTTTGGCATAGTCTTTTTTAGTTTGCAACAAGCTACCTTAGGTATTGGTGTATATGAGATTTGTATGCAGCTTTTCTCTTGAAATATTTGGGTTGATATCTTTAGTTTACATTAAAAGTCTTTAAATGTGGTCGAATTTACATTAAAAGTCTTGATCATTTAGCTTTATAAATTACAAACTTTGATGAAGCTGTTTCAATGATATTGATGTAAAGAAGTGACCGTAACCTTGCTTGCTCTTGTAACATCTACATTGTGATTGAGAGATCTACAAATAGTTGAAACTTCAAACCCATGGTGCTAAGTCTCCGTCACTTACTATATGACTGGCCATACCTTTCTTATAATTTCTATTATATTACATATTAATTATTGATGTTAAATAAATATCCCAAAAACTTTGCTCTTTTTTCTTTTCTTTTTTAATTACGAGCTTTCACTTTTTTTTCCTTGAATAATCAACAGAATTTTCTAAATATGTCATATGTGGACCTCCTCATAATGACATATATGATAGAGATACATAATAAATGGAATTTGTAAAGTCTAAGAATCAACTAATAAAATAATGAGCAAAATAGATTTAGTCAAAGTTGGGTGTTATCTATCTTTTTATAATCTTTTAATTATTATAAAAACGTGATTTTATAATTTCATATACAAATAATTATTTTAATTTTATAAATAATATTATATTTTAATTTTGGAAATCTTGGTCATTCAGCTTTTCAATTTTTTAACATAAATGAAGCTACTCTTCTTATATAAATACAAGAAAGAAAGTTCAAAGATATGATCCCAAAATGTGAATTCTACTTTTTCCTTTGTAAAATACAAGTTTTCACAAAGTTGTTCATTTGATATATCTAAAAAGAAGGGACGCAAAGTCCCAACCTTGTCTCTTGCTAAAAGACTTGGGGATGACTTATGAATAAAACAATTTTTTTCTTGCTACATATGGTTCTTAAAATTAGACTTTATTTTTTTCTATGACTAATTTGTCTTATTATACTAGGCATATTTTCTTATAATTTACATTCTATTAATCTTTTATGTGATCAAATACTCAGTTTTCTTTTTTTTCTCTTTTTATAAATTACAAGCTTCCATGAAATTGTTCTTTCTCTTTTTTTACATCAACATAATTTAATAGATAGGTGGACCTTCTAATTAATACAATACATATAACATGAAAATGGATGTGTTATTTAGTTTTATGGAGTATATTTTCAATGAATCATATTGTTTGTTCTCTTTATTAAATATTGAGCATTTGTGTTTTTCAAAAATAATAATAAATACACTAATATTATATATATATATATATATATATATATATATATATATTGCCTAAAGTATCATATCATCACTTATTCTAATTACAATGAATAATTTCTGCATAAAGATAAATTGAAAAATCTTTTGTTATTGCTTTATAAAGTTAAGAGTCAAATAAGAAAAATTAAGCAAAATTGATTCACTCAAGCTTGCGTGATACTAACAATGTCAAATAAGCAATTTTGTGCAACTCATTTAAGATTGATACAATGAGATGAATGGGAAAAACCTAACTTATAAGCAACTTGTGAGTCCCTTTAACAAAAATATCTTTGTTAATGATATAATTTTCATAATTATAATAATATTATTATGAAAAATCGCAGTTAAAAAATATTATTTTTTGTTTTTTACAAAAATGTAATAAAATATAATATTTATTCTAGTATTTTTATTTTTAAACAAAATTATAATATATTTTTTTTTATTTTATTTTTTAAAAAGGTAAACGGATAAGTTCACAAATTACTCATTTTAATTCATTTAAAAGTAAATTGAATTGAATCAAGATAACCCTAATTTATATAAAATTTAGATGAGATGAATTGAATTATTAAATGTTAGTCCAACTTAATTCATTTGACACATTTAAATGATACATGTTCATCTACTTTACTTGACTCTAATTAAAACTAAAATGTATAGATGAAAATGAGAATAATTTTGCCATTTTTTCACAAAATTGATTATGATTTTTAGGTTCAGTTTGAAGTTATTTCTTATTTATATTCATTATAATTACTTTCAAAAGGACCATAAGACATTAAATGATGCTTTGAAATTTTAAGAATTATTTTTAATGCTTTAATGAAAATTAATAATACAAGTTTTATTTCTAAATATTTATTAATGACTAGTACAATTGCAATATTACAAAAGGTTGTTACATGTAATAATGTGTAACTAATATAATTAATGACTAATTAATTAGAACCTTGCTATTGCATATTGCTAAAATGAACTTCTTTGGGGTTATTGCCTTTTAATTTGTATTTTCATTCAAATTGATATAAGAGGGGTCAAACTCCAAAATGTGGAACAATTCTTTAAAGTAAGAGTTATATTCTTGATGGGTTGTTCTATTGTGAAGGATACAATAATAGCTTGGGTGGAATGCTTAGGCTTTCAAATCTTCCTTCAAGTATCTTTATGACTTTTTTTTATTGAAGGTCTATCACTCGTTTTCAATTTTATATACCAAAGTGGCACTATAATCATCTTTTCTACAAGTTTTTATTATTCTTTAGTGACATCATCTCCTAATTTTATGTCGTTTCCTTCACTAAGTTGACCATAAATCCATGAAGGAAAATAATTTTTTGCTTGAATGCTTTCTGGTTACATTTAAGTTTTTCCTTTTACTTTTCATTTCCATTAACAACTTTTCAAAGTTATAAACATCAGCTTTAAAGGACACACCTCTAATATTTTTGTAAAACAATTCTGGTGTTATGTATCCAAGGGTTTCTTTGCAAAGGTCATAGACACAATGCTAGTTTCTAAAAGACATAATCTAACTAACCTAAAATCTAAAATTTTAGGAACAAAATTATCATCTAAAAGAATATTGTAAGGCTTATCAAAATGTAGAATTTTCACGTGACATTCACTATAAAGATAATCAATACCTAATGCCAATCTAAATGAAATATCAAACATTATCTTGGAGTTTAAGGAGTTGACTATTACCTCCTTAGAATTAGGAGAGATGTATTTATTAAGAAATTCATCTGACATTAAATTATACACAAGAGCACGATTTGATCCCTTGATACAAAAACCAACTAGTTGAAACACATTAACATGGTAAATCCTTCCAATAGTAGATACTTCATTGATGAAATCTTGGTCATTAGACTTGAATTTCCTCGAGATCTTGATAGCGAAAAAGCCACCATTGCATAATTTTTCCTTAAAAACATAACCATAATCACCTTTCTCCAATTTGCCCTTAAAAGTTTGTCATTTTTTTAATGTCTAAAAAGTTGTACCTTATAGCAAGAAGTTGTTATTGGTCTTCAATAATTCTTCAATGGAAGGTAACATTGATTAATGCCTCATCCTCCAGTTATAAATCAAGAATGCAATTACACATGGAGCCGCTAGTAAAGCTCTTAATGCAAGGAATGTTATTGTCAAATAAATTAACAAAAGCCAAAGAATAAGAAAAGTTAAAGAACATCAGTTTCCAAATAATCATAAAATTATTAGAGAGATCGGCTATTCTAATCTGGCATTTATATGAAACAATAAGGCATGAATGTTCTTACTAGTTAACAAGGCAACACTGCCAAGGAAAAATTATGAATATAAATAAAAAATTGGGTTTTGAGAAATTATGTTCCAATATTATATTCAATCAACAATCAATATTAGTTTCTATAGCACATGGGAGTCCCTAATAAGGATCTTGCTGGAATATTTTTATGTTTCTGGGAATGAAATCTGTCATATATATGATACAATAAAGCATGTATATTCTAACCACGTAACCAGCTGTCATAATTGACATGGATTCTGAAAAGGGACAAAATCCAAACTGCAGGAAAAACATTCAAGAAGTTATTGACAAACCAGCTGGTATAGAGCAATTATGCTCCAAAAGAATATACTGCAACAATCAATAAATTCTATGGAGTAATATTTTGAAAGGACAAGCACCACTGCACCAGCATGTAACTATGTAATAACTACTTCAATTTCTGAATTTAGGAAGAATTTATTTATTTATTTGTTTTATATGCGAAATTTTTTTGTAAAGAATGTAGAGGAAACTCACCTTCAAAACCCATAATATGACCTGTGAGTACCGCTGCATCATATAAAGAAATAAACACATGAGCTTAATTGCAGTACCTTAATTTTATTTAATTTGTTTTTGTACACAGTAAGAAGTGTAAGTCACTACTACGTTGAAGATGAAGAAAATAAAAATGTTAGTTATAACCATAAATAATAAGTACAAACATAAATATTAGGTGAAATTATAAATAATATGTGTAATCATATTTGATAAATACATCTAATATTGATAGACAATGTCTTTGTCTTAGAGATACATTAATACACAAAAATAAGAAAATAAGAAGAGCCTTACTGCAGGGTCGTGTAGCGAATTTGAAATGTTTACTTTTCGAGATACCCAATGAGGCAACCCTCCGTCACTTCTAGACCAAGAATACCAGGAGAACGGGAAAGAACGGGAAATAAGAAAACTTAACTAAATTCAAACAGTATTATTTTAATTTTTAAAATAACTCTTTATATTACCTACCTCATCTAGTCAGTACATTATAATTACAATTTCAAATTGCATCAAGTATCAATAAACTCTTTTTTCTTTATTTCTTTTTTTTTCCTCGTCTTATATTTCTTTTTGTTTTTCTCTAGCTTTTTTTCAATTTTTTTTATAACTAAAGAGATACAAGATTGTATTGTCAATCTTTGGTCTATTTTTATTCAAAATTAATTTCATACAACCCTCAACTTATTATTTTCAATATTCTTTTGGGTTGAGTCATTTTTTTTTTAAATTTTCATACTCTTCTTAAAGATTTCGTATTAAACATGTGTTTATTTTAAGTCATCTTAGAAAGTAGGAAGGTAAGATAAATTTTTTTTTGCTCAAAGGGTAAGTTATAGCATGTTAAAGAAAAAAAAAGTTCTAGAATTAATATAAATTTAAAAGGGATATTAGTGATAAATATACAAGTAGTTAGCATGAAAAGAAACAAACGGTCTTTTAATAACCTAAATCCTTTTCTAATCATTGTATATTCTATAATTTCATCTTGAATTAATTTCAAAATAAATTTTAGAGTTTGTTGAGATCTAAGTATGTCTATGAAACATTTACATATATAATTATAAATGCTCACATTAATTGATCATTCTTATTACCAATCAATAGAGTTTCAAACTAAGTTCAATTCACTTTTAAATCCTTCCTTAATTGGATTAAAACTTATACGTGAATGAGTTAATGAAATTAAAAATTATAAAAAAATCAAAAGATTCACGAACATTATAATAATCGATTATTATTATGAAAATAAAAGAGAAAATCAAAAATATTCTAAATGTGTGCTACATTAATATACTTAAAAAAATTACAATTCATAAAATGTGATAAAATCACTCTCTTTGTACTTGCTTTTATAATTTATAATACGTTCAATATTTTGAGAATTTTAAAACTTCACATTTTTTATCCTAATTTTAAATGTAATAAATCGAATATTAATAGGTATATTGCAGATGAGCAAAATGATATCAAAGTAAGCCTTTACTTTATGTTTTAGTTTAAAATGTGTAGTAGAATCATGCATTAAAATATATAATCATTTTGATAAATTTAAAATTTAAGTAGTCTAAGCATAAATGATTTTATTTAATTAATAAACTTTAAAGTTGCAAAAATCATTAAATATTATTGTTATTATTTGTAATTCATATGCCTTAGTATGATATTAATCATTTTACATATTTTTTTTTCTTTACCTTATTTTTCACACCTGTTTTGATTTTGAATTTGAATTTTTTGTTTTATGTATTTTTGACCTTTTGTTTTAATAAATTCATAAAATTGAGAGAAATAAAATCTCATAAATCTAAAACAAAAGCAAAATAACTATATATTAAACTCTATGGTTTTTTTAAATTAAACTTTTATATATCGCTTAAATTAATTATATTATATTATGAAGAAGCAACAAAGAAATGTTTTCAACAGCAAAATTTGGGATTTTAGCCACCAAAAAAAGAAGTGAAATTCGGGATATAGATTACATGATATAAGAGCATGTCCATCCCATGGCTCCATGAGAGCTGACAAGTATTCATACAATGCTTTCCTTCGAGGATCCATATTCCTGTCATTTTGCCATGCTTCAGGAATCATCATCATCACAGCTTCGGACAAACTTCTTCCCACTCGAATCAAAAGTTCAAGAACTCCATCAAAGGCTCCTGTAAAACAAAATTCATGCAAACCATAAATATTTTGAATTTCATATCCAGAAAAATATTTGCCATCTAAAACCATTAGCTCTGAATTACTCCATGGTAATATGATAGTTGATAGTCAGATACTAGATCAATACTGTAATACATATTCAATACTCATTCTTTGAGAGACCAAGTTCCTTGCAGGCTTGCACTTTAATAGTCCCTCATGTGCTTTCATCCTGAACATATCATATAATATGTCAGGGAGTGTGACATTAGTTTAAAATTATGAATGAAAAATGAAAAGACATAACTAGCATACGTTCCTATTGCCTAACAAAAAATCTACAAATAACAACAATTTCGAGCACTGATGAGCACGTAAAGCATAAAATACTATTGATTTAATATGATAATACTAATCGTCTATAGTGTGCCGTTTAAGTTTTATTCCTATCATCATAATTGAAAGATGTCAACTACCCATTCAAGAATGTACCAGTTTACATTTGCTCTAAGCGAGTTAATTTCTCCATTGTGGCCCAAAATGCACATGGGCTGAGAACAATCCCAGCTAGGAAAAGTATTTTTTGAGAACCGTGAATGCACCTGCATATTTAAAAAAAAAACCCAAACTGTTAGTTATGACTTGTTTATCATTTAGATGGAGTAACTGATCTGAAAACTACACTAAAGAAACAGTGTTCAATCAACTTTAGCAAACAGTTACTACAGAGCCAGCACAAAATTCTGAAAACTTAAACTATACTTTGACCAAGCTCAATTTCATTTACACACTAAATCTACGTTTTCATCCTCAATGTCATATCATAGATTGCACTGCAAAAGTTTCTGCAAACATGATTTACTCGTTAATGAGGTTTCTTGCCACTCACCCCATGCATCCAATCCAGCATCCATATACATTTAGTAACGAAGGGAGTGGAAGAACTTAAGAGATCATTCAAACCACAATGCCTTAGAAGTCATTCATCAACCTTGACTAACTTCAGTTACCGGGTGTTCCCATGCTGTTTGTTGCAGTAAGAAGTTAGTGGAGAAAGATAAGAAGTACATGGTTCATATATTTGAAGAATTGGAACACGCAAATTATTATGTTGTATAGTGATAAACATAATCATTTTCGTGACATAAAGATATTTTAGCATAATGATGGCAAAATTTAAGCATATTACCGAGCATTAATTGAAATTATATAAATTCCTTTGTACCATTTTATGAGATGAATTATATATACATCATAGAAAAAATTTCTCTTCTTACATTATTTGGTTCATGGTATCAGAGCGGGTTCAGATATATGGGATAGCGGGATATCGACCAGCTTTGCAACGGATGATTCCTTGAAGATCTTTAACCACGGAAATTGAGCCACACTAACAGCTGAGAATGCTCGGCCAAACTAATCCGCGAAGCGCATGAGCTGTATGTCTTGTTGCGATTCGTAATTAGAAGTAATATCGGCCAGAAAAGCTTCGAGATCGGCCGTTTCAATCTTCGAAGCAGCCTCAGCTACCGTAACAGAGTTCATCAACATCACAAAGATCCGATCTCTGATAGTTTCTTCCTCAGATCTTTGAGAGCATCTATAGCGTCTGAATCAAGATTGTGCGCTTCAACACTTTACCTTGAAAAATGTGCGATCTAAAAAAAAGGATAAACAACCGTCTTCCAAAAAAAACTACTCTAGATCTGGCGCTATTGCGGATGTTCGTCTATATTTCGACAAGAATTCCTAGCTTGCTCTTTCTCGTTTCTGATTGGTCTGGTTTGAGGATCGTTGCTACATCCAAATCTAGAGAAAGCATCTTCACTGAATCTCGCGATGGTAGCGACGTTCTTCATGGGTTCTCAATCACGAATGGAAGATCGGGTAACATTCTAGTTCTTAATGAATCCCCTGTTTTTCTACCAAAACATGCAAAATTTCTATTCCCGAACAATTTCCAAATGGTTCATGGCCTAAATAGTTCTAAATGAATCCCCTGTTTTTTTTTCAATCCACGAGAAGATTTCTATTCCCGAACAATTTCCAAATGGTTCATGGCCTAAATAGTGATATCTCAGTGAATGGTAACTATGCGAAATTTGATAGTTTTAACAACAATTTCTCTCCTCGATGTACTTTAAATTCTAATACAAATACTATTGAGTTATTGAAAAATTGTGTTTGGATAGTATACTCACGAGTCACCAATCAGATGCATTAGAAAAAATTTTAACCATTCCAAAAAAGACCTTAACCAATTTATTTACCATATGAATTTGTAAAATATGTTCATAGTATAGTAAACATTAATCTTTCTAATAAAATT
Organism: Hippophae rhamnoides; assembly: GCA_033030585.1. Lineage (NCBI taxonomy): Eukaryota > Viridiplantae > Streptophyta > Magnoliopsida > Rosales > Elaeagnaceae > Hippophae > Hippophae rhamnoides. The sequence continues at coordinate 54,907,798 of CM065432.1, forward strand.
TACTTTAAAAATGTCTTATATATACAAAATTTTAAATTTAATCTTATATCTATTCAAAAACTTGCTCTAACTTGTCTAAATAGAATTTAATTTTATACCAACTATTTGTATTATATAGGACCTGCAAACTAAACTAAAGAGATTCTGGTAGTAGGAAAAGCTCTAAAAATCCTTTATGTTTTAGATATTGTAAGTTTTCAAGATTTCAATTATAATAACATTTTACGCCTTTTAAGATGAATATTTTTTTGTGAAATATACATGTATTAATAGAAGTATATTTATGAATATATTACCAAAATTATTTTATTTAGTTATATTTAACTTTACTTGAGGACAAGCAAAAATTTAAGTTTTGAGGTATGATGACTCTGTAAAAATAGAGTCATTAGAGCATTTTTTACTTAATATTTACTTGTTTTATTTAATAAATATTATTTTTATGACCAAAAAAATTAAAATATAAACTTTTTAGAAAAAATGGGTAAAAATATAATTTTTAGATTTTTTTGGGATTTTTTTGAATTTTTTATAAATTTTTAATGCATGACCAATCAAAAGCTACCACGTGGCATGCCACGCAAGCATAGAAGCTGATTGGGCAAGCCACGTGGATGCCACGAAGAGCGAATCACATCATGTCGCGTGGAGGAGAATGAAACACGTGCCACATGTCAGCATGGCATTCAATCCAAGTTTAGAAATTGGTCAACGCGACATGCCACGTGTCACCATGCCATTGCTCTACACGTTCTACCCGTGCGCCACGCCATCCTTTCCCACGACTCACGTCGCGCCACGTGTTGCTAACTCAGAGATCGTTGACTCTGATCGGTCTCCCTTCCCACGCATTGCTCCCTGATTCGCCCAATAAATTTTTGATGCCATGTGTTGTGCTGTGATTGACTGAAATTGTCAATTTTGCTTGTTTTGATCGTAACCTTTGATCTGAAGTTGATCGGACATTTCATATCGTACCTGAGCTTTATTTAAGCCCATAATCACTCCATAAACCCTAATTAGCCTTTATTAGCATAATTTTGATCAGTTTTTAGAGCTAAAAAGAGAAGAAAAAAACATAAAAATTCAAGAAAATATACAATTTTGGTGAAAATTTAAGAGAAAATTAATTCTACAATTCAAGATATTGATTGTATTTCTTTTTCTATTATTTTCTTTATCAATTTTATGTCTTTCTTTATGAAAAAATATGAGTTTTATGAACACAATTATGTGTAATTAATTTATTAATCTATAGATCTTATGAACCCAATTTTCATCATATGATGATCTAATATTTTTCTCAATTATAATATTAATTTAATTATATTATTTAATCTAATTTTTTTTGTTATTAATTATTTGGCCAACGATTTATCTATAGAAGCAATTAAATATATTTGAGAGAATTATTTAATTATTTGTCTTCATTAAATAACATGCATAGTTTCTAAGTAAAGATATATGATTCTTATGTATATGATCCATAATTGATGAACTTAATGAGTAGTATGTAATTTAATTGCGTGAGAGTGTGATCAAATTAATTACTATATGGTGTGTAGTTTACTTAAGAGAATAATAGATGATAGGTTAGATTCAATAAATTGTGTATTTAATTGATATTATATTGAGAAAAAATTTAACGATTCGCATGTTTAGAAAGTTGGACGATTAAGTATTCCTATATATTTTCTCATGTATCTTTTTAGTCACAAAATTTGATTTAATTAATTATTTCTATTTACTTTTAGTTATTTTAATTTTGCTTCCTTAAAATATAAAAACACAAAAAAAATTGATTTTTATTATTTTTTAGTTTTAAAAATTAGTTTCTAATAAAATAATCTCTGCGTGAACGATCTTTACTTATCATTATATTATTTGTTGTGATACATATACTTGCATATTCATTACACACACAATTTATGTGGCGATCAATAATTCATCATAAATCATGTCCTTATACTCCTTAACAAAATGGGATAGTAGAAAGGAAACACAAACACTCTTGCAAATAGCGAGAGCTCTCATATTTCAGGCTGGTTTACCAAAGAAATTTTGGGGTTTTTCAATCCTTATGGCTACTTACATCATAAATAAACTTTCATCTTCAATTTTAAATTGGAAAACCCTGGTAGAAATACTTTTCTCAAAACCATAAGATTATTCGAACCTTAGAGTCTTTGGATGCTTTTATTATGTGACAAATGTTTTACTAAATAAAGACAAATTTACTGAAAGAGCTTTCAAATGTATATTTCTTGAATACGCTTTAGCTCAAAAGGCTTTTAGAGTTTATGATTTGAAAAAACATAAATTATATGTTTTAAGAGATATAAAATTTTATGAACAAATTCTTCCTTATAAAATTGAAAATGGAAATATCAAAAACATAGAACAAGATGTCTTACCTTTTCCTATAAGTGAAAATGACACTGAACCAATCATCTTAAACACATACCAATCTCCTTCTATACCCATAATTGATCAAAATATTTCAGATGATTAATCTTTTCCTAATAATGATAATGATTTGCCTAATTTCATAGAAGAATATCCAAATAAAAACCAAATAACCAATGAAGCTCAAAAACACAATACCAGAATTAGAAGTAAGCCAGTATGGATGGTAGATTATCTTCTTAATTTAGTTATTAAGTCTTTAGATAGAATCTCTTGTCAATCACAAGATCTTAGAACATATACTCCACAAACCTTCCCTTTTACAAATTCTCCTATATTTTTTATGCTTACATGTTCTTTTTGGCAAATATGTCCAATGTTCAAGAACCAAGTTCTTACAAACAATCTAGTACTAGTGCAGAATGGATAAAAGCTATGATTCAAGAGCTGAATGCTCTTGAAAAGACCAATACATGGGAGTTAGCATACTTGCCAGAAGGTAAGAATGCAATATGATCAAAATGGGTTTATAAAATGAAGCTAAAACCTTATGGAAGTGTGGATAGGCACAAGGCAAGATTGGTTGCAAAGAGGTTTAATCAAATTGAAGGAATCGATTATTTTAAAAGTTTTTCTCTTGTAGCAAAAATTGTTACGGTTTGAATTCTACTTGTTGTTGCAACTTCTAAAGGGTGGTAAATTCATCAATTAGATATAAATAATGCTTTCCTACATGGCTTCTTGAATGAAGATGTCTATATGTTACCACCTGAAGGATACAACAAGGCTAAAATTAATCAAGTTTGTAAATTGAAAAAATCACTGTATGGACTCAAGTAAGCCTCAAGATAGTAAAATGTCAAATTTTGTGAGAAATATAACTTGTTTTGGATTTACACAATTAGCTCATGATAAATGTTTATTTATCAAAGAAACTGAATCCTCGTTGACAGCTTTACTCATTTATGTAAATGATGTTCTTCTAACAAAAACTTCTGAGAAAGAGATCGAATTGGTTAAGAAATATTTGGATCATCAATTCACTATTAAAGACCTTGGTTATGCAAAATAATTTCTTGGATTAGAAATTGTAAAAGGGCCCTCTAAAACTGTTATAAACCAACAAAAATATCTACTAGATATTCTTTCTGATTCAAGTCTTCTTGGAACTAAACCATCAAAGACACCTTTTTCTAAAGGTCATAAATTGGTTACTAAAAAAGGCTATCCTCTTCTTGAGCTAAAGAAACACATGTGTTTAATTGAAAGTTCGTTGTATTTGAATATCAATCGACCAAATATAAGCTATCATGTATAAGAATTGAGTCAGTTTGTCAATACCCATTGCAAGACTCATTGGGATATAACCATACATTTACTGAGAGATACCTAAAAAGGTACCCATCCAAAGGGTTATTTTATCCTAGTTATAATGATCTTCATTTGCAAGCTTACAGTGATGCTGATTGGGTATCATGTCTTGACACTAGAAAGTCTTTAATAGGTTTTTGCATCTTCTTAGGTCCAGCTCTCGTCTCTTGGAAAACTAAGAAGCAGACTATTGTTTCTCGATCTTTTACTGAAGTAGAATATTGTAACTTAGCTGCAACAGCCTATAAGGTATAATGGATTTCATATATTTTGAAAGACTTCAATATTGATTTCAATACTCCTATCCCACTCTAGTGTCACAACAAAGTTGGCATTCATATCACAGAAAATCCAATGTTTCATGAAAGAATGAAGCACCTAGATATTGATTGTCACTTGGTTAGAAATCATTTCAAAGAATGTTTCATTAAACCGTAGTATGTGTCCTCATAAGAACAAGTGGCAAACATATTCACTAAATTTTTATTAACTCCTCAATTTAGCACGTTAATGTTCAAGTTAAGTTTGTATGATATTCATCAAACTACTACTTGAAGAGGGGATGAATATTATTACATGGGAACTACACAAATTATTATATTATATAGTGGTAGACATAATCATTTGTGTAGCATAATGATATTGACATAATAGTAGTAAAATTTAAGCATATTACTGTGAGATGAATTATATATACATCATAGAAAATTTTCTCTTCTTACACTATTTTGTTCAATATTTACCAGGGATATGTAGCTTGCAAACCTTTCATTGGCAAGATCTACATAATAGTAAACCCTTAGGAGACGTTTGGTTCACAAAATAGAAAAATAATGAAATATGAATAAGAATGGAATCGAAAGAAAACATATTACTATTAAATTGTTTTGTTTGATCTATAGAATCAAAGAATAAATTAGTATTACAATATTTGGTTTATAACTAGAATTTAATGAAAAACAATATATATTACCTTAATATTTATATATTCATTAAAATTTAAATAATATCATTTAATTTTTAGTTTTCGACAAAATATATTATTAAAATTATTTTTTTTTAAATAATTATTACTTAAAATATTATTTAATTTTATAAAAAGTTTGAAAACAAGAAAAATATTTTTGATAATTTTTTTGGTTCCATATTATTTATAAAATAATATCAAATTATTAGTTAATTTCCTCCATATAGTTTACATACCTCTAAAATTAAAGAAAAAATTGAAATAAAAATGAATATGGGAATGGAAATGGAAATGGAATAAGGATTATCAAATAGGGATAGTAGAATTATTATTCATTTTAAGAATGGATTTCATTTCATTCCTAATATTAATAGTTTTTATATAACTTGGTAGATAATGATTTAGTTAAATTATGCCTAAAAAGGAATGATCTTTTACATTTGATCAAATTCTTACTCATATTTGTAATCTTATTATGAAAGATACAAAAGATTGTAATATTAATTTATAAACATTATATTTGTTTTAAAAAAATTGAGACCATTAGGATAACTTTTCAAAACTTTGTTTTTTTTAGTAATAGCGTTCTTTTTTATACTCTTCACAACAACACTTAATTTGCAAAACTAGTTGCTATTCTCACCCTTCTCACCGATGTGTGACCCTTTCATTTTTAATTCTCTCTATAGGAACTGATATAAAAGGTGGATTGAATAAAAAAAATTCTAAAGGAATCCCCATTTTGGTCATGTTTTTACCAGTTAGTAAAGCCAAGGGAGAGCCCAAAGAATGACAAGCCAACCAAACATCTCCATTGCCTACTTAGACACAATATTTTTAGTAGAAAAATACCGACAAGATCATACTTGTTGCCATAGATTAAAAAATTTTCATATGGTCCTATAGATTGTGAATAATTAATTATTCAATATGGATATAATTATATAGTATATCTTTTTAACCAAATATCCAAGATATTATTAAATATGATGGATATAATTATATCGATTTTTGCAAAAATATTAGATATTGACAATAATTTTATCAATTTTTTTTTAAATTTGTATTATAATTTTTGGAGTTTTTTCCTAAATGATATGTACATTCCAGAACAATATAATTTTTCTTTCAATTTCTATGGCTCTTATTCTTGTATTGTTATATAATATGACTCATTTAAGAATCTCTCAACTTTATACGAGTCATGCTAGAAAAAATTATCTTTAGTGACTATAACAGTTATAACTCATATGATGTTAATAAGGCGAAGTTTTCTTGCTATGTCATTAGACGATGAATGAGAAGAAAAAGATAATGATGAGCATGATACTATAAAAAGTGACAATAATTATGATGAAAATGGTAGGAACATAACATCTATATCTAGACATAATCAACCAAGTCCATTCACTTATAAAACTAACTATATAAATGCTAAGATGAATATCATCAATGTAGAGTTGTTAGTCCAAGCATAAGTGTTGTTGAAAAGAAATACACAAGGAAATAAGGGTTGTAAATGGACCAGCATGACATGTTAGGCATTCAAACCATTGGCCCATCAAGCCAGCAAGGTACAACCCATTAAATATTTGTCATGTCATGCCATACCACGGCATGCGAGTAAAAAAATGGAACATCACTACTCGTGGCCTACAACCCATAATAGGTTGGGTCGTACCGACATGTTAGTCTTAAATTAAATTAAAAAATGTATATTAAATAAATAAATATATCTATAAATTTCCAAATGTAGTGTTGCAATGGAATTAGGGAGTTCAACTCCCACTACTAGCATTTTTTCAAATAATGGGTTAAACGACTTATGGATCGTACCAGTTCGTTAAGCATGACCCAGCATACTAGGCATGATATGCTATGGTAAATCCCATAGGCTAAGAATAGAGGCACGACATGGCCCATGTATGAATTATAGGTCGATACTGCATGCTAATTAACAGGTTGGATTGTGCTATGTTGAGCTATACCGTGTCGATCCGACCCGACCTCTTTGACATCTCTATAAGAAGATATCATGGATGATACAATGATATATATGCTAAAATTATATAAGGAAACCATGGCTACAACTTTATCTTCAACGAGCATTAATATGAATAAAAGTGATCTCTCAAGTAGTTTGGGTGTACATAATGTTTATGAAATTTTTAAAAACCATCTACAATAATTTGTAAGATATTAAGTTAACCCACAGTTTTCTACTCAAGGAGAAATAGTAGAGATCAAGCAACATATATGGTGACTCTAGGAAAGTACAATCATTAATGTTTTTTCTATTTAATATTTGCTCAATTTATTCAATAAATAGTATTTTTAGGGTTAAAATATTAAAATACGAACTTTCTAGTAAAAAGGGGTGAAAATATATTTTTTGAAATTTTTATGGATTTTTTTATAAATTTTTAATGTAAGACCAATCATAAGATGCCACGTGGACACCACTCAAGTAGGGGAGTTGACCATACAAGCCACGTGGACATCATGTAAGTGGAGAGAGCCAATCGCGCAACGCCATGTGTAATATTTGATGTATCACCATACCACGTGTTAGTATCGCGTTCATTTCGAGTTTCAATGCACAATCAATGTGGGTGCTATGCATCATCTCCTGATTCATCCACTCTTCCTACCGGGGTACCACGTAAGTCATAACCGCGAATCACATCATGCCACGTGGCACTAACTCTATATGCGTTGACTGAGACTAGTCCTTCCCACCCTATATTGCACGTTGATTTGCCCAATAAATTCTGCATTCCATGTATCGTATTCCTATTGGTTAACACTATTATTTTTTCCTTTTTTCATCTCAACCTTTGATCTTAAGTTGATTTGACGATCTAGATTACTCATGAGTTTAATTTAACCAACTCATTATACCATAAACCCTGAGGAGCCAAAATTAAAATAATTTTTATCAGATTTTGGAGCCAAGAAAAGAGAAAAATACATAAAAATTCAAAAAGAGATACAATTTTGGTGGAGATTCAAAATGAGATTAGTGTTAAAATTCAAGATATTGATTATATTTATTTTTCTTCTTCTTCTTTCTTTTACCAATTTTTTTATATATTTTTTTTATGAAAAATATGAGTTTTATGAACAAAATTATGTTTAATTAATTTATTAATCTAGGGATCTTATGAACCAATTTTTGAACATGCGATGATCTAATATCTTAGCCCAATTATGATTTTAATTTAATTATATTATTTAATCTGATTTTTAAGTTATTAATTGTTTGGTCAATTATTGATCTATAGAAGCAATTAAATATATTTGAGAAAATTATTTAATTATTTGTCTTGATTAAATAACATGCATAGTTTTTAGAGAAAGATATATGATTTGTTTTGCATGTAATCCATAATTAATAAACTTAATGAGTGGTATGTAATTTAATTGATATAAGAGTGTGATTAGGTTAGTTATTATATGGTTTGTAGTTAACTTGAGAGATGAATACTTGTGAGGTTATATTCAATTGATTATGTAATTAACTGATAATTATATTAGACAATTTTAGTAATTCATAAATTTAGAAAATTGAGGATTAATTATTCTTAGATATTTTTTCATATATCTTCTTAGCTTCTAAATTTGATTTAATTAATTATTATATTTATTTTTAATTCTTTTAATTTTGCTTTCTTAAAATTTAAAAGCACAAAAAAATTAATTTTTGTTTTTTGTATTAAAAATTAGTTTCTAATAATATAATCTCACTAAGAATGATATTTTCTTATCATTATATTACTTATTGTGATACATATACTTACATATTTATTATACATAATTCATGTTTGATGAATACACACGACATCTTTATCATTATATTCAAACAACATTCAATTACATATCATTACATTAATATTTCTTGAATCAAGATAATATCTGCTTTGAACTCCCTATAAAATCTTTTTGAATGTAATTATAACATAATTTTTAAATTTCTTACTATTATTTTCACTAAATTTATTCTTTTATTTGGTACGTAACTATTAAATTATTGAGAAAACTATTCAATTAGATTAAATATTATTAATTTTTTTCAATATTAAGTTATTATCTAATTTTTCTAATTTTTTTGACATTTTTTCATATTTTTTTTACTTTTACATGATTTTTTGTCAATATCGATAATATTATTTTTATAAAATTAAATTCTTAATATATTTGTAAACATTGATATTTTAATCTTTGTTTATTGTAAAAATAATATTTAGATCTTGTACTTATTTTTTTATGTTTATTTAGTCTATTTATTATTAAAATGAATACACTGTCACAAAGTTAATTTTTTTACTTTTATTTTTTTTAACTATATTACATAGAGAGTATTTTAACTTAAATAAGTTATTATTGAAAGAAATAAAATAATAAAAAAAATAAAAAATATTATTTATTATTATGCAAACATTTTTTAATAATAATAGGATTAAATTATTACAAAAAATAAGTACATATATAAATATCTTTTTATAATAAGTATGAAATAGAGTCACCTTCCTTATTTTTAGTTGATTGTATTGAGTATTCTTTTATCTACATATTAAAAAAACGGGTACAAAACACAACATTAGAGATGAGCATCAAGATGAGAATGGTTACGTTAATAACTATAACAATCTTGTATTAATTTTGGATAAATTCAAGTAATATTATTAGTTATAAGTGAGTAGTAGTTTCTGTACAATTTAATCGAACTTCTTATTTTTGAAAGTTTATTTAAAAATATATTATTTTAAAAATTAAAATATTAATATAATACTAACTATATATTATAGAAAATATTGACATTAATTTTAATCTTTTTAACTATTTATTACATATTGTTAAGTTAAAATAAAAATATACAAATATGTGAATAAATAAAATTCATCTAATTATTCAAAATTTTGTGTTTTTTAATATTAAAAATGTATTTTTTTTATATAATTATATGTATATAAAATAATATTAATATATGTTTTATTTGAGTTAATCATATTTTGGATATTACAATAATTAATTCACCCCTTATTTAATCGGTTATAGTTATTTTTTAAAACAAAAAAAAAATGTCTATTTTTTATGTGTAACTATAATTTCAATTATCAAAAATTTATATATTATCTCTATGTCATATATTATTCGGATTTAATAGCATAAAATAATATATTTATTGATAAAATTTCATTTTCAAAGTTATACCCAGTTACACGTGCTTCAAAATACTATTATATATATATATATATATATATATATATATATTATAACTTAACAAATATATTTTTTAAAAAACATTAAAAATTAAAATATATAAACAATTTATTACATATATGGAGTATTAGTGAGGGCAACACACTCTCTTCATTGAATGTACACCGAACAAAAACATGTTGGCACAATAAAAACCAAATGGGTAACTGTTTGGAGAATCACAATTTTAATTCGAACTTAATCAAATTCTAAATAGCGGAATTAAACATATTCTCCTTTTGAATCTTTTAGGAAACAAATAAATAGAGCTTAAAATTAAACATGCACAAAATCAACACAACCAATTTACGTGGAAAAACTTTCCCGGTATAGGAAGGAAACAACCACGGCATTCCTTTCCAAAACTTCCACTATCAAGAAAAAATTGTACAACAGTTCTCTCTAGGTACAACTAGAGGCAAACAATCAACAACATCATCAAGAATACACTTCTTGAAAACTAACAATTATTTCAAGAAAATGGAGAAATCTAACCCAATTTATAGTCACTGTTCACTGATCATAATTTCTCAAACCGGTTAGCCAAATCCAAATCCCACCGCACAGATTAAAGAGTCTTGAGTCGTGAACCTGCCTGAAAAATTTCAGCTTAATCGGACTACAAACGACCTTCGATTGGAGCACTTGATGAAGGCTTGTTGGAGAAGGAGAAACTAAAAACTGAGAACAGCTTTTTTGCAGCAGCTGCTGTTTTTTTCTGCAATCGTTTTTCTCTGCAGAATCTCACACACAACAAACCCTAAATGAGTTTATTAATTAAAGTAATGAAATGACACAATTTCCCTTCTTACTCAATGGGCTTTTAAGCCACATGGGCTTCCCTTGGGCTCCTCCAAATCAAGAGGAAAACCCAACAAATCTCCCCCTTTTTCGATTAGATGGAGGGATCCGTCATCCCGGCAATTGAAAAACAAACTTCAAATTTTTCTCTTGACACTGCTTTTGTCAACATGTCAGATCCATTCTCATCAGTATGGATTTTCTCAAGTTCAAGCAACTTATTATTAAGAGTATCCCTTATCCAATGATACCTCACATCAATATGCTTTGATCTTGAGTGAAATTTCGAGTTTTTCGCTAGGTGAATAGAACTCTGATTATCGCAGAATAACACATATTTCTGCTACTTGAAACCAAGTTCCCTCAAGAACTGTTTCATCCACAACAACTCCTTACATGCTTCCGTTGTTGCAATAAACTCCGTCTCTGCTGTAGAAAGTACAACACACTTTTGCAATCTTGACTGCCAAGAAACTACTCCACCAGAGAAACTAATTAGATAACCTGAAGTAGACTTACGAGAATCTTCATCTCTTGCCAAATCTGAATCAGTGTATCCAACTAACACTAGTTTTTCACTTCCAAAGCTAAGTGTTAACTTGGAAGTACCTCGGAGATATCTCATAATCCACTTTACTGCATCCCAATGTTCTCTTCCTGGATTCGAAAGAAAACGACTAACAACTCCAACTGCATGAGCTATGTCTGGCCTCGTACACACCATTGCATAAATTAAGCTTCCTACTGCTGAGGCATATGGAACCTTTTTCCATATCTTCCTTCTCTTTATCTGTTGAAGGGCCTTGACTCGATCTCAACTTAAAGTGATTAGATAAAGGAGATGAAACCACTTTAGCTTTATCCATATGAAACCTTTTAAGTACCTTGTTGATGTACCGTTCCTGTGACATGTACAACTTCTTTCTTTTCTTGTCTCGACAAATTTGAATACCAAGAATTTGTTTTGCTGGCCCCAAGTCTTTCATGGAAAAGGACTTACTCAACTGCTTCTTCAAATTATCAATTCTTGAAGAATTTTTGCCAACAATCAACATGTCATCAACATAGAGCAATAAAATGATAAAGTCATCATTAGAGAATTTCTGCATAAAACACAATGATCAGAAGTAGTCTTCTTGTAACCATGCTCCCCCATTATCTGTTCTGATGCACCACAATTTCTTCCCAGTCTGTCTCTCCACTAAGGCTTGAAACTGTTTAAACACATCTAATACTTGATCTTTGCTCTTCAAAGTTTACACCCATAACTTTCTTGAACAATCATCTATGAAGGTAACAAAATAACTGGCACCACCTAAATTTTTTGTCTTCATAGGACCACATACATTTAAATGTACCAAATCAAGTATGTATTGTTTTCTTGAAGGAGGGGAACTCTTGAAAGAAACTCTATTTTGCTTCCCTGCCAAACAATGAATACATCTTTTTAAACAAACATCATTCATTCCAGAAAGAAGATTATTTTTAGTTAATACTACCAAGCCTTTCTCACTCATGTGAGCAAGTCTCTTATGCCACAATTCTGATGTGAGCTCATCTATCACAGCATTAATAACGCCTTTAAAGAGTCTTGCTTGCAGTATATACAAACTAGAATGCTTGTTCCCACGAGCAACAACCATAGCACCTTTAGTAAGTTTCCATTGAGCATTACTAAAGGTATTGAAATATCCTTCATCATCAAGTTTACCTATAGAGATCAAGTTCAAACGAATTTCAGGAATATGCTTTACCCCTCTAAGAAGTAGCCTCGTGCCATTATTCATCTCCAAACACACATCTCCAATACCAATGACTTTAACCAAGCCATCATTACCCAACTTCACTGTCCCAAAGTCACATATTGTATAGGATGTAAAGAAGTCCTCTCGAGACGTAGCATGAATGGAGGCTCCACTATCAATAACCCAACTGATCTCGTGACATGCAACATTGACAACATATTCATTATAAACAACGAGAAAGTCTTCTGAACTAGCGGTGGCAACTCGATCATTTTCCTTACCAACATCACCCTCTTGTTCTTTGTCTTTCTTCTTGTTATCCCGCTTCAATTGTCTACAATATTTCTTGATGTGCCCTTTCATGCCACAATGATGACACTAAACATTAGAAAACTTGTTGGACTGGCTTCTTCCTTTTTCTTTGTTCTTGAAACCTCTGCTTTTACTCCTCCATCTTCTTTCTGTAACCAAAATCTCTGGCTGCTGAGAAGACCCATGTGATTTTCTTCTCATTTCTTCATTCAAAGCACTACTCTTAGCCATATCCATGTTGATTATACCATTTGGAGCTGAGTTACTTAATGACATTCTAAATGTTTCCCAAGAGTCCGGCAACGTACCCAATAAACACAGCCCCTGAATCTCATCATCAAACTTGACACTCATTCCAGCTAACTGATTGATTATTCCTTGGAACGTATTGAAGTGATCTGTCAACAGAGTTCCATCTTGGTACCTTAAAGCCATCAACTGATTTATAAGCAACATTTTATTATTTCCTGTTTTCCGAGCGTACAACTCTTCAAGTTTATTCCATAGTGATCATGCATGTATTTCTCCACTAATATGATTCAAAATATTATCATCTACCCACTGTATTATATACCCACAGACTTGTCGATGTAACAAAGTCCATTCTTCTTCAGACAATTTTTCTAGATTTTCATAGGCAAACACCGGTAAATGAAATTATTTGACATAAAGGAGATCTTCCATTTTTCCTTTCCAAGTATGATAATTAGAAGCATTCAAAGTAATCATTCTACTTAAATTTTCTTCCATTATTCAACACAAGAAATTCAACAATAATAACCACAGCTTTGATACCACTTTGTTAGGAGAGTCACAATTTCAATTCGAACTTAATCAAGTTCTAAACAGAGGAATTAAACATATTCTCCTTCTTTGTGTGAATGTTTTAGGAAACAAATAAATAGAGCTTAAATCAAAGATGCACAAAATCAACACAACCAATTTACGTGGAAAACCTTTCCCGGTATAGGAAGGAAACAACCACGGCACTTCTCTCCAAAACTTCCACTATCAAGAAACAATTGTACAACAGTTCTCTCTAGGTAAAACTAGAGGCAAACAATCAACAACATCATCAAGAATACACTTCTTGAAAACTAACAATTATTTCTAGAAAATAGAGAAATCTAACTCAATTCGTAGTCACTGTTCACTGCTAAGAATTTCTCAAACCAGTGAGCCAAATCCAAATCCCACCGCACATATTAAAGAGTCTTGAGTCATGAACCTTCCTGCAAAATTTCAACTTAATCAGACCACAAACTACCTTCGATCGGAGCACTTTATGAAGGCTTTCTGGAAAAGGAGAAAATGAAAACTAAGAACAGTTTTTTGCCACAGCTGATGTTTTTTTCTGCACTTGTTTTTCTTTGCAAAATCTCACACACAACAAACCCTAAATGGGTTTATTAATTAAAGCAATTAAATTACACAATTACCCTTCTTACTCAATGAGCTTTTAAGCCACATGGGCTTCCCTTGGCTCCTCCAAATCAAGAGGAAAACCCAATAGTAACTCTTACATGTTTGTTTGTTTTTCATTTTTTCCATAAAAAGGTAATGAGTTATAAGGCATTTGTCTTGTTTCGAGGAAAGGCTATTGAATCCCAAGACCAGAAATGACCCGTTTTTGTTTTCATTAACTAATCTATCATTTTTGAATGAGAATATCGATGTAATATAATGTATTTTTTGTTTTTATCAATTTTTTTATATTAATAAAAATTTAATTCATAATTCATAATTTTATACTCATAAATATTAAAATATAACTACAATATAATTTAATAAAATAAAAATAAGATTAGATCCCATGATATCTTCGATATTTACCATTCATAGAATTCTATGGAGTTCCGTTAACGCACTTAATATAACATATTATATTTATATATTTTTTGTATTTAAGTTCTTACATCCACTATAATTCTAAAGATATCTAATAGATATAACATGTTACATATATCATATTTTTAATGGTTCATTAAATATTACTCGTTATATTTATATGTATCTTTATATATAATATGTTACATCCATCAAAATTCTAATGAGATAACTTACGATGATTGTTGGAGGACTATGAGATCACTAGAGCTCTGATGGTGTCAATTGTTGGGTTTTCCTCTTATTTGGAGGAGCCCAAATGAAGCCCATGTGGCTTAAAAGCCCATAAAGTAAGAATGGGGAAATTATGTCTTTACATTGCTTCATTAATAAACCCATTTATGGTTTGATGAGATAGGATTCTGGAGAGTTTTAGAATTGCAGCAGCTAGCAGAAAAACTGAGCAGTTTTTCCCTCTCTAGCCAGTCTTCATCAAGTGTTCCGATCGAAGGCATTTTGTGGTCCGATTAAGCTGAAATTTTGCAGGCAGGTTCAAGACTCAAGACTCTTTAATATGTGCGGTGGGATTTGGATTTGTCTCACCGGTTTGAGAAATTATTAGCAGTAAACAGTGACTATGAATTGGGTTAGATCTCTCAATTCTTCTTGAAATAATTGTTAGTTTCCAAGAAGTGTATTCTTAATGATGTTGTTGATTATTTGCCTCTAGATTTACCTAGAGAGAACTGTTGTACAATTGTTTATTGGTAGTGGAAGTTTTGGAGAGGAGTGCCGTGGTTGTTTCCTTCCTATACCGGGAAGGTTTTTCCACGTAAATTACTTGTGTTGATTTTGTGCATGTTTCATTTTAAGCTCTATTTATTTGTTTCCTAAAAGATTTACACAAAGAAGGAGAATATGTTTAATTCCGCTGTTTAGAACTTGATTAAGTTCGAATTGAAATTGTGATTCTCCTATCATCAACAACAATGGCTATAAAGTTATGAAATGATGATCTTTTCGTCTTTTATTATATAATTTGGTATAAACTATGAGTTTTAAGATCACTTATTACTGGTTAAAGGAAATTTATTAATTTATTAAAAATGAAGTTATTTTGGTCAAAAATATTTTATAAAGTTCCCAAATTACTTTCCATATTTTTTATTGCTAGACTCTGTGTCTTCCTTCTTTGGTATCCTATAATGGTCTCTCTTCATTTCTATGCTTCTTCGTTATCTTTCATCACGATCATTGTTACACTTTGAAAAATGCTAATTAACATCTCACAAATTTACACTCAATTATATATAAAACATACAAAAATCACATATATATTATGACACATGTTAAAATTATTTTAAAAAAATTAAGAAATTTATATCTTTTCTATAATTCTACTAGGTGATATAACATAAGTGGTGTGTAAAAGCATAGATAAATTTATATTTATATATCATTACTTATTACACTGTGATTGGGGTAGGTCTTTATTATTTGTGAATAACATGCAGATTTTGACTGGAGTTTCTAACTATTGACAAACTAAAAAAACATGCAGATTTTGGTTGGGGTTTCTAACTATTGACAAACTCAAAAATGATATGATTTCCTTTTAATATTAGCTCAATTATTTTGTGATCACTTTGAAGATAGAGGTAGTTAATATATATATATATATATCCTTATAATTCTTTTTTTTTAAATTAGTTCATTAATTGAGGTACAACTCTTTTTATATGATATTTAAATCTGATGTTCAAATTATAACAAGTAATATTAGTTAAAATAACGCCAAACACATCAAGTAGGGTATATTATTATTGCCGACCCACTGATGTGTGCAGACTAGTCCTTTATGAACTAAAACCATTATAATTGGCAAAACTATATGCATGACTCATTTTTCGCTAGCTTTTCCACCCATTATTTTAATTCATTGTATTTGCTAGACTCCACTTACCAAATTTCGGCTGCTAATTAAGTGTTGTAAGCACATTTTGGCACATGGAAACAATTAAGTGATGGTGATGATGCCATACTCTATAGCCAAACCAAAAAGCTTGAACTGGCGTAAAGCTAGGCTAAAGCCTTTTTATTTACGAAGGTTCCTAGAGAGGCTAAATGGCTTCCTTTTTTTTTTTTACAATTTCTTTGTTATTTTCCTAATTTGGGAGTTTAAGGTTTATTCTTTATATGTACTATGGTGTGGGCATCCCAAAGTGTATATCTTCACTACTTATTACCCAAAAGGGAAGAGGAATATACTCTCACTCTTTCACTTTTAAATCTTGATTGGTTTAAATTCTTTGATCCTTTTTGCTCACGAGTCATGACTTTATTGCCCAACTCCATAATCTTCATAAGAATTTTCTTTCATACTTGATAGCTATTTGACCTTATTGTTATTAATAATATAAACTATAATCTTAAAACAAATTAAATATGTTGGTGGGCTTTTAGTGGGTTTCTCCTATTCAAAAGATTTGCTTTCACACAGACTTTTGTTAAAAAAAATGAAGTCTTTTGTAACTTCTTTTTTTCCAAATGTCTTTTGTAACTTAAATAGCAATAAAACCAAAATTACAATAATTAATTAGCAAAATAAGAGAAGAGATATTCATTAATATACTGTCAATCAATCACATTGTTTGATATCTTTATTATATTTTTTAAAAAAAATATTTAAACTAATCTTACATTTTATTATATAAATAATGAATAATTCATCGTATAAGAGATATATGTACATGTTATGCGTTAATTTTTTTCTTTTCTTTTTTTGTAGTAAGATTTATATATTTATTTCAATGTCTCTACTACATTACTTTTTTTTCCCAACTAGTTTATTTGCACTTGCCAATTACCTTATGTAAAAAGGGTACAAAACCTTTGGTAATTGCTAAATCAGTAAAGTAACTTACATAACTTTTAAAGACTTATGGCAAGTTGTTACGTAGTGCACTGTTTGTGGTTCTGAAATTATGTAAATTTAAGCTTGTTTAATATAAATGATAAAAAGTTGCTTTAATTGATTAGGTTAAGTTATTTGTTTGGTTTATTCTTATAGTTTAAAAAATAGTATTTTTTTTATTAAGTTATTGTTTAAAAAATAATTCATAAAATTAATATTTATTTATTTTTACTTAAACGTATCATATAATCAAAGTTATCATTTTAATAATTATTTCATTCATTAAATAATAAAACTAATATTTTAGTGTGTTATTCTATCTCTATTTTATTTCAAAATAATAATTTTAATCATATGGATTAAATAATAATATTTTGTTATGAATTTATCATTTTATTCTTTAATAATTCCATTTACATTAACAATAACACACTGCATTGAGAAGAAAAACCGAATAAGACTCATGAGAATTGGATTTTAAAGTCGCTATTATCAAGATAAGTACGGTTTAAAATGAAATCTGTAGCTTGGATTTTTGACATTCTCACCCTAACACATAACAATTAAAATTTTAAACATTTTACACAGAAAAATAATGGCTTACCTAATTTTCTTAATCTACGTTAAGCTTATTCTTTACTTGAAGCTTTGAGTTTGAGAAGGGGGAAAAAAGTTGGAATAACACCTTAACATATTGTTTCTTAATACCAATTTGCTAGGTGGACGAATAGGGTTCACCATATTTAGACAGAATTTGAATATATATTTATTTATTTATCAAATTGGAAGACAGAATCCGATATATATTTCTTTCTTTCTTTTATTATCTTCTTTATAATAAACACAGCAGTCAATATAAGCTGGTTTGTCATATATTCTGGTTTAAACATCAGATGACATATTTTCTCATTTAATATTAGAATTCTCATAGTTTATTTAATTAACAACAACTCAATAACTCCAAAGACTATATCTTAATTGGATTTAATAAAAATAAAAAGAAGCTTTCTCGTTCAGTTATATTAATTATATGATCAAGTTAGCAAAGTTTTATAGATCTTCAATAGATTTTTTTACCTTTACTGGTTAAGTCTAATAATTACTGTAGATAAAAAAAATCACATCATTTTGGATAGTAATATTTGAGGAGAGTATAGATTGAAATTGTTTAATTTTATAGTTATAACATAATTATTTTTTAAGAAAATAGTTGATTAAATAAAAATAAATTTAAATTTAAATATTTTTAATTAAATTTATTACGTGATTTTATTAATAGATGTTATATTTATTATTTTAATGATTATTTCGACCATCAACAACTTAACATCCTATTTTATATTTATCTTATTAATTTTTTTAATTTAAATCTTGATTTTAATATTTTTAAATAATAATATTTTAATTATATGTTTAAATAATAATTTTTTGTTATAAATTTCTTTAATTTTTTTTTTAATTTTTATATGATCTCTTTTCTCCTCTCTCTCTCTTAATTGATCAAACAGTAATAATTATGATTAAAGTTTAAAAAGGCGAGTGAGTCTTAAATTTAAATGGATATATAAATCACGAATAACAATTCAAACGTGTTAATATTGTGCTTTTTTTCTATTTGATATTTTATATATAATATTGTGTTTGAAATAAATTGGGATGTATGACTCTAATGGTGCTAGATTACTAGTGTTGGATCATTTCTATAATCAATAATGAAAATTCGATGATTTTGAGGAGAGAGAGAGAGAGAGAGAGAGAGTAAATAAAAATCATGACTAGGCATTTTTAAATTGAGAGGAAGAACATGAAATTGGTCATTTGGGTTATAATAATTAATGAGGGTGAAAATTATAATGGGTAGTATAATATAAACGAAGAAACCTAAACCTAACCCCTTTCGGACTGTGGTAGATAATAAATATTTTTTCTAAGAAAACATTTTAACTTATTAGGCGCCTAAAATTTATTAATTGACTATATCTGTTTTTTTAATACTTTTATCAACTTTCTACTTTTTAAAAGTATATATAATTTTTTCCCCTATATTATATAAAAGGAATTAAACTAGACAGATCATCCCTATTTTTTTCCTTCATATTTACACTTTATTCTTTTTTATTATGATTTAATCCATTTATTTTTTAATTTTTATACAAAAGATGCTCTTTTACCCTGTCTGGGCACAAATTATCATCTCTAGTACCAAGTTGCAAATCAAATGACACTAGAGGTTGAGTTGAATTCCAAGACGCGTGAGACCTTGAGGTCTAAGCCTATATACTGATTATTAAATTAGTACTGATGACTGATCACTTATCACTAATGGCCACTCACAATGGCACAGTCCAGCCACAAACTTGTCCACAATTTTGGTTTGGTTCATCCGCTCTGTACAATTTGCAGTATAATAATTCAAAAACACTTAAGTCCAGTACAATGAAAATAGTACAAAGAAGACGAAGGCGAATATTTTAGTTTAAAACTTTCTGACGGATAATTATAACCAAACAAAAATTATTTATTTATTTTTTAAATATTTAACGAAAATGTAATCTTATGAGTATAGTTACCACGTTACGATAAAACGAGCATATAAAAACTAACTCTGCAAAATACCTATGCTTAACGAACTTGAAAAGCCACGTCAACCCAATCTACAAAACATCTCGTCATCAAGCAACGAGGTTTTGGATGATAAGATTTAGTAAAGTCATGATGTCCCATGTCGAAGTTGTCATCCATGAACGACATGTATATAAATAACCTTTATTTGTAAATACTTGTAACGAACGATCTCGATTCTATAAACTAATTTGTAGTAACTGGGTTGTTAAGACGAACCCCGTTATGTACATAAATGTGCTTATATATATATATACTCCTCAAATGAGAGATGAGGAGGATGATTAAGAAAAACATAATTTCTTATCTCATTAAAAATCACTAAAATTAAATACTTAAATTCTCTCCAAACAATTGGCACCATTTATGGAAAAGATTTTTTTTTAGAGAATTTACTGGTATCGCCTAATATCTAGATGGATCACCCATTCACTATCCAACCAAACGACCTCATCCCAAAGGCCCCAGAGCCAAACGACCTCATTCCAGAAGCTTTAGAATGTGACAACAATAAGACACCTCACTCTTCATCCATCAGATCGCTATCAAACCACACCATAAGGCACACTTCAGCTAGCGAAGTACAATCGTCAAATGTGCCTGAATATCCTCCTTATGAAGGGGATGCAATGATACGAGGACTTGAAAAATAAATCACAGAATTACAACAAGCTTTTATTAAGTGTCAAAAGGATAATAAAGAATTAAGATCTCGATTAGAACGAGACACATACTCAGAAACAACAAGTTCCCTTTTTACACCTTGAGATTCTCAGATGGTACATCAACCCCTTAGAAGAAAGCACGTGACTCATACTTCAAATCCTCATCAATGTTCGGTGAGGGAACGACCGAATATGGTTTCTGATCCTCCCCTCGTAGGCAGGACGTCTCACCCAAGTCTTCCAATATATAAACCGACAGTTGAGTCCATTCCACCGCGCGATCCGAGTGGAGAATTGGACAAAAGGTTAAAAGATATGGAAGAAAAAATGTGGATCAATGTTAATTATAGATTTACGAGACAAGAAAAGACAAAACCTTAGGGTGATATAGAAAACATTTGTAATCAATTGTCCACATCTCCTTTCTCCGATGCCATTAAATTAACAGTACCCCCTCTCAAATTTAATAAAGTGTAATCATAGAAAAAATGAAATTAATACGTATTTATACCTCCAATAAGCGATATGTAATTAGTTCCCCATGCGTCCCTCATTCGCTCTTACGAGCTGCTCTCACTTGCGCCCTCTCAATCTCTGTTCCAAAATGATGATACAGATCTCGTTTTACCTCTGTTTGTTCAAAAATCCCCTCGTTAAAATAAGTAATAGGAGTTTCTAAAACAACGACGTCTTTCAAAACAATCTCATCGAACTCAAAGTCATCCATGTCCATTGCCTCCATTCTAGGGGTATATTCCCCAACCTTCCTTTTTTTTACGTTCCCGATTCACAAGGTGATGTCAAGCTCGGGTTATCCAAATTAGTTGAAGGAATTACATTCTCTGGAGTAGTTTCGACCTCTAAGTTAGCAAACAAATCCTCTTGTGTAGGTGATGGGGTCATGCGTGTAAGATGTG
The DNA here is from genome assembly GCA_033030585.1 of Hippophae rhamnoides. Classification (NCBI taxonomy): domain Eukaryota; kingdom Viridiplantae; phylum Streptophyta; class Magnoliopsida; order Rosales; family Elaeagnaceae; genus Hippophae; species Hippophae rhamnoides. The sequence continues at coordinate 54,929,607 of CM065432.1, forward strand.
AATAACTAGGAGCTAGCTTTTGTACACCTGAAGTGTCAATAAGATCCCCCAAATCAACGTGTGAATAATCCATCCTTGTAAGATACATAATACATTAGTCAAATTTACCAACTATGCACATACACACATAAACAAAATATATACTAAAATAGCGACCTTGATATTCATTTGTATAACCTCGCCACACCCCAGACTTCTTTAAGCGAGCTATAGACAGGATATCACAGTAACCTTCATTCGAGGTATTTTGTAACTCAATCCGCCTTATTTTTTCTTTTCCACTAATATCCAGTTTAATCATAAACTCGCTAGCCCGAGGTTGTGAAGTGTTAAAATTAAGGTTCCAAGTATGTCGAATTGGGAAATTCACCTTGTCATCCCAAATATCTCCAGTAATATAAAAATATTTATTTTTCCACCCCGAGGTGCTATCAGACAATTTGAGATGCAACACGTGACCTATAACACAAGATATATACACTCTACCTCTATCTAACTTGTTCCTTTTTAAACAATATAAACATATTAATTCATCATTTTTCAGGTCTATGTCATGTTCTCCAATTACTACAGAAAGACATAAAAGAGTTCGCCACTCGTTTGGATTTATCTGTGCAAAATTAATATCAAATATGCTCAAAGCACGGGCCACTAATTTAGGAAAGGGGCAACGTAACCCTATCTTAAAGGTTGCTAAATGTATCACCCACCAGCCCGGTGATGGATCATCAGCATCACATAAATGCGGAGGTACTAGCATTAACCCTAACCGGGTTGGTATGTCGTATGTTTGTCTAATTTTTTCCAAATCTTTAACTGATAAAACACTAGACATCTTTTCAATTTGATGTTTATCTTTGGTTCTATTCATAGGCTCGCCCTTATTTTTCCTTTTTCTTTTTTGGGCGAGGTACCTTGGTGTAGACACTGGAATCCTGATTACATGAATTGAACCCCGGGAGGATGAGGTAGACACTGCTTTAGACCTCGAGGAAGTAGGAAGAGCAAGAACCCTTTCCTTAACAATTCTCGGGGAAGCCCTATCACCACCACTCTCTGTCATTTCAAGTCATTTAGTTGATAGCGAACTCAAGGGAATATGACGGAATTAAATATTTTTTGAAAGATTTTCAGAAAGATCTCTCTTTGAAGATATCACTTTTTCCCCTTATGCGACATTAAGAAAAAGGATGAATAAATACCTAGAAAGAGAAGTTCGTATCAAAATCAAGGAGTTAATGTTGTAACATCAACTTGAATCCCTACAGACGACGTTCAATACACAAACTAAAAAAAAATTATGAGCGGTCTTCTGAAAGAATAAAACGACCTAAATAATCTACGGCCTAAAATCCTCTGAGTGATAAACTTAGTTAAAAATAGGTAAAAAGTAAGTATATTCCCCTACTATTTATAAAGGGAAAACAAGAAGTTGAAAGGTCTCATTAAAGATAAAAGTAATGAAAATAACATAGTAAAACAATATAAATTTTTACAAGTAGTGGTCGTTATTTATATGAGGAATATACGACCAGTTTATTCTCTTGATTTCTCAATTAAAGAGAATGGGGGAGTTAATGTTTGGTATTAAATATGTAACAGACATGCGACCTGATGAGTATAGGCACCTTGTTAGGATAAAACGAGCATATAAAAGCTAGCTCTGCAAAAGACCTGTGCCTAACGAACTTGGAAAAACACGTCAACCCAATCTACAAAGCATCTAATCATTAAGCAGCGAGGTTTGGGATGACAAGACTTGGTAAAGTTATGATATCTCTGATGTCGAGGTCGTCAACTATGAACGACCTGTATATAAATACACTTTATTTATAAATACTTGTAACGAATGATCTCAATTTTGTAAACTAATTTGTAGTAACTGGGTTGCTAAGACGGACCTTGTTATGTACATAAAGGTGTTTATATATATATATATATATATATATATATATATCCCTCAAATGAGAGAGGAGGAGGATGATTCAAAAAGATATAATTTATTATCTCACTAAAAATCATTAAAATTAGATACTTAAATTCTCTTCAAACAATAATCATTGGTTAATTTTATCTTTTTATCTATAATTTTAATTTTAATGTATTTAAAAAAACTAAATTTTATATTCTATAATATTTTTAATTTATATTTAAATAAAATATTTCATATTTATTATAAAAAATAAAATAGTATAAAAATTTATAATAATATTAATATTATAAAAATAAATCTAAATATCAAATTTTATATTAAAAAAAGAATAAAATATAATAAAAAAGAGTATTTATAAAATATATGTGATAAGTGATATACGTTTTAATAATATATAATTGAAATTATAGTTATTTGTAAAAAATTTAGTAATTTTTCTTCAAAAATAACCGTAATCGATAAGACGTAAGGTTGTATGATTATTACAATATTAAAATTATAGTTAATTAAGATCAAATATATATTAATATTATTATTTTATATACATATAATTATATAAAAATATATAATTTTAATAATAAAATTTACAATATTTTGTATAATTGGATTGAATTTTATTTTATTATTTTATTATTTTATTTAAAAATATATATTAAATAGTTAAAAAATAAAAATTAATATCAATATTTTAAATAATATATAAATTAAAAATTAAATTGATATTTAATTTTTTAAAATTAATTGTATTTTATATAAATATTAAAAAATAAAAAATATAATTAAACTGTTAAAAAATTATTATTAATTTATAATTATTAATTATTAATCATATATAAAATTGATACAAAATCAATATAATTATTAATATAACCGCTATCTACGTCCACGCTTCATTACAGAAATTGAGTGTTGTTTGTCCTTATTATATTACATCATCACTACCAAATAATTTACTGAAACTACCATCTGATTCCTACACGGTTTTATTTATACTCACTTTCCTACTCTGTCTCAAACTTCAAGTTATGATTTATGAAAGTCCTTTTCCAATGCAAACTAAACTATCACTCTTTCTTTGCATTTTGGCTGCGGTCTTTCAGGGTTCTTCTATTACTCTACTGCTTCTCTGTATTCTGTATCTGGAGGAGCTGAGGTTTATTTCTATAGAATAAAGCTCTGTTTTTTTCTTGAAACTTTGAGTGTTCAGACAGAAATGTATGCAGATATTGGGCTTTTGTTCCCTTATTTTCAAAATCTCTCTCCAGAAGTTCAACAATACGAGGATTTCTGTAAAACCCACAAGTCCAATGCTTTAATGGTACTTTTTTTCCACTAACAATATGTGTCTTCATTTGGATATTATTTAGAGCTCTTTACTTAGTGGGTTAGCTCAAACTGCATTCTTTTAGTTTTGTTTAAAGAAGTTTTAAATTGATTTCTATGAAACTTGGGGTTTTTCCATGTTTTCTGATATACCCAATTTTTGCTTTGTTGAGAAAATGGTAAACTTGTCCCTTCATTCGTATTTCAAAGTAGAAGCTGAAATTTGTATGGAAAAAATTCAATTTTTTATTGTTTCAAAGTTTAAATTTTCTCATAATGTTTGTTTTCTTTGTTGATTTTATTCTCAATGCGATCGATGTTTGGTTTGTGAATTAATAAGGGTAAAGAAGTAGAAAAGCTTTATGTGTGGTGATGCTTGTGTTTCCATAAATGAAAAAAGAAAAGGATTTTGGAGGAAAAAGTCAGAGAGTTCTTTCTTTTTCCCTTTTAATTTCTGATCTATTTTGCAAGGGAATCCATTTACCAAAGAGAGCAAAAGGCCAGAAGGCTTTAGCTCGCCTCTAATTCTCTTGATGAATTTTCTTTTCTGCTTCCATTAAAAAAAATTAGCAAAAAAATAAATAAATGAAGAAGAAGGAGATCAAACGAAAAGCTCTCTGATTCATGGAAGTTCATGGTTTTTGGGTTCCCTTAAGAATGCTAGACTGTAAACACTAGAAGACCAAATGACCATATTGTGTTAGAGGTAATGAGAGTCACACATTGATTATAGACAACATTATGGTAGAGTTTAACTTTTTGGGATTGTTAGACACATGGTTCTTGTGGACTTTAACATATTGGAATATGGAACATGAACTCCCCACTATTAAAGCCACCATCTGTTTTCAATTTCCATTACATTGGTCTAAACTCTAAACTTATATTTATCAGCTAGAGCTCAGAGTAAATCTGAAGCTTGCCTATAAGGTTGACCCATTCTCTTAATATCAAATCTCTGCTATAGTACAAGATTTCTAGTATTCAATTTTCATATATACTTTTTATTTTAATGATTTTAGCACCAGTCTGAAACAAGCACTTGATAAATCCTGCATAAACCATTCCACCACAACATATGGCTTCTGTGTTTCTGTGTTTTCATGTTAATCTGCTCCAATCATGGTTGTTCTAATTTCTAACCTAACCACTCTTATCTGAATTCTAATATTAACCTTCCAGAATCAGCGTTTGCGTATTGGTATTTGACTATGAGAAAATTTTACAAGTAATGGTTACATGTAATGGCTACTTAGCCAATAGAATTGATTACCCATAATCAACAATGGATTATGTGTAATCAGCCAATTAAGTCTTCTTGAAGTTTTGAAGCATATTTTCTTGGTCTATTTTCTAATTTTGCATTTTCTCTGTATTATGCAGAGGAACCTGATTCCAACTTCCATGGTATCAGATTATGACCTTGGAGGAAATGGGGATCTATTCAAAGCTCCTGAGCCAATCATGGAAGAGCCGATGATAGGCCTTGATCCCCTGAAAGCAACTATTTCAATGATATCTTGCGGGGAAGATGTCATTTCCTCCCACCAAGCATTCAAGGCTGCTGACATTGAATCACTTCAGAAGGAGCAACTTTTGAGTGAGGTCTTTTATGAGTGTGAGCAGGATCTTTTAGAAAAAGCAGCCAAGGAATCGCCGCTTTCTGAAGTTCTGGATATCAAGATTCCCATTTTCACAACAAATGAAAGTCAACTTCAAGAAAACAAACCCCTTTCTGATGCACCTTTCGATACAGGTGTCAGCTGGGGTTGTTTACGCTCAAGGCAATGGGTTCATGAAGCTGCAACTAAGACAAATTTTCTGAAATTTCCTGGAATGGACCTAGGTGTTACTTTTGGCATTTAGTGAAGGAGATATCAAGGTTAGATTTTTACTTATTTGCACTATTTTAACAAGTTTGTTATGATGCTAACCAAAAACTAATGCATGAACCATTTTAAGGAAGAAAAAGAAAATATATGATAATTACTTGACAAATAAATATATCACATAAGTAAATTACCACACTTTTGAGTTATTCAATATTTTGTTATACTGATTTCTGTAGGATATGTATTACTGTTTTTATTGGACTAGTGTCTAGGTTTTATTTTTTAAAGACATTTGTTTCAATGGCTAGGTCTGTCAAAATATTGTGTTTCTCTGATAATTATCAATATATTTCATTATTATTTACATTACGATTTCTGAGAGTTTGATGTATATAAGGAAAATGAAAAAATTAAAGCAAATAACCGTAATATTATTGTCACCACGTGTTTTACTCCATCGACGTTTGTGTCTCCGCTTGTTATAGCACACCAACACTTCTCCTCAGTTGGATGCGTATATGTCTTTCTTGCCAACGAGTGAGTTGTAGAAGTTCGCTGGCAGGCAGATTTTGTGAGTATATCAGTAATTGATCTTCCTGATTTAACAAATGGAAGCTTAATAATCTTTTCTTGAGATTCTGTTTGATGAAGTTAGATCCACTTCAACGTGCTTCGATGCGATCATGTTGAAGCGGATTGTGAGATATGGCAATGTTTGCTTTGTTATCCTGAAAATAAGTTCATTTCGAGTTGGGAAGCAACGCGATTTCGGTTAGAAGTTTTTCAATCAAGGAGCTCACACGTATTCCTCGACCATTCCTCGAAATTCGAACGTGTGGATAAAGGCAACTACATTTTTGCTTGCTTCCAGTGACAAGATTGCCCGCGAAAGTAAAGTACCCGGTGATGATTTCACATCCTTCATTCCCCGAGTCTGAATGCGGCCCATATCCGAGGACTTTCGATTGACCGTTCTTTGAAAACATAAGTCCTTTCCCGGGGATGATTTTAAGTAACGAAGTATTCGCGTGGCGCATCCATATGGTCTTGGCAGACGGTCGTGAGACTCACGACACTCACAACGGATATTAGGGTCGAGTATGAGATAAATATATGAGTTTACCCTATTAACCGATTGATATCTCGTTTATCCGCTGGTATTTGGTCCACATATTCTACGAGTTTATGATTTTGAACCATTGGAATATCGACAGTTTACAATCTAGTAGTCTGCTTCTGTAGTAGGTCCAGTATATTTCCTTTGGGAAAGACATATGCCTTGTTTTGATCTTGTTACCTCAATACCTAAAAAGTATTTGAGCCCTCACTAAGTTCTTCATTTCAAACTCATTTGTGAGTTGTTCTTGAAGCTTAGAGATTTCTTCTTTATCATCCCTTGTAATGATCATGTAAATCTACATAGACTATAAGTACGTGTTATCTTCATGTCGATGTTTTAGGAAAGAGTATGATCGTAGGTTGCTTTGTTGGAACCCATATTTCTTCATTCTTTGAACTCGACCTACCAAACCACGCTCGAGGTGATTGTTTTAGTCCATACAATGCTCGTTGTAATTTACGTATGCGCTTTTTCTGATGTAACGGTATATCCTGGTGGGATATCCATGTAAATCTCTTCTTGAGTCGCCGAAGGAAGGCATTCTTCACGTCGAAGTTGGTGCGATGACGATCTAAATTTCTTTAACGAGAGATAACAAAACTCTCACGGTTTTTAGTTTAGCCACAATTGAGAAGGTTTCTTGATAATCTATCCCACGTGTTTTTGTGTATATCCTTTTGCCAAGCCTCGCCTTGTAACGATCAACTAACCCATCCTGGCTTTATACTTAATGGAAAAAATCCACTTTCGTCTACCATCTTCCTCCTTGAGACGACTCGCTTAACACAGTGTTATTCTTACGTAGTGCCTCAAATTCCTCTTTATAGCTTGAGTCCATTTTTGATCGGATAAGGCTTCTTCAGTGCTACTCGGAATTTGACACTTGAGGAGAGTGTTTGTGCAAATGCCACGATAGGTTTTGATAACCTTTGAGTAGATACATAATTTGCTATTGGATACTTGGGTTGTCGTTCTTCTCTTTGCAGGGAGTATCGATTTGGAGGTTTACCTCGATTGTGTACGAAGGTAAAACATGTAACCAACGGATGTATCATAGCATTAAAGGTGTGATAGGATAGCTTACCTCGGGAGTGTTCTCGGCGGGAGGATCATTGGAGTACTAGAGAATGGAGGAGTACATCAACCACTTCATCTTCTCGGAGATTCAAGTACTACTTGCCCTTCGGTTCTTGGAAGTTCAAGCTCGGGTCTAGATACGGGCTCCTCCATTATTGGCACGATAAGTATGTTGGACTCGTGTCTAATATTTCAACATCAAGCCAATTTCGTTCTTCACCATAACTCTCCTCCTGAAGAGGGGAATTGGATATCGGTGATGGGAAAAAATATTCTGATTCGAGGAAAGTGACATCCATGGTAGTATAGTGTCTTTTAGTAATTGGATCATAACATCGGTACCCTTTTTTTGTACAGTACCACTAAGAATACATATCGACAGACACGCGGATCCAACTTAGTTCGTTGATTTTATGGAGGTGGACAAAAACAACACATCCAAAGATTCGGGCGGAACGTCAAAATAGTAGGCAAGGAAGATGATCGGATAACCTTATTTTTAATGGAGTACGAAATTGTAAGGTCTTTGTGGGCATTCGATTCGGTAGATACACGGCTAGTAATGCATCACTCCGATTTATTAGGCATATGTGCGATTAGTAAGGCAGAACGTTTCTAAAATATCTTAGATTTTTTTCTCTACTTGATCAGATTCTGTTGTGGGGTTTGTGAACGTGAGGTTTCATGGAGAATACTATGGTTGTCAAAGTATGTCGAATTGTTGATTAACATCTTTCCATAATTCTCGACCTAAGTATCTTAATTTTTTTGAGAAAATTGTGTCTGAACCGTGGTGTGAAACATGTGAAATGTAGCAAATACTTCATCTTTATGTTTGAGAAGGTAAAGCTGCGTCATTCGTGTACAATCATCAACAAAAATAACAAACTAACGATGACCCGGGTAAGCGTAATGGCCAAGGGAAGGTCCCAAACATCGAGAATGTACCAAAGCAAAAGGAGCCACTTTTATTCATGCTCGTATGGGATAAGACGCCACATGACTTTTTGCTAGGATACAAGTATCACATTTGAAATCTGAATGTGTGATATTTGAAAATAAAGCCCAGGGAGTGTCTTTAAATACACCGAATGATGGATGTCCAGAATCTGATGACATAGCCAAATCTGTCGTTCCTTGTTACCAATAGTATGTTGCATGTGATTGGCTCTTCCTAAATGAGGTCATCCATATAATATAGCCCTCTCTCTCAGTACCACATGATGATCTCCTTGGTGAGAATATCGTAGAAGGCAAAAAGTAGAGTACATCAATCTTACACGGTTAAGGTAAGTGACGACTTACGAGACATTAGTCGGTTTGACAAAGAAGGTACTAGCAGTATTAGATAATGATAATGAAGGAGATAAGGTCATGTTCGGCTATATAAGCTGGATAAGTGACCCGTTGTACGTGGTACGACTCCGTCTTGGCGGGGTTGTATTGGATGATCGTTTGGGTCAACAACGTACGTGATCTGTAGCTCGAGTCCAGGAATCCAATCCTCTTTATGAGTAGAGATGTGAAATGCTTTACTTGAAATACCTGGATCACGGGATAGTGAGGCATTATTGGTAGCCACAGTGCCTGTCAGTGGTGTCCGTTTCTTCCGTGCTTGAAGATCATTCCACCATTCTAGATACCCGTGTAGTTTGAAACAATTTTCACGGGTGTGTTTGGAGTTTCCTGATATGGCCACGTTTCATGTCGAGACGGTGGATTTCCGAGTGGATTTCTTGCTACCTGAAGGTCCCATTTTTGGTGGCATTAGATTATGGTGTCCATGACTCCACTTTAAAAAGCCATAAGCGCTCCGGGTGTCGTATCTACACTGTGATCATCACCGTCTGCGACCTCTTTCCCTGCGGATGAATCCGTAGGCTTGTTCCACCGTAGGAAAATGGTTTTTATCCTCAAGCACATCACTTGAGTTTTATCCAGTCTATCATCAAGTCCATCGAGGAAGGTATACACCGTCTTCTGTATGATGGAGTTGTATTTTGTATATCAATCGCACGGCTCCATTGGATTGGGACGACGAAAATCAATTTCACGCCCATGCAACCCTTGAAGGTCGTTGTAGTATTTTTCAATGGATCCACCTGCTTGCTTCGTGCAGTAACTCGACGGCGAAGAATCATACACTTGAGACGTGTACGTACCATCATGGTAGTAGGTAGCCGCAGAATCACAAACTTGTTTTGCGGTTAGAATCGAATAAAATTTGCAATCGAGGAGGGGTCGTCGACCGATCAACCATCGCTAACAATGGCATTTTCAATCGCCATGCTCTCTGAATGAGGGGTCGGTTTCGGCGGGTTGAGGAAATTCCCCATTAATATATCCCAGTTTGTCTTTGCCAGAGATATACATCTCTACCACCTGGGACCACAAGGCATAGTTGGATCCTCCCAACTTGATACTAATGGAGGCAGTCGACGCTTCAATTAGCGGAGGTTGTGAGACGGTTTGAGCTCTGGCTAGAACTTTCGTCATTTTCGTCGTCAAGTCTTCTAATATGAAATTGGTGGTTAAATATCTAGATTCTACCATGAAATCTAAAATTTTTTTCCTTCCGTTTTTCCTTCTTTTTTTTTACACTTCGTACACTATATATAGAAAAAAAATCTGTAACCCTAAAAAAATATTTCCAAATGAGCGTAGCTTCTGTGTTGCTAACCCTAATTTTCCTTTCCCCTCCGTGCGCAACCCTTTCTTCACGCAGTCTTTCCTTCACGCTGCCTCTTCTTCACGCGGCCTACGCGTTTTTCTTCCCCAGTGCCGAGATAAGCCTCAGACCCGAACCAACCACGCACGAGACAACAGAAAAACTATAACCCTACGAGATTCTCATTCAGCGACCGAAAGTGGCACTCTTCGTGCATTGCTTTCTTCTTAACTTCGTCTCTTGTGCTTTCTTTCTTCTTCTTCGTTTGTATAATGAAACAACGCCTTCCATTTTAAATGCTGTAATAATTTTTTTTTTATTTTCGCGAGAGAAGAGTCGCCCTCCACTCGTCCTGCAGTGAAGCGGTGTTCTTCTTCTCTGCTTTGGCTAGACGGTTGCGAGGCCAAATTGACCAACAACTCTGGGATGTTGAGCGAAGAAATAGCCATCTTGATACTAGGTGTTGTTGTGTTTTGATGTTTTTTTTCGGTATTGCGGCCGTCGGTTTCAAAAATAAGAAATCAGAAACCAGAAACAGCTTCTGGACCAATATAAACCAGAAATCAGAACTCAGCAAAACGAAAAACTGCAGCTACAATCAGCAGCCACACCAGAAACCAGAAACCAAGAATCAGGAATCAGCAATCAGGAATCAGCAATCATCAATCAGCAATTCAACAAATCAACAAATCAGAATCAGAAATCAAAATGGTAGTTCCATCAATCAACAGTTTGTTCATTAGTCAGCAATATCCTGCTCTGATACCATGTCAAAATATTGTGTTTCTCTGATAATTATCAGTATATTTCATTATTATTTCTGTTCTGTTTTTACAAGAGTTTACAATGTATATAAGGAAAACGAAAAATTAAACAATAACCATAAAACCTGCACATCTAGGTTTTATGGCTCCACTAATATTATTGTCTGCTCCATGCTTTATTCCATTGAGCATTTGTGTCTGACACTGTTATAGCACACACCAACAAGGTCTACCATTCATCTTTTTGCTGAACTTTTGGACTTTTGGTTCATGGTGAATTAAAGATTTTAGTTACCTACAGGCCTGCTCAAAAAACATAGTATGTTAAAACAAGCTCTATGTTCGTTGTGTGTTCTAATAGTAAAACAGCTGATCCGTGAGTTGAGTGTAACTAATTTGTGATCATTTAAATGCTTCTCTTGGTAACGAAGTTGGAGTTGAGCTGTAAATTGCTTCCAAGAGGTACCCTGCTATTTGAATAAACACCTTAAACTCATTAAGTCTCTGTTGGGCTTAAACCATCAACTCCCTCTGCAAACAATAAGAAACTGGTATTCCGATGTGTGTGTTAGAATTCAATACCCTGCCTTACTCTGAGATAGGCATATAGCTATCCCTAAGGCTTGTGGTTGAAGTTGCTAACTTTCTCTGCTGACCATTTGTTGACTTGGTAAAAAAAGAGCCGACCATTTATTGACTTGGTAATCAAGTGACAAGTCTATGGACTGAGAAATGTTTCAGATGTATCTGGCCATTTTCCACGTGATAGGACTTGGTGATTGATATTGAGTTTTGTTGACAGGCTCTTGGAAATGGTAGCATCAACTTCATGCATTCTCCACGGCCTTTAAATATCAGCTACTGCACTTCTGAGGAGCGCAGGGAAAAGCTTTCTAGATACAGGAATAAGAAGACAAAAAGGAATTTCGGCAGGAAAATCAAGGTAAAATTAGCCATCTTTAATTATTATGTGTCTCTATAGTTGTGTGATTCTTTTTCAAGTTTGCAAGAATTCGATGCACAGTTATATTTTCAGATACAGATCCATTTAAGAATGCTATATTTGTTTCCATGGTGTTACAACTTGCACGTCCAAGAAAAATAGGGTGCAATGTCAAATTAGATGGTTTTCATCAGTCAGTAAATAGTAGCCTTACATATTGCTATCACGTCTCACAAAAACTCGATCTACGGAAACAAAACAAAACAAAAAAACAATGTTAATTACTCATAGAATTGCACACTACTCAATGCATGTTGTTAAGTCCCACATTGGTTAAGAGTAAAGCAGCAATGCTCCTTATAAGTATGGGCAATTCTCTAACTCACAAGCTGGCTTTTGTGTTCAGAGTTAGGCCTAGGTTTCTAAGATGGTATCAGAGCTAGGCTCTTGGCTTCCTCGTACTCTCATCGGCCCTCGTGTCGTAAATCCGGACCGTGCCGTAAATTCGGACTCTAGTCGATGTGGAGGGGGATGTTAAGTCCCACATTGGCTAAGAGTAAAGCAGCAGTACTCCTTGTAAGTCTGGGCAATCCTCTAACTCACAAACTGGCTTTTGGGTTCAGAGTTAGGCTTAGGTTTCTAAGACATGTCACTGGCATTATCACCTAGGAAAATTGATTAATTCTAACTTCTAGGTACATGTAGCATACAACAATTATTTGTTTGCAATTTTTGTACCATTAGCATCCCTTGAAACAAAAGGTTAAAAAATGTCTTTTCCTACATGTTCATTGACATTTAAGAACACTAGATCCTGTTTTTTTCTTAAAGGCAGAAATGGCTTTACATTCGCCATGAACAGCGCATTGATCGAATCTAGAGCTAACATATGACAATTTTGAACAGAGAAATTTCACAATAACAAGCATTCTTGCCTTTTTAGAACATGGAATAGGATGTATCTACATACTGTGTTTAGTACCACAACAGGTTTCAAGTTACACCAGAACTTGACATCACATGGAATAAATTGTTGAAAGAACTTTGCAAAACCTTACAACATTTTTACGAAATTAACATTTTTTATTGGGTCTGATTGGTTCATGGAAAACATTTGAAAGACTCCTACTTCACTAAAAAGGTATACATTAATCCTCTTGTTTGTTTTATGTTAGTTCCACATTAATCCTCAATTTCTTTAAAATGTACGCACAAGTTCACTTTTACTTCATCATAATAAAAAATAAAAAAAATAAAAAACGAATCCTCTCTTAAACTAAGAGAGGGATAAACTAGTCATTAAATCCCTACACCTGCTACAAATTTACACCTACACCACTTATATGATTTAATGTATTAGAATTATCTAAAAAATTGAATGATTTTACCATTTTCAAGATACTTTTGTCATATTTTACAATATAAGTGGTATGGTTATAAAAGTATGTAAATTTGTAAGTTCATAATATTTCTTATTTTATTAAATAACAACACTTATCTTTTATTAAACACATATGATAAACATGTAAAAAAATTTGAATACATCTTGATAAAATAAGGGACCTAGAACATAATAACTAAAAACAAAGGGATTGAAGTGCACATTTTTTTATGTACAAAGTAATCTAGCCACTTATCTTATGTAATTAATTAACTTGTGACATTATATTATAACATTTTCTCAAAGTGGTTATTTGACACTTGCAAAGTTTATTAATTTTTATTTTTAATATATTTTATTTATATTATATTTTATAGATTCCCTTATTTTTTTTTCATATTTTATTCTATTAGTTTACTTGTCTTTTATCTTTTATTTTTTTCCTTCTTTTTGCAATAGTCTTTTCATTTTTTTATTAGGGGAGGTCCAAAGTTATTTATTTATTTTTATTATTTTTTGCCTGAACCCACTTAATTTCTTATAAAATTTCAAAGTTTATATGAACTATAAGCTGTATAATCTTAAAAGGTTAACACAAGGAAGAAACATTTAGGTTTCTTATAAATTTTACCATTATATTATACCTAATAAATTCTTAGATTACTTTACAGCAGTTTCCTTATTATTAAATTCTTTTATCTTTCTTCCAGTATGCATGCAGGAAGGTTCTCGCGGACAGCCAACCAAGGATTCGTGGAAGGTTTGCAAAGACCGAAGAATCTGAGAACTAGAGGCAATAACTGTTGACTTATTTATCGAGTAAGAATCTAGAAATGAAGTAGCTAGATAGGTCTGAAGTCTGATGATGTTAAGGAAATCAGTTGTAACAAGACATAGTGTCTTCTAATGCGTCACTTCGCTAGCATAAAAATCCAAATGTTGAGCTGCCAAAGTATCTGACACATGGAAAGTTCTAGAGTTGTCAGAAGTAGAAAAATTTGCGATTGGATGGGCTCTTCAAGCTGAAGGCTACAGAATGTTAGAAGCCCTGGAGGGTCTTCAGAATGGGCTGGAACGTTCTAGAATGCGCCGGATGGTTCGGGAAGGATGTAGAAGCCGCTGGAAGCTTACGGAACATCCCGGAAGGATGTAGAAGCCGCTGGAAGCTTACGGAACATCCCGGAAGGATCAGTTGTAACTTGTAACAAGACATAGTGTAGCCTAGGCTGTAGACTTCTTTAAATAGGAATGTCCCAATAAACCAGATGCCCAAGTCCTGAAAACTAGTTGATTTCATCTCCCATTAATGTAACAACCTTCTCTATAGGCCTTACTATGTCCACATCGCTCTGTAAATAGGCATGAAATAAAACGGCGAAGCTGAAAAGTTTATATTTGTTGGCGTCTTTCTGAAATTGTTAGGATCTGTTCTTTCATTTTCGCTGCTGCTTGGGATATATTTACTTGCTTATTTGTTTTCATGCCACTTTAGAATAAAGTGCTTTTGGAAAGGAATACATCATTTGTGCTTTTGTCGGGAAGGTAAAACATAATTTTTGAGTACTAAAAGCATTTCTTGAAAGAAAAAAAAACATTTATAATTGTTTTTTGCTGATAAAAGTGTTTTTATAAGGTCTCAAAAGCATAAACAAATTCTAGTTCTTTGCATAATCATTCAAATCTATAAACATGAGATAATCTATCTTCCGCTAAATAACAGCTGAAAATTAAGAACACAAATATCAATTGCTACAAAAAGCTCTATATATTACCACTAAAATTGAATCCTCGTTGATAAATAAATTATATATTTTATAATTATTTATGAATGTCATCTGAATTAATAGTGAGATTTATGTCTAAAAATAAATGTAAAATTAATACATTGGTAGAATTTGTGCCTTAATAAATTCAAATAAAATAATTCAATTGTCAGCAGTTGAACTATATTGTAATTAAAGATGATGGCTTAACAACCTCAACGTAAAAACAAAATCTGAAAATGTAGGAAATTACAATTATCACACCGTGTTCTTATGCTTGCTTTGACTCCCAGGGTAGCTTTTGATGTTTTTTTTTCTTGTTCTTTTTACTCTATCAGTTATGATATTATTATCTATCATAATTATACTTACTAATGATATTAAAATAGATAATAAATTTAAATTTAAAATTTAAAATAGAATTAATAAGTAAAGACAAAAAGACCATGAGTTAGAGAGACGTACAGAGCTTTACAAGTGGTTCTCAGTTCTCACATTATCAAACATGTCAGTCTAATTTAGATCAGGCAAAGATCAATCCAAGAATCAAAACATAAAAACATCTGCCAAAAAGTCGAAACCAGACTAGTCCTACAACAATCTCTGGCTCTAAATGTTATAAAGCTACTTAATTTAAGGAGCAAATTAAGGAGCAAAACATGGAGTAAAACATGG
This sequence comes from Hippophae rhamnoides, assembly GCA_033030585.1. Lineage (NCBI taxonomy): Eukaryota > Viridiplantae > Streptophyta > Magnoliopsida > Rosales > Elaeagnaceae > Hippophae > Hippophae rhamnoides. Next base: position 54,945,086 of record CM065432.1, read on the forward strand.
AGTAAAACATGGAGCAAAACATGGAGCAAAACAAGGAGCAAAACATGGAGCAATTCATGGAGCAAAACAAGGAGCTTAATTCAAGGAACAATTTAAGGAACCATTAATTTAAGGAGTAATTCAAGGAGTGAATTTTCCTATAAATAGATGTGTAATTGTAATGAATTAATTATTCAAAGTGTTCATTCCAATTGAGAGAAAAGCTTAGAGAGAAAAGTTTTGTGAGAGAAAAATCGAGTAGCAATTTTCTCGTGTAATTCTGTGAGTTGTGAGTGTTGTAAACACCTTGCGGTAATTTCTCCCTTTCAAGAAAAGATCTCAGTGAGGCCCCGAGACGTAGCAAGATTCGCTTAACTCCGTTATCAAATTTTGTGTGTTATTTTTCTATTCTTGCTTTCTCATAACTGCTTATTCGGGAATTTGCGTTATTTCCCAACAACTGCATCGAGCTATTGGTAGTGATTTCTCAATTTTCTCGCAAGAAATAATCGTAAACGATCCGAGGAAGTCGATTTTAAGTAGCAAAACGCCCGGATGAAGGAAGAGGTGAAACTCGAGAAATTACGGCACGATTTCGGGTTTTGGAAAATGTATAGAGGATTATCGTATCAAAGAAATCTATATCAACCTCTTAGGGAAGAAGCGGAGAACATGCAGGAAGAAGATTGGAATCTTTGCATGGCACAAGCTTCCCTGAGTTATTCGATTGACGTTATCCCGTAATGTTGCTTTTAACATAGCAAAGGAAAAGACCGCGGGTCTTATGGCCAGCCTCTCCAATATGTACGAGACATGCCTCAAAAACAAAGTGCAGACTTGATGAAAGCGCTATTTCAATTTTATGATGATCAAGGTGCAGACGGTAGCTCAAATTAACATCTCAACGAACTCAATACGCTTACAACCCAGCCTGAGTTCGCTGGAAATTGAATTCGATGAAGAAGTACGAGCATTGATACTTTTGTCTTCTCTACCGAAAGTCGAATGCCTACCGTCACCGTGAGATCCATCGTAGCAATAAGTTGAAATTGACGATGTTCGTGATTTGGCCCTCGAAGAGATCCGATTTGTAGAGACAGTGTGAATCGTCAACCTCTTGCTTTGCATACAGAGTCAAGAGGAAGAAATTCAACCAAAGCGGAATGGACGTAAGGCAACGTACTACCGAGGTAGATCAAAGGACAGAGGTCCAAATCCGGGAATCCTAATAATTCCCATAGCTCAAGACTATCGAGTGTTGGAATCTGTGGGAAGAACCTGCACTACAAAAATCAAGGCAAGAATGCACCGAAGGACAAACAATGCTAAGGCAGAGGCAAATGTTACTTCCACCTCGGGAGGAGATGATGCATTGATACGCTTCTTTCGAGCAAGGAAGAATCTTGGGTGTTAGACTCGAGCATCGTTCCACGTTACTTCACAAAAAAGAATTCTTCGAGAAATATGTCTCCTAAACCTTGGAAAGGTATATCTTAGCGATGATCAACCATGTCTTATTATTGGCAAAGGTGTAGTGAAGATTAAGTTGAACTTTGATTTGTTCGAACCGAAGGATGTCGGGCATATTCCCGATCTCGAAGTATGAACTTAATCTCAGCCGGTTGGCGAAGTGCTACACTACGATCTTCCATGGTGATGATTGGAAGATTTCAAAGGGTGCGATAGCGCTTGCTCGAGCGAAAGAGTGGCACTCTTTACACGACATAGAGGCACGTTGTTCAATTACGCTGTGAGCAATGAAACACAAATCTATACGGCACCGCAGACTAGGCCATATGAGCGAGAAGGGGATGAAGATTATGACTCAAGAGAAAACTTCAGTGTCTACGCACGGAGATAGACATGTGCGAAGATTGCATACTTGGAAAGCGAGAGTCACTTTCGACAAGTTCAGTAATCCCAGAAGGAAAGGCTAGAGCTTATTCACTCGATGTTCAACGACCGTCTCATCTATCGGAAACACTACTTCGTGACTTTCATCGATGATCACTCTAAGGTAATGGGTTTACTTTCTAAAGCATAAGTCTCAGTATTTGAGGCTTTCAAAAGATGGAAAGCTACGGGTGGAAAATGAGACGGGTTTAAAGATCAAAAAGCTCAGAACCGATAATGGTGGTGAATACGAAGACACCGAGATTCAAAAATTTCTGCCCATGGCGAACCTTAGAATGGAAAGAATCGTGCCTGTGCACGCCTCAACACAATGGTGTATGAGCGTACGAACCGAACGTCGACAGAAAGAGCCGAAGCATTCGTATACGGTCGGGTCTACCGAAGCAATGCAGGCGAAGCCAACACGGCGGTTTACTTCGATCAACCGAGGCCCATCCGTTCCATCGGGAGCATGTAATACCGGAGGAGGTATGGAGCGGAAAAGAGGTGAAACTATAACATCTAAAAGTTTTCATTGTGGTAGCATTTGTGCATATCAAAGTGATCAAGGCAGAATAAGCTTGATCCCAAATCCAAGAAATGCACATTCTATCAAGTGTGCGAGGATGAGTTTAGCTGCTACCGTAACTGGGATGACGAAAAGAAGAAAGTTATCCGTAGCAGAGATGTGATTTTCAACGAAAGGGTGATGTATAAGGACATGCATAAATGTACGCCAATGACTTAGAAGCAGACGAGTCAAGATTTGCGGTACGCAGATGATGTCCCAGATACTTCGCAATGTAACCAATTGTAACAAGTCCTCGACCTGCAGGAACTTGTCGACAAAGCAAGACACAAGATTCCGACACACCACAACCTCTTACTCCAGCTCCTCGTATTGAGAAGGTCTTCTCGACCTACGTGCCTAACAGATACATGAACTATATGTCATGTCGATCGACGAGGGAGCCTCGAATGCTGATGAAGCTTGTCGACTCGAGATTCCAACAAGGGAGCTTGCATGAAAGAAGAAATGAAATCTCTCATCTCCAACCGCATAATGGAACTAGCCGAGTTACCTATGGGAAAGAAGGCACTTCACAACAAATGGGTATGTACTGTGAAAGAGGAGAATTTAATGGTTCCAAGAGATACAAAGCTCCGCCAATACAAAGGGTTTCAACAGAAGGAAGGAGCTGACTATACCGACATTTTTGCTCATTGTGGCTCAATACTATCGACGCATCGAGTATCAGAGCTATCAAGATCTTCATCTTGAACAGTTGGACGTGAAGACCGTATTCCTTCACGTGGAGATTTAGATGAAGAGATATACGTACTACCTGTATGTTTCTCGAGCTGGGAAGAAGAATGGTGTTGCACTTAAGAAGAGTTTGTATGGCTACCAAACAAGCCCCGAGACAATGGGTACAAAATTTGATGCCTTCCACGCACAAGGAAGGTTTCGAAGTGCAACGCTGATCATTGTTGCTACTTCAAGAGATATAGGTCCGAAGTTATATCATTTTACTACTTTACGTGATGATACGTTAGTAGCAGGTTCGGATATGGATGATATTAAAAGGTTGAAGAAGAATTGTCAAAGGAATTTGACATGAAAGACTCGTCCAAATAAAGAAGATTCTTGGAATGCAAATCACAAGAAATAAGAAGAAAGGATCCTCAGCTATCTCGGCGCGAGACATCAATCGTGTTTTGCAAAGATTCAACATGGGCGATGCCTGCCGCTTAGCACACCCAGCCGGTCATTTTCGCTATCTAAGGATCAGTCCCTCGCATGTAAAGAGAGAATTCATGGCTAAGGTTCCTTATGCCTCACCATCGGGAAGCTCGATGTACGCAACGGTCTCCAGAGACCAGACATTGGCCGTGCGGCACTGGGAGTTGTTAGCGGTTATGTCGAATCCAGGAAAACTCATTGGGAAGTCAAGTGGATTTTTGAGGTATCTCACAGGCACCATAGAAAAGTGCTTCAGACTTTAGTAAAGGAGAGTTAAAAGTACGTGGCACGTAGAAGCAGACTTTGGAGGTGAAGTGATCACCGGCACCACCTATTATATATTCATTGTTGGAACTACATTTGTTAGTTGGATGTCACAAAATACGTAAAATTGTCACCCTATCCACTACAGAGGTGAAAGACAGTAGCAAGAATCGGCCTAGTAAAGAGATGATATGGCTTCAAGGTTTGTTAATCGAAATTTGATTCAAACAAGAGAAGAATGTTACTGCGTAGTGATAGTCAAAGTTAATACACTTGGCGTATTAAGAATTGACGATTTCATTCTAGAACAAAGCATATTGACTTCGTTATCACTTCATCGATCTCTATTGGAAGCATGATGTTAATTATAAGATTCAAGGAAGCAAAATCCACGATACGTTAACAGCGTGCGATTGTACAAACCGAAGTTCAGGTTAACTACTGGTCGCCAAAGAACAAAGACTGTAAAAGTCCGATTGATCAGGTGTGAAGACAGTTGAAATCGCCTTAGTGGGAGATTGTTATAAAAGCTCTCCTTAATTTAAGAAAGAAATTAAGAGCAAAACATCGAAAGTAAAACATGGAGTAAAACATGGAGCAAAACAAGGAAAGAAACATGGAGCAATTCATGAAAACAAGGAGCTTAATTCACGAAAGAATTTATTAACCATTAATTTAACGAAAGAATTCGCCGAGTGAATTTTCCTATAAATAGATGTGTAATTGTAATGAATTAATTATTCAAAGTGTTCATTCCAATCGGCAGAAAGCTTGAGAAAAGCTTTGTGAGAGAAAATCGGAGTAATTTTCTTGGGCATCGTCATGAAATATGAACACAGAACACCTCTGTAATTTCTCCTTCAAGAAAAGATCTCAGTCAAAGGAGGTCCGAGACGTAAGCAAGATTTCTAACCTCATATCAAATTTTCATGCTAAGTTATTTTTCTATTCTCGCTTTCATAACCGCTTATCTTAATTTGCGTTATTTCCCAACACTAAATGCATACCAAATATCATCCCACCCAACTATGCGGATATATAATTGAATTGACTACATGCTTTTTATCTTAAAAATTGAAGCTTTTTATGTAGATGATTCGTATTTATGTATAATTACAAAACCAATTAAACTGATTTATGTAGATGATTCGTATTTAACTTAGACATTTCAAACAATAAATTGTCCCAAAAACCAGAATTTTAACTCACTTGTATCAAAATAAACTAATAAGCCGTATTTAGACTGAAATGGTAATAAAACGAAGCACTGGAATTGCAGTATCTTCATAGTTCTAGATTAATCCATCGTCCTGCTTTCATTGCATATTTCCAATTGTCAAAAGTTCTTAATCAAAAGCACTTTGGACAATTGGACAGCACTAGCCTGTTTCTTCACCAATTCACCAATATATTCTCGTAAACAAGTAAATCGAAATTACAAAAAAAAAAAAAAAATCAGAATTGGGTCTCACTAATCAACAAGTTCAGAAGGAAAATGAAACAACGGATATGGTCTTTAACTGCATAACACCAAATTAATTCAGTTTTCCTACTTTCGGATTGACCTTCTCATACTTTTAATTATTTGATTTCCAAAATCTTCTGGGATTCACGTGATACGGCATGCATGTCTTTCAGCTATTAGGATATGCCATAATAACATTGTGTTTGTAAGTTGAAAAGGTTAACTGGAGACTATGTTTATAATAAACTTTTTTTTTTAATTAACTTTACACTGAAAATAAAATATTTATTATTTATTTTTATTTTTTTGTGTTGACTACTTACCTGCCACAGACCTGATGCTTCTCTTAAAATATTCATAGCAACCCAGTTTTTATTACCAACGAACCCACCTCTTTACCAGGAACACCTACTAACACATTTGGGAAAAAAAAATTGAAAAAACGTACATTTCATTTTCAAAGGGGACTACGTTTTGAACAGATTGTTCTCTTCGAATCAACATTAAAGAAAAAGAAAAACTAGATACAAAAACGTAGAAAGAAAACTTCCATATATGGTTTTTCAGGCATAGGCATTTAAGTCATTTGTTTAGAACTCAATTTTTTTTTTAAATTTTAATAATATAACTTATTTAATTCAAAATCATTTCAAATAATTTATAAATTAAAAGAAAACTATTTTCCATTGAGGAAAAGGAATATTAACAAGTTCCATCGATATGACATTTGAGTTCGAAGCCTACAAGTACACTATCACTTCCCTTTTAACTTGCAGACATGTCTAAAATAACGAAGGCTCATACCAAATTTTACAAGCACGAAAATCATTTTGCAAAAGTTCAATAAAACTGTAGACTCAAAACTAAGTTCAGTGCTAACTTAACTCAAAAAAATAAATTATAAGGAACTTACGACAATACAATAAGTTCCTTCATTCTTGGAACTGAAATGGCTTCTTTTTGTTTTGGCTACTCAAAATCCAAATTAATGAAATACATGACAAAAATAAATACAACCCATCAGCTTTGCTACGCCACCCTACTCAGGACCTTAGCAGGAGAATTGTGCTATAAACACGTAAGGCGCAAGTTAGTCTCTCCCCCGTTTGTCTCTCATTAAACTTGACACTTTTACAAGATAACGCCGACCCTCTCTCTCTCTCTCTCTCTCTCTCTCTCTCTCTTCTTCTTCTTCTTCTCTCTCTCTCTCTACGGCGAGATATCCCCATCTTTCTTCAACGCTCTCTGAAACTCAAATTATACTATTCGGTAGTTGAATTTGTTTGTTTTTTAAATAAATTTTTCAACATATTCTTCTATCTTTTCTCTGTTCTGAAGGTAGTTAGGAAGAATCCTTTTTTTCTAGTAGATCCCTATTTCTCGTTCGAAGTTTTTTTATTGAATTTGATCCGTATCCATCAAATTCTGTGACATTCCTTCTCTCTGTTCAATTTTCTTTTCTAGTGCTATGTTGATTTATTGGGAGAGAAAACTTATTTGATTCGTTTTCGTAGTGCTTGCTCTGTTTTGTGGAATCGCAATAAATTAGGGTTTATGAGCGTTGTAACAATTGGGTTCTTGATGCGAAATTAGAAGGATTATCTAGATTGTATTATGTGAGAGTGAGATTGCTTAACATCTCTTGAATTCGAAGATTTGGTTTCTTATTTACGTGACAATGATAATCAAGCGGAATTTGAAAACCCAAATGCCGAGTCTGAAAAGGTGTAAACTCGGTGAGTCAACTGGTGATGATGACGAAAAGTCATCTAGGAAGAAGAGGAAGACGAATGGGTATTATCCATTGAATCTGCTTGATCAACTAGCGGCTGGTATTATACCCATGAGCTTCAATAAGTTGCTCGGCTCTGCTGGGGTCGATAAGGGCTTCTCTGCTTCATGGTGCACCGAAGTAACCTACTCTCCTGAGGTGGAATTTAAATCAAAGGACAGAGAATCGACCAGAGATAAGATTAATGGAAAAGTGGAGGCTCAGCGACCACCTCTTGTAAGAACTTCAAGGGGTCGTGTTCAGGTACTGCCTTCTCGTTTTAATGATTCAGTTATTGAGAATTGGAAGAAAGAAAGTAAGACTAGTTTGCCTGAGTATGGTTCTGATTATGAAATTGAGATTGAGAATAAGAAGGACAAATTTAGCTTTAGAACACCCAAAATGTGTAGTCAGAATTCAAAAAAGATGAATATTGAGGATAGAAGTAGATATAATAGCAGGAAGTATACTGCATTGTGTGAAGAAGAAGGAGAAGAGGAAGGATGTGTGGGGGGGTATAAGAGTTTGAATGGTAGAAAATTTTATAATTCACGAAGTTTGGGGTATGAAAAACTGACTGAAAATGATAGGCGCCTGTGTGAGGTAACTGAAGAACAAGTTGATTTAGAGGACGATGGGAGGTTCTCAAAAGCTAATCATGCAAGGAAAGACGGGTTATACGGGCCGGAAGATTTTTATTCAGGTGATATAGTGTGGGCAAAGCCTGCGAGGAAGGAGCCATTTTGGCCAGCTATTGTCATTGACCCATTTTCACAAGCACCTGAACCAGTTTTGAGGGCTTGCATAGCTGATGCAGCTTGTGTGATGTTCTTCGGGTACTCTGGGACCAAAGATCATAGGGTATGAAGAAGTTTCCTAGTTTATACGTGGACTTTATCAAAACTATGCCTTGTTGCTTTGCTTAGTAGAATATGACCATTTATTATGATATTGAGCAGGATTACGCATGGGTTAAACGGGGGATGATCTTTCCATTGATGGATCACGTAGACAGGTGTGTGGTCACAATTATTTGCCCTTTTCTTTTAGTCATTGATGTGGATCATTTGGAAACTCCTTGGACTGATGCACTACTTTGTTTGACCAGGTTCCAGGAGCAGTCTGAACTGAATGACTATAAGCCCAATGATTTCCAGATGGCAATAGAGGAAGCATTCTTGGCAGAACGGGGCTTCACTGAGAAACTGACTAAAGATATAAAATTGGCAGCTGGTAATTCAGCTTTTGATGAATCAATTATCAGAGGTATACGAGATACTACTGGTTTGTACCACGGTACAGAAGATCACTTCCTGAATAAGGCAAGCTACAATGGAGTTTCCTACCTTTCCTTGCTTTCTTTCTAATAAATTGCAAATCTTCATGATCAATGATCAATTATTACTTTTATAGATGTTTCATTGTTGGGAACCTGAGAAATCAATAATCTGTTTAGTTTAAAGTAATGGATAATTATTGGTTACTAATTCTTATTTTCCTTGGAAGACAATAAAGAAAGACCTTAAATGCAAGTTCTTTTTTTCTTCTTCCCTTTTTAGTGCTCTCTACTAACAATAGGAGACTAAGATTCTTCTATGAAGTAAATTGGGAAAATGCCATGGCACTCTTTAAGGTTTAGAGCTTTTCCCCTTTCCAAACCCTCAAGCTCAAAGATGAAAAATTTATATTTAAATCCTCTGAAAATATCCCTGACACAAATGTCCAGGGATTTAAATGCTTAATATCACTAAAGTCAAGGAAAATTCGGTATAACCCTGAAACTTAGGGGTGTCGGTGATATTTTCCAAATAAATACTTTTCATGTTGGCCTTGATAGTTCATTTGGACTCTACAGGATGCAATTGGCAAGAATAAAGACGCACGGTCCTGTGAAGGCTGTGGCTTGAGCCTTCCTTTCAAACTAACAAAAAAGATGAAGATTTCAACTCAAGGAGGGCAATTGTTATGTAAGACATGTGCTAGGGTATGTATGACCTGCCTTATTCTGCATATATTTTGATTTTTAGATATGTAAATTTGGTCCATTGTTAATATTGATGCCATCTCATTGCAGTTAACAAAATCAAAACATTATTGTGGCATTTGCAAAAAGATTTGGAACCATTCGGACAGTGGGAGTTGGGTGAGGGCTCTACAAGCTGTATTAGAGTATTATTATTTTCCCTTATTTTGGAAATTGCTATTAAGATGGTTTTCATATTGCATTGAGCAGGTCCGGTGTGATGGGTGTAAAGTGTGGGTTCATGCAGAATGTGACAAAATTTCCAGCAACCTTTTCAAGGTCTGTCCACAAATTGAACATTTGATATTATAGTTCTTTTATTTGCTTGCGAATAGCACAGAAAGACATTTAGTTATTTAATTTGCTTATTAAGAGCATAGAAAAGACACTTCTTATTTCCCTGACCGAGATGTATCATTCTTGAAGAATTTGGGGGCCACTGATTACTACTGCCCTGCTTGCAAAGCAAAGTTTAACTTTGAATTATCAGATTCAGAAAAGGGACAGCCAAAGGTCAAGTAAGTCAAGAAACTCTCACTTAGTGTCTTTTTTATGCTAAGTGTTGGTTATATTTATTTCCGTTACTTTTACTGGCAAGTTTCTATTTTGTGATAGTTATAATGGACTTGTTATCTCATTCCCTTTCAGATGAATTAGTCATCATTTGTTTAATTTATCTTGAGAAATTTTTATGATGCATTTATGGTAAACTGGATTTATTATAGCCCCTTGAATAGCTAAATATTATAGATACTTTGATCCAGATGGAGCAAAAATGATGGTCAACCAAACAAGGTTACAGTTCTCTGTAATGGCATCAAAGGCATATATTTTCCAAGCCTTCACTTGTAAGTAGAAGACGCACGAACTCAATATTGGCAGAAGATTATGCGCTAAACCTCTGTATATTCTAATCATTATGAAATTCATTAATCATTACTCTCTATTTTTGTATTGTTTTTGCCTCAATGAAGGTAACTAAGTTACAAGTAATTGTTTCTATTATTTGCTTATTTTGCCTGTCATTTTGTGTATTTCTCGAATAGTTGTGATGCAGTAATTCTACAGAATATGTTTCCACCCTCTGTACTCCTAGGGGAATAGAAATTAATTTCTCTTAGTTTTCTTTTCATGCATATTTCTTTTTTTTTCTTTTTTTTTGGGTTCTTTTTCCCGTTCAGAGTTGTTTGCAAGTGCGGATTTTGTGGGACAGAAAAACAAGCACTTAGTGATTGGGAGCGGCATACAGGCTCAAAATCAAAAAATTGGAAGACAAGCGTGAAGGTGAAAAGTTCCATGCTTCCACTTGAACAATGGGTTTGTATTGTAAATCTTTTTGTTTTTTCCCCTTGTATGCATGTTTCTTGTAGTTTTTGACTACGGATCTTGACATATTGAAATGAATTGAGTGAAATAAAAATCCATATTGCCATTAATGAATAGTGATGAATCATAGGAGTGGACCTTTAGTTTAATGTCATCTCGTTCCACACTGTAGATGTTACAGTTGGCAGAGTACCATGCAAGTGCTCTTGTTTCTGGTAAACCTCCAAAACGACCTTCCATAAAGGAAAGAAAGCAAAAGTTGCTTGCTTTCTTGCAAGGTATAATTGTACAACATTTCAAACTTTTACTTTTTTGTTTGCTAACTAGATGAGATGATAAAATCTGAGTTTATTTTGCTCACTGTGACAGAGAAATATGAACCATTATATGCTAAGTGGACAACAGAACGATGTGCAGTGTGTAGATGGGTTGAAGATTGGGACTACAACAAGATCATCATCTGCAATAGGTAATTGTAATAATTTTTTAAGCATTTTCTGCCTTAAGGAACTGCAAGTTGGATGCTTTGTTAGACCACCTAAGATATAAAGGCATATACATAAGGGAAAACTTTCATTTCAAGTGAACTGGTCGGGCTCCTCTTCCACACTCACCGTCCCCAACAAAGATGTTGAATGCTTAACTATATTTCATTTAATATATTGAAGTATTGAACTTTTGCATTTCTATCAGATGTCAAATAGCTGTTCATCAAGAATGTTATGGAGCAAGAAATGTTCGGGATTTTACTTCATGGGTTTGCAAAGCATGTGAAACACCTGAGATTAAGAGAGAGTGTTGCCTTTGTCCTGTAAAAGGTAAGTATTTATATAGTTCTAATTCATATTTGATTCATGAGTTTGTTTCCAATTTCACCATGAAATGCATAGTTTGATTTAATTTTGCTGCCATTTATTGATATATTCTATGAATTGCATGGGTTGATTTATTTTATAATATGTTCTCCCTAGGTGGTGCTTTGAAGCCGACTGATGTTGAGACATTATGGGTTCATGTCACATGTGCTTGGTTTAGACCTGAAGTCTCTTTTGCAAGTGATGAGAAGATGGAGCCTGCTCTTGGGATCTTGAGTATTCCATCAAATTCTTTTGTAAAGGTGGTTGCTTTTCTTTACTCAACACTGTTTTGTGGCTGTTAATATTTTAGGTCTCATGAAACTTTCACATATATCTTGTTGTCTAGATTGAAATCAACATTGCTCAGTTCAAAAGATGAATACATACTTATTTATGGTATCTACTCATTTAAATGAACATTATAAATTATCTTATTCCTTGTAAAGCATATCTATCAATTTATATTTAAGAAAATAAATTATCCAGAACAACCAATAGGTAAATTAAAAAAAATTGAATATATACTTATTTTCGGTATCTACTCATTTAAATGAACATCGTAAATTATCTTATTCTTTTTCTTTCTTTCTTTTTTTCTTTTTCCATTTTTCCCCCTCTAAGCATATCTATCAATTTATATTTAAGAAAATAAATTAATTATCTATTATGAAACAATCAAGAGGTAAACATAAAAATATTTGACATTGGTTGACATTGATCCCTAAACTTTTAAATCTTACATTTTAGTCCCAAAATTTTTTAAGGCTTCACACACAAGTCTTAACTTGGTTACTAAAATACATATTTGTGAATTAAAAATTTAGAATCTATGTGTGAAGTTTTAAAAGTTTGGGGACTAAACTGTATAATTTTAAATTTTTGAGACCTATTTATGAAGTTTTAAAAGTTTGATGACTAAAAAATACGTTTTAAAAGTTTGGGAACCTATGTGTAAATTTAGTTAAAATTTGGAGACTAATATTACATTTTAGCCTTTTTTTTAGTGATTATCTATACAGTTTTGTTTAAACATATATATATCTGATACTATCTAATTTGTGCTCCTCGTGCATGAACTTCAGATCTGTGTTATATGTAAGCAAATTCATGGTTCTTGCACACAATGTTGCAAGTGTTCCACTTATTACCATGCAATGTGTGCATCAAGAGCAGGTTATCGCATGGAGGTGAGTTCTTTTGTTGTTATCCTGTATATTGTTCAGAATTACTGCATGTAAGTTAGAGAAAGTACTTAATAATGAAAATAAACTTTAAATGTTTCTCGGAAGGTAATTTTCTGCTACTTTACGTCTTTTGACCCTCTTTGTTATTACTTTCTGAAGTTTGTGTAAATCATAGATTTTTGAACATTTTCATGAAGGATTTATATTTTTGTGCGTGCATACCCCTTTTGTATGAAATATGAGAAGTGCCAATTGGATCTAGATTATTTTGTTAAGTGGCAGTACTAAAGATGAAAATAAGACATCTAAAGAATGATTAGTTTTGTGTTAATTTGTCCCTCGGTGTACAAAATTGTCTTTCCTTCTATTTCAAGGCCATTGTTTGATATTTAACTGTCAATATCTTCCCATTTTTTGTTTACTTGGCACTATATATGTTGCATGGAATTTTGCCTTGAATCACTTGTTCTTTACCTTATATCCGGACTTTATTTGAGCTGCAGTTGCACTGTTTGGAAAAGAATGGGAAGCAGATTACAAAAATGATTTCATACTGCGCTTATCACAGGTTTTGATTTTTTTGTCATAAAATCCTATTTCTGCTTTCCTGTATCAGCTTACCCCTATTGCTAATGGATTCTTGTAAAAATATATTCCTATCCCTTCCACTTATGGTACAGGGCTCCAAATCCAGATACTGTTTTAATTATACAGACTCCTCTGGGTGTTTTTTCCACCAAGAGCCTTCTCCAAAACAAAAACAAGGCCGGTTCGAGATTGATTTCATCTAATGGAACACTGCCAAAAGAGCTACCAACTGATGAAACAACTGAACCAGAACCATTATCTGCTGCCAGATGCCGTGTGTTTAAAAGATCTACCAATAGCAGGAAGGTACATCACTCAAAATGTTTATAAAAACTAAAGTATCTGTTTTAGCATGTCTGTGTCTGTAATTGTTAGTTTATTCGGTTATACATGCTCATAGGGTGACAGATGGAATTTTTGCTATCGCTAATGTCTATTAGCATCTCACTGCTGTTTTTAATTCTTCATTTTTTTATTTTCTCTGGCTTCTAGAGAAGGGAAGAAGAAGCAATTGGCCACCATGTAAAGGGAAATTCACATCACCCATTAGACATGATCCGGGATTTGAATGCATTCAGAGTATATTTCTTTAGCTTTTTGTGCATGTATTGTCTTTTATTGTTTGATATAGACTCCAAGATTTAATATTGAGATGACATGCATACTTTCTTTTTCTTTTTCTCTTACTCTTATTCCTCAATAGGTGGTTGACGAGCCTCCAAGTTTTTCTTCTTTTAGAGAGCGGCTATACCATTTACAGGTAATTCTCCATCCTTTCCTATTTTATGATTTGTTTTCTAACTTGTTTGCTGAGTATTTTTTTTCATATTGTTTCAGAGAACCGAGGATGAACGTGTTTGTTTTGGTAGATCTGGAATACATGGCTGGGGTCTCTTTGCACGTAGACACATTCAAGAAGGAGAAATGGTAAGTAGGAGTTTTAAACTGTTTGCAGGTCATTTAAAACTTTCTTTTTTATGTTTTGGTGATTTTTCAGGTTGATATAGTGAATTTCACAGATTATTTTATCTATGAAACAAGATTTTTTTTTTTTGTAGGTTCTTGAATATCGTGGGGAACAGGTGAGGCGTAGTGTTGCGGATCTCAGAGAGACACACTACAGACAAGAAGGCAAAGACTGCTATGTAAGCTATTATTTCTCGGCTGATCGATCTCTAGTTTTTTTCTGTTAGAGAAGAAAAGTTGTTAATGTCTTCCATCATTCTGCAGCTGTTTAAGATCAGTGAGGAAGTAGTGGTGGATGCTACTGATAAAGGAAATATAGCACGTTTGATCAACCATTCGGTGAGTCGTTACGATGAGCTTGATTTGTCTATTCTATTCCGGAAAGTGTCATTACGTATTTAGAGCACCTATCTAACTTGGCTGTCTCTACTACGTCTCTAAATTTTATCCTTGTTTTTCTAGTGCATGCCCAATTGCTATGCAAGGATCATGAGTGTTGGGGATGAAGAAAGTCGGATTGTACTCATTGCCAAGACGAATGTTGCTTCAGGAGACGAGCTAACGTCTCTCTCTCTCTCTCTCTAAGTTTATGTGTGTTTAGTTGTGAGTTCTGCATCAATATTTAAGTTGTGCATTGCATGTGGCAGGTACGACTACTTGTTTGATCCCAACGAGCCCGAAGAATTCAAAGTTCCATGTTTATGTAAAGCTCCAAACTGTCGGAAATTCATGAATTAGGATACAAGCTTTGCACAGCCATTGTTTCTCCGCAAGGAACACTAACCCATTCCCTGTCTTTTGTGGGGGAACTCACAGTGCATACACTAAATTTGTAACAGTAATTGAAAGGGAAAATGTAAAAATAGCTTTTTTCCTTTTTCATTCATTTTCTTAGAAAAGCTCTTAATCTCCATATAAAAAAAATAAGAACTATATATTTTTGGGTTTTTTTTTGGGTCAGATTTGCCGACCTTTTTACTTTTTGCCATTATTTATTGTATATAATATTTCGTATTAATAAATTAAGATAAGTAAAAATTTAATTTAATTAAGTTAATAAATTAAATTAAGTGAAAATATAAGTTAATATTTTAAACCAATAAATAAATAAATAATTATAATTATTTACAATACAAAATGTTTTCAAAATTTTGATAAATAATTTAAAAATGTTATTCCTTTTTTCGACAAAGGTGCAAAAAATTTGATTAACAATTGAATTTATAAATACTTTGATTTTATATTTGTAAAATTTTTAAAATATTCGAATCATTTTATAAAAAATGATAAGTATACTCTTAAGGTCGTTCTAAGGAAAGAATATATATGATTTTTAATTTATTATTTAAACTTTTAAAAACGAAATTAAATTTTAAATATTTTGTTATGATATTTTGATTTTTGTTTTCTAATCTAATGATAGAAAAATAAACATAGATATGATTCAATAAATAATTATGTAAAATTTTATCATTTATAATAATAGAGTATTTATGGATATAATAATTAAGTTAATTATGTTTAATCATATTATTTAGGTTATTAAATATATAAATTGATATTTATTGATTTTTTCTTTTTTACATGAATATCACATTTAGTGGGATTAAATATTTTTTATTAATTAAAAAAATCAATTAGTATCTATGAGTGGCGTTGATAATTAATTTGGTTTATTAAATTATTATTTTTTTAAGAGATTGAAAATAAACCATATAAATGTTACATTTGGTAGAGTTGTATATTTTAAACTTTATTCAAGGTATCCAAATTAAACCTAAGAATTTAACTATCCGAGTATTAATTTTCATGTTTTAAAATCATTACCGAAAATATGTTTTCAATATATTTTTGAATAATATTCTAATAAATTTTTTTGAAATAGAGCTTCACTCTAATTACTAGGTGATTGTACCAACAAATAAAATAATACTATTTTAAATTAGACCATATAGTTACAGAACTTTGATGCTAATTCTATTGCTGGAAAACTTCCAAACAGATTTGTATTTTCATTTACTCTAACTACTAGGCGATTGTACCAACAAATAAAATAATATTATTTTAAATCATACCAGATAGTTACAGAATTTTGATGCTAATTCTATTGCTGGAAAACATCCAAACGGATTTGTATTTTCATTTATTGAATCAAAAACTAAAAATCTATAAAAACATAGTTAGTTCTTCTAAAAAAAGAACTTTAAAACTAAAAAATAAAAAAACAGAGAAAGCTAGAGATAGAAAGAGTTGAGAAAATTGTGTCTTAAGGTGTGTTTTTTAAATGGGGGAGAAAGACTTTTTATAGGTGAAGTAAAAGCTAAAAAAGTGGAAAAATATCTTTAAAAATGATGATAGATGCGTATTGGATAGGCTGGCATGCGTGTGGGGTACTAACGCGTGCAGGATTAGTGGCGTGGATGGGTACTAACAGAAGCGTTGACACGCGTAGGAATTCAATATGATACACGGTGGATTATGGCGTTAAGGGGCACGACTACTTACGGACTTCAACGTGAAATGAGTGTTGTTACGTGCGCGACTTCAGCATGAAATAGGCATGGTTGTGCGCAAAATTGTAGCGTGAATGGGTGAAATGGGCACGGCAGCGTGTGGAGTTGCGGCATACGATTGAACAATTTTGTTCATTTTTTAAATTTTCTTCATTTTTTCTCAACATATTTGTAATGTATTGCCTCGAGTATTATTCTCCGAGTCTTTAAATTATTTTTGAAGAAACAAATATTTAAAAAAATAATAAAAATACTCATGATTTCGAAAAGACAAATTTATATAACGATATGATAAAATCATATAAATATAAATCTTTTTAATTAATTTAAATACATTTAATCATTATAATTTTAGTGTTTTTTTAACAATCATCATAAAGCTAGTTTCTTGTATCTTCATAACCTTTAGCCCCCAAACAATTCTTCAAACACCAAATTAGGTCGAGTTCCAGAATGTTATAGTAAGAAATTTTCTTTATAAACAAAACCTATTTACCCTTTTCAACCTCATAAAGTAATCAATAATTAAGTTCTAGTTAATATTTCAATATTAAGCTGAAGAACCAATATACTTAGGTTCATGTAATAAAATAACTTTATTGCGGTAAAATTTATCAACTATATAATTGTCAATAAAACATTAAGAATTTATAGCAAGGTCACATACAATTGTACATGATTACCTATAAAGATTACCAATTGTACATGATTACCTCATCAAGTAATCAATAATTGTACATCATCACATACTTATTTTGTCCATGGATGACAAGACTAGAGGCGACGCAAGCCGAGCCGAGGTCAGTTGGCTGGTGGTGGAGGCGACGCGAGGATTGTTGGATGTTGCTAGAAGCGGCGACGAGGATGCAAATATGGTATTAGGGTCTAAAGAGGGAAAATGATATGTGAGGGAGATGAATGAGAAATAACTAGTTTTGTTATATATACGTTGATTAAATTAATTTTTTAATATATTATTAAAACTTGTTCACTCCGGTCTGACCGGTTTAAAAATTAGTATAATCGAACTGGATTATTTGAAAATTTGTTTTAGTCAATACAAATCGGATGAGATCAATCTAGTTTTTGGATACCCTTATTCACAACTACAAAAATGGGTATTTAAGTCGATATGTAAAACCGGTTTGGTGTATAACTGACGCTATTCACGTAGGATGTAGCATCGGTTGACGTGTCGAACCGATGCTATGTATGTACGTAGCGTTGGTTCCAGGTGTCAACCGATGCTATCCACGTACCGTAGCGTCGATTGACACCTGAAATCGACACTATCCACGTAGCGTAGCTTTGGTTGACACTTGGAACTGACACTATCCATGTAGCATAGCGTCGGTTGACATGTGTAACCGACGTTACACACGTGGATAATTATTTTTCTTTTTTTTCTTCCCCAGACAGAAACTATTCCAAGCGTTGCATAACTCTAAAAAACCCAAAACCTCTTCCACTCTTTCTCATTTTTCGGCCACCTGCGACTACCAATTCCAATGCTGGTTAAAGGTTTTTTTATCTCTAACTAATCTTTTAGATCCCCTATTTTTTTTTAGCAAAATACTCAAATTTTTTATACCCATTTCTCACTTACAAAACACCATTTTTTCTTCATTTTCTTCATTTTGTAACTTCATTTAATTTTGTAAGTATTTCTATTAATTTTATGCACTTATTATTCATATATTTTTTCTATTATTATGTGTTATTATTTATGTGTATAAATTTTTGTATTATATATGTAGTTTTGTATTATAACATCAGGAGAAGAATATGATGATCTTGAATAAAATAGAACAAAACCATGGTAATTTTTCTACTATTAATTAATATTTTATTTTTCAAATTTTTGTATTATTTGATCTATTTGGTAAAATTTTGGTTTTTACTTCAAATTTCAAATTTGATTAAATTTTTTATTTTTTTACAAAAACAAAAAAAATCACAATTATTTACAGCACAAAAATATTTTTAAAATTTTGATAAATAAATTAAAAATATTATTTTTATCGCCGATCCTGCTAATACTTTGGTTTTATTATTTATAAAACTCTCGCAAGTGCACGAATCATTTCGTAGAAAATGATAAGGATACTCCCAAGGTCGATCTAAGGAAGGAATGTATATAGTTTTTAATTTATTATTCAAACTTTTAAAAACGAAATTAAAACCTAAACATCCTATCACGATATTTTGAGATTTTTGTGTTTTTAATCTAATTACATAAAATTAAACATAGATTGAATAAACATTCATGCAAATTTTATCTTTTATAAATAGTGGAGTATTTATGGATATAATAACTAAGTTAATTATGCTTGCTCATATTATCTAGGTTATTAAATATATGAATTGATATTTATTGATTCTCCCTTTTTTGTATGAATACCACCTTTGGTGGGTTAGATATTCTTTGTTAACTAAACAAATCAATTAACACCTATGGGTGGGGTTGATAACTAATTTGGTTAATTAAATTAATTCCTTTTTCTAAGAGATTGAAAATGAACCATTTAAATGCTACCTTTGGTGGGGTTAGACAGTTTAAACTTTATTCAAGGTGTCCAAATTAAACGTAAGAATTTAGTTATCCGAGTACTAACTTTCAAGTTTTAAAACCACTAAAAAGATGTTGTCAATACATTTTCAGATAATAATTCTTATAAAAACTTTTGAAATAGAGTTTCACTCTAACTACCATGCGATTGTACCAACAAATAAAAGAGCACTACTCTAAATTAGACCGGATAACTAAACCTTAAAATCTAATTTTCAGATTTAAGTTTGTAATGAAAAATAATATATTTCTCTCTAACATTCTTAATATAAAATCTTGAATAAAAATAAAATCAATTCATTTTAGAGATTTTTACCTATTTAATATTTCGCAAGCATAACAACGTTATTATTATATCATGTTTACGAACAGCCAGCACAGTTAAATTTAATCACAGACAAATTTAAATATAACATGTAAGAATAAAGCATAAAAAATAACTGCAAAGAAAATAAAATCCTTACAGTACTTCGATGCCATTCCCGTTGCTAGAAAACCTCCAAGCGGAATTTGCACTTCCATTTATTGAATCGAAAAGCTAATAAATTACAAAAAACATAACTAGTTCTTCCCAAAAAGGGAAGAACTCTAAAACTAAGAGAAACTAGCTAAAACATAAGAAAAACTAGCTAAAACATAAGAAAAACTAAAAAAAACTAAAAACTAAGAAATGGAGAGAAAGAAAGAAGAGAGAAGTGTGTTTTGAGGTGTGTTTTTGAAGTGAAGGGAATGAGGGTATTTATAGGTGAGGATGGAGAGAAAAAATGAGTAAAAAAATGTTAAAAAATGTAAAAACGCGTAATGGAAATGCTGAGGTCATTAATGACGTCAGCATGACGTCATGGGAACGGCTGCACGTGAAAAATGGGGCAAAATG
The DNA here is from genome assembly GCA_033030585.1 of Hippophae rhamnoides. Classification (NCBI taxonomy): domain Eukaryota; kingdom Viridiplantae; phylum Streptophyta; class Magnoliopsida; order Rosales; family Elaeagnaceae; genus Hippophae; species Hippophae rhamnoides. The sequence continues at coordinate 54,965,105 of CM065432.1, forward strand.
GCGTCGGCGCAAGAGGAGTCAAGCGGATGAACAAGATACCACGCGCATCTGTGCGCGGATGAACTGTACCCGCGCTATGCGCGTATAAAACGATACCGGTCTGTATGACTACTGCGTGGTGTAGCGGATGGGTCGCTTCCGGGCGCGATTTTCTCATTTTTGACATTTTTGACCTTTTCGACCCATTTTGTCCAATTTTTTCCATATTTGTTGACCTTTCCCCATTTATTTAGTAATATAATTCTGATGTATTGCTTCCAGTATTCCTCTTTTAGTCTTTAAGTTACGTTTTTAAGCGAAAATACCTGAAAAACAATAAAAATACCCGTGATTCCGAAAAAGACAAATTTATATAAATATATGATAAAACATATAAATATATATATTTTTAATCAATTAATGAGAATAAAATCATGGTAATTTTAGTGCTTTTTGAGCACTCATCAAATAGAGATTTTTATTTGAGTATAATAGAAAATTAGTAAAAATTTTAAAAAAAATTAAAGTTGGTTCACGCGATGAACCGACTTTAATGCCCCTTTTATAGTAGTGATTATAGAAAATCTCACAGATATGATGACTAAGATGGTAACGACTATCAAGTTCAAACATTATCTAGACTTGATTAACATCATGCAAATTTAAATTGAAAATGACATCGTTGATCTAAAGATTGAAGAAATTATTTAAGAATCACTAAATCGCTAAGGTGGAGATTTGTTGTATAGCTCCTTAGTGAGAAAATTAAAAAATGCTCACATTGATTAAGAATTAAGGTGGGTGTTGTATTTTGGGCTATAGATAAAGCATTCTCATTCACTTCTAAAACATCCTAAAATTTGTAAATATTTTTCTCTTTTGTAAGGGTTATTAATTAGCTCAATTTTGTCCAATTAGTTGTAATTTTGGAATTTATTCATTTGGAGATAATAGAAGTGTTCAACGACTTCTGAAGACATAGGTAACATTTATATCGAACTTCGTTAAATTTATGGTGTTTGTATTTATCTGTTTTAATATTTTTACTTTAGTTTCTTTTAGCATTATATTTTTAATAGTATTATTTTATTGAACTAGTTTGAAATCTATTCATTTAAATTAAAAGTAAAAAATAACTACTTAAAATAAGGAAATATATTCAATTTTTCCAACATTCTGTTGGGTGACGGATGCTTTGGAAATGCTCGTCTAAATGACACAAAGAGGGGCTTGCAGTTGTGAAACCAATACTAGTGACGAAGTTGGTATTCTCGGGGCTCTTCCTCACGAGTTTTACCGAGAGGTAAGTTTTCTATTTATAAATGTTATTTTTCTTTATTTTTCTCATTCTTGTTTCAGCAATTAAATTTCTTTTATGTTGAGTTTTTCCCCTTCTGGGTAATAAATATCCAATTAAATGTTTTTTACTTTTAATTTCTAGTAATAAAAATATATATTTATATATTTTTCTTGAAAGAATTTAAAAATGAAACCTCAATCTTGATAAATCTTATTTCTTTTGACCTTCTTATAAAAATGAAGTTAACTTGTAATATTCACACATGTTTAGTTCATCCGGGTGGTAGGAGTATCTTAATTTTTCAAGATAATAAACTCATATTTGTTATTATAAAATTTAAAATATGATATTTTTAGGGTATGGACTTTGATTATTAGTTCCTTTTTGTTTTTGGTTAAGTGTATTTTTATTTTCTATTCTTTTACTACGTAACAATTCAATTTTAAAGGAAATTAGATACCAAAGATATTATAATTATTTAATTTAAACGGTTTAATTTTATAATTATTATATTGGGTACTCGTAGTTTCATAATTTTTTTAAAAAAGTTACATTAGTCCTGTTTTTATATGCAAATTAACACTTTAATTTTATAATTTTTGAATTTGATACGTATAATCTGTTTATTTATGAAAGTTAAGCACTATAAATATTCACATTTAATATTTTGATTAGTTAAAAATAAACATTTTAATAAATTATAAGAATAAAAATGTTCACTTTTCATTATAACAAAATAGTGTCTAATTCATAAATTACGGAACTAAAGTACATATTATGAAAAATTACGTAATCTTTGGTGCTTAATCAAATAATTATAGAACTAGTGTCTTTATTTGATAAAAATTATAGGATTTAATACTTTTTTTCTTCCTTTTTTAAATGAAAAATTTTAGTCATTTTTTTAGCCATGGAACAATTTAGTTCCTAATTTTTTAAACTTGTAACAATTTAATCCTTATTCTTTTAAATTTGCAACAAACAATAATAATATATAGAATATTGTTACGTTTCGTTCAAATTGTTCCTCAAAATCCAAAGAAATCATGTTTATCTAAAGGATCTAGACTTTTTTACAAATGTACATGGGAAAGTTTTAAAGTAACCTAGTGATGTCTAGAAAAAGCTAGAATTGGATGAACTCAACTCAAGCTTGAAAAACTCTATAATGTTCTAGAGTATACTAGCATGTGCTTGAAGGTGTTATAAGATGCTGGAATATTCTAGAACGTGTTGGATGATTCATGAAGCATGTAGAAGTCTCTAAAAGCTTTCGGAACATCCTAGAACTTGCATGAAAGAACTAGATAATCCTAGAAGAATTTAGAGTTGGCTAGACTTCTAGAAGATCTTAAAACCTTGTGGCATGTTCTAGATAAAACTAGAATAATGTAGAGATTCATGTACATTCTAGACATGATAGAATCTAGAAACTTGTGACATAATCTTAAATTTGGAGCCACACTATAAATAGACTTATTGGTATTCATTTGTACCTATTCTTTGGATGTTGTAAGATAACCTCTCTAGAGCAATACAAATCATATTTCACAAACTCTCTTGCTTTTGCTCTTGAATCCTCTAAATCTCTAAGTTTCTCTAGAGTGTTTTATTCAAGTTAAAAAACAGGCTTAATGCAACAGACAATGTTAAATATCGTACGATTGGTAGTTGACGTGACGGTTGATAACAGAGTTTTAGGTTAAAGCTTTACTATCTTTGGCATACACTTACAAAAAAATAAAAGATTTATAAATTTTAAGATGTATTAGAAGTAGAGAAATTTTTTTTATTTATAATTCAAAATACAACACTAACTCTCATTCTTAAACATCGTAGAAATTTTTCAATTTAGTCACCGATTATCTATATAACAAAATCCCTTTATGTTGATAGTCTTGCTAGTTCTCAGTCATCTACAGAATATTGTTAGCTTCATTTATTAGTTCTCAGTCTTGGTAGTGACTGTGTATGAGCGATCAGATAGAAATGTATAATGGAACTAGTGAGGTACTTTGGTGCAGGGATCTTCCTGTGCCAGGAAGAAAGCTAACAGGAGTACATTTTGCGATGGAGTTTCTTCATGCAAATACCAAAAGCTTGCTTGACAGTAATCTTCAGGATTGTAAATACATTTCTGCCAAGGGTAAGAAGGTGGTGGTAATTGGTGGAGGTGACACCGGTACTGACTGCTTAGGGACTTCAATCCGCCATGATCGGAGTAGCATCGTAAACTTGGAGCTTCTCCCTAGCCACCACAATCTTGGGCTCCAGAAAATCCATGGCCACAGTTTAATGAGTTTTTCTTTAACATCCTTTTTTACATGTTTCAAATTTCATTTTTTTTTTTTTGGTTCATAACTGAGAGAGCAAGCTTAAAGATTATATTTTGTTGGTGTTACAGTGGCCTCGTATCTTCCGAGTAGATTATGGGCACCAGGAAGCTGCTGCTAAATTGGCAAAGATCCAAGAACCTATGAGGTACTTACTAAGCGTTTTTGTGGGAGATGAGAATGGAGTAGTGAAAGGGCTTGAATTGGTTCATATCCGCTGGGAAAAAGATGCTTCAGGGAAGTTTCAGTTCAAGGATCACTTATTAGACATCACTTATTAGAGATGTGATTTCTCATGCAGCGTCACTGAAGGATTTGCCCTAGTTCCACGGATGGCTACTAAGTGAAGGTCTGTTCTCTCCGTACGGAAAATGGCCAGAGCCAGAGGATTCACAGGTTGAGCGGAAACGGAAAATGGTTTTCATGGGCAGTACAAGACTTATATTTGATTCTGGGAGGCAACGCAGAGGATTCCAAGTATACGTATGTAGTTTTTACCCTTTTGGGTTGCTTGAGGTCAGCCTAATGGGCTGTTGTTATAATAAATAATGTACAAATTTATTGTCTTTTTAATGGTTTTTGGTTGTGTTGTTATAATGAATAATGGGCTGTTTTATTTATTAGGTACTTAATTGTTCTTGCAGTAGTGAGAAATGAACTGTTTTGGCTGCAAATTAAGATTTGAAACATTTCATAGTTTTTTCTTTCAAAGTGTCAGCAAACTGTGCTTTGTCCCAAATTTATTGAACCAGTTTGCATTTAAGTACTTTGAAGTTAGTGACAATTCTTTAACAAATTAAAGGTTGGATGCAAATTTAGAACCAGTACTCAAAAACATAATTTAGCCAATACGTAAAGAAAAACTTTTAAGTACACACATTATATAACCGAGCAGAACAAATGAATTTTATTTCCAATTATATATCATATCTTCTACTACGGTAGAAGAAATAAAAGATTCTTTGTTTGCTTTTTCGCTGAGAGATCAAATGCATCCGCCGAGCTACAAAATTAAAAATTAAAAATTAAAAATCTTTTTTTTTTTTAACAACCCCAAAATCAACTTAATTTTCAATATTCAATTATTTCAGAGAAAGCTCAACCATGAAAATGAAAGCTTTTGATAGAAAAGGATATTGATGTCCAGCGGTTTAATAATAATAAAAAAAAACTAACTAAGAAAGCATTTTTATGATATACGCCAAAATTTTAATTTTGTTTCATACTTTCTTAAATAAATGGTAATTTAAAAGAAGAAGAAAATAATAGCTCACCGTAATAGTTTCTATTTCCCTATCAGAAATAGGGGTGCGTTTGGGCTGAAATGAAGCATTTCCTCCCGCACCAAAGATTTGAGGATGCTTTCGAAAAATCTGACATTAGAATGCTTTTCTGATTGATCTCTTTAATTGTTGATTTATCAGTTTGTGAACTTGAACTTATGAATTAATACATATTGAATTTTTACTATTATAATATAAATTTTGTTTAAGTATAAGCAATTTAGTGATTTCTACTACAATTAGAGACAAATATAAAACGTTAAATAACAATATTAATGATCATCAATAAGCTTTAAAACAAATCTTATACAAATCCAACAAAAAAATACTTATTTTTATTTATTATTTATTAAACAAAAAAGTAGAGAGAATTGAAAAGAACACCTGAGAATTGTCTCTTTGAGAATATAATTAGTAGAATTCTCTTTAAAACATGACTTATTTCACCTATATTTTTCTTCAACTTTATTCTTTCTTGTTTATCACTATTATTCTGTGAGTTCTATTATTACAATGTGACTTTTTAGATTTTTTTATTTATATTATCAGATTAAAATCCAAATAAAAAAAAAGAATGAGAAAAGAACCACCGGAAAAAGGCTTAAGTTTGTCTATAAATGGGCCTCCGACATTAAAAAAGGCCCAAACACTCTAAGGATTAACTTTGATCAATAATTACTTTGCGTCCCTTCTTAAAAAATATAAAATATAAGTATATTAATAAATTTATTTATTTTAAAAAATATATTTAAATTAATATATAATTTATAATAATTTATTATATAATATATTTATTTTTATCTTATATATTAAGCTAATAGTTGATTTAAAATATTAATATTACTTAAAACAATTATCAATATTCTATTATTTAAAATTAATAAGTATGTAGTAATATTAATTATGAAATAATAATTGATATTGTTGCATAATTATTAAACATAATTTGTGAAGTTTGATAAATATATAATGATATTTTGATATTTATTAATATACAAGAAAAAATTCAAAGAATAACTAATGATCAATATAAAATTAATAAAAAATAATAGAGATATAAGTACATTTTGATATTTATTACATACTAAAAGATTGAAAAAAAATTCAAAATTATATATAATAAGACTAACAAAACAACTATTTATAAAAAAATGTATTTATTTTTGAACATTTTAGTATGTATTTGTGTTAAAAAAAAGTTAGTAGAATAGAAGTGCGGAGAAACTGAAAAAGTAAAAAATAATAAAAAATATAAGTAATAAAACTAACAAAATAATTATTTATTTTAAAATTTTGATATTTATTTGTGTTTGAAAAAAGGAAGCTAACAGAACAGTTAAAAAATAATATTAAAACGGAGAATAATCAATGTATTTTATATATATTAATAGATAAAAAAAATTTAAAAACTATTATAAATGAAAGTATTTTTTTATTTTAATATAAATTTATATGAATAGATAAATGAGATAGTCATAACCATATAATATAATAACAAGTGTAAAATATCATATAAAAAACAAAAATTTAACTAATTATTGTGTATTTTTATTATAAAATGGTGATTTAAAAATTTATTTTTTTATGTTATAATATAAATTTAATTAAAAAGAAAAAAAGAAACTGACCACATGTTAAGATGAAAAAGAAAGAAAGAGAGAGGTTATGAGAATGACCGAACCAAAGCCATCAAGACTTTTTATATATAATTTTAAAAATATCAGATGAACACCTTATCTTTGAACTTTCTTTCTTGTTTCTTTCATTTTAATTAGTTGAATAGCTATCAACTGTTACCAGCTGCACAATATGGTTACTAGTATAAAAAGATGCTTAATTAAGTTCCAAATGCTGAAGATATATAGAGGTCACCAAGAAGTAAGGAGGTCTCTCTCTCTCTCTCTCTCAAAATCAAAATTCAAAAACATGAGAATTGATTATAATGTAAGACTATCCATGTTGTTACGAGTTAACGCCCTTGTTGTTGTATTCATGTTACGAGTTAATCTTTGTCCTGCTTCATCTTGTGGAAATATCCCCAATATTAGCTCTCCTTTCCTGCTTACAACTGATCCAGAATACCGTGGAGTGACGGATTATCCTTACAACCTCTCATGTGAGAACAACCAGAGACTAGTTTTGTACCGACCATATTTAGGTAGGTTGTACCCACAATACAAATACTACGTTCAGGCAATCAATTACAATAACCACACCATCCGTATTCTCGATTCCAACCTTGAAAAGGATAATATCCCCTTGTTTGCTCCATATATTCGTTACCCTCCATATATGTTCTGGAACTCATCACAGCTTATGATTTTAGTGAGCTGTGAAGGTGCAGTGAATTTATCTTCTCATTACCGAGATGATATAGAGTTTCTTCCTTATAATTGCAATAACAATACAATGAGTGATTCCAAATTAGGCCATCACAGTTCATATCTCATGTTGGGTGCCACCCCATCTGTCTCTGACGTACCAGACTCGTGCCTCATAGAGATGATGGTAAGGACTTCATCGCCGGGAATATTGATGCGAAACAACAAACACAGTTCTATTTCCTGCAGTGAATTCCACAAAGCCATTTTTTATGGGGTTGAGTTCAACTGGTTTACACCGTTCAACTGGTTATCCCGAAATTTCCTGTATAATTTGAATTGTGAACGTCTCAAATTCAAATTCGCTAGAAGATCCTGCAGTAAGGCTCTTCTTATTATGTACAAAAACAAATTAAATAAAATTAAGGTACTGCAATTAAGCTCATATGTTTAATTCTTTGTATGATGCAGGGGGACTCGGATATATTATTAGGAGTACTGAAGGTGAGTTTCCTCTACATTCTTACAAGATTTTTCGCATATAAAGCATATAAAGAAAGAAAAATAAATAAATTCTTTCTAAATTCAGAAATGGAAGTAGTTATTACATATTTACATGCTGGTGCAGTGGTGCTTGTCCTTTAAAAATATTACTCCATAGAATTTATTGATCGTTGCAGTATATTCTTTTGGAACATAATTGCTCTATACCCAGTTTGTCAATAACTTCTTGTATGTTTTTCCTGCAGAATGGATTTTGGGCATTCTGAAGAATATCAATGAGAAAATAATTCTCTCAGAAGCTCAATATATGAGCTTGTTAGGTGGTAAGAATATCATGCCTCATTGTATCATATATATGACAAATTTCATTCCTAGAAACATAAAAAGCTAAATTACTTCATATTAACTTTTGATGAATCATATCACATATTACTTCATAGAATTTATTGATTGTTGCAGTATCTACTTTTTGAACATAATTTCTCAATTTGTTAATTATATATATAATTTTTTGTCGCAGCCATTCTTCTCTTCCTTGTCAGTATTGCCTTGTATTCTAGTAAGAACATTAATGCCTTATTGTCTCATATCAATACCAGATAAGAGTATCTTCTGTCTCTAATAATTTTATGATTATTTGACAACTGATGTTCTTTAACTTTTCTTAATTTATTTTACAGTAATGTTCCTTGCATTTAGAGCTTTACTAGGGGCTCCATGTATAATTGCATTCTTGATTCATAAATGGAGAAGGAGGCATTTATCAATGTTCCCTTCTATTGAAAAATTCTTGGAGACCAATAATAACTTCTTACCAATAAGGTACAACTATTCAGACATAAAAAAGATGACAACAAATTTCAAGGATAAATTGGGGGAAGGTGGTTATGGTTCTGTTTTTAAGGGAAAATTGCGCAGTGGTGGCCTTGTTGCCGTCAAGATCTTGAGTAAATCCAAATCTAATGGTCAAGATTTCATCAATGAAGTATCTACTATTGGAAGGATTCACCATGTTAACGTGGTTCGACTAGTTGGTTTTTGTATCGAGGGATCAAAGCGTGCTCTTGTATATGACTTAATGTCTAATGGATCTCTTGATAAATACATCTCTCCTAATTCTAAGGAAGTAATAGTCAACTCTTTAAGTTACAAGATAATGTTTGATATTTCACTTGGAGTGGCATCAGGTATTGATTATCTTCATAGTGGATGCAACATGCAAATTTTGCATTTTGATATTAAGCCTCACAATGTTCTTTTAGATGATAATTTTGTTCCTAAGATTTCGGATTTTGGGTTAGCTAGATTATGTTCTTTAGAAACTAGCATCGTGTCCATGACAGCTATAAAAGGAACCCTTGGATACATAGCACCAGAATTATTTTACAAAAATATCGGGGGTGTGTCTTTTAAAGCTGATGTTTATAGCTTTGGAAAGTTGTTAATGGAAATGGCAAGTAAAAGGAAAAACTTGAATGTAACCACAGAGAACTCAAGCAAAATTTATTTTCCTTCGTGGGTTTATGATCAACTTAGTGAAGGAAACGACATAAAATTAGGGGATAATGTCACTGAAGAAGAATCAAAACTTGTAAAGAAGATGATTATAGTAGCACTTTGGTGTATACAACTGAAACCGAGTGATAGACCTTCAATGAACAAAGTCATAGAGATGCTTGAAGGAAGATTTGAAAACCTAAGCATTCCACCCAAGCTATTATTGTATCCTTCACAAACGAACAACTCATCCGAGAATGTTGAGAATATATCTTCTACTTTAGAGAGTTCCTCCACACTTTTAGCATTTGACTCCTCTGAGATCAGTTTGATTGAAAATGCAAATTAAGAAGTAAGTTCATTTTTACAATTAATTCATCTTTAATTATATTAGTTACATACAACTACATGTAACAAACTTTTGTAATATTGCAGTTTTACTAGTCATTAATAAATATTTAGAAATGGAGCTTGTATTATACTACTCGTATTATTAATTTTCATTAAAACACTAAAAATAATTAACAAAATTTCAAAGCATCATTAAATGTGTTATGGTCCTTTTAAAAGTAATTACAATGGATAAAAATAAGAAATAGTTTCAAAATAACCTAAAAATCCTAATCAATTTTGTGAAAAAATGACAAAATTCTTCTCCTTCTCATCTATGCATTTTAGCTTTAATTAGTGTCAAGAATGACATATGAACACTATCCAAAATTCATAGGTTCAATTCAACTTAAGTGAAGTACAATAACTCAACTTATTTTATCTAAATTTAATATAAGTTAGTTTCACCTTAGTTAAACTCAAATTTATTTTTAAATGAATTAAAAGATTAATTTATAAACTTGTCCATTTATCCTTTTAAAAAATTAAAAAATTAAAAAAATATTTATAATTTTGTTTAAAAATAAAAATGTTAAAATAAATATTATATTTTAATTAAATTTTTGTAAAAAAAACAAAAAAATGATATTTTTAAATTGCGATTTTTCATAATAATATTATTATAATTATGAAAATTATATCATTAACTTAGATATTTTTGTTTAAGGAACTCACAAATTGCTCATGGGTTAGATGAACCGGTTTCATGTTGACTCATAAGTTAAGTTTTCCCAACTCATCTCATTGTATAAATCTTAAATGAGTTACATTTATAGAACTGCTTATTTGACACTATTTGTATCACACAAGCTTGAGTGAATCTATTTTGCTCAATTTTTCTTAGTTGACTCTTGACTTTATAAAGAAAGAACAAAAGACATTTCAATTTATCTATATGGAGAAATTACTCATTGTAATTAGAGTAAATGATGATATGGTACTTTAGTAAAAAAAATATAAAATTAGTGTATTTATTATTATTTTAAAAAAACACAAATGCTAAATATTTGATAAAGAGAACAATCAATGTGATTGATTGAAAATATACTCCATAAAACTAAATAACACATCTATTTCCATGTTATATGTATTATATTAATTAGAAAGTCTCTGTATCTATCAAATTATGTTGATGTAACAAAAAAAAGAGAACAACTTCGTAGAAGCTTGTAATTTATAAAAAAAGGAAAGAATTAAGTCTTTTAGAATATTTGTTTCACATCAATGATTAATAGAATGCAAACTAGAAGAAAGTATGCCTACTATATTAAGAGAAACTAGTCATAGAAGAAAAAATGAAGTCTTTAATTTTTAGATTCATATGTTAGCAAGAAAAAAATTGTTTTATTCATAAGTCATTGCCAAGTCTTTTAGAAAGAGACAAGGTTTGGACTTTGCATTCCCTTCTTTTTAAAAATATAAGATGAATAGCTTCGTGAAAACTTGTATTTTACAAAGTAAATAGAAGAATCCACACTTTGGGCACCATATCTTTGAACTTTCTTTCTTGCATTTATATCATAAGAGTAGTTTCATCCAAGTTAAAATTTTAAAAAATTGAATGACCAAGACTTTTGAAGTTAAACTCTACTTTTCGTGTTTCTTGCATTTTCAGTGGACTAGCTATATCAACTTTTAATAGCTGCACAAACCCTTAAACCATTGTGTCCCATCGAACGAGTTAAAGCAATTGGTACATAGTAGGTAGAAGTTTTCACAAAGTCTTTTTTATATATTATATTATATTTAATAAGTTTTTTAACAAAAATTTAAATATTTTATTTAATAAATTAAATATATTTTATGAACAACATTGAAATAATGCATTTTGATCCTTTACACTGCTAAAATATATTAAAAATTTAATTTAAATGGTGAAATAATGTGAAATTTTATTATGGATTTCTTCATGTAATAAAAAAAATATGTGATTGTCTTAATATTAATAAATAGTGATTTCAAATGAGTAGTTTAACTTATTGAGTAGATGAGTTAAAAATACTTAGTTTATTTAACTTAAGAATTACTTTACCTAGTTTATCATGGCCTTATATATATGTATATATATCAATTTTATCAATCATCAATAATCAAATTATCATATAAGTTACTTGAAAGTTATTATGACTAAAATTTTAAAAGACACAAATTAATTCATAAGTAAAATTCTAAGAAGTTAATGTGTACAAAATGCATGGTCGTAAAGCACGGGTTTTATGAATTATACCTTGAAAAGGTTGTGTGAGTAATATTGTTAAAAATAGAGCTCAAAATTAGGAGTTATTCTTATATATATTAAAACATCCTTGTTATGCAAAGGTTGAAGTCAATAAATACCTTCTATTTATGCACAATCTTATATTTTGATTAGTTATTCGATAAAAAACTATTTTTAAAAACATTCAAGTGGGATTGTTTGGAAATAAGTGTAAGGTTACAAATAATTTTCCTTTAATTATATTAGTTATGCCATGTAACAAGTTTTTGTAAAATTGTAGTTTTACTAGCCTTAAAAATATATTTAGATATGAAACTTGTATTATACTACTCATATTACTAATTTTTCATTGAAACACCAATAATAATAAGCAAAATATTCAATGCACCATTAAATGTGTCGTGTCCTTTTGAAAGTAATTAAAATGAATATAAACAAGAAATAATTTCAAACTAAACCTAAAAGACCTAATAAGTTTCGTGGAAAAATGGCAAAATTGTTTTCATTGTTATCCATGTATTTTAGCTTTAATTAGTGTCAAGTAAGGTAGTAAGGTAGATAAACAGTGTAAGGTAGCATTTAAATGTGTCAGATGAGTTGAGTAGGACCAACATGCATGGGTCCAACTCACTTTAGATAAATTATAACTCAATGCGACTCATTTAAATTTTATGTAAGTTTGCTTAGCTCACTTTTTAAATTAGTTAAACTAACTTAGTAACCAACAAATTTACCCTTTTAAATAATAAAATACAAATACAAATATATTCATAATTTTGTTTAAAAACAAAAATATTAGAATAAATATTATCTTTAGATTATAATTTCGTAAAACAAATAGTAACTTTTAATTGCGATTTTTCATAATGATATTATTATAATAGTGAAAATTATATCATTAATAAAGAAATTTTATTAAATGAACTCTCCTTGAGTTAGATGAGCTAGCTTGTTTGAGCTCAAGAGTTAGGTGAATTGGATCTTTTCAACTCAACTCATTGTATCGACATTAAATGAGTTACGCAGAGTTGCTCATTTAATGCTATTAATATCATGCAAGCTTTTTTGATTTATTTGTTATATAGCTCATTAGTGAGCAAATTGAAAATTTTCCACATTGATTAGGAATGAAGGTAGAGGTTATATTTTGGGCTATAAATAAAGCTCTATCCTCTACTTTTAAAACAACCCAAAATTTGTATATCTTCTTCTCTTTTGTAAGGGTAATTGATTAGCTCAATTTTGCCAAAATTAATTGTAATTTTGGAGTTCATTCAATTTGGAGATAGTAAAAGTGGTCAACGATACCTGAGAATATAGGTAACATTGATAACGAACCTCGTTAAATTCCTTGCCAGTATTGCCTTGTTATCTAGTAAGAACATTCATGCCTTATTGTCTCATATCAATGCCAGATAAGAGTAGCTTCTGTCTCTAATAATTTTATGATTATTTGGCAACTGATATTCTTTAGCTTTTCTTATTCTAGCTTTGACTTTTCTTAATTTATTTGACAGTAATGTTCCTTACATTAAGAGTTTTACTAGGGGCTCCATGGGTAATTGCATTCTTGATTCATAAATGGAGAAGGAGGCATTTATCAATGTTCCCTTCCGATGAAGAATTCTTTAAGACCAATAACAACTTCTTGCCTATAAGGTACAACTATTTAGACATAAAAAAGATGACAAAAATTTCAAGGAATAATTGGGGAAAGGTGGTTATGGTTCTATTTTTAAGGGTAAATTGCACAGTAGTGGTTTTATCGCCGTCAAGTTCCTCAGTAAATCCAAGTCTAATAGCCAAGATTTCATCAATGAAGTATCTACTATTGGAAGGATTCACCATGTTAACGTGGTTAGACTAGTTGGTTTTTGTATCGAGGGATCAAAGCGTGCTCTTGTATATCACTCAATGTCTAATGGATCTCTTGATAAATACATCTCTTCTAATTCTAAGGAGGTAATAGTTAACTCCTTAAGCTACAAGATAATGTTTGATATTTCACTTAGAGTGGCATCTAGTATTGATTATCTTCATAGTGGATGTGATATGCAAATTCTACATTTTGATATTAAGCCTCATAATGTTCTTTTAGATGACAATTTTGTTCCTAATATTTTAGATTTTGGGTTAGCTAGATTATGTTCTTTAGAAACTAGCATCGTGTCCATGACAGCTATAAAAGGAACCCTTGGATACATAGCACATGAATTATTTTACAAAAATATCGGGGGTGTGTCTTTTAAAGCTAATGCTTATAGCTTTGGAAAGTTGTTAATGGAAATGGCAAGTAAAAGAAAAAACTTGAATGTAACCATAGAGCATTCTAGCAAAATTTATTTTCCTTCGTGGGTTTATGATCAACTTAGTGAAGGAAATGACATAGAATTAGGGGATGATGTCACTGAAGAAGAATCAAAACTTGTAAAGAAGATGATTATAGTAACACTTTGGTGTATACAATTGAAACAGAGTGATAGAACTTCAATGAAAAAAGTCATAGAAATGCTTGAAGGAAGATTTGAAAGCTTAAGCATTCCACCCAAGCTATTATTGTATCCTTCACAAAGGAACAACCCATCATAGAATGCTGAGAATATATCTTCTACTTTAAAGAGTTCCTCCACACTTTTGGAGTTTGACTCCTCTTAGATTAGTTTGATTGAAAATGAAAATTAAGAAACACTATCCCTTAAGAAGTTCATTTTTGCAATTAATTCATCTTTAGTTATATTAGTTACACACTACTACATGTAACAACCTTTTGTAATATTGTAATTTTATTAGTCATTAATAAATATTTAGAAAGAAAACTTGTATTATTAATTTTCATTAAAGCACTAAAAATAATTAGCAAAATTTCAAAGCATTGTTAAATGTGTTATGGCCCTTTTGAAAGGAATTACAATGTATATAAACAAGAAATAGTTTCCAAATGAACCTAAAAATCCTAAATAGTTTTGTGAAAAAATGGAAACATTCTTCTCATTCTCATCCATGCATTTTAGCTTTAATTAGTGTCAAGAAAGGTGTCAAATGAATTAAGTTGATCCAACTTAGTGAAGTACAATAGTTTAACTCGTCTCATTTACATTTTTGTAAAAACCAAAAAATAATTTTTTAATTACGATTTTTTATAATTACATTATTATAATTAAGAAAATTATATCATTAATAAAGATATTTTTGTTAAAAGAACTCACAAGTTGCTCATGAGTTATGTTACTTGGTTTATTTTAACTCATGAATTAGATTTTTCCAGCTCATTTCATTGTATCAATCTTAAATGAGTAACATATATAGAAATGCTTATTTGACACTATTAGTATCACCCAAGTGTATCTATTTTGCTCAATTTGTTTTAGTTTAGTCTTGATTTTATAAAACAAGAAAAAAGATATTTTAATTTATCTCGATGGAGAAATTATTTATTGTAATTGGAATAGGTGATGATATGGTACTTTAGGCCAAAAAGAAAAAAAATAAGATTATTATATTTTTTATTTTTTTGAAAAACAACTCAATATTTGATAAAGAGAACAAATATAATGATATTTGAAATAAATATAAACAAGAAATAATTTCAATTTTAACTTAAAAATCCTAATAAGTTTTGTAGAAAAAATGAAAAAATTCTTATCATTCTTATCCATGCACTTTAGCTTTTATTAGTGTCAAGTAAGGTATATGAACAATGTAACGTAGCATTTAAATGTATCAAATGAGTACTATCCACTCAATTTTGCTCAACTCACTTTTAAATGAATTAAACTAACTTAGTAACTGACATATTTACCTTTGAACTTTCTTTCTTGTTTCTTTCATTTTAATTAGTTGAATACTATCAACTTTTAACAGCTGCACAATATGGTTACTAGTATAAAAAGATGCTTAAATTATATTCCAAATGCTGAAGATACATAGAGGTCACCAAGAAGTAAGGAGGTCTCTCTCTCTCTCAAAATCCAAATTCAAAAACATGAGAATGGATTATAATGTAAGACTATCCATGTTGTTACGAGTTAACGCCCTTGTTGTTGTATTCATGCTACTCCATCAAACTTGCTTGGGGAAATATCCCCAATATTAGTTCTCCTTTCCGGCTTACAACTGATCCAAAATACTGTGGAGTGAAGGAATCTTACAACCTCTCATGTGAGAACAACCAGAGTGTAGTTTTGTACCGAGGAGATATAAAGTACTACGTTCAGGCAATCAATTACAATAACCACACCATCCGTATTCTGGATTCCAACCTTGAAAAGGATAATATCCCCTTGTTTGATCCATATATTATTAGTTTGATTTATTACCCTCTATATTTTCTCCGGATCTCATCACAGCTTATGATTTTAGGGAGCTGTGAAAGTGCAGTGAATTTATCTTCTCATTACCCAGATTATATAGAATTTATTCCTTATAATTGCAATAACAATACAATGAGTGATTCCAAATTAGGCCATCACAGTTCATATCTCATGTTGGGTGCCACCCCATATGTCTCTGACGTACCAGACTCGTGCCTCATAGAGATGATGGTAAGGACTTCATCGCCGGGAATATTGATGCGAAACAACAAACACAGTTCTATTTCCTGCAGTGAATTCCACAAAGCCATTTTTTATGGGGTTGAGTTCGACTGGTCTGCATATCTCAGGCGTAGGTCATCCCGAAATTTCCTGTATAATTTGAAGTGTGAATGTCTCAAATTCGCTAGAGGACCCTGCTGTAAGGCTCTTCTTATTATGTACAAAAACAAATAAATAAAGAAAAATAAATAAATTCTTCCTAGATTCAAAAATGGAAATAGTTATTACATATTTACATGCTGGTGCAGTGGTGCTTGTCCTTTCAAAATGTTACTCCAAAGAATTTATTGATTGTTGCTGTATATTCTTTTGGAACTCAGTTTGTCAATAACTTCTTGTATGTTTTTCCTGCAGTAAGGTTAAAGACTACATTTTCCCGAAATTTCCTGCATAATTTGAAATGTGAACGTCTCAAATTCAAATTCGCTAGAGGACCCTGCTGTAAGGCTCTTCTTATTATGTACAAAAACAAATTAAATAAAATTAAGGTACTGCAATTAAGCTCATATGTTTATTTCTTTGTATGATGCAGCGGTACTCATTGGTCTTATTTGGATTTGTGAAAGTGAGTTTTCTCTACATTCTTATAAGATTTTTCGCATATTAAACAAACAAATAAATAAATAAATTCTTTCTAAATTCAGAAATGGAAGTAGTTATTACATATTTACATGTTGGTGCAGTGGTGCTTGTTCTTTCAAAATATTACTCCATAGAATTTATTGGTTGTTGCAGTATATTCTTTTAGAACATAATTGCTCTATATCCAGTTTGTCAATAACTTCTTGTATGTTTTTCCTGCAGTTTCGATTTTGTCAATAACTTATTGTATGTACAAATACAAATTAAATAAAGCTAAGGTACTGCAATTAAGCTCATATGTTTGTTTCTTTGTATGATGCAGCGGTACTCATTGGTCTTATTTGGATTTGTGAAAGTGAGTTTTCTCTTCATTCTTATAAGATTTTTCGCATATAAAACAAACAAATAAATAATAAATAAATTCTTTCTAAATTCAGAAATGGAAGTAATTATTACATATTTACATGCTGGTGCAGTGGTGCTTGTTCTTTCAAAATATTACTCCATAGAATTTATTGATTGTTGCAGTATATTCTTTTGGAACATAATTTCTCTATATCCAGTTTGTCAATAACTTCTTGTATGTTTTTCCTGCAGTTTCGATTTTGTCAATAACTTCTTGTATGTACAAAAAGAAATTAAATAAAGTTAAGGTACTGCAATTAAGCTCATATGTTTATTTCTTTGTATGATGCAGCGGTACTCATTGGTCTTATTTGGATTTGTGAAAGTGAGTTTTCTCTACATTCTTATAAGATTTTTGGCATATAAAACAAACAAATAAATAATAAATAAATTCAGAAATGGAAGTAGTTATTACATATTTACATACTCGTGCAGTGGTGCTTGTTTTTTCAAAATATTACTCCATTGAATTTATTGATTGTTGCAGTATATTCTTTTGAAACATAATTGCTCCATACCCTGTTTGTCAATAACTTCTTGTATGTTTTTCCTGCAGTTTGCATTGCGTTCCTTTTCACATTAATCCATGCCCCAACTAGCTGGTCCGTTGGTAAGAATATACATGCCTTATAGTATCATATATATGACAGATTTCATTCCTAGAAACAAAATTGCTGGAAGAACCTTATTAGGAACTCTCGTGTGCTATAGAAACTAATATTGATTGTTGAATGAATATAATTTTGGAACATAATTTCTCAAAACCCAATTTGTTAATTATATTCATAATTTTTCGTCGCAGGCATTCCTTTCTTCCTTGCCCGTGCCTTGTTTCCTAGTAAGAGCATTCATGCCTTATTGTCTCATATCAATGTCAGATAACAATAGCTTCTGTCTCTAATAATTTTATGATTATTTGACAACTGATGTTCTTTAACTTTTCTGATTCATTGACTTTTTTTTAACTTATTTTACAGTAATGTTCCTTGCATTTAAAGCTTTACTAGGGGCTCCATGTGTAATTGCATTCTTGATTTATAAATGGAGAAGGAGGCATTTATCAATGTTCCCTTCTATTGAAGAATTCTTGGAGACCAATAACAACTTCTTGCCTATAAGGTACAACTATTCAAACATAAAAAAGATGACAACAAATTTCAAGGATAAATTAGGGGAAGGTGGTTATGGTTCTGTTTTTAAGGGAAAATTGGGCAGTGGTGGCCTTGTTGCCGTCAAGATCCTGAGTAAATCCAAATCTAATGGTCAAGATTTCATCAATGAAGTATCTACTATTGGAAGGATTCACCATGTTAACGTGGTTCGACTAGTTGGTTTTTGTATCGAGGGATCAAAGCGTGCTCTTGTATATGACTTAATGTCTAATGGATCTCTTGATAAATACATCTCTCCTAATTCTAAGGAAGTAATAGTCAACTCTTTAAGTTACAAGATAATGTTTGATATTTCACTTGGAGTGGCATCTGGTATTGATTATCTTCATAGTGGATGTCACATGCAAATTCTACATTTTGATATTAAGCCTCACAATGTTCTTTTAGATGACAATTTTGTTCCTAAGATTTCGGATTTTGGGTTAGCTAGATTATGCCCTTTAGAAACTAGCATTGTGTCCATGACAACTGCAAGAGGAACCCTTGGATACATAGCACCAGAATTATTTTACAAAAATATCGGGGGTGTGTCTTTTAAAGCTGATGTTTATAGCTTTGGAAAGTTGTTAATGGAAATGGCAAGTAAAAGGAAAAACTTGAATGTAATCACAGAGAATTCAAGTAAAATTTATTTTCCTTCATGGGTTTATGATCAACTTAGTGAAGGAAACGACATAAAATTAGGGGATAATGTCACTGAAGAAGAATCAAAACTCGTAAAGAAGATGATTATAGTGGCACTTTGGTGTATACAACTAAAGCCGAGTGATAGACCTTCAATGAACAAAGTTATAGAGATGCTTGAAGGAAGATTTGAAAACCTAAACATTCCACCCAAGCTATTATTGTATCCTTCACAAACGAACAACTCATCCGAGAATGTTGAGAATATATCTTCTACTTTAGAGAGTTCCTCCACACTTTTAGAGTTTGACTCCTCTGAGATCAATTTGATTGAAAATGAAAATTAAGAAGCAGTAAGTTCATTTTTACAATTAATTCATCTTTAATTATATTAGTTACACACTACTACATGTAACACCCTTTTATAATATTGCAGTTTTACTAGTCATTAATAAATATTTAGAAATGGAGCTTGTATTATACTACTCGTATTATTAATTTTCATTAAAATACTAAAAATAATTAACAAAATTTCAAAGCATCATTAAGTGTGTTATGGTCCTTTTGAAAGTAATTACAATGGATAAAAACAATAAATAATTTCAAAATGAACCTAAAAATCTTAATCAATTTTGTGAAAAAATGACAAAATTATTTTCCTTCTCATCTATGCATTTTAGCTTTAATTAGTGTCAAGAATGGTAGATGAACACTATAAGGTAGCATTTAGATATGTCATATGAATTAAGTTAGTCCAATATTCATAGGTTTAATTCAACTTAAGTGAAGTACAATAGCTTAACTTGTCTTATCTAAATTTAATATAAGTTAGTTTCACCTCATTTAAACACAAATTTATTTTTAAATGGAGTAATTTATGAACTTTCCCATTTATTCTTTTGAAAATTAAAAAATTAAAAAATATATATTTATAATTTTGTTTAAAAATAAAAATGTTAGAATAAATATTATATTTTAATTAAATTTTTGTAAAAAAAATGATATTTTTAAATTGCGATTTTTCATAATAATATTATTATAATTATGAAAATTATATCATTAACAAAGATATTTTTGTTTAAGGAACTCACAAATTGCTCATGAGTTAGATGAACTGGTTTCATGTTAACTCACAAGTTAAGTTTTTCATGACTCATCTTATTGTATAAATCTTAAATGAGTTACATTTATAGAACGACTTATTTGACACTATTTGTATCACACATGCTTGAGTGAATCTATTTTGATCAATTTTTCTTAGTTGACTCTTGACTTTATAAAGAAATAACAAAAGACATTTCGATTTATCTCTATGGAGAAATTACTCATTATAATAAGAGTAAATGATGATATGGTACTTTAGTAAAAAAAATGATTAGTGTATTTATTATTATTTAAAAAAACACAAATGGTAAATATTTGATAAAGAGAACAATCAATGTGATTGATTGAAAATATACTTCATAAAACTAAATAACGCATTCATTTCCATGTTATATGTATATATCAAATTATGTTGATGTAACAAAAGAGAGAGAACAAGTACGTAGAAGCTTGTAATTTATAAAAAAAAGGAAGAACTAAGTCTTTTAGAATATTTTTTTTACATCAATGGTTAATAGAATGCAAACCAGAAAAAAGTATGCCTACTATATTAAGACAAACTAGTCATAGAAGAAAAAATGAAGTCTTTAATTTTTAGATTCATATGTTAGCAAGCAAAAATTTGTTTTATTCATTAGTCATTGTCAAGTCTTTTAGAAAGAGACAAGGTTTGGACTTTGCATTCCTTTCTTTTTAGAAATATCAGATGAACAGCTTCGTGGAAGCTTGTATTTTACAAAGGAAAAGGCAGAATTCACACTTTGGGCACCATATCTTTGAACTTTTTTTCTTGCATTTATAACATAAGAGTAGCTTCATCAAGTTAAAAAATTTAAAAACTGAATGACCAAGACTTCTAAAGTTAAACTCTACTTTTCGTGTTTCTTGTATTTCAAATGGACTAACTATATCAAATTTTAATAGCTGCACAAACTCTTAAGCCATTTTTATGTTTCTCGTCGAACAGGTTAAAGCAATTGCTACATAATAGGTAGGAGTTTTCAGTCTTTTTTATATATTATATTATATTTAATAAGTTTTTTAATAAAATTTTAAATATTTTATTTAATAAATTAAATATATTTTATGAAAAACATTGAAATAATGCATTTTGATCCTTTACATTGCTAACATATATTGAAAGTTTAATTTAAATGGTGAAATAATGTGAAATTTTATTATGGATTTCTTCATGTAATAAGAAAAATATGTGATTGTCTTAGTATTAATAAATAGTGATTTCAAATGAGTAGTTTAACTTATTGAGTAAATGAGTTAAAAATACTTAGTTTATTTAACTTAAGAGTTACTTTACCTAGTTTATCATGACTTCGAGTTTAACAAAAAAATATTAACAAATATATTTTTATTTTATCATGACATATATTTTTTTATTTAGCTTAAGTTTCTTGAATATGTATATATATCAATTTGTAAATTTAATACAATTTGATCCATCATCAATAATCAAATTATCATATAAGTTACTCAAAAGGTATTATGACTAAAAATTTAAAAGACACAAATTAATTAATAAGTAAAATTCTAAGAAGTTAATGTGTACAAAATGCATGGCCGTAAAACATGAATTTTATGAATTATACCTTGAAAAGGTTGTGTGAGTAATATTGTTAAAAATAGAGCTCAAAATTACGAGTTATTCTAATATATATTAAAACATTCTCGTTATACAAAGGTTCAAATCGATAAACACCTTCTATTTATACACAATCTTATATTTTGATTAGTTATTCAATAAAAACTATTTTTAAAAACATTTAAGTAGGGGATTTTTGGAAATAAGTGTGAATTTTTTTAAAAAAATGGGGAGAAAAAATGTGTCCATAAGGTTCCAAATAATTTTCCTTTAATTATATTAGTTATACCATGTAACAATTTTTTGTAAAATTGCTGTTTTACTAGCCTTAAAAATATATTTAGAAATGAAGCTTGTATTATACTACTCGTGTTACTAATTTTTCATTAAAATACCAATAATAGTAAGCAAAATATTCAATGCACCATTAAATGTGTTGTTTCCTTTTGAAAGTAATTAAAATGAATATAAACAAGAAATAATTTCAAACTAAACCTAAAAGACCTAATAAGTTTCGTGGAAAAATGGCAAAATTGTTTTATTGTTATCCATGTATTTTAGCTTTAATTAGTGTCAAGTAAGGTAGTAAGGTAGATAAGCAGTGTAAGGTAGCATTTAAATGTGACAAATGAGTTGAGTAGGACCAACATGCATAGATCTAACTCACCTTAGATAAATTATAACTCAATTCGACTTATTTAAATTTTATGTGAATCAAGTTCAATTCAACTTTGCTCAGCTCACTTTTTAAATGAGTTAAACTAACTAAGTAACCGACAAATTTAGCCTTTTAAATAATAAAATAAAAATATATTCATAATTTTCTTTAAAAACAAAAATGTTAGAATAAATATTATCTTTAGATTATAATTTCGAAAAAAATAGTAACTTTTAATTGCAATTTTTCATAATGTTATTATTATAATAGTGAAAATTATATCATTAACAAAGATATTTTATTAAATGAACTTTCCTTGAGTTAGATGAGCTAGCTTATTTCGGCGTTAGGTGAATTGGATCTTTTCAACTTAACTCATTGTATCGACATTAAATGAGTTACACATAATTAATCATTTGATGCTATTAATATCACGCAAGCTTTTTTGAATCTATTGTTGTATAGCTTCTTAGTGAGCAAATTGAAAAATTCCCACATTGATTAGGAATGAAGGTGGGTGTTATATTTTGGGCTATAAATAAAACTCTCTCCTCCACTTTTAAAACAACTCAAAATTTGTATATCTTCTTCATTTTTTAAGGGTAATTGATTAGCTCAATTTTTTCACAAGTGATTGTAATTTTGGAGTTTATTCAATTTGGAGATAGTGAAAGTGGTCAACAACGCCTGAGGATATAGGTAACATTTATACCGAACCACGTTAAATTCTTGGTGTTTTTATTTTTCTCCTTTAATATTTGTTTTAGTTTCTTTTAGCATTATATTTCTAATAGTATTATTTTGTCACACTAATTTGAGTTCTATTCATTTAAATCATAAGTGAATAGAAACTACTTAGAATAGAGAAAATATACCTGATTTTCCCAACAATTGATATCAGAGATGAAGGTTTCTACCTAGGCATTTGTTTGAATTCTATTTGTTTTCTATTGGAATATAGTTTCTAGTTGTTGTAATCAAAAGAAATGGTAGAAGAAAAGTCTCCCTAAAAGAAAGGCCAACCATCCACATTAGGTAAAACAATGGTGATGAATATAAGGTTCGAGGTGGATAAGTCTGATGGAACATATCATTTCAGTATGTGGCAAGGCAAATTTTTAGAAGCTCTATTTCAACAAGGTCTAAACATTGCCATTAAAGAAGAAAAACTAGATATAGCAGATGAAGTCGAGTGAAAAAATATCAATTGATTGGCATATGGTACAATTTGTTCGTGTCTTTCAAGAGAACAAAAATACATATTCATGAAGGATACATCTGCAAGTAAGTCGTGGAAGGCGTTAGAGAACAAGTTCATGAAGAAGAGCATACATAATTGACTCTATTTGAAGAAGAAGTTGTTTCGTTTTGAATACCTTCTAGGTACCACAATAAACAACCATATTACTCTTTTTAATTTATTAGTAGCATATTTGTTAAATATGGATGAAACTTTTAAAGATGAAGATTTAGCATTGATGTTGTTATCCTTCCTTCCTGATGAGTTTTATCACATTATTACAAGCTTACTCATTGGGAGGGATAAAGTGTCTTTTGAGGAAGTTTGCACTGTTTTTTATAGTTATGAAATTAGAAAGAAAAATAAAAAAGAAAGAAAGCAGGAATGAAGCAGCAGAGACACTGTCTATAAGAGAGCGTCTGCAAACTCAACAGAAAGGAATGAGAGGTAGATCTCATTCAAAAGGAATGAGTTGTAAAGATGAATGTGCCTTTTGTCATGAAAAAACCAATTAGAAGAAAAACTGTCTGAAGCTGTAGAAGAAAGGAAAAGTTGTGCTGTGTGATGCATGTGTAGCTAAAAGCAATTCAAATTCAGATTTTGCATTGGTTGGTTTGTCAATAACATCCCATCTTGTTGATTGGATTTTTGATTCAATGTGTACCTTCCATATGTCCCCTAATAAGGAGTGGTTCTTTAACTTTGAAGAACTATACGGTGGAGTTTTTTTCATGGGTAATGATTATCCATGCAAAGTTTTGGGGATCAATGCAATTCGTTTGAAGAATCAATATGGTTCAAATAGAGTCTTGAAAGATATTTAATATGTCACAGATATGAAAAAGAATCTCATTATTGTAGGAGTCTTAGAATCAAAAGGTTTCACTATGACCAAGAAAAATAAGGTTGTTGGGACAACATCACCAATAATTTTGAAGGAAGAAAAAGATTTAGAAACTACCAAGATATGGCATAGACATTAGAGACATATTGGTGAAAAAGCTTTATAGATTCTGGTAAAGCAAGGCCTGTTGAAAGGTGCAAGAACCGACAAGTTGAAATTCTGTGAGCATTGTGTATTAGGGATGCAAAAAATAGTAAGCTTTGGCATTGCACTCTATAATACAAAAGGCATTTTGGATTACGGGCGCCAACAAGAACTCCATCCATAAGTGGAAAACATTATTATGTCACTTTCGTTGATGACTTCTCTAGAAGAGTTTGGGTGTATCTCATGAAGAAAAATGATGAAGTGTTGAGAATTTTTCTCAAGTGGAAGAAGATGATCGAGACTCAGATTGGTAGAAATATCAAGCTTCTAAGTTCTGATAATGACACTGAGTACACAAACGATCCATTTATGAAAGTTTGTGAAGAAGAAGAGATAGTACGACACTTTACTATTCGAAAAACACCACAACAGAACGAAGTTATAAAATGTATAAACCAGAATTTGCTGGAGAAGGTTCAGTGCATGTTGTCAAATGCTAGGTTAGGCAAATAGTATTGGGTTAAGGCTATGACGTATGCATGTTATCTTGTCAACCATCTACCATCATCTACTCTTGAAGTAAAAATTCATATAGAGGTATGGTTTGGAAAAACTTCTAGAGATTATGATTTCTTACATGTGTTTTGTTCTATTGCATACTACCATGTAACGTAATCAAAGTTGGATCCAAGAGCCAAGAAAACTATTTTTTTGGAGATCCCTTTTGGATGAATCTACCTTGTTGAAAAATATGATCTTCTATAGAGATGTTACCTTTGATGAATCTACCTTGTTGAAAAAGGTAATTGAGAATATTGATTGCACTTTGTAACAGGTGGAGTAAACTCCGAAACACGTGAAGTAAACTGTGAAACAGGTAGAATTTGAAAGCAGAATTGTTAATCCAATTGGAGATAAGACAGAAACTATTTTTCCATTGGTAGAAGATGAATATGATGAAGAAGAGATTTTAACCCAAGAACCTCCACAACAATAAAAAGAAACTATAGTTGCTATACGACAACGACAAAATGTCAAGATGTCTACTAAATACAAAGATTTAAAAGATCTACCTACTCAGTTTAAGAATATGGTGGTCTGTGCACTTTCAATTGTGCATGATGATGTTCCTTCCATATATAAAGAAGCAATCAAAAGCCTTGAAGTTTAAAGATGGAAGGAATCCATGGACGAAGAAATTATGTCCCTTTAAAAGAATAAGACATAGAAGTTGACACAACTACCTAAGGTTAAGAATATAATTGGCTGCAAATAGGTGTATGCAAAGAAATAAGGATTTTTTAACAAAGATGATATTCGCTATAAGGCAAGGTTGGTGGCTAAAGGCTACATTCAGAAGGAAGAAATCAATTATAATGAGGTATTTTCTCCAGTTATAAAGCATTACTCAATTATAATTTTGTTGGCCTTAGTAGCACATTTGGATTTAGAACTAGTTCAACTTTATGTGAAAACCGTGTTTTTACATGGTGACTTGGAAGAGAAAATCTATATGTCTCAATCATAAGGTTTTAATGTTGCTTATAAAGAGAATTGAGTTTGCAAGCTGAAAAAATCGTTGTATGGATTAAACAAATCTCTAAGGAAATGGTACAAATGATTTAATCAATTTATGCTACAGTAGAAGTACACTAGAAGCACATATGATTATTGTGTGTATTTTTGCAAGATATAAGATGAGTCTTTCATCTATCTCCTATTATATGGAGATGATATGTTGATTACATCAAAAATACAAGAAGAAATTGAGAGGTTGAATGCTCAACTAAGTCAAGAGTTTGAGACGAAAGATCAAAGAGAAGCCAAGAAGATTCTCGACATGAAGATAAACAAAGATAGGAAAAAAGGGAAGCTTTGTTTGACCCATAGTCAATATTTAAAGAAGGTGCCACAACATTTTGGTATGAATGAACAGACAAAACCTATAAGTACTCTGCTTATTCCTCATTTCAAGCTTAGTGCTCAATTGTCTCCTAAGAACGATGCAGAACAAGAATACATGGCAAATATATTGTATACGGTTGGTAGCTTCATATATGCAATGGTGTGTACAAGACCTGACATTTCACATGCGGTTGGAGTTGTAAGCATGTACATGCGTGATCTTGGTAAAGGACATTGGTTGGTTATGAAATGAATTTTACGATATATTCTAAATGTTGTAGTTGTAGATGTTGGTTTAGTGTTTAAGCAGGATAATACTATTGATCAATATGCAGTAGGATATTGTGATTCTGATTATGTTAAAGCTTTAGATAAGCATTAATCAACTACTGGTTATGTGTTTACTCTTATTAGAGCACCAATCAGTTGGAAATCAACCTTGTAGTCAACACTTTCTTTGTCTGCTATAGAGGCAAAGTATATGGCAGTTACAGAGGATGTAAATGAAGCTATTTGGTTACAAGGATTACTTGAAGACTTGGGGGTTGGTCAAAAACATATTAAGGTATTTTGTGACAGTCAACATGCTATTCATTTAGCAAAGAACCAAGTCTACCATGCACGTACAAAGCACATTGGCGTTAGTTACCATTTTGTGTGAGAGATTATTGAAGAAGGTGGAGTATTAGTTCAGAAGATCAATACTACAAAGAATCTCATAGATATGATGACCAAGGTGATAACAACAATCAAGTTTAAACATTGTCTAAACTTTATTAACATCAAGTTGCTTAATTATATGCTATATTACTCGACACTATAAGACATTAATAAAATATTACAATGTGTTAAGAAATTTAACATAAAAAATAAAAATTATTTTTACATATTGTATGATGCATTAATACTCGTAAAGATTTCTTTTGTATATTTGAAGAATAATTGTGCTTAATTATATGCTATATTATTTCAAAACTATAAGACATTAATGTAGTGAAAAATATATGTAAAAATTTTATTGTTATAGATAGATGAAAATTATATATTTGAGCTAGTATCACTATATTATAAGTAAGACATAATAAATATTATAACATAATATTTATTTATAAACAAAATACTTATATTTAAAATTAAAAGATGATAAAATATTTCATATTTTATTTATATGTTGTATATCCATATTAGTAATATCGGTGATTTAATCAATTATTATACTTTTTTATTATAATAAAGAATTGTTAGAATAAAAAGTTTCATTAATTAACAATATTATATTTTAGGTGTGATTCTCTCTTAAAATATATATATATATATATATATATATATATATATATATATTATTTTAAGTCAATTTTTTTTTTGTTTTATTTTGAATTGTCAATCATAATCAAAATAAAATGTGGGAATGGGTACATGAAAAATAAAAAAAAACTTAAATTTTTTACATATTAAAATTTTATTAGTTACATATACAATAACACATAAAATAAAAAATATATCCATTTAACTATTTTTTTTTTCAAAAAATCATCGAGATTGAATAGTGCATCCACTAACTAAGCGAAACTATGTCTATAGTCCCTAACTAACCATAGTTGTATCAATGTATATATATTTTGTATAAACAAAAAATATGAAGTGTATATCAGTGTCGAATTTAGTATTTATATTTAAGAGAAACATTGTATATAAAGTAAAAAATTATATTAATTATTTTTCAGTTATTATTTATTTTTAATTGAAATAATATATGTATCTCATTATATTTTAATGATTAATTTATATATAATTTTATAAATATTATATTTAAAAATTTCTTTATAGAAAGTTGGAATAGGATATGTTTCACTGGTGAATTGATACATCCTCGGATACAACTCACATCAATTATTTTTTATTTTTTTAGAAAATGTTATGACGATTTTAACTCTTGTGAAACGGGGCATTAGCCCACTGTATCTCTATAAATAAAAGCTTAATAAAAAAATATATATGTTTATTTTTAAATAATATTAAAAATTATATGCTCATTTTTATCATAAAAAAATAATATATTTTTTCTAAAGTTAAAAATAAAACTATATATATAAAATTATATTATATTATATAATAAAATTAATATTAATTATAATGATTGATACGATCTTAAGCAAATGACTAATTCTTTTTTTATTTTGGTTTTACTAGTAATGGATAAATAATCCTGCTTGAAATTTTCATTTTTTACTTTTTATTTTATAATAAAAATTAATGTAATAAATGTTAAAATCTATAAGAATTTTGCATTTTTTAATCTCAAAAATTTAACTAAAACAATCACACTCTTTATAAATTTTATCATATAATTATATTTAATCAATGTGAAATATTATTTTTAATGTTCACATTAAATTGTGGGTATTTATATATCGTAAAATCAACCACTTTATATTTTTGAATTATTTTCTTATATTTTATTTTATTTGAATTGTTTATCTTTTTATTTTTATTTTTACAAAGTTTATTTTATTTTATTTTTTAAAATAAGGTTCAAAAAATTTGACCTAATCAATTTAAGTTATGTTATCAGATTAAAGTATACCAAAAATACGTGAAGAAAAACGTGAAGACAATTACATTTTTTATAACTTTATTATAATATTATATTTAATTAATATGTTATTTTATAAAAAAATAAAATATTTAAAAAATAATTAATATAACTTAATTAGAAATCATTACATAAAATAAAATCTGGTATGAGACAGTTATTTCACCTACATGATTAAATTCACGAGACATCAAACTAGGTGGGTGGAATGCATCTTTCATTACAAATTCAAATTTATTTTTAAATTATCTATTTTTTCAAGCGGCTTGAAGTTTTAAATTCATTTTATATATATATATATATATATATATATATATATAATGTTATATTAAAAATAACATGTGTATATATAATAGAAAAAGATTGAGTCATATGCCTCTTTAATTATATATGACTCGACTACCTATAGAAATAAAACTTGAAGGAAGTCAATATCGGTGGCTAGTACCAATTACCTATCAAAATCTTTATTTATCGCATATTGTTACCACGGTAACAAAATAACTTATAACTCTATATATTCAAAAACTCTATTTATAATAAATTTATCATAAAAATTAATAAATATAATATAATATTATTTATAAATATATTCAAAGAAAATTTGTAATGTTAACTCACCGTGTATAATAATTATACTAATCTAGTTTTTGGACAAATATCTATCTCAAATTTTAATTGTTAAGGATAAAATCTAAGTTACCGATCAAACTAAGCTCAGTTCTGATATTATGTTAGAAACTTACACTTAACTCAACCTAATAAGATTTCATTGAGTTAAAAATTGTTCAGACTTATAAGTGAAAGCATGGTCCTATGTTTGACCGATGTGAGACTTAATTAATCTTAACAACCCACATCCATACAAATAGAGGTGATTTTAGTTGTGAGCCATGGTAAGACTATTAAGGAGCGTCCAAATCACCACAACAAGAGCATCAACCATGTCAACATGCTCTGATTCCATGTTAAAAATTCATGTCTAACTTAACCTAATAAGATTTAACTGAGTCAAGGGTTGCCCAAACTTATAAGCAACACTGTTGCCAAACGTTTGGCCGATGTGAGACTAAAAAAAACTTAACAGCTCTCTGGTCCTATGTCTAGACTTAATGAATCTTAACAACCCCCTCCACACCAATATATGCGGTCTTAATTGTGAGCCACGGTAAGATTGTTAAGGAGCGCCCAAATCACCACAATAGGCGCATCAACCAGGTCAACAAGTTTTGATATCATGTTAGAAACTCAGGCCTAACCCAACCCAATGAGATCTTATTGAGTTGAGTTAGGCCTAAGTTTCTAACATGGTATCATAACTGGGCTTGACTTGATTGATGACTTGGGCTTTATCTTTAACAATCTTACTGTGGCTTTATAAGACCACCTATATCCGTGTGAAAGGGGGCTGCTAAGTTTTCTTCAGTCCCACATCAGTCAGGCGTTAGGTAGTAGTGTTGCTTATAAGCTTGGGCAACTCTTAACTCGATGAAATCTTATTGGGTTAAGTTAGGCATGAGTTTCTAACATGGTATCAGAGTCTACTAACTTGGATTATTTGCTTGTTGTGGTGATTTGGGCACTCCTTAACAGTCTTACCGTGGCTCACAACTAAGACCACATATGTCTGTGTGGAGGAGGTTGTTAAGAATCATTAAGTCCCACATCAGCCAGGTACCATACTTCCACTTATAAGTCTGGACAATTTTTAACTCAATGAGATCTTATTGGGTTGAGTTAGGCCTAAGTTTCTAACATGGTATCAGAGATGGGCTTGACTTGATCGGTGACTTGAGTTTTGTTCTTAATAGTTTCAATGTTGCTTTGTGAGTTTTTTTAGTCCCATATCGACGAGGCATTTAATAGTAGTGCTTCTTATAAACTTGGTCAACCCATGACTCAATGAGATCGCATTGAATTAAGTTATATTTCAGTTTCTAACACTAATAATTATATATTACTATTAATTATCTAATAATAGTAATTATTATTTTAAAATTATTTATTTAAAAAAATAAAGACTTTAAATATAAATTTTATGGTTTCTTTTATTATAATAAGATGAAAAATTAATGTTAAATGTTTTTTATAAAAATGTTTTACATGAATATTCTTAAAATAATTAATTAATTAATTTTTTATTTAAGAATAATGTACAATAAAAATTATTTTGTGAACAATATAATTTAAATATAATATAAACATAAGTGACTTGACACAATATTTATATAACTTCATTTAATACATAATTAGAATATAGCATAAAAACACATATTAAATTACTTAATAAATATTTTTAAATGTTTTTTTGCATAAAAATAATTTGTATTAATAAACTACTTTTTGAATTGATATAGTATATATACAACATGATCTCAGTACGAAAAATAATTAATTCAATATGAATATAATCTATTCATAAAAAAATTGAGCGAACTCTACCGGTTCATTAAAAAGATAAACATAATTTGTATATATTATCCTTCTTAATATCAATTAAAATAATTACGTAAGAATAGATATAAAATTAATAGATAATACAATTATCAAAATAATAAATGAGATATTTTAATATTTATTGACACATAATAAAAATAATAACCACTATAACAAAAAAGATTGATTTTGTTGATTTTTAAAATTGAGATGATTTTTTTTTAAATGGCAAAAAAATATTAATTTTTTGGGATAAAGTTTGGATGCTTTTGTGTTACCCAAGTTACATTTTTAATAAAAAATAACATCAAATATAACAACCAATAATACTCAAATATATTCTAAGAATATTCAAAATAATACATTTATGTTTAAAGTAAACATAATCTATCATATAAAAATCAAAATATTGAACTAATAATTATTATTTTGAATTTCTTAAACTTAATTTATTTGAATACATTTTAACATTATACAATGTGATATATTATATTTATTTGGAACTCTATTCTATCGAATATCGGTAAGAATGATATTAAAAAAATCAATATAAAAAAATAAAAATTATAATTAATATAAAATTATGTTTACATAACATATCAATAATTAATGCATTAATACTAGTAAATATTTCCTTTATATTATGAGATGTTTTATGTTTGTTTAATATAAAATGTGATCAAATATACTTGAGTATAACTAATATTAAATAATAAATTTTATCATATTATATTTATCAAAATGTTTTGAATTATTTTGTATTAAATCGTTTGAAAAATAGTATAAGTTAATACAAATTAAACATTTAAATTTAAATTATATGAATTTTTACTACCTTTTATCTAATTTGTAAAGATAAATTATTTTCTCTTTTTGAATTGAAAATGAATATATATATATATATATTATTTTAATATAATATAAAAGATATATTTTTTATACATTAAAAAAAGCACAGATTTAAAATTTGATTTTAAAAGATACCTTATAAATAGTAAAAAATATTATTACTTAATTATTAATTATTTTTATTTTTAATTAAAAATACATATATAAGTTAGTATAAAATATGTTTAAATTATGGAGTTATAATGAATTTTTTAGTATTAAAAATTTTGAATTTAGGAGGAACATAAATTAATTTTATGTATATAATTTTATAAATATTATATTAAAATTTTATTTTTTTAAAATAAAAGGGAATGTGTTCTTCCTTCATTGTAAAAAAAAACGAGAATATATATATATATCTTTTTATGACGTAAATAATATATTATTTTTTAGATTGAATTAAAAATAAAACTATATAAATAATTATATCATATAATAAAAACCGGAGGTGGGAGAAAAAAAATGATAAGGAAAAGGAAGGGCAGTGGTAAAGAGTGAGTCGTAAACAATTAATAATAACGTAAAAAGGAATTATGAAACAATGTCAACCCGCTAATTAATTAAGCGCCCACGAAAATGTTCCAAAAGTTTAGTGATAACAGTTAAAGAAAATAAAATTAACATAATTTAAGGTCAAAATAAAAATAATTTTGTTTACTTTACAAAACTTCTATTGAAAATGTTACGAATTGGCTCTTGTGGAAGTGAATATCAGGTCTAATTTTGGTTGCACAAATTAATAATTACGTAGCAATAAGAAAATAAATAAGCGATAAGAAATTAAATTAAGACACATGATGATTTAAGTGGCTAACTTTTCAATGTGAAAAGTCTCTTTCCATCGACGACGACAATCAAGAAAATCCACTAATAATCAAAATGGAGATACAAACACCAATTCCAGATAATTTTCACAAATTATACCAAAATCTAAAATCAACCCACAAAATATCCCCTCTAATTTACTGGTAATATATATAGCAAAATAAATTAACAAGCTTGCTATTAAATCAAATATTACCGTACAAATGAGATGAAAATAATTAGCAGCAGTGGCGACGCGAACATGTGGAAGAAAAAACAGCTTCTTCTCGCAGCTGCTATATTCCTTCTCTGCAGAATCAGAGATATAAATCTTGCATTTAGATATATGATATCTGGTTTTCCAAACTCTCAAGAGTGGTCTGACGCAAAATGTCTAAATGGAGAAGCCACAACAGCTTATAGAGAAAAGGCAGAGGGAAAACTACACCACAATTAATATACCCTTATTCGGTTTTGTTCTTGCGGCTGTATCTCTTCTAATTAACTAAGCAAACTTAGTTAATATATATAAAGCAGAAAAATGAATATAGGGTTTATTTAGTATTGGGTCTTGGGCCTGAAAGTTTTGGGCCAGTATTAACAAATCTCCACCTTGGCTCAAAACAGAAAACAAATTCTTCAAATGAAATTCCTCGGATTACCAAAAATAACCGTCGTCCAAAGCCCTGAAGGGTGATCATCTTCAACAAATACCAATCAAGTCCAAGCAATGCTTGAACTTGTTAAATGAAACTGGTTTGGTTAACATATCAATTTGGATTCTTCAGAATGGCTATCTTATTAACAACAATACGCCCCTGGGAGACAATGTCACGAACGAAATGATATCTGACATCAATGTGTTTGGTTCTTTCATGATACATAGTATTCTTAGTCAAGTGTATCGCACTCGACTATCACAAAATACAAATGTAAGTATCCTCGTAAACCCAAATCACAAACCAAACCTCTAAGCCAAATGGCTTCTTTCATCGCTTCGCCGCTACCATATATTCAAATTTTTGTCGTAGACAAAGCAATCAGATCAGAAAGTAGCCTTCCAACTAATGGCACAACGAGAAAGAGTGAAAACATAACCTGTCGTAGATCTTCTTCTATCCAGATCACCAAAGATAATCTAATCCACATAACCAATAACACCGCAACCAAGATTAGAAATTCCATCATATACCAAACCAAAATTAGATGTACCTCTCAAATACCGAAGTATCCATTTCATCGCTTACAATGACCCTTACCAGGATTACCCATATATCTCACGACAACACTAATCGCATGTGAAATGTCCGGACGAGTACAAACCATAGCATACATCAAACTCCCAACTACTAGCATATGGAACCCGAGACATGTACCGCTCTTCTTCTTCCGACCGTGGTGACAAATCCAAAGAAAGCTCCGAAATGCGCAGCCTAACGGCGTACTCACAGGTTTAGAATCTTTCATGCCAAAACGTTCAAGAACTTTTTCAATATAACTTTTACGAGTCAAATAAAGCTTGCCCGTCATTGCCTATCCTCGTAAATTTCCATGCCTAAAATTTTCTTCGCCGCACCCAAATCTTTCATTTCAAACTCACCATTAAGCCGAGACTTTAATTTCTGAATCTCGGACTTATTCTTAGAAGCAATAAGCATGTCATCAACATAAAGCAACAAATAAACTGATGAACCATCATGGAATCTTTTATGATAAACACAACTATCATAATCACTCCTAGAGTAACCGTGATCAATCATAAAAGAATCAAACCGTTTATACCACTGCCTTGGAGATTGCTTCAGCCCATATAAAGACTTTTTCAATAAACAAACATGATCTTCCTTACCTGGAACAACAAACCCCTCTGGTTGATGCATATATATTTGTTCCTCAAGCTCACCAAGTAAGAAGTCTGTCTTGACATCAAGCTGTTCTAATTCCATGTCAAACAATGCAACCATAGCAAGCAACACACGAATAGAGCTATGTTTAACAACAGGAGAAAATACTTCATTGAAGTCAATACCTTTCTTCTGACAATAGCCCTTTGCAACAACACGTGCCTTGAACCTAGCTGCTTCAACCTCAGGTATACCTTCCTTTTCCTTGAAGACCCATTTGTTTCCAACAATCTTTTGGCCCTTAGGCGGTTTCACCAATTCCCATGTATGATTCTTATGAAGTGATTCAATCTCTTCATTCATAGCAACCAACCACCGAATGCACATCACAAGTGATTTTCCATGATAACTAGAAGGTTCATACACCTCAATAGACTCTGCCACAGACAATGCAAAAGAAACTAAGTCTGCATCTGCGTACCTCTGAGGGCGTCGAATCTCTCTTATTCCTTTACCCTTAGCGATACTGTATGGTTGCTCATGTTGCTCTTCTACTACATCATGAGCAGAATCATCTATCTCATCCATAGATGGCTGATCTGAAGTGCCTTCTTGCACTCGACTAGGAACTCCACTCTCAAGCTCCACCTGCTCACTAACACCGTGGTCTTTATCTGCAACAATAGACTCTTTTTTCTTTTGCAACATAGAAAACTCATCAAACTTAACATCTCTGCTAATCAAAAATTTAGGTGACTTGGGTTCAACACACCATAATCTGTAACCTTTCATCCCTGAAGGATACCCCAGAAATATGCATTTTAATGCCCTAGGCTCAAGTTTACCATCATTAACATGAGCATAAGCAGGACAACCAAAAACTTTCAAATCAGAATAATTAACAGGAGTACCAAAGAATACCTCAAACGGAGTCTTCAACTCAATTGCAGTTGATGGAGACCGATTTACCAAATAGCAGGCATGGTTACAAGCTTCAGCCCAAAAGGATTTATCCAAATCAGCTTGAAAGAGCATACAACGAGCTCTTTCTAAGAGAGTCCTATTCATACGTTCTGCTACTCCATTTTGCTGTGGTGTATGACGCACAGTGCGGTGTCTCACTATGCCATTTCTTTCACAGAACTCATTAAACTGACTGTCACAAAATTCCAAACCATTATCAGTTCTCAAATGCTTGATTTTCTTGCTTGTTTGATTTTCTATACAAGCCTTGAATTTTACAAATTTTGAGAACGCGTCATTCTTATTCTTCAGAAAATACACCCTGATGAGTGCTCAAAAAGCACTAAAATAACCATGATTTTATGCACATTAATTGATTAAAAATATATATATTTATATGTTTTATCATATATTTATATAAATTTGTCTTTTTCGGAATCACGGGTATTTTTATTGTTTTTCAGTTATTTTGGCTTAAAAACGCAATTTAAAGACTCAAAGAAGAATACTTGAAGCAATACATCACAAATAAATTAATAAATAAGTGGAAAAACGTCAACAAACATAGAAAAATTGGACAAAATGGGTCGAAAAGGTCAAAAATGTCAAAAGACGGAAAATCGCACACAGAAATTTCAAAGGCCACCAAATTTCATTCTCCAGCTTAAATTGCATACAAGGCTGCTCAATCTCCATTCCAAGGCCATGGCATCGTTTCACGCTACTGAATTACAAGAAGACTCAAGAAATACCACCAAATTACATACTAACGCGCTTTTTGACCCATTTTTCACGTGCAAGAAATTTCATGACGTCACGCTGCCGTCATTGATGACCTCACCATGTCCACTAAACGCTTTTTAATTTTTTTATATTGTTTTTAACATTTTTTTACTCATTTTTTCTCTCCATCCTCACCTATAAATACCCCTCTTCCATTCACTTCAAAGCACACCTCAAAACCACACTTCTCTCTTCTTTCTTTCTCTCATTTCTTAGTTTTTGAGTTTTTCTTAGTTTCTAAGCTTTTCTTAGTTTTTCTCTTAGTTTTTAGTTCAATTCTCTTAGGTTTAGAGTTCTTCTCTTTTTGAGAGGAACTTGTAATGTTTTTGTAATAATTTAGATTTTTGATTCAATAAATGGAAGTGCAAATTCCGCTTGGAGGTTTTCTAGCAACTTAATAGCGTCGAAGTTACGTAAGGATTTTATTTTCTTTACGCTATTTTTATGCTTTATTCTTACACGTTATATTTAATTTGTCTGTGATTAAATTTAACTGTCTAGCAATTGCTCATAATCATGATATAATAATAACGTTGTTATGCTTGCGAAATATTAAATAGGTGAAAATTTCTAAAATGAATTGATTTTATTTTTATTCAAGATTTTATATTAAGGATGTTAGAGAGAAATATATTATTTTTCATTACAAACTTAAATCAAGATTAGACTTTAAGGTTTAGTTATCCTGCCTAATTTAGAGTAGTCTTTTTTATTTGTTGGTACAATCGCCTTAGCTAGAGTGAAGCTCTCATTTCAAAAGTTTTTATAAGAATTATTATGTGAAAATGTATTGACAACACGTTTTCAAGTGGTTTAAAACTTGAAAGTTAAGACTTGATAACTAAATTCTTGGGTTTAATTTGACACCTCAATAAAGTTTAAACTGTCTAACCCCACCAAAGCGTAGAAGATTTAAATGGTTCATTTTCAATCTCTTAGAAAAAGGAATTAATTTAATTAACCAAATTAGTTATCAACCCCACCCATAGGTGTTAATTGATTTGTTTAGTTAACAAAGAATATCTAACTCACCAAAGGTGGTATTCATACAAAAAAGTTAGAGAATCAATAAAATATCAATTTATATCTTTAATAACCTAGATAATACGAAAGCAAACATAATTAATTTAGTTATTATATCCATAAATACTCCACTAATATAAATGATAAAATTTGCATTGAATATTTATTGAATCAGATTTATATTTATTTTTAGGTAAATATTTATTGAATTTGTATCTATGTTTATTTTTTTATTATATTTAATTAATCAGATATATGTTTATTTTATGTTATTAGATTAGGAACACAAAACCAAACTATCGCGACAGGATGTTTAGGATTTAATTTCGCTTTTAAAAGTTTGAATAATAAATTAAGCGACCACATACATTCCTTCCTTAGATCGACTCGAAAGTATACTTATCATTTTCTACGAAATGATTACAGACTTCATGAGAGTTTTACAAATATTAAAACCAAAGTATTTGCGAGAATTGGCGACGCTTTTTCGCTGCTCATCAAGTTTTTACGGATTCTTGGAAGGAGTAGCGTTTTTAATTTATTTATCAAAATTTTAAAAATATTTTTGTGTTGTAAATAATTGTGATTTTTTTTAAAAAAATAAAATAAAATAATAATAAAAATAAAAATAAAAAATAAAAATAAAAAAAATAAAAATAAAAATAAAAATTTTAATCAAATTTCAAATTTCATAAAAAAATAAATAAAAAAAATAATAAAATAATAAAATAATAAAAATTAAATAAAAATTTAAAAAAAAAATTTAATTATAGCATAAATAGTAAAAAAATAATTTAAAAATTCGAAATTTGAAATAAAAAGTTTTTACCGTTCATGAATAGTAAAAAAAAAATAGTAAAAAAATAAAAAAATAAAAAAAATAAAAAAATAAAAAAAAATTTAAAAAAAACATTTAAAAAATTTTTTAAGTTAAAAGATAGCGTGAATAGTAAAATAAAATTACCGTTCGTAAAAAAAAAATTTAAAACATTTTAAAAATTTTTAAGTTAAAAGATAAGCGTGAATAGTAAAATAAAATTACCGTTCGTAAAAAAAAATTAAAAAAAAAATTTTAAGTTAATAAGAAATAAGATAGCGTGAATAGTAAAATAAAATTACCGTTCGTAAAAAAAAAAATTAACTAGTTTTGTCTAGTGTTTTGTATTAAATGCCATGGAAATTTTCTCTAATTTTTTTATTTTTGTTGACAGGAGTTTTAAATTTACGTTTAAAAATAGTCTATGCGTGGTAGGAGATCCTTAGGAAACCCCCTAACACCATATGTAAATAATATTCATAAATTTAAACAAGTGTCAACAACACTGGATCCTACCCATCAACCTCGATTTTGAGCCAAACATAGAACCAAGTCTTAATCCTTTACTAGAACCAAAAGAAATGGAGGAAAACCAACATGTTAGTGGAAACCACGATGAAGGAGTTTGCAAGACCTATGATTGGCACGCAAGAATCGCCGCTATCCATTGGGAGAGGTCGCTTTAATTATGACCTTAAAAATATTCATTTTTCTACGCTTCCTTCCTTTTACGGGCTACCTAATGAAGATTCTCTTTCCTTTACGAGATTTCTATGCTACGGTCCAAACATTCCCCTCGGTATTCTAAACGAGGATCAACTTAGAATGAGATGTTTTCCCTACACCTTAAAGGATAAGGCCAAAGCTTGGTTGATGTCACTTCCCCTGTGTTCTCTCGATGACACGGGTCACATTTACAATAAATTCACGGGAAAATTCTATTCCCATCAAAAACATCGAAATGAGAGGAAAGATTGCTACTTTCTCTCGTATGGAAGGAGAACCATTCCACGAAGCTTGGGATAGGTTTAAAATGTTTCTCACTCAATGTCCCCATCATAGCTTTCCCTACAGCTTGCAGAACCAATTCTTTTACGATGGACTTACACAACAATGTCGGCTCATTGTCGACAACGCCGCAGAGGAGCAATAGGAGAAAAGATCTGCATCGTAAACGTATAACCTCTTTGAGATGTTGGGTGCTAATTCCCAACGTAAAAGCTCCCGAGTGAGAAAAGTCGGTGTTCATGAAATCGACTCAAGAATGAAGTTCAACAACAACTTGTTCAACTGACTAAGCAAGTTGCCCTTCTCGCTACACAAACCAACACCAATAATGAACAATATGGTTTGTCAGACAAAGAATACGGGACACGGTAATCAGCTCGTCCATATCAAGGAGATACAACCTGACTCGAGCAGTTAATGTGTTGGGAGCATATCAACAGAGACCAAGGTTTGATCCCAATTCAAATACCTATAATCCTGGGTGGAGAAGTCATCCAAATTTCTCTTGGAGGCAAAACAACCCTCCTTTCCTCAAAGCTCAAACCAGGCAGGCCAAAGAATTCCACCCACCTATTCCAAGAAGCATTCCAAATAAACCAACCTCGAGGACAACTTGAATTCTTTTATTCAAGTTTGTAGGGATAATCAATCTAAAACCAATCAACGGTTGGACTCTGTGGAAGCTTCTATCAAAAAGGTGGAAGTTCAAGTTGAACAGTTAGTTGAACATTTGCAAAAAGGCAAAGACTAATTTAAAACTTAAATGAATTCAATGAAGAGGAGACATTGAGTTTTTCATTCTGCAATCTCCAAGCAACGTCTTACTAGAAGACGATAAATTTTAGTCCTACATGGGAGGTCACCCATTATTGTATTTTCCTTTGTTTTAGTTTGCGTGTAATAAAAAAAATATTTAAATGAAATAAATTTGTTTGTTTCAAAAAAAAAATAAAAAAAAATAATTGTGTCCCTTCGTTTAAATTAAAATTAAAAAAAAATTTAGGTTCCTTGCATTTTTTAGAGATATCTACTATTTTTTTTAAGAGCAAAATGTTGATTCACAATAGGAGGAGGATCATTTTCAACTACAAACAACCATGGGAGATGCTGAAGATAGGCGGAAAAAGATGAAAGACTATACAATGCCAATCATTGGCAATGTAACTTCCGGCATCCAATTACAAGAGGCTGCAAGGAATTATGAATTGAAAAAGATTCATTATTCTTTGTTACCTTCTTTTTACGGTATCCTTAATGAAGACCCTTTGCATTTCATTCGAGAATTCTATGCTATTGTCCAAACCTTTCCACTACATGCAATTAATGAAGATCAACTTAGGATGAGGTGTTTTCCTTACACTCTCAAAGATAAAGCTTGGTCATGGTTCATTACTTCTACAAAAGTTCTCTTAAAACTTGGGAGGCGCCTATGAAATTTTTACGGGTAGGTTCTATTCCCATCAAAAGATTGTTGATCTAAGAACAAAGATAGCAACATTTTCTCAAATGAATGAAGAGTCTTTCACGAAGCTTGGGAACGATTCAAACTCCTTTTCATTCAATGTCAAAATCATAGCTTTCCACTACAGCCTACAAAACCAATTCTTTTACGATGGATTGACACTACAGAGTCAATACATGGTTGATAATGTCACGAGGTGCTGTAGGAGAAAAGACCGCAGAGGAAACCTATAATCTCTATGAGCTATTGGGTTCTAATTCCCAACAAAGAGGTGGTAAAAGGAAAGCAAAGGTCAATGAAGTCGGCTTTGATAATGAGATAACCTTGCAACTTGCTGAATTGACTAAACAAGTGAAATTCCTCACGTCTCACCAAATTTCTAATCAAGAGGTATGTGGAGTGTGTTGTTCAATTGGGCATGGTACTCATAATTGTTCAAATACTTGTGATTCTAGTGTCGATGCCATAGAAGAAGTCCAATATTTTCAAAAGTATCATCCAAACACCTATAATCACCCAACCTACAACCACCCTTACCCACCAAGCCAATCTTTTAAACCAACCTTAGAAGATAGCTTGAATGCTTTTATTCAAGTTAGTCGTGACAACCAACTGATGACTAATCAAAGGTTGAACACCATGGAGGCTTCGGTTAAAAGAATTGAATCTAAAGTTGGGCAACCTGGCTGAACAAATGCAAAAGAAAGAACCAGAAAGTTGCCCTACCAACCGTAACAAGCAAAAGATGTTAGAACCCTTCAAGTGGTAAGGTAGTCAATACCAGTTTACACGAATTTCTAACAAACTACCTTGTAGTTCATGTAACAAAGTTAAGGCGATATTCTAATCTCGCAAAAAGGAGAAACAAGTGTTAAACTTAACAAGCCTTCAAAAACTCATTGGGGGTCATCCGACACCCCCAAAATTCAAAAGACAACAGTAACCACACCAGATGCAAGTACCTTTTCCCCACCTATTGAAAGAATCCAAACATGATAAGCAATTCAATGATCTTTTTAATATGCTCTCTAAAGTAAATATCAATTTACCATTATTAGAAGTGATCATGAATGTGTACTCATATGCCAAGTTTTTCAAAGAGTTGAACACTAAGAAAATGAGGTATGAACGGAATGAACGAGTAGTAGTATCGTAAATTTCTAGCGCCAGATTTCAAAGACAAACTACCCCTAAGTTGAAAGACCCTGGAAGTTTTATTATAAACATAACTATGGGGGATAGGAAGGTTGCTAAAGCAATGCTTTATTTAGGTGCTAGTATAAATTTGATGCCCTACTCTATATTCTCACAGCTTTCAATCTGTGGGATTTAAAACCCACAACTATGTCCCCGCAACTTGCAGATAGATCTCTTAAATATCCGTAGGGAATAGTTGAGGATGTTTTGGTACAGTAGACAAACCGATAATACCCGTTGACTTTGTGGTTCTCGGATATGCAAGAAAATCCCAGATTGGACGTAGAGCATACAATATTGCTTGGTAGACCATTTATGGCAACTACTAAAACTATTATTGATGTCCAAGATGGAAATTTGACAATGACAAGCCTTAGGAGAGACTGCTCATTTCAAAGTTTTTGATTCTTCACCTTTCCCTTCTATTTCTCGCCATCGATGAAATATTCAAAGTTGATCCTTTGGATAATCTTGTCCAAAACACCTTTTTCCAAACCGTATAGAAGACAAGCTTGAAACCGTTCTTACACTTGAAAAGGTTGAAGAAGATTTAGATGAAGAAATTAAGGGGTACCTTGAACAACTAGACAATAATGAAGTTGATGACAAAATCTAGTACACTTTTAAATCTACCCAGCTTCTTCATCTGTTAAAGAGGCCAATCCACCGAACTTGAACTCAAAGACTTACCTCGAGCACTTAAAATATGTGTTTTTGGGAGAAGGAGAAACATATCCAAAGGATAATTTCTTCAACCTTGACCAAATCACAAGAAAAAGAACTCATCAAAGTTGCTTAAACAGCTTAAGAAATCTATAGGTTGGAGTATAGGGGATATAAGAGGCATTAGTCCAACAATGTGTATGCACAAGATCAACTTGGAGGATGGTGCTAAACCCGTACGAGAGGCCCAAAGTAGACTAAACCCAAACATGCAAGAGGTAGTTAAAAAGGAAATCCTTAAATTATTAGAAGAAGGGATTATCTATCCTATTGCGGATAGTAAGTGGGTTAGTCCAAAGGTATGTGGTACCAAAGAAATCGGGATAACAGCTTGTTAAAAATGATAAAAGTGAATTAGTGCCCACTAGAATAATC
Source organism: Hippophae rhamnoides (assembly GCA_033030585.1). Taxonomy (NCBI): domain Eukaryota; kingdom Viridiplantae; phylum Streptophyta; class Magnoliopsida; order Rosales; family Elaeagnaceae; genus Hippophae; species Hippophae rhamnoides. The sequence continues at coordinate 55,008,719 of CM065432.1, forward strand.
ACCGGATGGAGAATGTGTATAGATTTTAGGAAACTAAATTTATATACGAAAAGGATCACTTTCCTCTTCCATTCATTGATCAAATGTTGGAAAGATTAGTCAAGTACCTAATTTTCTTGTTTTTGGATGGACTGTCTGGATATTATCAAGTACCCATAGCACCAGAAGATCAGGAAAAGACCACATTTACATGTCCTTTTGGGACATTTGCTTTTCGCAGAATGCCATTTGGGTTATGAAATGCCCCTGCCACTTTCCAGAGATGCATGATATCTATTTTCTCGGACATGGTGGAGAAATTCATTGAAATTTTCAAGGACGATTTCTCTGTCTTTGGGAACTCATTTGATGATTGCTTACATAAATTGACTTTGGTTTTAGAAAGATGCATTGAATGCAATCTAACCTTTAGTTGGGAGAAAAGTCATTTTATGGTTCAACAAGGGATAGTTTTGGGACATATAATTTCAAACAAGGGTATTGAAGTTGATAAGGCAAAAGTTGAATTGATATCCAAACTACCTCCCCCTACATCTGTGAAGGGGATAAGAAGCTTCTTGGGACATTGATGAGCGAAAACCGGCATCACCGATCCTGCCAATACTTTGGTTTTATTATTTGTAAAACTCTCGCAAGTGCACGAATCATTTCGTAGAAAATGATAAGTATACTCCCAAGGTCGATCTAAGGAAGGAATGTATGTGGTTTTTAATTTATTATTCAAACTTTTAAAAACAAAATTAAATCCTAAACATCCTGTCACGATATTTTGGGGTTTTGTGTTTTTAATCTAATAACATAAAAATAAACATATATACAGATTAATTAAATATAATCTAAAAAGAATAAACATAGATACAAATTCAATAAATAAATATAAATACAGATTCAATAAACATTCATGCAAATTTTATCTTTTATAAATAGTGGAGTATTTATGGATATAATAACTAAGTTAATTATGCTTGCTCGTATTATCTAGGTTATTAAAGATATGAATTGATATTTATTGATTCTCCCTTTTTTGTATGAATACCACCTTTGGTGGGGTTAGATATTCTTTGTTAACTAAACAAATCAATTAACACCTATGGGTGGGGTTGATAACTAATTTGGTTAATTAAATTAATTCATTTTTCTAAGAGATTGAAAATGAACCATTTAAATGCCACCTTTGGTGGGGTTAGACAGTTTAAACTTTATTCAAGGTGTCCAAATTAAACCTAAGAATTTAGTTATCCGAGTACTAACTTTCAAGTTTTAAAACTACTACTGAAAACATGTTGTCAATACATTTTCAGATAATAATTCTTATAAAAACTTTTGAAATAGAGCTTCACTCTAACTACCGGGCGATTGTACCATCAAATAAAAGAGCACTACTCTAAATCAGACCGGATAACTAAACCTTAAAATCTAATTTTCAGATTTAAGTTTGTAATGAAAAATAATATATTTCTCTCTAACATCCTTAATATAAAATCTTGAATAAAAATAAAATCAATTCATTTTAGAGATTTTCACCTATTTAATATTTCGCAAGCATAACAACGTTATTATTATATCATGATTATAAACAGCTAGCACAGTTAAATTTAATCACAGACAAATTAAATATAACATGTAAGAATAAAGCATAAAAATACCTGTAAAGAAAATAAAATCCTTACAGAACTTCGACGCTATTCCCGTTGCTAGAAAACCTCCAAGCGGAATTTGCACTTCCATTTATTGAATCAAAAATCTAAAATATTACAAAAACATAACTAGTTCTTCCCAAAAAGGGAAGAACTCTAAATCTAAGAGAAACTAGCTAAAACATAAGAAAAACTAGCTAAAACATAAGAAAAACTAAAAACTAAGAAATGATAGAAAGAAAGAAGAGAGAAGTGTGGTTTTTGAGGTGTTTGAAGGTGTATGGAAGAGGGGTATTTATAGGTGAGGATGGAGAGAAAAAATGAGTAAAAAAATGTTAAAAAAATATAAAAAATATAAAAAACGTGTAGTGGACATGCTGAGGTCATCAATGACGTCAAGATGACGCCACATGGGCTGCCAGACGTGAAAAATGGGTCAAAAACGTGTTGGCGCGCGGCTGGGCGGTATTGGCGCCAAGGCTGCGTGAACAAGAACCCGCCAGCTGTCGCGCGCATGAACAAGAACCTCGCGCAGTTGCCGCGCGCATTTAACAAGAACCCGCGCGATTTAACAAGAACCTCGCTACAGTTGCGCGCATGAACAGTACCCGCTGCTTTGGGCTTGGCGCGGTGCGCGCGGCGGCGGGCATGCGGCGGCGCGTTTTTCTCGCTTTTGACATTTTTGACCTTTTTCGACCCATTTTGTCCAATTTTTCCATGTTTGTTGACCTTTTTCCACTTATTTATTAATTTATTTGTGATGTATTGCTTCAAGTATTCTTCTTTGAGTCTTTAAATTGCGTTTTTAAGCCAAAATACCCGAAAAACAATAAAAATACCCGTGATTCGAAAAAGACAAATTTATATAAATATATGATAAAACATATAAATATATATATTTTTAATCAATTAATGTGCATAAAATCATGGTTATTTTAGTGCTTTTGAGCACTCATCACAACCTCTAACTAGCTTCTCGCTAGTCCCTTAGCAAGAGAAGCGATAAAAACTAAAAATTAAACTATCCTAAATCACTTCCGTGGATTGACACGGTTGCATTTAGCCTATGCAACAAGCCTTTAAACCCCTAGGTTGCCCTAGTGGACGAGCTTGGGTCTCGTGTGGGGTTTCAGTAATGATACCCACAAACATTGTACTAAATGTAAAAACAAAAGAAACAATAAAAACAAACAACTTAAAAATTAAATTTACAACAAAATCACAAATTATCAACATCTCACAAAAATGTCTCATACTTTTTAATCTCCTTTAAGATCATAATTAAAATCTCAAGCATAAGTTATTTTAATCTCTTTAAACAATCATGATTTATTATAATAATTAGTCGAAAAACATTTTCATATTTCATATCAAAAATGTATCAATTTAATTTCACCCAATTTCAAAGGTCATGAATCGATTCGCTTCGACTCTATTCCTCACAAGTCAATACTCTCAAAACACTGAATCCTATGGGTTCAAACACTCATACTAATTTATATGCGAAAGAGTTGATGTATAGAAATGAACTAATATGTTCGCATATGTATAAAGAATAAAGGCTCAAAGTGTTATTTTAACATTGATCTCATGAAAGGAATCAAATGTATAAATTATAAAGATATCATATATAAAAATTATTTTCATGCATAAATCAAACTCATTAAGAAAGAATTTCAAGATATATGCCTTTTACAAATGAAGAAATTGCAATGACTTTTTGGGGAATTACTTCTTATATCTTTCTTTTGTAATTAGCCTTTACTCACAACTTTGTAGGCAATGCGGGTTATAGTATGTAGATGATACTATTTTTATCTCTCTCTTTTTTTCTGTAGATATTTTTCAATATGTGTATTTCTTAGAGAGTCAACCCAATGTATGATTGTACATATTTTGGATTTTAAAGTAGTGGTTAATTTTGTGGCTTTTCTGTTTGATCTTGGTTTAGGTAACCCCAGATATGTCTTTTTGTTTTTGTAGTAGTCATGCATAAATGAGATATAAGCATATACTATCAACTTCTACTCAAATCATTTAATCTAAGCAAAAATAATAATAAAAAATATATGATACTCTATTAAAATGAGAAAAAAATTCATACATTCAATGCTAATACCTATAGAGATCATCTAAAAATTTGAAGAAATAAGAAATGTGTTTGGAGTAGAAAAAATATATCTTTCACTCTGAATAAAGGAAATTAGGCTCAAATTATATCTCACAAAGGTAGTCTCCACTAAAAAAAATTCATAAACACCGATTTTGGGTTTAATATAATTTCTACATCTTATCAAGAAATACTAATTATGACAAAAACTAACTAATTATCAAAAATAATTACAAAATATTTCATGATGTGTTTTCAAAAATTAATCTAACAGTACAAAAGACTTAACTATTTACTTAAATTTGATTTCAAGAAATGATAAATTTTTGTGAGAAAAGTTTTTTTTTTTTTTTTTTTTTTTATTCCAAAAATTACTAAATCACACAAAATAGAAATAAAACCAAACACACAAAAAATGAAAAAGTATATTTTTTTTTTTAATTTTTTTTTTTTTTTTTTAAATTGTTAAAACTTTTTTTTTTAATTAAGCATGGTAACTTTTCACCATCCCCAACCTAGAACTTACATTGTCCTCAATGTAACAACTGTAAATTAAAGATAAAGAGAAAAGAGAAGAAAGATTACCTATTTCTTGAGAAAGTGCAAGTAGTAATGGAAAATGCAGGTGCATCCATCATATTCATCATTAAAGTGTATACAGACAGATCGCTGTGAACTTCTAACATCTCAACAAATATTTTTAGTTTTAACAATTTAAAAATTATTCACATGTAAATAAAAGAAATAAAGGAAAGTTACCTAAAATGATGGGTTGCCTCCCATCCAAATGATTAGTTTAACGCCTTAGCAAGACGTAACTGGGATTGCATTTTAAGTAAACTCAATGTCCCCTCATCATCGAGTCAATCAAACCTGGCAGTAAGACAAGGTTGTCTACCTATACTTTTTCACCATGCCCTTTGATTTTCAAATTTCTTTCTGTACTTAAAACTAGAGGCATATTTTGAGTTTTAGATAACCCACATCTAGGTACAAATCAAATAATTAAGGCATAAAAACACAATTGTACCTAGATTAAACAAAGCAACTAGCTCCTAAGATTGTAATTAAAACTTTAAAATTTTGGAGATAGTTCAAAAAAATTTTGTTTTTTTTTTTTGTTTTTCTTAAATAACATAATCAGTATTAACCAAGAGTGCTCCCAGGAAAGAATGGTGGTGCAAAGGCTCCTTAAAAACCATCCTCCTAGACAGAACAACGTTCCCAGGAAAGACTAGTGGCATAAAGGCTTCCAAGAACTAGTCTCCTGTATTTAACTCCTTAGATCTTTACTTTTCATGTTATTAAGTTAAGTTAAATAAAACTTTAAGTTAATGAAAATCTAAGTTAATTAAGTTTAAAGAAAAGGTTAATTAAGTTAAGTGAATTAAAAAATCTAAGTTAATTAAGTTAAGTTAAAAAAAAATCTAAGTTAATTAAGTTAGTAAAAAGTTAATTAAGCTAAGTGAAGTAAAAAAATCTAAGTTAATTAAGTTAAGTGAAAAAAAAGTTAATTAAGTTAAGAAAAAAAAAGTTAATTAAGTTAAGTGAATTAAAAAAAAAATCTAAGTTAATTAAGTTAATGAAAATTTAAGTAAAATTCTAAGTTAATGTTAAAACAAATCTAAGTTAATTAAGTTAGTAAAAAAAACTAAGTTAAGTAAATTAAATAAAAATCAAGAAGAAGAAAAAAAAATAGCTAAAGAAAGAAAAATAAAAAAAATAATAAAATAAAATAAAATTGAAAAAGGTGAAAGAAAATAAAAAAAATAAAATTATGATTTAAAATAAAAAAATAGTAAAAATTAAACTCAAAAAAAAAATTAAAATTTTGGTTTTTTTATTTTTTTATTTTTATTTTTATTTTTATTTTTTATTTTTATTTATTTATTTTTTTTATTTTTTTTTATTTTATTTTATTTTATTTTATTTATTTTATTTTTTTTATTTTATTTATTTTTTTTTATTTAAAATTTATTAAAAAAAAATTATTTTTTTATTTTTTTATTATTTCTTATGAAATTTAAAATTTGAAATTTGATTAAATTTTTTTATTTTTTTTTATTTTTTACAAAAAAAATCACAATTATTTACAAGACAAAAATATTTTTAAAATTTTAATAAATAAATTAAAAACGCTATTCCTTTCCCAAGAATCGCCAAAAAACTTGATGAAATAAACCCAGATCACCGATCCTCGCCAATACTTTGGTTTTATTATTTCTAAAACTACTGCAATTGCACGACTCATTTCGTAGAAAATGATAAGTATACTCCCAAGGTGGATCTAAGGAAGGAATGTATGTGGTTTTTAATTTATTATTCAAACTTTTAAAAACAAAATTAAATCCTAAATATCCTGTCACGATATTTTGGGTTTTGTGTTTTTAATCTAATAACATAAAATAAACATATATACGTATTAATTAAATATAATCTAAAAAGAATAAACATAGATACAAATTCAATAAATAAATAAATATAATACAGATTCAATAAACATTCATGCAAATTTTATCTTTTATAAATCGTGAAGTATTTATGGATATAATAACTAAGTTAATTACGCTGCTCAGATTATCTAGGTTATTAAAGATATGAATTGATATTTTATTGATTCTCCTTTTTTGTATTTAATACCACCTTTCGTGGGTTAGATATTCTTTGTTAACTAAACAAATCAATTAACACCTATGGGTGGGGTTGATAACTAATTTGGTTAATTAAATTAATTCCTTTTTCTAAGAGATTGAAAATGAACCATTTAAATGCCACCTTTGGTGGGGTTAGACGATTTAAACTTTATTCAAGGTGTCCAAATTAAACCTAAGAATTTAGTTATCCGAGTACTAACTTTCAAGTTTTAAAACCACTATCGAAAACATGTCATTAATACATTTCCACATAATAATTCTTATAAAAACTTTTGAAATAGAAGCTTCACTCTAACTACCTAGCGATTGTACCATCAAATAAAAGAGCACTACTCTAAATCGCATCGATAACTAAACCTTAAAATCTAATTTTCGATTTAAGTTTGTAATGAAAAATAATATATTTCTCTCTAACATCCTTAATATAAAATCTTGAATAAAAATAAAATCAATTCATTTTAGAGATTTTCACCTATTTAATATTTCCCAAGCATAACAACGCTATTATTATATCATGATTATAAATGACTAGCACGCTTAAATTTAATCACAGACAAATTAAATATAACATGTAAGAATAAAGCATAAAAATAACTGTAAAGAAAATAAAATCCTTACAGAACTTCGACGCTATTCCCGTTGCTAGAAAACCTCCAAGCGGAATTTGCACTTCCATTTATTGAATCAAAAATCTAAAATATTACAAAAACATAACTAGTTCTTCCCAAAAAGGGAAGAACTCTAAATCTAAGACAATTGAACTAAAAACTAAGAGAAAAACTAAGAAAAACTAGCTAAGAAACAAACTAAGAAAAACTAAAAACTAAGAAATGATAGAAAGAAAGAAGAGAGAAGTGTGGTTTTTGAGGTGTTTGAAGGTGTATGGAAGAGGGGTATTTATAGGTGAGGATGGAGAGAAAAAATGAGTAAAAAAATGTTAAAAAAAATATAAAAAATATAAAAAACGTGTAGTGGACATGTCGAGGTCATCAATGACGCCAAGATGACGTCATAGGGCCGCACGTGAAAAATGGGTCAAACGCGTTGGGCGCTGGGCGGAGGGCGCTGCGCGCGTGAGCAGTAACCGCTGCGCGCCGATGCTGAACAGCAGAAGGCGCGTAAGCCGCGCATGAAACAGAAACCCGCGCGGTCGCGCGCGCATGAACAATAACCTCGCGGTCGCTGGCATCAGCATCGCCGCCATTTTAGGCGGAGGCGGGTGCTCGCCAAGGCAAAGGCGGCGCGTTTTTCTGCTTTTTGACATTTTTGACCTTTTCGACCCATTTTGTCCAATTTTTCCATGTTTGTTGACCTTTTTCCACTTATTTATTAATTTATTTGTGATGTATTGCTTCAAGTATTCTTCTTTGAGTCTTTAAATTGCGTTTTTAAGCCAAAATACCTGAAAAACAATAAAAATACCCGTGATTCCGAAAAAGACAAATTTATATAAATATATGATAAAACATATAAATATATATATTTTTAATCAATTAATGTGCATAAAATCATGGTTATTTTAGTGCTTTTTGAGCACTCATCAGACATGCAGGATTTTACAGACGATTTATTAAAGATTTCTCTAAAATAAGTCGTCCTTTATGTAACTTACTATCCAAAGATGCTGAATTTGACTTCAACAATGACTGCCTTATTTCCTTTAATACCTTGAAAGAGAAACTAACATCTACTCCTGTTATAATGGCACCAAACTGGTCTTTACCTTTTGAGATAATGTGTGACGCTTCTGATTATGCAATAGGAGTAGTCCTGGGACAAAGAGTGGATAAGCGTTTACATGCCATCTACTATGCTAGCAAAACACTCAATGATGCCCAAATGAATTACACCACCACTGAAAAGGAATTCTTGGCTATAGTATTCTCTTTAGACAAATTTCCCTCTTATTTACTAGGAGCTAAAGTGATTGCGCATTCTGATCATGCTGCGTTAAGATACCTATTAAGTAAACCAAATGCCAAGCCAAGATTAATCAAAGGGTCTTACTCTTACAAGAATTTGACCTAGAAATCAAGGATAAGAAAGGCAGTGAAAACTTAGTAGCTGACCATTTGTCTAGGTTGATTTCTGACTTCAATTCTCTTAAAGATGAGAGTAATGACGATATAGTTGAAACCTTTCCTGATGAACAGCTATTTTTCATAGGTCCGAACCCATGGTATGCTGATATTGTAAACTATCTTGCCACTGGTGTTTTGCGACCTAACACTTCATATCAGGACAAGAAAAGGTTTTTTAAAACTATTAAGGACTATTTCTGGAATGACCCTTATTTATACAAGATTGGTCAAGATCAAGGCAACCGGAGATGTGTACCAAGAAGAACATAAGAGCATTCGACTTTTTGTCATGAACTTCATCATGGGGTCATTTTGGAGGTGAAAAGACAGCCCGTAAGATATTACAGTCTGGATTCTTTTGGCCCACTCTTTTTAAAGATGCTCATATGTTTTGTGCACAATGTGATAGATGTCAAAGAACAGGAAACATAAGCAAAAGAGATGAAATGCCTTTGACATCTAATTTAGTTGTTGAACTCTTTCGATGTAATGGGGATTGACTTCACGGGTCCTTTTACCCCATCTAATGGTTTTCAATACATTTTGTCATTGTGGATTACGTGTCCAAGTGGGTAGGTTATCCCCACCAAAACCAATGATGCTAATGTTGTTGTGAAATTCTTGAAAGATTTCATATTCAAGAGGTTCGAATGCCTAGAGCTATAATAAGTGATGGAGGTAGCCATTTTTGTAACAAACTCTTTGATGGAGTACTAAACAAGTACAACATCACACATAAAGTAGCTACTCCATATCATCCTCAAACTTCCTGGTTTAGTGGAAGTGAGCAATAGGCAAATTAAGGGAATACCGGAACGCACCGTGCGTCCGTCAAGGAAGGATTGGGCATTTAAGCTAAATGATGCCTTATGGGCATACCGCACCGCTTACAAAACACCTATTGGGATGAGCCACTACCGTTAATCTTTGGGAAAGCATGCCACCTTCCATTGAACTTGAACACAAAGCTTATTGGGCAATTAAAGAGTTAAACATGGATTTAGATAAAGCAGGTGAAAAACGATTACTCCAAATTTTCATGAGTTGGAAGAAATTAGGAATGAAGCCTATGAGAATGCCAAATTATACAAGGAGCGTACTAAGCGCTATCATGACAAGAGGCTAGTTCCTAAGACTCTTCACCCTGGAATGAAAGTTCTTTTATTTAACTCTCGTTTGAGATTGTTTCCAGGAAAGCTTAGATCAAGATGGGATGGACCATTCAAAATAGTTCAAGTATTTGAACATGGAGTAGTGGAACTATTGGACTCCAAGACACAAAAAACGTTCAAAGTCAATGGCCATCGTGTCAAGCCTTATTTAGAAGAACCAAACAACATTGCTGAAATGGATTGCATTTGGCTGAGTAACCCTTAGCACCAAAAAGATACGTCTTGCTAAGACGTTAAACTAAGCGCTGGATGGGAGGCAACCCATCATTTTAGGTAAAAAAAAAACAAAAAAAAAAAAAAAAAAAACAAAAAAAAAACAAAAAAAAAAAAAAAAAAAAAAAAAAAAAAAAAAAATTGTTTGTTATTTGTTTTATTTACTTAATTTTATTGTTTATTTCATTTTAATTACATGTGAATAATTTTTAAATTGTTAAAACTAAAAATATTTGTTGAGATGTTAGAAGTTTACAGCGATCTGTCTGTATACACTTTAATGATGAATATGATGGATGCACCTGCATTTTCCATTACTACTTGCACATTCTCAGGAAATAGGTAATCTTTCTTCTCTTCTCTTTATCTGTAATGTACGATTGTTACATTGAGGACAATGTAAGTTCTAGGTTGGGGGTGGTGAAAAGTTACCATACTTAATTAAAAAAAATAATAATAAAAAAAAAAACTTTTCTCACAAAAATTTATCATTTCTTTAAATCAAATTTAAGTAAATAGTTAAGTCTTTTGTACTGTTAGATTAATTTTTGAAAACATATCATGAAATATTTTGTAATTATTTTTGATAATTAGTTAGTTTTTGTCATAATTAGTATTTCTTGATAAGATGTAGAAATTATATCAAACCCAAAATCGGTGTTTATGAGTTTTTTTAGTGGAGAATACCTTTGTGAGATATAATTTGAGCCTAATTTCCTTTATTCAGAGTGAAATATATATTTTTTCTACTCCAAACACATTTCTTATTTCTTCAAATTTTTAGATGATCTCTATAGGTATTAGCATTGAATGTATGAATTTTTTTTTCATCTTAATAGAGTATCATATATTTTTGATTATTATTTTTGCTTAGATTAAATGATTTGAGTAGAAATTGATAGTATATGCTTATATCTCATTTATGCATGACTACTACAAAAACAAAAAGACATATCTGGGGTTACCTAAACCAAGATCAAACAGAAAAGCCACAAAATTAACCACTCACCAAAATCCAAAAAAATGTACAATATGTACATGGGTTGACTCTCTAAAAAATACACATATTGAAAAATATCTACAGAAAAAAAAAAGAAAAAAAAGAGAGAGATAAAAATAGTATCATCTACATACTATAACCCGCATTGCCTACAAAGTTGTGAGTAAAGGCTAATTACAAAAGTAAGATATAAGAAGTAATTCCCTAAAAAGTCATTGCAATTTCTTCATTTGTAAAAGGCATATATCTTGAAATTCTTTCTTAATGAGTTTGATTTATGCATGAAAATAATTTTTATATATGATATCTTTATAATTTATACATTTGATTCCTTTCATGAGATCAATGTTAAAATAACACTTTGAGCCTTTATTCTTTATACATATGCGAACATATTAGTTCATTTCTATACATCAACTCTTTCGCATATAAATTAGTATGAGTGTTTGAACCCATAGGATTCTGTGTTTTGAGAGTATTGACTTGTGAGGAATAGAGTCGAAGCGAATTCTGATTCATGACACAGAAATTGGGTGAAATTAAATTGATACATTTTTTATATGAAATATGAAAATGATTTTCGACTAATTATTATAATAAATCATGATTGTTTAAAGAGATTAAGATAACTTATGCTTGAGATTTTAATTATGATCTTAAAGGAGATTAAATAGTATGAGACATTTTTGTGAGATGTTGTTAATTTGTGATTTTGTTGTAAATTTAATTTTTAAGTTGTTTGTTTTTATTGTTTCTTTTGTGTTTACATTTAGTTCAATGTTTGTGGGTATCATTACTGAAAACCCTCACGAGACTCAAACTCGTCCACTATGGTAACCTAGGGGTTTAAAGGCTTGTTGCATAGGCTAAATGCAACCGTGTCAATCCATGGAAGTGATTTAGGATAGTTTAATTTTTAGTTTTTATCGCTTCTCTTGCTAAGGGACTAGCAAGAAGTTCGGTTGAGGTTGTGATGAGTGCTCAAAAAGCACTAAAATAACCATGATTTTATGCACATTAATTGATTAAAACTATATATATTTATATGTTTTATCATATATTTATATAAATTTGTCTTTTTCGGAATCACGGGTATTTTTATTGTTTTTCAGGTATTTTGGCTTAAAAACGTAATTTAAAGACTCAAAGAAGAATACTTGAAGCAATACATCACAAATAAATTAATAAATAAGTGGAAAAACGTCAACAAACATGGAAAAATTGGACAAAATGGGTCGAAAAGGTCAAAAATGTCAAAAGACGAACAATCACGCGCAGCGGCTACAGCGCTGACGCCAAGGCCTTGTATGTGGCCCGTTCATTGCCGCGTTCAATCTCCATTCATAGCCAGTATCGGCTGACCACCACCAGCGCTAATGCGTTTTTGACCCATTTTTCACGTGCAGCCTTTCTATGACGTCATGTTGACGTCATTGATGACCTCAAGATGTCCACTACACGTTTTTAATTTTTTATATTTTTTTAACATTTTTTTACTCATTTTTTCTCTCCATCCTCACCTATAAATACCCTCTTCCATTCACTTCAAAGCACACCTCAAAACCACACTTCTCTCTTCTTTCTTTCTCTCATTTCTTAGTTTTTGAGTTTTTCTTAGTTTCTTTCTTAGTTTCTAAGCTTTTCTTAGTTTTTCTCTTAGTTTTTAGTTCAATTCTCTTAGGTTTAGAGTTCTTCTCTTTTTGAGAGGAACTTGTAATGTTTTTGTAATAATTTAGATTTTTGATTCAATAAATGGAAGTGCAAATTCCGCTTGGAGGTTTTCTAGCAACGGGAATAGCGTCGAAGTTCTGTAAGGATTTTATTTTCTTCTGATTATTTTTATGCTTTATTCTTACATGTTATATTTAATTTGTCTGTGATTAAATTTAACTGTGCTAGCTGTTCATAATCATGATATAATAATAACGTTGTTATGCTTGCGAAATATTAAATAGGTGAAAATTTCTAAAATGAATTGATTTTATTTTTATTCAAGATTTTATTTTTATTAAAGATTTTATATTAAGGATGTTAGAGAGAAATATATTATTTTTCATTACAAACTTAAATCTGAAGATTAGACTTTAAGGTTTAGTTATCCGGTCTAATTTAGAGTAGTGCTCTTTTATTTGTTGGTACAATCGCCCGGTAGTTAGAGTGAAGCTCTATTTCAAAAGTTTTTATAAGAATTATTATGTGAAAATGTATTGACAACATGTTTTCAATAGTGGTTTTAAAACTTGAAAGTTAGTACTCGGATAACTAAATTCTTGGGTTTAATTTGGACACCTTGAATAAAGTTTAAATCGTCTAACCTCACCAAAGGTGGCATTTAAATGGTTCATTTTCAATCTTTTAGAAAAAGGAATTAATTTAATTAAGCAAATTAGTTATCATCACCACCCATAGGTGTTCATTGATTTGTTTAGTTAACAAAGAATATCTAACTCACCAAAGGTGGTATTCATACAAAAAGAGAGAATCAATAAAATATCAATTTATATCTTTAATAACCTAGATAATATGAGCAAGCATAATTAATTTAGTTATTATATCCATAAATACTCCACTAATATAAATGATAAAATTTGCATGAATATTTATTGAATCTGCATTTATATTTATTTTTAGGTAAATATTTATTGAATTTGTATCTATGTTTATTTTTTTATTATATTTAATTAATCAGTATATATGTTTATTTTATGTTATTAGATTAGGAACACAAAAACCAAACTATCGTGACAGGATGTTTAGGATTTAATTTCGTTTTTAAAAGTTTGAATAATAAATTAAGGACCACATACATTCCTTCCTTAGATCGACCTTGGGAGTATACTTATCATTTTCTACGAAATGATTCGTGCACTTGCGAGAGTTTTACAAATATTAAAACCAAAGTATTTGCGAGAATTGGCGATGCCGGTTTTCGTTCATCACACCCATACATGACGAGAGAAGTCATCAATAAAAGTCAACATATACCAGGCACCACCCTTAGACACAGCACGAGAAGGACCCCAAAGATTTGAATGAATATAATCAACAGTACCTTTCGTTTTATGGATGGCTGTACTGAACTTGACCCTGCGATGCTTTCCATAAACACAATGCTCACAGAAATCAAGCTTCCCAGTTTTCTGACCACAAAGCAAATCCCGTTTGCTCAAAATAGACATCCCTGCCTCACTCATATGCCCAAGCCGCATATTCCATAATCGAGTAGTGTCTGAATCTTGATCTGACGAGGATGAAACTGATACACTGCCAATGCAGTGCTACCCTCGAAGCATATAGAGACCACGCGACAATTGCCGCTTTAATAACAACGAGAGCACCCTTACTAACTTTTAAAACTCCACCTTCAGCTACATACTTATAGCCTTGTGAATCAAGAGTACCCAAAGATATCAAATTCTTTTTCAAATCTGGAACATGGCGAACATCTTTCAAAGTCCTAACAATACCATCATGCATCTTAATTCGGACAGTACCAATACCAATAACCTTGCAGGACATATTGTTTCCCATCAAGACAACACCCCCATCAATAGACTGATAAGAAGCAAACCAATCTCTACTGGGGCACATATGGTAAGTGCAACCCGAATCAAGAATCCAAACATCTCCAGGAGAACCAATAGATACTGATAGAACATTTTCACCATCGGAACCAGAACTATCTGCAACACCAGCAACATCATTAGTACCAGAAGACGCGTTGTGGCAGATTTTCCTTTACCTTTGAGTTTCGGACAATTTACTTTCCAGTGCCCTTCCTGACGGCAATAATTGCATTTATCTTTTCTTTTTCTAGATTTGGATCTAGACTTGCCTCTATTACTGCTTGTGCCTTTTTCTTGATTTCTACCTCTGACAAATAAACCACTGCTATTATCATTGTTGCTTGTAGACACCTTTTTCTTCAACTCTCTAGAATTCAAAGCTGCTTTGACATCTTCCAAAGAAATAGTATCTCGCCCATATAGCATGGTATCAACAAAATGTTCAAATGAATGAGGTAAAGAACATAATAGAACTAAGGCCTGATCCTCATCATCAATCTTAACACCACCATTTTTTAGATCACGAATAATTTTAGTAAATTCATCAAGATGATCGTGCAAAGGTGTACCTTCTGACATTCTGAATGTATACAAACGCTGCTTCAAATATAACCGACTAGTCAAAGACTTGGTCATATACAAATTCTCCAATTTAAGCCATAACCCAGCAGGAGATTCCTCATCACCAACCTCGCGTAATACCTCATCAGACAAGGATAATTGAATTGAACTCAAAGCATTTTCCATCAATGCATCTTTTTCTTCATCAGTCAATTTTTCTGGCAATTTATCCTTGCCTTCAAGTGTCTTAACGAGCCCTTCTTTAACTAATACGGCTCGCATCTTCATACGCCATAAACTGAAATCATTTCTACCATTGAATTTCTCAATTTCATATTTTTCTGCCATGACAGAAAACCCAATATTAAATAAACAGAAGTACAACCCAGAAAATATGAAACCAATCAGATAACCAGAAGCTCAAAATAAATCCAAAAGAGCAAACTTGATCAGTTCCAATAAATACCAGAATAACCCAATAGCTCTGATACCAATTTGTTACGAATTGGCTCTTGCGGAAGTGAATATCAGGTCCAATTTTGGTTGCACAAATTAATAATTATGGGTAACAGCAAAATAAATAAGCAGTAAGAAATTAAATGGCACACAATGATTTAAGTGGTTCAACTTTTCAATGTGAAAAGTCTACTCCACTGACGACGGCACACCGAAGAAAATCCACTAATAATCAAAATGGAGATACAAACACCAATTCCAGATAGCTTCACAAATTATACCAAAATCTAAAATCAAACCCACAAAATATCCCCTCTAATTTACTGGTAATATATATAGCAAAATAAATTAACAAACTTGCTATTAAATCAAATATTACCGTACAAATGAGATGAAAATAATTAGCAGCAGTGGCGACGCGAACATGTGGAAGAAAAAACAGCTTCTTCTCGCAGCTGCTATATTCCTTCTCTGCAGAATCAGAGATATAAATCTTGCATTTAGATATATGATATCTGGTTTTCCAAACTCTCAAGAGTGGTCTGACGCAAAATGTCTAAATGGAGAAGCCACAACAGCTTATAGAGAAAAGGCAGAGGGAAAACTACACCACAATTAATATACCCTTATTCAGTTTTGTTCTTGCGGCTGTATCTCTTCTAATTAACTAAGCAAACTTAGTTAATATATATAAAGCAGAGAAATGAATATAGGATTTATTTAGTATTGGGTCTTGGGCTTGAAAGTTTTGGGCCAGTATTAACAGAAATAATTTAAGATCATATGATAACAATTATAATTTTTGACTATTTTAGTTATAAAAAGCTACGTGTTTTTTATAAAAATAAATATAAATATCGTATTAATAAAAAGTAATATTATAATAAAATTTATGTATCTATTTATTTATTAAATTAATCTTAACTTAATTTTAAGATTATGAAACTCGTAATACTCATGGCATACAAAACCCTCAATAACAAAGTTTAGTTAAATTTCTATTTCTTTAAATATTTTTGTTACCTAATTTATTAGTAAATAAATAATCCCTAACTTTTTTATCATTATGTACTTAATTTAGTAATTTTATTTTTAATCTTCTTATAATTTAGAATACTTTTTTTTACATATTTACTTCAAAATTTGAATTTGAGGCACATAATTGCGAATTTTTTAATCAAGTATAAAACTTATGTCAAATTCACCAAGTAAAGATTATACATAATCATGTACATATGTACATGGTATATATGATAAAGTACAAGGCATATATCATCACCACTAACGTAAATTAGGTTTGTAATTTTGAGATATTTTTATCAAATATAAAAAAACTCATCTACTTAGGATATAAAATATCAAAATTTAAGATTTAATTGAAAAAGTAGACAAAGTTAATAAAATATTATTTTAACAATAAACCATTAAGATCTATTATTAATAGACAAAAAAATTTATTTAAATTGATTACATGTATAAATTTACATGATATATCTTATTGATCTCTTGTTAGTATATAAATAATTACACAAATATTTTACCATCATAAATTCTTAATTTAATTTACATCTAATCAATAATTTATGTTTTAGTGATCACCCCGAATATTTTATCGTTATATATTTATATTTTTACATCTAATCAATTTACGATATTAGTTGATATATATAACGAAATATTTTTGATAGAAACATATATTAATTTCAATGTTAATTATGTTGCTAGGGGTTTTACTATAAAGTGTCGATCACCCGTCTTTAAGCAACCGATGCTTAAATTAAACCCAAAAAAGATGTTGACCTAACTCATGGCTATAAATTAAACATTTTCATTATTGTTTTGTTTGGGTTAAAGTGTTCATGTAAGCAATTATATATAATGCAAAGCTAATTCATCAATTTAATCATAAAGGCTAAGAACATATGTAATTGATTTGATCCAAAGTAATTAATTGAACTCTACGGTAGGAAACATGTTATAATGGAAACTTTGAGAATTCGAAGTGAAAGAAAATAGTGGTTTATTTGGTAGTATGATGTGAAGACTAAAACTCTTATATTTCAAATAATATCTTTGAATTAACACAAAAATATTATTTTATTAAAGTGAAAGAAAGGAAATTTTTTTTTTACTTTTCTCTGAAAGTAAGCAGGAAGAAGAAGGAAAAATAAGAGAATGAGCCCCAATTTATATTGATATTTTTATTTTTGGCTGCTTCTTGTATTATGTAAGCCGACTTTATACCTCTTGCACGCAGAGTGGACTTGTTTTGTGTTGTTTTCTGTACTATGAAATATAAGAACGTCGAACACATTTATTTTCCGTCATTTTTTTCAAAATAACCGGTACAATTTTTTTTACTTATAAAACACCAATTTTCATTCAAAATATTTTTTTCTTTTTCATTTTATCTTTTCTAACAAGCACTAAATTTATAAAATTAAATTATAAAGAAATATTTTATCAATTTTCATTTTAAAAAAAAATCGTTGTTTTGATATCCATATTTACATGGGTTTTACTGGTACAATCAACGCAATTTTTAAGTGAATTTTACTGTACAATCCACAAAAATTTAATTTTTAAAAAAATCTATGTGCATTTTACTGTACAACCTACACAAATTTAACTTTTTAAAATTTTCAGTTAGTTTTCTTATAGAATATATGCAAAAAAATTTCTTATACAATATATGCAAAAATTGATTTTTTTTGTGAGTTTTTACCCTAGAATAAACATACAAATTGAATTTTTTGCATGAATTCTACCTTATAACACATGCAAATATTTTTTTCATACGAACAAATATTTGCATGTGTTATAAGGTAGAATTCATGCAAAAATATTTGCATGTGACCGTTTGGGTGAATTATAGAAAAAAAAATGTTATAGAGGTATTACAAATTAAATCAGTTGTATCATTTTCTTTAAATTATAAATAGTATTATTAATCTTTTAATTTTTAAAAAATTAATCAATTAATAATAAATTATATTATTTTAATAATTTTTATAAAAATATTATTTTTTATATTAAGCGGTTAAACACAAGTTTTTGATAACGGTAAGTGACAATTAATATTGAAAAAATTATATAATATTTGTTTTAATATTTTATGATTTTTTTTCTATTTTATTGAATTTATATATTTTAAAAAAATTAAAAAATATATTTAAGTAATTTTTGTTCGAATATTGTTTTTTTTCTTTAATATTTACAAAATAAATTTAACCTTTCATTATTGTGTTTTAATTGCATTTAAATCACTTGAAAAAAAATATTATTTTAATAAAAAAATTATTAAAATAATGTATATTATCTTTAGTTAATCAATTTTTTTTAAAGTGGCATATACGGTCATGTGATTCCTATTATATATACACAAAGAAAACTCTTTGAATTATTGAAAAAATATAATTATAATAAATTTGTGATGTATTTTAATGCGTCTGAATATGATTGTATATTATATTTGGATCCACTGAGTAATAAAATAAAATTGTATAATTATTATTTTTGTGATATATAATTGTAGTGGAATCCCTTCTTGTACCTAAATTTTTTCATAAAGTTTCACCCTATTTAAAGACGGTTAAGTCTTTTTTTATTTATTTAAAATCATCTTAAAATTTATTTATTTTTGTAGTGATATTATATCTATAATATTTTTGAGATACATAATTTCATTGAAATCACTACTCAATTGTCGTGCTCTAATACTTCATACTACAGGGATTACCCATATATTATCAAATTACCATTTTCTTATATTACACTGTTTTTTATCCAGATCTCCTTTTCTTTTTCTTTTTTCAAGATCACAGTTACTACTACATACTAATGAAAAAAGATGATTTCTGGATATTATAGAAACTGCTTTCCTTAAAAATCGTTTGGAGAAATCAAGCTAACTCTGACATATCTTGCATTCAGTTTAGAAATCATAAAATTCCATGAATAACTCCTTATTCTTCATCGATTTTTTTGTCTTTTAATCATCATCTCCTAGAGAATTGGAATGTCTCTTATTAGCAATGTCATTTCCTCCTAAAGGCTGACCAGTGAAGTGATGTTTTTGATTGAAAATAATAAAATATAATAAAAATGATATAAAATATTGTTAATCAGAATCTAAAGCATCTTAATAGTAACATGAATGTTAATTCTTTACACATCTATCATAAATAAACTATAATGCATTATTCTTCTTACATACTTATATAAATTTTTTTCTTCATTTTTTCTCATTTAAAAATAAAAACTCTTATTTTCTAATTATACATTTATATATTTTACTTTAATATCTATCATTATTTTGATTTAACTGTTCAAAAAAATATAATAATACTAATATTATTTTTATTAAATTTTATTTTACAAATTAATCATTGATAGAATAAAAATTAATCATATTAATTAGAATTACGTGTAAAAAAACAATTATGATATAACAATCATGTGAAACTCACAAAATCTTAATACATTATACATTATAATGTCAATTTATTTATAAATCGATCATATTTATGTTGAATTAATCATTATCGGGTTGTTTTCAGGTCATATCTGAAAGTTTATGTATTTATTTATAGATCTAATTATCTAATTAATGTATGAAAAATTAAAAATTGGTAAGAGATCAAGCATGTAATAATGTATAAATAAATTAACATGAAAATATAAATATCAACACACTAGTTTTAGGTGGAAACAACTCAGGTCACACCAATAACCTAAGAAAAATACCATTAGTCTACCAGATCATATAACTATCAACTATGAAAAATAAGTATCTAATTACAAGACTAGGACTCAAATTATCCATCAAGGTAATACCACTTATTAATCTACTTACAAGTCATTGCTTTCATTACAGTTTCTACAAAAAAAGTATTTAGATCCGGACCAACATTTCGATAAACTCAAGTCACACGAGTTAATTAAACCAGTATCACTAGAAAAATTAGCACATAAACACAAGTATAAGTGTGTGTCCTTCAATAATTAACAATTCTAACTAATTGATTTAAATAATATATCAGATAAATAAAAAATAACTAACAACTATAGAATAATCAATTTAAGAGTGCAATACCTCAATTATAGTAGACTTATTAATCCATTAAACACAACCTCAAATGTTTGATAAATTAACTTAATGAAAAAACCTACTTCAATAATTTTAGCAAAATAAGAGAGAATAAGTATAATTTAGCTTTTATACAGTTAATAAAATTGTGAATAAATAGTATGATTAAATAATATGAGTAAAAATATTTGGTCAAAGGTTAATTACAAAACTTTCCTTAAAAGTATTTAAAAGAGTTTTAAAACATAAGAATAATATAGTAAAAATATTAATTGATTCAAGTAAAAATTACGTTAAATTTAAAAATCTGATCGCTCGATCAATCTAGACTTAGCTTGATCGAGCAAGTATGACCACTTTATTGATCTAATCAAGCTCGATTTATCAACTATGAATAACTTCATCAATCTAATGAAATAATTAATTAATTATAAATAAATGGGTTGATTTAGTGCTCGATTGATCAAGTTAATGCTTCAAACGATATAGTAATATTAAAAATTCATTTAACTAGTTTTAATTAAGTTTGATTAATGTAGTCACCATTCGATCGATCGAATGACTTATTGGAACAATGTTCTTATATTTCTATTGTGAAACTTAGCATAAACGGGAACATAAATGTATTTAATATGTGATTGTTGAGACTCGAGAGTTTATTCGACTTGAAAATATTTTTGAAAAATATCACTAAAAAAATTACATGCAAATATTTTGTTGACCAATATCATTCATTCAAAAACCTTACAACATGTTATATCAATTTAAAAAATAATAATAAATTAATATAAATTATTTTTACTTTTTACATTTTTTTTGTTGGTTTTACTTGATTGGTTATTGACCATTTTATTTCTTTTTTGTTTTTGTTTTTTTTTTGTGTATTAATAAATATGAAAATATTATATAATAAATAAATTCTTTATGACTAATTAGTTTTGTATTGCTTATAATGTAGTTGTTCTAATCCCATTAACAACTATAGCGTATATTTTTAATGATTATCTATTTAATAAGTAGAT
This sequence comes from Hippophae rhamnoides, assembly GCA_033030585.1. NCBI lineage: Eukaryota > Viridiplantae > Streptophyta > Magnoliopsida > Rosales > Elaeagnaceae > Hippophae > Hippophae rhamnoides. Next base: position 55,030,280 of record CM065432.1, read on the forward strand.
TAAATATGATCAATTTAATTATTATTTGATTATATTTATGTTGAACTAATCAATGTTATATCCAAAATATATCATATATCATATTAATTAAAAAATAGTTAAAAAATATAAATTATTTTTACTTTTACTTTTCTTTGGTTTTACTTGATAACCAAAATGTTTATATTATAAACACACTCTCTGTAAAATAGTTATTTTGATATTTTACATATAAAATTTTGATCATTGATCATTTTTTTCTCCTTTTTATACAACAATATATATCAAAATATTTATATGATAAATACATTTTTTTATAAATAATTATTTATATATTTTTATTGTGTATAATGCAATTGTTCTAATCACAAAATACCAACATGCCTATATTATAAATACACCCTTTGTGAATAGTTATTTTGATATTTTTAAAGTAAATAATATAATTATTTTAAATATATTAATAATGACAATTTATATGATTCGTGATTGTCCATTTAATAAATATATCAATTACAATAAATTTATTTACAAATGGTTCCAATGCTAAGCCTTTAACCATCGTGTCATCCATCCTACGTCATAATTATGTTGAATTATTTATTTTTGTGTCGATATTAGGTTATATCTTATATCATTTTAAAAAAGAATATCTAATTAATATAAATTATTTTTAAATAAAAAATACGTATTAAATTCAATTAAATCATAATCATATAAAATTACTTTTTTAAATACTAAGAATATTAATTAAATAAGTTCATATATTATGATGTTATATTTAAGTTATTTATTATGTGATAAATAAAGTCACATTTATATCTTGTTTGGATTATAATATTCATAAAATAATTATTAATATATATTTATTTTTTAAGAATTTTCTTTCAAATTACTGTACAAAAAATTTTAATTCCGAATTTTCAATTATAATAAAAAAAAACTTAAAATTTTATATTTAAAGATTCGTTTTCTTTTATAAAATAAAAAATTTAAAAAAATTAGAATTATTATTATCCTATGTTTATCAAATTTTAACGGCCAAAATTATATAAGAAGAGAGTACATATAACTATGGATATTTAGAGTATGCAACTCCTGTACCAATTTTTCGTTGATACCAAACATAAAGAATGTATATCTGCAAATACTAAAAGTCATTTATTTAATCATTATAAATTATTATCATTCTTAAGTCTCTTACAATTTATTCATTTAATAAAACTTAACTCACCTTTTTTTCTTCTATAAAAAATTACTAGACACATCAACTCATATTATTATTCAAAGAGTTAATCAAAATCCCAAGCATATATAACAAACACCACTAATAGCTTAGGAGCTAAGAGATCTCAATCTAAACCACACTATTCAAAATCTTATAACCTCACTTTGCTAAAAACAATAATATTAACATTAATTAAAATTTTATAATTATAAAAAAACATATATTATATTAACATTATATATTTTTATTATTATTAAACAAAATTAACCAATTATTTCACATTTATCACTGCTTTTAAAACAGTGGACTCTCTTACCGTGAATGTTGATGAAGTAGCAGCCAGCTAATTGCTTCTACGTAGACCTCGCACCAACCTCTTTTAATTACATCATCACGTTACAGTTATACATTAGAGTATATATAGAGAGTTACTTTCGTTTTATAACCCTTTCAATTTTCATTTTCCAATAAAATATAAACCAAATAACGTAACAAAACAACTTAAAATGGGTTACGGTAGACTCCGACCCTCCGACCCGGGAAGTTCATTGAGGAGGTCTAATTCACCAGAAGACGCCACTTCAACCTCCCAACCGCCAACCCGACCCGGTCGCAAGAGGCTAATATTCCTCTCAGTCCTCTCCATTGCTCTTATTGTAGCAGCTGCAGCTTCGGCCGTGTTTATGATCAAACTCCGAACCAAAGCCTCAGCTCCAGCCCTCAAGCGAAAACCCACCCAAGCCATTTCCCGAACCTGCAGTAAAACTCGCTTTCCGAGTCTCTGTGTCGACTCACTACTCGACTACCCTGGTTCAGAGTCCGCTTCCGAACAAGACCTCGTCCACATTTCCTTCAATATTACTCTCCACCGAATCAACAAAGCTCTCTATTTCTCCTCAGGCATTTCCTATCTCCAGATGGATCCACGTGTACGATCGGCCTATGATGACTGTCTTGAGCTTCTAGAAGATTCCGTGGATGCCCTCTATCGCTCTCTCACCTCCGTTGATCCTATCTCACCGTCGCAAAGTTCCGGTCCGGCTCAGCCACTCTACGGCGCGTCAACTCAGGACGTGCTGACGTGGCTGAGTGCGGCTATGACTAACCAGGAGACTTGTGCAGAGGGGTTTTCGGAAACAAAAGGGAAAGTGAAGGATGAGATGATGGGGGGGATGAAGGACTTATCGGAATTGGTGAGTAATTGTCTCGCTATATTTTCGGCGAGTGGCGATAACGATTTCTCGGGGGTTCCGATACAGAACAGGAGGAGATTGATGGAGACCGATATGTCGGACAAGAATAGTGTGGAGGAATTCCCGAAATGGTTAAGGAAAAGGGAAAGAGAGTTGCTTTCATTACCAGTATCGGCGATACATGCGGATATAATTGTATCGAAAGATGGTAAGGGAACGGTTAAGACGATAGCTGAGGCAATAAAGAAGGCGCCAGAGAAGAGTAATCGACGGACGATTATCTACGTAAGGGAAGGAAGGTAATTCCCAAATCCAAAATTTTTTTATCTTTCCTTTAAATTATTTTCAATACAAACACAATCACATTCATGAGATTCTAACTACAGATTTTCAAGTGGGCATTCATTAGCATAGCCTTTGCGCTTTTTTTCTTCTGTTTTTCATAATTAGTTAAAAGAAAACAACTTTGAGTGACATTATTCGTTTTTGAGCTTAAGAATTTGAAGTGAATGTGGCCTGAATTTCGGGTGTCGGTGCAGTTTTCAAAGAAAATTTGGGTGTTTGGAGTGATTGGTTCGTTGAATTCAGCGAGTGTGTTAATTTATTCTTAGTGAGCTTGCTTCTTGAAAAGTTGGCTTTCATTTTCCTATTTTTGTTTTCAATATTTTTAATTAAAAAGCGATCCATATGTCAAAATGTTAGTGACAGCTTTTAACAAGAGATTTTTTACATCGTTGGAATTTCTACTGCTTTTAATCAATGATAAAAGGTTTTACAAATACGATATTTTTGATAAAAATAGATACTAATAATTAATTAAGTTTTTAGAAGGGTTATTTGAAAGATTTTAACTAAATTTTTAAGAATAAAATTAACATTTTATAAAATATTTATCTTTTACCAAAAATCATTTAAAAAATCATTTAAAAAATAATTTTTAACATTTGTTTTTTTTTTTTTTTACAAATACAAGTTCCTCACCCGGAGTCAAGCTCATACATTTAAACATTAGTTCGTTGACTACGTATAATAAAGACATTTGTTTTTGGCAATAAAAATTATAACCACTTTTTAAGAGTTTTTACCCTCCCTCCACATTTAAAAACATTGAATTTTTTTTAGAAGTAAACTCTATTATTCTTAAAAAGCATTAAATATAGGTGCTTTTAATGGATTTTTGCCAAATACATAACTACTTCATCTATAATTTTTCATTTTAGGAGTACGTTTAAATGAGTTCTAAGTCTTCTTGACATAAAACATAGCTAATGGAGACTTATTATATATTATAAATAGAAAGAATAGTAATTTAAATTTGTTATTTATAAAATTAATAAAATTGTGTTACATTAACTAATAAATAAAGGAGTAAAGTATATTTTGTTAAGGTATCATATACTTAAGCTATATTTTTGTTAATAATTTTAACTGATGTTTAGAAAGAAAAAAAAAGAATGTCTTACTATAGTGTTCTTTTGTTGTAAAGTAAAAAAATAATCTTTTACAAATTGGTACGAAAATGTAAAAGCTAAAAATTTGATATTTGCATAGTCAATTTCTACGGTTGCGAACCGGCAAGAAAAAAAAAAGAAAAGAAGTCATTTTCTAGTGTTTAACTTTTCAGGTACCAAGAAAGTAATTTGAAGGTGGGAAAGAAGAAAATGAACTTGATGTTTATTGGAGATGGAAAGGGTAAAACAGTAATATCTGGTAGTAAAAGCGTTTTCGATGGATTGACCACATTCCACACCGCATCCTTCGGTAAAATTCTCATTATGTTTCGCTTTTCATTTTTGCTTTTGCTGAGAGGCTTTTCATTTTTCTTAATTTGGCTACGGAAGAGTTGAGAATTTAGGATTTTATGTTAGGAGATACATTGTAAAAAAAAAAAAAAATTTTAAAAAGAAGAAGTATAATTTGTTTTTTTATTTAGCTATATATGTGAATAAATAAATATGATAAATAATTATTTTATTTGAATTTAAATATATTTAAATTATTAAATATATAATAGGTTTTTTTAAAGAAAAAATCCTCAAATTTAAAATCTAAAAAGCTCGTAATTAAATTTTATGTTGAAATTTTAATTTTATAAATATTATAAGTAAAATATTTTTTTTGTTAAAAAATAAAATAGTATATGTGCCTTGTACATTGCTCCTTAAGAATTATTGGTTGACCAAGACATGTTAGTCGTACATTAGTATATAGATCAATTAATTAATAGGAGGAAAGACGTAAAATATATCAAAATTTTCTTTTTAATATCTCTCACTAATCTTTCTTTTATATTATAATTAAATAGCCTAGACTAACATTTCTAGACTAATAAATAATAAATAATTTTTCTCTGCTTATATTTTAATTACCAATATTTATTTATTTATTCACAAAATAAAAATAAAAAAATACAAGTAGTCATCACCATAGATCATGTGTATAAACAGCCCGTCGGCTTATCATGCAATTAAGATTATTCCACTCAATCATACCTCATCACCCTAACTCTATTTTTCATTGGACCTCTTTACCCTTCGCAAATTCAACCCAATCCATCAATCAAACCTCCTTTTGTCGCTTTTCTTTTTGTTTCGAATTAAAGTTATTCCTAATATAGCTCAAGAGATACGCGGATGAGGTTTCTGAAATCACCAATTAATGGGCAAATTACAAAAAAAATACTCTTCGGTTCCCAACTTCAAGATCATATATGACAATATTTTCACAATTCCACACAACCTGAAAAGAATTCTAATAGTTCCATAGAAGGTTTAAAAAATTCTTTTAAGATTTGAGACTAAATTTTAAGCAAGTTGAAATGTTATTTCCTTTCTAAGTGCCCACCAAAACTTATCAAGTTTGTTCTTGATTTCAATGGATAACATCACTATCTTAGTATATGAGTTTTTGTGGGCATTGATAACACCTAACTCATATGTATGTATAGAAAATCTATGATTCCATCTCTTATTAATAATGAAGTTATTTAAAAGAAAGAAAGAAAACACATATTCTATTCAAAGAATAAATCATGTCCACATCATGGATGCATGTGGTACTGGTGGGTGACGAGCATCTATCTATATCCTATGAAGAAAGGGCATTGATTGAAACCACATATCCTAACTCGTTATTGCTCACGTTATTTATCAATACTGTTGTTTGTATTAATTAATTAATCATCAAATTTATTAACTGAGTTTTTGTCCTTGATACTTGCAGCTGCTACCGGAGCTGGTTTTATTGCACGCGACATGTCGTTTGAGAATAGGGCCGGGCCCAACAAGCATCAAGCTGTTGCCCTCCGTCTTGGGGCTGATCATGCCGTGGTCTACAGGTGCAACATTATTGGATACCAAGATACGCTCTATGTCCACTCAAATCGACAATTCTTTCGTGAGTGTGACATTTATGGCACAGTAGATTTCATTTTTGGTAATGCAGCTGTTGTGCTCCAAAATTGTAGCATTTATGCTCGAAAGCCCATGGCCCAACAAAAAAATACCATCACCGCCCAAAATCGAAAAGACCCAAATCAAAATACTGGAATTTCAATTCATGCATGTCAGATCCTTGCTACCCCAGATCTTGAGGCCTCAAAGGGTAGTATCTCGACTTATCTAGGTCGCCCATGGAAAATGTACTCTAGAACCGTATACATGATGTCAAATATGGGCGATCATATACATCCACGTGGATGGTTAGAGTGGAATGCTACATTTGCATTGGATACATTATACTACGCTGAATACATGAATAGTGGGCCTGGAGCGGCCATATCGCAACGGATAAAATGGCCCGGGTATAGGGTCATTACATCCGCAATGGAGGCAAATAGGTTTACTGTGTCACAATTTATATATGGATCATCATGGTTACCGGCTACTGGGGTGGCGTTCTTAGCTGGTTTATCAACATAATTTTAAATTAGGTGACTAGTTTTTAAAATCATTTTGTTTTGTTTGTATCATTAGCATATTTTGATCTATTACGAGAGATACATAAATTACTTGATTTTTAAAATTTTAATACTTTAATCATTTAAATTCAAAGTTACGTGATCTTATTTTCTCGTGTTATTTAAAAGTCATTATGTGATCTTATTTTTTACGGTGATTTACGTGTTATGTGATCAAAATGTTCAAATGATATAATACAAAATAAATTATATAATACTTTTTTTCTTTTTTTTATTAATTTTGGGCAAATTTTCCCATAATATAGTAATAAACAAAGAGTTCAATTTTACTGTTATGTGTCACAATATAACAAACAAGTGAACAAAAAATGGCTGAGAAGATGGAATATTGTTGCTTGAAAAATAGACATTATGTGTATATATTTTATAAACATTAGTGAAAAATAGAGTGACACACTGAATATATAGACTTATGATTTATTTCCCTAAGCATCATTCTTCGCTCTCTTTTTATATTTATTTTTGCCTCCCTCTGATTTTAACATCAATTACATTGTTATAGAGACAAGGCGTCAATAGTTTCCTTCTCTCATACCTTTGCAGCTTCTTCTTTTTTTTTTTTGGGTCTAAAAACGTGAATGAGAAGTGAAAGTGTAGGCCTACTTATAATATGTTATTGATTCTTAATTTGATACTACATTTTTGTATTAATTGCTGTTCAAGTTCAAGTTCAAGTTCAAGTTCAAGTTCAAGTGTGGTAATCATTGTGATTTAATATTGTCGGTGGAGGTTATAGGAGACAATTGCTATTGAACTTCAAAAACATTAAGCATCAGGACAGTAAATTAAAAGCAAGGGAAATTAATTTTAATTTATATCTCATAAAATATTTCAAACACACATATATTCTTAATAATTTTAAAGGATATTATAAAGGATATTTTTTCTTGAATAAAATTATTCCACTTTTAGGTTGGGAGGTTAGAAATGGGATCTCTAAACTGACAATTAAAAATAGGGCAGATTACAAATAATGTCTATTATGAAGCTCGAATTCATCAATTTTACAATTAGTGCACCACAAAGTCCTAAAAAAAAACATAATATTAAATCTTGATTACATATGCAGATGCTTAACCAAATACCCCAATATAACCCTTATACATCCAAAATCTATCGTACTCAAAAATAATATATATATATATCAAAACCAAAAAATAACGAAGAGTGTTGTTTGATTTGGTGCACCACAATATGATAGATTTGACATCCAAGTATATATATATATATATATGAGAAAAAGTTTTTTTTATAATAAATAATAAATAATATATTATAATATTATTAATAATTATAATTAAATCTTTGTAATCATATATATATATTTGATATATTTTGATACATAATAATTAGTATGCCTCTAAATATTCTACTGATAAACGATTTGATTATTAGTTTAGTTTTTCCTTTCTTTTTCTTTGTTTTTTTTTTAATTTAACTTTGTGGTTTGAACTACTTAACATCCTTCACCTAAAGAACAAGGTGACGAGGCCATAGTAGCGCCACTTGCATCATAATCTATAAATTAACCCACCTAACTAAAAATGAGCTAGACTGAATTGATACTTTTGTTTTATAGATTAGAAATAAATTTTATTTCTATTTTAAAAGAGTAAAACATGACTCGGGCTGTGTATATTTTGGTTTTAAATAGTGCAAGCCTCAAATTATTTATTTTTTGGTTTAATCACAACAATAAGTATATTAATTATGATAAAAATATACAAAAGTTATTATCTTTTGTGTGTAATATTACTAGCTAGTTTATTAACTATAAAAAAATATAATAAAAATTTAAAAATATCAAAAATAAAATACATAAACATATATGTATGTATTTTTTTGAGTTACTATATATTTTTAAATTAATTATAATTCAAAAAATTGTGAACTTGATTAGGTTTTAAAATATATACTAATTAAAAAAAATACGCATATTTATATTTTTGTGTTCTATTTTTAAATTTTTTTTATTTTTGAACTTTTGGTATAATTGTTCATAATTAATATCATTATTTTACATTTTTTTTATTTTATACATTTAATATATATATATGTGTGTTTATAATCATTTAACTTTAGATAAAATTTATATAGGTGAAATAATTTATACTAACTTTTTTTAAAGTTAATTTTTTAAAAAATATTTATTATAATAAAAAGAATATATAAATTATTTTTGTTCTTGGATTTCGAATGCCTTAGTCATTTCATGAAATTCTTTCTCATTTGATAATTAGTGCGTGATTATAATGAATGTTAATACTTAAATTTTTTAATTAAATTATTGATTAAATATTAATTTTTTTATTTTTTATTTAATATTATAACATATAGTTAAAATAATTAAAATTTATTTTAAAAATTAATAAATTTAAATTTCAAAACAAACTTATCAAACTAACACAAAAAGGGTTGTTTAACGTTGATATTATCAAAATATTGTATTTTCTCTGATAATTATCAGTATATCTTTCTATTATTTCTGTTTTGTCTATTTTACAAGAGTTTAAGATATATGTATATAAGGAAAACGAAAATTAAACAATAACCATAAAACCTGCACATCCAGGTTTTATGGCTCCACTAATATTTTTCACCGCTCCATGTTTACTCCATCGGCACTGTGTCTCCGCCACTGCTTTAACACACACCAACACCTCCTCGTTGGTGCATATATGTCTCTTATGCCCAACTTGTCGTCGAGTTGTAGAAGCCTCTCGCATACGCATTTTGTAAGTATATCACCAATTGATCTTCCGACTTAACAAATGAGCTTAATAATCTTTTCTTCAAGATTCGTTTGATGAAGTTCCGATCCACTTCAACGTGCTTGTGCGATCACGTTGAACCTGATTGCGAGATATGGCAATTACCTTGTTATCACAAAATAAGTTCATTTCGTGCAGGTAGTGAAAGAACACCAATCTCGGCTGTAAGTTTTTTCAACCAAAGCGAGCTCACATATTCCTCGACCATTCCTCGAAATTCACCAAGACCTTTGGATAAGGCAACTACATTTTGCTTCGTTTCTCCACGTGACAAGATTGCTTCCCACGAAAGTAAAGACCCGACAGATTTCCTATCCTTCATATTTCACGCCCGGGGCCTCAATCAGAGATATCTAAGGACTTCCAATTCGACCATTCTTTCAAAACATAAGTCCTTTCCCCCGTGAGGATTTTAAGTAACGAAGTATTCGTGACGACCGCATCCATATGGTCTTCACTGGGGCAGGTACGAATCGACTCACGACACTCACCGTAAGCAATATCGTCGGTATGAGATAAATATACGTAAGGTTTACCTACCAACCGTTGATATCTCCGTTTATCCGCCGGTACTCGTCCACATATTCTCCGGAAGCTTTATGATTTTGAACCATGGAATATCGACGAGTGTTTACAATCTAGTAGTCTCCGCTCTAGTAGAGTCCAGTATATTTCCTTCTGGGAAAGACATATGCCTTGTTTGATCTTGTTACCTCAATACCCAAGAAGTATTTCGAGCCCCTCCTAAATTCTTCATTTCAAACTCCTTTGATTGTTCTCAGAATCTTAGAGATTTCTTCTTTATCATCCCCGTAATGATCTGTATGTCGTCTACATAGACTATAAGAAATTTATCTTCCCTAATCGATGTTTTAGGAAAAGAAAGTATGATCGTAGCTTGCTTTGTTGGAACTCATATTTCTTCATTGAACTCAACCTACCAAACCACGCCGAGTGATTGTTTTAGTCCATACAATGCTCGTTGTAATCTACGTCAGTTTCTTTTCCTCGATGTAACGATATCCCGCGGGATATCCATGTAAATCTCTTCTTCAAGGTCACCATGAAGAAAGGCATTCTTCACGTCAAGTTGGTGCAATGGCCAATCTAAATTTGTCGCAAGAGATAACAAAACTCTCAATGGGCTTTAGTTTAGCCACAGCGAAGGTTTCTTGATAATCTATCCCATGTTTCGTGTATATCCTTTTGCTACAAGCCCTCGCCTCAGAACGATCAACTAACCCATCCGCTTTATACTTAATGGAGAAAATCCACTTGCATCCTACCATCTTCCTCCCGAGGCAACTCGCTCAACACCCATGTGTTATTCTTCCGGCCTCAAATTCCTCTTTATAGCTTCGAGCCCATTTTGGATCGTATAAGGCTTCTTCAATGTTACTCTAATTTGACACTCTATGAGCAGTGTTTGTGCTAAATGCCCCGATAGGTTCCGATAACTCTTGAAAGAGTAGACATAATTTGCTATTGGATACTGGGTTGTCGTTCTTCTTTCCTCGGGGAGTATCGATTTGGAGGTTTACCTCGATTGTGTCTCCGAAAGGTAAAACATAACCACCGTACGTATCTATAGCATTAGTTTGTAAAGGTGTGATAGGATAGCTTACCTCGTGGGAGTGTTCTCGTGAGGGAGGATCATCAGTACTGTAGAACGGAGGGTACATCAACCACTTCATCTTCTCGAGATTCAATTACTACTCGCCTTCGGTTCTTGGAAGTTCGTTTCTGCCTCAGATACGGCTCCTCCATATTATCGCACGATCCGAGTATGTGGACTCGTGTCTAATATTTCAACCTCAAGCCAACCCCGTTCTTCACCAGAACTCCTCCTCCCGAAGAGTGTAATTGGATCTGGGTGACGGGAAAAAAATTCGATTCGAGGAAAGGACATCCACAGAAGTATAGTTTCTTTTTAGTAATTGGATCATAACACCGGTACCCCTTTTTTTGTACACCATACCCCAAGAATACACATCGGACAGCACATGGATACAACTTAGTTCGTTGATTTTTATGGAGGTAGACAAAAGCAACACATCCAACAGATATTTCATAATCGATTTATTTCTTAATTTAATGAATTTATATATTTGTATTTTTAAAAAATCTTGCTTGATGTATTTCTATATTTTTAAGAATATTATTTAGAGTTCAATAAAAATAAGTTATTTGCAAATAAGTAAATCACCGATCATATATATATATATATATATATATGAATGATTATACATTAAAAATTAGAAGATTAATATATAATTTTTAAAGAATAACGTGATTTGTAAATAGCATTAGCAAATTAGCAAATTTTGTTTGTAGGCTAGATGCCAATTGCATGGTGTACATACTGACACAAGTACACAACAGTTTCCATTAAGCCACAGTTTCATATAAACCGAACCTCACGCCAACACATGTCAATACTTTTAAAATAAAGTGTGATATGATTCTTCGTAATTGAAAAAGAAATAAATGAAAAACATAGGATATTGAAAAAGATACAAGAGAAAAAAAAATAGGATAAAAAAATAAAAATTATAATGAATGATTGTATTTATTTTATGACCATTAAATTATTTTTTTCTTATTTATATTATTTAATAATTATATTTAATCAATTTAAATTATTTTGTTGATTTTAATGTAACGTTATCACATAATTGTGATATATTTTTATCAATTTAATTAATTAAATAATAAATTTAAAATAATTTAGATAACTAAATTGTAGATTTAAAACAATTAAAATAATTAAATGATATATTTAAAAAAATAATTTATTTTAAATATATCATTTAATTATTTAAATTAGTTACATTTATCACTTAATTATCTAATATATAAAACTAATAATAATATAAATATAATAATTAAATAATAAGAAAAGATAAAAATTAATTAAAAATATAATAACTTGATATTATCGAAGTAAAATCCGAAATAAACAGCCTCGGCAACTGCTACAGAAATGTCTAGAGATTTGAAGACTTTATTCAATTCTTCATCAGTATGATTAATGGAATTAAGAAGACAATTGCAACAAACTCGAACAGATAATTTTGGAATTTAGGAGTATTTTAATAGCTTTAAAAACATTAGTAAACTTTATTAGTTTTAATAATATTCATGAATAAAACATTTAAATGTAATTTATTTTATAAGTTACATTTTTAAGAATATTTTATAAACCAAAAACACAATTTAGCTCCAAACAAATAGTCATCAGGCATGCCTCTATTGTTATGTATGTTAGATTTCATATTAAACACGTAATAACACTTTGTATTTAGATTATTCGATCGATTAGATCTATAAATGTTTAGATCAATCAAAGTAAGCATATCGATCGAGAATCGATCTATTGTGATTAAAAAGATCTCGATTTTATTTTTAAAAGAGTTAGATTGTTAAAGTTTAATGCTCGATTGATCAAAGACTAGATATATCGAGAATTGATCACATTCCATCTATTTGGTCTCAAGATTTATTTTTTGGAATCCTAGATAGATTGAGATTTAGTTAGATTAATTAATCATTCTTTAATAATTGTTTGGATCAATCGAAAATGGTTTTAATATATCGATCTTTTTTATTCGATCGATCGAGTGGTTAGAGTTTCAACTTTAACCTAATTTTTACTCTTATCAAATTATTTTATTGTTATATTATTCTTACTTTTTAAAATTCTTTTAAATGATTTTATGGATATAATAAGTGATGGGCATTTAACTTAGGGCTTCAACACATTCGATTCAAACAATCCTAGGCATACATTTTTCTCAAACACAATTGAGTTAACTTTTACATCTTATGTTTTTTCTCTTAATCTATTTTCCAAAAACCATTCGGTTATATTTTTTTATTAATTAACAAACTTATAATACTTGTGTTATTATATTTAATCATTTGTTTTAGAGTTTTCAATAAGTTTGGTTTATTTGTCATTCTCTTAAATTATCTAGTTAGGGTTGGTCATTGTTTAATTCCCTCTAGGACACACACTCCCCTTGTGTTTTTACTCTAATTTTTCAGGTATCAATTGAATGTGTTTGATAACTCGTGTGACTCGAGTTTTTCAAAACGGTTATCCGGATCCAAACACTTCTTTTATGGAGATTGTGAAAGAAAATAAATGTTTGTAAGTAAATTACTTGGAGCAATTATCTTGGTAGTTAATTTGAATCATAACCTTATAATCGAACTCATTTTCATAGTTTATAGTTAGCTGATTTGATAGACTAATTTTTTTTCTCTTAAGTGATTTATGTGACCTATGTTGTTTTTACTTAAAAATATTGTCTATTAAATCTTTATTTATTAACAATGTTATTTTTTATTTTATTTATACACAATTGCGTGTTTAATCGTTTGTAGAATTTTAATTTAATATAATTCAATTAATTAACTATTTAATCTTTTAGTTAATTAGATCTCTAATCAATAAAATTAGGTTGATGTTAATGTTGTATTACTTGGTGAAAGAATTCGTGATAGAAAGATAGTGATACATGGTCCATCTCGTATTACTTGGTAAAAAGAATTCGTGATAAAAAAGATAGTGATACATGGTCCTGGCTTGGAATATATAGCTTTTGTCACCTATATGAACATGAGAGTTGAAGAAATTTTATTGTTTGAATTTCATATCTTCCTTTTTACTAAAGAGCGTATGATTCTTGAACATATTTGAGTAACAATAGATTCTTCAAGCTAATATGACAAAATTTAGTGCCTCAACTGTGCAAAGAAAATATCCGGAAAGAGTGGTGGAAATGAGCAATGAAATCTTCAAGATTTTTTTCAATTTGGAGGTTCACCGGCTAAAAGTCTTAACAAGGTTTAATATTATTTTAAATATAATTTTTTTTTTGTGTTATATAAAATATGTACGCGTGGAGAAGCTGAACATTAATTTTTTTATACGTACGACAATAATTTCATTAAAATTGAAAACTATTACAATGAACAGTAGGATCCCTAGTATCTATCAAAAGGTACTTGACTCAAATTATAAAAGGAGTTATTTAGAAATTGAAAAAAAAAAGAGTTTTATCCATTATATCACAACAAAACAACAAATTTTAAAATAAATGAAATCCATTTAATTTGAGAAAATTTTAAATAAATTAGGTACACATAAATGATTTATTAAAAAATAAATTTAATTATTTTAATCCATAAATAATTATTATATAATTTATTTTCTATAATTTTTGTTACAGATAAAATACCTAGTGTTAATTTTCTAAATAGTAGTGGAAAAAAGAATTGGGTAAGCAACGTATATAAAGAAAGATGTATTTAAGGAAATATAATTTAATAATTAAAATTATAATTATTTGTAAAATTTTACATATTTTTTAATAAAAATAATTATAATCGAAAAATCGTGAGATAAAAATAATTATTATAATATCGAAACTGTTTTTAATTAAAATTTAATATATATTAATATTATTATCTTACTTACATAAAAAAATATGATTTTAATAATAAAATACATAATGTTTTATATAATTAGATTAAAAAAATTTATTCTTATTTTATATTTTTTTATTTTATTTAAAAATATGTATTAAATAATTAAAAAATAAAAATTAATTTCAATATTTTAAATAATATGATAAAATAAAAATTAATTTAACATTTAATTTTTAAAATTAAATAAATTTTAAAAAATAAAAAATGCGGACAAAGAATAAAAAAAATCACTAATTATTAAACAAATATATCTAACGTTAATATAAAATAATTATAATTATTAATATAATGGTTAACGAATATCATCCACAGAGACAACATACAGCTTATGTCCGGTGTGATGCAGTAATTGTTAAATATAAAAAATCTAAAAACACTCGCAAACGCTGGACCACACGTGATACATGTTGCAAAGTTCAAGATTAAAAAACAAAATACCTTTTTCTTTACATAATTTGTTACTATAATAATATTCTATTTAAAAATTAATATCTTTATTTATTAAATAATATATTAATTTCATTTAAAAAAATTAACTGTTATATCTAATCAAAAAGAATATTGAAGTTAAAACTATTTAACATAAAATATAACAATTAAATTCTTTAAATTAAACTTAGATAGCTTTAAAATTATTTAACAAATAATAACATTAAATTAATTTTTAAAAAAAATACGTGGGAAAAAAAATTATCATTATAATATCAAATTATATATATATATATATAAATTTTATATATAAAAAAATAACCTCTTTTCAAGCTTCGAGATGACAAGTCGGTCCAAAAGAAGCAGTGTAGTCAGCTCCGCAATAAAAGTGATAGCAGTCTTAATGACATAACCTTTTTTATTTATTAAATACATGTTAAATTTAAAATATAAATCTAAAAGTTCGTTAATTAAATTATATTAATAAACTTACATTTATATAACTTTAATGTAATTGTGCTACACAGCTGGCACTACAAAAAGCAAAATAATTATAGGAAACGTAACTTAAAGACTTGAGTTTGAGATCTTTATGTGATTATGATTTATATATATTTTTAAATTATATAATCAAATCACTTAAACATATTATTTATTTAAAAAGATAAAAATAAAAAATAAACAATTTAAGATGTCGATTAAAGTATTAAAAGATATGATACATTTAAAATTACAGAATTTCTTTGCAGCCATAAAATCAATCAAGATCCCTCCGTACACTTTTATTTGCACCAATCTCGAACCAATTGTGAACTTTATATCAACATCTCATAATTAAAAAGTTGTAGCTAGCTTCAACACAATTCACTTATGTTGGCTGTTCTTCCCTTTGTTGATATAATTAATCTCATGCTTACATGTTTTCACACTTCTAAATCGTCAACTTCACTACTTACCACAAAGCTCGGAAATGCCAACGTTAAATCCCTGTAAAATCAGTGAATAATTGAGACACCGTGAGATTAAAAGTTACTTAAAGTACATAAGTTATTTTTTAAGTGTTTAATACAAAAATAAATCAGTTTAATTAAGAACACGTTCGAACAGAATGATAAAATCAAAGATTTAGATTAATGTGAAAATTTAAAAATCTTTCTATACATAGAAATTATTATTATTAATTATTATTTACGCACTTCAAATATGGCAAGGTCATATTCTTTAACAAAGATGGATGTTTTAACGCAAATGATTTCCACTCTTCTGGGTCAATCCTTCCGTCTCCTTCAGTGTCTACTTCATTAAATGTCTGCAAAAGATTGAATTTCAGTTTTGAATTTATAAAATAAAAAAAAAACAATTTAAAAGTCTGAAGATGGGAGGATGGATCCACACTTGATCCACAATTGTCTCAACAACATCGTCTGAAAATATCAGATCTGATTCGCTCAAAAGTTCCAACACCATTTCTTTAAGCTGCGCATGCAATTAACCAAAAAAGTCTAAACTTAAGTTGCACAAGAGTATTCAATAAATAAAAAAATAAAAAAAAATAGAGAAATGTATTCAGGGTAACTCAATTACGTCACTTATAATAATTTTGTCATTTTCTTATTATTATTTTTTATCAATTTTATAATTATTACTGTATATTATTAAAAAAAATATGTAAAAATTGTTTTTTTTTTAAAAAAAGTAAAAATTATTTATTCATGTTTATACAGTCACTGTTTCAAAATAACTTAACAGTTAAAATAACTAAATTATTCTTTTTGATATAACCAAAGATTCGTGATATGACTCCTACTAAATAAAAATATGCAACAATCTCCAAAAAGAAAAATGCATCAAGAGAAACCAAAATATGAAGAAATTATGAATGTTTTGGACAATACTTGCCTCTTCTCGTTCAATATATCCTGTATGTCTCAGATCATACAATCTAAAAGCAACTGCAAAAAACAAATCACACCCAATTTATTCAAAAATGAATAAATACAGCTAGCAACAAGAACAATGGAAAAACCTTACATTGCATTTTATCTTCTATTGGTGCGTTTGGGTGGAAAACACCCAATGATCGAACAAATTCTCCAAATTCAATAACCCCGTTGCGCTTGATATCAAATAAATCAAAGACCTGTAATAGAAAATCGCCTTAGGAAGAGAAACACTGACGAAAATTCCCATAAATATTGAATGAAAATATTGTTGATAGTTTGCGTATAAGTTATCTTTTAAGAGATTTGATTTTCCAATAATTTTTAATATAATATAAATATAACTTGAGATTTTAACGAGAATGATACACACCAACAAACTTTTAATATAATATCCTATCTTCTTCGAAAACACTAATCTTACACCAAGAATGATACACATAGAATATATATATATATACCAAGAAATCAATAAACAAAACCATGCACCAATATAGAGAAAGATAAGGAGCAATCAATACACACCCTATCTGCAAATAGATTCCTCCTGTTTTTGTTCCTAAACAGAGCAAGCTGGAATTCTTCCTGTTACGAATACAAGTTAGAAAACTGTCATTAAGTAGAATTTCAAAACAAAAAAAATTCAGACAAATTAGATTGTTCAAACAAAATAATCTGCCTAAAAAGGCTAAAACATATTTAATTTAATTGACAGCAGTAGCTGAAAAGGAATAGAAACAGAGACTGATTAGAGATACCTTATGTATAAGCCCATCATCAATTATTGAGCTGCTCAATTTCTTGAAGAGCTCGTACAAGGCTTCTACTTCATTTACAGTAACTGCAAATAAGAAGAAACTAGTTCAAACTTCCTGCTGCAATATATGTTTTTTTTTATTATTATTATTGTTTTTTATGAGGTGTACAGATGTAGCAATATGTACACATGACTCGGTTATAACCGATGATATTTATCATATAAATAGATTTTTTTATTATTAAATTTTAAATATATTATAAAAATACTATGGAATTTTAAAATTATTATAAAATTTTGATTTATTATTTTTATATTATTAAACATGTAACGTAAATATCATTTACATTTACATGATTGTTATGTTATCATAATATTTTTTTTAATATTTTATAAAATTTAATATTTTAAAAATAAAAATAAAAAATTACTGATATTTTAATAACAATTATAAGATATATTAACATAAAAGTAATAAATTAAAACTCTATAATATTTTTATAACAAATCTTAAAGTTTTGTGTTTAAAAAATCTATTTAATCCATAATTTATAATCCATATTGCCATTTCAAGGTTTTTCTTTGTATTCCGTGGGTAGCCTCAAAAACTAAATAATTTTTTATTTGAATTTTGTCCACTTCATGTAAAAATATTTAGATTAAGTTGTATAATTTCTCAACGTAAAAGTATAAATGAGACTTTTAACGTAATTACAAGTTTTTTAATGATTAAGTTGTATAATTTCAATTAATTAATACTAATTAAATTTTATCAAATTTAATAATTAATATTAATTAATTAAGGTGTCGGAATTTAATCATAAAAAGTATAAATGAGATAAATGTATAGTTAAAATATTTCAAATATTTTTGTATAAAATAGAATAAAATTTGGATAATTCATGTTAGAAATAGTTGATCGTTTAAAAAAAAAAACTAAATACTTAAAATTTAACAAATAAATTATTAAATTTGAACTTAAAACTCAGATAATATGATATGATATGATAGAAGTTATTAGAAAAATATCTAATCTGAAAATGTAAGCTACTGTGGGAATGAAAAAAAAAACTATTTGGGGTTACTGTGAGAATGAAAAACAATAAAAAAAAATTAGTGTTTATATAGCCTAAAATAAAAGAGTTAGGAGAGAATACGACAGACATAATGCATACTCACAAGGTGTTTCTGCAGCAAGAGTGGTAGGTTCCTCATAGCCAGGTATTTTAGCTTTCTTTGAGAAACCACAGCCCATTATCGAAGCATAATTTACTCATAAAAATTCACAGAAAATCAGTAAATTAATCACAAATGGCCAAAACACCTGTCAACAATAAGAAGGAATGTGAAAAATTTGTGTTCAAGAACCAAAACAGTGCTAAAAAGCTTGGCTCTATTAAATACTGTTGATCAATCCGCTAAAAATGTGATCCCTAAATATCCAATTCAACACTGAATTAAGGCTAAAACGAATCTACTTAAATATATGGAAATTTTAAGGTTTGAGTCTCATTGTATAAACAGTATATATATATATATATATATTTAAACTAAAATAAAACGATACTGCTTGCTGTAAGATACCCAATAGAAAAAAGGATTTGAAGCTTTTGACCCTATAACAATAATGTAAGAAATCCAGATACCCATCTGCCATATAAAGTTAAGATACGAACATAAAAAGAGACAGAAACATGGAAAATGGGGTATAAAGATCCCGCTAATTCTCAAATGCAAAATTCAAACTCCTAAGTAAACATTAGAAATCAATGAAAAATTTGGAGGAACCAAACCCGATTCAAGTGTAATGCTGAGGCTATGTTAAAATAAATACATACATACATTAAAATTTAAACAGAAACCCAATAAGAAAAAGGAACGAATCACAAAGGAAAAGGAGAGAGAGAGAGAGAGAGATTAGCTTACCTGTTGAATAATGCTGAGGCTATGATGCTAAAACTATTTCGTTTTCTATGTGATATCTTTTTCCTTCGAGAATTAGAAATTTCTTCAAAGAGACTAAGACCTTATTGGGTGCGTTTCTATTTCACATATCCATATTTCCTTTTTTTTTCACTTTTGAACGTTTCTAGCTCTTTCAAATTGCTAGCTGGGAGCTATAGTGACGTTCTTGCTCTCACGTACCTTTGTAGCTCCACTCCGGTAATTAAACACAATCTACTTTAATTAGCAAATATTTCAAGCCCTTAGAAGGGTTTAATAACTACTTCAAACAATATTGTTTAATTTCTAGTAATTTTAATTATTAAATTGTTAATTTTTTAATATACTTAATGTAATGAACAATATTTATATTTATAAAAAGTGGTAAATGTATAATAGGCTGTTTCTTTCAAAATCTTATTATTGTTAGAAAAAGTAGATTTTTCAACTTCTACTAATAAGTAAGTTGTATATAACAAATCCGTCTATCCCACTCAATTCAAGTATCTCATATATGTTACCAATCAAATCATGAAATATCGTTATTCTTTCTTCAATCTAAATATTTTTATAATTTAAAATTGATAAGTTAATTATTACAATAATGTTTCACTTAATACAAATAAAACTACCCTTTATTTTATTATTTCTCTCCTTCCTATAAACATGTTATATAAAATGAGATAACAAAATATAGTAATAATAATAATTTAAGTTATGTTAGTATCGATATTCATTTACTCGTTGCATTTTAATTGAGTGTTTTTGGTAACATTTGATTGATACACCTTAAATAAATTGAAAAGTCAAATAGTTCTAATCAATTTATAATTATGTAAATATTTTATTATTTAAACTTAAAAATCAATATTAATGATATCAATATTATTAATATTATAAATAATTATATATTAATTAATTTAATATTTAAATATTATTTAATTGATATTAATTATTCATAATTATATCTTCAATTAATCAAAACCTAAAAAGTTATTCACAAATTCACCTCATGAATCTATCAAAATTTATATGATATTTTTATTATTTTTTCAAAAATTGACTTAAATATTCAAATGAATACAATATCCTAAGCATTATACATTCCGATGTAATTTTTTAATGATTTTTAGATATACGTGTTTAAAGAAAATGATCTAATAAAAATCAATTTTAATATATATATATATATATATATATATATTTATACGTGAGACACAAACTAGTGGTTTTGATGAATAGTTTATATATACTTGGAATTTATTCATACCAATATGCTATTTTTTATTAACAATAAATCTCTAATTAAATCATATATAATTTATAATAATTAATATATGATTTATTTTATTTTTTAAATATAATAAACTGATAATAGAATATTTTGATTTCTAGAGAAATTATACATTGATTTTAATTTATTATTTACGTGGTGCTCTAATCCAACAGTAATATTATATAAATATAATAATTTTTATTAAAACACAATTATTCACTAATTTTTTAAAATAATCATTAATAAAATTCTATTTTTTTATATTCAAGGAATAATTTCTCTAGATCTGACACGTTTCATACCTTTCTTTCAACTTTTATTTAGCTGAGCCCACTAGACTCATTTGCTATTCCAAGCCTTGGAATCAAAGGACATGCAGCGTTGTCTTAACTTTTGACTTGTTTTTCCCTTTAATTCGTATTTTTTAAATAACAACTTCACTTCACACGTAATGTCATATTAATATAATAATAATTTATCTTTCACTTTTATAAATATTTTTTATTAAAATACAAAACATTTAAATATTTTATTTTAAATTATATATTATTTTATATTTTATTAATATAATAACATTAATAAATATTAGGATAAAAAAAGAAACTAATATAATCTTATTCTAGATAAAATCTTAGTTTATAATTTTATTACTATTTTTAATATATATTTAAATTATACATAGTTGTTCATATAATTTATTAAAAATAAATGATATTATTTTGAAGATACGTAATTAATCAAATATAAATTAATTTTAGGCTTATATAAGTACAATCACTAATTAATTGAACAACTATCCAATTTATTTAGATATTTGTTAACTTTTCTCCAACTTACTAGTTGATCAAATTTTATCATGTTGAAAAATTATCAATTTAGTTTCGACTAGTAAGATCATCATTCGATTAAAATCGTTCAATTGAACAACTATCCAATTTAATTGGATATGTGTACAACTCAACTTCGACTAGCATGATTAATAATAGACCAAATTCTAGTTAATTAGACAACTATTTAGTTCAATTAGACATGTGTCTAATTCGACTCTAATGAGTAGAGTTAATGACCAACAAATATCAAACTATTTAGACAATGATCCAATTCTAAGAAGACAAATTGCTTAAAAGTTTAATCAAAATTAAGTCATAATTTTTCAATAAAATTAAGGTTATTTTTATCATAAAAATCAAGTGAGAGAGTTTCATATATGATTTTTTATTAATATAAGGTAATAACACTGTCTAATCCTTAAGTATATAATAAATTAATATGTTTAAAAAATATATATTATAAGTATTAATGTCTTTCTCCATACAATATAATCAAATTTATATTTAATTTTAAATAGTTTATTTTTTAAATTATAATAAAAAATAAAAATAATATCCTTAAAACTTATAAATATAAAAATAATACTCATTATAATTAGCTCATATATTTTTAATATTAAAAATAATTTAATAAATCATTTTACATTTAGCGTTGTTTAATTGATCGTTTTTTAAATTAAAATATATCTATTTAGATCAATTTAATATTTATTACCCTTTTAATTAATTACATTCAATATTATTATGGTGTTATTTTTATTAGTATAAATTTTATTTTTTATAAATTTTAATTATATTTAATATAAAAAATTATGATTAATTATTTTTTAGTGGGTATCAACAGATACTTTAAAAAATATTTTTCTAAATAGAACATTTTACCTCTCGCACTTAATGTAATATTAATATTTGAATAAATAATAGTGAAGTTAATATACTTATATATAAATAAAATAGTTTTTTTATTATGAAATTAGTCGGTATTTATTCTATTCCATCTATTAAAAAGATTACTAAAATTTATCTAAAAAATTAAAATTTACTAGAATTTTTATTTTCTTTTATCAGAAATAATAAAAATAAATAATTTACTGTTGAAATGTAAATTAAATATAAAAAATATATCATTAAAAAGATGGAGTACAATATAGTTGTATATAAAAATAAATTTTTAAATATTTATATTTTTTATTTTGATAAAAAAATATTTTTTTAAAAAATATTAAATTTCATACAGATGTTTTTAAAAGATAATAGATTTATATTATATTATTAAATAATTAGAAAATTAAATTATAATTTTATAGAAAATAATTTCTATCATACTTAATCCTTAATATTTCATATGTTTAAATTTACTGAATTTTTACCTCTATCAATATTTTTATCATTTTGTTTTTACTAAATTATGTAATAACGTGTGCAAATTATAACACATTATTTATTTAAAAATTAAAAACATTACCTTTAATTTAGACTTTTTCAGAAAATTTGTTTGATTTTTTGTATCATGTATTATAATTTTATTAATAATATGTATGCATGACAAATCATGAGATTAAAACATTAATATCTTCTTCTTTCTTTTTTTTTTATGAATAAGAAATACATTCATAATTAATCAACATAGAATGACAAAATAGATAGAGAAATAGTTTGAATAGATTATATGCAAAGAGTCACTATAATTTTATTTTCCATTCAAACTTTGGATGATGCATTGCTCTCTCCACGAATTGCAAATGTTTTAGTGCGAAACTGTGAACACAATTCTTTCGCTAGCGTAGGATTGATGTTGAAAAAAATTAGCCTATAATTATTCGGTGAGGTTTTTTTCCTGAAAAAACAAACATAAAATGACATTATAATAATCGTAAGATAAAAAATAAGAGAACTTATTCCCAATAATTACATAATTAACTACACATATTAAATAGAAGTTACTTAATTTTTGTCAATTGATAACAATATATTTTTATATGTAAATTTTATAATAAATCATATTTAATATATTTTTTCTTTCTTTCATGATCAAAGTTAAATTTTATACACATACGTATTTGATAGAATTTCATCTAATAATTTTAAATAGTAATTAAAAGAATAATTAAACTACAAGGTAAGTGATATTTTTAATATGCAATGTTACTTTTCAAATTATCAAATTCAACCTAAAATTTTAGGAATAAACGCGATTGTGTAAACCCAATTATTTTTTAAAATTCAATAAATTTGTAACATGACTCCCCCCATATTTGCTTAAAAAAAGAGAGTTTATTTTAAAAATTAATCCGTTAAATTTATTTTTTATTTGTAACATTTTTACGTAAATGTTATATTATATATTGATTGATACCCTTATAAATCCTACATATGTATCACTCACAGCACAACTGTATCTCTTACCAATGAAATGCATGATTGTCTAACACTTTTTTTTATAAGAAAAATAGTCTATTTTTAATAATAAAAAAATAAATATTATATATATAGTCTTATCTCACTATATAATCAGGGAGAATCATATCGGAAATTTATTAAAGAATGAAAGTCCATTGGAAGATAAATAAAGATTTTGTTTTTGCTTGAAGAGATAAACAAAGACTTGGTCATCATAACTCTTTTTTTTTTTTTTGCTTAATAACAAGTACTTAGTTATTAGTTACAGAGATTTGTTAAGAAAAATAAACAAAGACGATGTTTTATAAAAGTAAAGGATTAATATTTAAAAGCTACTTCAAAAAAAAAACATGATTATATGAAATCGTACTCATTTTTCTTCCTTTCTTATTCTACACAAACTTTTAATGGGTTAACATTTTATCACATATTTCATATGTTTTTTTTACTTATATTTCACTTCTTTTTATTTTTGAATAAAATATATATTAATATTATTTCATATTTACAATATTTGTTTTTCTTATTTAAGTAGATATATATCATGTTTATGCCTATAAAATTTATATTTTGTTATCAATTTAATTTTTTTTATCTAAATCTATAATGTCAAAGATAACGAAGAATATTATATGTTATCAAGATTTAAAAAAAAAACAATCAACACATTAATTAGAATAACTAAACAATCGATTAAAAAACGTACGCTGAAACTAAGGATAAAAATTTAAAGTTTTTTTTTTGAATATTTAAAAAGATTTTTAGTTTTAATTTAATAATTTTAATTTTTGATAAAAATTATATTTTCTCAAAAAGAACTATCATAAATAACCAAAACTAGCTTAATTAAGTAATTTTAATACTATTCAATTAGCCATAATAAGAAGTCTATATCCACAGTGATAAAATAATTTAATCAATCTTTTTAAATTGAAAAATTTGATCATATTTGTTGGATTTAGATTAAATTGGATTGATAATTTTTATAGTCGAATCAATTTATTATCAAATTATAAATAAATGTATATTTTATTTTATATTATGTTATATTTAAATATTATCCATAACATAATTATATTAGATTATTATTTTAATTTAAAAATAAATATAAATATTTATAATAATTTTAATTATATAGACATATTTTTTATTTTTTTTATTTTTTAATTGTGATTATAAATAAAAATATTTATTAAAAAAATATAAATTTAAAACTTAAATTGTATATATAGTATTTTAAATATGATAATAATTTATAAATAAATTACATTATAAAAAAATCCAATCAGTTTAAATTTATAAGGATTCATATTAATTATATAATTATATCGAATTAGAATAAAAACCTTAAAATCCGTTCCTATCAAATTAGATTTAAATTATCAAAAGTAAAAAATTTAGATCCGGTACTCAGCCCGGCAACATGTGCCGCATAAAACACGGTAACAATTTAGCTATTTTTTAATTGGAACGTGTTCTCTTCCCCGTATATTAAAACCAAGAAAGATTATTTTATCCTACTTTACATGTTTCAATATGTGGCAGTCTTTAATTATTAATTTTATAATTATTTTATATCTCAATTTTCAAATTATTCTATTCTAAACTTAAATATCAAAATAAAAATATTTAAGTATATGATATAACATAAATTTTATTTTTAATTCTTTTATATAAAGTATATAATTTTATAATTTAATATATATATATATATATATATATATATATTTGTGTTTGTTATTGATGATATATAATAACAAAATATTATAATTGAGATCTTGGAAAAATAATTGAATACTTACCAATTAAAAAGTATTAAAAATAAATAATAATAATAATATAATTAATATAAAAAACGTAGGCCCTTGGAATGTGAAGATTACTCATGCATCTCGCTTAAAAAAGAATATATTTTTTTTTAATTTCAAATCATAAATACTAATTTTGAGGGTGGAATGTGAAGATTGAGATTTGAAGATTAAGAGAAAATAAATTGAGTAGCAGCAACACAAGTAAAAGAAAGGAAACTTTCCGAGTCAAGGCCAATTTTCCCATAGACAGTAAGACACGTATTATAAATCCTTCTGTCTTTATATGATCGAATGATTTAAGTCGTTACAATTTTAATCACATCTTAAAAAAAAACATGTACCTTTTTATATTATACACAAAAAAAAACACGTGCAATCAATTTTTTTAATAAGAAAAAATACATATATTTTATACCTTGTATGAAAAATAACATATATATATATATACACATAGTAAAATGATGTTTAAAAATGAAACTCAAGAAAGTCATACTATTCGATTAAACCTATTTATAAACTGACTCCATACTCCATCCCTCCTACTCACCCATCACGTTTTTGGATGAAAGGTTATATATACTATAGCAAATATCACATTTTCAAGAGAATCAGTGGGTGTCAATAGTTTCTCCATTAGTATATGATCATAATCGAGATTCTGTTATGTCTTAAAATAGATAGGCATGCTAGTTATGAGGTTATCAAGCAAAAAATAAGAAGGAAAACCAGCTTATTATACAATTATAAAAGCTGAACACTTCAAAGCCTCAATAGTATCCGTCCTTTGATACATCCCATGCCAGAACAAGCTGGTACCGGACATACAGAGCACACAAGAGTGTTCGAAAATACACAAACTGAAAATGATTGCAAAAATAATTTGCCTTAGCTACATAAATTTGGTATGCACACACCAGCATCTGGGTTCTGTTGTTCCTTCCATATCCTTCCTGTAACTCTAAGCTTCAATTCTTTCCTATCACTGCCGGAAAAGAAAAGAGCCGTATTTCGTTGGATTATGAGACCATCATGGCTATCCCTGACTTTTCTGTGGCTATCACGAATACTTCGCGGCGTACCCTCCCATATGAGTTTCCTTCCATTCCCCCCAACTTCTAGGCTATAACTATAGCTCTGTGCATCATTCTGGTCACCCATGAAACGAAGAAATGCCATATATACAGGGGCCATACCAAGCTGGAATGCCTCAAAATGAAGGCAGAAGTATTGACCAAAGCAATGGAAAACCTGACAAGAGAAACCAACCAAGCCAATAAATCCTGAAATTAATGTAGGAAATAATCAAAAGCAGCAAAATGGTTTTCTCCTACATAAGAGATTTTATTAATAGATGCCAGGCTACTTTCAATATTGAGCCCCCAATATTTCAGGTGGTTTTGAGTTTGAGTGAAAATTGGCACAAAATCGCCAGTTTTTGCCATGAATAGACTATGTACAAGCAGGCTATGTACGGGTATGCAAGGTTGTACCTGAAACACTTACAAGCAATGTATTGTACACAGATTTTATCTGCAATTATATAAGAACCTATATTTTGTGCATATGTTAATGATGCATCAGAAGGAAGTCCTAAATTTATACGACTTTTCAAGCATAGGGAAGGAAATAAGTTTAATATAAATGGGAGAATTAAGTAAATGAAAGTATAAACAATGAGTTGACTATTGGTAATTAACAAAATTAGAGAAGAAACATATCCTGAGAACGTCAAGTAACAAGGGAAAATTCATAATAAGAGCACTTATCCATCCAAGCGAGAATTAACACCAAGTTTGAATACAATCTGATAAAAGAGCTAAAAACAAAAAAAACAAAAAAAAAGACTTTCCGATCCAAAAAATATTCAAAATACCTTCTTTTTAGATAAATAGAAACCCACGACGCTTATCTATCTAGAGCAATAACTTATTGAAGGAAAAATATATATTCCATAATTAAAATATAAGACACTGCATGCATAAACTAAACAAATCATAGTTTGCTAAGCGACGAAGATCAAGTTAAAATCAAAAGCAATCATGCTTACAGTAAGCATCCATGTAGCGTTCTCTACTTCCCGGGGATTTGACTTCACATATCGATGGTTGAATGTGCATCCTGTATGCATGTCTACCTTGTGATCGTCCCTCAAATGAGTCACCAGAAAAGGAATATCTCCAACAACAGAACACTCTGATCCAGCATAAGGGCAACTGTATGGTCTGAAATTGCAAACTGACTCATGCTTAAGTTTGCTGTAATATGGAAATATCTCTGGGCATCCAAGATTATAATACTTGCAGGGCAACTCAAGTGATTCAGCCACCTTCTCCAGTGCTAAACATCTTATGTCTCCAAGTTCTTGCCTACAAGTAGGGCAAAGGTTGTGTACCCTTGTTTTACAGGTAGAACATAATGTGTGTCCATTGGGGCACTGCAAAGGAGTTTATGTGTTATAATGTATATACAAGGCAAATCTTTTCAGAATGACAAGCAACAGGGGAGATCTCATGTAAAATTTAGAGCTGATGACTATGCCTAGAGGTGTCAAATGAAATGCTCAATTCAATTCATTGATCCAAAGAGCTGAAAAAGTATAACTTGCTAGCTCATTAGCTAAAATGAGTTACCTCATGATTTAAAAGTGATTTTAACTGAGTTCAGATCACATAAAATTCAGATGAACTGAACTGAATTATAGCCCACCCAAACTAATTCATTTGATACGCCTAACTATACAAGTTCACAAAATTATAAAACAATTCTTAATTTTTCTCCAGCTTGGATAACGTTGTTATTAGTTGGAGAGAAATTGGATTATACAAAATAACATGGAAATGTTAAATACCAAGAGTCAACCAAAACAATCATGCCTAGTCCAAAAGAATAGTTTATAAGTACCTAACCATGTAAAACATTAAGAAAATAGATTAATAACTTTCTACCAAACGATAGAAAATGGCATTTGAATACAAGCATCATGCTTAATTCATTAAGGCTCATACTTCCATCCAAAACAACATATTTCACCAAACAACCAATCACATAATGGTCGTCAAATGCAATAAGCATGACCTCATCATACCAACAGATTCATTCCAGAAAAGACATCAAAGTATGACGAACGAAAGAAAACCAAGACAAAAGAATTTGCACACTATCACAAGTAAATCTTGAATGAAAGAATGACAGGACTGAATGATTGAACCCTTTGAGTCTTTAAGCTAGTTTGCCTTCTAACAGATCTTGTCCAGAGGAAGGGGATGTCGCAAAGGCAACATGTAATTAATTATCCATAAAAACTTATGTACTGTGAGCATTTAGGACTGGGGACTTTATATTATAGTATATTATAGTCACATTTATTTACTGGAGGGGTATATTTGTAATTTATTCTGTAATGGTTGTTTTACCGATTGAGATTTGTATTTGTGTGTTGGGTCTTTTATTTTGTTAAGACCGTTACTGTGGGGTATATATTTTTCATATTTGCCTCTACAGTTTCATAAGAGAGGTGTGTGCGCGCCAATTCTCTCCTTTGTCTTCATCTTTGAGTGTGATTAGGGTTTGGGGTTCTAAGGATTTATGTGAGTGAGCCTTTGAGTTTTGTATCTCTGAAAACCCTTGTACTCTATTCTCTTTATCTTTAGCGCTTCCGGTTGATACAAGTCATTTTCAAACAACATAATTCTTTGCTATATTATCCTTTTATGTTCTTGGCTAAGTATTGCATTTAATCTACTTTGTCCCAAGTTGTTTAGAAAAAATATTAATGTAATGTTTATAAATAGTATAAAACTTACCTTCTTTTAAGGTTAGTCTTTTGGGATTGGAAAATCACATTCACATGATATAAGAGCCTTAATCGATCATTGGGTTAAGGAACAAATTAATGGGTCTCCAAAAAGAGAAATACATGAACCTTACAAAAAAAAAAGAACAAGTGACTCAAATAAAATTAAAATATAATAAAAATATAAAGTATTGGGTTAAACAACTCACTCTTTGAGGAGCACATTGGTTACAAAAAATACTATTATAATGTTTATAAATAATATAAAACTTACCTTATTTTGAAGTTAATTTTTTAAGATTAAATATCTCATGTTATTTATATATTATACAAAATTTATACTTTGATACTTCACAGCTAGTCTTTGAGTGTTTTTGAGTGAGTATTCAGCAGCTTAAGGATGTAAAATCAACCATGGTCACCATGCACAAGATCCCCAAGCAAGCAAATAAACATAAAACACAGTTTTTGGGCACTTATACCGACAATCCAAAATAGAAAATAAATTGTTTGAAAAATTATCAAAAATAATACCTTTAAATTTATAACAATAAAAATAACAATTTAATAATGTTAAGCAATATCTAATTGGATGACGTTTAATATTAAAAAAATCTAAATAACTGTAGTTAAATTTGAACAAAATTCAATATAAAATGACGTGTCAGATTTATTTTAATAGTAAAAATGTTTACAAATAAGAAATGACCTACTGATTGACTTTTATTGAGTCCGAGCTTTGAGACATCAGCCCGAGCCTTGAGATGTCAGCATAGATGGTTGAACTAAAGCTTTAAATGTATTTTGCTTTACTCTTATACCCCTCTAACACACTGGGATATAAATGTCCTATTTAACCGACACTTGTACATATAAAACTTTATATGTACATGGATTCCCTAAGAAATCCACACATTTTATCAATTGTTCTGATTTCTCTTTAGTTTCTCTGTCCGTAAATCGAACCGATCCCGACAGAAAATATATGAAATTTTAATAAGGGATGTTATTTTAATAGTTGCAAGTTTTAATTTTTGGTTGTTTTTCCAATTTATTTTCGGAAGTATCAACTCTCGGAAAATTTTGGAGAATTATCGATATTCTAAAACATTAGTTTTCCAACGGATCAACAAAAAAATATATATGTATATGTATGTGCATCAGTGTATCCATGTTTTTTTATGAGTAATCCAAAATTAATATTGAATTGAGGATTTGAGCATGTATTAAAAATCTTCAGTCCACTAATCAAAAAGTCATTTTAAACCAAGTTTCCAAAAATTGGACAAATTGCAATTTCCAATTGCATCAAATCCCCTATCCTCTTCATAACTCAAATTTCTAATCAAACCCAACCCAAACCCAGCAAACTCAACCAAAATTTGTACAATAAGCGATCATATTAAAACAAAATCCTAGTAGAACATGAATGAAATAGAACATCGAAATATCAGAGTGCAATAGAGACAACGAACCTGATGGATTGGTGGGTACATAGAATTGGTGCAGACCGAGCATTCGAGCAAGTCGTGGACGCTGGTGGCTGGGGCAATGGCGGTTGGACCAACAATAGAGATGTTGTTAATGCAATTCTTTCTAGGCTTAGAAGAAGAAAACTCGGCGTGATAAGGGTGAGGATGATTGTGATGATGTGGATGTGGATGAAGGTTAATATGGTGTTGATGGATCTCATCCTCATCAAGACCATCTGAGGATGATACACATTCGGTGCTATCAAGGTCCATTGTTTAATTTAGACCGGATAAACCAAACTCAAGTACCCCCCAAAAAACTAAAAAATATTTGAACTTTTAAATACCCACTAATAAAAAATTAATCTATACAACAAGGATTTACTGGGTTTTATCTGCTCATTTCTCAAAGTTTTCTTCTCTATGATCTCTATCCTCTCTGAAAAAAATCTGGAGGAGAAGAACAAAGAAAGAAAAAAGAAAATTAGAAGAGGGAGACGAAGATGGGATTTGGAATTCCCAGTAACCAAACAACCACTCTCTCGAAAAGAAGAGGTTCTTTTCTTCGTTATCTCGCTTGTCCAGAGTTGTCTGAATTATGAAGAGAAATGAGGCTGACCGTTGATTGGAGTTCGATTGAAATCTAACGGTGGTAAAAATTCGTGATTTATTTAGTCCGGCTTTTTGTTCGTGACAGCGACTCTTATTATACCCTCTCTTTTTTAAAAAAAATTAAGTTTTATTGATTCAAATAAAAAACATTAATCTTTTATAAAAAAAATAAAATTAATAATATGTAAATTAAAAAAAATTGTTAATATATTAAATTTATAATTAAAAAATAAAATTTCCTGAATATTCTTCTTTAATTCTTTCTAATCCCTATCTAAATTTAATTTTTCTAATTGAAAATATAATTAATTAATAAGTTTATATTTATGCACTTTTTATTATATCAAATTAACTAGTATTTTCTTAGTTATTTCTTTATATGTTTATGCTATTTACTTTATTTTTTTTATTTAGTAGGATTTATCAAACAAATAAGAGAAATGAGATACAAATGGAATTTTAGACAATAAAATTGTCAATAATACATAACCAAATCAGCAAATTTAAAATATAAATTAAGAAATAGCTTAGAATAAATCAGAGAATGAAGCTTACAGACTTAAAAAACTATGGATATCTAATTTTTAGAATAATTTATGGTTCATTAGTATCATTCTCCTAGAAAAAGACGTATCAATTTTAGTACTGAAAAATCAGGTTGCACAATTAAATACTTTGTAACTGAAAGTAAATAATTAAGGTCCTATTTATAAATCTCACACAGGATTACATAATGCTTTGTAATTAAAAGAGAAATAAAAGCAACAGTAAAAAGTAATTAAAAAGGGATAGGTGATAGAGTCAATAAAAAAAAAGCATAAAAGAAAGGAATGGAAAAAAAAAAGAAAAGAAAAAACGCAAAAGGTGAAAGTTGAACAAAGAAGGAAGGAGTAAATTTCACTCAATTCTTTTGGGTTTTCTATGAATTGTCTCAAATTCCTGAATTTCTTTTGTTTTTCTTTAATAATTATGTATAGCTAAAACTCTCGTAAGATCAGGGGTTGTCTTAGAGTCCTAAATATGATTGTAATTTTATTATAACATTTTGTTTGTAATATTCTTCTTAGGGGTTGTCTTAGAGTCCTAAATATGATTGTTATTTTATTATAACATTTTGTTTGTAATATTCTTCTTACAAATTGATGAAAATTAGTTTATGTCTTGTGCTTGTGATGAATTTTTTATGTGTTTTCTTTGGATGCACCTTGGAAAACAAATTAAAAAGTAATTATAATACTAGGAATTTGTTTTCTACCCATTCTTATTAAATGATGACTTATATATGTAAACTTATATAATGTTGTTAATAGGAAAAAAATTTGAATAAGAAAAAGCACGAATAAATCCCAACAATTCCCATCCATTGCTAATAATTTATAGGTTGTTTTTTTCACTATTGGGAACCAAACAACCTAACGGTCTAAAAAGATCAAAGTGTCAATGCGCTAGAAGACAGAAAGTGGATAGGAATTTAGCCTTCAAAATGTGAATTTTAAGTTGACGAAACTAAATAATGCTCCATGAATTGTTCTCTCTGGGAATCCAACGGATTAAGATCATGTAGAATTTGTAAAGTTGATTAAGATCATGTAGAATTTGTAAAGTTTTTCTTACATCTGTTTAATTTGAAGCTGAGAATCCCTTGATATACTTTTGTTGAGTGTCCATGTTGGGAAATAACGCAAATTCTCGATAAGTCAGATTTATGAGAAAGCAAGAATAGAAAAATAACACACAAAATTTGATAACGGAGTTCGGCCAAGTCTCTCTGACCCTGCTGTGATCTTTTACCGAAAGTTTTTAGAAATTACATGGTGTTTACAACACTCACAACTCACAACCCAATTACACTTAGAAAATTACTCTCAATTTTCTCTCACAAAAACTTTTCTCTCTAAGCTTTTCTCTCAATTAGAATGAACACTTTGGATGATTAATTCATTACAATTACACATCTATTTATAGTGAAAATTCACTCCTTGAATTACTCCTTAAATTAATGGTTCCTTAAATTGCTCGAATTAAGCTCATTGTTTTGCTCCATGAATTGCTCCATGTTTTGCTCCTTTGTTTGCTCCATGAATTGCTCCATGTTTTTGCTCCTTGTTTTGCTTCCATGTTTGCTCCTTAAATTAAGGAGCTTTATAACATCTCTCCCACTTCAAGACCGATTTCAATCTGTCTTCACACCTGATCAATCAATCTGACTTTTCTAGTCTTTGTTACTCTAAATAGACTAACCTGAAGTCGAGCACAACTTGATTTGTCAATAGTCACCACCTTTGTTAACATATCACTTTGATTTTCGCTTTCCTCAGATCTTCCGGTATTAACACATCATCTTCCAATAGAGATCGATGAAGTGATAACGTTCAATACGCTTTGTTTTAGAATGAAATGCCGAATTCTTATCAAGTGTGTGTATCGCTTTCGACTATCACTACGCAGTAACATTCTTCTCGTTTGAATCGGCTTACCAATTAACAAACCTTCGAAGCCATATCATCATCTTTACTAGCTTCACTTATCGCTACATACTCGACTGCGTAGTGGATAGAGTGACAATTTTCTCGTATTTGTGACATCCAACTAACAATTGTAGTTCCAACAAGAATATATAACCTAAGTGGTGCTTCTTCTGGTGATCAACTTCACCTCCAAAGTCCGCGTCTCTGCCCTTTGTACTTTTAACTCTCCTTTACTAAAGTACAAGCACTTTCTCGTATTGTGCCTCGCAGATACCTCAAAATCCACTGATCGCTTCCCACATGAGTTTTCCCTGGTTTGACATAAATCTGCTAACAACTCCCCATGCGTACAGATGTCCGGTCTCGTCATGCACATTGCGTATATTAAACTTCCAATGGTGAGGCATAAGGAACCTTAGCCATGAATTCTCCCTCTTCTTCGTCTCGAGTGGACCGTCCTCGGATAGGCGAAAATGACCGGCCAGGGTGTGCTTAAGACCGGCTTGGCATCGCCCATGTTGAATCTTTGCAAAACACGATTAATGATTTCCGCCCGAGATAACTGCAATGAGGATCCTTTCTTCTTATTTCTCAGGATTTGCATTCCAAGAATCTTCTTTGTCGACCCAAGTCTTTCATGTCAAATTCCTTTGACAATTCGGTTTCCAACCTTTTAATATCATCCATATCCGAACTGCTACTAACATATCATCAACATAAAGTAGTAAAATGATATAACGGACTTATATCTCTGAAGTAGCAACAATGATCAAGACATGCATACACGGAAACCTTCCTCGTGTACGGTCATAAATTTTTTTGTACCATTGTCTCGTGGCTTGTTTAGACCATACAAACTCTTCTTAAGTCTCGCACACCATGTTCCTTCTTCCCCCTTTCTCGAAACCTTCGCTGGTACATGTAAATCTCTTCATCTAAATCTCCACGAAGGAATGCGATCTTCACATCCAACTGTTTCAAGATGAAGATCTTCGATGGCTGCAATACTCATAATGATCTCGATAGTATCGAGCTTCACAACGGAGCAAAAATGTCAGCAGAGTCAACTCCTTCCTTCTTGAAACCGCTTTGACAACTAGCGGGCTTTGTATTCTCTTGGAACCATCACGTGCTTTCTCTTTCACCCTACACCCATTTGTTATGAAGTTGCCTTCTTTCCCAGCAGTCTTCACTGGTTCCCATGCTCCGTTGGAGATGAGAGATTTCATTTCTTCTTTCATAAAGAAGCTCCACTTGTTGGAATCTCGAGTCCGACAAGCTCATCATAGCATTCAGGCTCCTCCACGATCAATGGCATATAGTTCATGTATCTCTCATAGGCACGAGGTCGAGAAGACCTTCTCAATACAGAGCTGGAGTAAGAGGTTGTGGTGTGTCGGAATGCCGTGTCTTGCTTTGTCCAACAAGTTCCTCTCGGCCGAGGACTTGTTACAATTGGTTACGTCATTGGGAAGTATACCGGGGACATCATCTGCACCGCAAATCTGCGACTGATCATTCTTCTCCGAGTCATTGGCGTCTATTTTATCGTGTCCTTATACATCACCCTTTCGTTGAAAATCACATCTACTGTTACGGATAACTTTCTTCTTTTCGTCATCCCAAATGCGGTAGCCAAACTCATCCTCACCATACCAATGAATGTGCATTTCTTGGATTTGGGATCAAGCTTATTCCCGCTGATCACCATATGCACAAATGCTACACAACCGAAACTTTTAGATGTGATAGTTTCACCTCTTTCCGCTCCATACCTCCTCTCGGTATTCTATGCTCCAATGGAGCAGTATGGGCCTCGGTTGATCAAGTAAGCGCCGTGTCGATCGGCTTCGCCCGAGCACTGTTTGAGACTGGCGTATACGAATGCTTGGCTCTTCTCGTCAACGTTAGGTTCATACGCTCACCTACACCATCAGTGTTGAGGCGTGCCCGGCACAGCTTCTTTCCATTCTAATTCCGTGCTCATAGCAGAAATTTTGAATCCTGTCTTCATATTCACCACCACATTCTGCCTGAGCTTTTGATATTTAATCCCGTCTCATTTTCCACCATAGCTTTCCATCTTTTGAAAGCCTCAAATTCTTTAGACATGCTTTAGAAAGTTAACCCATACCTTCCGAGAGTGATCATAGATGAAAGTCACGAAGTAGTGTTTCCCACCAATGTAGATGACGGTGCCGTTGGTCCCCAAAACATCGAGTGAATAAGCTCTAGCCTTTCCTTCTTTGGGATTCTGACTTGTCTGAAGCCGACTCTCTTTTGCTTTCCAAGTACGCAATCTTCGCACATGTCTATCTCCGTAGATGGTACCCTGGAAGTTTTCCGCCAGTGGCATAATCTTCATCCCCTTCTCACCATATGGCCTATACTCTGCGCCATAGATTTGGTGTTTCATTCGTCGCAACCATTTGTAATTGAACAACGTCTCTCATGGCCATGTAAAGAAGTGCCAACTCTTTTCTTGCCTCGAGCAACCGTCATGCACCCCTTTGAAATCTTCCAATCATCACCACGGAAGATTGTGGCGAAGCCTTCACTCGCCAATCTCCACCGAGATTAAGTTCCTTTCGAGACGGGAATACGCTCGACATCCTTCGCCAGTTCCCAAACAGATCCGTTCAACTTAATCTTCACTACACCTTTGCTAATAATAGCACGTGGTTGATCATCACCAAGATATACCTTTCCAAGGTTTCCAGGACATATTTCTCGAAGAATTCTTTTTGTGAAAGTAGCGTGGAACGATGCTTTCGAGAGTCTAACACCCAAGATTCTTCCTTGCTCTCAAGCGTATCAATGCATCGTCTCCTCCCGAGGAAGTAACATTTGCCTCCTGCCTTCACTTGTTTGTCCTTCGGTGCACTCTTGCACCGATTTTTGTAATGCTTCTTCCACAATTCCAACACTCGATAGTCTTCGAGCATGGGAATTATTAGGATTCCCGGATTTGGACCTCCCTCTTTTGATCTACCTCGGTCGGCTCTACCATCCATTTCCTTTGGTTGAATTTCTTCCTCTTGACTCTGTATGCAAAACCCGAAGAGGCCGACGATTCACCTGTGCCTCTCTACGTCGGATCTCTTCACCGAGAACCAAATCACGAACATCGTCAAATTTCAACTTATTGCTTCCCGACGAGCTCTTCTCATGTACCGTGACGATAGCATTCCAGCTTTCCTGCAGAAGACAAAAGTATCAATGCTTTCGTACTTCTTCATCGAATTCAATTTCCACCGAACTCAACCTGGGTTGTAGCGTGTCGAGTTACGTTGAATGTCGAGCTCTCGATGCGCACCTTCACCATCCGCAATTGGAACAAGCGCTCATCAAGTGCACTTTGTTGAGGTCACGGCTTCTCATACATATTGGAGAGAGCCTGCCGTAAGACCACGCCGTGTCTTTTCCTTTGCTATGTTAAAAGCGACATTACGGGATAACGTCAATCGAATAACTCAGTGGCATGCATGCCTGTAAGATTCCAATCTTCTTCCTTCATACCTCCGGCTTCTTCCCTGAGAGGTTGATATAGATTTCTTTGATACAGATAATCCTCTATCTCGCATTTTCCAAAACCAGAAATCCGTACCATCAAATTTCTCGAGTTTCACCCTTCCTTCATCCGCGCCATCAAGCTCCCACTTAAATCGACTTCCATCCTGGATCGTTTCGATTATTTCTTGCGTAAAATTACAAATCACTACCAATAGCTCGATACCAGTTGTTGGGAAATAACGCAAATTCTAGATAAGCAGTTATACGAGAAAGCAAGAATAGAAAAATAACACACAAAATTTGATAACGAGTTCTACTAATCTTGCTTACGTCTCCCGACTTGCTGCGAGATCTTTTACCTTGAAAGGGAGAAATTACACAAGGTGTTTACAACACTCACAACTCACAACCCAATTACACCCAAGAAAATTACTCTCAATTTTCTCTCACAAAAACTTTTCTCTCTAAGCTTTTCTCTGAATTGGAATGAACACTTTGGATGATTAATTCATTACAATTACACATCTATTTATAGGAAAATTCACTCCTTGAATTACTCCTTAAATTAATGGTTCCTTAAATTGCTCCTTGAATTAAGCTCCTTGTTTTGCTCCATGAATTGCTCCATGTTTTGCTCCTTGTTTTGCTCCATGAATTGCTCCATGTTTTGCTCCTTGTTTTGCTCCATGTTTGCTCCTTAAATTAAGGAGCTTTATAACATCCCACATCGACCAGGGAAGTCAACCAAGTATTGGTTATAAGTTCATGATAATCCTTACTCTTTGAGAGTTCTTTTGGAGGGAGTTAAGTCATGACTTTCTACATGGTATTAGAACAGATCCACTGGGTTGAATTGATGGTCCCCTCACGATCAATCGGTCTTTACGGTGTCCCCGTTCGATGTGAGGGGGGTGTTGAGTGTTCCACATCGATCAGGGAAACCAACCAAATGATGGTTATAAGGTCATGGCAACCCTTTCTCTTTAAGAGCTCTTTTAGAGGGAGTTAGGCCATGAATTTCTACATGGTATAAAAGCGGGTCCCTAGGTTCAATTGATGTACCCAATACGGTCAACCTCGATCATTCAATCTCAAGGTCAATCGGTCTTTGCGGTGTCCCCGTCTGATGTGAGGGGGGTGTTGAGTGTCCCACATCGACCAGGGAAACCAACCAAGTGCTGGTTATAAGGTCATAACAATCATTTCTCTTTGAGACCTCTTTTTGGAGTGAGTTATGACATGACTTTCTATAACTTTATCATTGGTTGAACATGAAGGCTTCAATTCTAAATACCAATTTAAATCAAGTTGCTCTAGAGTATAATTGTAAGCAGCTTTAAATGCTACTAATTTCAACTCCTCAACTGTGTCATGGAGTAGCATCGTTTTACCCAAGTAAATACAATCCAACTATGATGATCAGTTACCATAAAGCCTGCAATACCATATTTGTTTTTCCAAGATGCATCAAAATTTATTTTTAAAGCATTTTGTCTGGAGGAGGTTTCCATAATTGTGGAATATAAACGCTTTCAATTATATCTTCAACGTCTCCTTTCTCATGTTTCTTTCTTACAATCATTCGGTGGAATTCTATAAATTCGTCTTGAGTTTGTGTTGAAAAATAAAAAATAACTCTACACAAAAGAGCTTTTTAATTTGTATTATTTTCTTCATGTTTTCATTACAATTGTATGGTTATATATAAAAAAAATTTACTCTTTTAATTACTTTTTAAATTAAAAATTCTTTGATTTACTCTTTAAATTAAGGATTATTTGTTTTATTTTTTGAATTAAACTCCTTATATTTATCCCTTAAATTAATGACTAATATACAATGGTTTGCTTTAAAAATCGATGTGAAACAATTTGATTAATGATGTCAAAAATTACTTCATTTCTGAGTTTCCATATTTGTTCAAACACAATACTTGCAGTTTGGATGAAGTAATCAGCTTTAATTCATACCTTTAGGCGACAGATATATGATTGATTGATTATAGTGCCTATGAAACTAAGCCAGTCTAATTGCTCTAAAAATGCCCAATTAAAACACCAAGATTTAATAGAATCACATCTCCAAAATGAGTGCAGAATATATATCCTCAATTTCCTTGTGAAATAAAGAGCACGAATTAAGTATCCTCCATGCAGTTTCCTTCTCTCTCACACACACACATTTGCGTATAAGTTATGTTTGGTTATGATAAAATGTTTTTTTTAATGCTAATTAATCTTAATTTGGTGAAATGGTTATGAAATAATGTTAATAACTAAACACATTGTTGCAACTTGTAATTAAGAATGTAAATTTGGAAGGGTATGCAAGTTCAAGTTCAAATTTCAAGTTAGGTTCAGGCTTAAGCAGAAATTTGTACGTTCATGTATATATTTTTTATTTGAATTAATTTTCCTAAATATATGAAATTCCAAACTCGTGTTCTACAATTGTTTGGTGATCATCAGTCTTTTTGGGCTTAATCAGCACTGAGTTGAACAACAAAGTTAATGTGATAATAATAGATAATTTATGTCAGAGTTTTATAGATTAAATTGTATTAAATATCAAAAATAATTAAGTAAAGTTATTTATATGGATACAAATTTCATGATGAAATGGTAATGCCATAAAATTAGTTTAAATATATTTTTTATAAAATTTAAATTTAACTTGAATTTTGACTAGTCTTTATGTGGAATTTATTACAATTTTTTTTTTAAGATAAAACGTATTAATATGAATGATAAATGATAATTCAAATATGGTTGATATAAACTTATTAAATAACAATCACACCAAACAAATAAATGATATACGTACGTACATCCCTTTTTTCTTATTGCATGGTCCATCTCAAAATATCCCCACAGACAACAAACGATAGCTAAAATGCTACTATTAATAGCCTGAATGATCAGTTAAAGCCATTTTCAAATCTACAACTTGACATCATGTAATTAAAAAAGTATACATGCATGCATTGCCCTCGCAAGTCGAAAAAAATAGAAAACACGTCTCAATTAATGCACTAACAACATGTGAAATATTGCACTTACATACATCATAATTAACCCTGCTAGTGAATATAATAAAGTACATGGAATAATATTTACAAATCACAAAACCTGACTTTACACCAAACACACCCCCCCATCATCTTTATCAATGAAAGTTGAAATCTCACAAAATATGTGGTCGACATAATTTTCAAGCCAGACATCAGAATCAAATATCAAACAAGAATCCAATGATGTTAGCCAATTCAAATACCAACAAAATTTTCAACCTTCCCACAAATATTACAAAAATCAAAGCTAAAATTACTTGTTAAACAACTTCTAAAAACCACAATATTAGCCGTTTGAGAGGAGAGAATGAGAGATCTAGGGTAAATTAATATCATTTTAACTTTTTATACTAAGCATTTTGTAATAATGTAATATGATAAAGGGCAATTTCAACCTTACATATATAATCGAAAAATAATAAAATATCACCCATTCTCTTTTCTCACAAAAAAATAAAATAAAAAAATGAAGTAACATCTTAAATGAGAAACAATCATTTTCTCTCATTTTCGTTCCCACGAGTACATAAACATTCCCTTGTTCTTAATTGACATTAATATGATTCAAATGTAAATTAAAATTATTCAAATATAATCCCACTCAAAGTCATTGGGACTTTTAGCGTAACAAATTAACTATGATATTATCTTTTGTGATATTCTTACTTATCGATTTTGTTGAGTAGATCGTTCTTAATTTAAGGAATAAATTAAGGAACAAAATATGGAACAAAACAAAGAATTTAATTAAGGAACTATTAATTTAAGGAGTAATTTTTCTTATAAATAGATGTGTAATTATAATAAATTAATCAATCAAAGTGTTCATTCCAATTGAGAGAAAAGTTTTTGTGAGAGAAAATTGAGAGTAATTGGGTCGTGGATTGTGAATTGTGAATGTTGTAAACACTTTGTGTAATTTCTCTCATTTCAGTAAAAATATCTACAGCAGGTCCGAAAATGTAAATAGGATTAGTTTAACTCTGTTATCAAATTTGTGTGTTATTTTTTTATTCTTGTTTTCTCATAAATATGACTTTTCGAAAATTTACGTAATTTTCCAACACAAACTAAAAAATAACTTAATAATTCCTTTATTTTGTGATTTTCTCGATTATATTTGAAATTTTAACATCCAACTCGAAATATTGGAAGACTTACGTGATGCTTGGATAAGAATGACATATGAGTATTATTCTTTACAAAATGATTAATCTTTTGCTTCAAAACAGCCCATGTAATGTAAATAAGTAATCTTTTTTTTTTCCGCACGGTAGCTTTTGCTTTTACTCAATTGTCAATTACATGATTGATGATTCAGCCATAGAAACTTTGATTAGCTAAAAAGAAAATATTTATAATGATGGATTACTTACAGAGGTACAACGTATTATATATCTGATAAAAGTGTTAATGATGCCATATGTGGCTTTATCTGTTGCGCATGATTGCAGGTTATTTGCCTATTTCATTAGTTTACTTAAAAGCACCGAGGTTACTCTAACCTATATTAAATTTAAATTTACAAAACTTATACATATTTTTCACACAAGTAATTGATGGTGTACTTGGTGATATTATAATCTTCTTTCTTTCTTCATTTTTCTAAATTCTCATAATTTTTTTAAATAAAAATTGTGATAGTTGTAAATTTGTATATTTGTCTCGAGTAATTCTTATTAAATCATTTTATTTCATACAATATCATTTATTTTATTTTATTTTAATTTTAATCCCATAATAAAAATTTATTTAATGATCATATTATTAAAAAATATATATTTATCGTATTTATTTAAATATACGTTAAACATATACTCATCACATATGTTGTGATTTTAACTTATTCTTAAA
The DNA here is from genome assembly GCA_033030585.1 of Hippophae rhamnoides. Lineage (NCBI taxonomy): Eukaryota > Viridiplantae > Streptophyta > Magnoliopsida > Rosales > Elaeagnaceae > Hippophae > Hippophae rhamnoides. Next base: position 55,073,095 of record CM065432.1, read on the forward strand.
TTATAAAAAAATACGATGAATATATTAATTTATATTATTTTTATTGATTTATATAGAAATATTTATTGTTTTAGTAAAATAATAAATCTTGTTTTATAAAAATAATTGACTTGAAAAAAATATGTTACCAAGTATAGAAAAAATGGTTACCAAACATTATACGTTGATAAGATGAGAAAAAACAGAGGATTTTTTTTAAGGGAAAAAAGGGTTAAAAAGTATACATTCTCTCTGTCTTGACTTCATTTTATCATAATTCTAATGAATTCGTAGAGACATCAAAACTACGTAATTTAACAAAATTGTTGTGCGAGGGTCTAGTTTAAGTTATTAACGAAAATACTCCTTCAACCGATTGGTATCTAATCAAATAATAAATGAATAGATATTTAAATATAAACCAGTCTAAAACAACAATATTTGAAAGTCTTTTCCACGAAAAAAAATGGGAGGAAAAGTGTAGTGTCTTTCAAAGCCTTATTTAATGGAAAAGTAACTCTATTATAAATTAGCATATGCTTAATTAAAATTCAGTTCTAATTTTTGATTTTACGTATATATATAATAATATGTAACAATAAAATAATAAGTTTTAAGAAAATAGATAACACACAATGATTTAAGTGGTTTAATTTTTTAATGTGAAAATTTTATTTCATTGACGATGGCATACAAAGCAAAATTTATTAATAATCAAATGCATATACAAATACCAATATTCAGAGAGTTTTCCAAAGTATACCAAATTCCAAAATATATCTAGAAAATAACTTCCTCTAATTTACTCGTAATATATAGCAAAATAAATTAAAAAACTTACTATTAAATAAAATATTACCATACAAATAAACTTACTACATATAGCCTTTTTTATAATATATTCTGTAAAATTTGAGAAGAAAAAATGGGAGATTTCTTGGTTGAAAATGGAAAAATCAGTAGCAGAAATTTTTTCTTCTTTTTCTCACAATTTAATTAATAGCTTGCATTTCTCTCTATTTTGTCTCTTGTGGTTGCCTTTTTCTCCCCATAATATATATATATATATATGTAAGGCTTAGGGTTTATTTATGATAAAATGGGCCTTAAGTTTTGGGTCAATAATTTAACAAATCTACACCTTGACTCAAAATTGAAAACAAGTTCTTTAAATATGAAATTACTCAAATTATCAAATAACAATCAAGTCTTCTCCAAATACCAATCAAAGCTACGAAGGGTGATCGTCTTCTCCAAATACCAATCAAGTCCAAGTAATGCTTGAACTTATTAAATGGAACTGATTTGGTTAACATATCAGTTGGATTATCTGTAGTGACTATCTTATTGACAACAATAGTACATTGAGAGACAATGTCACGAATAAAGTGATATCTGATATCAATATGTTTGGTTCTTTAATGATACATAGTATTCTTGGTTAAGTGTATCACACTTTGACTATAACAAAATACAACAGAAATATCCTACTGTAAACCTAAATCACAAACCAAACCTCTAAGCCAAATTGCTTTTTTCACTGCTTCTGTTGCTGCCATATATTCTGCCTCTATCGTAGACAAAGCAACCATAGACTGTAAAGTAGCCCTCCAACTAATGGCACAATGAGAAAGAGTGAAGACATAACATGTGAGATATCCTCTTCTTTAAATCATCATCATCATATACCAAACCAAAATTAGATGTGCCTTTCAAATATCGAAGTATTCATTTCACTGCTTGCCAATGACCTTACCAAGATTACCCATATATCTGTTGACAACACTAACTGTATGTGAAATGTCTGGACAAGTACAAACAATAGCGTACATCAAACTACCAACAACACTAACATATGGAACCTGAGACATATACCGCTCTTCTTCTTCTTCTGACTGTGGTGACAAATCCAAAAAAAACCTGAAATACGCAACTAACGGCGTACTCACACTTTTGGACTCTTTCATACCAAAACGTTCAAGAAATTTTTCAATATAACTTTTCTGAGTCAAATAAAGCATGCCCGCTTATCTATCACTGTAAATTTCCATGCCTAAAATTTTCTTCATTGCACTCAAATCTTTCATTTAAAACTCACCACTAAGTTGAGACTTTAATTTCTGAATCTCAAACTTATTCTTAGAAGCAATAAGCATGTCATCAATATAAAGCAACAAATAGACATATGAACCATCATGGAATCTTTTATGATAAACACAACTATCATAATCACTCCTAAAATAACAATGATCAATCATAAAAGAATCAAACCATTTATATCACTATCTAGGGGATTGCTTCAACCCATATAAAGACTTTTTTAATAAACAAACATGATCTTCCTTACCTGGAACAACAAACCTCTCTGGTTGATGCATATATATTTGTTCCTCGAGCTCACCATGTAAAAATGCTATATTGACATCAAGTTGTTCTAATTCTATGTCAAACAATGCAACCATAGCAAGAAATACACGAATAGAGCTATGTTTTACAACAGGTGAAAAGACTTCATTGAAGTCAATAATTTTCTTCTGACAATAACCTTTTGCAACAAAACATGCCTTGAAACTAACTGCTTCAACCTCAAGTATACCTTCCTTTTTTTTGAAGACCCATTTATTTCCTACAATCTTCTGACCCTTAAACGGTTTCACCAATTTCCAAGTATGATTCTTATGAAGTGATTCAATCTCTTCATTCATAGCAACCATCCACTGAATAGACGTATCACAAGTGACAGCTTCATGATAACTAGAAGGTTCATGTACCTCAATAGACTATGATACAAACAATGCAAAAGAAACTAAGTCTCCATCTACGTACTTCTGAGGGCATCAGATCTCTCTTATTCCTTTACCCTTAGTGATACTATATGGTTACTCATGTTGTTCTTCTGCTACATCATGAGCAGAATCATCTATCTCATCTACATATGGTTGATCTGAAGTGCCCTCTTGCATTTGACTAGGAGCTCCACTCTCAAGCTTTACCTGCTCACTAACATCATGGTCTTTACCTGCAACAATATACTCCTTTTTCTTTTCCAATATGGAAAACTCATCAAATTTAACATCTCTACTAATCAAAAATTTAGGTGACTTGGGTTCAACATACCATAATCTATAACCCTTCACCCAAAAGGATACTCAAAAAATATTCATTTCAATGCCCTAGGTTCAAGTTTATCATCATTAACATGAGCATAAACAGGACAACCAAAAACTTTCAAATCATAATAATTAGCAGGAGTACCATAGAATACCTCAAACAGAGTTTTCAACTCAATTGCAATTGATGGAGACCGATTCACCAAATAGCAGGCATGGTTACAAGCTTCAGTCCAAAAAGATTTATCCAAGTCAACTTGAAAGAGCATAGAACAAGCTCTTTCTAAGAGAGTCCTATTCATACACTCTGCTACTTCATTTTGTTGTGGTGTATGACGTATAATGCGGTGTCTCACTATGCCATTTCTTTCACAAAACTCATTAAATTGACTTTCACAAAATTTCAAACCATTTTCAATCCTCAAATGCTTGATTTTCTTGATTGTTTGATTTTCTATACAAGCCTTGAATTTTACAAATTTTGAGAACGCGTCATTCTTGTTATTTAAAAAATACACCCAAATGTGACGAGAGAAGTCATGAATAAAAGTCAACATATATTGGGCACCACCTTTAGACACAACATGAGAAGGAACCCAAAGATCTGAATGAATATAATCAACAATACCCTTCATTTTATGGATGGTTGTACTGAACTTGGTCCTACGATGCTTTCCATAGACACAATGCTCACAGAAATCAAGCTTCTTAGTTTTCTGACCACCAAGCAAATCTTGTTTGCTCAAAATAGACATCCCTACCTCACTCATATGCCCAAGCCGCATATGCCATAATCGAGTAGTATCTGAATCTTGATCTGATGAGGACGAAACTGAAATACTGCCAATAATAGTGCTACCCTAAAGCATATAAAGGCCACGCGATAATTGTCCTTTAATAACAACGAGAGCATTGTTACTAACTCTTAAAAATTCACCTTCAGCTACATACTTGTTGCCTTGTGAATCAAGAGTACCCAAAGATATCAAATTTTTTTCAAATCTGGAACATGGTGAACATCTTTCAAACTCCTAACAATACCATCGTGCATCTTAATTTGGATGTACCAATACCAATAACTTTACAGGACATATTGTTTCCCATCAATGGACTGATAAGAAGCGAACCAGTCTCTATTGGGGCACATATGGTAAGTGTAACCCGAATCAAGAATCCAAACATCTCCAAGAGAACCAATAGATACTATTAGAAAATTTTACCATTGGAACCAGAACTATCTGCAACACCAGCAACATCATTAGTAACAGAAGACGTTGTGGTATATTTTCTTTTACCATTGAGTTTCAAATAATTTACTTTCTAGTGCCCTTCCTGACGGCAATAGTTACATTTATCTTTTCTTTTTCTAGATTTGGATCTAGACTTGCTTCTATTATTGCTTGTGCCTTTTTCTTGATATCTACCTCTAACAAATAAACTATTGCTATTATCATTGTTGCTAGTAGACACCTTTTTTCTTCAACTCTCTCGAATTCAAAGCTGTTTTGACATCCTCCAAAGAAATAGTGTATCGCCCATATAGCATGGTATCAACAAAATATTCAAAGGAATAAGGTAAATAACATAATAGAATTAAGGCCTTATCCTCATCATCAATCTTAAAAGCACAATTTTTTAGATCACAAATAATTTTAGTAAATTCATCAAGGTGATCATGTAAAGGTGTACCTTCTCACATTCTGAATGTATACAAACGTTATTTTAAATATAACCGACTTGTTAAAGTCTTGGTCATATACAAATTCTTCAATTTAAGCCATAATCCAACAAGAGATTCCACATCACCATCAGATAAGGATAACTGAATTAAACTGAGAGCATTTTCCATCAATGCATCTTTTTCTTCATCGGTTAATTTTTCTGGCAATTTATTCTTGCCTTCAAGTGTCTTAACTAATACAGCATGCATCTTCATATGCCAAAGACTAAAATCATTTCTACCATCGAATTTCTTAATTTTATATTTTGTCGTCATAACAAAAAACCTAATATTAAATAAACAGATTTATAACCCAGAAAATATGAAACCAATTAGAAAAACAGAAGCTCAAAATAAATCCAAAAGAGAAAACTTGATCAATTCTAATAAATAACAAAATAACTCAATGCTTTTATACCATTTTATTATAAATTAGCACTTGCGGAAGTGAAGTTCGGGTCCAATTTTGGTTGTACAAATATATAATAATGGGTAACAACAAAATAATAAGCTTTAAGAAAATAAATGATACACAATGATTTAAGTCGTTCAACTTTTCAATGTGAAAAGTCTATTCCATTAACGATAGCACACAGAGCAAAATTCACTAATAATCAAATGAAGATACAAACACAAATATTTGGAGAGCTTCTTAAAATATATATAGAAAATAACTCCCTCTAATTTACTGGTAATATATAGCAAGATAAATTAACAAACTTGCTATTAAATCAAATATTATCATACAAATAAGTTTAATGCATATGACCTTTCTTTTAATCTACTCTCCAAAATTTGAGAAGAAAAAATGAGAGATTCTTTGGTTGAAAATGGAAAAATCAGCTACTGAAATTTTTCTTCTTTTTCTCACAATTTAATTCAACCGTTCTTTTTGTTTTCTCTCTTGCGGCTGCCTTATTCTGCACACAACAACACACACACACACACACACACACATATATATATATATATATGAATTATTATCGCAAATATCCCTAAAGTTTTACGTTTCTTCAAAATTACCCCTGAACTTTATTTAATATCAAAAATATCCATGAATGTTATCAGCGTTATATCTCCGTTTAACATTATGGGCAAAATTATAATCTCATCCTTATACATATATTACTCCCATGGGAAAAAATCAAAAATATCCTTGAGGTTTTCAATATCTTCAAAAATACCCTCAACGTTTAAAAAAAAGCTACAATACCCCTCAAGTTTAAGGTATCTATAAAAATGTCCTTATTATTTAATAGAAGCATCAAAAAGTCGTGAAAAATCACATCAATATCTGAAAAATTATTTTCTACCCCTATCTATATAGCTTTTTGAATATTACCGTTGAGAATATTATCGCAAATACTCTTGAGGTTAAAAATTATTTTCTATCCCTACCTATATAGCTTTTTGAATATTACCATTGAGAATATTATCACAAATACCCTTTAGATTTTTCTCTTCTACAAAAATACCCTTACATTGATAATTAATTTAACTTTATCAAAAATACCTCTGCTATAATAATTAATTTAACTTTATCAAAAATACCCGTACTACAATAATTAATTTAACTTCATCAAAAATGTCCCTGTTATAATATTTAATTTATGTTCATAAAAAATACTCCTACTTCTCAAAAACACAATATAAAATATTTTCCAAAAATATTTAACTTGATATTGTGTGCTTTGTTAACTTAATTTATCTTTAGGGGTATTTTTGGAAAATATTTTATATCGTGCTATTGAAGATAAATTAAATATTGTAGCATGGGTATTTTTAATGAAGTTAAATTAATTATTATAGTAGGGGTATTTTTGATAAAGTTAAATTAATTATTATAGGAAGAGTATTTTTGATAAAGTCAAATTAATTATTATAGCAGGAATATTTTTGAAGAAAAGCAAAACCACATGGATATTTGCGATAATATTCTCAATGGTAATATTCAAAAAGCTATATAGGTAGGATATAAAAAACTTTTTCAGATATTGATGTGATTTTTTACGGTTTTTTGATACTTCTCTTAAATAATAATAATATTTTTAAAAATATCTTAAACCTCATTAAAATTCTAACTTCTTTTTTTAAACGTTAAAGATATTTTTAAAGGTATTAAAAAACTTCGGGATATTTTTAATTTTTTTCATATATATATATATATATATATATAAGTAAGGTCGTGGAGTTTTGTGCTAATAATTTAACAACCCCCCGTTTGGTTAGGGGTGTGTCTATCAAACTCTATAAAAAGACAACAAGAAAAAGGGCACATTAATAAATGAGTCCCTCCTGCTTTCTAACGCTCTATCTCAGTTCTTTTGCCTTCTAAATTTCAATTTTGGCGCGATTAATTTGTATTAAACATTTTATGTAATAAGTTGTATAACAATCATAATTATTATGAAAAAAATTAATAACTAAAACATTAATATTTATTTTTTAAACTTATAATTAAATTTCATATCACTTGTAGTAATAAATAGGTTTTTTATTTATATTTTACCATCTACTTTATTTAATTTATTTTATGACAGATAAATGTCTAAGTAAATTAATAACTTCACACGCTCACATTGTTCAATAAGTAATAATTTTTTCCCCAAAATTCATTATTACAAAATGTATTATTAAAATTGGTTCAACACGTGAACCGATTTTTAATTTTTAATTTTTTTTATAAAATTTATTCATTTTCTATTATACTCAATCACTATATAATAACAGAAAAAAACCAAAATCTGTTTAACAAATAGTTTAAATAATATAAATAATTAAAAAATAAAATATTAATTAATAGCAGAAAAATTATCATGGTGTTGTCCTATGTTATTCAAGATCATCATATTCTTCTCCTGATGTTATAATACAAAACCTACACATATAATACAAAAATTTATATACAGAAATAATAACATATAATAGCAGAAAAATCTTAATAATAAATGCGTATAATTAATAGAAATACTTACAAAAGTAAATGAAGTGACAAAATGAAGAAAAAATTATGTTTTGTAAGTGAGAAATAGGTATAATTTTTTTGAGTATTTTGCTAGAACAAATAGAGGATCTAAAAGATAAGTTAGAGAGGAAGAAAACCCACTAAACAGCGCTAGAATTAGTGATCGTAGGTGGTCAGAAAATGAGAAAAAGTGGAGGAGAAAATGAGGTTTTATGTGTTTTGAGAGTTATGAAGCGCTTGGAATTTCTGTCTGGGGAAGAAAGAAGATAAAAGGAAATATCCACGTGTATAGCGTCGGTTCTACGTATCAATCGACGTTATCCATGTAGTTCGTAGTATTGGTTGACGTGTCGAACTGACATTACACGTGGAAGTAGCGTCGATTTTATGTGTCAACAAACGCTATCCACATGTATAGTGTCGGTTGATACAATGTAGAACCAACGCTACGTCCACGTGTAGCGTCGGTTCTATACCGAACCAACTTTAATTTTATTATAAGTCGATTTTTTTCAAAAACCAACTTTACATATCGACTTAAATATTCATTTTTATAGCAGTGATTGTCACATATTTTATTGAGTAACTTTTAGTTTTTACGTATCATTTGAAACTTTATTTCATACTATGTAAAAAGTGTTACAGGTGTGAACTCAATTATACAAGTTTATAACTGAGTTTAAAAACTCAAACTATATAGTAAAATACAATACAATTGAAATTGTAAGCTTTCCCAAAAGATTTCTCATATACATCTGTGATGGCTAGCTATTGCCTTCAGCCAGGGGCTGTTCGAAAAAGACATTATCATGCTTTCAGTGATAAATAATGTAGATGTTTGACATTTTAATCACTATGTTAACACGGGCTAAATAAAAAGAAAAAATCACATGCATGTCACATGTGGGATATGAATCCAATTTGATCGAGACGATGTGTTTGATACCTTGTTTGAAGATTTCATCGATATCATCTTTATTCTTTAATTTTCTTTTTTTTTAATCAATATTTTTTTTATGTTACAATTTATGTTATCGATGGTTGATAAATAACTGAATAAATATTTTTCATTTTATGCAACAAAAATTTATATTTATAATCATTTTTATACACATTAATATTACATATAATAATACATTGAAAATAATACAAGAGAATTAGACTTATTTCTTTTTTTTATTTTTTATTAAAAACACTAATAATTTCGTAAATGTAAGTTCTCTAATATTTTAAAGAAGTCACGAATTTTGCTAGCGAAAATTAGCTGTAAATTTTCTACACAAAACTAGTTCCCAAAAAATGACATTAAAAAAATTATAAGAAAAGGATGAAGAAGAAATTAAGGTGCTTTTATACACATTTGTTATATATTATTAAAAAAAATTAATCATATATATTCAAATGTAAAATAATATCGTATTATATAAAATAAAAACTATATAACTATATAAAACATTAATATCTAAATATTAGATATTTTACTTAACCTAAAAATTTTAATTCTAAAACAATGTGTGTTGGTTTTTCTTTTATTTTGAGTTAAAAATAAATTTTTAATTTTTAAAATATAAGAAAAATATAAAAAAAATTAAAATATTGATTTGAATGATTTTTTATAATAAAATAATTTTAATTGATAATAAAACTACATAAAATAAATTAAATATGATTTTAAATAAAAATTATTTTATTAAAATATTTATTATCAATTTTATTCGAACATATTAATTTACGTAGTTTTATTATCAATTAAAATTATGATTCGGAGCTCATGTTAATTTATACGTAATTGAATTTATGATAAATTTATAACGAAAAAACTTTTTCTTATCAAATGAGAAATTCACATCCATAGATTCGATGACGTGGCAGGTTCTATTCGGGCCATTGTGAAATACAAAATGACAGTTGTGAGGGTTTTTTTTTTGTTACTTCTCTCACACTGCATCTCTCTCTTGTTATTTTGTTTACTAGTTCTCAACCCAATGAAGTTCATGTAAAATGAGATATACAAGATTCAAGATATATTAAGCCAAATCGATTCCAACTCTCATCTCATATTTTTCACAGGTTTGGTTCAATTCGTATACAATTCGACTATGTCTTCAACATATATATACTCTGTTTTTTTTTTCATTTAGCTCGATCGAGCAAACTTTTCCATATTACTAATTTTTTTTTTGTATTAAGTTTTATTTTAATGAAATATGAAAATCGTTTTGAAACTGACATCATTTGACAATTTCGTTGAAAATGTAAAAATATATAAATAGAAAAATATTTTTGCTGAAAATGGGAAAGAAAGGAAGCTGGTTGTTCTCTTCGGTGAAGAAAGTTTTCAAAACTTCTCCTAAAGATTCGTCTGTGAAAAAGGTAATTCTTATTCCTCATTTAATTGTTACGTACATTCATTTTTAATCTCTTTCTAAAAAAAAAGGAATTTTTATATTCATTTATTTATAAAATATATGTTTTTTAGTTATATAAATAACAATATATATATATATCATTGTTCTGTTGTCTTTTCAAGTGATTTCTGGTTCAAAGAGTAAAAGTAAACACATTGTTTCGATCCCATTTTCCTTAAACCAATTCAATTTTGTGTGATTGCTAAATTATTTCAACAATTTCTATTTATTTTTGTTCAAGTTAAAGTTAAGAAAAGGGGACAAAATAAATTACCTAATAATTCATTTTTAAAGTATTTTTTATTCAAAATAAAATAAGTAAAATCGAATTACATTAATCTCATCGTTTTCCGAATTCTCGTTAATTGAACTTAAAAACGAAAAAAAAAAGAAGAAGATGAAAATTGAAAGAAAATGCGTGAAGAAAGAAATTGATTGCCCAGGCCAAAGGTAAAGTAACTTTTGGCCTTTTGCTGCACTTAGGACCATGAAATTGAAGGTTCTATGGTCCCCATTTGAACATGGCCATACGCAGTAAGGCAAACTTATTAATACATTAACTTCACTCCACCTAAGCTATATTCACATCACATCATTCATCATCATCTTCATGTGCTTCTTTATGCTACATTTCTATCATTACAACCAATACAGCTCTCATAAAGCACCGTCTATATATAACTAGTAGGCTTTTTGTTTGTTTGTGTGACAAAGACAATCATTACTTCAAAGGTTTGATTATCTATTTTATTAGAAATTGTTACTAAAATAACTTTTATCAAAACTTAAATTATTAGAAAAATAATCCACCTTATTTTTTATATATTTATTAATTTTTATAAATATTAAATTTTTACTCAAAATATTTAGAATTAACGAAAATTTAATAAAGAATTATAAGTGTGTTATAAGAGTTTATTTTTTAACATTTTTTAACATAATATTAATGTTAGAGGTTAAGTAACTAAGACTCAATAATATAATTATTTATTTGTAAGTATTTAATCTAATACTTATGAAAAAATATAAATATATAAAAATATAATTGATTTTTCTTCTTATAACTTGAGTTTTTAGAAAAAATTGGTATCTTTAACATGTTATAAGACTCACATTTCTAATTATATCACCAACGTTATGATCATTTCGTTTTCAGGAAAACTTGACTAAGTTGCAACATGATGCTCAAGATATGTCACTTGAACATTTTCTAGAAGAGAGTTCTCCAGACATCACAAATTTTAAGAGTGTTCCATCGACTCCAGCCATCACAGATAGAAACCATGCCATTGTTGTTGCAGTAGCTACTACTGCTACTATAGCAGCAACACAAACTGCTGCAAAAGTTGTTCGATTTTCAGATTATGGTCGTCATTCTAGTAAAGAAAGAGCTGCAATACTAATCCAATCTTGTTATAGAGGCTACTTGGTAGTTCTTTCTTTTTACTTTTTTTTTTTTTTGGTTGATTCATTAATGGCTTGTTTTATAGTCAATTTCATTACAAGTTTTCAAAATAAGTTTTGTCTGGTAATTAATTTTATTTTAAGTTCAAGAATAGGTTGGAACTCAGTTTTATTTTCACATGTGTTTTTTGTTGTTTTTGAAACTTAAAAAAAAGTTTTGAAAATCATATTTCAATTTGAATTTTATTTCATTAATTGACTTTAATTTTTCTTTGTTATCACTTATCAAACAATTTTTTTTCTAAAAAAATTAGAAAATAAAACACAAAACTCGTTACAAAACAAGCCCTAAGTGATGCATTAACTCACTATGTCAACCATATATCTGGTTCCAATTGACATGGAGGTACTATTACCTAATTTGTTCAAAGCTTATTGTAACAAAGCTAGTTACTTTGCTAACTTTCATCTTCTTGGTTAAATTACTTTCAATAATTTCTTTTAAAACCAAGTCTTATAGTAGTCAAATTGAAAGCTTTGAGTCAGACAAGCTATTCAATACAACAATTTATGTAGATATCTAGTGGTAGTTTTGGTGTTTAACATTATATAATTATTTCTTTGAAAGCAGTACTAGAATATCCATCTAATTTAAACGTTTACTTTGAAATCTTTTATGAACGAATTTTGATAGGCTCGAAGGGCTTTGCAAGCTTTGAAAGGGCTGGTTAGATTACAAGCATTGGTAAGAGGACATAATGTGAGAAAGCAATCACAGATGACAATGCGATGTATGCAAGCATTAGTGCGTGTACAAGCAAGGGTAAGAGCTCGCAAGCTTCAATTGGCCCATGACGAGCTTCAAAAGAGGGCATACAATAATGAAGACAAACTAGTACCCAAAGATAAAAATGTAAGAAGTCTCACTAAAAAGCATAGCATTCAAAGTAAGGATAGTAAATACCTAACAAATCAAGGCTCGGACAAAATTAAAAAGAATATTTCAAGAAATCATGATTCTGCTATGAAAAGTGAGAGAGCTATTGCTTATGCTTGTACTTATCAGGTCAGTTACTGCTTCTTTGCTTAATTTCAACTAGTATTTAAAGTCATTATTTACAATTTTAGAATAATTTTATATGGTTATAGTAGACAGTAATAGCACTAATGAGCATACACATTTGATCAGGGATGTGAATAGGACGAGTAATAACTATGCTAATAATTATAACTATTTCACATCGATTTTGAATATATTTTGATATTAATTATAGATTATTAACACTTATTAGTTTTTTCAATGCTTAATCAAACTACTTAATTTTTAACGTTAATTAAAAAAATTAAAATGTTAACGTAATATTTTTTTTACTAAATTATTTAAAATATTATATTTTTAAGATATATATATATTGCTTAAATAAAATTCTAGTCTAATTATTTAAAATATTAAGTGTTTAATATTAAAAATCTTTTTTTTACTTAATTATATGTATATATTAAAAAAAAATAACATATGTTTGATTTTCATTAATCACGATATTGATATTGCAATAATTATTTCGACTCCACATTTACTCAATTATTTTTAATTTTTAAGGAAAAATATCTTATTTTTACATATAATTACATTTTCGATTAATCGTATAACAACACCCATCTTGTTTGATCATGCATTAGATTTCATTAAAATGTGCATCACTATTAGATATATGATATATATGTGGCATTTAATGGCTTTTCCAAGAATTTTACACAATTTTTTGATATGTTATTTGGTTTCCTTTTTTTTTCAACAAATAAATAGAAACACCGACTCATACAAGCAATAGCGGATGGTAGTAATTTTGGGCATAGTTTGCAAACCAATGATCGTGAAAAGGCCCAACAAGATTGGACCTGGCCTGAACATTTGATGCCATCACAAATATATAAAGTCCAACATTCAAGTCCACTTGAAACCTCTCATGTGACTCTTGCTAATACTCTCTCTACCATAACCACTACTAATAACACCGACGAAATTTCAGAGAGGACATATGAAATGGAGTTTGTTGCAGCTTCAGCTTCAAGCCCATATTCCACAGGACGAGAACAATCAAACTCGAAAAGAGTTCCTAATTATATGACCCAAACCCAATCTTTCAAATCCAAGGTACGTAATCAAGACACTATCAAGCAACGTGGTTCATACCCTCCACAATGGAACCCATTAAATAGGAAAGGTTGTGAATCTTCCAATTCAGGTGAGTTTCTAAACTAAGCTTCAATTATTCAATTATGAATAATTTATCAATTTTTCTTAATTAGCTATCATGCATACCAAAACTCATAATTTTATACCAATTTATATAATAAAAGATCAAAAAACTCTCATTTCATAACTTATATCAAGGTCAAACCCCATCACATCTCTAACATACAAACTGTCATTATTGACCACCCATCATAACACTTATTATTGACCACCCCATCATAAGTGCATGCAACATATTACATATAAAAATATAGACGGATGTAATATATTACATACAAATATAAAAATAAATATAACATTTTATATAAATTAATTAAGATATAAATAGTTGTAACATGTTATATAAAAAGATACATATAAATATAGTATGTTATATTTAGTGGATTATCAATTATGGTTATCGAAACTTCGATGGATTATCGGTGACGATCTACGAAACACTATTAATAGTAGTTGTTAAAAATATTGTATAAATTAATCTTATTTTTATTTTATTAAATTATTTGTAGAATATTTTTTATATTTATAGATATAAAGTTGTAAATTTGGAATACAAGTTTACTTATTTAAAAAATTAATAAAAAAATAAAAAAAAATATTTCAAATTATATTAATATTCTCCATTCAGGTGGACGTAGTACAACAACTTACCAGGTACAAATGAGTCCAAACTCAAAGCATCCTAGGATGAGTAAGACTATGGTTTATAGCCCAATAGGTTCTCGAGGAGTGGATGAACTTGTTAGTGGTTTTTGACAGAATTCTTATGTTATTTCATCTTACATGAAATGTGTGGCACGATTTTTTTTTTTATGTTAGCATGTTTTTAATTAGAATTCTTATATTTTCAATACAATGTTTGTTATTATTGTAATAAAGTTATAAAATATTTCAATATTTTATAATTAATTATAATTTATTGTTATTATTTTAAATCAAATTATTATTAGTGAATAATAAATTTTACATATTTACTTTTAACTTAATATATATTATACACTATTTAAATGGAAAAAGACTTTATATGATTGCAAAATTCTATAAGAATTATAAATTTATTAATCCTACAAATTTAGCTCAATAATAAAGAAACTCTTCATCTTTATAAATTTTATCATAACATGATAATTAATCAATATGAAACATTATACTTAACATCTCACTCAAAATATGTGTATTTGTCTCTTATAAATCTCATCGTATTTTTAACATATTTTATTATATTTAGATTATTTGACTCTTTTATTTTTATAAGGCCTATTTTAATTTCTTTGTTCAAATGATTAAAACTTTTATAATGTCTTAAAGTTTATAAAAGTTATTGATATTATAAGATTAACTCAATGGATAAAAACACTCAAAATCTTTATAAATTATATCATAATATTATACTTAATCAATATAAGATATTACTCTTAACATTTCATCTTAAATTGTGTATTTTTATCTCTTATAAAGTTTATCACTTTTTTATTTTTAAATTCTATCATATTTAGATTGTTTGTCTTTTTATTTTTATAGGACCAATTTCAAATTTTGTTTTTGTAAGATGAGGTTCAATTTTTTTTGACACAATTAATTAAAACTTTAATATTATATAAAATTTAATTAAAAATTTAAATTTTTTAATTCGAAAAGATTAACCTAATAAATGAATACATTCAAGATCTTTATAAACTCTACTATAATATTATATTTTATTAATACGTGATATTAATTTATTAATTTATAATAGTTATATATTTATTTATTGGAAAGGAATTAATAACTATAATTTTATCGACGAGTTTTTACTTTATTTAACTTTGATTTAATGGTAAAATAGTTTGCGTGAATTTTTGTCTAATTCATATCGTTGGAATTAGATGAAAAACATTTACATAAAATTGTAGCCGTTGATTATATCCTTTATTTATTGTGTTCTTAAATTTTATTTTTTTATTTTTTTATTTTTTATTGAACAAGGAACATAAGATGTAAATTGTACTGTGTTATTCATTTTCTAAATATGATTGGAAAATCATGAAAGTATATGTTAACAGTTTATACTATGGTAGTGTTTAAATGATTTAAAAAAAATCACATAGGTGCATTATGATAATTATGGTTTAATTTTTTTAAAAAATAGAAATCAATTAATATAAAATTTATTAAATCAATATTAAATAAAAAAATAACATAATTAAAACTTGTAATATAAAAATAAACTTTAAATGATACCAAATGAAGTTGAATTATATGAAGTTAAACATTGAACAAATCTAAATAATTGTATTTTAATGTTTAACTTAAATTACGTTAACTCAGATAACGTTTTATTTGAAATAATGGTTGAATTTTTTTTAATAATAAATATTTATGAGTTAGATATAAGTATATTATTTTTATAATTTATAAGTTTTAAAATATGTTATTTTTATTATTTTATCTTTTTAAAAAAATATCACACAACTAACGCATATAATGATAAATTAATTATCTTATAATAAAATTAAATATGTTTGAAAACAACGTTAAGATTATGTAAATTTAAATATAATCTAATATAAAATATAAATAAACTTGTAATTTGTCATTAAAATAATACATAAATAAAAATAACATTATCTCATATGTATATATCTCAAATGACCTGTTTTGAGTTTTAGGGACATATTTATATAATTTTTCTAAAATTAAATTGGTATTTAAAAAAAAGCTGTGAGTAACAAAGAAGCGAAGGTGTTAATATGTATAAATTACTAACCAAAATATGTAGAAACTTTTTTCTAAAATAAAATATATATATATATATATATATATATATATATAAATTAGAATAATTTTTGTCCCATTATGAATTTTTAATCATCCGAGGAGTTGTTAAGTAATTTTTTTGGAAAAACTATACAAATAATATATTATAAAAATAATATTTTTTACAAATAATCATTTAAATATGTTTAATTTTAAATATCATTTAATTAAATCATATGAATAATATTTTAATGTTATAAATTTTAAGAGTATTTATTTTATTTATTCTTTTAATTTTCTTAAAAAATTTATGTCCTAGTAATTTGTCAACTCTCATCTCCCTATTATGTCTTATTCCCCTTTCTGTTTTATTTAGTCGCACCGTCAATTGTTTTCTTTGTTTTTTTTTTAATCGTTCTTTTCTTCCAATCTTGATAATTTAATATTGTATTTCAACAAAAGCCAGTGATTATAAATGTAATAAGCAGAAGAAACATTTAAAAATAATATCTTACAAAATTAAATAATAAAATAATCTCCGGTGACAAATGACAACAACCAACAAGTAACAAAAAACACTACGAATTCTGAAGTGGCAGCTGGCAACAACTCATCCTTTCCAGTTTCAAAGCAAACAAAAGAAAAGTTTCAAAGCAAACAAACTAAAAAGGTAACTGAAAAAAAAAATGGTAATATGAATAGAGATAAATGCAAGTAGACTCCGTTAATTATATCACTTACAATAATTTAATTATTTTTGTTTGAAAAGAGTAATAATAAATAATCAATTTTTTATTTTTTATTTTATAATTTTTATTTTATATTATTCAAGATAATATACAAAAATCATTTCTTAAAGATAGTTAATAAAATATAAAGAAAAATAAAACAAATACTTAATCTTTTGTATTTGTGTTGTTTTTAAAATAAAATAACTAAATTATTATAAAAATATATTGTTTTCAAATATATTTACCTGATTAAAAAAATATAAATACACAAAATTGAAGATATTTTAGTCATTAAAAAATTATATTATTAATTTTACTAGTATTTTCGGGTTCATTATTTTAATAGTATCATCATTTTTATTTTAGTACCTTTTTTTATCCAAATTTTAAGACATTAATTCTATCCATTTAAAAAAATGTACCAATTAATATAATTTATCATTTAATTAGAAAAAATTTACATAAACAATAATATACAAGCAATATTCAAAGGTCATTTTTGAATAATCAATTAATTGATTATCTCAAAATACTTTTTTAACATCACAAGTGTATTAATGCATTTGTGAAAAATATTTAATTAAATGATAAATTATATCAAATTTATATATTTTTAAAAATAACGGTACCATTAAAGTATGAATCAAAATCTGGATAAAAAATGATACTAAGAATAAAATGATAACACTATTAAAATATTGAATTCCCTTTTTTCTTCTTCATTTCTTTTTTTTTCTCATTTTCACTCCTTAGTTTTATGATTTATTGTTTAGTATTTAAAATTTAAGATTAAATATTTATTGTTTACTATTCATGATCTAAAGTTTAATATTTAAATTTTGGATAAAGTAAATCTCAAGTCACTTTTTTATTTTTTTTGTAAATGTATCACTTTTGTTACTTTTCTTTTAAATGACTCACCTAAGTCACTTTTCTTTTAATTTAATTTAATTTATATTATTATACTTAAATTAAAAAATATATATATAGACATGATAAAAGACATTGTTGAAAATTAACTAATATTTTTTATTTTTTGGTAGTTTTTAAAATAATTTTTACATTGATCCATGTAGCTTTATAAAAAAATTTTGTGAAAAAAAACTTACATGTAATATGAGATATTTGTAAGTATAAGATGTGTTAAAAATAATGTTTAAAAAATTGACAAAAAATGAAAGAAACTAATTGATTTTCAACGATGTTTCTTCTCATGTGAATATTTCTCTAATTTTAATATAATAATATAAATTAAATTGAATTTTTTCATTTTTAAAAGCAAAGTGACTTACAATAAACACTCAAAAAAGTGACTAAAATAATTTATTTGTAAAAAAGAAAGTGATTTGGAGTGTACTTCATCCTAAATTTTTAAAGATTTTTGAAGTTTCATGTTTAGAATTTAAGATATATGATTTAGTGTTTAGTGCTTATAATTTATTGTTACGGTTTAACGTTTAAAATTTATTAAAAAATGAGATAGATTTTAATACAAATAAATAGAATTATGAGATAGAAAAAGATAAAAGAAAATCATAAAAATTAAAATAATTAAATTACCTTTTATTATTTTGTGTATAAAGATTATTTTTGACTAAATAGATACATTTTTTAAAACTATGGATATTTTTAAGATACCATTCAAAAACCTCGAAAATAATAAGTAAAAAAAGAGTATTAATAAGTATGAATAAGTAAATAATCCGATCAATCTATCTAAATTAAAAAATTAGATTTCATATATCCGATTTAAATTGAATCAGATTAAAAATTTATAATGGATATGATTTTGATTGAAAAGTATAAATTCATTTGAATTCAGATTAATATATTTTATAATATATCGAAATTTAATCTTAATGTTATAAATAATTATATATTTTATTTTATAATATGTTATATTTAAATATTATAAGTATAATAATTATATTAAATTATTATTTTAATTTAAAAATAAAAATAAATATTAAATTTATATCATAATTGTATAATTATCTTAACATATTTATTATTCTTTATATTTTATTAATTATGATTATAAATAATAAATTTTGTTATAGAAGAACTAATTTAAGATTTAAATGTTTTGTATATAGTTTTATATACTATAATAATTTATAAATAAATTTTAATATTAATATAACTTTATCCGACCTAAAAAATATGTTTTGTTCGTATTCAAATTATTGATCGAATTTTATAATCCAAGTAATTAATTTAAATTTTAAATTTTATAATAATTTTGATAATCAATGAAATAATATTCATCTCCTTTAACAAACAAAAATGTCATTTAATATACTTTTATTTAATATAATATCTTCAAATAATATTTTTTTATAAATAATATTTAATTATATATATATATTATTTAACTAATGATTTTAAAACAGTGTATTGATTGTGAGACTTGTCGTGAAATATAAAAGGTATATTAATGATTTATATTGTATCATATGTTAATATTATTTTAAAAAATAAATTATATTTTTGATTTTTTAAATAATTTTGATAAATGTGTAAAATTATATAATATTAATGTAGTTTAATTATATGTATTATATATATAGTTTATTTTTAATCTTTTAGAAAATATATATTTATTTTTCGTAAATAAATATATATTTTTTAACTCTTTATACATTAATTTTTTTTTAATTTTTTTAAAAATATTTTTTTATATTTTTTAACGTAATTAGAAAATAAACATATTTTGGTGAGTAAAATTAAATAAGATAACTTGCACATTTATGCAGGATTAGGGTATTAACATTTCTCTAATAATGAAAGGGTATTTCTGCAATTAATGTTTCAAAAAAGGGTAATCTCATGGTAGCATAGTACACAGTTTATTTTTCTTTCCGTTCTCTTCTTTCCAAGCCCTAGAAAAGAAAACAGAACGAAAACGGATAGATAGTTTTCTGGAGAAAGAGAGAGAGTGTGTGTTTTAGCTTTGGAGAGAGAATAAGTAAGAGAGAAGGGTCTAGATCAACCCATTCCGAATCAGACACTCCAATCTAAACCAATCAATTGTCGGCGAGAAAAACCCAATTTGAAGATTTTACAATGCGATTTCCTCTTGATCCAAGTTGGTATCGATATTTCATTTTATAGCTTCTCTTTAGCAGCTTATAAATTATAATTGAAGCTTCAATTCCTTTGTTTATAGATTAAGAATACGCACCAACCAATCAATGTTTTCGAACCCAAATCTTGTATACTATGCCTGCATTGCCCAGAGGACAACAATCCTTGCAGAGTTTAGCAGAGAAGCCGATCTTAAAGTATTGGCTCAAAAATGCATCGAAAAAACACCTCATCTTCATTCCATGTTCTCACACACAGTCAGAAACAGAACCTATACCTTCTTCATTGATAGACCTTTTGTTTATTTTGCCATTTTCGATCAATCTTTGGATCCATCTGAGGCTCATTTGTTTTTAAACCATCACTTAAGATGTGCTTTTGAGGAAGTTTTTAAAGGTGAGTCTTTGAGAAGCTCTGACAACTTTAGCTCTTATAGTTTTCAACCCAAATTGGATCCATTTTTCAGGAAAATAATGGAATCGGTTAGAAGTTTTGTGGCATCACCACCTATTTTATCAAATTGTAATCGAAATCTAAGTACTGATTCGAAAGGGAGCGAAATGTTTTCAAAACCATTGCTTGGTGGTTCTCCAAGTGAAGGGTTGAAGAAGAGATTGTCTGGAGAAGGAAATGGGGATGTGGATAGAGACTTGACATTAGAGAACAAAGTGGATGTTTCTGATGATGTCAATGTTGTATATAGTAAAGATTTCTCTTTGCCATTGCAAAAGAATCATTCTTTGCATGTTGGTGATCGCCAAAAGGAAAAGCAAGTTTGGAGAAAACATGTTTGGGTTGTGTTGTTGCTGGATTTGTTTGTTTGTTCTGTTTTGTTTGTCATATGGTTATGGGTTTGTAGGGGATTCAAGTGTATTGATAATTGAATTTGAAGGTGTTTTAGAGGTGGTTGAATTAAAGGGTTTTTTTTCTTGTTCGTTCTTGGTGGACATTTCAGTTGCAAATTGGTGCTTTTAACTTCTAAAATAGCGGACAATTCATTATGAAGACTCCAATGGACGTTTTGGCAAGCTATACCTTGGTGGCTTCTCAGTATATTATATTTTTTTCCCCAGTTTATGTTGCAATTTTTTTTACTAGACTGGATCCCTTGTATCTATCTTGAAACAATTTATACTTCCCCTGTTTCTTCACATTTATACAGATAAGCCTCTGTTTTTATTCGCTCAGATAGATAAGCTTCTGTACTTTGGGGTCCATTATGCTGTGTACCTGCATAGTTTTTTTTTTTTTGGGTCATCGCATAGTTGTTTATTACCTACCACTCATTGTCGCTTTCTCTTCTTTTATTCTATTAGATGACCCTGTATGAACTGATTGTGACCTTTCATGGTAATTTATTTTCATGTTGGCTAATAATTGAAGTTTATTGCATCTTATGGCAAAAGTGTCAAATTTCAAGAGTTGTTTCTTGTTCTGTTTGATATTTCATTCAGTTCTTTAGTGCATACCTTTTGTTTATGAGTGAGTACTTGATTCTCTGTTGCACAAGTGGGTCAACTTTTACTTTATCAAGTTTGAGACAATCAATGGTTACAGATGTTCATAGAGTAACATGGTAAAATTGATATTTAGGTTAAGAGAAATGTCATTCTCACACAAATTTGTTCTTATTTTTTATAATATCATTTATCAAAATTATTTTAAAAATTAAAAAGATGATTCATTTTTTTTAGATATTATGATACTTGTTACAAGTTGAAGAATGTAGATACAAATTACATATTTGCATGCTCATATATTTAAGCAATTAACGAAATTAGCGAGCACGCAAAGTACTGCATCTAACTTTTGTAGGCAATCCGTGTAATTTTTTATTTTTAGGTTTATTTTTAGTTTATGGATATCTGGATAGAGGTGGTTTACTGTTTCTTCTTTTGTACTTGAATTGTCTTTGCTGTTTCAATGAAAATTGTATTTTCTCTAATATATATATATTACACTACTTTACATTCTCTAATATGATCCTTTGAATTTTATGAGCAATGTTATTTGAGTTATGCAAAAGTCATAATATAGTCACAAAGCCTGTTACACGCGTATGTAATCTCTTCATTGTGAATTTTTTCGAACTGCATATATTTTAAAACTCCTTAGCTTTTGAGAGAGACCTAACTTATTGTAGTTGCTCAAGCTAACGAATGTATAACTCAATGACACAACATTCTTAAGTACGGAGGAAATCTAGATTTCAAATCCCAGTGAAATTAAGATACGTGAGTAGTATAATTATTAAACAAAACAAACATCAAAAGGTGAAGATTTAAAAACTATACTGGGTGAAAGCATGAATAATACTCATAAATGAGCTCAGTTCAAGTACCTTTTTTTTAAGGAAAAAAAAAACCCAACAAACAAACAAACACCGTTTATACTTGATAGTAATGAATATTACTCGAGCCAAAAGACAAGATCTTATCTTCTACTATTACGGTTTTTTTTTTTTGACAAATAACAAGACTCACCCTTAAATTAGCTCATATCCCTCCTAATTAAGTACAAAGTGTTATTTTTATTGTTTAGAGTTTTAAGGGTACTATTTATGTAATTCGTCAAACTCATCATCCCTCATAATTCATAAATCAACCTCTAGATATCATACATTAGTCAAAATAAAGAAAATTTACAGAATAAGAAATATAATTAAACATGCAAACAAAAATTGACAATGAAAAACAAACGTTTATAGAAACCAGTAATAATCAGTCAAAATATTACATGATAAACCATGACCTCCCACTTTACCCGCATGGGGTGAGCTTCGTATTGCCTGCACCACGAGGATTATCATCTTTCCAGTCATCCATTGCCCTTGCTTTCTCCTGGGCAGCGTCATCATCTTCATCGTCCTCTTCCCCAGGCATGGCTTTCCTACGGTCATTATACCATGATGAGTTTGCTTCTTCCATGAGTTTGACGTTCCTCTCTTGCCATTTGTTCATCATCTCCATCTCTCTTAACCCGGCTTCCTCTATACTCATGGTCGGCAACCTTCAATTCAAAATTTATTGAAATTAAGTTGTTAACTTCATAAATAAAAACTACTTTGTATAGGTCTACCACAATGGCAAACTACTTCAACTCTTATTATAAAACGTAAAGGGCAAAGAAACATACCTATGAGTAGGTTGGAAAACCTGTGCAGCAATCCTTTCCCTCTCACTTGTTAGACTTCCACCCACAAGACTCACTGGTCCAAACATCAGTGGCTGGTGCTTATGATCATGTGCCTGTGAGACGCTTGCCCTCCCTTCTAAAACATCCTGCGCGAATGTGGCACATGTGATGGGCTGTGCAGGTTTAGTATAATGTACCCGTACTGCAGCATCGCGATGCCATGCTTCAGCTTTGTTGGTGCGTTCATCCAGAACATCCTGAGAAAACTCTTTGTCCCCCTCCTGGAACATTTGAGCAGAAATGCTACAAGATCAGGGTTTACTACTTTACTATTTTATGTTCAGAAATAAACTATCACTTAAGTAAACAAATGTTCCTCGGTAACATTAAAGAAAAATGTGCAAGTTACTACCTGTGTAAAACCTTGCAGCAATTTAGTGAAGTAACGTACTCAGACAAAACTATGTAGTCAAAAGTCAACACCATAATTCATAATCAAAAGGCATATTGAACAAGCTATAGAGGACTATATTCTCATATTCTCCTCCTTGGCATGCCCTATTGTTTGAAAACATGAGACTACCGAACTCAAGTAGCTCAAATATTCAGCATAATGATCTAGATATTATTTAAAATTCAACTTTCCACATAAGAGAAGATAAATGGGAAGACTAAGAAAATATTCTCCACATTCTTGACCATATAAATACCTTAGACTGTTTTTTCTTTATTGCTGACAGCATCTCCTCCTCCTTTTTAAGCATTTCTAACAAATCAATGGCCTGCTTATGGTTGCATAACAGAAGCAAACTAAGATAAATATACTTGTGAAAGTGTAAGAACATGATAATTTGGGTGAAAATGTCAATGGAACTAACCAACCTTATAAATGGCCAAAGAGATAGTAGTGAGCCATGCCTGCAGGAAAAAAAAACACATTTTTATTAATTAAATTCAGGGCCAACTGACAGACGATAGTAACACTTAAAAAAGAGCAAATAGCTTACCTCACGTTCCTCCTCTCCATCGTCATCGAGCACATCTTCCTCCCCTGCCTCAACAGGAGCAGACAAGGCTGCTGCTCTACTAGAACGATCACGTCTTTCTTTCCTCTCCTTAATCTCCAGCAACTTTGACTCTGCATCTCTTTGGCGCTTGAACCGAACAATCTAGACAGACGGATAAAATAATATCACGTTAATAATCATGATATTTGAAACTATGTTTTTCATCATTAAAAAAGTTTACCAACCTTTTGAGCCCTACGGTCCACCGCTGAATTTGTCCTCCCCAGTTTAATTGTTTCTAACTCTTCTTGAGGTACAAGTTCCATTGACTCACAGAATGAAATGAATTCCTAGAAGTAGACATCAAGGTGAGTATCGACACAGAAACTTCAGACATGAAACAAGAACCAGTGCACCTCGAATAAAACTTATAACAAGCATATCAAATAAGTTAATTTCATGTTAAGATCAAACTATGAAAAATAGCTTTGGGCAGTAACCTTTAGCTTTGCCTGGGAAGCCTTAAGAACCTGTATCCTGTCATCCCATGCAATCTTCTCAGTTAGCTCAGCAAGATAATAAGGCACCTGTAAGAAATGTCACGAGTATGATCAGCATTCACCAGGAATAAAGGAAACCATGTTAAAAAATAAAAAAATGAACAGACTAAGTTCTGAGCATGTCTAAACTGGGAAAGAGAGATTATTATTTTTCCTTTCTTTTGGGGGTGGAATAAAAAGATTGAAAAGTTGCTTCACATATTCAACTACATTCTTTTAGAAAAATACTAAGCTCATGAAAATAGTTCTTAGCTCCTCATTAGAAAAGATGAACTAATATAATTTAATCAAGGTTTTAAAAGGCGGAAACTAGCATTGAGGTGTTTTACTTCCAATGAGGTGAGGCGTAAGCTTTAAAGCGGTTTGAGGCTTAAGCCTCAAGGCGAAATTTTCAGAAAACATATGAAATCAAAATAAATAATTAGAAGGGATCAATTATCATAAAATATCATAGTATATCTATAACAACTTAAAAATCAGCAACTAAAATTTGCAAGCAAGCAATAAACACTCAGTAGTAGCTTAAAAATAATTAGTTTATTGTTTGGAATTACACGAACTAAAAAACAAAATAAAAGGCAAGCAAAAAGCAAATATTAAAACGTCTTAATAATCCTTCAACCTTATTGGGGAGAGAACAAACAAAAAAATTCAAAGATTGACGGTGAACAATATTAACACTATCCTAATAAGCAAAATATGGAACAAGAAAAGAGACTTAAGAAGAAAAATAGTTATTTTTTTTAAATATATCTTAATTAATGGAAGGGTTGCTTGACTAATTTTCAAAATGGAGTTGGGAGATGAAGAGTACCAACAATTCTAGAAGGGCCAAAAATGGTAAGACATGACTGATAGATTTGAAGACCTCAAACTGATTGTGATTTATGATATATTTCTATATGTTTACTAGCTTAGGAAGGCCGAATTTGAAATGAGCTTTCTTTTAAAAGTAAAATTGGAGCAAATTTTGTGTTCATAGTTCATCACTTTAAATCAATTTCAGCAAAAATATTTAGGCATAAGCATTGGAACTTAAGCCTTAAGGCGTAAGCCTCATTCGGTTGTGGCGCAAGGTGCAACATAAGCCATAGAAAACATTGAAAATACTAGCCTTGATGCATTTTTCATGGGAAAAAAGCCTTAAGGCGAGCCTTAAATAGTTTTTTAAAACAACGAATCTAATCACAAATATTTTCAATAGATATCTTATTACATTTGAAACACTGAATCCATTTATTTTCTCTACCAGATTTTTTCGACAAGTCATCCTAAAACCTAATTACAAACATTTATAATGCAACATAAAGTACATATTTACAAAGCTTATAAGTTTAGAAGATGATGCGAGTACCATAATATACTTAATATTAGTGGTGATAATATCATCCTTGGTCTCGTTGGCTGAGAATAACCCCAGTTTGCTTATCATTTCTTCACACTTCTCCAAAGCCTCGCAACCCTTCCTAATCACCTCCTGCATCAAAATCACCACCATGCCAATTTCCCAATCAAATCCAAAACTCCATTTCCACCAATAGAAAAAAAAAACAGATATTGACACGAGGATCGGCGTACCTGATCAGTCGCACCATCAGAATCGGTAACCTGTTGATGGATCGTCCGAGCTTGCTCGAAAATAGCTGGGAGGGGCATATTCTCCACATTGAATTCCCCCATCACTTTTTATATAAACCCTAGCGAAGAATTTGCTGATGAAATATAGTCGAAGACGACGCAAAATAAAGTTCTGTGGAGATTGTTGGGATATAATAGCAAATTGCAAAGTGAACTTCAGAGTTTTCAAGTGAATCCGAAGAAGAAATACGATGCCTAAAGTTCGCGGATCGAAGGAGTGATTTATGAGATGTAAAAAAATCGAAAATTGGAGCCGCTTAATAGATTATGAGCTGAGCTCTCTGCTCTGGTGTTTCGCGGGTTGGCGCTCTTGACGTCTAGTTGGGCCGACTTCGAGTGGACCGATCTTACTCAGCCCAGTAATGTCCCTAATTCATAATTAACCGACCCAATTAATTGATTTTGTTTTTAATCCATCCCTAAAATTTATAATAATAAAATAAAAAAGTTTAATTTAATAATTTTTAATATTAAATATGTTTAAATGATTTATTTTTATTTAAACATTATCTAATTAAATTATATTTAATGTGAAATAACATGTTAAATTTTTTTTAATAATAAAATTATATTAATTAGATATAAATTATATTATTTTTATGTTTGAAATTTTTAAGCAGTAATATTTTTATTTTTTTTAATTTTATGTTGATTTAAATGATAATCACCAATTTAAAGGATGGGAGGCTGAATTTAATCTTTAAACTTTAACTAATGATACAATAACTTTACGAAACTATCATAAATCATAATTTAATAAATTCAGATGTGTAAGGCTATTAATGTAAAGAGTTATTTGATAATAAAGAAATAATTAACGCAACAAGTTATGTAAAGTGTGACAAAATTATCACTAAAATTTATATGCATATTACTCATTATTATATGTTATGCGATAGCAAATTCGGTTGTAATTTTGAGTATATTTATTATTCCTCTGAAAACAATTAACCATACTCAATTGCTTTCCATGAAATAGATAATGAGAAATGTTATCTAAATGAACTCAAATTTTTATTTACAATAATTTTTTTTTCAACTAAATAGAGAAAGAGAAAATGTTTTTAATAGTCTAAAAATTATACGAAAAATAAATTTTAGTTTCGTAATTTATGTATAGATATTTTATGTTCCATTATTTATGAAAATTAATTATTTTAATATAAAAATTATTTGATTTTGAAACTAAAGTATAATTTTTGAATAATTATGAGATTTTAAGTGTTTATTTTAATTATTATGAGACTTTATATATTCATTTTTACAATAATAATAAGATTATTAGTACGTAAACTAAAGATTATTGAAATAAATTACATTTTTAAAAAATTAGCAACATTTCTACCCTTGTTCTTTATAGAAAGGAGAATTCAAACTTACATGAACATATATGATGTATTCAGAAAATATATATATATATATATATATATGATGTATTTACATCATTTATTGAGCTGAATAACTTGAGTAGAATCGAATTCACAACGATCATTGTATCGTAGTTTTTTTTTTGTTTGCTTTCAATTTTCTAAAAATAATACTACTTGACGTACGTAAATTCCACAGCCTGGTTTTTATTCCAAATTCCACAGCCTGGTTAGCTAGTCAGCATCAGGTAACATAACACCACATTTAAGCAGTGGACCACACGAGAAGTCTAGTACCTTGTTTGGTTCGAAAGTTGTCTTTAAATTTCAACCAAGCTTTTGCATTAATTCTTTATTTTTTTTTCCTTGATTAATTTCCCAAGATGTCCTTCATTTTTTCCAATAATTTCTTCTATTTTTGTAATTTCATTGTCAATATTCTCACACAGTATACCTTGCTACTTTTGCTGCATAGTAGTCATTTTACACAATCAATAATTGAAAGGCATGTTAAAAAATAACAATACAATAAAAAACAAACATCGTGAAAAAAAGTTAAATCCTAAAAGACAGAGGGAAGCTAGATTCTGTCTCCTAATATGCTAGATTGCTAGTCATCTATAATGTGGAGAATCACCATAGGTGAAATACGGTATTTAATTCTCTAATAAATACATTTTATTTAATAGAGTTAAGATGAAGTCACCAAACTTTATATTAATTTTTTTGTTTACACCCAAAAACCATCAAGGCTTTTTTTAATTCTAAAATCTTGGTGATCAGAACATTTTTGTGAGTAAATATGCCCACTCTTTCAGTCACCCTTGTAATTCTTCTTCTTCTTCTTCTTTTTTCTTTTTCAATTTTATACGTAGTATAAGTGATTTTTCCTATGAAGTATATGTTGGGAAAGCTAATAAGATTTATATGCTATTTAATTCCAAAATGATAACCTAACGAGTAAGGATACTAATAATTTTTATAAATTTTAAAATAATATAGTACTTTGTAAGTATCAAAGTGGAATTCCTATTATCTGTTACATCCCTCAGATTAGCACTTAATATTTTTAATATATATATTATTATATTCTTGAGACGTCACGTGTTCTCTTTCTTTTTTCCTTCTTTTTCAATGGCTATTTTTTTTTGTCAGAGGTTTAAGATTTTTAGCTTAATTTACCTTAAATAATATCAAAGTATCAATAAACGTTTTAATTCCAAAAGATTAACTAATATACCTATAATTTTATAAACCCAGTGAATGTGGCAGTACCCATTACCTCCTCTAATATATGTTATGCTTGAAGTCATAATGAAATGGATCCATCAATATCAGCAAATCCAGATTCCAAGGGCAGATCTTAAAAGCTAGCCATCTATATCTATATAAATATATATTTATGTTTATTTATTGCTTTCTAAAATACATAATATCTGATTTTTGTATAGGTTTTCTTCAACAGCTTCCTACTTTACAGGTTTCAGCCAAGGAATCAACTTGAGAGGAGAAGATAAGCTTTATAGGCCCATGAAATTAAACCTGGTTTTCTCAATGACTATGGTTCTCTTCAGCTCTAACAGGTACATTAATTTCTTCTACCAATCAATCACTTTTATATATTTTATTGCATAGAAATTATAGTTTCTTCTTTTGACTAAATAATTAAAGAGGAGTAGGTGGGTTTTTTTCCTATTAAAAAACTGTCTATTTCTTTTGTTTCTTAGAATAATCTATCTATAATTATGGTGTTTTAATGCTCAAATAAATTGATAACGTGGTCCGTTGTTGAGCTTATTTTTGGGTTGGTTTATATTCATTATTTTGATAATCATCATCCAAGAGACAATGACTTGTATTCTAGAGGTTGGCATTTAACAGTTGTAACCAATTCTGCTAAAAGATCTATTTCGTTCTTGTTTGAGTTTTTTTTTTTTAATTAGACTTGTGCTTAAATAATGATTTCTGAAAAAAAAAGTATTTTTTAATATTTGGGCAGTTTGAGTATTAGATTAGGTTATTTTTAATTTATAAAAGTAAGTCACTCTGGAAAAACACAATAGATCGTAAGGACTGTTTGATTGAAATGAATTAAATATGTTTATTCTATAAATTTTATATAAATCAATTATTCAACGGATTTAAATTTTTTTTTTAAATTATGTTTTTTAGTTGTAAAAAGAGAAAGCGCAAGATAGCTACTTTTTTGAAGGGATATGTAATTAAACCATTTTCTTATCAGTTATGGTGACAAACAACCAGAAATTTAGCGCTTTTGCTTCAACAAAAGTCATGAATTGACAAGTGCTCAAGTGGGAAAGGAGTAGAAAAGCTGGTTTAGGGACTAAAAGAAGTAGCAAGTTGAGTTCTTTATTCTTATGGTAAGAGTTTCACTGAAAACCAGAAAACAATTTTGCAACCAATTTTGCACTCTCTCACGTGCACACAGTCCATTCTTTATCTATTTATATTATCTAATGGAAACTCTCACTTCACATGGCCATAACAAAGTTTATGCATTTGAGTCTTTTTAATACCTAGTTATCAAATTTTCTTCCCCTCTGGGTTTCCATTGAAGAAATCCCAAGCCCCTTTGTTTCTGTAAGTGGTTTTTTTTTAATTAAAGTATAAAACTTTAATGGTGAAATGGTGTTTTAGTACCAATAGTTATCATTTCTTGGTTCTTAGACGGGTTTGTATTCATTTGGGTTGTCTTGTTCTTAGCTATATTTTCGAAGTGCATTCTTGCGATTGTTGAAGCTCTGTCAAATAATGGTTGATATTTCAGTTTTTTCAGTTGAATTCTACTAACCCAATTCCAATCTATTTGTCTGTGGTTAAAGAACTCGAAAATTTCCGAGTAATGGATGAGAAGGTGGTTCCAAAATTGGATCTTTTTGCTCCTGAAGATAAAAGGGATAGCTTGTGTCCTATGTACTTTGGCGTTTCTTGTGCATTATTTGCTCTGAAATTATTGTCAATCTCTAATGTTGAAGACAAGAGATGGTTTAGTATTCGTCAGAAATTGCTTCAAGGAAGTGCCCAACTTCTGGGATTGCTATTATGGAAAAATCTGAGAGAAGAAACTGATAAGAACAAATCTGAGCTTGTAGTTAAGCTTGAGAATGCTGAAAAGGAGGTAGTGGAGTTGAAGAGAATAAGACGTGAAGATGCCAAAGCCAATGAGAAGGTTGTGGGCATTTTTGCTGCACAAGAACAGAGCTGGTTGAGTGAAAGGAAGAAGCTTAGACAACAAATTGGTGCCATTGTGAATGAATTGAGAGTTATTGAGCAAAAGAAGGAAGAAGCTGTTTCTGAATTGAATGAAAAATTGAAGGATGTGGAGCTTTTGGTACAATCTAAGGACAAGGCTTTGGAGGAAGAGGAGCAAAAGAGGAAAGAAATAGAAGAGAATTTAATAGAAGCTAAAAATATTGCAGAAGAATTAAGAGAAGTAGCAAAGAGGGAATCACAAGAGCATTCTTCTGAGCTTTGGAAGCATAAGACTGCTTTCATTAAGCTTGTGTCTAATCAGCGGCAACTGGAAGCTGATTTTGGTCGAGCAATGAGGCAAGTTGAAGCTAAAAAGAGAGAACTTGATTTAGTATTAGAACAAAAAGAAGAATCAGATTTCATGGTCCAAAAACTGTCTGGGGAGATTGTAAAGATGCATAAGGATTTGGAACAGAAGGACAATATTTTGTCAACATTGTTAAGGAAATCTAAGTCAGATATAGCAGAGAAGCAAATGCTTTTGAAGGAAGTTAAATTATCTAAAGCTAAGAGAAAGCAAGCTGAGCTTGAAATAGAAAGATGGAAAGCAGTTTCAGAATCCAGACAATCAAGGCATTCGTTGAGAAGTATGTTGGGGAAACAAATCAATGATAGAATAGATATCATTTCAGATGAGAGTGGTGGCCATTCTTCTACAGGTTCGTCTCATCCACGAGTTGGAAAGACCAAATCACAGCCAACTGATGTTCTTCATGGATATGATCATGTCCAGGACGAGTGCACAACTGATGTGCAGCTTCATGTAGATGAAGAACTGAGTAAGATTAAATCATGACCACCCTGAAATTTTAGCAATGTTCAGCCCTTCATTCAGTATCATTTTTTCGCCTGCATGTTTGATTTACATAATAGAAAGTAATGCGACTGGTAGCAATAATAGAAATTGAATTTAATGAAAATAATATTACTATTATTATGTTTGTTTCAATAGTAAAATCAAAATATGAGTAATTGAAAATAAAAAAGTGAAGAAAGTATAATCTTCTAAAGTATTTCTATGAGATGTAGGAGTAATGAGTTTTCTTCCAGTAGTAGAATACATTTCATTCAATGTTAACAGTCAAACCAAACACATAAATATTTAAAACTTTTTTCTATAACCATTCATATTACCATCAACTAAACAGTGACCTCAACACCTAATGCTTGAAACTTATGCTCATGTTTGTATCCTCATTGTGAAAAATTGTCTTATGTTCTTGGTTTTTTTATCATAGGTGATGTTAAGCGGTTGGAAGGTTGGGTTCGCTCAGAAACAGAAAGGTATACAGCTCTACTTGATCAGAGGCATGACCTAGAAATTGATGCATTTGCAGAACAATTGAGACTCAAAGATGAAAAATTAGAAGTTCTTCAGTGGAGATTGCTCAGCATGGAACTAGAATCCAAAAAACTTCAAACCTTTGTTGAAGGGCTAAACAAAGACATGTCTCAGCTCAGACATAATAACATGAAAATGGAATCCTTGTTATTGGAAAGGGACGAAGAGTTAACTTCCTTGAAAGAGCAGTTTTCATCACAATTAAGATCTCTAAATTGCCAGAAGAATAATATGGAATGTAGTCCAAATGATTCAGCAGCAGTTCACAATGTGGTTTGGCCTGAAGACAAAATTATAGAGAGTCCGCCAGAGGAAGAAGAGGAAGAGACAAAGATAATTTGCATGGAAACACCGCAATACGAAAACATCAAGGAAGAAGATGGAACCGTATCTCAGAACCAAGTGAAAGATGTAAATTTGATGGTTCAATCACCTGATAGAGAATCTGATGTGCAAAATGCTTCACCTGAGGGTCTTATTGACGAGAGAAGTGCAAGTACCCTAGAAGGAGATGCAACTGATAAGTTAGCATCACTACCTTTAAAAGGCGAACAGCCTTTGAATAAGACAGATAGTAACTCATGGAAAATGGATCTTCATGCTCTTGGAGTTTCCTACAAGATCAAGAGGCTGAAACAACAACTCAGTATGCTTGAGAAATTGGAAGGAAAGAAAGTCAGTTGTGAGTTTTCTGAAAAGAAGGATTGTTCGGAAAATAGTACAAAAGGCTTAACTTTTTTCCTGTCCTTGTTAAATAAACAAGTTGGTAGATATCAGTCCCTTCAAACAAAAGTCGACCACCTTTGCAAACGGATGGTAAGCTATATTTTACATTCAGTGAATTTTCATTAAGTTAAAATCATGGGGTGCGCGCCTTACAAGGACAGTTGTTTTGCCCTGTGGGGCATTTTAGGACAGTTTTGCAAATTGGTATATTGTGAGCACAATTTGAAAAATAAACTGTCATTTTCGGTACCCAAAATTGTCATATTGTACCTTTTTTTACAAAACAAGTATCCTAAACTGTACCATCCCGAAAACAACTGTCCTAAAATGTCTCCCAGAGCAAACCAATTGTCTTCTTAGGGTATTTTCCCCAAAGTAAACTTGAAAATAGAATTGCTAGTAGCAGTATTGGACTTGGACTATTAGTTTCTTCACTATACTATTGGCATTTGAAAATTATTCTAATCTGATAATGGCTTTTACTTGTGCATGAGATTTAGCTTGAAAATGATCTAGAGCTACATCGCCGTGATTCTAAAATTGCAAGAACCAGAGATAAAACCAGAATACTAGAGCACTTCCTTGAAGAGACCTTTCAGCTGCAGAGATATATAGTTGCAACAGGACAGAAACTAATGGAAATTAAATCCAAGATTCTTTCTGGAGTTGTTGCAGTTGCCGAAGAGCTAGATATGTCTGCTAGCTTTGACATGAACCGATTTGCTGATAGTATTAGAACTCTTTTGCAGGAAGTTCAAAGAGGTCTTGAGGTTCGGATATCACGAATTATTGGAGATCTTGAGGGGACTTTGGCTTGTGATGGGATGATACAATTGAGGAGGTAGTGGTAGGCACTGTCTCAATGATACTAATAAGATGGGTCCAATAAGTTTTGTATTGTCATTGTGTGGTTAGGTTCTTAATAATACCTTTAGTAAAATGTATAGGCAAAATCATATGAAGGATGTTACGTGTTAGTATAATGTATTATCCTCTCTTTTTTCATCTGTTTTGGAATGATTTTCTTCTGTAAAATGTATCGTCTTCTTATGTTTTCACTTACACAATCATATTCACCACTCATATTCTAAGATGATTTGCTTCAAATTCAATCTGAATAATAGCATTGATCATAATAGTTAAAAGTCTGTTGTCTAATATCGGTTTCAGTACTTTTGGACAGCCTCTATTGTTGTTTTGGTATTTTTTATAACCCTTGTTTTAAATTAGTACACCTTAGATATCCTAATTTAGATTGCTTATATATATCTTAACCAATTAAAACAGTAATTTGTACCTTTGATCTAATTCATTGATATTAATATTAAAATTAGTAAAAAAAAATTGTATTATTAATCAAAATTATTATATATGTTGTGTCGAAAAAAATAAAAAATGTTACTGAAGGATAACCGAGACTGTTTAAAATTACATATACCTCTGATATGTATACAGGGGTTTTAAAATAAAAAAAGGAATAACACTACCGCCGGGGTGTTCATCGGTTCGATTTTGGAAAAAAAAAATAACCGGATCGAACCGTTTTAAACGGTTTTAATTAATACAAACCGGATTAGATCGTTTGATTTATAAAACTGTTCGGTTCGATTTCTTTCGATTTTTATACACCTTTAATAAAAAATAATATAATTTTTTTATTATATTATTAAAACGATCTGATCCGGTTCGACCGGTTTAAAAATTAATATAAATTGGATCAGACCGTTTGTAAAACGGTTTTAATTAATACAAATCGGACTAGACCGTTTGATTTATAAAACCGTTCAGTCCAGTCTAATTTGATCTGATTTTTCAGTTTGGTCCGATCCGAACCGATCTATAAAAAACCCTAAAGCCTATTACATGTTTAGGGTGTTGTATTTAAGGTGATAAACAGAAATGTATAAAAAAAAACATTACACCTAATAAAGAAATGACATAAGATGACAAAATATTATACAAATGGAAAAAGTTAGTCAGAATGAAAATAAATGATAACTCATTAAAAAAAACATGTATTTGATTACAAAGAGATCCTGACACACACAAAAGAAAGAAAGAAAGATTATAAAGAGCGAAAAAAGTAATCATGTATGAATATATGCAGGTGTTGTGTTTGACTACTTTATCCAAAAAATAAAGATATTGACAACGCTATTTAGGCTAAGCAACAAATATAAAAATGTAGTATGAAAAATAGAAAGTGGTAAATTTATATTAATACTGATTATGATGTATAATGAGTTAATTTTTTTTTGAAATACTGAATTTAATTATTTTATTACGTGTTACATCATAAAAACACATGAATGTTTGAATTAGAGAGAAGTGGCACGTTGAAATACCGAGTACTAACTCAGTTTTGCTATATTTTGGTGTGATAAGTAACATATAATTTTGGTGTGCAATGTATCTATCCTCACCATTCCTCATCCTTACTAATAATCAAAATGCACCAGATTCCCTGGTCTACGCCGACTTGCTCTCCTTGATGTTTGTTCCGGTCTTCTTCTCTCTTCTACCCAGTATCGAGCTTCTTTACAGGTCCTTAATCCTTATGTAGCTAAAAATCCAGACAGAAATTTGTGTCTGTCGTTTTGCTGGGTTTAGCCAAAGTCTTGAACCTACCTCATTGGTCCTTGTCCTGTAGTGCCCTATTTATCTGCTGATTTGGCTTTTTTCGCCATTTGGGTTTCACATTTGGTGCTCCAAATTCAATTTAGGATTTGGGTTTTGAATGTCCAGTCCTTGGTTTAACCTTTATAGCAAAAAGATAGGAGCTTGCACAAAAGGGAATACCAGGTTAAAAGCTAATTACTGCTCACTCTCCTCATTTGCAGTTGTACCCGGTTGCGGATTTTTTTTTTGGGTGCAACTATGGTGATAAAGAAGAAAATGCCCTCATAAAAGTGTGACTTTTAGCTGAGGCAGATAATTTCCGCATAGGAGAAGCGAGCTTAGCGTTTATGCTTCACAAAATCTTACTATCGACGCTGAATGTTAAATTGCTTTTCATTTTATACTGTTCATTGAATTTATCTAAACTATCTTGTCGAGGCAAAAGAGCGATTGGAATTTTACAGCTTTTGATGTTTTTAAGGATTGGATGTCATTTTTCTTTTTGTGGGTTTCTTTTAAATTGTAAATACGAAGAGTGTATTGGTGAAGATTCCGACAAAATGAACTTTTTCGCACTATCTTGAGACGGTGTGTCATTCTAGCATTTTAGTTTAATAATTATGTTGGTTTTTTCTGTCTGAAATAGCCGCAGAAATGTGGGCAGATCTACTATTCTTGTATATAATACTGTAGTCACAATTCTTGAGCCCCTATTTTAAGGCTTTAAGTATCTTCTAAGGTGTTATTTAAGAGGCTTTATGTATGCTGGAAATTTTAGAGCTTCCCATTTTGTGTTTCAGACAGCAAATTATTTTCCTGGCTAACTTTATTGAAGGGGATAATGCTAGGTTCTTTATCTTTTTTAACAGTTGCCACTTGCCTTCTCCATCCTCTCTGGGTTGGATTTTAAACTGCTCTACTTTGTGGTTGCAGGATAAGGATTCCTCAATCACCTTCTGCTGCATTGGAACAAAGGGAACAATGGAAGCATCTAGTTTACACGTTCCTGGAGAAGCATCTAATTTTGATGAGGTTTCTATGCAGCAGAGCTTGTTCTTCTCTGATAGTCTTAAGGTGCTTCTTTTTGTTTGCTTACTTTATTGGTTATTTTTCAGATTTGGTAGTCAGGTTACTTATAGTGTTCCATGAAAGTTCAACTCTTGGTTTCTTTGCCTCATTCAAAAGATTTTTGAGATCATTATAGATAGACGGTGAACTTTGTTTGGCATAGTGTCATTGTCTCTTAAAAGAACTTTTGTAACTTCAGCTCTCCTTAATTGTGCTTCTATGGCCGTTCTCTTACACTTTCTGTGTTTACAGGATTTGAAAAATCTGAGAACACAATTGTATTCAGCTGCAGAGTTTTTCGAAATGTCTTACACAAATGATAGCCAAAGACAAATGTGAGTGATTCTAATTTATCATAATATTATGTTTTTCAGCACATTTGCTTGTCTTATTGTCGTTTTTATAAGGTTACATAAAATGCTATGTATCTCAAATTTGAGATATATCACAAATATGGTGTGATATTATTCATAAGTAAAGTCATGCTCACAAAACTGTATCTAGTGAGAAATTGCCATGTCAATTGAAATTGTAATAGATTTGAAATATATAATAATGCCCTAAGGTTACTGATTTCTCTTTTTGTAGAGTGGTGGAAACGTTAAAAGATTATGCCATTAAAGCTCTCGTAAATACTGTGGACCACCTAGGTTCTGTGAGTTATAAAGTTAATGATCTCTTGGATGAAAAGGTCGATGAAGTTTCTGGAACAGAAATTCAGGTAGCTTGCATTGAGCAGGTGAGCTTGGATATATCGATTATTAATATTAATTGATAATATTTGAATGCATTAAACTTTGCATAGAACATGATCTATATGTGATTTGCATATTTAATTTGAAGTGTTAGAAATGATAATGAGGAACTATTAGCAAGGAGTTTCGAGTTCAAAATATCCTTTAATAAAACCTTAAAGAAGCTCAAAACAGTTGATCTTGATATCTGCTGGAGTAGTGGAGAAGAGTTATTGTATTGGGCTTTAGTAGAAAATCTTACTTGGGATCTGTTTGGAGCTGTTTCTCCTTTTGATTGAAAGTGTTTTTAAAAGGATCAAAGTACTTTCAAGAGTGTTTGAAAATCTCTATGAGAAGTGCTTTTAAAAGTTTGAGAAACAAAGAAAGGTAAGTAATAATTATTTTTGAGAGAAGTAGTTTTGAATGTTCTCGTCTTAAAATAATTATCAAAGTGTCACTCAAAATCTCTTCTAACATTTCTATCCCAAACACTTAAATGCTTCACTTAAAACCACTTTTAACCAAATTACTTTATTTTAAACCACTTTTAAGAGTACATCCAAACAGGTCCTTAGTATAGTATAGTGGGAAGCTTGTCTTTAAAATGTTTGTTACTTTCTACCAGCTAGAAAGACCTTAAATGACCAAATGACATAGTCTAGACTTAGTTTCACATTTTGAAGGTTTCAACTGAAGTAACTACACCGAAAATCTGACTGAAATTACTGCTACCTAAATCTTTTCTTGCCATTAAAATACCCCTATTAAATCCTTCTCTGGGATCTTTGTCTCTCAAATTGCTACAATCAAAAAAATATTTTAGTTGCAAGTGATTCCTACACCATATTTATTTGAATTATCGCTAATATATTATGTATAGTGGCCCTGCATATGAAAAAGATCATGGGATCGTCCAAGTTCATATTGAATAAGAAGTCTTACGTAGAAAATTTATTTATATGCACACTGTATTCCTAATAAGTATATTGTTCTAGAAGAAGCTGACAATTTATGTTTCCGTGCTTTGCCAATAGTACCACAACTGTGTTTTTAATCTTACTCAATCCATAAATTTTGTCTCCACCAACCCTGTTCATAGATCAG
The DNA here is from genome assembly GCA_033030585.1 of Hippophae rhamnoides. NCBI lineage: Eukaryota > Viridiplantae > Streptophyta > Magnoliopsida > Rosales > Elaeagnaceae > Hippophae > Hippophae rhamnoides. The sequence goes on from CM065432.1 coordinate 55,112,065, forward strand.
GCTCATTATATTCGAAGCTGTATAGTAGAACTGTAATTTTAACATGGCCAACAAGTCTCATATTTGAATATTGGGTTTTCCATTTCATTTTATACTGATCCTTTCTGTTTCAAAGGGCACTTTTCATCTGTGTAATGTTAGATATGTGATCTCCTTCCATGTGATATTTCAGAGGATAAAGACATGCCAGGAATATACTGATCACGAGGGTTGCTCTCAGCAGTCACTGATGATAAATACACCCAAGTACCATAAACGGTACATCTTGCCAGGCATGACATATTTTCTTCTCCGAAACTTGATTTTCGTCTAACTTTTACCATTTTTGTTTTCTATTGTCAGATTGAAACTTAACAATTTTTGTTGTATCTTGAATTCCTTTTCAGTTGGTGAGATCATGCATGGTCCCAATCGCACTAAATCCAAATATGATGGTTGCAGCCTTGATGAGGAATATGAGCGGCATCAATTTAAAAATGGTAGTGTATTTTTTCTTTCATTTTGTTTCTATGCATTTGACCTCGGTGAGAATTTTAACATGCCTTTGTTCTTGTTGTAATCTGACGGATTTTGTAAAGATGTTCGAGCTACAATAAGAGAAACCCCAACACCTAAATTCAGGTAAATGTTGGTCTGTTTTATTTAACTTTACTGTAATAGTGACATCTTTCTAATATTCCAAGTCATGTTTCTTGCAGTAAAGAATGTTCTCCATCTTCTGTTCCACAAACTTCCCAACAACTCAAAACCTTTTCATTTACTTCTACCATGCCCAAGAAAGACTTAGGTGTGTACTCATGTTGACTTTGGAACTCATTTTTGTTGTTGTTGGAGTTACTATCGTCTCTTGAATTAACTGTCCAATTTCCTAATTGTTCTGGTTGCTTGAGAATCAGAAAAGAGAACAGTTTCACCACATCGGTTTCCACTTTTTTGTTCTGGATCTATTGCAAGTAGACCAACAACACCGAAGTCTAGTAGGTCAATAACCCCTAACTCGAGTAGGCCAACCACTCAAAATCCAACCAATTCAAGAAGACGGGTGAGTATTTGATAGATTTACCTCATTCCTACCAATGCATGATAGGAATACTTCATACATTTGTTTTTCCTTAAAAAATATTAATTTTCTTGAACATAGTGCATATAAATTTTGAACTTAATCTTTTGAGTTTGGTCTGCATCAACCATGCAGTACCCTTCAGAACCTCGGAAATCAGCATCAATGCGATTGCCTGCGGAAAAGGAAACTGGCAAAGATGTGGAGCATTATCCTAGCAAAAGTAAACGTCTTATGAAGGCCTTGCTTAGCCGACGAAAATCGAAGAAAGATGATATGCTTTACACATACTTGGATGAATACTGAACTGAATAGAGCCATTAAAAAAAAAAGATAATAAAAACCAAAGAAGCAGGCTCGAACTGCTTAATTTTTCTGTAGGCTTCACCCGTCGATATTATCACGTGATTTAACATTTAAATGTATTTATAATTTCTATATATATATATATATATATAAATATACCCATACTTTGTTATTATACTGGCTCCTTTTTTTTTTCTTTCTCATACTTATAACATAGTAGATTTACTATTTATATCCAACAATTGTACTATATATCCAATAATAAAAAATAATATTAGTTATTTTTAATTGAAAAAAGATGTCATGTTTATCTTATTTTAATAAAAATATATTCAAATTTTTAAGTTTTGTTTAGCTATTGAGTGTTAAAAATTTAAAATTTAGATATGATATAGTTTTATGTTATACATGTAATTATTTATAATTTTATAAATATTATATTTAAAAATTTATTTTTGGGATTAAGTGTCTCTTTTCACCTCCAATAATTGATTTATGCTTATCCAAATATATTTTTTTTTTGGAAAATTCTAAACGCAATTGAAAGTTAGAAACAAATTATTCACGATTTAAAGAGATCTTGTTAAAAATGGAATGTGTACTTTAGAATGATCCAAATAGAAAAGTATTCATTAATTTTTGAAGTCTTGCTAGTACTCGAGCTTAATGAAGTCCAAAATAACAAGCAATCGTTTAGTGGGAGGCATTAGAAATAATGAATGTTTTGATTTTATGGTATAATTATAAATTTAATTTTAAATCTTTTTTTAAATATATATATATATATATATATATTCATTTTTCTTGATAAGTAGATAAATATGTGTTTTTAAACCTTATAATAAAATAAACATATTTTTTTTAATGAAAGGTAAAAATAAAACCATAACTGAGGAGATAATGGTAAATAAATTATGTAAAGGGTGCAACAACGTAGTTTAGGTTGAATACATATTTCTCAAAATGTCATTGGGTCTTGAAGCTGCGATAACTGCTTTGGAGGGCAAGAAGGCATATTAGAATATTCCTAAGGAATATTTGGCATGCTATAAATTGCTATTACAATCTTTTTCAGCCCAAAACAGAAGCTCCGTTCTCTCCATCTAATCTCATCATACAAACAAACCTTCTTTGCAGGCAGCTCTAAAGGTTCTCAACAAAACCAAGTGCCAGGCATGTCCTCTCTTTCTCGTTTCGGAAATATAATTGTTAAGTTTTTTTTTACCAACATTATATAATCAATAATTATCATGTTCATTACCATAATTTTGGCGAAGTTCCTTCTAATTTATTTTTTTAAACATTCTAATGCACTGGGTTGTACCACAGGATTAAAATTGTTTATTTTTTTGTTAAATTATCGATCAAATTTTAAGATTTTCAATCCGAATATGATTCGATGATATAATTAATTAAAATTCAAATATATTGAATTATTTATTAGATAATTTCAAATTTATTTATAAATTATTATTTTATATAAAATACAACTTATATAATATTTAAATTTATTTTAGATTAGATAATTTCATATTCAAATTTATTTATAAATTATTATTATATATATAATATAATTTACACAATATTTAAATTTATTTTGGATTAGATAATTTTACATTCAAATTTATTTATAAATTATTATTATATATAAAATATAATTTAAATAATATTTAAATTTATTTAAGTTAAAATAATATTCTAATATAATTATAATATATATATAATATTTAAATATATCACGTTATAAAATAAAATATATCATTTGTTTATAATTTAATAGTAATAATGTTTGAATTGAATTATATATATTATAAAATTTATGGATTGAAATCTAATCTAAATTTAAATGAATTATATATATTTTTTAATCTAAATTTGATTCGATTATAAAAAATTTCAATCTAATCCGATAAATTAGATTAAATTTTTCAATTTAAATGAATTGATAGAATTATTTAATAATCCTAACTCCATGTTATTAAAACAAACCAATAAAATCCATGTCATGTCTCTAATGCTCTGTTATGATGTCTCGCTTTATTTACTTAAGATTCATAGGGTGTTTTTACTCAAGATTCAGTGGTTTCCCGTCAATCTTACTGATCTTGAAGTACAACTGCTGCGCTATAACATCACCGTTCATTATAATTTACTGGAAAGGGACCCGAATCCAGAAGATATAGAGTACTACATTTAGCACTAGGTTGTTACTGGTGTGATGGCCATCTTTATGTTTTCTTTGTTTCTTTTTATTAATGAGAATCATGGCTTGATTTTAAATTTTATTCTTTAAATTTCAATTCATATATTGATTTTGAATTTTATCCATAAAATTTCAATTCATATATATCACTGGACCACAACTTGATCATCCTCAACTGATATACAATAATTTCTGCATATTTAAAGGGAATCATTACAATGTAGAGATATATTAAACTTTTCTTTTGTTCTGAAGACAAAAAGACTTCACTAAAAAGAGTGTGTGTGTGAGAGAGAGGAAAAAAAATAAGAAGAAGAAGATAAGATTAAGGAAGAGAAAGGCATCTCATTTTTCCCTCCCTCCGTTAAGGAGATGTTACTAGATTATGTGTTAGCACTGTGCTTCGCAATTATAGAGAACTCGGGGTAAAGGAAACATAAATCTTCCCAAGTAATAGTTTTGGTTATTTTTGCACATTTTGGCTACTTCAGCCATCAAGTGCAAAGCATGAATGATATCTTATTAGGTAGGTCTCATTGGGTCAAATATCTAAGCATTTTGTACAGTAAACTGTATGATCTGCATCAATCTTGTGCATGCAGAGTTGCAAATGTAGCGTATCCAGCAGAATCCGATAAACCCCTGAAAAGAAAATTGATTGCTTATTATCTCTATATACAAACATGCATTTTAATTGAAGGGTATTGAACCTTGTTGCTTTGGGGGACTTACCATAAAAAACGAGGCTTCATGTACTCTAAAGCTTATGCGAAAGAAGTTCCAACTCTAACTGGTTTTAGTCTTCTTGAAGTCCTCTTTGCAAAATCAAATGCTAATACAAAAAGACCAAAGAAGTAATATAACCAAAGATGTAAATTTTCCGACATGCTACGAGTGAAGATACTGTTTGCCCCTTCATTATTTGTTCTTATGAGGGATGTCCTTGTTCCCATCCACCCTGAAAAACAATATTATATTAAGATTAGATCACAATGCAGAGTTTCTTAACCTAAAAGGGATCATGATACAAAAGATTTCATGTTGGATATCCAAAATATGTACTTTTTTGCTTAACTGTTTGCTAATATCATTTATGTTTGTCAGTGTTAATCCTCACAATTATTTTCATTGCTATATCAGCAGAACTATTACAGTTACTTGCTCCACATATCAATAAGAAAAGGAACCCAAGTGCTACAACACATTCCCTAATCATATTGAGGCCTCATTCTTGATCCAGGGGTAATAGTTATGTCACATAACCATGCAAGTACATGATAAGAAATAGGAGAAAGGTCTGAAATGCTTACCTTTGCTTTTCTCAGGTATATTTGTCCAATCCCGTGGTTTGGTTTTCATTTCTGTAGCCTTGATTAACTCCTGAAGAGCTTTATTTACCTGGGGAAAAAAATTAGGTCTCATTCCTTATCAAGCATAACAAAATCAAGTTATGTATCAATAGTGGACTTTTAACTTCAAATTTGTTATGTAAAAAACATGAACCTCTTCAGTCCTCTCATGACTAACTAGATGCCCTCCATGAAGATCAACCATTCTAGCAATAGGATACAACTTTTCAGCCAGTCTCCTTGCATAGTACATTTGAGCAATCACATCATACCTATGCATGCAACAAAAATAGTCAAATTAAGAAATTTAAGCAGAATTTCGTTACACATTATGAATATATATAGCACAAGGAAAGAAGAAAAGGAGAATGGTGACTAGAAGCCTAGAATGTGAATGTATGTACCTTCCATGAATCACGGAAACTAGAAATCCAGCGCAACAAATCGTTTCAATTTCTGCTCTTGTCATTTTATGCGTCCAGCATGCATTGACTTGACCCTCAAAACCATGAGTAGACTGCATTCCGGTAGCTGATATGCCTTTCACATATTCCTGCAGTAGAGATGATCTATGTCAAATTGGTGGATAATAATGGAATCGTTCCATTATGAATCAATTGTGATGACTGCAAGTAAATAGTTATATCTAGGAAAAGGTGAATCAATTGAGAAGCACACAAAGAGACAATAAATTGTAGCAGCTCTTACTTGATATAGAATTTCTCTTCTTGTGGTTGATCCAACATTTTCCTCAAGATATTCCTGTACAACAATACGAGCAAATTGTCAGACTTTTTTCTTCTATTGTTTCGTCTATGACCTGCAGTTCTTCATTAAATAGGGAGCAAAATAACAGAGGATGTAGAGCAGTTATCACCTCAGAGTAGTGGGTGTCCAAGTCAACGGCCGCCCTTTGTTCAGGAGTCTTTGCCCTTAAGAACCGAATTGCAATGGACAATGATTTCCGATCCAACTGCAAGAAACAAGATGTCTTATAAACACCTCACCAAGAATTAAGTTCAATTTGTAAAATACTATTTATTTCCTCGTTAATGGCCAGACTTAATAGCATTACAAACTTAAAGATGGCACAAGGAGATATCAGTACAAAATCAAACTTATGTTTTAGCATAATAAATCAGTAGGAGATTTAATCATTCAATCAAACATAGCATATCTATCTTTAATCTTTTTCAAATTACGAAACCGTTTTTTTTTTTTACTCTAGTCCTACCGTCACATGTTACAACAAATTTTATGGACAGTACACACACCAGCATTTTAGTATATGTATAAGAAAATCTCTTTTTTTAACTTAATTTTTTTACAATATTGATTAATTCTGATCGTTAAGGTCCTGAAAGAATACAAATGTCACAAGGCATCCCAACATTTTGTTCAGTCGGGAATCTGAAAGTTTCTAACAAGCTTCTTAAATTTAGTATCAAACTCTGGATAGGACGATGTTAGACTGATTATTCTAACACAAGAGGCCACCCTATAATTAAATGTGTGTTATTCATTATTTTTGAATTATAATTCTTACCAATTAGATTGTTTTTTCTCTCCAATTTTTATTAAGTATTATTTTTTTTAAAGAAATAGTTGTATTAATCTTAAATTTTATTGGCTTAAAATACAAGGTCATCAAATACTCCAAAGACAATGAATAGTTTCTCTTATAATTAAGGTAAAAAATCATAAAACATGTCTGTTTTATTAACAACTATGCCCCTTAAAGAAAGAAGTTGAGACTTGAAACAGAAGATTAAAGACATCAAATACCTTGGGAAAACATTCATAGCCTCCACCCGTTACATTAAGTAACGCTAGTGATTGAACTCTTTCAGGCACCATTGCTGCTAACTTTGAAGCTATCATAGCTCCTGCTTCAACAGTACAAGTTCAATGAATAAGATGAATAATTTGGCGCTCAAAAACTAATTAATTTCAAAATTGAGTAAATGCAGCTTCAAAATTTTAAATTCAATCAACCTTATAACTATGCTTGTTGTGGACTTACTTACCCATTGAATGACCAAAAACGTGAGCTTTCGTCCAACCCAAATGATCCAACAAAACAATCGCATCCTTTGCCATAGTTTTCGTTCTGCTCCAAACAAAATCAAAAACTATCGTGAATTAGATAATATCTCTCTCTCTCTATTAGGCAAATCAAAAAAGAAAAAAAAATAAAACAACACGAGTTACATGAAGCATTATCGTGTAAAATCAATACGAAATTCAAAACGTGTTAATCTAAAGATGACGAAACTCACGTATATTCGGATTTTGTAGTGGGAATGGAGCTACAACCCATACCACGATTATCAAAAACACAGACCTCGATACCATCACCGCCATAACCAGCCTCATTGTCACCGCCGGCAATGTCATTGGGCTTATCGGAGCCCGTCAGCCCCTTGATTTGTGGACCCCAAGACTCATGTGTCCCCGCCAATCCTGACAGTTGATCGCAATAAACATCAGATAACAGAACATTTATGAAGAAAACCCAATTCGAAACAACGGTAAGATAGCCAAAAGAAGAAGAAGAAGAAGAGAATTTCAATGAGCAACCTATGATGAGAAGGACCTTGGTTGGTCCGTGGCCGTAAGTTCTGTAGAAAATCTTGATTCCATTGTTAAGCTGAGAATCCACTCCGGTTTGCTGCGACCCAATCTCGCAATAAGGCATCGTTTGGAGGAAGACGATCGAATTCCACGGAAAAGAACAGAGAGAGAGAAGAACAGCTTCTTCTTTTTTTCGCGGATTCAGAATCCAGAAAATAGGGGAGAGAGAGAGAGAGTTTTGGTGAGCTTGGGTGTCTAACTTTTAAAGAAAATATTTAATAATAAAAATAAAATAAATATACGGTTAGTTGTGGATGGCAGATATATTCAAAGTCAACAAAAACAATACAAAACTTTACCATTCCTAATAAAATTTAAAAAAAATGATAATATCAGTTAATTTTCTATTAAAATGGACGAAAATAATTTAATCTTTAAATAATATTGATAAAATTAAATCATATACAAAAATAAGTATAAATTTATATATATTTAATATTTTTATATCTACTAAATAGTGAGTTAAAAATAAACTATATATTTTATAAATATTTTAGATTTTACTTAATTTAATAATATCTAAAAATAAGTAAAAAAAAAAATAACTATGAATCCCATTTGGAATAAATCGAATTCCTCTACGAAAACAGTGGAGCTGAAAGAGGAAGAAACTAGGAAGCATGAATAATTATGAATGTATGCAATGCCAAATGGTAAATAGAAAATAGAATCATATGCTAATTTGTTACTTACTACTTTTCGGGATTAGATTAATAAATTTAATCTTTTCAATTATAATTTAAAGGAATTACATAAAGACAGTGATTTATTTTTACCGTAAAGTAATTAATAATATTATTATTCATGAATGATAATCACCTTTGGGGGATCGACTAATTTTATATTTTATTTGAACAATTCATGGGAATACGACGAGAGATGATTAGATGAAGAATTTTAGATAAAAAAGGGCGGGTTGTTTTATGTTTTAATTTAAATTGTTAAGTCACTGATTAGTTTTGTAATTATAAAATAATGGAAAACTAGTAAGGTTGGCGAAGGTTCTATTCTTTTGGGTATTGAGAAAAGGTCTTAATTCTACATTATATGCCTAATTTGACGTTTGACAAAAACCAACCTTACTAGTTTTGAAATGTATCAACTTTGACCCATCGTTTTTACTATTTCATTTATTACTTTTTTTCAAATTTTTTTTAATTAAAAATTTAAGATTTTATATATCATAATTATAATTAATATAATAATTTTTTATTATATATTAATTATATAAATTAAATTATAATTATAATTATTAATAATACTACATTACACAATTTTTTTTAAAAATATAGATTTTTCATTTTTGATCAAATTTTTAAACTTACATTAATAAAAATAAACTAAATAAAACTTAGATTAAAAAAATCATCAATGCATAAACAAATAAATTAAACAGTATTTAGAAAAAATAATATTTTTTAAGAGTATATTAGAAGTTATTTTCTTTTGAAAATGAATTAAATTTAATCTAAAATAAACATAAAAACACAAATTTGATCAAGTTTGACTATGTAAAATATTAATAAGTAATTTTTTATTTTTAAAAATGACCAACTTACTATTTTATCATCATCAATTCTCATATGTATTCAATTTCATATTTTTTAAATGTTTTTTTTTTCAAAAAAAGATCATTGTTATACTTTTCATTAAAATAAGATATTAATGGTATATCTTAGTATAATTTTAATACTAATTTATACTTTTACAAAAAGTTAAGATATTATATAAAAATTTTACACTAAACAAATTAATTTCATAAGGTGTATATTTAAGTTTAATATATACTTCAACAATGAAAACCAAGTGCATCAAATTAAATTTTAGAAAAATTTAGGTAGATTTTATAAACTATGACAGTTGCGGCATGAAAAAGACGTCTATAAGGCAACAAACACATCGAGTTGAATATTTCCTCGAACAATTTGTGAGCCTTAAAAACTTGTTACTCATGAAATACAACAAAAAAGTTAGACGTGAGAACAAAAGATACTAACAAAAAAAAAAAATAGGTATGAGCTTGAACTCATCTCTAAAGAATGTCACCAAATCCATCATTCTCGAAGAAGGCACAAAGATACAATAAAAACATAGATGAAAAAACAACAAAAATGAAAATAGAAAGGGAAGAAAAAATAAATAACCTATCATAGAAAGAAACTTCTAAAAAGGAAGATCTTACTTCGACAAAAGAGTAATTGTGGAGAGCCTTTAATTTTTGAACGATGGACTGTTATTATGCTTATGACAATTATGTTGTCTTAGTTATATTTATGTTATGTATAGTGTTTTAATATTAATCATTTTTATATATTAGTTGATACAAAAAAATTTACTTAATTATTTTTGTGTTATATAATAATAAAAAATAATAATACCTTTAAAAACATGTAAAAGATATTGGTTAATTCTAATTAATTTTTTTATTTGTCATATTATTTTCGTGCAGCGTCATTGCTACCCCTAGCGTGAGATAAGAGTGGGAATGTCTAGGTCTTTTTCTTTGTAAAAAGGTATAATTTAGTTTATTTGTTTTAGGTATTACGTCTTAGATTCTTTATTTTATAAAAATGTATACGTACCTATTTCTTGCATATTATTATCATAAGTGTGTTTAATAAAAAATATATATTGTCATTTAATAAAAAATATATATTGTCATTTAATAAAATAAAAAATATTAAGAATATAAAAAATTGCACATATTTTTATAAACACGTGACTTATATTATTACGTAAAATGATAAAATTATCTTGATAAATGATGGAAGGGATTTATTTTTTTAAATAATTCTAACGCATGAAACTTTATAAATAGTGAAAGTGTAAATTTAAAGTTTGACGTAGGAAATTTTATATATACTTTCTTAATGAAATAAGGGACTTTCTGAACTCTGAACGTTTCGCAAGTTTGAAATATATGGCATGGCATGCCTTGTGTTGATATTCTAAGCACGTGTATTTCAGTCAACATTCGAAGAAAAACAGAATTAAACTCCAACCCTAGAAGAAGTGATAGGGATTTGTGAAGTGAAAGCCATAATTCCATAAGATAATAAGAGCTTAAAAATAAAAAAAGAAATGGACTTTGGATGGTAGCACGTAGCAGATAAAATCATAATTCATATCAAGTAGTTGAATTGGAGCTATCTAAGTAAAAGTCGGCTTGTTTCAAGTATAATCAAACAATATAATAATATCTCAATCCCTTTCCATTTAAAGATTCTTCTTACTACAATCCATTAAGTAAAAACTTAAATAGTAGGTGTAGTAATTCAATTCCTAGTTCCCTAATTTAATATGGTCCAAGGATGTTATATGGGATAACTTTAATGGATGAAGATACTAAACTAGCATATCAGTATCAGACTTATGAATTTGTTCATTTTCACCAAATTGTGAACATTATATTGACGCTTATTCGCCAAATTATATATATCTTTTAATAATATTACACTCACACTTACCCTCTCGTACACACGTGTGTATATATATATATATATATATATTAGTGGGAGTACCAGATTACTTTCCATTACAACGAATCACAAAAATTAACCAACTGCAAAATTAATCATAAATGGATACATTCGAACAAGAGGTAAAGATAATCGATGTCAGTTAAACATATTCGCCCTTCCACTAGGAGCTTGAGATTGTCAGATATCTATCAGAATACCGTTTACAATTATGTGTAGTGCAGAGTCCAAAAGAGAGCATCCATAGTTGGAAAATAGGAGATGACTAATTATTGTTCATTTGGAATCTCAAATTTTAAATACAACATAAATAATTTATATATCCACAGAAACATACAAACTTCACATATAATCAATCTATCATACACAACTTCATACATATATACAATAAACGGAAATCAAAAAGGCACCCCAAAAAAGTTGCATATCTGAATTCTTAATCGAACTCTCTGCCCTATGATCTAGATGCACTAACGTATATGAAGAGCAGTATATGAAATAAAACCATAAGGTATCAGAAAAGCACAAAGACTAACCTAAGCAGCACGACATAACCATCCCATTGTCCATCCAAGGAGTAAACCAGCACTGGCGAGACCCAACCCCAGTGCAAAAGCAATGGCTCCCTTGCTAATCTCATACCTTGGTCTGCTCTTTCTCTTCCCAGCTCTGCGCTGACCCTTGTTTCTTTGCCTGCCTTTGTACGGTACCCAAGGTATGGAAGTGGGAAACATACAGGAAATGGGATGGTCTTTGTATTTAAGCTGGAGGTAGAGGTTCTCTAATTGCAGCAAATGTAGCCACTGCCTGTAAGCAAAGAGTTGTGATGCCTGTCTGAAAAAAAGAGTCATTATGTGCTCCTTCTCATCATAGGCTTGCTTAGCTGCTTTCTCTGCTTCCCTTGCTCGTGTTTGAGAATAATGAAGTGCTTTTAACAGCTCAGCTCTGGTTTGGGTATTTTCAGGGTTGTTTTGGATATCTGCCTCATTTGTGTCTGTTACACTATGATCGTTGTTGCAGCTGAAACAAACACATACAAAACACTATCGGGAAACAGCACTATCCAAGACATTTCAATTAGTAAAGATGAAAATGGATTGCAACAGCACAAAGAACCATGATGGTGTTAGCATAAAGACCAAACTAAAGGCAATAATTTGGAATTTGAGAAGGAAAAAAGGGAGGGTGGGGGGGTGAGAGAGATAAATAGAAAAGTGGTTTTCATAATCGATTTTTCCATGGGTTAAGAGTAATTTGCAGAGCCATACCATTTTAGCCAAAATATAAAGATAGTTCCAAACATATCTTAGCAAAGACATATTTGACATACCAAATTAGGGGTTAATATAAGCATAGTATATTAAGAGAGAAAGTAACAAAGAGACAAGCATTGACATTAGCGGTCTTTGAGGAGTTAGATTGCAAAATATTCAGTCACTACAACTATTTGGACCACAGAATTCACAATGATGAAACTGAAATGATAACCAAAAAAGAAGAGTACAGAATTACCTGTAAGATTGATCTGAATCATTTTGCAAGCAACCTGAAATTGGGCTTCCTCGTGGATAGACGTCATGATTAGAGAGTCCTGTATCAGTCATTTGATCTGAAAATGAAGCCGGAAACTTATCATGGTCAAGGTTCTCTGGACAAGCTGAAGGGTGCTTTCTACGATGGTTTGTCTGCGGTCGTGGAAGATCACAATTCTCTACGTGTTCTAGTGACCTCTGAGCAACAAAAGAAGCCAAATCATCTTTACAAGCTGTACGCCACCATGGTTCAGTCTTCCCGTCACCCACCCACTGACATTCCAAATCAGAGGACAGTTTCTTGGGTTGCAGGGAAACCAAGCTGTTTATGAGATTATCATCCAAATGTACAAAATTACCTAAATCGTTTATTGTAGAAACTTCTCCCAAAACATTATCAATTAGAGGATTGTCAATCTTTTTACCAATCTCAGCATTAGATACCTCGGTTAGTTGACCTTCATATGCATCGGTGTTTTTATAGACAAATCCACACCTTAAGGTTTCAAGTTCCACCTCAAAGGAATTCTGCATTTCATTCATTAAATCCTTATGATGTCCAAAATTGGGTTTTTTCAGCCACCATTTCTGATCCCAAAGCAGATCATAATCTGGGTTAAAGAGAAGGCAATTTGGGGAATGATTATTTGGCCCTTTTGCTGGGTTCTTGGGTGCAAGATATGAGCCTGATTTAGCAGAAGATGATGATGATGATGAGCACCAAGGACATTTTTGCTCATTCCTTGCCTCCTCTTTCGCAAAGGAACGATTTGTATGTTTCCATGCAGCCCTAGCTTCTGCTGTGGCCATTACCATATATTGCTCTCTATCAAAATTCTGTATTGAAAATATTAAAATTCTATTACCAGTAGCAACAAAAGCAAGCATTTATTTTGATGCACATTAAAGCCTGTTTAAGAGTCCTGCCCCAATTTCACAGTTGAACTCAAATGAGTAAGGGCCTTTTTATATGTGCTTCTCTCAAAAGTGGTATGAAATGGAGTAGTTTGGTTGCTTAGATGTATAGCATATAACCTTTAGAAGGGTTTGAGTTGTCTTTTTGGTAATTATTCAGAATCATTTCTCTCCATGTAGCATAATCAGATCAGAAAATATCTGTGAGAGAGATTTTCATAGAGGTTTCTAGCCCATAAAAGTAGCAAAAGTAAGAAACAAAAAAGAGTCACAGAAATATAACAAGAATTACTGAATATTATAAGCATGGTAGCCTATTTTGGGTATCACGATACTTTGATCATTTGACTTGAACAAATTAAGCACATTAATCACCTTTCTTAAAATTAGTGTACTTTAATCACCTTTCTTAAAATTAGTGCACTTTAATCACCTTTCTTAAAATTAGTGCATTTTAATCACCTTACTATTTTGGACATTTAGTCATTTCTTGTAAATTTTGATTTTTTTTGGGTATTTTTTGATTAAAAAACTTAAATTAAATCGAATTCAAACTTAAATGACTAGTAGATATGTAATGAGAAAAATTTCTCAAAAATTTGAAAAAAATTAAAAAAATAAAGTGATTAAATATCAAAATTATCCTAAAATTACTTAAGTGTTCACAAATGTACTAGTAAGTTGACTAAAATACATTAATTTAAAACAAAGTGAATAATGTGTACAAAAATAACTTATCCTGAAAAGCAACTGAGATTACCACAGATAAACAAACATTGCCTTGAAGGAGATATACAAACGGATCTGATTTCAGAATAAATGCCGATCAGATATTCCGGAAGCAAGCAAAAAAAGTAACCTTCTGACTATTCCAAAAGAAATTCATTATAATGACTAAAAACAGAAGCATAATAAAACCCCACTTCCAATTATAACATAAAAGTTAGCACAGAAGGAACAAAGCAAATTACCGATTAGTTTCATCGTCTTCCCAAGCGGTGATACGAATAAATACAAACAAATTATGCGAGACACCAAGTAGATAAATTTTCGTCCAAAAAGGGGAAAAATACATAATTCATAATCTCATTAAAAAAAAAAACTTGGCGATCAAGTCTCGAAAACATTCGACGAACATCATAATTCATGAATAAATATAAGATTTTTATTATAGAGAAAATTACCGATTGCTGAGATGGGTATTCTGGGTATCCCTGATTCTACACGAAGAAGAATGATCATGTGCCTGTGTGATATCAAAAAATGGGTGTGACTAAATTGTAGCCTCCTCTTTCTTGATTCTTACATCATCTTTGCTAAACTTGCGTTTTCAGGCATATCTGTTTAGTTGTAAAATTTCCTAATACTTGCTCACTCTGACAAACTTCTCTATCCTTGAATTGAAGAGGCCCTCAACTCAACTAAAATGCTTTCATTTCTTTATCTCTAGTGCTGAACCGACTGGTAGGTGGTGGTGTAGAGGTTGTAGATCGTATTTTTCTGGTTTTCTCCTTCAGGGATGCAATCAATCAATAACCGAAAGAAAATAAAGATTTCCAATCATTTTCCAACTACCCTTCATTCTCATTTAGTTTAGTACGAACTGTCGTTTGTGTCACATTAAGATCACTTGTAGAGACGACATGTCGTCTGTTCTTTACATCAAACTTTCATGAATGGAGATTGAAGACCATGGAAAAACAAAGTACAAACAAATGAATCTTTTGTTCAGAAAATAACACGCAGATTAATTTCAGCCTTTTTTGATCCCAACATGAAATCATCTAAGCCACGTGTCACAATCCACACTTGTAGCATTTTTTCTATAGAATTAGAGCTAGCACTATTACATATCAGTTATCACCGTTGGGACAGTATTTTACATAATTCTAAGCCAAAACCATGTTCACCAATCTTACCGTATTTTCCTTGGCTTTAACATGTATCTAATATTAGATACATAAAAAGTTTCTAACTAATTTAATTTTTTAGATTATAAATGATAACATTTAATTATTTAACTTTTAAAAAATACACGAGTTAAAAACAAATTATATGATTTTAATATTTTTTTTATTAAGATGTTACTTGTAAAAAGATATTTTAATAAAAATAATAAAATAATAAATTTTATTCTTAACTTTTTTTTTCTTTCTAAAACAATGGAATTAATTAACGTCATTTTTAATCCAAAGCATGTGTAACACAATCCAAGCATGCCACTTAATAATACTTGGGATGATCCGAAGTGTAGCATTTAAAAGGGCTAGCAATCATAGTAACTGTTATCGTTTAAGAAGGGATAAACAGAGCAACATAGCCAGACAAAACCCACCTACCTCAAATAGAACATATACCAAATTGGAAATAAAATATGACCCAAAAAAATTAATTAAACTGAAAAGTGAGGTCATCTAAATATACATCATGAATAATTCAATACTGAATACGTTGCTTGAATTTCGTTCTAAGCGTAGATAATCTTTTCTGCAGAGAGAGTTTTTCATCTTTCTTCCCCAATTTGTCCAAGAAAAATGAAACTTTTTTCAGTGTTGTCAGAACCTCTTCACTCTCATAGCCAAACTCTCTCTCTTGAATATCCAAAATCCTCTTGAGCTGCTCTAGTAAAAAACTATCATCCCTCATTAATCTAATTTGAATTGACACCATAGAGTCTAGAGCCTCCGCTGCCATACAAGTTAAGTAAAATCAGATAGAAACAAAGCATCATCTAGTTAAATAAGGGTCGGACATCAATTCTTCCAAACTCAAGCTTCCGAGGGATAGGCCTAACATTTTATTTATACTTTTTAACACTCCTCAAGTGTTGGCTATTTTGTCTTTACAAAAACCTATTACTTAACTTTCCTCAATAGTGGGTTTTTTTTGTCTTTTTACAAGTCTCATCAAACTTAAAAATTTTAATTGATTTTGGGGTTATCACAGGAATTCAATCCCAGGACCTTGCTGCTTTGATAACGTAAAGAATTATCAGGCACCAACTCTCTCAAAAGGTCAAAATTACAGATGATTTACCTAATATTTCATTTATACTCTTTAAAAATAAATAACTAAATCAAGAGACTTAGTTATCAGAGCCATGAGAAAATGAAAACTCACCGACTGGAAGGGAATCTTCTCCAAATGCTTTTTCACGAATGTGTAAAGCCTCCAAAGCAAGTTGTTCGGCTTCTTCATCTCGTGTTAAGTGGTAAAGAGTAACTGCAAGATGCAACATTGGGAAAGTCATAGACGGATCATCACGGCCCACTGTTTTAGACATGATATCCAAACTTGTTCGCAGCAAGTGTTCAGCCTCAGCAAAATTCTTTGTGCGTGAATGGGAAGTAGCAAGATTCATCAGGTGAGTCGCTATGCTTGGGTGTTCTTTCCCTCTATATTCCTCAGCTATCAACAAGCATTCCTCTAGAAGCTCCCGACCTTCTTTAACTCTGGAAGCAATTGATATCAATGAAAAAAATGGAAAGAAGTGGAGGAAAACAAACTACTTAAATACAGTCCTGTCCGAGGGAGAAGTGGTAGCAAGATGTAAATTGATTCAAGAGTCTACTGACTAATATTGCAAAACGTGTAAGTACAAATGAACCAGAAACATTAAATATAACACTCCTGCTTTTGAAAACTCAGGACTCAATCTTTAAAAAGTTAGCAGACAGTACTACAAATGTATGCATGTTTTTTACTGAGAGAACAAAACAAATGTCTTAAGCAAAAGATCATACTATAACATTAACAGCCACAAGTAACAAATATAAAGATATTTGGGTCCTATCCCAATCAAAGCAGTTACCTGATGAACAACAAGCAGTATTACTTAAATTACATTTTACGTTCTTTATGTTTTAGTTGCAATTTGAAATTGACATTACCTTCCAACTGAGTGAAGTAATTCTGCTAAATCTACTCTTATCTTCTCCACTCTGCTGTCATCTAAAGCCATATAATTTGTATCCTTGATGACCTGCAGAGCATTTTTATATAAATGAATTGCTTCATTTGCATTCCCTGTATAAAATAGGCACGTCAAAACATATTAGGAATTTTAAATTTTCAAGCTATCAAAATTTCAAGAGTGATAACTCATGGTTTCAGAGAAAACCCTGGGTTATTAACTTATTGCAGAAGTAGGTAAAAAAAACACAATGAAGAAGGAAAAGTCGTCACACCAATCATTCATTTCCATATGTCACTGGTATATGCATATCGGGCACACTTCGCATGATTCTTACCCATGTGTATAAAAGAGAGAGAGAGCTAGCAAGTTGATTCTTACCCATTGCACACTTCGCATGAGCTACAGAACACATGGCCAGTCCAACTCTTCCATCGGCTTCTCCATACAACTTTTTATATATATTCAAGATTCTGTTAAGTAACATGAGAAAATATCATACTTCATAAACTCAATAAAGAGAGGAGAAAGAAAAAGAAAAAAAGAAAGATAAACATCCTACAAGAGAAGAAAATGAATTTTAACCTTACAAAATGAACTTCTGCCTCTTTAGCTTTCCCTTGCTTGAGTAAAAGATTGCCAAGACCAGATAAAGGCATTACTAAATCCTCACTTTCTCTACCTTTGCTTAATTCAAGGATTGTAACTGCACGATTGTAGAATGTTGCCGCTTTTGTAGCTCTTCCAACAGAACCAAGAACTTTTGCCATGGACAAAATTGGTGACACGAGAAAGACACTATTATTCCCTGAAGAAGAAATGAAATACTTTTACATCAACAGAAAAAAAAATTAAAAACTAAGTAGACAAGTAATTTGTAATTCAAAAATACCAACAGATAATCATCAATTGAAAACAAAATCATAAGCATGAAAGTTTCTGAATCTCCATATACAAACCTACCGTATTTGTTCTCCATAATATTAATGGCCCTTCCATATACAATTGTTGATTTCTCAAACTTCTTCAAAGTCGAGTACATGCTTCCCATATGCACCAGCACTATATCCATAAGTGGCTCGTCATCCTTGATACTACCTACAACCTCCTTCAACTGCTTATGCATGAAAATTCACCAGCAGGAAGAAGAACAATTAAGGTTTTCCCAATGAAAAACCAAAGAAAGAGGTAGAGTGTTAATTTTTTATGAAAAATAAAACAAAGATTTTCAGTTATGCAACAAAGATAGCTTATGCATACTGATATATCGTATATCCTGTTTAGACATAACAAGTACATAAAGAACATGACAACCTAAAGTAAGGATTAAAAGCAAACACAACAAATATGATTTTTCACTTTCAACTAATCTTCTTGCGAGCTCAAAATAAAAGTGATTAAAGAAACAATAAAATGACAATGGAGAGGATACGTTATCTAGTAGAGTAGCAACAAACTTCAAGTCTCCCAAGGCCATATACCCCAGGGCTATAACGTCCATAAGAGCAACTTCTTCCATGCCTCTGGCACCTGCATTAATTCTTTCTTTTACAGCTTCATAATTGGCTTGAAGTAAGTCAATGGCATCACTTCTGTTCCCCATAGCAATCATTGCTTTGACTTCATCAAAGAACCCTTGCAATTGTGTCTCAAAAATTTTCATGCCATCCAAAGTGCCGTCAAAAGATGTTTTCGACCTGTTAACATTTACAGCTAGTGATTATTCAGTGCCCCTTGATTATTCACAAAATAACGAATCAAAGAATAGGCCTTATTCTTAAAATTAACCACCTACGAGTTGGGTAAAGAGAAGAGAAAAAACTAAAGTACACTAAAATGATAATAAGGTATATTCCTACCTGCCAAAGTCGTTTGGGGTCGAAGTAGCAGAAGAAAGATTATCATCTCCACCCACTACACCAGTTTCTAAGGAGCCAACAGAAGCAAAAGCTCTCGAGGCAGAACGAAAGGTAAAAACCCTGATAGGCACCATATAAAGCTTGGCGTTGCAACTATGACATGGTTGAATGCGTTGACGAACTCCATTCGTCCTAAAATGGTACCACAGTAACACATTAAAGAACACGGATATAAAATTGATTGGCTGAAACAAGAAGACCAAGGATGCAAACATTGGCGCATATTTGAAATTGAATTGTGTTAATAAACACAGCCATAAAAACCAAATTACGCAATACTGAATACAGGATACAATATTAAGAGAAGGAGAAAATGTGAAGTTCGAAAGTGAATACCTGAAGCTGGTGAAAGAGGAAGAAGGCAGATGAAACGAAGTTGTCATTATAATTATTGAAGAGGCAGAAGAGCGAAAGCTTCAAAGTTCAATTCGTCTCACTAAGTTGTCTCAGGACCTAAGTGGCACACGGAGCGAGTACAACTGATAAAGGAGTCGAGACTCACAAAGGTGAAGAGGTCGTCGGGTTTAGTCTGCTATTGCAGGGGTTTTGGTTGGTGGGCTCGGATGGGCTGATATGGTCTGGGCTTATTTCAGCCCATCAGTCATCTTCGATTTAATTTTAAACATAGAATGGCTTAACTTAATTAATTTTTGATATACCACTTTATATATTATTATTAATAGTGAATAAATATGTAGATAAAAAAATTTATATTTTATATAATAAAATATTAAAATTTTAATAACTTTTATCTAAGTATTAATAATATATATAACAATACATTAAAAATAATACCATAGAATTAAACCGAATTGCCTTACACCAAAAATGGAGACCAAGAATAATCTTTAACCTACTTTTATTTATTTATTTATTCGGCTAACCAAACCCCTTGTTAAACTATCATGACAACTTTTAAATTAAAAAAAACTAACTTTGTTTACAATTTATTTAGAAATATATACAAGATAAAAACTAGGTATAAGTATAAATTAAAAGATTATAATTTTCATGATTAATTAATTCGAATTATGAATTTATTTATTTATATTTAATCCGTACAACATGAAGTAATCGAATGGCTCTACAAAATGTACCATTAGAATAATTGTACAACATTTTTAGTTTCGTTCATTTTAATTTAAAAAAAAAACTACTATTGCATTATATCTAATAAAAACAAGAAATACGTCGGGCCCAATAACGTGGGTTTGTAGCGGAGAGGGCCAATAAGGTGTTTGATTCGGAATGAAGCATATATATTTATATGTAATAGAAAAAAATAAGTATATATTTATTAAGTAAAAATAATAAAAAATAGTATATTTAATAATTAAAATTTTATTTTTTTAAATATATATATATATATGAAAATCTTAAAATAAATTTAAATCTAATAAATTTAGGATTTAATATTAGAATTTAAGCTTAGAGTTTAAAGCTTATAATTTAAAATTAAGAGGTTAAAAAGATATGATTGATAAATAATTATTCTCTTTTAAAACTTGATTTTTAATTATTAATTCTCTATTTTTATCCAAAATAACAAATATATTAATAAAAAACTCATTTAATTTGGCATCAGTACAACCATACTGCGAAGTTTTCTTTCCGATCTTTCAATAAAAAAAATATTCAAATTTTTTTTATTAATTTTAAAACGTACAATTATGTATTAGAAGATGAAAATTAAGAATATTAAAAATAAATGTTTCGAAATATTGTGATTAAATGTGATGAATTAATTTCACTTAGATCTAATTGGATTTGGGTATATTAAAATGTAGAATATTTTTATACACGTGCAAGTTTCTAAAATTAAAACCATCCACAACTTCACAAATGCAAACGAATTTTACAAATTATTTGGATGAACTGATTTATTTTTTATACCCAAAATCGAAACTGCTAGTCTGCTACTCCTACATATGAAGTCAATTGAGTTGCGTTTGAGCAGCGGCAAGTTGGGAAATAAAAATGTAACCATTCCTCTTGGGAAGCACAACCTTTTAAGATTGATTTTTCATATAAAATTGAACACCTTCTTAGAAAATGTTAGCACTAATCATAAATCTAATTGACAAAAATACAAAAAGATACGTAATCATATGCAAACATTACACCAAGAAACATTTTAAGAAGAAAAATGAGCAAACGTTGGAAACAAAAAGCAGATGCTTCCTTCACAGCTTAAGAAATCATACAGATAAGTCCATCCAATGTGAGTTGTGACTATGGGTTGGGTAAAATCTTCTTCCCTTTCTTCTAGAATGATACATTTGGGAATAATTAATTTTGAAGCTGAAAATTGAATGATATTTCTCTCTATTCTTCACAGGAAAGCAGCTGTCCGATCTGAATGTCCAAGGTTCTTCTTCCGACCAACTTATGGCCCATCTTCTTGAGCTGAAAAAGAGAAAATTAAGTCATTTTTTAAGTAAGAATTAGTTCAGACTTTAGCCCCACAAATACCATACAAAACATTTACAAGTAATACCCTGAAGCACTTACTGCTTAATATGAAACCCTGAAGCAAGCTCTGGGCTCTCTCAGCCTGTTCAGGAGTACCGGATATTTGAATTATCTTTTGTGTCAGTTCCGGTCTATCATCTACCAGAGTTACGTTGGCTCCTGATAACTGTAAATGGGTACGATAAACGAGTCAAAAGACAACAATTTGATCGATGCTAGACAAAGTTGAAGAACTATTGGTGACTAAACGAGATACTAAGGGCACAAAACTGACCTCACTAATCTGTGCAAGCTTGTTTCTTGATTTTGTTATAAGCTTAGCAACTGCATACTCTGGTATAACAACTTCAAGCGTACTTCTAGTGACAAGTGGTACAGGGATTCTAACAGAAAATGAAAAATAACAGCTTCAATGAGTTGTGGCATTGATTGAAACAATGTTACAGAGAGTTTTATGGTAATACACATGAATGAGAAGACACTAATATACTTCGATGAGAAGGAATGTGTCACCTGTTCAACCCACTCGGCACCTCTTCACGGCGCTCAATTTCGTTCTGCTTCATTATTTCACTACTGGTCCCTCCTCCAGCATCCTGCGAAATATTCAAATTTAAGGAAAATTGACCATTGTAATGAGGATAAGTGTGCCAACGGTTTAAAATAAAAAAAAAATTAAATTGCTTAATATGAGTAAATACTGTTCTTTGTTGTAATAAAGACAGCATACTGCACAAACTTAAAGTGAATGTTTTCATCCAATTTTAATCAAATGAAGTCATCTTCATTTGTGATGTTTTTGTCTACCCACCAAAAATATGTCCATTTTCACTTTTAAAATCAAATCGGGAAGTCTACCTAGTCAGTCGGTCAACCAATCAAGACAAAAGGAAACAAATTGCTGGTTGAACATACAGCTCCATAGATTGCAAGGAAAAATGCGGAGCACAGAAATACACATAAAAATAACTCATGAGAAACATCCACAGATAATAAACAAACCAGGCAAAGATAAGCTATGGAATAATTATAACCCTCCAGGAAAAAACCTTTGATCCCTGTGACGTGGCCAATGTTCGTGCATTCTGATAGGCGGGAGGATCCATTGGAGTTATGCTACTGGTAGAAGAGCTCTCGAGTGGCAGAGCACTGACCATAGTGCCTGCTGCAGAAACAGAAGAAGGTGTTGTATCCTTTTCATATGAATCCCGATACAAGTAACTCCGCAATCTTGATGTCACCTCAACAAGAGCCTCCCTAGCTGCTTTTATCTCCCCTACAATCTGCAAATAACATGAATATGGTAGTTTAGACTTTAGATTAGTATAAGCCAAAGTTGGCCGGTCTCCCCTACTATCTGAATGGTTTGATTCTAATAATATGGAACCACAGTGTCAATAAGATGCATAACTCGCTGGATAAAGTGCCCCCATTCATGTAAAAGTACCAAGACTTCTCAGGTTGTAAATTAACCAAGTTGTACGTCACCCCAAGCTTTTAGCAAATCACGGATTGATTAATAAGAGTTATAAGGTACAGTTGCAAACCTGCAGAACTTCGTCACTTTCTGATATCCACGAAGGAACTTCTTGTGTTGGAAGAATTTGCATGTTTGTACTAGTTATTCTCCTCATCTCTGAAAGTGATCCTTCTCTTCCATCCAAACACTCAACATCACTCGATGGTACAACTAATCTAGTAGTTACTATGTTGTCTTTGTCTGGAATAAGATCGACAATTTGAGTTTGGATATGCAACAAAGCTTCCTGCGCTGGAAAAAGCTCATCATCTGGACCCTATACAAAGGCACAACTAAGCTAAAGCCTTTTTAGGAGAAAACAAGAAATTACATGGATTGTTTAATGTTAACCAACAGTTATCAACTAAAAGTATAAAAACCATAAAGCATCAACAGACATTGTAAAAGATGCCCACACATAAATTCTTATATCCGCAACGAGAAGCATTATCACTTCTAAGATAAGCACCAAGAAGATGGAAATGGACTTCCATGTGTGGATACATTTAATCCGACATACTCCATAACAAGTTAAAGCGTTGGTAAGTACCTCCTCAGAAGAAATAATGATTATCAGTTCATCTGAACCAGCTACAGGATCAGTGACCTTAACTTCCACACCGATTTCATTATGAAGCATATCGATAATTCCATTAGACTCTCCAACAACTCTATCAACTTTGTCAATTGGGCAAAGAATTCGAAACACAAGATCATCACCATAAAAGGGGTGCATGTTGTCAGCTATGGTTGTAGACCCAGGCTCATTTGTAAAACCGGATGGCCGTGAGGAATAATTCCCTCTAATATTAGTGGCAGGTAGTCGTGATCCAAAAGCAGTCCCATCCATTGGAGGCCGCCTAGTGGTATTGTTAATATGAGGAATATAATCATCATCAGGAGGAAAAAAATGTTCTGGTGAATTTAATCGTCCATGGAAATTATTGCGGTCACGATGCTGACTCTCCCTCAAGCGAGCTGAAATAACTGCTATAGCATTCTTCACAGCATTTAGATCACCAACAACCTGTACAAGAAAGAGCAATATCATGTAATTGGTCATTTCTTATTTAGACCTAACTTAAAAGGAAAATAGAGAAATTGCGTGTAAATATTGAAGTAAAATTTTCAATAACATTTATGAAATTCAAAATCAAGTAGTAGCAAAGCCCTTACTAGCATTATAGCAATGAAAGCAACATTAAACTGTTATTGTTCTTCGACTTGATAATTGTCCAAAGATTAGCCTACAACATAGACACTAGCACTCAACTTTAAACCAGATTTCCATGCCGTAAAATCCTAACAGGTTAAAGTTATTCCCCTTGTGTCATCGTTTCTGCTGATGAATACAGCTTTACATAACATATGAAACAAAAACTAAGATTTTCATCAGACAGAATTATACTGAAGGAAGCCAGGTCTACCTCTTAAGAACAATGTAAAACCCATCATTTATATGTTCAATAATTAAAGAAGCCACCATAGCAAACCAAAAGTAAATGTTATAATGCAGTTAAATTAGTCTAAGTTTCTTCCACTGCCAAATGTAGAAGTGGTCAATGATCCTCTTATGATGTGCTCTGCAACCAGCAAAGAACAGTACGTTTTCTTTGTTCTGAAATCAACTTCTCAGAGGTCATATTTAGTGGCATTGTTTGTTTATATGTTCAGAACATTCTCAAGTTTTAGCACAGCTGAGCAACACTTGCTACAAAAATCAAACCAAAGCTGGCAAAAGTTTTTGACAAGCAGTCAAAAGAATCAGATTCAGTTCTAACTGTGAGTTCAAAAAACCTGAACAATCTCTTCGGACATTGAAACACATCGGGGTAGATTATGGTCTCTAGGCAAAACTCTAATCTGGGTCTTTGTCTCAATCCTCATTTGCTCAATTATCTTCCCCCCCTTTCCAAGCAAACAACCCACATGCATTCTTGACACCACAAGTCTAGTCACAACTTTGTTCCCACCTCCTCTAACCACACCACCATACTCTTCTTCCTCTTCTCCGCCACCAGCAAATCCAGCTCCATCACTCTCAAGGATTCTTTCATGGATCAAGAACAAGGCTTCTTGAGCAGGTGAAAATGCCGGCATTCGGCCTTCTGGGTCTCGTCTCCGGGTATCGGAAATCTCAATGATTCGCTCCTCATCACCGGGCATTAGCTCGTGCACGTTGATCCACGCGCCAGTGTGTTGGCGAATCGACTTTATGATACTACCGGACTTTCCGATTACACCACCAGCTTTGATGTCATGGCAAAGGATCCGATAACAGGTGGTCACCATGATAGAGGAATCTTGTGGAGGTTTAGATGGTCGAACTCCTCCACCTCCACCACTGTTGCCACGGTGGCGGTTGTTATTGGTCCCATAGTGGTGGTTGTACCGAGGCCTAGTTCTACCAATCGCCTCCGAATCATAGTAGTAGTTCCTCTTAGATCTAGACCTATCCATCTCAAGCTTCCAAAGCTAGGGTTTTCAGTGACTACACAGAGAGATAAGCTTCCACTTTTTTTACAAGCGTTCAATACAAAGCATTATACAGATGAATATTAGAGATATTGGGTTTCTGAATTCTGATTTGTCTATTGTTCTTCGGAAATTCAAAGTAAAGGGTTTCGTTCTTTCTCTGAGCTTGGTACTTCTTTATAAGTTCTTTTGTTGTTTTTTTCTATTTTAGATACGTTTCCAAAATCCCTGTTTGTTTACTGGGAAATGATCAGAAAATAAGTTTGAAACTTTGAAAGCTGAAACCCTAGACGAAGGAGAATCAAAGATAGAGTTGCACATATGTAAGATTTAAGTGATTTACCGATTCAGTTGCTGCACTTTGCTCTCTCAGAAGACGGTATTATATATACAATTACAAACACAGAGTTCAAAAATCAAAAGGA
Organism: Hippophae rhamnoides; assembly: GCA_033030585.1. Lineage (NCBI taxonomy): Eukaryota > Viridiplantae > Streptophyta > Magnoliopsida > Rosales > Elaeagnaceae > Hippophae > Hippophae rhamnoides. The sequence goes on from CM065432.1 coordinate 55,138,266, forward strand.
TTGACGATGTCGTTTAATCATGTTCTGATTTTGATAGTTGTACTGCAGTCTTGTAGCTGTTAAAGGCTGTAATTTAAAGAACATTTAAAAACAAATAAATAAGCAGCTGTGACTTGTGAGATAATTCAATTTATAAATGTAATTTTCACAAATCTAATTGCCAGCTGTCCCAATTAATGGTTTTCTTTATAATAATTTTTTTTATAAATATAATCATTTTAATAAAAATTTCCTAATATCATTTATTGATTTACTTTAATTAAATTTTATACATTTAAAAAATATATTTTTATAATTAAAAATTATATTAACTTTATATAGTTTTGTATGCATGGTAAGAATATGGATTCAAAATCTATCGATATATTTTGAATAAAAAAATTATTAATTAATTTATTTAAATATATATATATATTTAAATATGTGATTTAAAATAAGAAAAATTTATATAACTACATGAGTGTTTTTCATCTAGAAAACTAAGAAGATTTTAAAGAATTTTTAAAATTATTATTATTAGTAGTATAAATAAAAAATATATGTGATATTTCTCTTTTTTTTTCTTTTTATCTTTTTTCTATAAGGAGTATTATTAAAGTATATTTTTTAGTAGATAAAGAAAATATCATATATATATATATATAATTCAAAAAAATTTATAGGATGATAAGAATGGAGAGTTATCATCACAAAAATTCAAACTATGATTTTGCTTTATTAAAATCCAATAGATTACAGCAATGGATATGAAATCAACCTTAGTGCCTTTAGACCAACTCGACTTTCTAAACAGTTTTTGAAATGTTAACCACAAGAGTAGATTAATTTACATCATATTATTTATTTTTATTAGTGGATGGTAGAAGAAATTTTCAAAATTAAATATTATTTAATATGATTTAAATTTTCTCACCAAAATTAAGTTACTTGTTATTTTTTCTCAAATTTGTAGCAAAAAGAATAAACATTAAATACAATGTAATTTTTTATGGGTTTAATTGCAACATATAATCATTTTAACCGTAAAAGTCATAGGAGTTATCCCTATTTATTTTTTTCTCCTTTTTTCTTTCTTTCAATTCGTGAAAAAGGGTTATTTTTTAATAGGAGTGTGTTCTCTATAGATATATTTCTTTTATTTTATTTATTTATTTATTAAATTTAATAAAATTTATGTTTTACTTTTACTTAAATTTTAATATAAGATAATTTATTGTTTAGATTTACTTTAGTGTGATTTATATCATATTTTTTATTACTTTTTGATATATATTTTAATCCAAATTTTAATATAAATTGATTTATTTTTTTATTGTAATTGTTGTTATTTTATAGATTAAAGATATTCAATTAATTATCTTATTTCAAAACATGAAAACATACCATAGGCACAAATAAATAAAAACTCCGTAACTATAAATAAGAATACTTGTACGTTAATATGCTTCAGAAATTAAACTGTTTTAAGGTTTTACATTTTTAAACCAAAAAATACTTGAATTTTAAAACCAAGGCTCCATTTTTAAAACCCCACAAAATATATATATATATATTCCGCTTGAATATATATTTAACACAAAAATATATTATTGATTCTATAGGTTTATATGTTTATTCATGGGTCAAATAAATAAATATTATTTATGTTTGATAATTAAATTGGTAAGATATTAGTGTCTTAACGTAATATTAAAGTTTAATTTTTAATTCTCATACTTTTATTCAAAATAAATAATTATTATTTAAGTTAAAAAATAATATTTAATTTTACAAGTATTTCAAATTAAATAAATGTGTTATATTTATTTGAAAAAAAGTAGTATTAATTAATTTTATTTTTATAAATTAAATATATTAATAATTTTATTTCAAATTAATAAACTTTAATCATTCTATTATTATATTTATAAAAAATTTAATTTAATTTTAATATTTTTAATTATTTTATTTTTTAATTTTATTCAAAAAATTTACAACAATAATATTATTTAATGTATACCAATTTAAAAAAAAATTGACCAGTTTATCATTATTTACAAGAAAAAATGTTATTAAAGTTTATTATTATTTTTTAAACTTTAACTAAATTTATACATAAATTTTAAATTTTTAAAACGTACCATTTAGTTTTAAATTTATAAAATTTTACATATAAATTTTTTAACTTTTAAATATTATAATTTAATTATCAAATTTTTAAAATTTTACTTATAAATTTTAACTTTATTAATAAAACATATATTATAAATCAAAAATTTAAAATTTATACATAATTTTTTAAAAATTTGAGTATTAAAATTTTAAAGCTTTATATAAAAAATTAATCATATGTTTTAAAATTTTAATTTTTTTTTTGTAAATTTAATTAAGTTTTAAGAATATTTTATAACCAAATGACCATTTCCTTAAAAAGTCTTTTGGGAGGTAATCCACAGTAAGAAGCAAGCAGTACCCTTTAGTCGTTCGTTAGCTTCACCTGAAATCCTCTTCTGTTAAAACTTGATCTGTTTGGTTCTCGAGAAACAGAGAGAAAATGAAAAAGAAGTATATAGTGTGTAATAGTTGATTCAATCTTTTTCTTTGAATGCAGAGGATACAAGAGACCGCTGGAAATCAAATAGCTTCAAACAGATCGTTTGGGACACAGGTCAAAAAATCTTACACCCATTTATTAATTTGAATTGTTTCCAAGGCATATGATCAATTCATTGACTTGTGTTGTTTCCTTTTTGAAATTTTGCTGGTGATGTCCCGAATGAAAAAGGCTAACAATAATCGGCGAGTTTGGCGGCGATGAAAGTTGGTACGAAAACAAAAGAAACCTCATTTAATTGTTCAACGTCTTTTCAATTTCTTTTTTTTTTTCTGATATTTCGGTGGGTATAAAAGTGTATTAAATAAAAATGAAATACGAGATTTGAATTTTTAGTAGAAAATTAAATTAGTTACTTGTGTCACGTTATAAAAAAATCAAAAATCAAAAATTAAAAGGTAAAAATTGACAGCACTATGAGGGGGTTTAATTGTTTAACCGTTTGATATAGTAAGCATTGAGTATCTCTAGACATGAATCCATTTTAGGGTTCTTCAATTTGGGGGGAAATTTTTGGGTTAGCTTTATCGGTCACATATGGATGTTTGTTCTTCCTTCTAACCAAGGCATCTGCCTCTCTGAATCTAAATCAGTTCATTCTTTTGCAAAGTTACCACTTTTTCTGTGAACTATAACATAAGAATCAGCTAGGACTGTTATGATTGAAATCCAAACTCACTGGTGTTTTGAGTTTGGGCGAAAATTTGCAACAACAAAAAAATCTTTTGCTATGAGCATGTTATATGAGGTTGTATATTATTTAAGTACCACTATAAAAGACTTTGTATATCCAGATTTTGGGTTACTTTCGGCTAAATATCCAAAAACGCCTGGACTGATAGCTGTTAGATAACACTTTCTCTACCTGTTTTGATCCGTTCCTTATAAGCATTCTTAATTTTATTACCCTTTTACCTCAAATTCAATGGTTTGCTGGTAACCTCGAGCTATTTTGAGTATTGATTTCTTTTGAAGGGTGTCAAAGATACTTATATATCTTACTAGAGCTTGATAAAATCCCATACATGTATTTTATCATTGTTATTTGGGGAAGAGTTTGATTAGTGACCAAGGATCTAAGATTTGTATGGAAGAGGGATACCATATACACATAAAAAAAATAGAATTAGTTACTTTTCAGTTATAACTTGTTTTTCATTTAAAAAATGTTATATATATTCCATTTTACTGAAAATATGTTTAAATTATTAATTTTGTAACGAGTTATTGAGTATTTAAAGCTTAAAAATCTAGGTGAGACACAATTCTATTTTATACATTTAATTTGTCTATAATTTATAAATATTATACTTAAAGTTTTATTTATCGAATATGATGTAGGGCAAGGAACTCCTACATACATCCACCTATGTAAATGATATAAATCAAAGTGGTGCAATGTTAGTGAACCGTGGTGACGGTTCGGTTTCGTCGGAACCATACGTCGGTTCCGAAACCAAATGAGGTTCTTGATGGAAGAACCTTAATAAAGTATCGGATCCTTTCACTATTAACTGCATAACAATTCAGATACACCATCAATACACAGAGAATAAGTGTGAGAAATCAGTGAAAGCATCGAACAGAAAATCCATTGGAATTCCCGTGTAAGTGCTGAAAATTGATCAATGGCAGGAGGTATGTTTTAAATCAATTTTGTTTCCATTGCATTTAAATTATAAGTTCGTATGGTTTTATGAGCGTTTACGTATTGAATCGAGACTCTAACATTTTGGTATCGAATGCGTTTGAAAACAACTCGTTTTTTCTCTGTTGTTTCATGGAACCGAATTTTGGGTTTTTATATTGATTATTTTTATGCATATGGAAATTATAAAGTGTTTCAATATTGATTTTTGAATGATTACGTAAAATTAAACTTGAAAAACAATGAAGAAAATAAATCCAATTTAGTGGGTATTTATTTCCTTCGTTAATTAACTTTTATTTAAAGCGAAGTTTTTACTTAAAATTAAGATCATGAATCACTTTCGGAAATTGAATTACGAGAATTTTACTAAAAAGAACGGATTAAAATTCGTCAATAGAAAAATACGGTTGGGTATCAGTTAGTGTAAGCGAGTCAATTGATTGGCCCAGAGGAGTTGAAGATGAAGTTTATTAAAAAAAAAATCAAAACAAAGCGTTAATGCAGGGACTCGAACGGGTCTGCGTGAAATTTTGAATAAGTCATCCGATTAATTGGATCGTATATTTCACTTGTTTGTATCAAACTTATATTTATATATATTCAGAGTTTGATTTTTAAACAAAAAAATAAGGTGGGAATAAGTGAGACTTTCCACTAGGATGTAACTACTTTTACATTATAACTAGTATCTGACTTAATTTTAAACACGTATTTGTATTTTGATTTTAATAAAATAAAAAAATACAAATACAAATAAATTCCGAATATAATTTTAATTTATGTTTATCATATGTATAATATTTATTATACATGTTATATTTATTTAAATAATTTTTGGACACATTAAAATTTTATTTAAATACATTATGCTTAAATTATTTGTTTTGTGTATTTATATGTATAAATTTTGCAATTAATTATACATATAAAATTTAGTTAAATAATTTATGCATAATTAAATTAATTTTTTAATGCCTCTTATGGATTTAATTAGTGCTTATATTATTTAATTTTGCTTGTATAATTTATTGTCATATATGCAATTTAAGATAAATAATATTTGCACATTTGATATTAAATTAATATTGTTTATGGTTTTATGCAATAATTAAGCATAAGAATTTAATTAATATTTAAGTGATTCATATAGTTTGATTAATTAGGGAGTAGCCACAGCATCTTTAATTAATTAAAACTATAATAAAGTTTATTTAGGATCACATTTAGAAAATAAATATTAATTGTAATTAATCATATGTGATATGATAAATCTTATCTCACAGGAATTTTTATTATATTTTTGTGTGATTAATTAGGATATAATATCAAATTATATTTTCTAATTTACCCACAGGGATTAAAAAAAGAAACATAATTTGATAGTTTTATCGTAAAGTTAGGATGAATTTAATTGATTTAAAACTTTAGCCGCAGTGAGTTTTATGTCACTAGATTCATATTATTCACATGATTCCACATTGGTAAAGAATGACTATAGTTTAGATCTCAAATTTTAATAAGTATATAATCTTTAGTCTAGGTTCTCACATGTAAATTTTTGATATCCATTGTGATATTCTCGATCTGAAGGGATAACTATAAAATATGGAAGGAAAGAATTCTCCTTGATTAGGGTGGATGGATATTGATTATCTTATTAGGAAAAACGAAACCACTTTAAAATTCTCGAACCCGATTACTGGAGAATATCATGCGCTTTATGAACAATGGGAACGATCTAATCGCCTTAGTATGATGTTCATTAAGACTAAAATCTCTGTGGTATTCGTGGTTCAGTTGATCGATACCAATGTTGAAGACTTGCTAAAGGCCGTTGATGATCAATTGCCACTTCGGATAAGGCTTTGTGACACCGCTTTATTATGAAGTTTCTTCTTTAAGACTCGCGATGTGAAAGGTGTGCGCGAGCACATTATGCAAATGAGGACATTGCGGCTCGACTTAAGCATCTCGAGGTTGAGATGTTGGAATCCTTCCTGGTCTGTTATATCCTTAACAACTCTCCCGATGCGGACGGCCATTCAAAATCTCACAATACGTAAAGATAAATGGTCAATCAATGAGCTGACGTAGACGTGTGTGTTGAGAAGGGAAGGCTTGTTATGGAATTTGGTGAAAGTGCAATATTGGCTACAACGCACTGTGAAGGAAAATCTCAATACAAGCGTAAAGAAGGGGATAATTCCCATGGTGATATTAAGAAAGAATCCAAGTGTTTCTTTTGTAAAAGAGGGACACGTGAAGGATTGTATCGGATTCTGAAATGGCTTGAGAATAAAGGTAATCCAACCTCGTTTGTTTGTTATGAATCTAATATGGTTAATGTTAATATTAATACCTGGTGGATTGATTCTGGATCTACAATCCATGTTGCAAACTCCTTACAGGGTATGCAAAATCTAAGGAAGCCAGTGGGAAGTGAGCAATGCATTTTATCCGGTAACAAAATGGGCTCACCTTGTGGTTATTCCTTTCACTTTTCAGAAACATCTTTCAGTTTATTTAATAAATTTGATTGTGTTGGGAATGGTATTTTGTCTGATGGTCTTTATTGCATTAATTTATGAAATAATGCCACTCATAATGCTATGCGTATTTGCACTAAAGGTGTATTATTGACGATTCTTCTACGTTATGGCATAAGAGATTGAGCAATATCTCCGTAGAAGAATTAAAAGATTAGTGAAAGATGGAGTACTTAGTACTGCAGATTTTCTTGATTTTCAGACACATGTGTGGATTGCGTTAAGGAAAGCACGTATGAGTCAAAGAAAGGTGCGATAAGTTCAAACATATTAGAAATCATACATACCTGATATATGTTGTCCAGGCATATGGACATTGAGGAGTCAAATATTTTATCACCTTTATTGATGATTTTTCTCGATATATGTATCTCTATATCTTCATAATAAGAAGCGAAGCATTGGATGCCTTCCAGCTTTAAGGTTGAAGTAGAAACAATGTGGAAAGCGAATAAAGATCGTGAGATCGGATAGAGTGGTGAATATTATGGTAGATGCTGAGAATGAATGACAAGACGCTGGTCGTTTGCTAAGTTTCTTGAAAACGTGGGATAGTTGCCCAATACATTATGCACTGGTTCACCGAGACGAATGGTGTAGCGAAAGAAGAAACCGAACACTATTGGACATGGTGCGGAGTATGTACTTAAGCTCAATCTTCCTAAATCCTTGTGGATTGAAGCTTTAAAGACGGTTGTGTATATATTAAACCGAGTTCCAACCAAGGCTATCTCGAAGACACCATTTGAATTATGGAAAGGTTGGAAAGCAGTTTGCAACATATCTTGCGTTTGGGGATGCTGCCTAAAGTGAGGATATATAATCCACAAGAAGAGGTGACTAAGGACCGTTCGTGGGTATTTCATTGGATATGCCGAAGCGATTACAAGGTTATAGATTTTCTTGTCCATCTGACAACACTAGGTTTGTGGAATCAAGAAATGCAAAATTTCTTGAGAATTACTTTATTAATTAGAGGCGATTGATCCCAGGGCATTGGTTACGAAAGATCATTGATGCTCGATATGCCAACTTCAAGTAATGGGCGATCGTTATTGTTAACAACGTACCTCAGTATAAATGCATGTTGAAGAACCAGTCTTGGAAGTACCCTGTTGTTGATCCCGATCTAGTAGATGTTGAAGTTCATTGAGATGCTACAACCTGGTGAACAACGTGATTACGCTCGCCGAGAGAATGTTGATGCAACATTAAGAAGATCTCTTAGAGTAAGGAAATTAGCGATTCTAATGATTATGTTGTGTATCTACAAAGAATGTGACTATAATGTTAAATGAAAATGATCCCTGAGAGCGTTTTTCCACAGCGTGAGTTCCGAGGTTTCAAACTTATGGTACAATGCCATGAAAGAAGAGATGGATTCTATGGCGTCCTAACCGAACGGGATCTCGTCAAGTTGCTGATGGAAAGCCATTAGATGTAAATGGATCTTGAAAACAAAGAAAAGACTCACAAGGCAACATTGAAGAGACATAAGGTAAGACTTGTTGCCCAAAGGATTCAGCACGAAAGGGAAGGAATCGACTACAGAGACATTTTCTCCCTGTATCTAAGAAAGATTCACTTCGATGTGGTCATGGCATTGGTTGCCCATTTTGATTTGGATTTGCAACAAAATGAATGTGGAAAAGCGGCTTTCATAATGGTAACCTGAGGAAGAGGTTTATATGAAACAACCTGGAAGGATTCTTACCTACGTGATGGTGAGCATTTGGATTGTAAGCTTAATAAATCCATATATGGATTAAAGCAAGCTTCCCGTCAATGGTATTTGAATTTCCATAACGTCACTTCGTTTGGTTTTGAAGAGAATGTCTGGATCAATGTATATACCAGTTAGTGGGAGTAAGATTTGTTTTCTTGGTGCTATATGTGGATGATATTTTGCTTATGACCAATGATAGGGGTTTCTTACACGAGGTAAAATAATTCCTTCTCTAAAAATTTTGATATGAAAGATATGGGTGAGGCATCTTATGTCATTGGCATTAAGATCCATGTAGAGATAGACTTCGAGGTGTCTTGGGTTTATCTCGGGAAACATATATCAATAAAGTTTAGAGATTTCGGATGAAGGATTGTTCACTTAAGTGTTGTTCCCTATGTGAAGGGTGATAAGTTCAATTTGGACCAATGCCCAAAGAATGATTTTGAAAGAGAACAAATGAAAACCATTCCATATGCTTGAAATTTGTTGGAAGCCTAATGTATGCTCAGTTCCGCACTGCACGACATTTGACATTTGTTGGGATCTTTGGAGATATGCAGAGTAATGGGTGTTGACCATTGGAAAGGCGCAAAGAAAGTGATGAGGTACCTCTACGAACCAAGGATTTTATGCTTTCGTATATAGGCGAAGATGAATTTGAAGTAATTAGCTCTTTCCGATCTGGACTTTGTTGTTGTCAGATTGATTCACGAAAATCAACATCACGGTTACATTTTCATCTTTGTCGGTGGAGTCATCTTGGAGGAGTCGCGAAACAATCCTTATTGCTACTTCCATAGAGGTAGAGTTCGTATCATGTTTTGAGGCCACATCGCGTAGTGTATGGTTAAAAGAGTTTCATTTCACGGGCTTAGAGTAGTTGACTCTATTTCTAGGCCATTAAGATTATCTTTATTGTGACAACTCAGCTGTTGTATTTATGGCTAAGAACAACAAAAGTGGTAGTCGTAGTAAGCACATCGACATTAAGTACTTGGCCATAAGAGAACGTGTTAAGGAAAAGAAAGTGGTCATTGAGCACGTAAGCACTGAGTTGATGATTGCTGATCCTTTGATTAAAGGCATGTCACCAATGAAATTCAAGGATCATGTAGAGAAAATGTGAATTGGTTCCACTTTGTAAATGTATATATACAATTTATTAATGAAACTCTTATATATTGTGATATTTTCTCATATTCATGTGCACCTTAATTTAATTGAGATAAAATATATATTTTATTAGACTAAGAATAAATATAGGATATATTCATTAAGTTTAGTTACCACATAAAGTATAGTACTTGAGAAACTAAATACATTGTAATGCATGGAAGATAATACTCGCTCTTAGAGGACCTATCGATATGATTCATGTGTTTTGTTACTCAAGAGAATTTCGATTAACGTTGCCTGATGGTGCAAGCGTTAGTTAACCGTGGTGGCCAGTTCGGTTTCGTCGAACCGTACGTCGGTTTCGAAACCGAGCGAAGTTCTTGATGGAAGAACCTTAATAAAGTATCGGGTCCTCTCACTATTAACTGCATAACAATTCGGATCATACGTCAATCTGTGAGAGAATAAGTGTGAAAAACCAGTGAAAGCATCGAACAGAAAATCCATTAGAATTTCCGTGTAAGTGCTGAAAATTGATCAATGGCAGGAGGTATGTTTTCAATCCAATTTTGTTTCCGATGCATTTAAATTATGAGTTCATATGGTTTTATGAACGTTTCTGGATTGAATTGAGACTCTAACAAATGACTGTATAACTTTTAGATTATTTGCCATGATTTATGCAGAAAATTGTACTAATGAGTCATATTTGATAGGAGAGTGTGTAATACAAATTCTTTTGTGGCCATTGATAGACTAAAAAGGATGAGATTTTAGATTACAAGATGCAGAGGGTACCCTTTTTGGAGGAGCAGGTTAGGCTGATAAAGGAAAAAAGAAAAGCTGCTGACAATGGACATTGAGACTTCTTTTATCAGAAGATAACCGGTTTGATTTGGTGAATGAGAGGCGGTTGAGGCCAATGAGTATGTTGAAAAGAACAGAGATGAGTATGGTGGGAAGAAGAAAGCCATTTTTCATGTGCTCAGTAGCAGGGTTAATGATGCTGGGTTTTACCGACCAGAGGCTTATGCAGAAACAGACCCATTTAAGCCCAGACGTCTTATCTTGAGGAAGAGGTTACATGAAGACACTGGCGTGTTTGTATATAGTAATTATATCCTCCCAAATTGAGGTAAAATTCAACTTGGATGGTAGAATGTTAAAAATTAGACCCAAGTGTTTCATCAGTTTATATTCTGCCACATCTATTAATATCTTATTAATTTTAATCTTTTTTGCCTACGTTAAAGAGTATAAATAAATAGCTAGGTTCGTTCTCGAAAAACTTGAGTTTTGAGGAGAATTGATGCCTGATATTTTTAAATGGTATTAGAATACCAAGATCTTTGGATCGAATCTTTGTGACAACCTATAAAATCAATTAAAAATTTTAAGTTTGATGGCCTTGTAAAAAGATAAAAAAAAATCACTCTTAAAAAAAATCCAAATAGCATTTTTACAAAGACAAAATAGCCCATATTTGAAGAGTGTTAAAGAGTATAAATGAATTATTAGGTTATCTCTTACGAGTTTGAATTTTTAGGAAAATTAGTGTAGGAGACTTCTAAAAAATATGAACCATACCATCTGCAATTGTAGAGCTCTCGTAGTGATTTCGATTTTGATTAATCCCTTTGTTAATCTTTCTGGCTGGTTCAATAATAAGTGTTGTTGGTCTCAAATTGCTATTTAGGTCTGAATAAGATAAGCAAAACTCATATGATTGAGATGATATGACTAGTTACCAAAAGGCCGTGTGCAGGGGTTGATTCGTGTTCAATATTGTTACTTTTCTTCTGTGAGTTGGGTTCGGGGTTATAGTCGTTATTGGTTTGATGGAGAATTTATCATCATTTAAGGCTTGGACTTTTCTGTCTGGTTCACAGACAACACAAGCATTTCCTAAGATTGGTTTTGGGGTCGTCTTGATCACGGTACCTTAGTTCAAGTCTAATGGGACTATCTACCATTTTGATATAAACCTAGCTTATAAATTTTTTTTTTCTCCTAAGGTCCTCCATAATTAAAATAATAATAATAATTACAAATAAAAAATATTAGTTGCTGTGGAGCTAATAGAAGGTGCATTGCAACTAAAGAAATTTAATTTAAAATATTGTAATTAATCATGACATATGAAAATGCATATAATTTAATAGAAAATCATTTTTTATCTTAAATTTATGATATTTTACCTTTCTTAATTTTGTGTACCTTTCTTAATTTTGTGATATTATCGATTCAAAAAGTTAAAAAAATTTAAAACAAAAAATTTAAAATCAAAATCAAAGTTATGAAGTTAAAAATTAATGTACAAGAAAAATATGTATAATGAATAACAATTAACAACTAATAACAATGATATTCAATAATTTTTATAACTTTAAAATTTATATAATTAAATGAAATTTCATTATAGCTTAAAACATTTAAATTTTAAATTTGTCAAAACAATTATATATTTGGTGCATATTATATTTCAAACTAAAATATAAAAGCGATAATTAACTTAATAATATCTTACCTATTTACATGATATGTATTAATACTTTAAACGTAATCAATATAAGTATTCAAAATTAATGTATAAACTCAACCAGTGGAGACATATACATTGTGATAATCATGAATCTTAATTCTAAAAGATTAATCTAATGAATGAGTGTACTCTTTGTTCTTTTAAATTATATCATAGTATTATCTTTTATCTATACAAAACTTTCATTTTCTCTATCCAATATATTGTATTTTTAAACTATGTCATTATATTATATTTTTATTTAAATAATTCGTGTTTTTATAACAAAGTTCATTAGTTTTTCTAGTGGATTGAAATTCTAATATATTATTTAAAAAAGTTCACAAAAATTATGACTTTTTTAAGCTTAATAGTTTAATTAGACTTATTTGTTTCTTATAAACTTTATAGTAATATTATTTTTTATTAATTAATTAAAATGAAACCTTTTATGAATGTGAGACTGTATTTTCTGTAAGATTGTGTAATGAAATTAATAATTAGTACAAAGCTGTAGTAACAGAAAAAAGTTTTTCAAGTTCTCAAAAACATTAAGGTCTGCGTTAGCTAGGTAGACGGTATAATATCCGTTTGTGCATATTGAAAATCTAAAGATTGAATCCGAGGTTGTATAAATAAATAAATAAATAAAATTTTACATAAAACATATATGTTAATTACAAAATTTATTACATTATTACATACGTACATACATGTGAACTAATATAAAAAACAAACACAACCTAAATTTCGATATCATATATAGATATATATCTCCCCCGCACATTACCAAAACTTTCTAGAGAAAGCTCATATATATATATATATATATAAACTGAGTTATGACTCACGAGTACGTAGTAGTAATTATATAATTAATTCATTAATTAATTAAAATGATGACGTATCAATTAATTGGACGGCCACCTCCAGACCTCCTTCGAGGGTCATGCTTTTGGTTGGCTCCAGCACCATCATAATCTAACACTGCATCTACTATCGCTAGCTTTCTTATTCCAATCTAATTCATAATTTAAACACAAAATTACATTAAACCACTTGTACAGTTAGCAGTTTAAAAAAATTAAGAGGATTAATAATTGTCAAAATTTATTAAATGTATTATCATATCTCGACCCGTTGATATTAAAAAATAATGATTTTTTCTAAGTTTCTGCACTTTAGAAATGATTTATACAGATATTTTTATCAAATGATATCAATTTTTGAATAAAGAAAATCTCACGTTAATATATATATATATATAGATACCTTAAGGAGTGGTTGTTGAAGTGAGTCGATGGGCTTAGTATTATCCTTGAAGCCTTGTACCATACCTGCAATATATATGTATCAATATATATAGTTGCCTGAAAATAGTACCAACTAATTAAAAACAAAATTGAAGTCCAGCTCACTTGAGTAGAAGGGAATTAGAACTAAGAAGAAAAGTAGAAGAAAGGTTTTGATCATTATCATCATCCTGGGAACCATATTGGTAAGCTTAACTCTTAAAACTGCAACTTACAATTCCTCTTCTATTAATACTGCCAACTTATAATGGGTTTAGCTAAGCAGATTGGAAAGTCAGAGTTGGCTTTTTGTGCCCTAACTCATGAATATCATATATATAATATGAATATCATTATATATTTAAATCTTAAATCTTAAAATATTAAAATCTAAGTATTAAATTAAAAAACTAGATAATTATCATCTCACATTTTATTTATATATATATATATATCAATGAATTATGTCGTCTAACATATTATTTCTCTATATATATATATATATATATAATCCCTGTAGAGATTATATATCTATATGTAAAGTATTGTTATTTGAGTTAATTTGAGATTTAATCTTTACACGTAGATATTGAATATAAAGTTTTTATAATTCATACGCATGAAATTAAAAAGCGTAATAATTAGATGAAAAATTATATTATAATATAAATGATTTTGAATAATACAAGCAGCTATTTATCATAATATACTATAATAATACAAGCAGCTATTTATCGCACTGAGAATTTTAAAAAATAATAATAATAAGAGAGGCTGAACCCCCAACCAATAGCAATAAAATTATGGTAAATTAATGTTGCTTGACCTCTTTAGCACACGATCCACAAGTCAATTTCACTTTTAATATTATGATTTCCATATTCCAAATACAATGATAAACACATTTTATTGCTTTGCATGGCTTAATTAATTAATTAGACTCTATAGCCATTAACATGAAACACTCAAGATTTAGCTTTTGGGGTTCTAATTGTCACCTTTTTTTCCCATTAGTCAATGATCTGCTTTTCACTTCATTCCACAACATTCTCTATTGGGTGTTTTAAGTTAACCTAACTTGTTAATTTTCTTAAAATAATATAAATCTAGAAATCCCATGAATTGTTTTTAAATTTCTACCACATCGATCACATTGTCAACTTAATTAAGGTTAGTTGCATGCCTATTGTTTTACATGACATCTTGGAAGTACTAAACTATATTACAACATATTAAATATATTAACAACTAGTTAATTCTTAATTTCATATTCGTTAACAATTATAATTAATAATTTATTATTGAATCTTATGATTTTTAATTTTTTTTTAAATAATCACTTATTTATTTGTTGACAATTTTATTCAATATTTTTTATGAAAAAATAATAATTTGTTAGTTGTATGATAACACATTCTAATTATAATTTCTTTTCAAAAACCTAAGTCTTTATTAAATAAATGTTATCAAAAAATTGAAAAATCATTATCAAGAGTATATTAAATTAGTATTAATTAGTAAATGGTACAAAAGGATATTTAAATTGTATAAAGTATAAAGTAAATGAGATATAACCAATGACTCCCTAACTTTTTAACCAATTTATTATATTCTATTTATCTTAATTGTTGAAATTTATTAAAAAAAAATAGAAAGAAATTAAAAGATAAAATTGATTATTTAAATATCAAATATTAAGATAAATAAGTATAATAAATTGTGAATACTGTTTCTATCCTAAATTATATCTATCATCAGTAATGTTATATGTTCTCTAACCATATAAAGAAGTAGGAAATTCATATTTTTTTCTTTCATTCATTCATTTATTTTTGTAAAAAAAAAAAAAGTCAATGAAAGAAGACAAATATAAGAGTGGGCAACACATGACATCAAATAGCATTAATTAGTGGGTGAATTGAATGTTGGTGATCCAATATTCATTAATTAGTGGGAGCACTATAAAAAAAGAAGAAGAAGAAGAAGAAGAAGGGACAACTCAACACCATGTGAAATCAACTTTCCAAACACTAACTCCATTTTTTAATCTTACATTTATGACCATAACGTTAAATTTAATCATATGCCCAAAAGTCATCATGTTTGTCATCATCGTGTTTAATGGGTGCTAATTCCCATTGACTATTTAATAAACCTGTTGTAAACCAAGTTGTCGGAAAATAGTGTCATTTTGCAGCCCTTTATATATATATATATATATATATATTACCTTATAAGAAAGCTAACAAGTAAGAACAAAAGACTACTGGCATTGAGTTACAATCGTTTGGATAAATACTTTCTTGTTTTAAAAATTACAATTTGTATTTCAATGCACAAATTGTGTTTTTTTCTTCCTCTTTTTTTTTTTAAAAAAATAATAATAATAATTACCCAACTCGATCCATACCTTCAATATGTATTTAGTATATATGTTGCATGCAGTCGAGCACTCCTTGGCAATTATGTTCTTTTTCTTAAAAACATTTTTAATTCCATACACCACCCTTAGTGCATCAAATATCAATTGAGTGTATGGTTTATTTGTCATTCATTGAATTCCATTAAAATATATGGGATCGTTAGATATTGGACACAGTGACATATATGCATTATTGAACAAGAGCAAAACCACTTTTAAAATAGATTAAAAATTAAAAAAAAAAACATACTCTTAGTTTGAACAATAGCAAGCAAAAACCATGGGGAGGATAGAAAAGGAAAATAACTACAAAATTGTATATCAACCTTTTGCAAATGAACACACAAATTAATTACATAAAATTCTATATATCTTAAATTTGAGATAAATATTATTGTTGTTGGTAATTATTAGAATGAGATCTAATAATTATATTTAATTAAAAATATCATATTAATGATATGATTATAATATATAATAGTGCTCATTAATTAGATGATTATAAGTGAAGGATAAAACCCTTTTCTACTATATCTATAATTCATAATTATTTAATATTTTTAAACAAAAATATATATCAATATTTTACACATATTTTTTTAAACAATAATATCAAATTTTGAATTTTTTCTATTGAATGATGTACCAAAATATTGTAGATGGTAAGCTCTTTTTTTTAATTGTATAGTTTTGAGAGGAAAACATATTTAATTCCATCAATATTCAGACTGTAATCTTTGCATTTCCAAGAGAGACTACATTTCATTGAAGTAATTCACGGATGATCATATATATGACCATAGAGGATCAGTGACATTTTTAAAGCAAGTAAAAATTCAATAGTATTTTCTTTTTAAATGGTATAAAGTTATTAATTATTTTTTGCTAGTATATACTTTTGATTTTATAAAGCTCGTAATTCTAGGAAAGAATTAATTAATAAAATATTTAATTATATTGTATAATTTTTAAACAAATTAAATTAAATTATTAATTTTTTAAATATTTTTTTATATAACATAAGATATATATTTTTATATATTCAAAATTACGGTTCACGTTTATTTTTTATAAGGTAAAAAATTAATTTTTAAAAAAGATTAAAAGTAAAACCATACGTAAGAATAAATATATAAACAATAAGTAAATACTACTCCAGTTATTAATCTCGTACTTATTATTTACACATTCTTTTTTTCACAAAAACAAATAATCAAAAAAAATTATATTTTATTACATGTTCGTATCACCTCGTTGTATGTAAGATTTCATGTTAATGAAATCTTAAATGGTGTGTGTAAAAACAATTGAAGTCACCAGCTAGGGGAGAGATTGGAACTTGCTATTCATTTTGGATGCTTACAATAAATTTTATATTATTATATTTCCATTTAATTTGTCCCATAAATTTGAAACAACATATATATTGCATTTTATGATAAGGTCGTTGGTTAAAATTTTGTGAGATGGAGACTTAAAGTGATGGAGTTGGGAGGTGCATGTATTTTGTTAGCTACATTATATGGTGGGAGTCATATCACAAAAGATCACACGTACCCGCCTTCATTGAATTACTTTCAATGTAAAAATCCACCGCATATCTATTCACTTAATTTGTTCATATATTTTACTAAGTAAAAACGTACGTAGCATTTAAAAAGGTTATGAATGTTTCCATGGTATGGTATTGATGTCCACCTCATTATAACACTTCATGAACAAAACAAAAATAACTTCGAATTATTCTTGGATTTTATTTAAAAATATGCTTTTTAATTATGATATTATTGAATTTAGCATTTCTAGTAATGAACATTTTGGGTCGAAAATTGTCTTTTTTTTAAAATAATTCCTGTATTTATTTTTTATAATAATTTATTTGTATTATTTTATAAAAATGAATGTATAAGAATAAATAATTATTTTTTATGTTTTTATTTTATTTTTCTTCGATTATTTCAATTATAATTTATTTAAATTATAAAAGTACGTATTTTTGTATTTGACTAAAAGTAGTTATATATTCATAATTAGAAAACTACGTGCTCATTTTTCATATTACTACACTAAAAATATTAATAAAAATAATAAATGCATAAAAATGATAATCTAATTTTGAACTTAAAAATAAAATTAATTAATAACAATATTTTGAAAATTTAGGTTAAAAAACTAAAATTTGAAAACAGAATAAATTACAAAACAAGCTTAATTTAGTGATTTTTAATGCAATTTTATGGTTTTCCTTTAGGTTGATACTCTACAAGTCAATACTAGATGAACAAAACAAGAGGAATACATTATGTATCCAATAAAGATTATGTACATGTATACTCTAAACTACTCTGGTACGTACAAACACTCTGGTACATACAAACATGTACTGCATAAATTCCATATACATTTAGTACCTACAAACCAAATTGGAGGGTTTTTTAACTCAACAAAATAGTGGTTCCACCTGTTCAAAAAAAGCCAATGAAATAATAGTAGATGAAAATTTGCTTGCAACTCAAACTTTTCAACGGTTAAAAAGAGAAAAAGAGAAAGGTTGATTATAATTTGAATTTATTTGACTATTTTTTTAAAAAAAAAATTGAAACCAATTGAACTTAATTCAAAAATTATATAATTAAATTATTCATTTTTAAAAATAATAAGATTAATTCGAACCCTTAGACTATAGTGTCTATAATATAAAGAATTTAGACTTTTACATCCTTAATATTGTTGTTTTTTCTTTATAGTTTTTGGTTATTATGTTGTTAATTTCTACCAAAATAAAAACAAAAAACAAAATAAGAATTCAAAATGATCATAGTTATTGGTAAATAAATAAAAGTAGGAAAGTAAAGGTCTCAATTCTTGAACTATCAACAGTCTGCAAACATTTAATTAAATATAAAATTAGCCTATGAAAAACCCAATATTCTTTTCTTTTCTTTTTTTATGAAAAAACTAACATTTGCACACGTATACAAATATGGGATTAGAATCTACTCTCTTTTACTGTTCAGAAACAACATATAGCATTACGTTGTAACATAATCAATTTTATTTTGATTATTTCATTTTTAATCCATATCCAATATTTTCATACATTTTGGATATATATCCTACATAAATTTTGAATTTTTTTTATATAAATATATTTCACAAATATAAAGATGAAAAAGATGTTCCTACTATAAAATAAAACATATGTTTAAATGATTAATTTTTTTTTTGAATATATATATATATATAACACATTTATGAAAATGCGTTTAACATATGTATCTTCGTTACTTAAAAAAAATTGATTATGCGTTAAATATATATATAATTAGTTAGAGCAACAGATGACGTAACAAAATTGAATTTACAAGAAAGAAAATCGACCACATTAAAATTACTCTATTGAGTTAAAAATATCATTTGTATATTATTCTTTTAATTTTTCAAATGGTTCAAGAATTTTAAGAATTAAAATAAAAAAATGCATGTTAAATGTATTTATAATGGTGTTATGTTATAAGAAAAAGAATTTTCAAAAAATTAATTAACAGACAATATTTAAATAAAAATATTATATTCCTTTTACCTGAAACATGACATAAATTGAAACTTGAAAAAATCTTTAAAGATACAGTAAAAAAAAAAGGAAACAAAAAATGATTTATGTTTCTTAATAGTCCGTGGTAAGAAAACTTAACCTCCATTTAGTTTTCTCCAAAAAAAATCTATTTTTTGAACCTATTTTTAAAGAATTAAAAAAAATTAAAATGGATGAGAAGAAGGCTTCTAGTTCTAAGTATTTAAAAAGAAATAACAATATTTTTTCTAAATATCTAAAAATAAATCAAAAAATAGGTTATAAAAAAATATATTTATAAAAAAAATAAGAAAATAATTCATAAAACTAAATCTCATTTTTGGATTAAAAATATATTTGAATTCAACGAAAACAAAAAAAAATCAATAATCAATAGAGTTAATTCATGAATTATTCATTTAAATTTAATCTATAAATTAGACAAATTTTTCATTAAAAAAATAAAAAAATCTAACTAATAAAACAAACACCATCATTAATCAAATACAAAAATTATAAAATACAATAAAAAGAAAATTTTAACTTCATACATTAATTCTAACAAAATGGGTTATTATGATAAAGAATTAAAACTATCCAAAAATATTTTTGAAATATTAAAAAGAAAAAATGCTTGCAAAATTCATAAATTCTATTATTTTATAAAAATGTTTATAAAAAGGATATATATAGATATCTTTTTAGATATCATAAATATTACTAGGACTAATACTCAAATTTTTTATAAATCAATAAATCAAATTCTTAATAAATAGATTTTTAATAAATATATTTACAATAATGAGCAACTTTTTTATAAAACAATAAATTAAATTCTTAATAAATATATTTACAATAATAAAAGAAATTAAGAAATAACAGAGAAAAGAAATCAAAATATAATTTACTTTATTTCGATTAAAAAATCACTTTGTAATATTAATAATAATAAATCATAAAATATTTTTTAATTAATCCTACCTGCAATACAAACATATGCATTTTACGAATTATCACATCTCTAATTTTTAACTCATATTTATATAAATTAAAATAAGTTCCGTCTTTGAATATATATATATATATATATATATATATATATTCACGTGCACATGTTATATGATATTATAAATATGGAAATAGAGGATGTATATTTTTCACAAAAGATCTTCAAATCTTAAAAATTCTTATAAAATTGTTAAAATATTAAATAATATATTGTTTTAAATATAATTTTTTTGTTTACTCAATGTTATAGCACCATATCAAGAATTTAACTTTTTAAATTTTACATAAATTTATGTTGATATTTATAATCTTTTTGATATTTTCTAGATTTGAAATTTCAACTATCCATAAACAACGATATTTTAATCCTTTATACATAACTCAAGCTATATTAATTGTAATCTCAAACTATACAAGCGCCTAAGAAAATAAAAGTTCCACATACATTATCTGTTCTTCTAACAGCCAAATCTGGATTTTTAAGTTATCACTATCTTCTGGATGCAATAAAGTGCAAAAGATAGAGATGGTTTATATATATATATATATATATATATATATATATATATATATATATATATATATATTGAAGAGATTCTGAAAATAAATATTAGTTATCAGCCAAAAAGGTTAAATATTAAAAGAAAAATATAAAACTAGGAATTAATGATGATATTGGTGTTAAAGATATTTTTCTTTGAACTCATCAAATGAAAGCAACCCTTCAAGATCAACATCAGCGTGGAGGATTGCTGCTTCCACCATCCAGCATCTCCATGTCCCACTGAAATCCTCTCTGCTTCAAATTTCTTTCCAAAGATAAAAATCCTAGGAATCATATATAAAGTTAAAGACCAAATTTATATTTCCTTTTCTCTCAGTTTTTAGGAAGCAAATAAAGTGACTAATAATATTAGAGAAATTATTCATTGGGCCAACACTTTCAGTTAGATTCATCCTTAATATCTATTGGGTTTTATCTGAAAAGTCAATTTCATAATCTGTTTGATTGAATTAAAAAATTCTTATCACTTAAATGTAAAAGGAGACACCATCAATAACTGCAATTTTTTACCTAATTTATTATGTCATCATATGTTACCTTTTGAGATTTATAAAGGATAAGAGAGAGAAAATTATTATTTTGAATCTAGTGGTTAAGATATGATTCCTTGTGAATCATCATTAGCAGAAAATAAGGAAACTTAAGTACATACCGATATCTTCCTCTAAAAAATGAGGAAGATATTCTCTAAAGGAAACGAGACCATCCTTGTTCTTGTCAGAAGATACCAACTCCATTTGTTTCCTATAAGACCTTCTCTCCGTAGCTTGTTTTGTAACCAAACCTCTAGCTCTAGTATCTTTTGGTGAGGTGCCTAATAAAGGGAACAAAGCGATCAACCTTAAGGTGAGATTCAACTTACCATTAAAATATTCATGTTCATCCTCCTCAACAACATTATCTCCAAATGCATTGTTTTCCAAATATTTGCCCCATGCTTCGTTTTCCTTTTCCTTTGCATGTCTCTCAAGTTTTTCAACAACAAGATCGAAATTCAAAGACCTAAATTTGTAACCAAGACGGAAACTTAGGCCAAGTGATTGCCTCTACGAAAGTTGTTAGGGTCAAAGGCAATGAGGCCGACGAAGGCAGTGGCCAGTAGGGCATAGACCACCACCTTCGAAATGTTCAGACAGAGTTACACAAAAGAGATACAATGGTTTTAAAGAAGGTTCTACTATATTTCCATCCAAGCATTCTAATTCAGGATGTTATTTTTCTTAGAGAAAGAGGTTACAAAGTGTAATTCCCATAAAATAAAATAAAAATAAAAGTTGGTATGATTAAAATATAGGGTGGGGTGCCATTCTAGTTTTTTTAATTGTAAAATGTTTCATTTAATTTTTTTATTGTAAAAAAGATGTTATAAAGGGACAAACATCACTATAACCACTTTTAGAGCTCAAACAAATATAAGACTTGCTATTCCTCTTCTATTTTTTCCACATAACTAATGAAAATCATTTAGTATAAATTTTTTAAATCTATCATTAACCAATACATTTTTTACAATTAAAATTTTTAAATGATCAAAAGAATTTAATGAATTAACTCAGAACTAAATAATACCTAAAACTTAATCAAATTAATTAATCCTTTATCTAAAATATAAAGTACATAATTTATTCAAAATTTAGGTAGTCCAATGGCATATAGTTGTTAACCCAACAAGTGCTACATTCAAGAATTTATTCAAAAGAAAACACGCAAAGTTGGAAACTACCTTCTTACAGCGAGCATCTTCTAGGGTTGAAAACCCGCTACACGCTTCACCCAGAGGTTTTAATTAGTGAGTCATTATTAAAACCCTTATCCATATAAACATCAAGAATCATAGGCTTCATTCATAGCATCTGTAATACCGTTGACTGACTACTGCATGTTCCTGAAAAAGTTTCAGTAACAACCTTACATGGAGAATGAATGTAAATTAAGAGATGAATCAATTTAACTGCCTAATTTCAAGCAAAATACAAACACTTGGTCACTACCCTATATCAACATGCTATCAGTAGACACAGATTTTTTAATGGGTTAAACGTCACCATTTACATCCAAAAGAGATTTTCTTTACTTTAGCAGGAGGGAAAGAAAAAACTGCAGAAATCCTTCAGCCAATCTAGTTCCTTGCTGCATTGCATCCAACTCCAATTTGACTCGCAAAGATCACAAGGAGTGTTGCCATCATTATCCTTCACATTCGTGTCTGGATTTCACTTTACAAGATACTCAGCAATGTCTTTGTGATCACAAGTAGCAGAATAATGCAAAGGGTTTTGGCCCTCATTATCCTTTAGATATCAAAATAGAGAAGTTCAGATGAAAAGACAACCACTTTAACAATCAATCTGACACCTATAGGAAAATCATTTTGCTCTATGCAGAGTTAGGCCTTAATCAAGATCTACACCAAAAAGCTACAACTATGCTCCTGAATTTTACCTCAGCTGGTAAAACGGTAGCATGGACATAATAGGATTCTAGACCCCTTGCATGCCTCATTCCCCACCCCCTGCAAGGAAATATGTTATAACTTTATACCTTTGCACTGACATTAGAATTCTTGCTAAGAAGAAGCTGCGTCACATTGAAATGGCCACGACCTACAGCCCAATGCAAGTGTTCGACCCTCGCTATCTGCAATAACAACAGGAAATATTAGAATACAATTACCAAGCAGACAGCCTCCTTTTCTATTCTCTGATTCACTTTGAACTTCATACGCATTATGAGCAAAGCTTATTCTCCACTCAAAATTAAATAATTACAACATTCAAACCTCAATTCAAGAAATCCAATAAAAGAGAGAGCAACTAAACAGATATTAGTTGAATATAATAAAATATATTTATTTACACAGAAATACAATGAATGATAATACATATATATACAGGAAATAAGAATATGCTTTTAAGAAAAATGCTTTTAGAAAAAGTATATTAGTTGCATACAACTAATGATGGCTCATTAACACTCTCCTGGCATAGATATCGATCATGCACAACTTGCTTAATGAGTCATATAATGTCTTTTTGGAAATTCCGTTGGTAAGCATATCTGCAATTTGTTCTTCAGTAGGAACAAAAGAAAAGCTAATAAGTTTGACATCTAACTTCTCTTTTATAAAGTGACGATCAACCTCTACATACTTAGTCCGATCATGTTGTACTAGATTTTGTGATATATCAATGGCTACCCGACTGTCGCAATACAACTGCATATTATTTTTGAGTTCGAAACCCAAATCAAACAACAAAGTTCTTATCCACGGCAATTCACAAACCCCATGAGCCATGCCTCTATACTCAGCCTCAACACTAGATCGCGATACCACTTTATGCTTCTTACTTTTCCATGTAACCAAATTTCCTCACACAAAGATGAAATAAACCGATGTTGGCTTTCTATCTATAATACTTCCTGTCCAATCTGCATCTGTGAAGCCACAGACTTCAATAGGATTGTTGTGTTTAGAGAACATCACTCCTCTTCCTGGAGTCGATTTCAAATACCTTAAAATTCTCAAAACAGCATTCATGTGGTTCTCACTTGAATTATGCATGAACTGACTCACTACACTTACTGCATATGCAACATCTGATCTAATATGAGCCAAGTAAATCAAACGCCCAACCAATCTCTGATAGCAAGCCCGATCAGTTGGTATCTGATCTAGATACTCTGCTAAACAATGGTTTTGCTGAATAAGAGTGTCAATAGGTTTGCAATCCAACATACCTGTCCCTGTTAACATATCAATAATGTACTTTCTCTGACACATATATTCCTTCTCTCCTCTTGGCTACCTCAATTCCTAAGAAGTACTTTAGTTCACCTAAATCTTTCATCTCGAATTCAGAGGCTAGTTGTATTTGTAATTTATCCATCTCAACAGTATCATCACCAATGATTACCATATCATCAACATAAATGATTAGGACTATTACCTTCCCTCGTTGATGTTTAAGAAACAAAATATGGTCTGAATTACTCTGTCTGTAACCAACCTTCTCCATGAACTGTGAAAACCTTCCAAACTAGGCTCAAGGGGATTGCTTGAGACCATATAAAGACCTCCTCAATATGCATACAAAATTACCAAGAAAGTCAGCTACATACACCATGTGGAAGACTCATGTACACCTTCTCAGCTAATTCTCCATGAAAAAATGCATTCTTGACATCAAACTGTCGAAGTGGCCAGTTTAGGTTAGCGACAAATGAGAGCAGAACCCGAATAGTATTCATTTTGGCAACAAGAGTAAAAGTCTCATCGTAGTCTACATCATACGTCTGAGTGAACCCTTTTGCTACAAGACGGGCTTTATACCGATTTACAGATCCATCACCATTATGTTTTACAATAAACACCCATCGACAACCAACTGCCTTTTTTCCTTGTGGTGAAGGCACAAGTGGCCAAGTATCGTTCTTCTGTAACGCCTCCATCTTTTCAGCCATTACCTTTCTCCATATTGGATCTCCCAATGCATCTTGTACTTTGTTAGGTACTAATACAACAGATATTTGATTCACAAATGATTTATATGACTTAGATAATCTTTTAGTGGACATGTAATTAGCTACTGGGTATTTTGATTTTGCATGAATATTTGGTTCATATTTTTTGGTTGGTTGACCTCGAGTAGACCTATTTGGTAACACATACTGTCCAACATTAGACTCAATGCTATTAGTATCAGTGGGTGTACATACCCCAGATGAGTGACCTTTAGTACCAAGGAGTTGTTGATCAAGGGTAGGAGTGATGCTTGAGAGAACAATTATGTCTTCAATTTCATTTGCTGTAAGCGAATCTGGTGCTTGGATACTTGGAGTAGGGGTGTCCATAAACCGGTCCGGACCGGACCAAACCGTAAAACCGGACCAAACCGAACGGTTTTGCTAATCAAATGATCTGGTCCGGTTAAATATTTTTTAGGAAAAAACGGACCGGATCGGACCATGGACACCCCTAACTTAGAGCATCTACTTCTTCGATGATTGGATGCAATGGATTAGGAATCTCGTCTTGTCTCATCGAAACATCAGTTAGTGATTCTTCTAATTCCTCCACATCACCATGATACAGTTCTTCGAAATATGCATTCTCCCCCTAACGAGCAGTATCAGGTGAGGAAAAATAACTCATGTCTTTAAAAAAGGTAACATTCATAGTGACATAATACTTTCTGATCGGTGGATGGAAACACTTGTACCCTTTCTGGTTACCTCCATAACCAACAAACATACATTTAATTGCCCGAGCATCTAATTTAGACCTTTGATTTTTAGGAACATGCACAAAAGCAACACAACCAAATACACGGGCAAGAAGATTATGGAAGGATGACAAGGAGACGTAGGATGCGAAAATCTGAAATGAGATTTATCCGTTAAGGACACTAGACGTGAGACGATTGATGAGATGAGCGGAAGCTTATACAACATCACCCCAAAGATATGTTGGCATATGAGCACTAAATAGTAGTGCATGAGCCATATCAAGTAAATGACAATTTTTTCTTTCAGACACTCCATTTTGTTCCGGTGTTTATGGGCAAGTAGTTTGGTGAATAATCCCATGTGTTTTGAAAAAGTCTTGAAAGACATGATTAACATATTCTCCCCCATTGTCAGAACAGAGGATTCGAATGATGTCATTGTATTGTGTTTGAACGAGGGGATGAAAAGTTTGAAAAACTGAAAAAACTTCATCTTTTGTTCTAAGCAGAGCAATCCACAGTCATCAATGAACGAAACAAAATATCTCATATCCGTTATAATGGGCTCTTTAGATGGTCCCCAAACATCAAATGAATTAATTCAAAAGAAATAGTACTTTTTTTAGAAATACTAGAAGAATAAATAATACGATGGCTCTTGGCCAAAACACAAGTCTCACAATGTAAAACAGACTCACCAACACCAATAAATAAAGTGGGCATGAATTTTTTCATAAGACTAAAGGACGGATGCCCTAAGTGGCGATGACATAACCAAATTTCACTTAGCTTATCAGAACTGGAAGTCAATGCAGTGCATGCCTGTGCTCCTGGTCTCTTCCCTGCGTAGTTCTGATCCAAATGGAACAATCTACCCCTCAAATACCCTCGACCAATTATTTCCCTGGTAAAACGATCCTGAAAAATCACATACATAGGATAAAAGGTTACAAAACATTTAGACTCAATATTCAACTGTGGGACAAATATTAAGTGATGAGATAAGTCAAGTACATATAAAACATTATGGAGCTGTAAAGAGAGAGTGATATGAACTGACCCCTTTCCTAAGACAGAGAAGGCCTCACTGTTAGCATTCGTAACATAAGACACTGGTGGGGAAGATAACTCATTAAAATAAGATTTATCATAAGTCATATGATCAGATACACCAGAATCAATAATCCAAGTATTAGATCCAACAGAGTGAGAAACGTGTAAGGTCATATCAATCTTACCACAACCAGTTATTGAAGCTGTAGGAATACCTCTACATTCCATAGGATGATCATGTCCAGTTACTCCATAGTAGTCTGGTTTTTGGACAATTAGCACTGTAGCCACTTTTGCTCTAGGACGATAAGGTTGTCGTTTTGCTCTAGAGTAGTCTTTTTTTGATTGCAAGTGTGGGTACAGTTTCCAACAAGTCTCACGAAGATGTCCCCGTTCATTGCAAAAGGAGCAGTGGGGACGAGGGAGATTGGTAAAGCTTGGTGGAGGTCCTTGCTGATGAAATGGAATTAAATTTTTCATTGAAATAAATCATATTGTGTAGCAGAGTAAAAAGTTTTTTTTTTGTATCGGACTGGACTATGGGCTAATGAACTAGGGTTGATGAGTAAGTGGGCTGATGGACTAGGGTTGATGAGTAAGTGGACTAATGGACTGATGGGCCTATAATTACATTTGGCAGAGCTGAATAAATATTATGAAAAACCTAAAAATTGAAATTACTCACAAAAAAAACGCAGAGCAGAGTAGTGTGCGTTGGATGGCTGGTGCGCAGGCTGGACAACGCGGATTGGAGAGCGTTGACTGGACGGTGCGGGCTGGATAGCGCTGACTGGATGGCGTGGACTGAACGGCGCTAGTTGGATGGACAACGCGAGCTGGACGGCGCAAATCTTCAACATACAAACATATCTGCAACGGCGGCACAAATTGGACAGTGCGAGAAGATTAACAGCACTACATAAAAATACCGACGGTGACGCTATTGCTGATGACGGAGCTGCTGTCGGGAACCGGTAAATATTTTTTTCTTTTTTCTTTCTTTCCTGCTCTGATAACAAATTGAATATAATGAAATATTATTTACATAAAGAAATATAATGAATGATAATATATGTATATATATATATGAAATAAGAATATGCTTTCAATAAAAATGTTTTTAGAAAAAATATATTAATTATATATAACTAATATACAACTGAGTAATCGTTAACAATAAAACCCAACCGTGTCATAAATCTTAATAATTTATTTGAAATTGACGGAGACAGGCAAAATAAAACAAACCCTTCGAATTGACTATGGCTCCACTTTCAATGCACTTTATCAGATTTTCCATTCCCCCATCTCTAGCAAATGCGTGTATAGCATCCATCTTGCTGACAAGTAAAACATGCAACTTTTAGCAATGCCATCAGCATTCATTCATAGTTACAAAAGTACCACTAAATAATAGTAAATACATTTTCAAAAGTACTGCTGCTGGAGAGTTATTCATATCAGTATTCCCTGCAGAAGTATTCGAATAAGCATTTCAATAATAACTCTGTAACCAGCCAGCAGAAAAAGAGTTTTGTATGAAGGCATAACGGAATTCTACAACATAAGTGACTAAAACTCATAACACAAACACATACTGACTTAAAAGAAGAGAAGAGATTAAGGGCTAGCCCTCATGAACCATGCGTGGCGATAGTAACTTAAAAGAAGAAAAAAAATATTAAGCCCTCAAGGACTACGCTTGGCGATAGGAAAACACAAGCAGATGGGTTCACAAATGTGTGTAAGCAACATCTGAATGAGAAATCCAGGGATGAGACCTGCAAGGACAAAAAAATGTCAACAATATGTACAAATCATCAAAGAAAAATGCATGAAAACCATCTCCAAAATAAACCTAATGCAGGGCAGTGTATACTCTATAAGTCTATAATCTTCAAAATTAAAAACTTCTGAGAACCTTACAAATCACTTACCGAAATCCTCTTCATAGAAAAAGGTGCTGAAGACTGGTCCCATTGGTCCCCTAGAATCAGTACTAGATGCGGCACCGTCTCCTCTTTTGCTTTTCTAGTATTTGTAATAAAGTATCAAGGAAAAGACAGGAAAATGGAAGAATAAACCCTAGAAGAATCGTCTTTCTCTATAAATAAGACACAGACCGTCAAAAATCGGACTTGTTTTTAGAGAGAACGTACCGGATGTAACAGAGCGCTATGTTATGTATAGATAGCTGAGGCGGTCTTTCGTTGGACTTGGCGGTCGTTACAAGGATTGTAATGCGCACTCCCGCGCTTTTGATAGCAATCTGGTGCGGAACTGTTTAGGTTATTGATAACTTGCTCTAATCTTGATCGTACATTGCCTTGCCTTGTTATGTAACGATTTTTATTAATCAAAGATTTCGACAGCATGAAAAGTCAATCTTTACATCCGCCGGATGTAAGATACACCTCTTTACATAAAAGTTTGGCCGTTTAATTTTTGAAAAAATAATAAAATATTATTTTTAAATTTTTAATTATAAAAATAATACAATTTATATTAAAAAAAATTAATAAATTATATTTTAAACATTGTTTAATTAAATATCATTAATTTAAATTAAATTATAATTTTTTAGAATAATTTAATTTTAAATATTATTTAATTAAAATTTATTAAATTATTATCATTAATATTATAAATTTTAAAAATAACTATTAAATATTTTATATGTTATTTTCATTTCTTTTCATCTATTAATTACTTTTTTATGCTTTATTTATCTTTAATTTAAGGTTATTCTGGAAGAAAAAAAACTCACACCACTTTGATTCAATTTATATTTCATTGATTTTAAAAAGATTATGTGAATTACTTAAATAATATATGATTAAATTATTAATTTTATTATTTATATTTTTTTATAAATATAATTATCAATATATTTAATAATAATTTTTATTTAGTTATTTTTAAGAAAAAATAAAAATTACTTATAAATTATTTGATAATACTTTATATTTTTTATCAAAAACTTAAAAAAAATTGTTATTATTTACAAATTCTAAAAAAAAAATTATGAAAATAAAAAATCAAATATAAGAAATCTAATTCAAAAATATTATTTTTAAAGATTTATTAATCGTTATGTATTGTATTAGTGATTTCTTCAAAAAGTGAAAATCAAAATCATAAATTATTATCAAACATATCATATTAAAAATCACTTTAAAAAATTCAAAAATTTGAGATAAAATCATTATAAAATAAACCCTTAAATAAACATTACTAGTTGAACACCAGATTAGAGGAAAAATTGTGCTTAAGATGTGTAAATTGAATTTACTTAGATTTGCTTTCATGTGAAGTGATATATAAGTCTCTTAAATTATGTTATTTGTATCATTTATTTTCTGAAATCATTAATAATGTTAAATCTTAACTTTATAAAAAGTGCATATTAAGAATAAATTATACTATTTTAATGATTTTTTATTAAAATAATATTTTTGATCAAGTAATTAAAATTTCATTAAAATACGAATCTTTAACGATGATAAAAATGAATATATTAATTGTAATTTTACTATTATAAAAGACTTATAATTTAATCGTTTTTAATCATTTGACAGAAAAATAATAATATCTACTAAACTTGAGATAAAAGAAATGCTCCTTACACCCTAATTTTGACATTTTTTAAGCATTAAAGTGATAAAAATGGTCTAAATTTTTATTTATCAATTATGATTTAATTTTAAGTATATATTTATCTAATTTATTCAATCAAAATTAGATGGTTGTTCAACTAACCATGATTTAGTTAACTGATAATCTCAATTGTCAGAACCTAGTTAGACACATGACAAATTAAATTAGACATTAGTCAAACTTATCAATTTTGATAAGATGGTTACCCGTAGTCTTCATAACTAAATTATGATATATACCCAACTAATTTGACAATTGTCTAATAGGTCAAAGTTTAGTTAGTGGTGACCAAAATTGGACACACGCCTAACTAAATTGAACATTTGTTTAACTAATCAAATTTTAATTGACTGATAATCATACTTATTAGGGTCAAATTAGATACACGATTAAATGATCAAATTTTAATCAACATATGACCTCAATTGTAGATTAATATATATTTGAATAATTGATTGCACATATTTTTTTTACACTTATTCATATACTTGGTTAAACAATTATCCAACTCTATTACATAAAATTAGACACATATATTCAAAACAAGGTCCTTAACTTTTAGTTGGGTATATATATAATAGTGTGTTAATTAAGGATATAATAAAAATTACAAATAAAATTCAATCTAAAATATAAATAATAATAGAAAGTAATATCAACCTATTTTTATTATTCATGAGTAACTTCAAAGTACCAAATCTTTAAACTTAAAGAGGTTGATAATTTGAAATTTTGAATATTCCATCAAATGAGTTAAGCTCTTTTAATTAAATTGGGGCATAATATGGTTATTAATTCAAACAAGCTTTGGGTGCATGCCTTAAGACAAAAACATTATCATTCTCAAGATTTTATGTCAACAAGAGTCAAACAATCTGACTTCTTTATTTGTAAAGGTATTTGTGGTACCAAAATTTTATTACAAGCTGGTATATTACAAGTAGGAAATGAAATGTCTATTATAGCTATTAAACATCCATGAGCACATGAGCTGCATGATTTCATACAAAAACCAAGTAATGAAGCTATTCTGCTTTGGAAGAATCTCAATGTAAATGATTTAACCAACCCTCTTGGTTGGAATTGGTCTTTAATTTCAACAATCTTTAATGATCATACATGTTCTTTAATTAGAAAATTGAGAAGTTCAAGTAGTAATCTAAAGTAGTAGATATTTGTCAACTATTCATCTAGAAATTACTTTGAAAAGCCAAAATTCATGAGAGATATAAAGTGTTAATTTAGATAGTGGAATCAAATGTATTGACAATCAAAGTTAACTTTGTTAAATTTTTACCCTACTTAAATCATTTGACTTTTATGTGAATTAGAAATTAATACAGTAAAATATCTATTTATTACATGTTCGTTTTGCAAACTTTGGTGAATTTGAAAGGGATATGAGATTAGAAACCTTTAGATAGCTTAACATCATCTCTTTTATACAATTATGTCTAAATCCTCTTAATGTTCTTACTACGAGAATGGAAACTAAATCGTTATTATATTAGTTTTGACTCTTACTGTAATTTGGAGTATTAGAAATGAGTTAATTTTTTTTTTCAAACTCATAACCAAACTTTAAAGTTGATAGATGTCTTCTATATAACATCAAAGAAATTTCAATCTCAATTGATTTTAACAAAAAAAAAAAAAGATCATGAGAATGAGACATTTTGGTTATGTAACTCCTTCTGATCATGGCATAAACCTTCGCAAGGTTGTGTTAAGTTTAAAAGATAGCATGTATTCTATGATCATGGGAGATTAAGCGATAGTTTTTGTAATTTTTTGTAAATATGATTTAAAATTCTTAAAAGTGATAAAATCCATAACTATTACCTTAGTTATTGCTCTAACAAGTATATTACAGGTTTCACCTGTAATCATTAAAAGAGATTGTAAATCAATTATTATTTATGTTATTTATAACTGAAACTAATCAATACTTAGATAAAGTTTTATCAATTATTAATCAATTTTCATACTTTTTTATTAATCGGAAATCAAGATTTTATAATGTTTTAGCTCACCAGTAGTCAAGTGGACATTTAACAATGAAAATGATGACAATTTTAATGTTATTGATATCCCTCGTAGTGTATATCAAATTATAAGTGAGTAAGCTAGTAATTAATATAATTGTTATGTTGTTACCAAAGAAAAAAATACTAAAAAATACAAAATGTCATGTAAAATGACACTCAGGTCATTTCTAAACAAAAATCAATTGAAAGCTCGGTAGTCTAATATTTTTTTTAAAATGCGCTTATCAAGAAAGTTATTACTCAATAGTACATTGTTGGCTTCTCTAGGCGATGTGTGACTCCAACACTCCTCCTCACATCAGACGAGGACACCGCAAAGACTGATTCTATCGGTCGGCACAGCAACCAGACACCGGGGAACTGTGCCAGGGGAGTGAGCACATCGAGACCCCAGAATCAGCTTTGATACCAAATTGAAAGCTGGGTAGTCCAATGTTTTCTTCAAAACGCGCTTATCAGAAAATAGACTACCCAAACTTATAACCAACACATTGCTGAATTCTCTGAACGACGTGAGACTCCAACAAAATCTATAACACAATAATTTCACATTTGTCCTATAGTATAATATGTTATATTTAAGATGTGAATTAAAATAGATTTTATTAATTTAAATAATAATTTTAATTCCAGACAAGACTCGACACTAATATTAGTAATGTATATTGTTGGATTGAACCACGTTAAAAACGTTTCAAATTACACACTCAAAGCTTAATATTGAAACATTGAGATAAGTTTTGACTTAACTTTTTTTGAAATTTGAATTAACTTATGTCAATATTCGAATTTAACTCAAGCAAGAAATTATAAATAATAACATAGTTAAAGATTTATACATTTTATAACATTTTAAGTTTAACTCGTACATGGTTTAGATAAATCTCATATTATAAATATTTAACCCTAATTTTAACGTACTCATATTATAAGTATTTAACTCTAATTTTGACATTAAAATTATTTGAATAAGATCAGATAAAACTCATATTATAAATATTTAACCCTAATTTTTATATTAAAACTATTTGAATAAGTTCCAGTAGTATTTATTTAAACTTGATCGAAATTCAAGACAAGTTTGATCAGGTAAGTTCATCCAGACTTCAATTAATACTTGTTTGATTGTGGTACACATAAAAAATTATGTAAGAAAAAATACATACAATTTTTGTACTGAAAATATATTTTTTAGAGTAAATGATATTTAATGTAATTTAAATCTATACTTAAACAAGATAAAAATGAGTTTTACTGATACACTATTAAGTTAACCACCATTACTTACATAAATGTTAAGGACACAAAATTTTACCCAAATCACTTAGATTTTAAGATATATTAATATTATCTATAAAATTGAATTATATATTCAATTTTTAAAACAATTATAACATATAATAATATAAAAAAATATGTAAGTACAAAAATCTACCTAAGATTAGAGTAAAACTTTATTCCTATTAAAATTATATCTCCATCCTATTTTCATATAAAAATAAATTATATAATTCACAAATATTTATAAATTATACTTAATTTAATATCAAAGCTAATATTTAATAATTAATATAAAAATAAAATTAATTCTATTAAAAATAAAATTACTTAAATTATATAATATTAGTATTTCTATCATTATTAATAGTCTCAATAATCATATATTGATTATTTGATGGATAAAGAATAAGAAAAATTTCCTTTAGCGTTTAGAAGACAACTCCTAGTTGTACATATATATCGTACACTAATCAATGCAATACCTATTCGTACAGTCGTACTTAATTAATTACGTACTTGATTAAAAAAAAATTGATATCCATGTTACTAGTGTCTTTCCTTGAGTTGTAAATAAACGGTTACTAATCCAATTAAATCGAAAAATTAAATCAAATTAAATTCGATAGAATAATTTTATAAAATTAAACTAAATTAAAAATCGAATCAAATATTTTTATAAATCAAATAATCTGATCTAATTTGTAATAATTAAAATTGTTTCAAAATAGTACGATTCAATCTAATTAGATATTTTTTCTTAAAATCGGATAAATAGACAACCTATTTGTGATAAATATTACCAAAGTCATATATTTATCATAAAAATATGTTACTTATATGTTATATTTTTTTTATTATTAAAAATTTATGATATAAAAATAAAATAACTTTTTTTAACTTTTTAACTATATTAATTAAAAATTATTTTAATTTAAATAAATTATAACTAAAATAATCGAAAAAAATTAAATAAAAAGATATAATAAATCTTTATGTATTTACTTTTTTATAATAATAAAATTAAACTGTTATAAAAAATAAATATTAAATTTAAATATTAAATTTAAATTAAATATATAACCTAAATCACCTTATTTTTTATTATATGATTTAAGTATCCAAGCCCGTTAAAATGCACGAACACATTTTAGTGTTTAAGTTTCATATCTACTTTAAGTTTAAGGACGGAGCTCATGTAGGAGCAAAGGGAGCCCTGACACCCCTACTCTTATTAGACATATTAATTATTATTTGAAGATTAAAATATAAGTAAAATGTAAAGATAAAATTAATATTTAAAAATATTCGAAAAAAAGTAAGTAAAAAATTAACACCTAATATATTATTTATATGCTAATTACTATTTTTAATTTTGTTTTATTTTTATTTATGTAAAATTATATATGTATTTTTTAATAAAAAAAATCTTATTTGTTATATCGTTAATAAAAAAACAAATTTGATTTAATATTGATTTTAATATCATAATTATATAAAATAAATAATCTTCTATATCTTATAATATTTTTATTTATTAAATTTAGATTCCACATAAAATTTATTAAAAAATATTTAATTAAAAACAAAAACTATTAAAAGTAGTTAATTAAAAAATTCACTAACATTAGTATCGAAATATGTGACCTTATGCTATGAAGAAGAAAAAAAAAAAAAGAACAGTCAATTTGAATCAACTTACCTAGATCATACATAGATAGAGATAGGCAGCAAAATAAGCTTCTTCAATAAAGTACTTTTTCTCACATTTTAACATTGCTTGCTCAAATGAGGATCCAGAAGCAATACCAAGCCAAAATCAAACTAAAGTATGTATGTAATAAGATCGATAATCATGAGAAAGATGAAGTTTGTATATGTCTGGAATACTCATTTGAGCAAGAAATATTACAAAGTAGAATTACACCTTCATTCAATATTTACCCAATCCCTCTGTATCTGTTTTCAGTGTGTCTATACTCTCTCTCTATATATATATCTATATCTATATCTCTCTCTATATATATATAAGTCTCATCCCATCTAAACATTAAATAAAAACAAAGTACAATGATAATGATGAATAGTTATGAACTTATTATGATTGATTTGTTGGTAAACGTAACTGTCATATGAAGTGATTAATTATTAAAAACAAAACTTTTTACATAGACATCGTTACCATCAAAATTTTTATTATTATAATTATTATTTATTATTGATAATTTTATTTACGGATAATAATATTATAATTTAATTAATTTTAAAAATATAATAAATAATTTATATAATTTTATTACTTAATTTTTTAATCAAAATTAATAATATAACTTGAAAATATGTGTTGAATATTTAAGTTTTTATACCTTTGAAGAAATAATTTAATTTGAATATTAATGGTCACAATCTAGGTGAAGTGAATCAGAACCGTACGTTCGTTCCTTCACACATAAGTTATAGGTAGTATTGAAATAATTTATGCATAATGTTTTTTTATTTTTCGATGAAGTGAATAACCGCGGTGAAAATTCATACTTATATTGATGGGAAAAAATTGATGAAGAAATTATAGTCTTCGTTCCATTAAATTTTTATATTTAATTTTTTTAATAAGTTTAAATAATTTTTTTTATATTTACTTATTAACTCAACTATTATTAATAAAAAATAAAATTTATTCTAAAAAAAATATTTTATTTTAATTATTTAATTATAGTAAAAAAAATCTAATTATATTTATAATTATTTAACTAATTTTAATATCTATTAAATATAATTTTAAAATATTTTATTTTTAACATAAATTTTATTAATTTAAAATATAAAATATATAAATTAAATATTTTTTTTTCAAATACTAATAAATCTTTAAAACTCTAATGAAGAATTTTCAATTGGCAAATATTTAGCATGAAATGTGATATTTTTATCAATGTGATTATTTACTTATTTTACTTTTTACGTAAATTAATAACATATAAGAAAATATAACACTAATTAATCAAACATTTTATTATTAAGTGAAATTTGACAATAATTTAAAAAAAAACAATATCATGATATAGTCAATGGTGTTATGGTTATACGTACTGAAAATTACATTTTGTTACTATTATACTAATCAATATTATTTAGATTTTAAAATCTATAAACTCTTGTTTATTAGTATACTAACAAGAAATTCTAATTCTTTTTTTTCAAAAAAAGAATTATACGTTATTTATGGACTAATATAACTTATTTATGGACTAATATATAATTTTTTCTTCACATTTATATATTCAAGTTTGCATCCGCATTCTTTGTCTATTTGATAAGCAGATCAAGAATAGTTGGTATAATTAGAAATCCAAGGAATGGCAGCTAATTAAAAGTAGTTCGGAAAGGAACCAACTAACAAAACACCCCAACAATTAGGCGTTTTAAAAAATTATTATATATTTAATAATACATTACCAGTGCCTAATAAAAACAAAGAAACTTCTTTATTAATCGTAAAATATTAATTAGTGATATCCACTAGCTGGCCTGGAATTGTCACTTACTGTATTTTGATGTTTAATGATGAAAATGAAAGTTTTTCATCATATTTTATATGAATGAAAACGCCGACATTGTCTGACTCAACACAGATTGCTTTCATTGAATTAGTTTTAGCAAATTGAAAGACTACAGCGTCGCCGTAAATACAGAGGATGAGGATGGGGAAAATGAAAGCTTCACTAAATCAACAATGAAGGATTAGAAATACACACTCGATGATCGATACATGGGAAGTTAATTATAAGCAACGAATGAATTTGAGATAACCCTTTTATCAATTGGGTTTATTGTTGGTCATTTACGATTTTTCCAACAACAAAAAAAAAAGAATTATGAGTAAATTTTGATATATATTTCAAAAATAAAAAATAAATTTTTGATATAAATATATTTAAAATTAAAAAACAATCTTATTATAAAGGTAATATACAGAACTTAAATATATATATATATATATATATATATATATTTAACAACGCATTTGTCAAGTTGTATTAAGCGTATACTTATCATGTTATAAAAAATTGAAAATATATTTAGTGATTGAGTAGTTGTTAAAATGAAACTCTATGGGAGTTATACTTTATTCATAAATCAAATAAGAATAAAATAACAAGGAGTTGCTTGTTACATAAAGAAAGAAAAAGTAGACGAAGGTTAAACAAAAAATAAAATATTAATTTTAAAATTTATAACTATAAAATTTATTATATCTAATTTATATATTTTATTATTAAAAATAATTTAATTAATCACTTTATATTAAACGTCGTTTAAATTAAATTATAATTATAAATATATTAAAATTAATACCATAATAATGGATTTCATATTTAATTGTAATTTTTATTATTATATATTATATAAGTTTCAATTGCGTTAGTTAAGATGTTTTATAAAATAAATCCAAAAAATAATATTAATATCACTTAATTTTATAAAACATTTTTACATTTATAATCTTTATATCTTGTCATATGTCATAATTATTTTAAAAATATACAAAATAATTCAACTTTTTAGATAACATTAACACAAAATCTAAATAGTGGGTATAAAAGTAAATGCAAATTTAAGTGTTTCCTTACAAAAAAAAAATAGTAGATCACCGATTAGTCATATAATTAGATACAATAATAAGATAAAGAAGAGAGGAGCACATATTTGTTGGAGATGCATTTCGATCTCAAAACATAACTTTGTCCTGAAACTCGTCCTAGAAAGTAATTTTGTTTGAATGCTTATTATGCATTGGGAATACATGCCCTTATGATTTGTTCACCGGCTCACAATTACCCCAAAAAAGAAAAAAAAAAACCAATGGGAAAAAAAATGTTAATCACATATAATTTTAGATTACAGGTAAGCGGCTAAGCCTAGATACACACGAGTCGTCTTCTTTGTGTCTGTTTGCCTTTTTGTTTTTTTATTGCTAAAAGGACTTTTTAGTCTTGTAATTGTTCTTCCTGTCTTCTAATCTTGGAACCCATGCCTTGCATTTTCAACACCACAAAATCAAAGGCACATAAACAAGTCTTAACGGTTCGTCGGTTTTGCACAAACGAGACCAATGTTTGCACCAAATTATCGTTGAACAAAACTTTGTGAAATTGAATTCTTAATAAGCCCACTTGACCATGTTAAAAATCTGGTTTTGAGTATCGGGTGTGTGAGTTGTGGTGTAAAAAAAAAAGAAATACATATAGATAAGAGTCATGTTATTAAATCATATATGAAAACAGTCTGTTTTCAGCTTCTATTGCTCTGTAACATTTTTGCCACCGCTAACAAAATTACACTTGCATGTATGCTCATCTAAAAAGGACTTTTTACATTATAAATAATCCAAAATGGAATTTATATATGGTTATATAAGATAACAATAATGGAGAAACCACTAAAACTCGACCGACATTGAAATTGTGTTAGTCCTAAAATTCATATTCAATAGAGAAAACTTCTACCCTAAAAATAAAGGTACCTGGAGATGTTCGAAGCAAACGACGAATGATAGCAGAGCTCGGCCATAGATGCATCTCAAATCTCCCTTACACAGGACTGGTGGTTGCCTGGGTTTCGAAAACTAGGATCAAAGATGGAAGCGACTGACTCGCACAATTGGAGAGGCAACTGAAGAACTAGCCAGCCCTACCATGAGACTGACCAAACATGGCAGACCAGCAACTCAATCATGTAGAAAGGCCAACATAAATATAATGCCTTTTATATAAATGAATTCCTATCACCAGCTTAGATTCTTATCCAATTCTGGCCAAAGATAATATCCAAAATCAACCTTCTCCAAAATGATGACGGTTACTTGTGGCCAATAGAACAAAAATCAAGTGAATTTTCAAGATCTACATGGCATAACCCCACAAGAAAAATCTGCATACGGGGAAAAATCAGCTATGGATGTTCAGGCTGCCCAAAATTGCACGTCAATTCTCGTATAAATGATTTTCAACACAAAGTCAGCTACAGAGATGCGATGCACAAGCAACACCTGACAAAGGGAATGACATTTCAGAAAACCATGCCAAGCCACAAGAATGTCATAGATATGACGGTAACCCATAATTATGGAATGCTTTAATTCGTCCATCCAAACCAGCAGTCACAATAACCAGACCCCATGCATGAGAATTGGACGTGTTCTGGCAAGAAGATTTAAGAAATTTCAGGTGAGATTTATGCAATTTAGTTGGTTTGGCTTGTGGACTTGATGGGGGAAGTTTCTCCTCGGGCCAAGTAGCAGCTGCCTTGGAAAACGGCTCCGAAACAAATTCTTCACTCAATGTAAAAGAAGGAGGTGAAGACAAAGTCAGAGAATCTGATAGTCTCTCTTCTGCAACAGGAATTTGGCCTTCATTCTCTGTGTTGTCACGTTTCATACCACTCCAGGGTATTGCAACAGAGGCATAGGAATGAAAACGCTCCCAAGACTTGACCTTTTTTGCTTGAGTGATCACAGTCTCATCCAAATCACTGCAATTCCATACATACACGTTGGAATCCTCACAAGCTGAGACTATATGTTTCCCATCTGCAGTGAAATACGCAGACAACTGGTTTCCTGCATTACGTATTCCTACACAGAACAAAGGGATAGTTTAACAAGGACTCGAACAAGAAAAGAGTTTAGACTCAACAAGAATTTTACGATAATAAATCCGAAAATATCAAAAGGCAAAGATTGCATAAAATTTAGAGAATGAAAGGAAAAAGGATTCACATACCTCGATACTTTTTAATTACATTGAGCCCATGAAGAACCCTGACTTTTGAATCAGCAGAGGAGACCATTACTCTGCTCGAGTCAAGTGGAGAAAACTGAGAAAATGATAAAGCATGAGATAAAAATAAAAAGCGAAAGAAAATATAGATCAATTTAACAAGCACATCAAGAAAATAAAATACTACCTATTAAAAGCAGCAAATGAATTAAACCCTACCTGGAAGCCTGTTATCATTTTGCACGATGACTTCTTTTTATTGTGCAAGCCCACTAATGCATCTTGTTGTAATTGATTATCTGACAAGGGAAATAGCCCCATATGAGTTTCAAATAAGTAAAAGCATTTCAGTATCATCTCAAAGATCCGTTCATTCAAAGGTCCCTTCTGCCACATTGATGTGAGAAAAATTAGATGAAAGTAACTTCTGTTTCAACTAAAAGGCTAAAAGGTAACGAAACAGGTGTTGCGTACACATTTGATAATGATCATGGTTCAGATAATATTAGTTTTATTTGTTATAAAGAGTAAAGAGTATGCAGCTAAAATTTCTTGCACCTTTTCTTACAAAATTAAACATGAGAGGGGGACCAAGACCATGAATCTTTATAACAAACGCATACCTGAGAGATGGAAAAAGCGACAATTGCCTGAGATAGAGCCAATAATTCCACCCTGCATGATGATGCAAAAATTGTAAATAAAAAAACAGAGAAATATCCAAGATGTTGCAGTCATTGAACAAAAAGAAAATCATCAAACCTGTCCATCCGGGCGGTAACACACTGCAGTAATTATTTCTCTTATATCAATCCAATCAACAACTTGGCAACAAGGTATTCCCCAAATACGAACTTTTCCATCTATTGAACCACTTATGAAGTAATCATCGTCCACAGGATTAAACTGAACGCAAGTTACTGCAGTACAGCACATAATGAATATGAGGCAGATATTTTATACAGATGAGGATGCAACTGAAATATAAAATCAACCTGGCTAATCTAATTTTGCAACTATTTCATAAACAATAGAAGGAAACAGAAAAATCAGGAGGATACCATAGTTACTATGGGAGAAAACTTTGAGGCAGTGATCACATCCCACTTGCCACAGACGAACAGTTTTGTCAACCGACGAAGACAGAAGATACTGAAAGCAGGTAGGGAAAAAAAACAGAGAGAGAGAGAGAATAATCAAAGTTTAATATCTACCTTATCCACAAATATAAAAACTTTTATGCTTAGTTTAGTGAAAGTGCACAGCTCTACTTCAAATTATTACTTACATTATTCTCCGACCATGAAAGATCCAAGATCTCGTCGGTGTGTCCACGAAACTCGTGCATTGGTCTCTCCAATATTCGAAATACTTTTGGAGGAAAAATAACACAAGCTGAATCTGATGTTTTCCTTGGGCTTGTTGATTTACTCATTTTATCCTTTTGAATAAAGAGGGGCTTCAATTCTGATAGATGATTGACAGTGAAGTACAAACAGGATGGATCTATTTCTGGAATATCTAGTTCAGATCTCTCATCCTCCACCACTTGCCAAATTCGCACTATCCCATCCTCACCAGCACTGGCAAAATACTGGCCATCCGTACTAAACTTCATAGTCAGAATTGCACCCTCATGAGCTTGGATATCTTGCTGGATATAAAGAGCAGACAGCTCCTTCAACTGTTTCCTGCATTGGCGAACCTTAACTCTTTGAGACCTAGAATCTAGAAATGTATCATTGTCCTTAACCCTGAATTTATCAGCAATCCCCTGCCTATCTATAATGCATGACATTGAACGTAATCTATTAGCCCACCCTTTCTTAATTCTCTTCATAGTCCCAACCAAACCGTTTGCATCCTCCACCTCTCTATCACTCACTTGTTGGGACGAGGGAGAGGAAGGAGGAGCCTCCATCTCTCTAACAAATCCTCGGCACAAATCTGCTGTGTGGCCTTCTTTAATATTCTCCAAGTGCTCCAATTGCTCTACATTACAACCCACTCTGTACACCAGTTTACCATCTCTGCATACAAAGTTCTCCTTTGTTACCAAATTCCCCGACACATCAGAACTACTCTCGGACACAGATGACACCAGCGACCGACTTGAAGAG
This sequence comes from Hippophae rhamnoides, assembly GCA_033030585.1. Classification (NCBI taxonomy): domain Eukaryota; kingdom Viridiplantae; phylum Streptophyta; class Magnoliopsida; order Rosales; family Elaeagnaceae; genus Hippophae; species Hippophae rhamnoides. The sequence goes on from CM065432.1 coordinate 55,181,443, forward strand.
GACTTATTTCCTGAACTTGTTGTTCTCAACACTGCCCCACTACTCCCTCCTATTCTATCAAACTCTCTACCCTGACTATCACCTTTCATGTCTATCGAATCATCTCTATGCATTTGACATGAATTCAATCCCATCCACCTCAAAAAATTATTCCTACGCTCTTTGACACTTTTTGGACTCCGAATCCATTTGTCCTGATATAGACTGTCTGGAACCCAATTGGTGGAACAAGAATTTGAACTGGAACTATCAGAGTTAGCATCAGAAATAGATGCAATGCCTTCTTGGGCATCAAAAAATCGATATTGTTCCTCTTCAATGAAGCTACCCATTATACTTTCCAGCTCAACCCAGGAAAGTTGAAACCCAACCTCAGAAAATCAGCATTTCCTGATGTACTAGACAATGTGCCAAAATTTATATCCTCCTCTTGGCAAGCAAACCGAGAAACGACTAAAAGACAAGAAAAAAACACAAAAACCGAGATCAGCCTATCAGAAACTGGCTAAACAAAGAACAATCATCATAACGGCAATAGCGCAAAAAAATAAAGATCCAACATAGTTCCCAAAAGATGCCCATTGAACCTGGCCTTCCACCAAATAAGAAAATTCATAATTTAACTCGCATAGGAAAATCAAAATAATTGTAAAGAACATACACGAATGGAAATTACGCAAAATTAAGGGTTGACACTTAACAAAACACAGAGATCAAAACAAGTTTCAAATTTGAAGATCATGAGAATACAACGCGCGAATATATGAATCGGAAGCATAAAATATAAGAAAAGCAAGTGATTGTTGTTTAAAAAACAAGAGACAAATACTCAATATTTTATATGTGAATTAAAAAATTTCTTACATGGGTTTTCTATTCTATGAGATTTCTTTGAAAGTGAGGAGGGCATAGATCGAAGCACCCATGAAAATTTGGAGCATTTTTGGACTATCTTTCTCTCAAGGAAAGGAAGGAAGCAGAAGAAGCACTACACAAAAAAATGCGAAAAACACAAATTAATATAATATATTTTAGGAACAAAAATATGAATAGGGGTAAAACCGTAAAACATCGATAATATCTTCGATCTTCGTGAAAATGGCTCGAGAAACGATACTCCCGAGCAAGGGGCGTAGTATGTGTGTTATTGTAGATAATTAAAATGTTTTTTTTTAATAAATCGATAAAGTATAAAAGTAAAATAATTATTAAAATATTAAAAATATAATTAATTAAAATTAAATATATATATATATAATTATATATAAAAAAGATATATTTTTAATAATAATAATACAGAATAATTAAAATAAATAAAATATAATTTTATATCTTTTATTTTACTGAAAAATATGAATAAACTAGTTAAAATATAAAAATTAATATTAATATTTTATACAATATAACAGAATAATAATTATATTAATATTTAATTTTTTAGATTAAATATGTTGTTTAATAAATGTTAGAAAAATGAAAAACATGATTGAATCTTAGCAAAATTGTTATTTATTCTTAACTTGTGATTATTATCTGTAACTAAAATTTATAAGTCATTATTATAATTACTAGATTAACTGTCTCTAATTATTTCACATCCACTCCACCGGTCAAATATTCATAAACATGTTTACAATTAATTTAAATATTTTCTCATTTAATTTTTTTAATAAATTAATAATTATTATAAAAAATTATATTTTTTATATTTTATTTTTATAATTTTATTTATCTATTTTAACATATTTAAAAAATAATTTTTTTTATTAAATATCATTCTATTATTATCTAAACTTATAAAAATAAAAAAAAATCACAAAATTTATATGTTAATCGTATACCAATTTACATCTCTAACCTCATCTCTCTCCGTTTTGCTCTAAAAACTGAGCACACAATCTTCTCCGTTTTTATTTTATATATTATGCGTATATACTATACATATATTGTCCCAATATATTATAAAATTTATTATATTTTCTATTTTTTAATAGTTACAATATTAAATAAGAAAAAATTATTCTTTAAATCTTAAGACATGTTTGGTAATAATTTTAAATCTTAATTTTTTGATAATTTCAAGTAATTTTTTAATTAAGTATTTATAATAATAAATTTTTATTTTGATTTTTATATTTTTAAAGAATCTAAATCTTTAAAAAGAAGATTTTAAAATCAAATTTATGATTTTTTATTTTTTTTTAAATACGTAAAATAAATAAGATTTTATGACTTTTATACTTACAAAAATTAAAAAAAATGATTAAACTCAAACCTTTTAAGTTTTTGAAAAAAAAAATAGAGAATAGAAAGTTTTATCAAAATTATTTATAGATGATTTTTATTTTTTTAAATCATCCGTTAAAAAATTATTATTAAATATATTTATGACTATTTTAACAAAAAAATCATAAACTACCATAAATTATTTAATCAAAAATTATAAATTAAATATTAAAATCTATATCAAATATAACAATGGAAAATTTAACTAGTAGGTAACAAATATATATATAATTGTTTGTATAAAATTTATATTAAATTTGTATTTTTTTCCAAAAGTTGAAAATTAATGATTAAAAAGGCGAGGACTTTTTTTTAATGAAAAACAATTACTGTTACAGTAAGTTTTTTTTTTATATAAAAAGGAGTGATATAAATATCTAAAATATTTAAGGTAACAATTTGAGTTAAAATATTATTTTATTATGCTGGAATTTGTAGGTTTGATTTATTCTTATTATTATTTTAGTATATTTTTTAACTTTTATTTTAAATTATAATACATAAAATATTATTATATATTTTATTTAAATTTAAAATTAATTTGAATAAATTAAGGTAGCTATGTCTATCAACATTAATAAAAATCTTATCTAATTGTAATAAAAATAGAAGTGCATCTTAATTAGAAATAAAAATCTAAAAGAATATTAAAATATAAATATAAATGTATATATTTTCCCTTTTTATCAAAACAAATCTTATTTGATTAAAATTCATTTAATAAATTTATAATTATTACAAATAATTATTTTATTTATAGATTGTTTTTATAATTTTACTTAAATTTTTATATCTATTTAAAATAAATAAAATATTTTATTAAATATCATTATATTATTGTCTTAACCTATAAAAAATAAAATAAAAATTAATAAAATTTATATATTGATAGCATATCAATTTACATCTCTAATACTCAGTTATTTTTTGGTTTAAAATATTATTTTATTATGCATAATTGTAGAATCCGTTGGTTTGAATTATTTCTATTATTATTTGGTGTATTGTTTTAATTTATATTTTAAATTAGTACACATAAAATATTATTATTGAGATTATTAATATATAAATTTGTTTAAATTTAACAATAATTTTAATGATTTAAAGTAATTTAATGTATAAATTATTTTTAAAATTGATCAAAATATATATTAATAATCAAAATAAAAATAATAAATATATCCTAATTGAAAATAAAAATAGTCAAGAATATCAAAATAAAAATAGAAGTATATATATTCTCCTTTTTTATCAAAATAAATCTTATCTCATTGAAATTCCTTTAATAAATTAATAATTATTATAAATATTTATATTTTTTATACATTAGTTATATAATTTTACTTAACCATTTACATCTATTTGAAATAAGTAAAATATTTTATTAAATTTCATTCTATTATCATTTAAACCTATAAAAAATAAAAAGAAAATTCACAAACTTTATAAATTAATCGCATACTAATTCATATATTATAAAATTTATTATATTTTCTATCTTTCAATAGTTACAAGAGTAAAGAAGAAAAAATCATTCTTTAAATCTTAAGATATGTTTGATAATAATTTTAAATCCTGATTTTTTAATTATGTAAGTAATTTTTTAATAAACATATTTAATAACAGTTTTTATGTTTAATTTTCATATTTTTAAAGAATCAATAAATCCTTAAAAGGAAGATTTTTAAATCAAATTTATGATTTTTAATTTTTTTAATTTTATCAAACTTAAAGTAAATAAAGTTTTATGACTTTTGTATATATAAATATTGAAAAAATTATTAAAGTTAAAATTTTTAAATAATAACAAAAAAGAATTTCTTAAATTTATATTTTTTTTAATTAGAGAATAAAAAGTGTTCTTAAATGACTTGAGTGTAATTTTTAATTTTTTTAAATCACTAAGTAAAAAATTATTGTTAAATATATTAGTGATTATGTTTACAAAATAATCATAAATTATAAAATAAATTATCTAATAGAAGATTATAAATCACAACCCATTATCCATATCAAATATAGCAAAGTAAAAATTAATTTGTAGTCACAAATCTTTTTATATATTTTTTGTATAAAATTTATACTATAAATATATTTGCTGTCTCACAACCAAGAGAAAAATTTATATTAAATTTGTAATTTTTTTCCCCAAAAAGTTGAAAATTAATGATCAAAAAGGAGAGGAGATTTTTTTTATGAAAAAAAGTTTACTGTTACAGTAATTTTTTTTCTTCTTATTTTTAAAAAAAGAGAGTGATATAAATTTACGAAAAAATGTTATTACGTTAATTATAAATTTTAAAAATTTTATTTCTGTAATTTTTTCAATATTTTATAACCAATACCAAAAAAGAATATTTTAAAAGATTTAGAAAATATTTATTAAAAACATTTATTCTCATATGATATAAAAACTTTCTTGTGAGCTATTACAAGTTATGATTTAATGGAATAAATTTTATTTAGATATATAGAATATTTAAAATTTAAATTGAATAATAAATTATAATTCAAATCACATATGTAAATTAAAATAAAAATTATTTAATTTTTTAAAAAATGATTTTTTATATATTTATTTATTTGTATTTTTCTTAGTTGAGTAGGTTGATATCATGTATTTTGTCACTTCAAAGAGTCAAAAGTCAAAATATTTGACTTGAAATTTTAACAGTAACAAAATTGTTTTTATTAGTGGGAAAAAATGAATATCAAGAAATTAATCAAATAATACCAATTATCTTTATTTTATTATCGTTTATTATGATTCCAACATTTGATTTTTTTTAAAAAAAAAATAGTTAGTCTTACGATTGTGAACCACTTTTAGTTATTTGGTATCCAATGAATGCATAGTTTAATCACTTTTGTGAAAGATAGTAATAATTTAATTGATTCAATAAAAATGATAATAGGTTTGTGGAGAAATAACCGACAAAGTTTGGTGCCTAATTTTGATGATTAAGTGATAGTAAAGTTGAACCAATAATGATAATTAGGTTGGCTTATTGGGTCTATGTGTCCCCTAAAACCTTACGATTACACTAATATGTCAAAAAGTTAAAAGCTATTTTGTTTTGTTTATTAGGAAACAGGAAAACATGATTTTACACGTCAATAGTAAATGTTACTATTGATGTGTAAAATCATGTTTGCCTGTGTTTGTGTGTTCATAAGTACATACTTCTTCATATTTACCCAACTAAAAAAAAATACTTCTTATTTTTTCATCGGTTCTTTGTATTTTATAATTCTAACCTATAATTGAATTACAATTTAAGTTTTATTCATCATATCATAAATTAAATCACAAAATCTATATATTAAATTAATTTTATATAAATATATTCTAATACTTTAAGATTGTGACATATTTTATCATTTATATCTTATTTTTTTTATTTTATTTTTTTAAAAAAATTTAAGTTAGACACTTTAAATAAAAATACTTTTATAATATTTTGAACTTTATTTTCCAAATAAATATCTCATACTTACATCTTTTTAAAACATATTACAAAAAAAAATGAACAGATCAAAACTATAGGATTTTATTTAACAATATTTATTTATCACAATGTATGATTTTAGTTAATGACTTTTTATAATAATAATAATAATTTTTGATTGACTCAAAAACATATGATTATTTTATTTCGAATACAAAACAAAAAAAATCAAAAAATTATAACAATTTAATTACAAGTTTTTAAATATATCTATGCAATATAATGATAAGGATTCTGTATCTTAATCAACAATCTCGTAAGTTAAAATTATACCTCTTAATTATTGTTTTATAAAAAAGAATATTTTATAACTCATCGTGAGTCCATGACCAACAAAACAAAAACTAAATAGATTCTTTACTGATTCAAGAAACCAATGATGTATCATACATTTCACCATCCTTATTTTCATTTGATATTTTTTTATTATTATTAATAAATTTTGATGAACAAAATTAATTTAAAGAGATCCAAACGTTAATTTTTATTTTATTTTTATTTATAATAGGATGTATTGTAAGTTAACTATAACAACTTTAGGATTCAATGTTTTTTGCCTTCTTATGAATTGATCTTTTCACCTTTTTAACTTTTTATTTTAAATTTTCATCATTTACCTACTTTAATTTACGTAATGTTTGCTTTCTTGTGCGATTTGATTTGCTAGTCATATAAGCTCCATCATTACAGAGATAAAATATTTTTTAAAAATAGGTGACTATTTTTATATTCATATTATTTATATTTATCATGTATTAATATTATAAAAATTGAATATTTTTTTCAAATTTTTAAAATAAATATAATATATAATAAAATATTAAAAGTGATTGGTAAAAAAATGTATGTAAAATTAAGTAATAATAACTTTTCTTTGATAAAAAATATTGATTGTTAGTTGTTTGTTCAGAGGAACATGCACCGCACACGTACACATATGAAATATTTTAGGCTAACTTTTTTTTTTCTCTCTTCTTTTTTAATTATAGTTAAGCTCACTTTTGATTATAACCTTTTTTGATTTGTTTATTTATCTTCAAGGATTAACTTATGATGTCTAAGTTATTTAAAAACTTCAATTAATAAGTTAAATTATGAATGAATTTGGTTAACTTATGTGGGTAACATTTATTATTTTTACTTTTAAGTTACATTAAAAATTATTTGTTAAAAAATTAGGAAAAACTTTAACAGAAGAAAAATGATGAAAATGATTAATGTTTTTATAAGTTTTGGGAAGTGACCGAAAATAATATATATAGTTGATAAAAGCGTGTATTTTATTTCAATAAGCAATATATGTTGGGTTGTTCACCTATATATAAATTCTTCATTTTTACTCTCTTAACAAAATACTTTCATTTATAATAACAATACGTTTAAAATATAAATATAATTTAAAATCTATAGTAAAATATCATAAATATTTATAAATAAAAACAAAATTTATGCACTTTTATATAAAAAATAATAATCATGCATACCTCTAATGAAATTGTAAAACTTAATAAATTATTATAATTTTAACTTTATATATATATATATATATATATATATTGATTATAACCTACATCTTATATAAAGCGAAGAAAATTATATTAAGAAAAAAAATTGCATAAATATTTGCTTTATGTGCCTAACGAAAGGGGCATCGTCATTATCAAAACACGAAATGAAAAAACAAAAGAGGCATCCTCCACTTTTATTTCATCAAGCAATGTATGTTGGGTTGTTCACCTTTATATAACTTCTTCTTTTTATTTTTTTTTTACTAAAAACTTTTTTTTTATTTAATTTCAATTATATACTTATTGAGAATGATGGTTTTTCTCTCTCTCTCTCTCTCTCTCAAAACCCTTTTTATATTTGAGCAAAAGTTTGATTATCACGTGTTCATCAATTAAATTTAATATTTAAAAGATTTTTTTAAATAAAAATTCACCAATCTGTAGAAAGATATTGGATATTTTCAATTTTCGATTAGGCAACAAAGTAGGGCATAGTTAATTAACCACGTTATTTATTGATTTTTTTTTTGTTTTTGAAAAAAATTTATTGATTAATTATTTCTATTTTTGTTGGAATTGGTATCTTAAGAGCCCATTAAAAATGAAAAATCAAAAGCTTTGGTTATAGAATATTAAGAGATGTATTTATTATTATGTGGCTTTTCAAATTATATGTTTAAGAATAAAAAAAACGATTTTCTGAAGAAGAGGAAAGGTTTGCTACAGAAATAATTTATATTAGTTAAATGGATGATTATGTAAGCGATTAGCAATTCATTAATATCAATGTATATATTTGTGTGATATTGGTGTTTGATAATTATGGGTTTCTTTGTTTTGGATTTTTTTATGTGTGAAATATTTTTTGGTATAATGCAATATGGATTTAATTGTTGTTTTTGTTTTGCTAATATTATTATTGAATTAAAACAGGATGTATCCGATTGAAATTTGTATTAAATAGTTGATATTAATAAATTTATTTATAATTTATGTTATTTGATATCTTATATTATATTATAAATTTCTTTATATAATTTTTTTAGTTTTAAAAAAATAAATTATATTATTTTTAATATCTTAAAAATTAAAAAAAAAGATACTTAAGTAAATTATTCACTTTGCTAACATCGTCATGCATGACGTATCATATATATATATATAAAATTTATAATAGTCTCCTTCGATTGGCTAAAAGTTTAGTTAACTCCAATATGAAAACATTCCATGCACGAACCATATATAGCAACCTTGCATAAATGCAAACAAAATTTGCGGTTGAAGTTAATCTCGAAGAGTTCAATTAATTTGGATAATGTTTCTTTCGTTCTCATCACATGTTAATTATGCATGGTAGAGATAATTTATATTAAATTAAATTAGTGGTGTTATTTGATTTCTTAAATTAAATGTAGTATTATTTAGTTTTATTATTCAAAAAAAAAGATTTAATAAAAATAAAATATATTATTGGTTGATACTTTTTTTAAAAAAAAAATTAAACGATATTACTTGTAATATAAAAAATCAAATAACGTAAACCACTTAATCTTGATAAACAATATCATAATTTTCTTTATAATTTATTATCAGATATAACTAGCACTGTGTATTTATTTATTTTCAATTTAATATTCTAACTTTTATTAGCCGGTGCCACCGATGCAAATCAAAAAAATTAATTAATAAGTTATAATTTGTGTGATTTAAATTAATGATTTTAAAGGAAAAAATAATAATTAATCTTATTACCATATTATTAAATAAATTATTATATATGACTACTTAATCATTTCCATATAAATTTAAGATTAATCAAAACATATATCAAACAATAAATATGATACAAATTCTAGTAATATAAATCTAATTATTTTGAGTAATGATAAGGAACAAGATTTTAGAATCATGTTTCATAACTCGATCAAAACCATTAAAATTATGATAAATAAAAATAAATTAAATTAAAAATTAAGATACAATTTAACATATAATATTATTTAAAATTCACAATAAATAACATTTTCAAATTATTTTTTTATCATATAAATGATGATAAAATTGTTACTTTATTTAATAGTATTATATATTATTTTTTTTAATTTAAATTTTCTTGAAAAGAAAGGAAAAGATTGTAATGTGGCATAGAGGAGAATGTATATATTAAGGGTGATAATTTGTATCATATTTTGGTTAATTAAATCGAATTCAAATCGAACACAAATTAAATTAAATTTGGATTAAATTCAAATCAATTCAAATAACCTGAAAAAATTTAACTGGATTCGAATAAAACCATTAATCAAAAATAAAATTAAAAGTAAAAATTGTACATATAAATATTACAACTTATACACTAGTTAAAAACTTAAAATTGAAGAGACATTTTTTTCTTATTACCTGCTATATGTATCTAAATTCTTGTTATAAATAGGAATCTAATTTTCTTAATATATTATGATTTTTTAATACATATTTAAAATGATTTGGCATATTATTGGTAGGTATATATAACTGCACACAAAACTCATATTATAACTACTTGGTATTTAAATAGGTTATTTGTTAATAATGATAATCACAAGTACAATTCTTTCAAGCTTTTAAATATTTACTATATTTAATCAAAAATTAAAAATACGAAGAGATTAGTGTGTGGTCTATAGGACTCTTTATTTAATAGTTAGAGAAAATTATTTGTTTAATCTTACTTAAATATTTCTTTGTTTAATGGATGGGAAATTTTTTATCGAGTTTGTAACCTTTTATTTTAACTGTGAGTTTCTATGAAAACACGATAACTTCTGACTTTTATATAAGAAGAATTTGATGGCATTTTAATTTGTTGAATTTATTTAGAAATAAACCTTTTTTTTTAAATTAACTTTTTTTAACTCATGTTTACTAGTGTTTATGTTTTATAATTGACTAGATATTGTAATAGATATGTATAAAAGTTGTATTATCTTATTGTACTTTATTACATGTGAGTGTTATTTATTCATTATTAGTTTATTATTTGTTCACAAGATTAGTTATTTTAATATTTTTTTTTCATTTTTTTGTTATTTTATGTTATGTTATTTGAGTTAATAAATTTTAATCATTAATAATATTTTTTGATTTATAAAAAAAGTTTAATTATTTTAAAAATATATAATTAATAATTTAAGTTGATTTAAATTAGTTTGTTTAAATTTGATTTGATTTCATGTTTATTTTTATTAATTTAAATTGAATTAAATTTATTAAATTTAAGTCAAATTAAGTTGAATCGGAAATAATTGTCACCCAAATAAATATATAGAAACGGACCAAACGTCAAAAAAAAAAATAATAAATAAATTAAATTGACGTGGGTCGCGATTCTGTGAGTGAATATATCTCCACCCTACCTAATTTCTAGTGGTAATATATATGATATGAAACAAAAATTTCCACCGTCTATCAATAATTAAACACAAGGTAAATATGATACAATATAATCAATAATTAATATTTATTATTATTTAACACATATAATATGACGTATATATGATACAAGACTGTTCAAAAATTTTTAATAAACTAAAATTTAAAAAATAATATGTTTTAATTGATTATTATAGTTGGCACTTTGTGTGTACTACACGAGCATAAAATGAAACATGAGGAGTCAAAACATAAATAAAATCCACTTAAAAATGAGTGATACGATTTGTTTATTAAGTTGATTTATATGACTCTTACAAATTGCTACCCTTCTGGAGAAATATTTATAGTATGTTTTTTTCTTTTGTTTTTCTTTAAAAGCTATGGTGCAGGTGTTAGTTCGTATGGTTTCATACAAATTTAATTAGAAAATTATATAAAATAATATATTTAAAATTTATGATAATAAAATAATATTTAACGTGATTTAATAAATTATAATTTAATATTAATCAATTTTATTTAATTAAAATTTAACTTAAATGAATTTCTTCTTAATTCAAATAGAATGAATTATGATAAATATGAAATTTAAAAGTTGGAGATTTTTTTTTAGTATAAATATATAAGTTAAATATAAGAGATGTTAGTTGATAGATAAAAGTATGAAAGATGTTATAAATATTGTTTTTCAAATTTAATATAAATTAGTATTATTTAATTTTTTAAAATAAATAGAATGACTTGCCGTTAAAATATCGCTATTTATATAAATACTAGTTAAATAGATGTGCTTATTGTTATACTCTTTTAAAAAATTATCTTTTTTTAATTCTAAAATAAGTTTGAGATTTATGTAATAGAATGATAAATAAATACATTGAAAATATTTGTTATGTTAATATCATTTTATAATTAAAATTAATATATATATATATATATATATATATATATATATATATATTTAATTCTAAAATAAGTTTGAGATTTATGTAATAGAATGATAAATAAATACATTGAAAATATTTGTTATGTTAATATCCTTTTATAATTAAAATTAATATATATATATATATATTAATTCTAAAATAAGTTTGAGATTTATGTAATAGAATGATAAATAAATACATTGAAAATATTTGTTATGTTAATATCCTTTTATAATTAAAATTAATATATATATATATATATATATATATATATTTTAATTCTAAAATAAGTTTGAGATTTATGTAATAGAATGATAAATAAATACATTGAAAATATTTGTTATGTTAATATCCTTTTATAATTAAAATTAATATATATATATATATATAAAGTGTTAAAGGGACATAAATATATATTTATATTAATAATAGTTTTACTTGATAAAAATAACTTTAAAACTCAATAAGTATTCATTTCAAAAGAAATTTCTATCATCCTAATGCAGAGGCGTAACTATTTGAGAGTAAATTTTTAATAATTTTTTTATACTATATATAAGGCCAAAATTCTTTAAACAATTAAAAATTAAACATACTTAGTCAATATTTAAAATAATAAATTAAAAATATATATTCAAACAAAATACTCAAATAAATATATATACTTTTTTCATCAATAATAAACATCAAACAGAATTTAATATAATATCTTAACATCATGTCCATTATTTTAATTTTCTTTTATTCTTTATTTTATTAATTGTTCTCATTTTTTTATCTTATAAAAATCTCACTCATATTTCTTGTTTCCTTAACATATTTTCTCCCTCGTGAACTTTTCATTTAGTACAAAACTTGTTTAGTAATCTTTCATAATAGATAAACTTTAGGCAAACATTCCTTTTAGTACTAAATGTTTTAAATTACTCTTAATTTTTCATTTTTATTTTTCAAAATTTTCATTATTTGAATATTTTTGTTAAAAAAAATGATTAACTTTGAACGAAAAATAACATAGGAGAATCATGCTACACTTATCAAGGATATATTAGTTATTTTGTATTTTGTATTTTGGCAAGAAAAAAAGAAGACAAAAAAGTTAAATCCTATATGTCACCCACCCATCCTTGTATTCCCAAAATTTTCATTTGTGTTGATTTTTTTTAATATATAAACTTTTTTTCTCCTATAGATACGAGTCTTTGAAAGTGTTACTTGGTATTTATAAAGGAAATAAATAATACATCAGTGAGATTTAAACTTGGGTTTAAGGTGGTGGGTATTCCCAATAAATTTAAGTTTAATTTTTTAACTTAAATAATATTTATATGTAATTCAAATTTATTACTTGAAACAGTTAATATAATATAATATAATTCAACATATAAGCATCCTTAAATACTTATGTTGACCGGTGGTGGAACCCAAGTATTGCTTGGGCCCGCGCCTCTACCACCCCATTTTCTTATTCTAATTATATCCACTTTTATTAAAGAAAAAAAAGATAGAAAATAAGAGTATTTGGATTTGGATTAATAACTACACAATGGCTATGTCTTTATTCGATACTTTTTATAAAAAAAAATTATTTAATATAAAATTCTTATTCCTAATTGAATGAGAATCCTTGGACAATAAGTATCTATATGACATGCAGTATAAGATTTTTTAGGGTCAAGCCACGTTAAATATCAATATAAACTATTAGAACCACCTTATCAAAATTCAAAATCCATCGTTGATAGTGTTTGTATTTTTTATTTGATTTTTTTTATATGTTATCATTAATGGAGTATCATTTTTACATTAAAAAGTTCAACAAATTAAATTTTTATGTATAATTTATTTATTTTTTATTTTATCTTAATCTATTATTATTTATTTATGTAAATCAAATTGATTCTTGATATTAGATTCCTAATTTTTATTATCAAATATTTCAATTATTAATATATTATTCTATGTGATATCAATTCTAAACTATTTATTTTCTTATTCTTTGTTTGTTACATCTTAGTTTACTTCTTAATTAATATTATTATAAAATTGCATCATCTCGTTGAATGACATGTTTTAGTTTTTTGACAATTTTTTGTTGGCATTGAGACTTAATTTTTTAAGTGTTGTTGATAGTTTTTGTTTGTTTTGGCATAAAAATTGTTTGATAAAAGTTATGAATAGAGTTAATAAAGTCTATATGCTTCAAATATTATAAATTACATGAATTTTGAAATATTGTATGCCTCTTCTTCAAATATTAATAAAGTCTATATGCTTCAAATATTGTATGCCTCTTCTTCTTCTTTTTTAAAATAAAGAATTAAATTTGTTTTAATGTTATTTTAAAATTTTATTATTTAATATACATAAGTAAAAACGAACTAGAAGTGATGATTTTTACAAAAAAAAAATACAAATACTGAAAATCTAGATATGAATATCCGATCACAAGTTAGCTTTAAAACACTAATATTTCTACCTTAGAAAGTCATCATGTGAAATCTACCACAGTTAAAATTAATGATAATTTTAGTAACTTAGAGTGTGATTCGTTGACGATGAAGGTTTTGTTAATAAGGATTTTTTAGAATTATTCATATTTTTAATACTTTTGCATCAACTTTGAAGGAAGCAATAAATTTTATATTAACTACCCATAGTTTAGATGTAAAAAGGATATTATGAGAGGTGAATAAAATGATCTAAAATATTTTATTCTAGCTGATTGCACATATGCTTATTACATTTACTTTTTAGTTCATCAATTACAATATATTAATTGCATCATAAAAAAACATTCTAAATTATCACTTTTCCTTAAATTGACGTCAATTGTGAACATTACGAGTGTATCATGCGAGCATAATAATGAATCGAGAGTTGTTAAGTTAAAGAAATTGCTCACTTGATTGTTACCGACAATATTGAGAGTAAAGATAGACTTAATCAAATAGTGACTTTATAACGAGTAAGGAAAACACGATAGAGTTCTCATTTTAAGTCTATTTTTAACTTGTTAAGATGTTTAATATAACATGTTCATTTTTTATTAATATTGTTAATAATGAGATTATTATTTTTTTCACAGAGTAGAAAAAGAAATAATTTACGAGGTATCAACATAATTTGAATTTTTTTTCATCTTGCATCTCATGAAAGAGATTATAGAGATTGCGATAAATTTTATCATGTTTTGCGATGCAAACACCAAGATATTCTAAATGGTATGAATCTTTTTTATTCAACTAAAGATCTTATTTAAGAAATGATAGATTGAAATCCTTACTTTGCAAAGTAAATTCACTTTGTGAGGAATGTAATATAAATGTCTTAGATATGCAAGCTTGCTATGTTTCAAGTAAAGGTAGAGTTCGCCATCAATTGGATAATTTCACAATTGAGTAATTTTATTAGATAATTTTTTTTTTACAATATTAGACCGTTAATTGTAAGAATTAAATAGTAGGTTTAATAAGCAAGCTACAAAGTTACATATACTTAATTTAGCTCTGTATTATGTAGTTTATCATTTAGATTTTAAAGAATTAGAAACTATTTATAATCTGTAATATATTAGTCAAGAAAAGAAAATCGATAATGTGTCTGCTTGAGTATAAAATAATTGTATTGGTTTGTATACTTCCAATTTATAAACATATTATATATATATATATTGCTTAATTTTATACATATTTTTATACTCATATTATTTATATTTTTTGTGTTTCATAATTATTTTGAAATTTTTTAAAAAGCATTTAATTTTTAAACATTATTAATTCATGATAAAATTTAAATAATGTGAATATAATGTATAAATTATATATATATATATATGTGTATTTTTTAAAAGGAATAAAATTTATTTTTTATAAAATAAATAAAAATTATAATAATACTACTGGAACTTGAATTTAAAATAATCAAAATAAAGAGTTATAATAAATAATTCATAAGTCAATCTAGTGAAATTTTATATATTTAATCTCTCTCTCTCTCTCTCTATATATATATATATATATGTATATATGCTCCTTATTCTACGTTGATAGGCTCGTAAGCAACAAATCATTCTTTGGAAAAGACCGAGGATCGTCGAAGATTCTTGCCCTTATCGTAGCGCTGCATATGTATTCCGTTGTGTGAGGGAGGTATATATACCTTTACTTTGTTAATTCGCTTCTCAGTTGACTGCTGTAAAGGTCAAAGCTTTCTCTCTTAATTTTTATGAACTAAATTCGTGGGTCCTCACAATTTTAGCCATTTTCATCCATAGTTTTTGTCTACCGTCCCACAGCTTTATTTTGTTGAGAGTGCTTCCACATGGCGCATGCTAAGTTTATATTTATATTTATAATTATATTAATTATAGATTATAATTTATTTTAAAAATAAATATTAATTTATTATTTTAAAAATTATTTAATTACATATTAAATCATAATTAAATTGAGTTAATTACACTTTTTATAGATAATATTTAGGTCCTAGAGTTTTGGAAAGAGGGAGACTATATCTCGCTTTATATATATTCAAGGATTTTTTTTTTGAATAAATGATCGGATAAATTTTACTAATCATAACAGAAATTTAGAAAATATCTTAGTTGTTTAATATTGATTGTAAAAGCGATAAATTACTCGTCTAATTTAAGAAAAATAGTGACATAATTTAAACTAATTTAAATATTGATTTTAAAAGTGATAAATTAGTGGTCTAATTTAGAAAAATTAGTGTCATAATTTAAGGCTTAAATTATGGCATAATTTAAGGAAAAATAGTCTTGTTTCATCTATAAGTACAAAGGAGTTTATGCATTGAAGAATAAGACAAAAATTAGAAAAAATGAGACAGAGCATAAGCAAACTTAAAGAGAGAAAATACTTAATGAGTTTCAGAGTTTTCTATCAGTTTGAGAAAATACTTGAGAGATATTATTAGTTAGAAAATCGGTATGTATTCTGTATATTTTTTACTTAATTCAATAATATCTGCTAACTCCCATGGACGTAGTCGAATTACCAAACCATGTAAATTCTATGTGTCCTTTTACCACTTTCATATATTCATATATCGCTATTTATTGCTTCCGTGTACAACAAATTGATATCAGAGCCAAATATAACAGTATTATATATCAAATCGAAGCTCTCGATGAGACGAATGTAACGGGGAAAGAATCGCTCAAATCGAAAGTCAAAATTATCGCCAAAAGCCTCCGAAGTGCTGTTGTCAGCAATTGAGTCAACTTAATGAGTTGGATCGAGTCAACTCAATGAGTTAGATCGAGTCAACTCAATCATTGGTGATATTTGGACCAAGTTGGTTTGTTTTTCACCCATTTTTAGCTGAGTCGAACCTACTCCTAGCTAATTGGGACATTCCAAATTCAATTGTGGACTATGTTTTTTCCAAATAAGGTATAAAATTTGGAAAAACATTGTTTTAAGTTGTAAGTGCAAAATTTATGTTATCTGTTTGCACTTATGGCTGATAAAAGAGAGATCGAAGAATGTGAACAAACTGACCATAGAATTTTTTGCAAACCAAGTTGTTCAGCTCAAAGAACTATGTTGTTCAACGCAAAGTTTGAGATGGAGAAATTCGACGGCACCAATAACTTTGACATGTGGCAATGTGAAGTATTAAATCTACTGTTCCGAAAAGGATCGAATATAGCCTTGGAGACCAGTCCAGGAGATTATTCAAATGAAGATTAGAATTATGTCAACCGAAAAGCTTGTGGCATAATTCGACTGTGCTTAGGAAAAGATCAGAAGTACTTTGTCATGAAAGAGAATGTAGTCGCAGTTCTTTGGAAGAAACTAGAGGACAAGTATATGATGAAAAGTATTGAGAAAAGACTCTACTAAAAGAAGAAACTTTTCCGTTTTCGAGTACAAGAAAGGTACCCCTATGATTGAGCACTTAGATAATTTCAATAAAATTTTGGCCGATCAACAAAATTTAGATGTTAAAATTATCGATAAAGATAAAACTTTATTGTTGTTGAATTCATTACTTGAGAGCTATGAGCATTTAACCATAACCTTGTTATATGGAAAAGATAAGGTTAATTTTGTAGATGTTTCAAATTCTTTGGTAAATAACGAGTACCGGAAGAAGGATCAACATGATCATAGAGACTCAATATCAGAAGCATTGATGGCAACCAGAGGTAGGACAAACAAAAGAAATCTAGCGGATCAAATAATAGGGGGCGATCCAAATCAAAGTCCATAGGAGAGTTATCCAAAAGACGTAATACGAAGGACGAGTGTGCCTATTGCCACCAGAAAAGGCATTGGAAGAAATATTGCCCAAAGAAGGATAAGTCAAATGCAAATGTTACACAGAAGGCTGATGAAGATGAAAAATTAGTCTTTTCAGTTTCATCATGAGAAACCTACTCAGATAAATGGATCCTTGATTCTGGATGTTCTTATCATATGTGTCCAAACAGACATTGGTTTTCGAGTTTTGAGGAGCACAATGGAAGAGTTATGCCTATGGGCAACGAAAATGCCAGTCAGACAAAATGGATCAGAACAGTACGACTAAAGATGCACGATGGTACAATTAGACGACTTACAAATATAAGGTATATTCCTGACCTAAAGAAAAACCTTATTTCTTTAGGTGTTCTTGATGAGCAAACACGACATCGCCGATCCTACCAATACTTTGGTTTTATATTTATAAAACTCTTACAAGTGCACGAATCATTTCTTAGAAAATGATAAGTATACTCCCAAGGTCAATCTAATAAAGGAATATATGTGGTTTTTAATTTATTATTCAAACTTTTAAAAATGAAATTAAATCCTAAACATCCTGTCACGATATTTAAGGTTTTGTATTTTTAATCTAATAACATAAAAATAAACATAGATATCGATTCAATAAATATTTATGCAAATTTTATCATTTATAATAATGAAGTATTTATGGATATAATAACTAAGTTAATTATGCTTATTCATATTATTTAGGTTATGAAAGATATAAATTAATATTTATTGATTCTTTCTTTTTTATATGAATATCACATTTGATGATGTTAGATATTATTTGTTAACTAAATAAATCAATTAACACCTATGGGTGGTGTTGATAACTAATTTGGTTAATTAAATTAATTCTTTTTTATAAGAGATTGAAAATGAACCATTTAAATGCCACATTTGGTGGGGTTAGATAGTTTAAACTTTATTCAAGATGTCCAAATTAAACATAAGAATTTAATTATCCGAGTACTAACTTTCAAGTTTTAAAACCACCACTGAAAACATATTGTCAATACATTTTTAGATAATAATTCTTATAAAAACTTTTGAAATAGAGCTTCACTCTAACTATCGAGCGATTAGACCAACAAATAAAATAACTTTACTCTAAATCAGATCGGATCACTAAATCTTAAAATCTAATTTTTAGATTTAAGTTTATAATGAAAAATAATATATTTATCTCTAACATTCGTAATATAAAATCTTAAATAAAAATAAAATATTTTCATTATAGAGATTTTTACCTATTTAATATTTCGCAAGCATAACAACGTTATTATTATATCGTGTTTACAAACAGTCAGTAATGTTAAATTTAGTCATAGACAAATTAAATATAACTTATAACAATAAAACATAAAAAAGAATTGTAAAGAAAATAAAATCCTTACAGTAATTTGATGTTATTTATGTTGTTGAAAAACCTCCAAACAGAATTTGCTTTTTCATTTATTAAATTAAAAAGTAAATAAATTACAAAAACATAATTAGTTCTTATCAAAAAGAGAAGAACTCTAAAACTAAGAAAAACTAAAAACTAAGAAATGGAGAGAAAGAAAGAGAGAAAAAGTTGATTTTAGGTGTGTAGAGAATGAGGGTATTTATAGGTGAGTAGAGGAAGAAAAAGTGGGAGAAAAAATGGTAAAAAATATAGCAAATGCGTGTTAGGTGAATGATGACATCATTAGCAGGTGCGGCGCGGCGACGCACGTGGAATGGAGTAGAGGCACTTGAGGACTAGGCGTAGGCATGCACGGGCTGGGCGGAGATGGGCGCGGGCGTGCAACTTCAACGTGGTTTGGGCGTTGCAACGTGTGGTGTGTGCATTTCTGGACACGGTTGGGCATTATGGCACGTGCTGCCCGGATGTAGTAGGCGGCTGCACGCGTTGGCCAGTGATTCTGCGCGGTTACGTGCACGATTTCATCTTTTTTTACATTTTTGACCCTTTTGATCCATTTTATCCAATTTTTTCAGCTTTGTTGACTTTTCTTCACTTATTTTATGAATATATTTGTGATGTATTGCCTCCAGTATCTTTTTTTGAGTCTTTAAGTTACTTTTTTAAGCAAAAATACCTAAAAAACAATAAAAATATCTGTGATTCTGAAAAGACAAAAATATATAAAAATATGATAAAATCATATAAATATATATTATTTTAATCAATTATAGTTTATAAAATCATGGTAATTTTAGTGCTTTTTGAACACTCTTCAGTTCTAGATTCTGATGGTTACAAGGTAACATTGGAAAATAGAGTCTTAAAAGTTGTACGAGGTTCATTTGTAGCAATGAAGGGTACTCAAAAGGCGAACTTGTATTTCTTAGATGGGAGTACAGTTACAAGAAGAGCAACTGTCTCAAGTAGTTCTGAAGAAAAAACGAATGATTCTTCCCTCTTATGGCACATGCGCTTAGGACATGTTGGTGAAAAGGCTTTGCAAGGCTTAATGAAACATGGTCTTTTGAAAGGTGCCAAGATTGGAAGGTTTGATTTCTACGAGAATTGTGTAATAGGAAAACAAACAAGAGTCAAGTTCGGCATTGCCATTCATCATACTAAGGGATCTCTTGATTATATTCACATGAATGTCTGGGACCTTCCAAGACTGCTTCACTTGGAGGAAAACGGTGGTTTGTGACTTTTATTGATGATTTCTCCATATATGTTTGGATATACACCATGAGTCACAAAGATAAAGTTCTGGATATCTTTCTTAAATGGAAGAAAATGATCGAGACTCATACATGCAGGAAAATTAAGAGGCTTAGATCTGATAATGATGGCGAGTACAAATCAGATCCCTTCTTCAAAGTTTGTCAAGATGAAGGGATAATCAAACATTTTTCTGTTCCTCGTACACCACAACAGAATGGAGTTATAGAACGAATGAATAGTACTTTGGTTGAGAAAAATTGATGTATGCTATCTCAATCCAAATTGAGCAAGACATTTTGGGTTGAGGCTTTGTCATATGCAACTCATATAGTCAACAGATTTCCTACGATTGCATTAGATGGGAAAACTCCTAAAGAGGTATGGTTTGGACAAGCTGCTTCTGATTATGATTCATTGCGAATATTTGAATGTCTTGCATATTTTCATGTTAGTGAATCCAAACTGGATCCTAGAGTAAAGAAAGTTGTTTTCTTGGGCTTTAAGGAAGGAGTTAAAGGATTTCGACTTTGGTGTGGTGAATCCAAGAAGATCGTATTAAGTTGAGATGTCACATTCGACGAGTCTATTATGCTGGGACAGACAAATTCAAAGAAAGAGAATGAAAGTCCAAATACTCTTTCTAAGGTGATGCTTGAGACTCCGGACAATCCAGAAAAGATTGCACTGACTACTGATCGTGGAGAAGATGAAATTGACGATCAAGAAGAGATCTCGGTTGAGGTGGAGGTTTTCTCACCATCACCACCGATCAATCAACAGCCAAAATATATTGCCACTAATCGACCTAGAAGGGAGATTTGGAAGCCTACCAGATACATAAACATGATAGCATTCACACTTCCCGTAATTGATGATAGTATGAAGTGGAAGATGGAAATGGATGAAGAGATGAAGTCTCTACATCAGAATCAGACTTGGGAGTTGGTTCAACTT
Organism: Hippophae rhamnoides; assembly: GCA_033030585.1. Classification (NCBI taxonomy): domain Eukaryota; kingdom Viridiplantae; phylum Streptophyta; class Magnoliopsida; order Rosales; family Elaeagnaceae; genus Hippophae; species Hippophae rhamnoides. The sequence continues at coordinate 55,202,992 of CM065432.1, forward strand.
TCTAAAGGAAAGAAAACTATTGGTTGTAAATGTGTCTATGCCAAGAAGGAAGGTGTTCCTGGTAAAGACAACATCAGATACAAAGCCATACTGGTAGCAAAAGGATATGCTCAGAAAGAAGGAATAGACTACAATGAGGTATTCTCACCTGTTGTTAAGCATTCATCTATTCGGATAGTATTGGCTTTGCTAGCACAATTTGATCTCGAGTTAGCTCAACTCGATGTCAAAACAGCTTTTCTCCATGGTACTTTGAACGAAGAGATCTACATGTCTCAACCGGATGGCTTCAAAGTTCTAGGACGAGAGAATTGAGCTTGCAATTTGAGCAAGTCAATTTACAGTTTGAAGTAATCACCGCGACAGTGGTACAAGTGCTTTAATAGCTTCATCAAATAGCAGAAGTACACACGCAGTTAATTTGATCACTGTCTATACTTTCGAAAACTCCAAGACAATACCTTCATTTATTTGCTCTTATATATTGATGATATGTTGATTGTATCTAAAAGCAAGGTGGAGATCAACAGATTGAAGGCTCTGTTGAGTTTAGAATTTGAAATGAAAGATCTTGGAAAAGCTAAGAAAATTATTGGGATGTAAATAACAAGAGATAGAGTTACAAGCACAGTCTGTCTAACACAGACTTAGTATCTGAAGAAAGTACTACAAAGGTTTGACATTGATGAAAAAACCAAACCTATAAGTACACTGTTTGCTCCTCATTTTCAGTTGAGTGCATTGATGTCACCTAGCACCATCAATGAGAAGAAGCAAATGAAACGTGTTCCATATGCAAATGTCGTTGGTACCTTGATGTATGCAATAGTTTGCACGAGACCTGATATTTCCCACGATGTTAGTATGGTGAGTCGATACATGCATAATCTTGGTAAAGCAATTAAATGGATTATACGGTACATATATGGTACTGTGGATATTGGTTTGAAGATTGAGAGAGACAAGATTGAAGGCAAACGCCTAGTCAGATATGTGAATTCTAACTATGCTAGAGACCTGGATAAGCGTCGATCTACAACTGGTTATGTGCTCACAATGGGAGGAGGATCAATTTGTTGGAGATCACTATTACAGTCAACTGTAGCTCTATCTACTACAGAGGCATAGTATATGGTTGTAACAGAAATATTCAAAGAAGTTATCTGACATCTCGAGTTAACCAAGAATTTGGGTATTGTTCAAAAGAATGTGGAGGTTTTCTGCGACAACCAGAGTGCCATTTGTTTGACAAAGAACCAAGTTCATCATGGTCGCACCAAGCATATCGATGTTCGATTTCATTTTGTTCGAGAAATCGTCAATGAAGGGAATGTTATACTCTAGAAAGTCAGAACTGTAGATAACCCTGTAGATATTCTTACAAAGATGGTTATAGGAATCAAGTTTCAACACTGCTTGAACTTGATCAACATCTCTCGAGCTTAGAGCGCCTAGGGTGCATTTGGAGACAACGTTATGAATTTTTTCATCAAGATGGAGATTGTTGAATATTGGCTCTAAAAGTGATAAATTAGTGGTCTAATTTGTGGAATGATTTAAGGAAATTAGTGGTCTAATTTAAGGCTTAAATTATGACACAATTTAGAGAAAGTGAGTCTTGCTTTATCTATATGAAAGAGTTCATGCATTAAAGAACAAGGCAAAAATCAGAAAAAAAAGAGAGAAAGCATAAGCAAACTCAAAGAGAGAAAATACGTAGTGAGTTTGAGAGTTTTCTATCAATTTGGGAAAATACTTTAGAGATTTTATTAGTGAAAAAATCTATATCTGTATTTTACATATTTTTTACTCAATTTAATAATATATGTTAATTTCCGTAGATCTAGAGAAATTATCAAATCACGTATATTCTGTATGTTTTTTTAATAATTTGATATATTTATATATAGTTATTTATTACTTAATTACATAACATTACTTCTCAAAGATTGTGACATGTATCTTGTTATTACCTTATTATTGCGCGATAACAAAGTGAAAACACCAATCTTAATTTACTCTTTATATGGAAATAGGATTGATCGTTACAAATTTACTTGTACATAAATATAATTCCATCTAGTGAAAATTATTATAACTGACCCTTTTATTTATGTATATACCAGTAAAGAGTGATTTTCGTATAATTAGCCAATATTAGCCGATGTAAATTCGATTCAGTGGCCATTAATTATGTGTACGGACTTAAGAGTGAATGCTTCATTTTCTATAAAAAAAAAAAATTCACTTGTTTTGCGATTACTTATTTTATTCGTTGCTATTCTTTACTTTTATTTTAAATTTGGTTGCAATTTACTACTTTACATTTTCATGTTATTTTAGTAATTATGATTCGAATCGTTTTACTGTTTTTTTTTTGTAAATAATAACAATAATAAATTTAACAATTGTAAAATTTATAATAACAAAAATATAAAAAAATACTAACTCATACTCCTCTCAATTGTTATTAATTTTGTGGGTGTCATTTATGTAATTTTTTAAAATTAAACTATTTTTAAGCATCCATGCTACATATTTTGTTATCAACTTAGTAGTTTATCATTTTAATTTGTACAATTCAATTAAAAAATATAGCAATAATTCAAAAACTTAAAATAGTACATTCAAATTACCATTTTATTATTATGTTAGCCTATATTAAACATACTAACAGTATAATTTTTGCTTAGTTTTATTTTTGACTATAAAATTAAATTTTATTTTCAATAACAAAAAATTATATAATTATGTAAAAAATTTAATCCATAAAAAAACATGAATCTAAATTGTGATACTCAACTTCATGTGCATGAAATTTTGAAATTTTAAAACCACACGTAATGAAAATAAATTAAATATTAGTTTTAAATTTTTTTAATTTTTTTATTAAAAAAAATACATAAAATAAAATAATATTATTTTATTAAAATTTTTGTGTCACTCAATATTAACTAATTATAATATAATTTGATACTATTCAATCTAATATAATTATATTTGTTATATTTAATACATTTTATTTAACATGTCAATAAATAAATTGATAATATTATTTTATTAAAAAATTTACATCACTAAACACTAACTAATTATAATATAATCAAACACCGTTAAATATAATATAATTATATTTATTTTATTTGATTCAATTAAATGAACATATCCATAAATTGATAACATTATTTTACTAAAGATTTTGTATCATCAAACATAAATTAATTATAATACAATTTGATAATATTTAATTTAATATAATTATATTTATTATATTCGATATATTTTATTAAACATATTAATTGAATTAAATATTATTCAAAATTATAATAATACTGTATTCGAATCCTTAATCACTTATTAACAACATTGTATTCGAATTCTTAATAAAACTGTGGCATAAGAAAATTTAATAATTTATAAATTAATATAAATGAAAATAAGATTAATATTAATATGATATATATTTTTAATACCTTAACGTAACACATGTTTCTTTTTGACAAGATTAATTAAGAAGATATGTAGTAGTGATGATGAGCAGTACTGGTGGAGACAGTTATGCACCAAACAGGCTGGTTGAGGGGTCTTTGATGCCTGCATATCTCTGCATTGTGTTAATTGGAATGGGTACCCACACACAATACTACGATACCCCACCTCTTTCGTTTTATTTATTTTTTTTGTCTTTAAGCTTTAGCCTCTTTCCCACTACTACTTTCACAAAGTTCCTTTCTTCTTCCTCATCATCTACTTAAAACTTTAAATTATATATATTATTAATTATTAATTTTTAATTAAATTTATATATAAATCTCTAAATATTTAAAATATAAGATTTAAATTTTAAATTTTAAAAAATTCATACAAAAAACCTTTAAAATATTTAATTTTATAATTTAATCCTCAAATCTTTACAATTTTATAAGTAAATTTTAAATTTTTGATTAATAAATATATATTTTAATAATTAAATTAAATTTTAAAAATCGATAATACATTATAATCTTTAATATATATATATATATATATATATATATATATATATTAACATTCAACTAATTTTGTACCCATAGTTTGTGGAGGATGGATAAAACCGTCATATATAATTTAGGTTAAATTGATACCATAATTTTCATACATACTTAAAGTTTCAATTCTAACTTTCATTAAATATATATATATATATATATATGTGTATATAATTATTTTTTATAACCTAACTAATATTTTTTTTAATAAAATTACAGATTAAATATAAAAAAACATTTCCCAAGAAAATCCTGCAGAACTGGCAAAGGTACGGACTACTCAAATACGTTATTTTTATGTCTTATCATAGGTCATTACTCCGTCACTTCCAAATTCCAACCCAAAAAGAGAGAGAAAAAAATTTTAATACCCAAAATCAATTAATACAAGTTTCGAGTACCAGTAGTTTATTGAGTATGTATTACATTTCACGTATTATTTGTCAGGAAAATATTTATTCTCATAAATTATGACCCATTTTAATTGACGTGGATTTATTAAATTAAATTATGTGAGTTATATAATCAATTCTATTCCACCAGTCTCACAATTTTGTGACATAATATGGCCCTATTTGTAATTTTAAATTAATTGTAAATTTATGAAGTATTAACATATTCAAAGACGTTGTTAGTAAAAAATAAAACTATTAGAATATTAAAACAACATAACAAATAAAATTATAAATTTTGATCGGTATTAAAACAGCTCAATATCCAACCGAACAAATTTTGAGAGAAAAGGAGAGCATTTTATATAATTAAGAAATAATTGTAACAATCTTTTTTTTAGTATGAAATTAAGCTAAATCTATTATATTTCAATCCAATTAATAAATTCAGACCGACTAATCCCACATTTAACAAGTTTATGAGAAGTCATGTTAGTCCTTTTTGGACAATGAATACAACAAAAGAGTTAGTGTGTTGGATCAAATCACGAAATGTTAATCTCCACAATAACTCTTTTCTTTCCACAGTAAGTGAATTATCTTTTTTATTCACCATTTGTAAGGCCTAGTTAAAATCGAATTACATACGTGAAACCAATATCCAAACTAAACCGTAATCCACACTAAATCACCCATAATTCAGCTGCATGTGGTGACATTAGAGTGGATCTTATACTCGGAATAGCCCCCTGTTACTTTGCCCAAATGATTTCGGATAACACACCCTAGTCTCCCTCTGCGTCTCGTGCACCCATGTGCTGTGCCAAGCAGCACGCTCGTATCACAAACACAACCAATTAAAATTCAAAAGATAAAATCATTTTTAGTTAAAAGTTAACTCAGTAGTAGTTTTCTTAAAATTAAGTACGATCTAGACACAAGTTAAAAGATCATAAGATCAAACAAGAGAAAAGTTGAACTCTTTTTTTCCGGATTTGAGTTTTAAAGAAAAAGTTACTTATGGCATATACTATCTACAATTAGTTTGAGTTTATAACACCCAAAGAAAGAGTGCGTAACTTGTTGATAGTTTTGAGAGCCAACCGGGAAGGACCACCATTGTGTCGTGTAAGGGAATTAGCATCTGATCAAAATTATAAGGCTTATTATAGCACATTTTGCAAATTATTGTATAAATGTTACGGATTTGTTTGTTCATGCTTCTAAAATTTTGCAAATACATTTCATATAATAAGAACATCTTCGGACAACAAAAACATGTAATGGGTTCATTTAGAATTATTTTTTCTTTCAGTTTTTAGTTGAAAGTAATTCTTAATGGCCTTATTCACATGTTTTGAAAATTTTTAAAATAAATACTATTAGTCATTCCATACCTAACTTATCCCTTAAAAACACGCTTATAAGGGTGAGGATTGTCCAAACTTATAATTAACCCTTCTACTGGTATTCTGGTCGATGTGAAACTTATTTCCTTAATACTCCTCCTCGAATCGACTATGTCGATGGACGGTGGTAGTCTTATGGTAGCCACGAGTGAGAGTGCTAAGTGGCTCCTCCATCGCCTAGGGTATTACTTTGATACCATATTAGTCAACACAAGTCTAACTTATCCCTTGAAAATGCGCTTGCAATAGTGAGAATTATCTAGGCTTATAACCAATACTTCTGCTAATTCTTTGATCGATGTGAGACTTATTTTCTTAACAATCTTCTTCATATCAATTGTGTCGACGAATGATGGTGGTCTTATGGTTGCCACAGGTGGAGGTTTCAAAGGGTGGTTGCTTTCCACCGTCAGGTCCTACTTTGATATCATATTAGAAACTCATCCTTCGAAAACGCACTAGTAAAGGTGAGAATTATCTGGGCTTATAACCAACCCTTATGCTAATTTCCTGGTCGATGTGAGACTTATTTTCTTAACACTTATTTCCTTAACACTTTCCCTCACATCAATTGTGTCAATGGACGATGGTGATCTTATGGTTGCCACGGATGGTAGTGTTATGTGATTCCTTCATCGCCTAAGGTCCTACTTTGATATCATGTTAGAAAGACCCTAGGCGGTAGAAGAGTCACCTAACACTACCACCCGTGGTGGTTATAAAATCACCACCATCCGTCAATACAATCGATGTAAATGAAAGTGTTAAAGAAATAAATCTCACATCAACCATAGAACTAACAGAAGAATTAGTTATAAGTGTAAGTAATCTTTATTCTTGAAAACACGTTTTCAAGGAATGAGTTAGGTGTGACTAACTACCATATACTTTCTAAAAATTTAAAAAGCATTATTAATTAGTGCTTATTTTGGAGGAGCTTTTTAAAAAAATAATCATTTTCGGCATAATCACAGACAATATAAAGATTTAGATCGGTGTTAGAGGACCAATGTTTTGTTGTGATGAGAGTGTGTATTAGTATTAAGATCAGATCTAGACAACGACCATTGTGATTGGTTTTTTGCCAGCTACTGTAGTTATGGTAACACCCTATCTGTTTATCTGATTTTGGACCACCATACAAATGTTCTTGTTTCCTTTCTCAAAATCTGAATTGCCTAACGAAATAACTAGTGGTCCTCACTTTATTAGATTCAATTATATATATCATAAGCTTCTCTAAGCTGTTCTGAATGTTGTGTACTTATTGTCCTTTATCTGCTGCTATGATACAAAGTAGTATCAGTCACTCATATATGTGTTCATGAATTTCTTCACTAACATTTCACGTCAATTATTTATTTTTATGCACTTTATGATGCTACAAGCCATTTCAGCCATTAAATCTCTGTCTCTCATTTAGGATCATAATATCATGTACTTCTTTCTATCAGCAATACCTAGCTAGCAACTCTTATTATTATTATTATGATCCTTCTCAGAGCATAGATATGTGTTTGCCATTAGAGCAAAGAGTACAGTGTAGTAAAATTATTTAGATCATTTAATCATGTATATTAAAAATATAACCTTCGTCCTATTCCTCTAAAAAAGATTCAAAAAGAAAGTAATTTTTTAATATTATTTTAATTGAAATTATCACAATTACATAAATTTATTTAAAGAAGATAAAGGTATTATTTTACTTATCCTTCCATCCATCGCACAACCATCAAATCACATTTTTCAATTCTAATTCTATTTTTAATCTTAACAATTATGATAAGTTAATTAAGTAATAACATTTTATACATACCTTTTTTTTCATTTTTTGTCATAACATGATACTTTGCAATAAGAACAATAAAAAAACAAATTTTCTATAAAGAACTATTAACCACTTGAACCTTATCATGTAGGGGCTGTCACTTTTTTTTCCTTATTAATAACGTGTATTCATATTTTCCAAACAAATTATTAAAAAAGAAATTATTTGTAACTAGTTATTTATAATAATAAATAATAGATTTTAATAAAAAAACTAATTTGTAATGGTAACCCCTAATATTAATCTACCTTGAAACTCTCAACAAAAAGTTTTAAAAGTTACAAGCTAAACTTTCAATAATGTGTAAAGAGAGTCCCATTGATTTGTTCTAGAAATTGTTACAATTTGTCAAATTCAGCCATCTAGTGTAATACGTTTGTCAAATTTAGCCACCTAGCGTAATACGTCTGTCAAATTTAGCCATCTAGTGTAATACGTGTATGAACTAAAGAAACCATTTTAATTTATCCTTCTAGTGTATATACATGTATGTATCTTTAGGGATTGAGATTCAAACCTATATCCTTTAGGAATGGATTACTTAAATCGTTTGTAGGGCTCTCTTACAATAACTAGAGTCGTAGTAGCCCATTACTAATTTAGAACCAGGGGCGAAACACCAAAGCCTAACTCAGATCTTCAATGAGTCATAACACTCCTCAACCATCTCTTAGTCTTATACAACACAAGGCTTACATCAAAACAAAAGGGCATTGTTAATGCTTATTCATTCACAATACCACTCTAGCAAATTTTGGGTGAAGCTACAATTACAAATACAAGATTTGCACTTCAAAAAAGAATAAAAGAATCTAAAAGGATGGAACTTATAAACATTAACTGCAAATGAAGGCATTCAATTTGACGAATCATTTGAAGCAACTAATCTCAATGAGTTTTCAATATCCAAAATTGAACGGTGTCACCAGAGTTGTGGAGATTGGAAAAATAGGCTGTTATGGCCAATTTCTTTCACTTAGTGCATGAGTAATAGTAATGTACAAAGGGTGACTAGACAAAATGCTCAGTAGGGTATTCGTGCTCGTATGCATTGTAATCATAATACAATCTCTCTCCCATACGTATATCTCTGTTTGCAATTAATAAAACTCGACACTCACCATTCACATCGAACCTAACGCATTTTAGGTTCTGCTTCTTTCTCCCTTCCCTGCATCAAAAGCCACCAGTTCTGATTAGACGTAGATGACCCTTTATTAAAATTCATTGACTGATAAAGCAGAGGCACAAGTGATTGATGATGTCTATTGAACTAAAAAGTTCTATGCCATATAGACATCAACAAAAGGCTTTCCTTGTAGAACAGCTAACTACCTGCTTCAACAATAAGCTAACTCATGTACGTACGGTCATAGAGATCTTAAAGTTTAGCTCTTGTTAACACATTGACCTTCATGTAGATTTTTTGACTTGTAACAAAGCTTGTAATTCAAAGAAACTCCTATAAATTAAACTATTCGTGAAGGCCGATTTTATGTCATAGGAAGATGACATTGTTTCAATTGGTGATAAAATTCATCTATCTATCTCGTTAGTGAGATACAAAAGAGAACTACTGTTACAGATAATAATGTGCACGTTAATATACAAGTTAAAATTATGCAAGTTGAGATGGACTTACGATGTATGATTGTTGATACCATTAATGAAGCGGGCGATATTAGACCGCTTATCAGGGCATATCACTAGGCTCTTTGAAGGACTAGAGGCACAAAGCAATGTCATCATACTATCTCCATCATCATTTTCCCGATTCTTTAAGTAATCAACATCTCCAACATACTCTGTGATTATTGTCAAGTCCTTTATACACCTATCTGCCTCTACTGTGAACCTATCAAAAGCAATCAAGTAATGAGCAATAATCCCACAGGATTTTAGTGGGAAAAAAATCTAAAAATCTAAATAAAAATCAATCATATAAAGCCATTCTCACCCCTCTTTTGGATCAAAAACAACCATTAGTGGCGGCCATTCTCCTCTTTCCAGCATACTCTTGCACAAGTTTAAGGTTTCAGAATCTTCTGTTGAAAGAACCTGAAAGTAGTGTTGTTACAAATTTGTTAATCCCTTAATCCATGAAGAAAACAAGAAGTAGACACCATAATACTTAGATGTCAACATGAAAAATGTCATCCTAAAATTAGTTGCCATGTGGTTTCTGGCCTATAAAACTTCTCATCATATGTTAAGTCAGGTTCGAAAACTGTTTTAAATAATAAAAAAACACTAGTTATGAGACTACCTGCATTCCTCCATGCTCAAGAGCTGAGCAGTTGGCTGATCTTGGTGCCATTCCTGGCTGGTACGTTAGCTCATTACTAAAATCCGCACCAGTAGCTGTCAATGCAGTTGCTAGTGATGCCATTTGCTCTAATCTCCGGGTAGGATCTTCACTTGGATTGAAGGGCAACAATTTCCTTTTCTTTTTCGACACTGCCAAGCCACTAGCTCTCTTTCGTCTCTTTGGAGTATCTAAAATCAATGGAACAGAAAAATAGAACAATTTCTTTAACTTTTGGCCCCTCATACAGTCATACTTGTTAAAGGACAACGAAGGCCCAAAAATAATAAAGGAAGCATGAAGAATCAAATATTGATCCTGGAAATAAATACGCACCTTGACTTGATTTCATGTTTGGAACTTCTGGAGACCTTTGAATCCGAAAGAAATCTACAATTTTTGTTTGGGTAAGAGGGAAAGCTGCAAAGATAGTTCAAGCAAAAACACATCAGCATTCAAATCATTGCCCAGATCTACTGAAAAAAACAGGCTATTACCTATAGAAGCACAACAAGACTACAACTATATTGCTAAAACTTAAATCTATCTTTTACATCCAGAAACCAAAACCCATTAAGTTATTAATTTGATCAAAATGTGCGATAAACCAAATGTTAAAAAAAAAAGAAGCTAAAAGCGCACAATCCGTTTAGATAGACCTGAATGCAGTACCCTATTCAGCTCGATCCAAAAACCGAAAGCCAGAAACGAATCAATGTACTATACATATATTAATCAAAATATATAATAAATTAAGAAAATATTAGTACTTAAAAATGGATCATACATAGGAGTTGTTTGTGCTTTTTAGAGCAACTGGGACAAAACCAAGAGCCTTTGGGCACAGACACAAGGATGGGTCTGAGGCAAAACAAATGGTAGCCTCTATCGCACTTGTCGCATAGAAGAAGCTTAGCCGGGGCGTGTCCAGATCTACATTCATCGCAATAAACGTCATCGTATTCGGTATCGGAGCTACCACTATCATCTTCTGTATCGGGAGAGCGACAGAGGGGCTTTGGTGCTCGAGTTCTCTTTGGCCTCAATGCCATTATCGTGGTTTTTTCTTGAGTAAGCTTTAAGTTGAATTGAGAAATGAACAGGCGGGAGGGATCGAGTGAGTACTGCTCTCTATTTATATATCAACAGATTGGGGGCTTGCTAGCGCGCTTGTTTTGTTTGGTTTCGCGGGAAACGAATTTTGGCGCCAGGATTTCAATTTCCTTATTCGGCCCCAAATTCACCATTGTTTAGCTTGTGGGCTTTTTCATGGGTCAGATTGAGTCATAAGCGATGGATGTGCGAGCTGGGCTGGACTGGGCAAGTAATATGTGCTGAGAGTTTTTCTGAATGCATCTAGAATAGGGATTGAGATTTTAATTGATTTTTACTTAAAATATTAATCAAATTGATATATATGATTTTTTTTATATTCAAAACTTAAATTAACTTATAAAATTTCGTAAATTTCGCTTAATTTATAGTTTTCCACTTTAAATTGAATTTTTAATTTATTTTAATTTTAAATTAATAAATAAAATTTATTATTTAAACATAAATTAATTTAAAAAATATATACTAACACTTAAATTATAATTATGCAATAAATGAATTTAAAAATGAGTAAATAATTGAGAAATATATAACAAAAAATAATTAAAGTTTTTCATTAATTATGGTAATTTATTTTTAAATTAATATTAGGAAAGAATAATATAAACTGTTTTATGTAAAATTTAATTAAAATTATATGATTATAAATATATATATATATATCAACAGATTTAATTAAATTTTAATATACAAACTTTAATCCACCTAAACAAAATCGAACCCAACATATTTATACTTTTAAATAACAATGCTAAATAGCTCGTTTTCCCTAATGCACGAATGTATAATGCACGAATGTACCAACCTTTTTCATAATATGTATTAATTGTTGTTGAAATATTAAAAAATTAAGATAAATAAATTCTTTTATAGGGTTTCTTCCTTGTTAGTCCCACATCGCCCAGAGAAGTCAGTAATGTGCTGGTTATAAGTCTAGGCAGTCCTTTTCCTGAGATTCAAACACAATACAATGGCATTATTCGAATCCTCCACAATGGGAGGAATATGTTAATTTTCAAGATTTTTTCAAAACACATGGGATTATTCACCAAACTACTTGTCCGCAAATACGGGAACAAAATGGAGTATCTGAAAGAAAAAATTGCCATTTACTTGATATGGTTCGTGCACTATTATTTAGTGCTTATATGCCAAAAAACCTTTGGGGTGATGATGTACAAGCTTCCGCCCATCTCATCAATCGTCTCCCGTCTAGTGTCCTTAACGGAAAAATCCCATTCCAAATTCTCGCATCTTACGTCTCCTTATCATCTTTCCATAATCTTCCTACCCGTTATTTAGTTGTGTTGTTTTTGTGCATGTTCCTAAAAATCAAAGGTCTAAATTAGATGTTCGTGCAATTAAATGTGTGTTTGTTGGTTATGGAAGTTATCAAAAAGGATACAAGTGCTTCCATCCACCAACCAGAAAGTATTATGTCACTATGGGATGTTACCTTCTTTGAGGACACGAGTTATTTTTCCTCACCTGATACTGCTCGTCAAGGGGAGAATACATATTTCCAAGAACTGTATCATGGTGAAGGGGAGGCATTAGAAGAATCACCAATCATTGCAGAAGCAGATGCTCCAAGTAGTCAAGCACTAGATTCGCTCACAGCAAATGAAGTGGAAGACACAATTGTTCCCTCAGGCATTACTCCTACCCATGATCTACAACTCCCTGGTATCGAAAGTCATTCATCTCAAGTATGTACACCCACTGATACTAATAACATTGAGTCTAATGTTGGACAATATGTGTTACCCAAAAGGTCTACTCGAGGTCAACTAGCCAAAAGGTACGAACCAAATATTCATGCAAAATCAAAATACCTAGTAGCCAATTACATGTCCATTAAAAGACTATCTAAGTCATATGAATCATTTATGAATCAAATATCTAGTGTATCAGTACCGAACAAAGTGTAGGATGCGTTGGGAGATCCAATATGGAGAAAGGCAATGACTGAAGAGATGGAGGCATTACAGAAGAATGATACTTGGCACTCGTGCCACTACCACAAGGAAAAAAGGTAGTTGGTTGTCGATGGGTGTTTACTGTAAAACATAATGGTGATGGATTTGTAAATCGGTATACAGCTCGTCTTGTAACAAAAGGGTTTACTCAAATGTATGGTATAGACTACGATAAGACCTTTGCTCCTGTTGCCAAAATGAACACCATTCGGGTTTTGCTCTCACTTGCCGCTAATCTAAACCGACCACTACGGCAATTTGATGTCAATAATACGTTTCTTCATGGAAAATTAGCCGAGGAAATGTACATGAGTCTTCCACTTGGGTATATAGTTGATTCTCCTGGTAATTTTGTATGCAAACTGAGGAAGTCTTTGTATGGTCTCAAGCAATCCCCTCCAGCCTGGTTTGGAAGATTCTCACAGTTCATGCAAAATGTTGGTTACAAACAGAGTAATTCAGACCACACTCTATCTTTCAAACATCAACGAGGGAAGGTAACAGCCCTAATAATTTATGTTGATGATATAGTAATCACTGGTGATAATCTTGTTGAGATGGATAAATTACAAAGGCGGCTAGCATCCGATTCGAGATGAAGTACTTATAGGTGAACTAAAGTACTTAGGAATTAAGGTAGCTAGGGAAGAGAAGGAATATATCCGTGTCAAAGGAAGTACATTATTGATCTCGCTAACGAGAGACGGGTATGTTGGATTGCGAACCTATCGACACTCCTCTTGAACAAAACCATTGTTTAGTAGAGTATCCAGATCATATACCAACTGATCGAGCTCGCTATCAGAGATTGGTTGGGCGTTTGATTTACTTGGCTCATACTAGACCAGATGTTACATATGCAGTAAGTGTGGTGAGTCAATTCATGCATAACCCAAGTGAAAACCACATGAATGTTGTTTTGAGAATTTTAAGGTATTTGAAATCGGCTCTAGGAATGGGAGTAATGTTCTCTAAACACAACAATCATCTTGAAATCTGTGGCTTCACAGATGCAGATTGGGCAGGAAGTATTACAGATAGAAAGTCAACATCGGGCTATTTCACCTTTGTGGGTGGAAATCTAGTTACATGGAAAAGTAAGAAACATAAAGTGGTGGCGCGATCTAGTGCTGGGTTTCGAACTAAAAAATACTATGCAATTGTATTGCGACAATCGGGCAGCCATTGATATATCACAAAATCCAGTACAACATGATCGCACTAAGCATGTAGAGGTTGATCGTCGCTTTATAAAAGAAAAGCTAGATGCAGTGATTAGTTTTCCTTTTGTTCCACCGAAGAGCAATTTGACGACTTGCGGATAATGCTTACCAAAGGAGTTTCTAAGAAGACATTATATGGTTCATTAAGCAAGTTGGGCATGATCGATATCTATGCGCCAACTTGAGGGGGAGTGTTAATAAATTATTATTAGTGGTATATTAGTTGTATACAACTAATATACTTTTCTTTAAAGCACTTTTCCTAAAAAACAGATTCCTATTTTCCTGTATTTATACTTGTATTATCAATTATTGTAATTAAATAAACACATTTTTAGTAAAAAAAAGGTGCATATGATCATATGACCTATGATAAATCTTATTTTAATGAGTTATCTCCCCCACGAGTGTCTTATGTTACAAATGCTAATGGTGAGACCTTTCTTGTCTTAGGAAAGAGATCAGTTCATATCACTCAATCTTTACAACTTTATAATGTTTTATATGTACCTTACTTATCCTATCACTTAATATCTGTCCTACAGTTAAATATTGAGTCTAAATGTTATGTAACCTTTTATCCTATGTATGTGATTTTCAGGACCTTCTTACCAGGAAAATAATTGATCGAGGGTATCTGAGGGGTAGGTTGTTCCGTTTAGATCAGAACTACGGAGGGGAGAAACCGTAAATATCATGGGGGTCGCCTACCACTTTCAATTTGGTATCGGAGTCGATCCCTGGGGTTCCAGATGTGCCCCATTTCCACAGCTATCGGCGGTGAGCGCGGCTTTCCGTCCGATGTGAGACGTGTTAGTCCCACACGCGCAGGCCTAACAACATGTGGTGGTTATAGTCTGGTGACCTTTTCTACTAAGCGCGTTTTGATGAAAATATTGGAGTGACAACTTTAAATTCTACTATCCTGATAAGAATGATAAGAGTTTTCCGAGTTTTTCACTTATAAAATGTAAAACTTTAATATGCTTAATTTTAATGAAGTAGTTATAGTTATGTTAATTTAATATGATTAAAATTTTATATTAATTTATGATACATAATTAATATTAATTTTTTTAGTTCATTAGGAATCCGATCATTAAAAAATATCTAAAATTTCGATAAGATTTCCCAAGTTGCCTTCACCATTATTTAAATGAAGTAATGGAGATATCGTTCTCTTCTCCATTCGATTGGTTTATCAAACGAACCATTTTAAAAATAAAAACATTGGTTCATACTTCATCGGAATAAATGGGCCCGTAAACCAAAAAATTAGCCCAAGTAAGAGAGGGAGCTTGGCGGCAACAACTGTATGTATCTTTATTTTCATTGACAATAACTATTGCACCGTGCTCTGTGATGGATCTCGGAAACCAAAAGGCAGTGAAGATCCACCTAGTATATTCCACTGACTCGCCCGAGTTCGTCTATCTAACTCGGGCTCTGACTCGTTCCTCAGTTGTTGGACTCGATGCAGAATGGAAGCCCATTCGCACCCAACAACAGTCTGCTTTTCCCACCGTTTCACTTCTTCAGATCGCCTGTCAAGTCGATCGTCGCCTCGACGAAGGCTCGGATGAGCCCGTGGTTTTCTTGCTAGACCTGGTTTTGATTCCTCTAGCTTCAATCTGGGAAGTATTGAGAGACGTGTTTGTCTCCCCCGATGTTCTCAAATTGGGTTTTAGATTTAAGCAAGATTTGGTGTACCTATCTGCCACATTCCGCTCAGATGGTTGCGAACCCGGGTTTGACAGGGTATGAGCTTTGTCATCCAATTTTGGTTCGTTTGTTTGATTGCTTAGAAATGCGGGAATTTAAGTTTTTTTTTTTTTTAATAATGTGTTCCCTAATAGGAAGATGCTAGACATTTAAGGCTATAGATATGTGCAAATATAGAAGAAGACTTTCTCTATAGCTTTCTGACATGTATTATTTATACCCATTAGTCAGTTGATCATTCTAAGGTTGCACTTTGTTTTATTCTTTTGTATTTATTTAAGTATTTGTGAAGGCGTACTATGAACTTGTGCTAGTTATGTTTAATTATACATATTCATTTATACATTTCTTGTTAAAACTGTGACTATTAATTATGAAGTTAACTCGTAGTAAGTTTATCTTCACTTAACTGTATCCAAAATGTAAACTTTACTTTTTGTTTTAGCTAGAGTTTTGCATGATATATGTGACGAATATTGTGTGAGTGAACCATGGTACCTGTAACATTAATGTTTCACTAGATTTTGCTAGTTGAGGTTCAATTTTTAAAATGTTCTTCCTCTATCTATTTTTACATTTTATGAATAATGATTGAAAGGTGGAGCCCTTTTTGGATATTACAAACATATACAATTATCTTCAACCTAAGCAATTTGGAAGGAAAGTTTCTAAGGACATCAAGAGTTTATCAACCATCTACAAAGAAGTCTTGGGCTTTTCTCTTTCAAAGGTTTGTTAGCACTTTTTTCTGCCGGTTTAATACCCAGGCGAAAATCATGGGAGCTGTGATGTTTCCCGGCTTTTACTTGTGTTGATTATAAGTTACGTTCATCTTGAATATAGTTTTTCTCACCATGCGATGGGTTAATGTTAAAAGAACAAATCTCAGGTTCGATTTAACATCTGGTATGGAAGTAATTAAATAACCTTTAAATTTGAAGATTTGTATCTAACTTTAGTGTGGAGAAATGGTTTTCTCAAAAGCATGTCCAATAAATATTGTCTTTGACCTTTGAGGCGTGGTTTGGCTCGCAGAATTATTTACAAAAAGAAAAAAAAAATTATTCCTGGGAATTTTGTTCCCAACACGACTCTAGCTGGCATCTTGAGTGACTTTGTTGATGTTAATGTAATATATTTTTCTTTAGGAACTTCAATGTAGTGATTGGTCACATCGTCCTCTTACTGAAGCACAAAAAACATATGCAGCTATGGATGCGCACTGTTTGCTTGACATATTTAACCTTTTCCAAGCCAAGATCAACAAAGAAGGTATCTCAAATTCAATTTCAAAAGTCGTATGAATTTATTTTTCCATCTCAGCATATTTGAACGTTAAAGATGAGCAAATCTGAAACTCTCTAAGGTATCACCTATTTCTTGTTTGTGCTATTGGGATAAAATTTTGTCTATAAGTGTTTGTTTCCATTGTAATTGTAATTCGTACATCAGATGGATTTGAAGAACAAGGATGACCAACATAAATTTTCCCGTTATGTAATTATGTTAAATTTTAATAGTTGTTCTAACTATAAATTTTACTAAAGGTTTCCTTGAGCTGGGAGCATTTAGTTGTTTTAAATATTTAATGGCATGTTGCCAGGTTATAGTTGCTTCCTTTCAACTTCAAGGTGTTTAGTTATTTTATGCTGAACTGTCTGCAATGAAGATATATTAAAGCAAAACGTGAAATGGAGGGTTGATAACTCTTTATATATCATTGCTTATGTATTTTTCTTCCAAATTATTCAATCATGAGAAGCATGCATCTCTTTCTTTTTAGAGCATGGTTTATTTTACTAACATAAATACACCCTTGTGGTTGATTGTTGCAGGGAATTTGATTCACAATCTCTCTGAATTGAGCTCCCCTATTGTACATCTCGGGTTGAAAGAGGTTCTTGGGGAGGTTGATATGTGTAATTTAATGATAAGGACTAAAGTTGCTGAAGCTTTAGATATAGTTAGAGCAACGATTTCGCATGATACCTCTCAAAAAGTAGCTGTGATAGAGGGAATGGTTCTGAGACCTCAACAAAGAAATACCTTGCCTATGGATGAATCCTTACTAAAGGTTGTACATAAGTATGGTGATAAAATTCTACTAAAAGATTCAGATAGAACGCCAAAAACATCTAGAAAGAAAGGGAAAAAAGGATCTTTGCCAAGCTTGGTTAGCAAAGAGAATAGATCAGAAGGTTTTGATGATTGGCAAGGCCCCCCACCATGGGATTCAACCCTGGGGGGCGATGGTTGCCCAAAATTTCTCTGTGATGTGATGGTATATATTTTTACTTCTCTGCTAGTTTCTATTTTGCTGATCATTCTCTGCTAGTATCTAACTTTTATGATATTAATGATGATATTAACTTATCTTAAGAAACTGAAACTGCTGATGCCAGATTCCATGATTGTTCATGAATTGAACCCATTATTATTTATGCTAACATTAACAAAAGATTTACTCAGGTTGAAGGCTTGGCAAAACATTTAAGATGTGTGGGGATCGATGCTGCAATTCCATGTTCAAAGAAGCCCGATCCCAGGTGTTTTTTCTGTTTATATAACGGATCACTAATACTATTATTGGTCATATTCTTCATGATCATTGTTCTAATATTTTTCCTGAGCAAACTGTTGGTTTACATGATATGTAGGGAGCTAATAGATAAAGCTTACAGAGAGAGTAGAGTTCTCTTGACACGGGATGCCAAACTGCATAGACATGAATATTTAATTAACAATCAAATATATCGGGTGAAGAGTCTTCTGAAAAATGAACAGCTACTTGAGGTATGTCTTCTGTCCATCCATCCGTATGTTACTAACTTTGTTAACCCATTTCACCAGTGATTAGATGCTGTTGTATTCTAGGATAAAATGGCTTCATTGTAGCTGAAAATGATCCATTGTTGTAGGTTATAGAAACTTTCCAACTAAAAATCAGTGAGGATCAATTGATGTCTAGGTGCACCAAATGCAATGGTAGATTTATTCAAAAACCCCTGACAACTGAAGAGGCTGTCGAAGCTGCGAAAGGTTTCCAAAGGATTCCCAACTGCCTGTTTAACAAGAATTTAGAGTTCTGGCAGTGCATGGACTGCAAACAACTTTACTGGGAGGTAATATTAATTGGTAACTTTTTCTTATTTCTCATTCCATGGATAATCACCGGAGCTTGCTTACATTATACTGCCTAATTAACTCAATGTTTTCAAAAAGTGAAATTTAATAGAGGTTCTTATTCTCTGTATATTAGTCATTGCTGTACGAACCAAATATGATGCACTTTTGACCACTTTGCCATCAAACAATACCATTTCTTATTTTATGGTGTGTACACAGTAGCATGGATTTAAAAAAAGGTATTATCCAGAACAAATAGGGGAGGCATGGTATGATCTGTCTCCATGCTGTATATTATTACTTTGAATCTCACATATTATTACTTTGAAATATATACGTTTTTTTTTGTTTCTAATGCTTGTTTGATGGTTAATTTACTAACTGCTTTTCAGTATGGCAGTATGGCAAGTTTCTTTAAACTTGGGTGACGAATTCTTTAAGTCATTTCGTTTGTGTCATTATGACATTTTGATTACGTAACTTTTATAAGGGACACATAAATCACTCGGTTTTTAAAATTAATATACTTTAGTCACATACAAGCCCAAATGACATTTTTAGTGATCTCTATGGTAATTTTTTTGCTTTATAGCTATATGACTAAAGTGTACTAATTTTAAAAATCAAGTGATTTATATATTCTTTGCAAAAATTACGTGATTAAAATGTTCAAATGACATTTTTAGCGATCTCTAAGATAATTTTTTTTATGTGACTGAAGTATACTAATTTTAAAGATCGAGTGATTTATGTGTTTCTTGGAAAAGTTATATGATCAAAGTGTCTAAATGACATATTTTTAGTGATCTAGGGTAATTTTCCCTTCTTTTTCTATGTATCTAAACATGAGTTATGATTTCATTGATTTGACCTGTTTCTCCAATTTGTTAATAGGAAAAATCACTTTTCAAGTTGTAAGAAACTCATCGATTAAACGAAATTTTGGACAGCGTGTATTAGCAGGTGGCTATATAGTTTTGTAATCCAAATTCAATTTTGGTTATAGCTGGTAACATATTGGTTGTGGTTACAGGGAACCCAATACCACAACGCAGTCCAGAAGTTCATCAATGTTTGCAAGTTGAACGAGTAATTTGAAGTTCCTAATCATTGTTCGTTAGTATGTCACTGATCCAATTTTCAAATGTTTTCTTAAGTTTGTGTATTGTATATGTGTATTCTTCATGAGGAATTATTAGTTGCTTTGAAAAGGCGACTTGTATACTCTAATCAATAATATTGGTTGTAGTTTTGACTTTACATTTTCATATAGATTACAACACTTTAAAAGAAAACGGATTTAAATTGATTTGGAGTATCACATCATATACTCTTTCAACGGGTAGTGATCAGGTACTCAAAGGTGGGTTTCATATATGACACCCACTTGGTGTTACCACTTGATGCATGACACATCTTCCAGATGGGTGTCATAAGAAGGCACCATGTGTGTTTAATCATTTCTCATACTTCAAGAGGAAGAGCAATGAATAATTTTTATATTCTTCATTTCAACCATGTTTAGGTAATCTATACATTTCATTCAAATCAAGCAGCCTATAGTAACATGCCTCCACTTTGTTTTAATAACGATGTGAATTCAACTTGGGGATTGTTTGATTTGGATGCTTGAAAAGCTGTCAACCAAAATCAGGAGTATTAAAATAAAAAAAATTATTTATTATGTGTTATTATTATAATGGGAGTAATAATTAATTATATGTTGAAAAAACTAGATTATATTGTTTTATTCAATAATTTTTTCATATCACTTATTATATCAAAAGTTAGTGATATAAAGAAGGATTCATTAAAATATAATAATTAGGGAATAAAAGAAGATAAGGACGAACTCAAGTTCATGAGTGGAATGGGTTTATATATTTAAAATCATCTCTTTTCTTTTTTGTTTGTTTTTAATTTTTTTCAGAAAAAGTCCACATAGCGCAATCAAGTTTGAGACAAGTTGTGTTTATAAAATAATTAAGAAAATAAATAAATAAAAATTGAAGACAAGTTGTGTTTCGAGTAGTCGTAATTTATTGAATATAAAAAAGTTATTGACCATGACTATATTTGATATGATATAAATAACAAGAAATTAATAAAATATTTAATTAAAAGTGATTAATAATTTTTTTTAAAACATTTTTTCATTTTTTTATTATGAATAGACAGTAAAAAAAAAATTAAATAAATTTTTTTATGTATACTAATACTTAAATCTAACATGATTTGAGTTAAAATTGTATATATGATATATCTATTTAGAGATTAAATATTAGAGATTAGTTAAATAACATCTCACCGTATCTCTTTGTTGACTAAAAGTTATAATATTTATAAAATTAATAATAAATTATGTTTACTCGAGTTTTAAATTTTTAACATTCAATATTTAAAAAAAATCAATAAGTTGGAACATATTTTTAATTTTATATAATATATTTTTTTAATTAAAAACAAATAATAACTGCAAAATAATTAATATTAATATTTTACTATATATATGATATATTTGTTGTATATGAATCTTAAATCAATGACCGAATATGATAATATGACACGAATATAACTAACATAATACGATATCCACCATCACTTATAATATTTAACACTAAAACGCTACAACAAAAAGTATATATGACTTCAATTTTAAATAGTGATCGTATTTTTATTACCACAGTTATAAAAACCGAGAATTAAGTTAAAGAAACTGTAGTTTGTTACCTATAACCTCGGTTAACATATAATCAAGACCATAAGGTATTACTTTTGTAAAAATTAATGTTACTTTTGCCTCATAATGCATAATTTTTAGGTCAATCATGCATTTTACATTATGAAAATAACACTTAAAAATATGTTTAAAACTATCACGTGTAATTAGTCTTAAATACCACACCCTCCATTAACAATTAGTATTTTTTACTCTACTTTGATCTTTCACAAAAATAATCTTTATAAAACCCTGATATTGAAAGAAAAAAAAAGTCTAAATATAGAATGACCAATTTTTATTGATGGATTTGAACGATTTATTTTGAAAAATGATGTAAAATAATATTCTTAAAATTCGTAATAATAAAAATATAATCTCAATAATATTCTGTGAGTATCATTAAATAATATTCAATATTAAATAAATTTAAATAATTATAATTTAACTTGAATGATATTTAAGTGAGTGATATTCTAATATAAAATAATGAATTAAATTTTTTTAATAACAAAACTATATGGATTATATATAATGATTGTTATTTACGTAAGTTTTAAATGTTTTTTTTTCAAATTTTTTTATTATGTTGAATGTATGTGTCTATTCCTCTGTAACAAAGCAAGAAAAATTTCTCGATCTTTTAGAATGGGGTTGCGAATTGTCTAGTGGCAGAGCAGTTGATGAATAGAGGAATTAAATTTTTGTGTCATGAAATTATGAACTAAGCGCACTTATAAAGACACTATTCGAACTAGAATTTTTTTTCTTCTTCTATTTTTCCCACTTTAATTGGAGCACAATGCCCTTTGCTAAATGGAGATTCCAAGGGAAAATGAGAGGATCTAAGTGGAGAACGTAAATTATTCTTAAAGGTCGTTACTTTTGTTCGTTGTATTACTTGAAATAATATGTATAAATATAGGTTAAATTATTTATTTGTAAAGATAAGAAAATTTAATATATATATATAATAATTAATTTTAATTAAAAATAATTTATATGGTGTTTTATTTTGATTTTTAGAGTACAAATAAACCTGAAATAATGGCTTTAATGAATTGTAATTTTATTTTATTAGTAGAGAATGTAGAAGTTGATTACCATGTTGACTCGAAAAGACAGTTTGCTTAAACTATAGCAGGCATGCTTTTGAACAACTTTTCCACATTTCATTGGTTGTCGTTTATAATAATGTTAAATATTGAAATCTTTGTCGCATGTAAAACTCTTGTTAGGTTTGATAATAAGTTTAAAATATTATTTAGGTCTTCATGTTCTGTGGGTTTAGAGTTGGGTAATAAAAGCACCAAAGTTAAACACAATTGGTTCAATCGAATTATAAATTTTTAAATAATAGATTAGTTGTTAGGCTAAATGATATAGATGAAGATATGATAATTGATACCTTGTAGCAACAAACTATTACTTCTTCTTCTTTCTTTTCTTTTCTTTTCTTTTTTGTTTTTTTTTTATAAAAAACTTAATTAAAATAAACATTTGTTCACACAATTCTAAATTATTAGTATTATAGTATAATTTTTTACCCATAATATGTTAAGTTTTTTTTTAACATTATTACAGGTGAAATTATGATAAAAACGCTATAACAATTTATAACTCAATAATTATGTGCAGTGATTAAATCTTTTATCATTACTCATGTCCGTAAATACAACTATATAGCCAATTAGGCTGATTGACGTGGGTACAACAAATTAGTACTTGCCAATGGGAAATCTTCAATTTAATGCTTGAATTAACAGGGACATATTTAATATTTTAAAATGTGTATTGGGACCCATATATTATTTCTGGTTAGTGGGTGGGCCTACATAAATTGGACCAAACCTCTTTAGCTTTAGCCTTATAGGTCTCTTGAGAAAATGGTGAGGCCCAAAAGAGGAATGTCTTGTCAGATCAGCTAGCTAAGATAGAACCTAAACAATTATGGGATTTCCTTTCAAGGAAATATAAGAATAAGATGAAGGGTGAGAAAAAAATTATGCTTTGGATTATGGGTTCTCATGGCAGGTGATATCCTAAAATAGTTTAATTACATCATTAATAATTATTATAATTTTGTAAATTAGTTAGGGATTGAAAATAGAGAAGTGATCGAGTTACATGTGTTCATTGGATCCATTTTATTAAATTAAATTCTTGAATTTTGATATGATTTGATACCATCATTTATTTTAATATTATCCAACTTGATTCATCAATAGAATAAAACGGATAGAAACAATACAATCTATAATGCATTTTATGTTTATTTGGGTTATTTTTTATTATATATTTTAATTTTTTTTATGTTTGATACATAAAAAATCACAAATACCTCAATAAAATTATAAAAATACAATTTAATAATATTACAATCTTAAATTCAATATAAAAATAATAATTTTAATTAAATTATAAGAAATATTATACATTACAATTTATCAATGGATTTGATATTAATAAAACTAAAATTTTGTTATCCAATATATCATTGGTTTAGAAACATTCAAAATTTAAGAATTAATCTGAAACATTTTTTCGAGTTAGATTGTATAACTGGGATTTTTGCACACTCCTAAATTAAGTGCCTAATATAATCCTAACTAGATAACTTGATATTATCACGTGAACATACCATATTATGCCCACCAAATAATTTATATTCAATATTGTCGGTGTGTGTTGTGTTACATGCTGCAACAGTGGCAGACACCGATGTTTAGTGGAGCAAAACATGGAGTAGACAATAATATTAGTAGAGCCATAAAACATAGATGTATAACAACTAGGATTATTGTTTAGTTTTCGTTTTTCCTTGTATACATATACCTAAACTCTTGTACAAAAACAAAACAGAAATAATATGAAATATATATGATAATTATCAGAAACAAAATATTTGTCATGGTATCAGAGCAAATTATTGCTTACTAATGCAATTATCTACTACGCTTATTTCTGTTCTCAGACCATTTGATTTCTAATTTCTGGTGTGTCCATTTTGGTTTACACTTATCCTCTATTTTTTTATCTCTGATTTCTGGTGTGGCAATTCTGGTTTACTCGTGAAACTGTACCAATTTTATTTTCTCGAAGAAACGTGAATCGTAGAGATGAACATTGTCGCGCCATAGAAGTGGTTTTGGAAAAAATTCAAAGTGAACGTCTTTTAGGCGAGAGGCCCCTTGACGTCACCGTGTACCTTGTTTGTGTGTATAGTTAGCTGAAAAAAAAAACGATCACTTGAAATATTGAAAAAAAGAGAGGAAAAAAAGCATTTTTTGTATTCTAGAAATCTGAATCGAAACGAACAAAGAAGAAGAAGAAGAAAAGACAAAGATGATGATCTAGTATCCAGAAATACTTGTTTTCCAGAGAAAACTATCATTTCGAAAAGAAACAAAATGCAACTTAGACTTTCCGGCTAGAGCTCGCAGAAAAAAACGAAGATGAGGTCCCGTTTGTAGCTACATGTGAGTTCATAGCTCGCAGCGATAAACGACACTAAGGTCGTAGTTTGTAGCTGTATCCATTGGCTGATGTACGAACTCTCACAGATACTTAGACGGAGGACCAGGTGGAGGGCTGAAACAGTCTGAACTTCCGGCTGCACCATTTCGGTGGATCTGAGAGAAGAGGAAAGGGTTCGACCATCTTGATCGATTCACGCAGGAAGATCAGAAGAAGAAGGGTGCCGCTGCGTGAATGGGAAATTAGGGTTACATTCTCATTTTTTTTACATTTATATAGTGGCTGGTGTGTAAAAAAAAGGAAGAAAGGAAGAAAAAAAAATAGATTTCATGGCAGAATCTAGAGATTTAACCACCAATTTCATATTGGAAGATTTGACGACAAAAATGACAGAAGTTCTAACTAGAGCTCGGATCACCTCATAACTTCCGCTAACTGAAGCGTCGACTACTCCCATTAGTATCAACTTGGGAGGATCCAACTATGCCTTGTGGTCCCACGCGGTGGAGATATATATCTGTGGCAAAGACAAATCTGATATATTAATGAGGATTTTCCTCAACCTGTTGAAACCGACCCTTCATATAGGAGATGGCACATTGAAAATGCCATTGTCAAAGGATGGTTGATCAATTCAATGGACCCCTCTTTGATTTTAAATTTTATTTGATTCCCAACTGCGAAACAAGTTTGGGATTCTGCTGCTACCACCTACTATAATGGGACATACACGTCTCAAGTGTATGATATTCGTCGTCGAGTTACTCGTATGAAGTAGGCGGGTGGATCCATTGAAAAACACTACAATTACCTTCAAGGGTTGTCGCGAGAAATTGATTTCCGTCGTCCTAATCCAATGGAGTGTGCGACTGACATACAAAAATACAACTCCATCTTACAGGAAGATCGAGTATATAACTTCCTCGATGGACTTGATGACAAACTAGAGAAAAATCGAAGTGATGTGCTTCAAATCAAACCATTCCCTATGGTGGAACAAGCCTATGGATTCATTCGTAGGGAAGAGGTCCGGCAGACCGTGATGATCACGAGTACAGATACAACACCCGGAGCAGTTATGGCTTTCAAAGGGATCAAAGGACACCATAATCCGTTGCCACCCAAACCAGGAAATTTTTTGGGTAGCAAGAAATCCACGGGAAATCCACCGTCTGTTGACATGAAATGTGGCCATTGTGGAAACTCCAAACACACTCGTGAAAACTGCTTCAAACTACATGGGTATCCAGAATGGTGGAATTATCTTCAAGCACGGAAGAAACGGGAAACCACTAGGCGATCCGCTGTGGCTACCAATAATGCATCACTATCCCTTATTCCTCAAACCGAATCTTCCCAGGATCCAGGTATTTCAAGTAAAGATGTTCACATCTCTACTCGTAGTGACAATGAGGATTGGATTCTAGACTCTAGAGCTACAGATCATATGCCATTTGACCCAAAAGATCTCTCCAATACAACCCAGTCGAGACAGAGCCGTGTTGCCAATGCCAATGGGTCATTTATCCAGTTACATGGGCTGGAACAATAACTTTATCTCCTTCATTATCATTATCTAATACATTACTTGTATCCTCCCTTTCAAACAGACTAATGTTTGTAAGTCAGGTCACTTCAGATCTTAACTGTATAGTATTGATGTATTCTACCTTTTGTCTTCTACATGATATTCTCACCAAGGAGATCATTGGGCGTGGTACTAAGAGAGTGGGGTTATATTATGTGGATAACCTCAGTTCAGGAAGAGCCAATCACATGCAACACACTGTTGGTAACAAGGAGTGCGAGATTTGGTTATGTTATCGTCGATTTGGGCGTCCATCATTTGGGTATTTAAAGCACCTACTCCCTAGTTTATTTTCAAATATCACACACTCAGATTTCAAATGTGATACTTGTATCTTAACAAAAAGTCATAGGGCGTCTTATCCTATAAGCATGAATAAAAGTATGACTCCTTTTGCTTTAGTACATTCTGATGTTTGGGGACCTTCCCCAGTCACTACGTCATCGAGTCATCGTTGGTTTGTCATTTTTGTTGACGATTGTACAAGAATGACATGGCTCTACCTTCTCAAATATAAAGATAAAGTATTTTCTACGTTTCACTTATTTCACACCATGGTTCATACACAATTTTCTAAAAAAATTAAGATTCTTAGGTCTAATAATGGAGGAGAGTATGTTAACCAACAATTTCGGACATACTTGAAAAACCATAGTATTCTCTATGAAACCTCGTGTTCATAAACCCCACAACAGAATGGGACTGCGGAGAGGAAGAATAGGCATATTTTAGAAACTGCTCGGGCCTTACTAATTGGTGCCCATATACCTAGTAGATATTAGAGTGATGTTGTTACTACAGCTGTGTATGTACTAAACTGTATGCTCACAAAAACCTTACAATTTCATACTCCATAAAAATCAACGAATTAAGTTGGATCTATGTGCTGTCCGATGTGTTTTCTTAGGGTATGACGTACAAAAAAAGGGATACCGATGCTACGATCTTATTACTAAGAGAAACTACATTACCATGGATGTCACTTTCCTAGAATCTGAATGGTTTTTTCCATCATCAGTATCCAATTACCCTCTTCAGGGGGAGAGTTATGGTGAAGAACGGAATTGGCTTGATGTTGAAGTATTAGACATTAGTAACAATCCGACATACTCAGATAATGCCAGCAATATGGATGAGCCAGTACCTAGACCCGAACTTGAACTTCTAAGAACTGAATCTAAACTAGTGACTGAATCTCCAGAAGATGCAGTGGTTGATGCACCCATCCACTCTCTAGTACCCAATGATCCTCTTGCTGAGAATACTCCTGAGGTAAGTTCTCCTATCACACCTTTACAAACTAATGCTATAGATACATATGTTGATTATGTTCTACCTTTCAGACACAATCGAGGCAAACCTCTAAATCGATACTCTCCAGACAAAGAGGAACGACAACCCAAGTATCCAATAGCCAATTATGTATCTACTCAAGGGTTATCAGAACCTATCAGGGCTTTTGCACAAACACTCTCCTTATGTCAAATTCCAAGCAGCATTGAAGAAGCCTTATCTGATCCAAATTGGGCTCAAACTATAAAAAAATAATTTGAGGCACTGTAGAAGAATAACACATGGGTGTTAAGCAAGTTGCCTCAAGGGAGGAAGATGGTAGGATGTAAGTGGATTTTCTCCATTAAGTATAAAGCAAATGGGTGAGTTGATCGATACAAGGCGAGGCTAGTAACAAAAGCGTATACATAGAAACATGGTATAGATTATCAAGAAACCTTCTCACCTGTGGTTAAACTAAAAGCTGTGAGAGTTTTGTTATCTCTTACAGCAAATTTAGATTGGCCATTGCACCAACTTGATGTGAAGAATGCCTTCCTTCATGGTGACCTTGAAGAAGAGATTTACATGGATATTCCACCAGGATATAATTTACATCATGAAAAGAAACTACATATAGATTACAACGAGCATTGTTGGAGAATATGTGGACCAAGTACCAGCAGATAAACATAGATATCAACAATTAATAGGTAAACTCATACACTTATCTCATACTCGACCTGATATTGCTTATGTTGTGAGTGTTGTGAGTCAGTTTATGCACTGCCCAAGTAAAGACCATATGGATGCCGTCATGCTAATACTCCGTTATTTAAAATCCTCCCCTGGGAAAGGACTTATGTTTTCAAAGAATGGTCAATTGGAAGTCGTTGGATATACAGATTGAGACTGGCCAGGGAATATGAAGGGTAGGAAATCTACTGCTGGGTACTTTACTTTTGTGGGGGGCAATCTTGTTACATGGAGGAGCAAGAAGCAAAAAAGTAGTTACCTTATCTAGTGTTGAAGTTGAATTTCGAGGATTGGTTAAGGGAATATGTGAGCTCTTTCGGTTGAAAAAACTTCTAACTTAGATTGGTGTTGCTCCTAACTCTGAAATGAACTTATTTTGTGATAACAAACAGCCATTGCCATCTCTCACAATCCAGTTCAACATGATCGCACGAAGCACGTTGAAGTGGATCGGAACTTCATCAAACAGAATCTTGAAGAAAATATTATTCAGCTTCTATTTGTTAAATCAGAAGATCAACTGGCTGATATACTCACAAATCTGTGTCTGCAAAGAACTTCTACAACTCACTTGACAAGTTGGACATAAGAGACATATATGCACCAACTTGAGTGTGAGTGTTGTCGTGCATGTTGCAACAGTGACAGACAACAATATTTAGTGGAGCAAATGGAGCAAATGAAGTAGACAATAATATTAATGGAGCCATAAAACATAGACGTGCACCAGCTAGGGTTATTGTTTAGTTTTTATTTTTTCTTTGTATACATATACCTAAACTCTTGTACAGAATTAATATAAAATATATATGATAATTATCAGAAACACAATATTTATCAATATATACATGCTTCACCATGAGTACTTGCTTATTGCTCGTGTACACATATATGTGCACAATGAGTATCTAAAAACGTCAATTTAAATTAAAAAAAATATATTTATAAATTTATGATAAATTATAAATAATATGATAAGTATAATTAAATTTAATAAATAATTATTATATATATATAAGTAAAATTATATTTATAATTATTGATTTAATAAACTGCTACAACTTGTTTATTTTCTGCTTAGTTATTCAATTTGGATTTTTCTCTCTCTCTATTTGTGGAACTGCACTATTCTGAAAGAATCTTCAGGACACTAATATATAGCATTGTCCTCTTGTTTCTGCAACGTGTTAGGTGCTGATAAGTTTCTCATTGGCCCGGTTTTGGCGTTTTCTAGTACTCAACACTGAGGAATTATTCATTTATATGCAGCAAGCTGATATGATAAATCGAAAGAGTATAATAAGATGTTTTTTTCTTTCTTTCTCCACCATTCATTATTTTGATTCCGGAACGACATTACAATCAATACAAAAATTGTGTGTTTTATACGTACATTTAAAAATATATAGATTCTGATCTACGTCAAGTTAATTATAGGTACGATGAACGTATGACAGAACACGGCAAATCATTTAACATTCTCAAAGATATTTTTGAATCATAAACATTATATTTGAATATAAGTTCAAATAAATTTATTTTAATAATATTTATAAATAAATTAACTAAACATTAAAAAATGAAATTGTGCCAAAAATATAAAACTATCCTACATAAACGGTCATAGATATGTTTATCATATCGAGCTACTATGACAATGTATGCCAAATTATAATGTGTTTTTTTTTTTTGAAAAATTATAAAAAAATTCGATAATTTAGATTTGTGAAAAATTAAAAATAAATAAAATAATACACAAATTTAATAACGAAATTCCATTAATTTTACTTACATTTTTCGAACTTGTTGTAGATATTTTTTACTAAAAAAAGATATTATACAAAATGTTTATACAACTCAATAAAGCTTTTTTTCTAAGCATTTCTCCTAATTATAATAATACATATTACTTATTGAGGTTCTCTGTTTATACATGCATAAGTTACATTCTACATATTTTGTCAACTAATTCTTAATTATCTTTTCTTCTTTTTCAACAAAATAATAACACTGTTTACTTAATTTTTTTGTGTCGTTGGCTAAATAAACTACTCTTTTAACCGACAATATCTATATGTAATTTTGATTCTTTAGTCGTGTAATTTATCTGGTAGTTAGTTGATATTTTTTGCTCAAATATAATTATTGATGTTATTACTTTTAAATTTTTTGTTCTTCCATTTTATTAATATAAAGCATTTTGTAATTATTTTTTAACCAATAACTTATATAAACTTTTGTTCAATTAAAATGTAATATAAATTTCAATTATTTTGTTAATGAATATTATTGTTAGTATTATTCTTGGCATTAAATGTGATTTAATAATAAAATTAACTCAGATATCTTTGTTAATTTAACCTTTACAGACAATTTAAAAGAAAACTACTAATTAAGAAAAAGAAAATAATTTAATATCACGGAATAAGAAGAAAGTTATTAGATATGAATGAAACTTCTTTAAATGACTCATATATCCTTAAATATATTTTTATTGTATTTTATATAATTTGATATTATGTCATAAAATCAATTTTTTGGATGTTTTTAAGTGTGTAAACTCATTCCACTTATAAGTTTGAATTCATCATTTATTTTCATATATTCCCTAATTATATCTTAAGATGAATTACTTAATAATGTCATTTTTTAAAAGTAATATTTAGTCCTTGAATTAAAAAATATATATTTAAATCATTTTTTTAACAAAAAAATATGTCATTTGAATCATTTTAATTGTGAAAAAATGTATCAGGTAATAACAAAGTTAACTTTTTATTCTAATTTTTTGTTAATTATAAAAAAATAACATATGTATCACATACATATTTGTATTTTTCGATAAGTATATACGTAAAAAAAACTCAAACTTTTAAATTTTTTCAAAATTATACAAAATTTTCACTGTTTAATATCTAAGAACACACATTAGACAAAAAAAATTAACTTAAGTTTGATCAAAAATTTGTTAAAAACCTCAAATAATTGTTTTAATTAAAAATTACTTTGTTGTATATATGTGTATCGAAAAATATAAACATACATGTATTACATATATTATTCTGTTATATTTAATAAAAAATTAAATAATTAGTTAAATTTATTCTTATCAAGTATATTTTTCACATACAAATGAACTTAAAAATATTAAAAAAACTTAAAGATTAAATAAAGGCACCGATAAGATCGTTTTTCTTATTTTTTAATAAATATTTGAAATTGATATCGTACAAATTCAAATAAACATTCTCTTAAATGTTTTTTTAACCAAGAAATAAACATTTTTAAGGGTAGATAACACTATTATGTTATTGTTTCATCAATTATAAGAGTTATATACATTTCAAATTAATAGAGAGAGTGTTAATTAGAAATTCAACATTGAAACACATGATTCCATGTTTCAAAATATGTATCTCATTATATAACAATATTACAATGCTCCCTTTCATTTGGAAATACTATTGTATTACAAATTAATTAATAAGTATATAAAAATCTTAATTGTGCCTTTTTTTCTAATATATATTATCGAAATATCATTTTACAAAATGTTATATATAACATAAGTGCAATATATGTGCAATTTAAGGTGCGTAAAGTGCATTAATTCTTACAGGTATCGTATGTGAAGTGATTTATATGTAATTAAATTATATTAAAATAATATATTAGTTTATACACTGAGTATATATATTTAATTTATGTGTATTTTATAAATTATATATAATATCTACATATGTTATATATATACATTATATAATTGATATATTCTTTTAAAAAAATTCAATTATATAGGTTCTATGTATCTTATTTAGGGTTCAAAATTATAAGAAGTTAGGCATATCTATTCAATATTGTTCATTTTATTTTTACAAATTGAATATATTAGTTTTTTTTTCTTAAAAATTTTGGACTTTAGTTACCTTCCTCTTGTATTTTTTGACACATAAGTTATTTTTTATTAATTTTTTTTAAATATTAATTTTAAACAACTTAAGGAATATGATCAATGAATATGATTTTAGATATATTGTTTAGTAATAGATATAAATATTTATAGATAAGGAATATGATCAATGATTTCAAACAATACACAAAAAAGATATTATATTATTATATTTTAATAATTAATATTTATAAGGGATATATAATAGAAAAAGATGTAAATTTTTTTAGATTAAGTTATTTATTTTATCTAATTTTTTATCTTAAAAATTGTATTATTTATTCTCTAAATTATATTAAAAATAATAATTAATAACAAATTATATTATTTTATTAAAATATAATCATTTCTATCAAGTGATTAAAAGTGATTAAAATACGAATATTTAATTAATAATGACAAAGTGTAATTAACTGTCATATTTTTTTCATTGCTAAGGAATTAAATAACATAATTTTTAATTTATTTTTATTCATTAATCAATATTTTTAAGTATATTTATTTTGACATTAATTTAAAATATTATAATTATTTTTATAATTTTTAATCTAATTAAAATAATAAGAATTTAGAATCAAATTCAATGTAATCTAAAATCGTTTAACATGTAAGTTTTTTATATTATAAAATTAAAAATTAAAAAGTTTCGAGTTATAAATATATTACAAAATAACTTAATAAATTAATACCTAAAGTTAAAATAAATGAATATTTTAGACTTAAATTTTATATAATTGTAATTAATGATAACATAATATATTTATTAATAAGGATGAAATTATAAATTAATTTTACATATACACGAATAAATTAATATATATATTTTTAAATAATTTATATTAAATAATTGATGAATTAAAAAGAATTTTATACTCCCCTCTCCCTGATATATATATATATATATATATATATATATATATATATATATATATATATATATATATATTCTAACTACAACTAGTAATTAATATTGAAATTCTAGAAAATGGTCACAAAATTATTGACTATAAATTGGAAAGAGTGTTTAGGAGAGCTGACTATCTTAAAAAATAAAAAGAAGAAGAAGATATTTCCTTTATACTGACCCAAGCGAAGAAACCTAGCTAGTTCTCTTAAAAAAAGCATGCGAAAAAGAAAAAAAAGGAAAAGCAATAGATATATAGTAATAGTTATAGACATTAAAAAAGCTGATAGTGAAAAGCTAATATGAGAAAGGGAAAGGAAAGAGCCTACCTCATTCCCTGGTCGGAAAGAGACGCTAAAGTCCAAGGTGCGCATACACATCCATATATTGTAAGATTGACTAATATTTACCAAAATGTAACAAAATATTCCATTAATGTACGAATATTACATTAATTTAATTTTATAAATTTTGAAATTTTTTAGTAAAATTTGAACTAATTTTTAATTATTTAATTGATTTTATTTTAAATTTATTAAAAAATTTATTTTTTAAGTTATAAAAAAAATGCGTATCATATTTTTTAACGTGCAAAATATATATATATACAAATATTAAAAATAAAAATTATATATAAAATTACGTTAAGTAATTAAATTATTTGAATATTATTTATATTTTTGTAATAAATTTAAAAAGTTAAAAACAATCAAAATTCAGAATTAATAAAAAATTATGGAAACAGTAGAATTGTTGAACGTTACATTAATTATCATCGTGGGAATGAAAATTCATGAGCAAATGACATTAATGCCCACCTATAGCTCTCCCATGTTTCTCTCTCTGAGATCATATAATTGGGTAGCCAATATGTACACACGGAAACACACTACATGCTCATAATTCTCTATAGCAATACTCCAGTTAGCTTTAAGACCATTAGAGAGAAAAGTAAAGTACTCGGTGATTTAATTTTCCTCTCTTTGAAGACTCCATAACTTTTTCCACATCTTCCATTTTTCTCCTCATCATTAATCCATGGATACATCTCACTGGTCTCAGGTATAGAAACCCTTAATTTCTTTAATTAATTTCGTCCATGAAATAATATTAATTTGATCATCTTCTAGTTCATGATCTCTAGTGATATATATATGTTAATTAATTAATTCAAAAAAATAAATTAATAATTTGAAAATTTCTTATTTTTTCTCTAGCTATATATAGGTTTTCAAAAAAGTTTTTGCCTTTTTCCCCAACAAAGATTTATTATGTTTTAATTTTTCAACTCCCACTAATAATGTTTGGATTTATGCTATGCTATGCTATGCTGGGCTTTTCAGATCTCTCTTTAATTTTTATGTTGAAAGTTTAAAACTTTAAAGTACTTAAACTTTTTTTTGTTGCCTTTTTCTCTTTTTTCTTTTCACCCACTTCTAGCTTCACTATATATCTTCTGAAAAAGCAGCCCAGAAAAAGTACTTATACAACTTACAAGAAGTAGCTAGTTTTTGTTGTGATATATATACGATGAAGTTAAGTTAAGCCCTTTTGTTGTTGTCCCTTTATTTTTTGGCTTTATTTACTTTTTTGTTTTCTTATGTTTGATTTTCAGGGAAGTAATAATAATAATAATAATAATAATATTAATATTGGAGTGGTTAAACCAATGGAAGATATCAATTCAAGTTCTATGATAGAAAGAAGAACAAAACCACCTCAAAAGGATCAAACTTTGAATTGTCCAAGATGTAATTCAACCAATACTAAATTTTGCTACTACAACAATTATAGTCTTTCACAACCAAGATACATATGCAAAACTTGTAGAAGGTATTGGACTGAAGGTGGGTCCCTAAGAAATGTTCCTGTAGGTGGAGGTTCAAGGAAGAACAAAAGATCATCAACTACTACTTCATCATCTACTAATAATAATATTATTATTTCTTCTACATCTTCACCATCTTCTAATTCAACTAAGAAAATTGCCCATCATCATGATTTGATCAACCCATCATTAAATTTCCCTCAATCTGCTTCTCAAAACCCTAAAATTCAACAAGGTCAAGATCTAAACCTAGCTTATCCTCCAACAGATCAAGATAATAATATTAATTTTGAAACCTTCTCTAGATTGGTTGAGGTGCCTAATTACCAAAAAGCCCCTGGCTCTTCTTCATCAACTACTACTACTACTACGTCACATGTTTCAGCAATGGAATTGCTTAAGAGTGCTGGGATTGGTTCAAGAGTAGGGTTGATGAGTTCATTTATGCCTATGTCTTCAATGGTTCAAGATTCAAATGCAATTTTTTCAAATGGGTTGATTCCAAATTTGCCAGAATTTAAACCCAATCTTAATTTTGGACTAGATGGGTTTGAAAGTGGATATGGGGTTGGAGATAATTGTAATAATGCAAGGCTTTTGTTTCCTACTAATGAAGATATGAAGCAACAAGTTTCAAGTACTAGTGCAACAACTGAGTTTATTAATAATCATCATCATCAACAAATTAATAGAGGACAAGGAGGTAATAATAATTCAGCTGGGTATTGGAATGGAATGTTGGGTGGTGGATCATGGTAATTAAATTAATTAATTAACAAGATTAATCACCATGAACAGAAGAAGATCAACGGTGGTGGAGGTGGTGTGTTATCGTTATGTTAATTAATTAATTTATTTCTTTCTGGTATGTGTCTTTGATATCAAACTGACAACTAGTATAAATGAATATAAGAATTAATGCTAATTGCATACATATTTGCGCATAATATTTCACGCATATTAATTATTGTATACTCGCATGCACATAAAAATCATTACTGTCTCAATTTTTTTTTAAAGTTGATGTAATGTGACATGCGAGTATTTATATGATTGTAATATTGTGTGCAAATATGTAAGCAATTAGTATCTACATGTACGTTCTTGAACATTTGTTACTTTCTTCTCATGTGTGCTTCATTGCTCTCATGATTTTCTGTTTCTTGATTATTATCTTTTCTTATTTTTTTTAGGAATTTTTCTTCTCGTTTTCTTTCTTATCTTGATTTATAAATTTTAGCGTTTTACATTCATTTTAGCCTTTGAAATATGCGGATGCATGTTTCAAGTTTTATGTTAACTAGACTTAATGCTTCAAAGGTTGTTCTTTTTTAAGGTTTCATGATATATATATATGTAAATAAGATAAACTTTAATTCTGTTTGTTTGTGCTTTTATTAAAAGTGTTTTTTAATAAAGAAATTTCAATGTGCTTCTGTGAACAAGCACAAAAGCGTGTCTTTTCGAATGTATAAAGAATTTCTTGAATTTTTTTCTTCATGTTTAGTCCTTCACCATTTTTTTATGCTATTTATTAGATGCTTATTTACAGAAACAGAGACCATTAATTGGGTTCCCTATTTCCTAGTTTGGCTTTCACACAAATGGCTTCCCCTCATATCTCCCATACCTATTTATGACAGCAAAAGGGTTAATGATCTGTACCACATTAATTTATAACTTTCTTCTGTTGTTCCGTGTTGATAGTTATCAAGATCTGTACTAATTAAAGTATTGTTACAATGGATGATAATTACACGCATATTTACTGATAATTAAGCACTAACACTAATACTTGCACATCATTACCTACTATCACTCACATGAGATATGCAAATATTTATGTGAGTACAAAACTCGCGAAGAACTCTCGTTTTTTTCTTTCTTTCTTTTTATTGTTACAATACATCAGTCTCTGAAAAACTCATTTTATTATATATAAATAAATGTATAAAAATATTACTGATTATCTTTTTAAAAAATTAAAGTTTTTTTTATTTTAAAATTGTAATAATTTTTAACATGATGTTAAAAGTGAAAGTAACTCACCAATAACTTCTGGCTAACAATATCTTCATCTTAATGAGCACAGCTAGCTAGCTTAGGATAGGGTTTGCTATGAGTGATTTTGATAATATCTTAATTTAATTAATCAAGACACTGGGATCCGTGGCTTGATATTGGCAATTATTTTGGGTTATTAAATTGTTAATGTTTTTATCTTTTGAGTATTAATTAATTTAATTAAAAGTGATGAAATGGCCTGAATGATGGGTGTCAATCCTTTACACAGCAAAAGTTGCCTACTTTAGCTTTATCTTTTTTTGCTTTGCAAACAGGTCAGAAATGTCAGGTCTTTTCAGCAACATCTCATGGGTCTTTGAGATAGATTCTTCCAACCCTTTAATAAATGAATAGCCAAGCCATCTTCTTCAAAGGTCACTAGTATTTTAAGAAAAATTCTACGTTTCAGAATTTTTATGTTAATACTTATATCAAATCATTATATCATATATTATTTTTATTAAATAAAAAATATATTATACGAGTGTACGATTTCATAATTATTAAATAAAAAATTATATCAACTATATTATAAATCAATATATATATATATATATATATATATACACACGAAATCACTTATCAAAGAAGTCACACATCCTTGAATTTTATTATATCAAAAGCTATTAATTATGAAATAGTTGACTAATCTTTCTAGGAATGAACCGGTGAAAAAAATTCTACCAACCATGTTCATCATGTATTATTTATCAAATTTAATTTTTTTTCTCGAATAAAATTTAATGTAATTAAGCTTAAAATTTGTGAATGTAACTTAATTATTACTTTTTCTATAAGTTAAAATGATCCCTATCACTCCTTAGCAGTCCTTGATTTTCACATGTACTTATCATCGATAATAGGATTGGTCATGCCATATATAATTTTTTTAATTTATTTTATAGAATTTTCAGGATATCAATTCTACTCAAAATGTAAGCTTATAAGTACACTTAATACTTTAATATATATTTCATTTTTTGTTTCATACAAGGGAGTCTGTCTTACTTACACGAAAACATAAAGTATATTTTCTTTCTACGAGGTGTTACTTATTTATATGTGAAGTATATTTAACATCAATAAAATTATTACAGGTTACGTGTATTTGTTTTTTAAATAATTATTTTAATATTATTTTATTAATTTAAAGTAACACATTTCCATTTAATTAATATAACATTTTAGATTATATATAATTTATTTAATTTTATTTTTAATCTCTTAAAAATAGGTTATTAAAAAATTATAAAGCATATTAAAAATATGTTTTTTTATTCGTACTTATTAAAAGTGAAGTTACATGTATAATAAACCTTAATATAATTTATTTTCTTTGTATATAGCCACAGAGTTTAGGCGGGACCTCAAGACGGCAAATAATCTTATATTCTTTTGAATGATCATCACTCTATCTCAAAACCCATATTCTCTTCTTACCAATATTATTATTTTAAGGACTAGTAGGAGGGTCTATACTCTAGGGTTGGTTGTATTTGGTCATTTTCTCATTTTTTTCGTCTTTGAAAGTGTGACCCACAAAACATTCCCCTCGATATACATGCTTGAGTTGGAATAATATGCGCCACTACTATTTGCCTAAAATAAAATCTCTTTT
This sequence comes from Hippophae rhamnoides, assembly GCA_033030585.1. Classification (NCBI taxonomy): domain Eukaryota; kingdom Viridiplantae; phylum Streptophyta; class Magnoliopsida; order Rosales; family Elaeagnaceae; genus Hippophae; species Hippophae rhamnoides. Next base: position 55,242,292 of record CM065432.1, read on the forward strand.
TTTTTTAATTAAGATTATTCACTATATTATTGATAGATAGATAGATAGATAGATTACTTATAAGTATAATTATTATTATAATATCAATTATTTTAAAATTTTAATTTATTTGAAAAATAATTAATATAATTATTATATATTTATCATTTTTTTATAAATATTAATTTTATTGATCAATAAATTTTAAATTACAAAGAGAAAAATAAATAATATTTTTATAAATTATATCACTAAATATGAACTTAGAGATATAATATCGATGTAACTTAATAAGTATTAGGGTTTTGTAGCTTTTTTTTTATATTGAAAGAAGACTTATATTTGTAATAAATTCTTATAGAACATTAATTAATGCAACATATATTTTGAATTTTGTCCAAAATAGGCTTTATGATAGCAAAAAGTTTAAAAATGTACAAAAATTTAAAAATAGACTTATTACAGCTAGTTACCTGTTGACAACTGAGTATAATTTTTTTTCTTAAAATAAATTTAATAATATTGAGAGTTAAATCGTCGTTAGTCTCCAAATCATAAAAGTGATATAGGTAGATGGCGGTGGCCGACAAGGACAAGAAAGGGTCAACGGAAGCGGTGTTAATGGTGGGTGATGACACTAATGATCGCAAAAGTATGAGGTGATTGTTTGGGAGGAACGAGAAAGATGAGGGAAAATAAGAAAAAAACTAACTTTGCTATCATTTTAGTCATTTTTAAATTTTAGCCATTGTTAAGCCTTTTTTTTTTTGGGACCAAATCTGTAGATTTTCACTAGTGCTGCCGAAGTGATCTTTTCCAGCTAACTGTCTTGTAAAATAATGTTCTTGAATACTAAAAATAACTAAATTTGATAATAATTTATAAATAAATTTAAAATTATTATAGTATATTATTAAATCATTAAATTGAAATCAAATCAAATTAAATTTAAATGAGTAAAAAGATATTCAATATCAATATATTATTTATATATAATTAATATAGTTAAAAGAGATGAATTACACTCAATCATATTATCAAAATCTTAATAATATAATAGTTGAAATTTGGTTCGATTAGATCTTAAAATTATTCAAATAAGATTAATTCAAATATTTTTTTAAGGTGTAAGTTCGTTTTGATTCGAGTTGAGTTAGAATAAAGATACATGTAGTTATATTTTGATTTATTTAGACTTTAAATATTAAATGAATTGATATATGTATATTTGTTTTTTAAATCAAAAATTTAAACTGATATATAAAATATTAATTAAAAAATATTTTACCAACCTAATTACGTAGATTTGATAGGTTCAGTTTGTAAATTAGATTTACATAATAACTTTTTAATATCAGTATATTATTGAAAATAAAATAAAAAATTTAGATTTTTTTATTAGTTATAGTGAATTTTTAAAAAATAACATAAGAAAATAATAATATATTAATTAAAATTAAATAATTATATATATATATATATATATTATAAATGCATAAATTTTAAAAAAATGTATATCAATAATATACAAATAATTAGTATGTATTTTTGCATTTTTTAAAATTGAAATTATATTATTTTGATTTATAAAATATAAAAATCTATTCAATTTAAATTGGGTAGGTTGTTTACATAGTATTATGTACACATCCGGGCTTTAAATATGCTTATGTGTAGTTGTAGGTCTCGAGACGAAGCAATGAGATATTAGAATTTTTTCCGTATGAATTGAGAATATGATATATATATATATATATATATATATATATGTATGTATGCATGCAAAATTACATTAATCCATGATCCAATGCTATGTTCTAAACATCATTTTGCTTATATCATTTACATGTTAAGTAGGGGTGAGCAAAATATCCGATCAATCCGAAAAATCCGATTAAATTCGATCAAATTAAATGGTTTCTATCCGAAATCGGATCGGATTCGGATTTGATTTTATCAATCCGCTCGGATTCGGATTCAGATTAGAAATATTCAAATCCGTATAATCCGATCCGATCCGATATATTTAATATATTATTTAAATATATATATATATATAATTATTTAACCTAACCTAAAGAGTTGCCGTATATCTCCAAAATCTAACCTAATATATTTTTCTGATGCCTCCATCTTTCTCCCTGCCTCTATATTTTTATGCTGCCTCCATCTCTCTCCCTACCTCCATTGTTAAGTGCTTCTGATGCTTCTTCGCTTCGCGCAGCCTACTTCGCTTATTTTGCCGTCTACCGCTTCGCTTTCTACTTCGCACCGATTCTCTGCAACCGCACCGGCTTCGCTTCGCTGATCGTGCTTCGCTTCGCTTCTATATTTTTGCTTTCCGCTTCGCTTCCGTTTTTGCTTCTCTCGGGCTTCGCTCTCCGCTTTGGTACTGCCGCTCCGTTCGCAGCCTTCTTCGCTTCTCCCGCTTTGCCGCCGCTTCCGTCTGCTGCCGCTTTCCGCTCGCTACCGCCGTCGCCGTCATCGCTGCTGCTGCTGCTGCCGCTGGCCGCCGCCGGCTGGCTGGCTGCCGCCGCCGTCGCTTTCTTCGCTACTGCCGGCTTCTTCTTCGCCGTCGCTTCTTGCTCGCCGTCGCTTCTTCTTCTTCTGTATCGCTTCTTCGCGCCGCGTCGCTACCGCGCCGCCACCGGCCGCTGCCATTGCTCGTTGTTCTCCATCATCCTTAACAAGAAGGTTATATTTTTTGATGACATTATAAGAAAACTTTGAACGGTCATAATTTTGTGTTGTGAAATCTGTTTTGGATGAATTTTTTTATGATTCCATATAACTTTTTGATATCTAGGCACACCAAACTGTTAAAGGCGGTTTTTGTAGAGTTTTTCGCCAAAAACGCTGTTTTTCGCCAAAAACGCCGTTTTTCATGCTTTAATTGAGCTATAACAATTTTTAAACTACTTTTAAAATATTGAGATCTATCTTGGCTTGGTGGAACAAATTTCATCATCAGAAGACATCAGCTAAGTATTTACATAATTATAAAAATCAATATCATAAAACATTGTTTTATGTTTTTCACCAAAAACGCTTGTTTATCCCCAAAACGCAGCTTGTACGCTTTAATTGAGCTATAACAATTTTTAAAATATTGAGATATGTCGTGGCGGAACAAATTTCATCATCAGAAGACATCATGGTTATTTACATAATTATAAAAATCAATATCATAAAACATTGTTTTATGTTTTTCGCCAAAAACGCTTGTTTATCCCCAAAACGCATAGCTTTGTATGCTTTAATCGAAAGCTATAAAAATTTTTAAAATATTGAGATATGTCGTGGCTGGTGGAACAAATTTCATCAAGCCAGAAGACATCACATTATTTACATAATTATAAAAATCAATATCATAAAATATTGTTTTATAAATGGTGCATGTTAATTGAACATTTCATTCGTATTATTAAAGTTTTAGTTATATTATATATAAATGTTCAATACATATTTTAAATCACATGAAATTAAACATATCCAACATCACTCCCACGCCTATGCGTACATTTTTACAATTATGTATTGCAAATGTCTAATATTTTTTTCTACAACTATACAAAGATGGTTTTAAATAAAGATAATGATACACTTTATGCGATTGTAAGTAAATAAAGATGAAAGCAACACAACCAACTCAAGAAGAAGATTCTGTAAGTACTCCAATTTCCGACTCATGCATTGCTTCTAAAGTTAAGAATGTAAAAAAGTTTTCTCAGATCTAAGAGTGAAGCACGGGCTCATTTTACCTATAGAAGGGTAGGCAACATCGCAAAGCTATATGCAAAATTGTAAGAAACAATATAAGTACGTACGGCAAAGCAACCGCACGCCAAATTTGCTTCGCATTAATATTTCCATTGGACGTGATAAGTTTTCCTAGAGTTCTTAAGAAACAAAAACTTTAGCTTTCCATAAGGAAGGAAGTCTTCAGACTTCATAGTTTTAATGCCGAAAGATGTAGAGAAAAATTGGTAAGGATGATAATAAAAGATGAATTGCCATTTATTATCGTAGTATGCGTGAAGGATTTGGCGAGTTTATCAAGAGTTACAACCTTTGTTTAAAATCCCTTCTGCGGACTATTGCAAGAGATTGCTTGAATTTGTACAAGTATCAAAGCGGTAAAATTAAAAGAAGTCAATGAATAGAACTAGTAAAAGAATATGTCTTACCACTGATACACGGACATCTTGTCGACTTATGTTATATGTGTTTAACCGCCATTTTGTTGATAATGGTTGGAATTTACAAAAGAGAATCTTGAACTTTTGTCAAGTTCCAAATCATAAAGCGTGATACACTTGCGTAGAGGATCAAGCATGTTTGTTAGATCGGCATTGATAGATATTATGTATTACGCTTGATAATGCAAGTTCTAACGATCGCACTTACTTATTTGAAAAAATGCGTTAATGGTCGGGTAATGCAATTTTAGAATCAAAACATTTCGCACATGCGACGTGGTGCACATATTCTCAATTTAATTGTCGAAAGGTTTGAAAGAGTATAACATATCAATAAATAGGATTCGTGTTGTTGTAAGATACGTGAGAGGATCACCAATTAGACTACAAAAATTTAAGAGTTGTCATTAAATGGAAAAACTCTACTCAAAAACTCGTTTTTGTTTAGATGTTACGACAAGGTGGAATTCAACTTATTTGATGTTGATTCAAGAATCCTTATTTTCAAAAGCATTTGAAAGGTTGTAGATCACCGATTGGGATACTATCAAGAGTTTTGTCGAGGTGAAATTAAACAAGCTCCGACTATAATGGATTGGGATAATGCTAGACATTTTGTCCAATTTTTGAAAGTTTTTTAAGCTACATTAATGTTTTCCTGATCTTTATACGTGACTTCTAATTTCTTCTTCGATCGTATTTGTTTTATTCATGATCAACTTGAGATGGAGTAAATGCGAGGATTATATTATGACGTAAGATGGCTAGTGATACGAAGGTAAAGTTTGACAAATATCGTATAATATCTAAAATGAATACGATGTTATTTGGTTCTGCTTTACTTGATCCTAGGCATAAAGAGTGTTCTTTACATCTAAGTTTGTTAGAATTGCAGTAATTCGTGGATTTAGATCGAGGCTTCAATGAGTTCTAAAAGGTAAAAAACTTTGGAAGATATGTACGAGGAGTATCATAAAGTCGTATTTTCCTCAAACATGTAAGAATCTTCTCAACCTTTAGAAATGGGTACGTAGGTTTGGTTGTGACGATGCATTCCAACTTTACGCTTCTCGTAAAGAGAAAGCATTTAAAAGAAGTTCATACTATGGAAAACAAATCAAGCGGAAAAATACTTACAAGAAGCATTGGTTGATATGGATGATGAGAAATTTGATCTTTTAAGTTGGTGGAACGTTTCATTCCTCAAGATTTAAGATTTTGTCTTTGATACCGAGATGTATCGCCATACCGCAGATTCACCGTAAAGATTCGAATCGCATTCTCTACCTACGGTCGTGACAATTAGTCCATACAGGAGTTCCTTATCTTCTAAAACTGCATAATCTTTGATTTGCACTCAAAATCGATTCGCTCATCTCCAATCATTAATATCCAAATAGCTTCACTAATGTAAATCAAGCTCTAGAATCGTGATATTTCATAAAACTTTTAAATATATATTTCAAATATATATAGATTTATTTGTTATCAAATATATATTATTATGTTTATTAGCTCATTATTTATGTATATTTTTAACTTTTTAATTTTTTCATCAGGCAGATATTCTCGATGGTATTGCGACTTAAACCTCGAATGATTATCAAAAAGAGTTTGTTATTAATATTCGTAGAGTGAAGTTAATTTATGTAATCGCTATTTAATTTTTGGAGTTAAATTATTACCTATAAAGATGTGATATTTGTTAAATTATGTAATTAATGTTTAATTTTTTTATTTTTGATTATTTTTGTTGAATTATTTTTAATCATGTTGTCACTTACTTTTTTAATTTGTATGAAAATATTTTTATTTTAGATTTTTTATTATATGTAATTTTTTTAATAGATTCAAATTAAAATTTCAGATTTAATAATTTTCGAATCGGATCTGAGATTCTGATTGACTTAAAATTAGCAAATTCAGATTGTTTCGGATTGGATATGTAATAACCGATTAGTTTCTGATTGAATAATTTTTGTTTAAATAATTTTTCTGACCTGATCGGACGGATTCTGATTGACTTAAAATTACCGGCTTTCTGGATTTGTTTCGATCGATACGTATGTGCCAGACGATTCGGATTGAATAATTCATAATTTGCTTCGGATCGGATCGGATTCGGACCTAAAATTTACGGTTTCGAACCGATGTTTACCCCTAATGTTAAGTATGTATTTATTGTATGTAAATATACAATCACATCAATATTATACTATCCGATTGGTGTAATAAACAATGCATATGTCTCTTAATATTTTTTTTGTTACCTTTATCTAGTTTTATTATATCTTTCATTTATTTATATAAACATTAAAAAATTTATTTTTAATTAAGAAATCACTTGAATTTATAAATTAAAATAGAAAAAAAAAACAGTAATTTTTTTTAAAAAGAGAATTAAAAAGACAAACAGGAGAAAAACGGAGAGAAATTTAAACGATAAATAAGTTTTTTTATTTAAAAAAATACAAAATATTATATTTTTTTGGATTTTTTATATTATTTTTAGGTATTAAATTAATTTTATTTAAATTATTTGACTAAATTTATTAAAATAACTAAAATACTACAGGCAATTAGATAATCACAGAGAACATAGTCCAAGTAATTAAACATCCTTGTTTAAGTTTAGCTTCCTGGACTCTCTTCTTTGTGTAATCGCGTCACTAACACAACGACAAATGTCTGCTCAATTTATAGAACCCATCATCCAAGCGCCACCTTCATCAACGCCGAGCTATGGTTTGAAGGCTCCTTTGCCTCCGAAACCAACCAGCCTCTCCGTACTTAGACCTGAACGAACCCACCAAGCCCTGATCATTTCTCTAACGACCACCCAACCCCAATTGTCCATACTTGATAAACCAGTGAATTCAACTTCATATGCTTCAATTCTCGAATCCTGTAAATGCCCCCGTTTGGGAAAACAGATTCATGCCCACACTCTTAAGACAGGGTTTCATGGACACGAGTTTGTGGAAACTAAACTGCTCCAAGTGTATGTGAGGTGTGGTTGCTTGAACGATGCAACTTTTATGTTTGATAAAATGTCTAAGAGAAACTTACATGCTTGGGTTGCAATTCTTAGTGTTCATGTTGATGCTGAGTTATTTAAAGATGCTTATTTCCTCTTCTTAGAATTGCTAGAGGAAGAAATTGGGTTAGACTTTTTTGTGTTTCCAATAGTTTTTAAGATATGCAGTGGACTTGAGAAGCTGGAGTTGGGAAGACAATTACATGGGATTGCTGGGAAGTCTCGGTTTGTTGAAAATATTTATGTTGGTAATGCTCTCATAGATATGTATGGAAAATGTGGAAGCCTAGATGATGCTAAGAAAGTTCTACAAATAATGCCTGAAAAGGATTGTGTTTCATGGAATTCTATTGTTACAGCTTGTGCTGCCAATTGTATGGTCCATGAGGCATTGGATATTTTGGACAGAATGGCTTCTGATAAACTGACACCAAATCTTGTTTCTTGGAGTGCAGTTCTTGGAGGTTTCTCGCAGAATGGTTATGACGAAGAAGTCATTGAATTGTTATTCAGAATGCAAGAAGCAGGATTTGAACCAAATGCGAGAACTCTGGCGAGTTTTCTTCCTGCTTGTGCTAGATTACAAAGGTTAAATCTTGGCAAAGAAGTTCATGGCTATATAATGAGACATGGATTTATATCAAACCCTTTTCTTTTGAATGGATTAGTTGACATGTATAGAAGGTGCTCTGATATGAAAAGCGCTTTTAGGATATTTTCGAACTATTCAGTGAAAAATACAGTTTCTTATAATACAATGATTGTTGGGTATTGTGAAATTGGTAATGTCTCCAAAGCCAAGGAGTTGTTTGATCAAATGGAGTCAACATGCACTGAGAAAGATGTAATTTCTTGGAACTCCATGATTTCAGGGTATGCAGATAACTTATGTTTTGAAGAAGCTTTGTCCATGTTTCGAAGGTTACTGATAGAGGGGTTTGAACCCGATTCTTTTACGCTAGGAAGTGTGCTCAACTTTTGTTCTGATATGGCCTCTTTGAGAAAGGGGAAGGAAATACACTCTCATGCCATTATAAGGGGTCTACAAACTAACTCCTTTGCAGGTGGAGCTCTTGTAGAAATGTACTCTAAATGTCAAGATCTCCTTGCTGCTCAGTTAGCTTTTGATGAAGTTGGGGAAAGGGATAGAACCACATGGAATGCATTGATATCTGGATATTCACGCTGCAATCAATTAGAAAAAGTTCGAGATCTTCTTATAAAGATGACAAAAGATGGCTTTGAGCCAAATGTGTATACTTGGAATGGCATGATAGCTGGTCATGTGGAGAACAACCATTTAGATGCAGCCATGGAATTGTTCTCTGAAATGCAAATTTTAAATTTGAGGCCTGATATATACACTAGTGGAATCATAATACAAGTATGCTCAAGACTGGGCACAATTGAAAAAGGCAAGCAGGTTCATGCATACTCGATTAGGAAAGGTTATGACTCGGATGTATTTATTGGTGCAGCTCTTGTGGACATGCATGCAAAATGCGGAAGCTTGAAGCATGCCTTGTTGGCTTATCGAAGGATCTCAATCCCTAATCTGGTATCCCACAATGCCATGCTTACTGCTTATGCCCTGCTTGGAAATGGGGGGGAAGGAATTGATTTTTTCCATAAAATATTGAATGATGGGAATAGACCTGATCATGTGACTTTTCTATTAGCTCTATCTTCATGCGTGCATGCTGGATCAGTTGAGATAGGCTATGAATGTTTTGATTTAATGAGGTTTTACAATGTGAAACCAACGCTGAAACATTACACCTGTATGGTTGATCTCCTAAGTCGTGCAGGTCAGCTTAATGAGGCTTTTGAATTCATCAAGAAAATGCCCATGGAACCTGATTCAGTTTTATGGGCTGCTCTTCTTGGAGGCTGTGTTATACATGGTGATGTTGAGTTAGGGGAGGTCGCAGCGGGAAAGCTTGTTGAATTGGAACCCAGTAACACCGGGAACTATGTTATGCTAGCAAATTTGTATGCACAAGCAGGGCATTGGAATGATCTAGCTAGAACAAGACAGCTGATAAAGGATAGAGGCATGCACAAGAGCCCAGGATGCAGTTGGATTGAAGATAGAGATGAAATCCACGTGTTTCTCGCTTCTGATAAATCCCACAAGAAAGTAACAGAGATACATGCAACTTTGAATAATTTGATGATGCACATGAAAGCAGGTGTTTACAACGAGTTTGTAACTATACAACATTGAAGATGAGTCATATTAGTTGCACCATCTCACAAAATATACCTAGGATTTTTTTTAAAGCACTCAAGAGCAACCTTATAAAACTGCCGTTAAAACAAGTCATAGAGAAGATGCTTAAATGTGCAAAAAATAAGACTGGGAAATAGATGGTTCAATTTTTAAGACTGCCTTCTACCTGAACAATACTTTTAATTTGGTATCAAATCCCAAACGATACACAACATTGCAATTGGTTATCCAACTTGCACTACGAGTCTATGATGATAGAAAGCAGAGTATTCCTTTTATCTAACCATTATTTTATTGTTATAAAAACTCTATTTACAATATATTGTAGTGTCCCAATTGATGCTATAATAATTTATTAATTAAAAAATAATCAGTTGTGATATTATAAAAAATTGTAAATAAAAGTGTTCTTTCTTGTGATGGAGCTAGCTTTGATCCTTTTATGCTTATACCAAGCTTATCTTGTTTTCAATTAACCTAATTACCGAAAATAATTACCTTAACTTCTATTTCATAGAACATAAACTCCTTTTAAAAAGTTTTGTTTTATGAAGATGATAAATATTCTGTGCCCACGAAAATCACATGATCGATAAATGCAGAAATTTATTCACATGAATTGACTGTCCAAATTTACTTCCATACAAAGCCATGGCAAGCCCAAGCAGCTAGAAACAATGGTAATTTTAAATGGAAAAACTCTTTTTTTTTTTGGTACAAAATGAATACCACAGGGTGGTAAAAGAGCATTAGCTACCAATTCTCCTTCACAATTTTGGACTTCTCGAGTATAAATTTTCCTTCCTTGTACTTCTGTGATGCCTCGAACGCCCGTTCATACTTCCAACCCAGCACCTCACGGCAATCAGCACAATAGACATCAGCAACAGTGTGAAGGCCAGTCAAGAGATGCCGATCTTCTTTTGGTCCCACAGCAATGTTCATAGCATGAGTAAACAAGAAAGCTCGGCCATGTTTTCCCTAAGAAGTAACAATATTCATGTAAAAAAAATGTTGACAGATTTTTGCCACAATATTCAATATGATTGTATCAGATTGTAGACATCAAACACAAATTAAAAGTCGATTCAATTTGTTTGGCAGTAAGACTCACCATATTTTTCGATCCTAAATACAAATTAAAAGGCTTGTGATTTCAGACCTAAATCAGCTAAACAACTTCTCAATTGAGCTCTGCTTAATTCAATATTTAGTTATAATTATCTACATGGGACATGGACAGACTAGATTCCTAAGAGCTACAAGTGATTAGAGGTACATGAAAATAGATTTTTTTCTGTTGGATTGATCCCAAGATTCAAAAACTAACACATAACTTTGCAAGGTATTGAGATATGAGTAATTAGTTCATTTTCTAAGATAATTTTCCTTCCTGAAACCAAACGACTCCCCCCACTATGCATCTTACTGTTTCTACTTGTAAGATCATCTAAAGGCGCTTTTGATATAGAAAAAAGCACTTCTGAACTATAAAACACATTTTGTATGTGCCTCTTTCTTCTAAAAGAACACTTTTGTCGTTAATTTGTTCAGTATGGTTTGTTCAAAACAGAGATCAATTACATAATTAAGAAGAGGTTGAGACTAAGATGAGTCACCTGAAAAGCCTTGGAAATTATATCGTCGTGTAGAGAAACATGATTTCGGCAATTACAACAGCTGTACAATCGAGGCCCTACCAATTCCGCCATGAATTATAAGATTGAGCTCCGAACACCTCAACTGCCCACTAACATAGAAAAACAAAGAGATAAATAGGAGGAAACCCAAATACTAAAAACAAATTAGGAAGCGAAAACAAGGCAATGTGTTAATGTTTTTTTTTTTTTCCACCTAAAACGATATCAGTTATATGACTTATGAGCCCAAATGCCTGCAGCGAAAGATAAGAGCAGAAATGGTTGTTAGCGTGTAAGATTATACCAAAGTGAATTACAAGGGTTGAGCAAAGATTCCAAAGTTTGAATTTTTAAAGGAGTTGTTTAAGTGTGATATAGACAGCATTGGCTTAGTTAGAAGAGTAAACAATATAAATATGAAAGGCATATATAACGTTTAATAATGAATTAAAAAATGATATAATTTTCTTCAAAATTATTTTTAATTATCGTTAAAATGATGCTTATATTCTATATATTTATATCTCGTACTAGTTCAGTTCTACGTTACAAGAAAAAATTTAATTTTTTATTTTGTTTTAAATATTTTAATTTTAATAAACTATAACTAAAATAATTAAATAATAAATTAAAAATATAAAAAATAAATATTTATCTTACCTTTTAATAATAAAGTGTCTAAAACATTAATTACAGGATGGAAAAAGTTTTATTAGTAAAATTTATAAGTATTTTTATATGTATTATAATTATAATTTAAATAATAACTTATTATTAGATATAATTATATTAATTTGATTATAATTATCAATAATTTATTAAAATCGTATAATAAATAAATTTTCTCAAAATTCATAGCTAGAAAAAGTAAACCTAGAAATTGATCGAATACTATAATAAAAATGGATAAGAATCTGAGCTGTAAAATGAACAATTAGTCATCATTATGAAAAAAGAAATAAAAAATTACTCTAGGAATTCAAGTAAAAGTCACACTACTTTTCTTGGAGCCGAAAGTCATAACTTTTTATGGGATTAATTAACAATATGCTCCTCTCTACGATCAAAATGAAGAAAATGAGGAGCAGAATATGTGTTACAACACATTCCAAAAAAAAAAAAAAGATTGCTAAATAAACTTGTTATTACCGTATAATCCTTGATAATTTTTAGGAACTAACATAGAAATCACGTCTATAAAAAAGTAATTTTCGTACGGGAGTTTTAGGTTTAATTTGGTATGAAATTGCACAATTGGTATCATGATTTCTTGAAATTCTATTTTATAGAATAGGCTAAAGTGTCTTGATATCTAAATTAGGATTAAATGGTTTTAAACGTATTATCTAGTTTTAAATTTTATATATAATTTTTAATTTAATTATTAAAATAAATATTTATAAAAGTTGGTATACGAAAAAAGTAGTGGGGCCTGCAAGTACTTTACCTTGTATTACTTACTATTCGGGTTTTTTTTTTCTTTTTAATAAAATCGTATTATATGTAATTTAAATAAGTAATTTAAAATGAATTTTACCATAACCACAACTTTTCATCACGTCCCCAACTTACTCATATATTATCACGTGCGGGCAAAGGAATATTAGGTACCACGCACAAAAATTGACTAATAATTTATGAATAATAAATAATACGAAGTTTACGTGAAAAATCACAAATAAATAATAAGTTAAATATTAGAGTTAAAGAATTTCACCATTAATTTTTTTTTTCTTTCTAAAAACAGTATTAAAATGCATTTTTTTTTTAATTTTAATTAATTAATTAAAATTTACACATATTAAAAAATGCATTATTTATTACATATAATCAAATTTTAATGTAAAATTATATTTTTAATTAAATAAAAAAGATAGGTTTTCCTAATTATCATACAATTTATACATTATAGATTTAAGTAATAAATAAAAAAAAATATTTATTATAAATAATATTACATATTATTATTAAAAAATACAATCAGATTTACATAATTATATACCTAAAAGATTAAAATGTTAATTATAAATATAATATATATAAATTCTCTTCCATAAAATGTAATTAATAATAAATATGAATCATGATTTCAGTGATTTTAATGCAAAACACTGAAGCTATATAGAATTTCACTCGTTTATGCATTTCTAAAATGAGTGACTTTGGGGAGTCCACCGTCGGAAAAAAATGTTGCATAGATTACCGCTTAGCATTGGATTTATTAGGAGACTTAAGATCGTGTACAATGTATTTTTATTGACGCCTGCAATAAATGATTATAATAAAGTGAAATTATTTATATTATTTAATTATTTTATATTATATCAAAATTACGCAAAAAAAAATGCACATCAAGTAAGGTTGACACTTGACGGAGACAGAGGTAGGCCGAGGCAGATTCGAAGAAACAGCTTATGAAAAAAATTCCCGTGATACCCACAGAAAATAAAGAACGGATATTCACTAAAGCTGTTTTTTTTTACAACACACGAACGTTTGTTACTAAAAAGAAAAAGACTTTTTGATTTATGAAAAAAAAATGGACTTTAAGGTCGTAATTTGTGAGATGAGACGAAATAAAATAAAAGGAAAAAAAATTTGATATTTTTATATCAACTTCGGTATTTTTTTGAGAGTGGGGTGGGAATTTTTTATTTATTTCGATTATCTTTACATAATTAAAATAAAATCTATTTTACTTAAAATATTATATTATATTGTATTTCATGAATAAATATGTAAAAAATTATGACCTAACTCACAACAAAATAACTTTTAAAGATAAAGTATTATCATGATCTTTTAGAAGTTATATCGTTGTTATACAGACATCACATTTGTAAGTCATCATAAAGAGTTTTCTTTTTGGGTGAATTTTGTCATGATTTTCTACATGGTATTAGAACAGGTCATTGAGTTCAATTGATGGTCCTTTCACGATCAATCGATCTTTGCGGTGTTTTCGTCCGATATGAAGGCAGATGTTAAGTGTCACACATCGACCAAGGAAGCCAGCCAAATATTAGTTATAAGGTTATGATAACCATTCCTTTTTGAGAACTCTTTTAGACGGAGTTATATCATGCTTTTTTATAAAAATATATAAAAACTTTATATAAAATTGTAAAACAAATTGAGTGACAAAGGAGTGATGAACAGGGAAGTATAATTTCCTAGATCACATCACAAGGACATTGTATTGTAAGAAAGTAATCCCGCTTGAGGGAAATTTGTAGTGTTTATATATTTCGTAAGAATTTTATTAAACAACTTTGTTACACATTTACCCGTGATAGATTTACGGATTAAAAATAAGAAACAACACAATTAATTGCATTAACATGGAAATTAAGTAAAATCTTCCACCAACGTATGCTAATTTCATTATGACAAACGTCTCAATCCAGATGTTAATTTTTAGTAGTAGGATATTTATTTTTAAGGAATAGTCAAGACCCACTAATAATTAAGTGTCAATTGTTATGTTATCAAATAGATTGAGATTGTAACTCAGTTGTGACGTAAATTAAGAGTTTTTCTTCCATTAATTGTAGTACAATTATGGCTGATCTTAGGTATCAATTTAATTTTATAAAACAACACTACTTTTAAATTAATTAGTCTATTGGATTGAATGGTAGTCATTACGAGGCAATCGAACTTGTAAAAGATATAACTTTTGCTGCCTAATTCAGTGAAGGGGAAAAAACATCAAAGGACTTTTATGTACTTCCCCTTGTTTATAGAAAAAAAGAAAAAAATATGATAAATGACTTCATATAAATTATAAATTAATTCTCTTCTACCCTTTTTCTTATAATAATAACAATTGAGGTTTGACGATGAGTGTTATCTTAACTTTAAAAAATAAATATAAAAGCACTATTTTTAATGGGATTGTTATCTTAATAATATTATAATTTTATTTTTGATATTATTTTATATTCTTATTAATAATTAGTAAAAAAACTATTAATTCAATGCAAAATTAAAATTAAAATTAAAATTTTAGTATATATATGATATGTGATATTTTTATTTTTTAATCTCAACTTCTATTTTACTCAAACCTCGTATCTCTATCTTTCTCATGTCTCTCTCTTCTCTCCCTCCTTTTGTATTAACTTTTGTCTCTGTCAACTTCAAGATAGGTTATATAAAAGATGAAATATATAAAAGATCAAGGATACATTCTTATTTTTTCCATCAAAAAATGTTATTTATATGTGTTTTCACCCACCATCCTCCCTCCGTCGTATTTTCTTCACTATCTTATTCTCTTACGCCTATGTGAGTTTTATTTATTGAAATTTTTTGTTGTTGCTAAAGCTAGTACCGATCTCAAATGTTTAATTTTTGCTCAATTTTTTCCTACTAAAGTGCTACTAATTTTTACAATAAAATAAATGAACATGGATGTTTTTGTTATTGTAGAAAACCTATCGTTCACTCCATCTCTTGGACTAGTTACAATCCCAGATAACTTTTTTTTTATCATTTTAATGTAGGGCTTTGTTTTGTGTCAAAAAATTTAGAGACCAAAACCCATTCAAAACCATCGAATGCAAGAAGAATTAAGTTAAGAAGAAAAACATAAAGTTACTACTTAGGAT
The DNA here is from genome assembly GCA_033030585.1 of Hippophae rhamnoides. NCBI lineage: Eukaryota > Viridiplantae > Streptophyta > Magnoliopsida > Rosales > Elaeagnaceae > Hippophae > Hippophae rhamnoides. The sequence goes on from CM065432.1 coordinate 55,257,993, forward strand.
ATTTTGATGGTGGGTCACCTTTTCTTAGCAAAATTCATTAATAACATCATTTTTCATCCCTGCTTTCTCAAATTTAGGAAAATATTCGGATATCTCTCAAAATATTAACTTTTTTGTCATATGGATATGCTATTATTATAGTATTTTTCATTGATTTTCCCTCGAACTTCAAAATTTTATTATTTTTTTTCTTTTTTCCAATATAGTGAGTAAACGTAAAGGATTTAAAGAAGAGACAACGGTAATAAGAGTAAAACCTAAAACATATGTTTGGTTAATTTAAATAGAAAATTTTATATTTGATTGAATTGAAAAATATGAATAAAATAAAATCGATAAAAAAATCATAATTCATTTTCTCTTCTTAAGGAATCATAATTCTATTTTCATTTCAATTTTATCCCAACTATAAATATAACCCTAAAGCCTAAATCTCAAATCCCAAAACTCTTAACTCTAAATCTTAAAACTTAACCCACAAATATAACCTTAAACCCTATTTTGAAAAATAATAATTTTAACCCTAAACCTTAACCCATAAATTCTAAATCTCAAGTCCTAAATCCCAAAACCATAAACCCTATTTAGAAAAATAATAATTTTAACCCCAAACTTTAACCCACAAATATAACCATAAACCTTAAACTTCAAATCTCAAAACCAAAACCTTATTTAGAAAAAAATAGTAATTTTAACCCTAAACATTTATCCATAAATATAACCCTAAACCCTAAATTCTAAATCCCAAAAACTCAAAACCTAAAAACCAAAACTTTATTTAGAAAAATAATAATTTTAACCTTAAACTTTAACCCATAAGTAGAACCTTAAACCCTAAATCCTATTTTGAAAAATAATAATTTTAACCCTAAACCTCAAATCACAAGTCCTAAAACCCAAAACCCTATAAAGAAAAATAATAATTTTAACCCTAACCCTAAACCCTACGCTCTAAATCCCAAAACCCAAAAACTTGTTTAGAAAAATAATAATTTTAACCCTAAACCTTAACACACAAATATAATCCTAAATCTTAAATCTCAAATCCCAAAACTCAAAACACTAAACCCTATTTAGAAAAATAATTATTTAGGAAAATAATGATTTTAATAATGTATTTTATCTGACGAAAAAATAATAATTAAATGATATTATTTAAATTTTACTAAATATGTGAGTATTAAGGTAATATACAATATTTTCATTTCATTACAATTGTAAACTAAACATTGTGTGCATGTTTGGTTGACTATAATGGAATGAAATTGATTCATTTTAATTTTATGTTTAATTGGGTTGAAAAGTGAAAATAAAATAAAATTGATTCATCTCACTCTTTAAAGAATCATGATTTCATTTTTATCTCAATTTTTTTTTTCAATTTTCCCCCAACCTCAAATCTTAAATCCTAAAACCTTATTTAGAAAAATAATAATTTTAACCATAAATCTTAACCCACAAATATAACAATAAACCCTAAATACCAAATCTCAAAACCCTATTTAGAAAAATAATAATTTTAACCTTAAACATTAACCCATAAATATAACCATAAACTCTAAAGCTTAAATCCAAAATCCCAAAACCCTAAACCTTATTTAGAAAAATAATAATTTTAACCTTAAATTACAAATATAACACTAAAGCCCAAATCCCTAAATCACAAATCTCAAATCTCAAAATCCTAAACCTTATTTAGAAAAATAATAATTTTAATAATGTATTTTGTTTGACGAAAAAATAATAATTAAATGATATTATTTAAACTTTACTGAATATAAGGATATTAAAGTAATATACAATGTTTTCAATTCCATTATAATTATAAACTAAATACTTTAATACTAATTCCTTTTTTGATTTCAATGGTCAAAACAAATAAAACTATTTCCTTTGAATTCTCATTTTCCTTTTCATTCTATGAACCAAACGTCACTTGTAATACTGATTCATTCTTTGATTCTAATGGTCAAACCAAACAAAATTGTTTCTATTCTCATTCTTATTCTCATTTTTTTTTCGATTTCGATTCCATTATGTTAATCAAACACTAACAAAGAGATAAGATATCAAAGGTTTTTTTTTTAAACTATTTTAAATTTAAATTTATCATTTCAAACTTACCAAATGTCACGTCTCAGTTAAGCTAGTTATAAAATAAGATATTAATGTTATATCTTTGCATATATATTTTTATACAAAATTATGGTAACATGAAAATTTGTAGCCATAACAATCTTATATTTCATTCAACAATATATATTAAATTAAATTTACTTGTAAATATAATTACAAGGAGTTCAACTCATTCTATTAGTCAAAAAAATAAAATAACTTAAAAACATAAAATGAGCTATGATTTTGAAAGAGGATTAATATAATTGGTGTATCTTATCCTTATTTTGATATGATTTTTATTCTATTTTCGATGGAAAAATATAAAATACTTTTATTTAGGTTATTAATAATCATTTTAATTAATTTTAATACTAATCGATATTTTTTAAGTATTCTAATTTTTTGACATTATTATTGAATTTGATAAAAATAATATTCAATGTATATTATTAAAAATAATGGAAAAACAATTCTAAAATAAAAATGTAGATAATCTAAAAATAACAATTTTTTTACGGCATAACATCATTTAAATATATAAAAGTTGTATTATTATGTAAATAATTTAATTATCTAAAAAAAGGGGAAAAAATTACCAATAGAAATACGAAATTGGAGAAGCAAAGAAAACTGGAAAAGAAAAAGCACCCTTTAATACGTTAAGCGCCCCCGTCTCTAACAACACCAAAGATATTATTATCTTTGTCTTCGTTTTTTGCTCTCTCTCTCTCTATCTCTCTCGAATCTCGATCCGTCTACCTTAGCAATCTCCGCTTTCTCTCTGACACATGGCGGACTCTTATTGGAGGTACAGCGACCCACAGCAACCGCCTTCCGCTGCGATGACTCAACTCGTCGGAAAACGTTCTCGCTCCGACTATGGTAAGTGAAACTTCGAGTTTTATTATTCCCAGTCGAGTTCCTCGTTCTATTCGCATCAATTAGGGTTTCACAATGTCTTCCTATATTTTGTTGTTCTGAAGCAGCTTTAGATTAGTTGAGACAAATCAGCGCTATAATGCTTTCATCATTTCATTTTTGGTTTTATGGAATTAGTTGGTTGAATTAGGTTTCCATGGGATGCATAATTAAGAATCTGATGTCACAGTTTTTTTTATTTGGGTGGAAAATTTAGTTTTCTCTGTAATTATTTCTCCACTTTTTCCTGAGATATTTGTTGGTTGTTAGGGCATGTGTGCATGTTTTATGAAAAATTACTTCATTTATTTGCTAAATTTGCATTCTAGGTTTTTTTTTGGTCAAACATTCTACGTGTTTTTTGGTACCCTCATTTTGGTTTGTCTTATGTTTCTGTAGAAATGATGGGATATAATATAAGCCTGGTTTATTGATTGCTTATGTGATGGGAAAGTACCTTCAATCTCGTCAGGTTGCAATAAATAAAACAAAAGGCTTTTAAAAGGATTGTACTTTTAGTTTAATTGCTCCAAGTTGTGTTGTATTTGTATTCACAGCAAGGAGAGTTCATTTCCATCTATATTGGATATTTGTTCACTGGTTAAATGATCTGCATTGAATATTGACAAATGCTAGGATGCGTGTTTGCTGGTCCAACTAATGTGTCATCACATTTTTCGTTCTTACCAAATGAGCATTATTAAGCCTTCTGTATATTCTTTGTAACTGTTGTTTGTTGTAGTGAGTCATTTGGATTAGTTTCTTGCTCTGTTCTGTTGGACAATTACCTGGAATGAAGCAGTATTCATGGTATAGCAATGTGATTCTAGTGGAGAGTAGAACATAATTTGTAAATGAATATTATGCTTCATTTAAAATTTTACCTTCTGTAACTGTCATTTCATTTGGTTAGCATGCAAATGTCTCTGATAGAATTGAAGACTTGACTTAAGAGAGAGCCCTTTGGTCCTAATTCTAGATCTCATATTTCTTTCTACTGAACCTTTGTTCTGTAGTTACAAAATGAAGCTGAATTCTTGTCTATTATAACCTACTTGCGGACTCGATTTACAAACCTGTACGACTGTTACATGGAATTTTGTCATGAAAGGTTTCCTGTTATATGGTATATGTCACACCGTTTCAGGGTTTATAACGTTCTCTTTTAATTTACTTCTCTTTACTTTTTCTGTTTTTGGTTCATTGACTGAATATTTAACCAAATTTTTATAGATACCTCTGGCTTGCCTGCTTATTATCCTGGTGATGATGATAGAGGAGCAGTTCATGGAATTAGGGATACTGAATCCATCAATGCATCATATGATCGTTATTTGCGTAGCACGGTACCTTATTTAGTATTATGTGTTTGGGTCTTGTATATAATTGATATACATAATATTTTTCTCTATCGTGCTCACTCGTGCAAAAGTAGACTCCCATGTGCTACATGTATACATGTGTGCTCATGGGCATGTAAGCATGTATGATTGCAAATATATTTATTTCTCCTTATGCACTTTTGTATGCATATATACTATAGCACCTATCTGTGTATAATGATTAGGTCCCTAATTTAACACAATGTTCAGCAAATTTCATTATATGGTGGGGGACAGTCTGCTAGAGCCTTGACTGGGGCAATACCTAGTCGTACTGTTGAAGATCCACGTTTGGTGGGTATTGGGGGCGTTGATCCGGGGGCAACTGTGAAAGATAGGAGCCTGACCTTTGGAAGTGGAAGGCCCGAGGTTTCCCTTCCTCCTGATGCTACCCGTACTCTATTCGTGGAGGGCTTGCCAGCCAACTGTACTAGACGTGAAGTAGCACGTATCCTTTTGTTATTCATCATTACTTTTACAGCCCATTTGACACTGGTCGCCACTCTCCCTCTTACAACCAATGTCACCATTTTTCGTCTATTGTTGCACCTTCATTTTGTCACAGATATATTTCGCCCCTTTGTTGGCTACAGAGAAGTGAGACTTGTGAGCAAGGAATCAAGACATGTAAGTTTATTTTTCTATCAAAGACTCAGAGAGTCAATATCTGGTTGTTGGGTCTCACTGATAAGCGAACTGTGCAGCCAGGAGGAGATCCTTTGGTACTTTGCTTTGTTGATTTTGTGAGTCCAGCTCATGCAGCAACTGCTATGGATGCCTTACAAGGTAATTTTATATTTTCTTTTGATCTGTAGCAATTCTAGCTTCACATGATTGTTTGCCTTTTCAATTTTTTGCCACTTGTGTTCTGCTGTCATGCTAGGTGTGCAGTTCCTTATTTGCCTTGGATATCTTTTCCTTTTTAATTTTTTTAATAAAAACGAAGGGCTGTTAATTGGTTCACTTTTCACAATATTATTTTTGCTAAGAGGTTCGCATGAAAAGTTGTAAAAGATTTTCGAAGCTTCTCTAGTCAAACAATCCATCTTTTATGAAGGTTTACCTATGTATCTTAATATTTTCTGTGTAATGGGGTAAAGACTAAAGATATTTTGGTGGGAGTGAGGAGTGGCATGTTCTCTTACCAATGGTGGTAATCAAATTATATCTTTACCTCATTGGTGGTCATCAAATTCTATCTTTACCTCATTGGTGGTCATCAAATTCTATCTTTACCTCATTGGTGGTCAGGCGGCTTTTGGCATAATAACTGTTTGTTTTATATTTGAACTCGGGAGTACATCTCCTTTATACTATTGTTGTTGATTGGGTTCTCATCATTTTGGTAGTAGCGTATATTTATGAATTCTTCATTGAGTCAATGTTTCCTAATAGTCAAGAACTTGCTGATAAGGACTATTGTGAATTTGTAATATATGGCACACAACAATCTAAATGCACTTACAACAAAAAAGAAAAAATCTAAATGCAAGGAAACAGCTGTTAAGCATATGAGACTGGTATCTGTGTATGGGCAATAGAGATTATAAATAAAAAGGCCTGAAATATTATCCCATTGGTCCTCTCATGCTACCATTACACGGATACTAAAACTCGGTTTTAATTGAAATACTTTCCTTACAGAATCTTTGCATCTTATCATTAGGTCAAAAGAAAAATTAAAAATGGTGAATGAGTTGAGATTTCAAAATGTAATGAGTAATAGCAGAAAACATAGTGATATAATTATGACTATGGAAGTTTAGCAGCAAAAAAAAATACAGATGATTAGGGAAAGAAGGCAAGTTTTTTTTCGGTTTTGACAGTGTCATGCGCACTTTATAAAGAGGAAGATGAATTTTGTTTTTAAGCTTTTTAAGTACCACCTTCAATGAGGCGAACAACATTGTGGATGGTCATATGCAGTATTATACGGTTATCTTTTGATATTTCTGGACTGTCATATAGTTTGTTTAGTTTCTTTCACACCTTTATATTTGCCCGATGGTCAGCATAATTTAGAAAGTAGTTCAGTGCCGTAAGCCAGCAACACTTTCAATCGCTTACCTTACTCGAATCCTTATAGCTCACCTTGTCATGTGTAATAATACTTAAGATCTGGTTGGTCTCATGGGGCTTGATACATTCTCTTTGTTCTGCGTCCCTTGGATCACAAAGATGGGTATTAATGTCTTAATGAGTTGTTGAGTAGATTGTCAATATTGTTATCCTTGTATTTATTGGGTAGAAAACCATGCTGTCAACATTGTTATTAAATCATAATATTCCTAGGAGTTATCACCTAGTACAGATGAAGTTGCTCCATGACATTCCTTAGGCATGCCTTTTCTGCCTAGCTCCTTTACCCTTTTCAATGTCATATGTGCCAGACATATGAAGTGAAGAGTCCATTTAACCTAATTCCACGACTATTTGTATTAAGTTGAGGTGGCAATTTCACGTCGTAAATCTCTGCACTTGTCCTGATTCTCCGTTCAAATTATGGCTAGTAGTTTCAGCGTAAATTGGTCGGGCTCGCTTTTGCAGGTTATAAATTTGATGAGCAAGACCGTGACTCGGTAAATTTAAGGTTGCAATTTGCTCGCTATCCTGGTGCAAGGTCAGGTGGCGGGCATCGTGGCAAGCGTTGAGAGAAGCAATTTTACAGGTGATTAACGCAATTTTTGTTATCCTCGTCCCTTTATTCGCCTTGGGTACCAATAGAAAAGACATAGTTTGCAAACTCTAAATCATGAATCGACTATTCCCTGTAGGATTTCGCTCAATTTGGGGAGGTTTCATAGTGAGGGGCAAAACAACATTTGCAGTCTCAACGAATACGGGCGTGTAGTTAGGACCAACTCGAATTGTGTCATTTTCGATAATTATTTGGATATTTCAAGAGATTTGAAGTGTGCTGTTTGTTTAAGTTATTGCTTTACTTGCTGTTACTTTTAATATTGTCAACATATTCATGTCTTATTATAAAGTTCGCTCCGTTCTCCATTTGTGATGTGATTTTACAGTAGATACTGCCATCTTATGTTCGTTCAGCTTTGTAAACCTCTGATTTTTTACAGTAGCATGAGAATAAGAATTGGCAATCCAAACATATTGCTCAAGTGTTTGCGTGTTTTATTTTTTATGTTTTGACTCTTCTATCTGATTATTTCCCAAACGTATTGAACTATAGTATCCCAGAATAGAATTAAATAAAAAAGAAACTTGGTGCTTCTGATATCTTCTAGATGAGTTGTTTTGTCCTGCACTCATATAACTATTTTCATAAAATCAGAAAAGTAACATTTGTGAATTACCAAATAACGAAGAAATCCCTTTTAAAATAGGTTTCACATTCTTAGATGGTAGACCCAGGAGAAATCTGCATTTTGCAATTTTCCAAAAGCATAAGCCGATATTTATTTTATGTGCTTGTGTATTTGGGATCTTCTTATATTTGCAGTGGCAGACTTGTCCAGCAGTCCTCGTCAAGATACTGCATCTCTGAGGCATAGTTTCATCCTAAGTAGGCCATTCTAAGAATGTATTTTTATCAATTGGAATCTCTGTGCTTGCACATTCTGGTCACTAATGATTATATGAAGAAACCTAATGTATGTTACTGTGCACATGGTATGAGAAAAAGATATGGTGATCTTATCTTGGTAGAACATTTGCAGGTAGTTCTCATCAAGAATATTACATATTTTTAATATAAATCCAACTTTTTATTGTTGTTTTGTAGCCATTTTTACTCCCAGGAGAAATTTGATTGCATTTAGTCTCTTTTATGCCTCGATTGTGTGGTAAATGATATCAATTACATTCTAATTTATATGCCTTTTGTTAAATTATTTTGATGATATAATTGGTACTTACATGTGCTTAGGCCAATTTTGTTTTTGGGTATTTCTAGATAGTGCTTAGGGATGGACTTGCTTGCCACTATATATCTTACAGAACCCAGAAGTTTCCTTGTTTATGTTGATTTTAAATTTATTTATAAATTGCATTTCTGAAGTCTACCCTCATGATGACTTGAATGCGTCTTAGAATAGGCTCAACATGGTAGAATGGTTCATCAAAAATGAACTTCGACAATAATGTGTTGATGCAGAACTTGCTTTGGTGCCTTTGGTTGTGGCTAAAATGTAGGTTTTACAAACCAGTAGGTATATGCATGGAGATATGATCGTATCTAATAAAAAAAAGGTTCCATTATTTTTATTTTTTTGAATTGAAAGGCTCCTAATTTGTAGGAAAAGGTTTGTATCTCAATTTTGTAAATTTGTGATACATGGTATCTTTATTGGTGATTAGAGCAGGGCACATTCTAAGTGCATTTAGACCCTTCAATGATATTTGTCCGAGTCTTTTCAATAAGTGATATGATCAATTGATCATGTATATAAAATTCTTTTTTCAAGTTCTCATTTAAAGATTATAATGGATCGGTTGGGTCAGACTCGATCCAAACTGATCTCGCATGTGTTTCAAGCTTGAACTGAATCGTTTCAGATTTAACGTATTCGGTTCAAGATGTTAACATTTGCGGATCAAAAAATGTCCTGCTGAGTTGTACATTTTTTTTAAATGAAAAAAAAAAATAGTAATTTTTATGTAATTGAAAAAAGTTGGTACCAAAATGGTGCTCTAGATCGACCCGGGTTTTGTCTTGGCCTGTTTTGCCTCGAATTGGTTTAATAAAATAGATAATATCTTTATATTTTTTTGGGCCCTGAATTATATCTCCCCTTATCTGACCCGAATGAGTTGGGCATATGTGGGATCTCGATCCGTTTGATTAAATTCTATCTCTATTCTCATTAGGTTTAACTTGACAAAAAAAAAAAGTAATAAATACAAACTTTAGCATCATTTTTGAGCCATGTAGACGACATTGGCTCCGTCGTAGGCTGTTGCCAGCTATTTGCTTGTGATGATCTCAGCCAGTTTTGATCAAATTAGAGGAGGATTGTTCTAGAATTTGCAGTCTTAGGTATGATTTGAAGTGAGGGAGTCTTATTCACCCTAAGACATGTAATTCACAAATTACAAGTACCGCCAAAAAAAAAAAAACTAGTCAATTCGTATGTCCTGTAACACTGGATATACCAATAATTATATGATACCAGTATTTAGAAAGTTATAACCCGTGATGGATATAACATTTTAATTTAAAAGGAGTGTAAAATAATAATGTTAATTTCTTAGTCCCATATTTAGTTTAATAATTATATTAACTAAAATTAATAATAAAGAGTTAATATAATTATAAACGTGTGTTCTATTTTTTATTTAATGAAAATAGATTATATGTATTTTATTTGAATATGAATACACTTAAAATATTAAATTTGTAACGAGTTTTCAAATGTTAAAGAATTAAAAATTAAAATTCAAAGGATATAATTTATTTTATACATATAATCTATGAACGAGTTAATAGATATTATCGGTTGAAACCACTTTTCTGTACTTATTTAAACAACTTTTTTATTATTTTTCTTCTTAAATGCGGACATGTGACTACATCATTGATGTTATATAAGATGAGATAATAAAATGGAAGAAAAGAATAGGTTAAAGAAACTAGTGTTTTCAGCTTGTCTTTTATCGAGAACTCAGTTAGTTCCCGGAGGAGGTAGCAAAAGGTTTAAATATTGATGTAATTAAATTTTATAAAAATATTGAAAATATTATTATTATCGTAGAAACTTAGATTTTTTTTAAGAAAATTATGTAAACTTTATAAAAATAATAGAATTTGTTTATAAAATTTTATAAAACATTAAAAAAATCAATTATTTGTATTTTTAAATTAATTTTTTATTTAATATATATATTTATAAAAGTTATGATATTTAAATTGATTAATAAGTCAATTAATTAATCATGATTGATTAGTTAAAATTTGAAATAATTATTTAAATTGTAATTATAATATTATTATAAATGGATAAATATTGAATGTATATAATAAAATAAAAATTATTAAAAATAAAAACTATAGGTAAAAAACTAGTAAAATAAATATAAAAATGAGGTATAAATGAAAATATACTTGAAAAAAAGTATAAAATATTGTCTCAAATTAAAATAAATAATTATTTGATTGAAGATAAAAAAAATCATAAATATATGAATTTAAAGATAAATTGTTTAAAAAATAAAAAACATATTTTGGTAAAAAATATTTTTTTTTTATGTAAATTGAAAGAGTGAGATGTATACAAAATATAAATAATAATTATATAACAAAAATAAGTTACTTCTTGTAATTTGAAATTTTTTTGAATAAAAAATAATAATAACTTAAAAAAATGAAGAAAAATTATATTTTTATACCACTGAGTCAACCGTCTTTAGTTATAGTAGTAATTTTTTTCTAGTTTAAATGGGATGAGGAAATAATTTTTGAGTCAAAGATATTCAAGTGAGATAGGTTAACTTATTGATTCATCAGTAATATGAAAATAATCAAAATTGGTTAGATTCTAAGAAAGAAAGTAAGAATGAATTGGAGGAAAACAAAACCTACTACCTAACGCTTAATATTTTTTTTATTGGTTTTGTTTTATATATCTTGGAAAATAGTACATTAATATATTAGGGGTGTGGAAAATAATACTAGTTTGATTTTGAACTAAAATTAAACCATTTCATTCTAATTAGTTGCGAAAATATAAAAACCAAATCAAACAAAAAAATTTAGTTGGTTTGGGTTATTCATATTGATTTTTGAAATTTTTATTTTTCCTTATAGATTGTAACTTTTATTCATTGAAAATAAATTTGATTTTATAAATTTTAACCTTTATAATTTTTATTATATATATAATTATTAATGTATAAATTAGATAATTTTAAACTTTAAATATAATCTAATTGCATATAATAGTTTAAATATTTTTATATATGCTATGTAAACAATTATAATTATATATAAAAAATTAAGATTATATATTAAGATTTGAATTTTTAAATCCGAAAAAATATGATAAAACTAAAACAAACTAATAAAAAAGGAAAAATAAAATTAATGTATTTATGAGTTGGTTTGATTTTGATTGTTTTTTGAAATTTGAAAACAAAATAAACACATACATGATTGGTTACTCAAAATTTAAAACTAAACCAATCTAAAAATTCTTTAAAATTGAAAAAATTGGGTTAATTTAGTTTGAATAATTTTTATAGTGTTTGAATTAAATTATCAAATATTTAATCTTCTTTTTTTACTTTTTAAAAATTATGTCATTGAAAATACAATTATAAGTAAGAGTCATTATTTGTAGAGGATTAAAAAAATTTAATTATTAATTAATAATTATTAATTTAAAAATAAAATTTTAAATGTCACGAATAAAACAAATACGATTTTTTTGAATGTTTTTATAGAATAATAAAATAACATAAAAGATTAAAAAAAATATCAAAACCATAAATTTTTAGATTAATAAGAGAAATATGTAATTATAGGATTATCTTTACTACTGGATTACAATTAAAAATTTACCCTATCGTGATCATTCGGTTTTCAAATCTTAAATTTATTATATAATTTTAAGATTTTTTATTTTTCTTAATTTTAATTTTATGAATTTAATTTTAAATAAATTTTTCTACTCTTTCTTACTTGGTAATTGACTAATAACTTAGTTATTAATAAATCTAACTCATGAACAACCTAAAATTATGAATATTAGATTTAATTTATTTGTTGTATTATAATCCAAAAAAATAATAACTAAATTAGATGAAATTAATATCGTTAATAATTTATAACTTTACATAACAAAAATTACAATTTGTTACTTCAATTACAAAAAATTATAATTTAATACTAACTTCATAATCTAAAAATAAATAAAACTAAATATCGAATTAGGTGTACACCTAATTCAAGAATTAGCATGTTTTGACATTAAAACATGAAATTAAATACATCAAGAAATTCATAATTAAAACTTTATTTAAATCATAATTTAAGACTTCAAATTATACATAATCACAATGAATTGTTTAGTTAGTCATAATATTTAACACATACATAGATAATTAAACAATTTATAACTACAAAGAATATACAAGAATCTTATTATTTTATAATAAAGTGAAGCCAATTTTCTTAGATATACCGATCTCTAAACTTATTATAGATCAATATCTAAACTTGATTTTGAATTGTTTTTCAAAAAATTCTTCAAAATACTCCAATATCATTTTTTTAATTTTTCTGAGTTTCGTACGTCATTTTCTTCAAAGTAATATTTTGTGAGTATTTATACGATTTTCATTTTGGGTTTTTTGGTTAGATACGTATCATGAGATGGAATTAAATGAATGCATAACATTGAACGATGCCAAGGCCACCATGGAAGGAACTAATGGTCGAACGACACGTTGTTTGGGTCATTGGTTGAATGAGCACTAAACAATGTGCTTTTAGCGTGCATTGAGTGGAATGATGATGTATTCATTGTCGTTTGGCATTGAGGATTGCAAAATGGTGTTGTTTGCACACCTATAATTAATACTAATAAAAAACTTTAAATATTTTGTTTTACGAAAAAATAGTATTATAAATCCGCTACTTTTAATAAAATTACACTTTAATCTGGTATCTATTATGTGAGGTAACACAAACCCATAAATAGTAACGTTAGTTAATTACCTTTGAAAAAATGAAATGATAAAAATTCATTATCTTTACAAAATATCTTGATAACTTTATTCGTAGAGTTATTTGATCACTTTTAAATCATTAATTTGTCTTACTTTATATTAAAATACCATAAAAATACTTAATTTATGTTCAATTATATCAATATTAGTGGAACGAGTTAACAATTATTTATCTTGTATTTATTAAGAAAATATAATTTTTTTGATATTTTCTAAGATTTTTTATAATTTTTATTTTATAAGTAGATGTATTTTTTTTAGAAATAGCTATGAATGTACTTGGGAAAAGTGAGTTTATTTAGCATAACCATGGATGCATATAGCACATCAATTCTTGACATAAATAAATGTTGTGATACTATTTAATTTGATTTTTATGTTATTAATTGTTTGGCTAACAATTGATTTATATAACCAATTAAGTAAATTTGAGAAAATTATTTAATTGTTTATCTTAATTAAATAACATGCATAATTCCTAGGTAGATATATATGATTTTTATGTATATGATACATAATTAATAAACTTAATGAATAATATGTAATTTAATTGATATGAGAGTGTGATTAAGTTAATTACTACATGACGTGTAGTTTATTTAAAAGAGAAATACATAATGTGTTAGATTCAATTAATCGTGTAATTAATTGGTAATTATATTGGAGAAATTTTAGTGATTCAAATATTTAAAAAATTGGAGAATTAAGTATTCCTAGATATTTTCTCATATATCTTCATAGCTGTCAAATTTGAGTAAATTAATTACTACTATTTATTTTTAATTATTTTAATTTTGCTTTCTCAAAATATATAAAATTGATATTTATTTTTTAATTTATAATAACATAATCTCCATGAAAATGATATGTTCTTATCATTAAATTGCTTATTTTCAATACATATATTTGCATATCCATTACAGACAATTCATATTGATCAAGTTTTTGACACCATTATCGGGGATTATAAGTATTATAAATTAATTTTTATTTTTCTTTATTTTTTTTATAATTTTAATTTGATTTTATTTATTTAGATATTTATTTTTAATTTTGATATCTCGTTTAGTGCTGTTAGAAATATATTTGGCTATATTAGATGAGTAAAATCCATAAAGAAGAAATTTTGCTTTTAGATCCCAAAATCCAACGTACTCTGAGATTAATAAGAAAATAACAAATTGTCATCCAAGTGAAAGAAATTGCTAATCAAGGAGAAATAAATAATAATAAGTTAAATTTAAATAAACAGATACTTTTAATGAATGGTATGGACAAAGCTGTGAATAATTATGCATTACCTATGTTTAAAGGGTTGAATCCAAATATTACAAGGCCAAACATTCAAGTTAATCAATTTGAACTAAAGCTAGTGATGTTTCAAATGTTATAAATAGTTAGACAATTCAATGAATTATCAATAACGGATCCTCATTTATATCTTAAATTGTTTATTAAAGTTGGAGATTCATTCAAAATTCAAATTCAATAGTGTGAACTAGGAGTGGTTTAGGCTTAAATTCTTTCTTTACTCTTTGTAAGACTGTGCTGATCTTGGAAAAACTCCTTGCCACCTTATTTCATTACAACTTGGAATGATTTGGTAAAAAAAATTTAGATGAAATACTTCCCACCAACAAAGAATACTAATCTTAGGAATGATATTACCCCATACCAATAATATGAAGTGGGATTTTTATATGAAGCATGAAAAAGATTCAAAGTATAATGAACTCAATGTTCAAACAATAATCATTTTTGATGCATCTATTAATGAAGCTCTTCAAGGAAAATCTTATAATTACTTGAGAAAATGACTAGCAATAATTATCAATGATCAATTGATAGAATGACAACCACAAGAAGAGTAGTTAGAGTGCACGAGGTAAATGATATTATGGCACTTACAGCTTTAGTATTATCTTTAGTGAATCTTTTTAAAGGCTTAAAACTCACTAGTGAGTATAAATCAGGTCCAAAATTCAGGGGTATCTTGTATTTTTTTATGGTGGAGCTCATTTGTTTGATAATTTTCCAAATAATCCTAAATTAGCATTCTACGTGGATAATGTGAACCAAGATAATAATTCACAATTGAACATATATAACCCAAGATGGAGATAACATCTAAATTTCTCTTGGAGTAATAACAACAATTATCCATTCAACCGTCAATTATTTTCACCACCTGATTTTCAACAATCATAACAATCACAAATCAAATAAAAGAAGATGCCTACTGAGGAAAATACAAATGTTTTAATATGGATGATGAAAGACTCATCCAGTCAATAAATACAGAAGTGTCCACTCAAGATGCGAGCCTAGGCCATAAGTTAAAGGCCTCAATGTAACATTCAAAGTGACACAATTATTAACCCAAGAAGAGAAGGTAAAGAGTATTGCAATGTCATAACCTTGAGGAGTGATAAAACTCTAAAAGAGGAACATGAGACTCAAAAGGATGATCGGAGGAACAAATGGATATATAAAGCACTAAAAGGGAAATAATTCATCCAAAAAAGAGAAACCTCTACAAACCTATTATTCTTTTCCCTCACAATCTACAAAAGCAAAAGTTAGATACATAGTTTTCAAAAAAAAATGGATATCTTCAAGAAATTGCACATAAATATACTATTTGCAAATGTACATGAACAAATGCATTCTTATTACAAATTTTTGAAGGATATCCTATTTAAGAAAATGAGGCTGTGGTGCTATCTTTGTTAGAAAATTACCCCAAAAATTGAAAGATCCGAATAACTTTGACATTCATTACACAGTTGAGAATATGAACTTTGAGAAAGCATTACATGACTTAGGTTAAAGCATTAACCTTATACCATTATTGGTCTTTAAGAGACTAAGGGTTGGTAAAGCTAAACCTATTTCAGTAACATTACAAATGATAGATAGATAAATCAAGCGACCCTAGAGTATGGTAGAAGATGTGTAATTAAAAGTAGACACGTTTATCTTTCTGACAGATTTCATTGTACGAGACATGAAAAATTATTGTAACATTCCTATCATACTTGGTCGTTCATTCTTAGCAACCGAAAGAGTATTTATTGATGTACAAAAAAGGAGAACTTACGATGAGAGTACAAGATAAACAAGTAATATTTAAAGTTTTTAAAACGTTTGAACCCTCTGATATTGATAATGTTGATAAATGCTTTAGGATAGATTTTACTAATTATAATGATATATGGAAAAACATGTTGAGTTGCCCACACTTAAGACTATCACACATGATGCGGTGAACAATGAGGTAAAATCATAAAAAAACAACTCGATCTGTTTTAATTTTGAAAGTATAGAATCTATGATTGACATTGATGATTATGTGAACTATTTGGAGGCTACACCTCCTATGTATATACATAATGTTGTTGTGGAGAGTTTTGAAATAGAATCTAAGCTCAAACCATCTATTAAAGGGTCGTCAAGGTTAGACCTCATACTTTTACTCTACCATCCCTCAATCAAGTGGCTAAGTGGAAGAGTCCAATAGAGAGGTGAAAAGGATGTTGCAAATACTTAAATTAGATGAGTTACGATGATGTATTTATAAAAATGCCAAAAAGCACAAAAAGAAAACAAAAATATGACATGATAAGATAATTGAACACCATG
This sequence comes from Hippophae rhamnoides, assembly GCA_033030585.1. NCBI lineage: Eukaryota > Viridiplantae > Streptophyta > Magnoliopsida > Rosales > Elaeagnaceae > Hippophae > Hippophae rhamnoides. The sequence continues at coordinate 55,274,741 of CM065432.1, forward strand.
TTTTTAAACCATGACATAAAGTATTATTGAACAATTCAAGACTCAAACTGTTTTTGTGCGAACTCAATAGTAAATAAACATAGATGGATGTACCTTAGGAATTGATATAACTGTCTAGTTAAGGACGTTAAACATGATGCTGGTTGGGTGGCAATCCAATAACATTTTACTTTTATTTTTTATTATTTTTATTTTGTAGGTAAATAAATGTAGAGAGAAATGATGCAATAAGATTCAGCATTTCAATGACAACACATGGTGTGCCAAGACTAAAAGATGGTTCTTTCCTTTTATTTTTTCATAGTTATACGTGCACATTGAGGATGTATAATTAAAGTTTGGGGAGAAAACTTTATTTTTTTACTTTATTATTTAGTGTGCATTTTTAAGTTTTAGGTTATTTTTCGTTTTGTAGGATTTTTTTAATCATGATTTAGGTAGAGATAGATAAACACATGGAAAGTAAATGCATGCATGTTTGATATGAAACATATGAATCCAATAATAAATTGATTATCATGACTAAGATAAGTAATATAACATGCTTATTAAGGTACTTATATTAATCATGTGATATATTTGTTAGTTTTGATTAGATTGATTCAAATTTTTATGCACATGTTCATTATTGATTTGGGTGTGCTTATTGAGAGAATTGTTAATAAATAATATGCAATCTAATTAACATGAGAATGTAATTAGATTAATTAGATGAATATATGTTAGTTTCGATTCAATTGATTATGTAATTGATCGATTAATTGTATTGGGAGGATTTTAATGATTCATATAATTAGGAAATTTAGGGAAAGTTTTATTATATATTTTCTCATATATCTTCATAGTTGTTAATTTTGAATTAATTTATTATTGTTATTTATTTTTAGTTTTTTTTAATTTTGTTTTATCATAATATGTAAAATTGATATTTACTTTTTAGTTTTAAAATTAGTTTTTGATAATATAATCTATGTAAAAATGATATTTTTTTATTATTATATTACTTGTTTTCGATACGTATACTTGAGTACTTATCATACACAAATTATATTGATAAATATTTTTACTATATTTTTTATAAAAATAATAAATTTATATTATCTTATTTAATAAATATAGATATAAATATATTTTTATTAAATGTAAACAAATTATGTGAAATTCATCCCTATTTCAAGACGTGAGGTGTGAACGGTGAAACTTGTGAACAAATATTTTCTACTTAATTCCGTCAAGGCTTGAAACTGCTAATTAGGGAACAAGTTCTTAGACTAATCACATGCATGAACAAAGCAACTAATTTATTAAAAATGTGTGAATTTTCATATATTAAATGAAATAAACAATTAACATGAGTGATTGCTTGGGAATTGTCAAGTGGTATCAAAGGATTGATGGGCCCATTTTGCATTGATTAGGCCGTTAGCCTACATGTTGACTTCAAAGTGTAAGGAAGATGATATGTACGTAGTGGATTAGTAATGTTATTGTGTTAATTGTACGTATATCATGTTAGTTTTATATTATATTATATTTTAATATTAATTGTATCATAGCTGATATATTTAAAATTTTATATTTTTTTATGTTATCAATTTTAAAATATTAAAAATATTAAAAAAAAATTATTTAAGATTTATCCCTATGTTATTATATGTGTTAGATATTAACATGCTATTAACACTTTGCAATTTAGATCAGCAAATATAGAATTTATGCTTTTATTTACAAGGAAAACAATGGCGGATCTATACGTGCTACTCCTCTTATTTGTAAGTAAATAAATTTTTAATTATAATATTTATAAAATTATTGATAAATTTTATACAAATTATATTTAATCTAAATTTTAATAATTAATAATTTAAATATATTTTTATTAAAAGAAAACACATATAATATATTTTTTAATTAAAAACATGTAACAATTGAAAAATAATTAATATTTATTTTTTACAATATATATATATATGATATAAGTCCTAAATTCACCGGTAAAATCAACTCACAATCCTACTCAAGCACTCTTAAAAAAAATAATTCAAACAGTTGATATGAGTATTATATATTATAATTATAATTAATATAATAATTTTTTATTAAATATAATTATATAATTCTTACCATATTTATTCATATAAATATCGTGTGTTACGTAGTCTAAAATTTATTTTAAATTTAAAATATATCAACTTTTCAAATGTGAAATATGTTAACAACCAAACCACTTCCTTTTTCGTAAGAAAATTTAATCCTATATTACCTTTAATTCGTTAACAGGTTATTTATTATGGAAATAAAATTTGAGTTATTATCCAAAATTAGTAATATTCTCTTTTTCCTTTTCAGTTCATATTATACATACGAACCAAACGGTCAAAATCAATATATATTGGCATCATTCAATTGCCGCCCTATAATTATTAAAACAATTTAATATAATTTAATTCATTGTAAAATTCACCAAGATTCAAAATTTTAACATTTAACTGGCACAATTTGGGCTCTTTAATTTTAAAGTTTAGTTGTGCATAAAAAAATCATTTCATTTAAGATTTTTTTAATTTTTTTAACGAAGGGTCGATTATATAATAATCTAACATAAATGAAATATATAAAAGCAAAAAAAAAGTAAAAAAAAAAGGGTTTCTTGAAAAAAAAACCCCCTTCGATATTTAAGCTCGTCATGAAAATAGAAATATAAACTACATAAGTGAAATGAAAAGGAAAAAAGTAATACAGACAAGAGAGCCTATAATACATTAACCAATAGCTTAGTACGATTTATAGTCTTATATGGTCACAAAATAGGCTTAGGTCCAATACATATGATCAAACAATATATTCTTAACTAAAACACAAATAATATTTTCTTAAAAATATCAATGTAATTAATATAGTATAAACATTTTTTTAACTCAAATTCATACACTTGAATCTTTAGTCCACTTTTCTACAGCTGTTTTCCTAGATTAGTATATACCGTTTCGTTTATATCACGCATTTCCATATCTGCCCATTTTCATTAACTATCCATTGATTATGACTCCATCTCTGTCCTTAAATCTCAAGATTCTGCCTTTTCTTTCTTGTCATATAACCATCCAGGTGTTTTTACTCACAAACCCATATTGATTATTTCGATTGATTAGCTATACTATATAGCTATTCATGTTCTATTCTATTATAGTCTATAAAGGAGAGAACTTTGCGTATTAGCAAAGAAAAAAGGTTTAAACTTTTTGGTTCTGTAGTACTGTTATTCATGGGGGAGTTATCTGAGGATGCGAGGGTGGAGTTTTCAGAGGAAACAGAGGAGTGCACAGTTAAGCAGGTTGAAATGACAGTGCCCAAAACTGACGATAACACATTACCATCTGTGACATTTAGAATGTGGGTTCTGGGTTTGACTTCTTGTGTGTTGCTTTCTTTTGTAAACCAATTTTTTTGGTACAGAACACAGCCTTTGACTGTCACTTCTATCTCTGCCCAGATTGCTGTTGTGCCCTTAGGCCATTTAATGGCTAAGGTGTTGCCTAAAGCTCCTTTCTTTCAGGGTAGAAAATGGGAATTTAGTATGAATCCTGGTCCATTTAATATTAAGGAACATGTTTTGATTACAATTTTTGCAAATTCTGGTGCTGGTTCTGTTTATGCTGCTCATATTCTCAGTGCCGTCAAGTTATATTATCACAGGAAGCTCACTTTGTTACCTGCTTTTATTGTCATGCTTACCACTCAGGTTCATTTCTTCATCTTCTTTACCTTCTTTATCTTCTTGAATTTATGGTATAGAGAAGTCAACTGCTAGGGATAGATTTTATTTTATACAAATTAAATAATGGATGTAAAACAAATTAAAAAGTATGTTAATTTTTGTATAATTCGAACTAACTTGGTAGATCCTATTCTTTATGCGTTAGAGCAATTAATCTTAATTTTTTTATTAGGATGTGTTTTTTAATATGATTGTAATTCTCTTATTCTTTTGTTAAAAAGTAAGTTTTAAATTTATGGATGTTCATGTTGTGTGGGTAATAGGTATTAGGGTTTGGTTGGGCTGGAATTTTCCGCAAATTCCTAGTCGAACCGGCTGAGATGTGGTGGCCATATAATCTGGTACAAGTTTCCTTATTCAGGTAACTGAGATTTGAAATTTCAAGGAGTAATTGATAAGTTTTTATAACGTTAGATAAAATAATCTTAAAGTTTTATTTTTAACCAATTCGGGTTATGAATATAATTTTTTTCTTATAACGTAAAAAAACAATATTTTCATAAATCAAAGATGATTAAAAGTGAAACTAATAACTTATAAGTTTTTAGAAGTTTTAATTGCATAAAGTTTCATTTTTAACCACTCTATGTGATGGGTTACAAATATATGTATATTTTTTAACGACATTAAATACATATGTTTTTTTTATAATGAATTAAAAGTGAAACCACGTGAATAACCTAACATGAGGGTTTTTAGAACTCTTTGTACTGTAATTTATCTTACCTTGGAACAAAACAATGCAGAGCTCTACATGAGAAAGAAAAAAGGCAAAAAGGAGGCACAACTCGGACTCAGTTCTTCCTCATAGTCTTGATCAGCAGTTTTGCCTACTATATTGTCCCTGGTTACTTTTTCTTGATGATAACATCGTTTTCTTGGATTTGTTGGCTTGCTCCTAAATCTGTACTAGTACAACAACTAGGCTCTGGAATGAATGGCCTTGGCATTGGTTCATTGGGAATTGATTGGAGTACTATTTCATCATACCTTGGTAGTCCACTAGCTAGTCCTTGGTTTGCCACTGCCAATGTTGCTATTGGTTTTGTGTTGGTTATGTATGTGATGACACCCCTTGTTTATTGCTATGATGTATATAATGCAAAGACATTCCCTATATTTTCTAGCTTTCTTTTCATGTCAAATGGTACAAAATATGACATCTTGAAGATCATTGATTCCAAATTTCATCTTGATCGTGGTGTATATTCGGAGATGGGATCTGTACATTTGAGTTCATTCTTTGCAATGACTTATGGTCTTGGGTTTGCTACTCTTACTGCTACACTTGTTCATGTTCTGCTCTTCAATGGAAGGTATTACAATTCTGTTTTCACAAATGCTCGTAGTTATATATTAAACGTCAATTTTCACACACACGTACATATATATATATATATATATTAGGAGAAATGGTTATAATAATCTATTTTATTAAGATTAAGTGTAACTTAATCCTTTTATTTTTAATTAATATCATTTAGTTTTTTTGATTGTTAAAAAGATGTTATTTTATTATATTGATCGAGGTGTTGATCAAGGACAAACTTTAACATTTTATATTATTTAATGGTTTTCATTAATGCTAAAAATGAGGAAAAAATAACAAGGTTTTTATTTACTTTTTTGAGTTTCAAAAATAACAAGAAAAAAATAGGTGACAATCTGAGTTGATTGTATTCGAAAGAAAATACATTAAATAACCAAGTTACTCCTTTAATGGATCTCAACAATTGCTAAATTGTACAAAATAATCATGCTATAGGGACGTTTGTCTTTTTATGACCCTTTTTATATGAACAAAATGATTAATTGAAACCTTTTATAATTTAAATAACTAGTTTTTTTCTAAATTCATAAACAAAATTACTAAAATGGCACTGTACCCTATATATTTTTGGCTTTTACTACTTCAAGTTGACCATAAAGTTGTTGAAATGGGAAATTAGCCTCTTGATAATGGTTCGTGATTTCCAAGCTTAAAATAATACCACCTCTAATTGCAGCAATATATGGAAGCAAAGCGTAAGGGCTTTTGCTGCAACTAAAAAGATGGATATACACACAAAGCTTATGAGGAGGTACAAGCAAGTGCCTACTTGGTGGTTTATTGTCATGCTTGTTGTGAATATTGCTCTTATCATTTTTGCTTGTGAATATTACAATGAGACACTCCAATTGCCTTGGTGGGGAGTACTTTTTGCTTGTGCACTTGCAATCTTGTTCACTCTTCCAATTGGTATCATCCAGGCTACTACTAACCAGGTAATATCTTGTTTATTCTTCCAATCTTATTACAAAATATACTGGCTCTGTTTCATATTTAATTAATTAAGGTTTTCATGTATCTTTGTTGGTAAATAGCAACCAGGTTTAAATATAATTACAGAATATGCTATTGGGTACATATACCCAGAGCGCCCTGTCGCTAATATGTGCTTCAAGGTTTATGGTTACATCAGTATGGCACAAGCTCTTTCCTTTGTGTCAGATTTTAAGCTCGGACACTACATGAAGATTCCACCAAGATCAATGTTCATGGCACAGGTTGTTTTTTTTTCTTTTTAGAGTTTGTTTTGTACTTCTGTTAAAAATGAATTTAGAAAAAAGTTTTTTCAAGAAGAACCAAATAATTTGACGTTTGGTAAGTATTTAAAAAAATGTGCCTTTTAAGCCTGAACGCACTTTTATGGTTTTATAGTATCTCAAAAGCATAAGCAAACATACCCTTAGAATCTGTTTGCTTTTGCTTTTGAAATCTAGTAAAAACAATTCTGACAGCAGGGATTAGAAAGCACACAGTTGCTTTCTGACAGTCCCTTAATCTGCCTCACCAAAATTCTTTATTTTGTGGAAGACTTGCAATAGTTTATACTGAACTTATCAAATGTTGGCAATGCATTACAGGTGGTAGGTACAATTGTGGCAGTAGTAGTATACACAGGAACAGCATGGTGGCTAATGGAAGACATCCCACACCTTTGTGATACCTCAATACTACCAGAAGACAGCCCTTGGAAATGCCCAATGGACAACGTCTTCTTTGATGCATCAGTTATCTGGGGACTCGTTGGCCCTCGAAGAATCTTTGGAGACCTAGGTGAATACAGCAATGTTAATTGGTTCTTCCTTGGTGGAGCCGTTGCACCTCTCCTTGTATGGCTAGCTCACAAGGCCTTTCCAACACAAAAATGGATTAGTCTCATTAACATGCCTGTTTTATTGGGTTCTACAGCTATGATGCCTCCAGCTACTTCTGTGAATTACACTAGTTGGATATTTGTTGCATTTATATCTGGTTATGTTGTCTATAGATATTATCGAAACATATGGAAGCGCTACAACTATGTTCTCTCTGGAGGTCTTGATGCTGGAACTGCTTTTATGACTATATTGATATTCCTTGTTCTGGGTTCCAAAAATATTGCAATTCAATGGTGGGGTAATAATCCTGAAGGGTGTCCTTTAGCTACTTGCCCTACTGCTAAAGGTATTGTTATTGGTGGTTGTCCTGTTGTTTGATCAAACTATTATCGACATTGTTGGGAATATAATATTTCTTCTTTCAAATGTAAAAAGTTTTTTTCCAGTTTAATAGCTTGTTCTATTTTCTGCCTATCGCATGCATCATTTCGATTTGTTCTAGTGATCATTTCTTTGTTCAAACATAATAAGAAAGAGGAAAACAGGAATTGCTCCTTTTCTTTTGGTTTTGCCTCGGGACATAATTAAGTTCCTATGTCAAGTTTAACAAAAATGTAGCTTGAGAAACTTAGGGTACGTCTGTTTATACTTTTTAGATATGAAAAAAGTGATTTTGACAATATAAAATCACTTCTGAACATTATAGGTAAAATTTGCTACTAATGTTTTTAGGATTTAAGAGCATATTTTGTGCTTCCTCAATGAGGCATATATACATGCTCCTTTCTAAAAGAACGCTTTCTTGAAATTACTTTTAACAAAAGCACACACAAATATGAACTAATACGAATTAATACAAATGAATTGTCAGTAACATTTCAGAAAACGCAACTGTACCAAAATGTCCATAATATGAGCAAATGTGATTTAATCAAAACTAATGCCATCTATGTTTCTTGTGGCACTCTCCAACGTGAAATTGCTAAAGAAGAAAAAAATGGTTAACCATAATAAGAAACTGTTTTGCATATAAACATAAACAATCAGAAAAATGAAGACTGATTACCAAGCAAACCAATTTGGGACAATATTCTAGCAGCTAGAGATCTGATATCTTTTATATCACTAACTTTCCTTTGTGTAATATCAACCAAATGCATCTGAGCTGAATTCCCATATTTTCTCCTTAACTCTTCCAATTGAAATATCTTTTCCAAAGCCATTAGACACTTCCTCAGTAAATTCACAGAATGTGAGCTCAATAAACTTATAAGTGGTGTAATGCCATTAGCATCATCAAGCACTTTGCTACCAAACTTTGGGCTTTCTCCACTAATCAATGTCAGCAGTGCATCAAGAGAGGCTTCGCAAACTCCAACATCTGACTCCGAAAGCATCCTCACAAGAGGTTCCAGAGCATTTGACTCTAAGATACAGAATGAAGATTCAACTCCACAATTTCCCAAGTGTACAGGACAGACAGTTTCTGTTGCAGCAAAGCAGCAATGCAAAATCCCATGTTTCTTCACCGGTTTGCTCAAATCGTAAGAACTTTCTGAAAGCTGTTTAAGTGAAATGGCAGCATTTTGTTTTGTCAAAGAAGTTCCTGAAGCCAATAACTGTACTAGTACTTGTATTATACCAGCTTCTGCAACTTTCTTCTGCCATTCTCGGGTTGTTGGAACTGTGAACCGGCAAAGAGCTTCCACTGCATTTTCCACTATTCCTCTGTTCCCATCTTTGATACGAACACCAATAACGTTTACCAGTTCATCTTGAAAACACTGAATCATCTGTGGGTTATTTGGGAGATTAGCTATAATTCCCAGTGCAGCAGCAACCTCCTCCACATCATTAAGGTTTTCAATGATGTTTAGCAAGGTCCTAATGCATCTCTCCCCCACGTGCTCGAGTGAAGTTTTATCATCGCCATCTTTTGTCAAACAGAAGAATAACTTTACAGCATTTGCCCTAACAGCATGGTCTTCAGCCTCACATAATTGAACCAATACTTGAACAGCAGAGAGCTGTGCATCACAAGGACACTTTGAAAGCTATTAATTTAGCATTCATATATATCTATTATTTAGCATGACAATTATATACATTCTTGCAGAAATGATAACAAAAAAATGGCAAACATAAAGATCAAATTTCACATAAGGATTGAGTTCAGACCAGGGAAATTATCACAAATACAAATGAGTTATTAACTTTTGTCCCAGATACCTCAATGTTTATAACTTGATCACAAATACCCTCAATGACGCAAAACGGAAGCGAAAGTGCATTAATAATATGGAAGCACTTAAGAAATAAAAAATAGGTGAACAAAGTTTAAACTAACCATATTTACTTTTTGGCAAAAGGTTTTCATATTTGTATTATAAAACAAACACAAGAAAATTATTATTTAAGCAAGCACTCTAAAAAATCTAGAATAGGACAAGCCTAGTAATAATCCTCAACTAGACAAGCACTCTAACAATTCTAGAATAGGACTAGCCTAGCTATATTATCTATCTTTAAACGAACACTCTAGTATTTTTAAAATAGGACTAGTCTAAAGATATTTCTCTAACTTATAGATAAAAAGACTACAACTTTCAAACATAAGAGAGAAGAATTATTCCTAAAATATTAGGGATAAAAGAAAAGTAAAGAATAGAACTTCTTTAATATTTAGAAGTGGATTCTTTTCTATAATACCTCATACAAGCAAAAGGCTTGGCTATTTATAGCCCAAAAGTCTTTGGAGTAGTTCATAAAATTTATATGTGACTCTAATAATACATCAAAATGAACTCTTTTCTCATTTCTTCCTATACCCATTTAATACTTCATCTCTTTTAAACTCATCCAGAGTTTTCTTCTGGATAAAGTGGTTTTGGTGAATGGTAGTCATAAATATCTGACACATTGAAGGTTGATGAGATGGTCATATCTTTGGGTAAGCCCACTATTTGTATGTATTGTCATTGATTTTTTCAATATTCGACACAACCTATATTTTTTATCATTTAGCTTGATGTACGTGTCAACAAGAAAGAGTTATTTTCACAAAAATACTATCACCATCTCTCCTTCTTGATAAACTTTCTTTCTTTTGTGCTTGTTAGCTGTTGCTTTATACTTGGCATTGGACTCAGTAAGCTTTTGTTTTACTTTTGTGAATAGTTTGAATCTTATTTGTGATTTTTTCAACAACCTTGCTTTTCTCACGAACCCTTAGATGATTAACTAAATCTAATGTATGATTTGGGGCTTTCATATATACAACCTCGAATGAGGGTCTTGGCAGTTGAATTATGCATAGTGTTATTAAAGGCAAACTTTATGCAAGAATGAGGTCCCATTACTTTGGTTTGTTGCTACAGAGGTAATAAATCATGTTGCCAAGTGTTCGTTTCATTATTTCTATTTGACCATCAATTTGAGGATGTGTAGTGCTATTGAAATTGAGTGACGTATCAAAACGTGCTCATAGTGTCTTCCAAAAATGAGAAAGAAACTGTGTCTCGATTTGAAGTGATTGAGCGTGAAACTTCATGTAGACAAACAATCTCTTTAAAAAAGAGTTTACCAACATTTAACGCATCTGTAGTTTTATGACAAGGGATATAAAGTGTCATTTTGTAGAATTTATCAACACCAACAAAAATTGAATATACACACCTTATTGAGTTCTTAGAAGTCTTACCACAAAATCCATAGATAAGTCTTTCCAAAAGGTTTTAGGGACCGATAAAAGTGTATATGATTCAGTATTTTGAGCTTATCCTTTGGACATTCGGCACACATAATACTTTTGGACAAACTTGCTAACACCTCTTTTCAACTGAGGCCAAAAGCACCTTTTTTCCACTAATGCCATGGTCTTATCTCATCCGAAATATCCATTTAGTCCTCCAACAAGTAAGTCTCAAATGATTTTCTCACTTAATGAAATCCTAGGGATACAAAGTTAGATACTTCAAAACAAGTATCCCTTATGTATATGTATATCGCATGTATCTTGTTTTAGTTGACACTTTTTCCAAAGGTCCGTGAAATATTTATCTTTAGCCTATGTGTCTTCAAGACATTTAAAAGTTACAACTTCAGTGCTTAAAGTGATCAATAGGGTTGCGTTATGACTTAATGCATCAACCACTTTATTCTATAGACCAGGTTTGTGTTTTAGAATAAAAGAAATTTTTTACAAATAGGAAATCCATCCGGCACGTGTCCTGCTGAGCTTCTTTGACAATTGTTAATTCAATGCCTTATGATTAGTGAGCAATATAAACTCCCTTTAGATGAGATAATATTTCCAGTATTTTAAAGTGTAAAATACTGCATTGAACTCAAGTTCATATGCAATTATAGTCCATTTTCATCGTAATTAGCTAAGCTTTTCATTAAAGTAAGTGACTGGTTGCCCTTCTTGAGATAGAACAGATCCAATTCCTACTACAGAGGCATCATACTCAATAGTGCTGAAGTTCTTAATGAAGCTTTGGTAGAAGGTTGCTAACCCATGGAAGATTCGAATTTTCATTATGGTTTTGTGAGTCGGTCAATCTTGAATTGCTCGTACTTTCTCCTCATCAGCTTCATTCCATTGACAATGATGACAAAACCCAAGAACACCAACTTGTTGGTCAAGAAGTTTCTTCAAATTAAGGTACAACTTGTTTTTCTTCAAAACAATGAGTACCTTCTTTGAGTACTCCAAATGTTCTTTTTTTATTCAACTATAAATTAGGATGTTATCAAAATAAACAACTACAAATTTACCAATGTATAACTTCAAGGTATGGTTCATGAGTTGTATGAATGTGCTAGGCGTATTTGACAATCTAAACGGCATCATTGAATATGTGCATATACAAGTGAAACTTTAAACTCCTGTACAATTTTTGACATTGTTTTATCTCATATGTATACAAAAATAGCATATCAATTTCTCTTATTTGTTGTGTGGAATGTCACCTCTTCAAAAAACTAATATATATATATATATATATAAATACAGAACAGGTTGTTCAATTTTTAGCAGTTTTGACTTGTTTAATGTCTAAAACATTAATTATATCATTGATTTTCTTTTACCAATCACCCAAAACGTTTTGGACTTTGTTTTCTTATTGTTTTAGCTATAACTCAAACAAAATCTATATTAATTAATATTTATTGAAGCCTTCCTAGTAAATTAAATATAACTCTTGGTTTTTTAATTTTTATGATAAAACAACTTTTCAAAACATTTTTTTTTAAATATTAACTCCAACGGAAATATTAATTTAATTTTTAGGCAATAATTCCAACAATTTTTTTTATTAAAGATTAAAAACACAACCAATTATTTAAGACATGTCGGACTAAATGGTTTTAATATAGGGGTTAAATGATATTATTTTTACTTTAGTGCAAATTCGCTTATTTATAATATTTATAACATAAGTCTTTAGATTTTTTCATTTTAAATTTTCACTAAAATAATTTATAAAATTTAAATTTATTCACATAAAATCAATTATTTAAGGAGTTTTTTTTAGTTTTTTTAAATTCTGCCACTAAATGATAATTAATACATATAATCAATTATTTTTTATACTAAATATAATTTAAAAAAATATATTAACTAAAATTAATTTAGACTTAGATTATGTTATATGAGAAAATACATTAATACTTATAGTATATTTTATCAATTAAAATATAACATATATCACTTATAAAATTATAGTTATATTTAATTTTACCGATTTTTATGATCCAAATATAAATTATAGTTTGATCATTTCTATATATTAGTGCAAACTATCTCTTTATCATAGTTATAAGATATAAGAAGGGTCGGTTACTTGCTTACCTTTCTCAGCTTCATTCTAATGTCTAAACCAAAAGGAGGTAGACACAATGCATGGAAAGTTTTGAGAATGCTCCTTTGTATGTCTGGTCCGGTAAAAGATATGAGAGAAAAGAGCTTAAAAATGTCTTCATCCGATTCCAACAAAACAAGCGGTTCACTATCGGAGTCTTGGCTTGTGGTTGATGTGGCAAGATGCATAATTGTGGCAGCTACCTGCTCTCTTAAGGTTGGCATTGACAGGCTGTGCCGGTAGAGAATTTCAAATAGCGGCCTCACTGCACCTTCTTTAATTATCTGTTGGCCATTTTGTGGTACACTAGATAGGTTTAAAAAAGCCTTAACAGACACTTTCTTCATCTCTAAATCATCTTTTGATAGCATGAGAAGAAGTGGCCTTAGGGCACCACCTCTTGCAACTGATAGTTTATTGTGATCAGTCAACTCAATTTCTCCTAAAGTCTCAGCCATGTTCCTTTTAACATCATCAGGTCCTGCATCAAGTAAATGGTTTTGGCAGATCGAATTAACGAGATGTCTTTTTAAAAGAAAAGGGGGCATGTAAGTCCTTTTTTATTAAATAAAGGAAATATTAGGCAAGTAAGATTCAAATTTGGTACTTGATGTTGAAGTGGAGAATCATACCATATGTATTATAAGTTAATCCCAAAAACATAAAAAAATACTACCATTACAGAAACATCTATACACTGTGCAAAATGTTTTTGGTCATCTCAAAGACCAAATAAATGAATGTTATACTTTTGAAAAAAATTATAGGGAAAGGTTTATAAATGTGATATCGTTTAGTTTTTTAGATTTAAAAATGTATTTTCTAGACCTCGATCTTGAAAAAATGAGTTAATTAAAAACTAATAATATTATTTTAATGATTTCTTTATTAAAATATTATCTTTTATAGTTAAGTGTTTAAAACGTAATGATACATGAGCCATTAATAAGGTTAATTTAATATGAAATTATTTAAGAAAAAATATACAATGATAATATTCTAATAGAAAATTATTTAAATAAATACTTTTATTTGAAAATTTTAAAAATCAATAAAATATTAAAATAAAAATAGTGATAATAGTGATAATAGTCAAATATTAAAACAAATATTTTGTGATTTTTTTATATTAACTATCATTTTATTATTGTTAAAGGATTGAATTTTAATCACTTGACATAAAAAATAATATTTTAATAGAAAAATCGTTAAAAAATAATATTATTTATTCTTAATTGATTTATTTTCTCAAAAGTGATGGACTAAACGCAAATTAAGTCTTAGTTTGAGAGACTTGAGTGACACTTTTGTCCAAAATATAATCCTTCCTCCAAAATTAGAAAGAAAACTAACAATAATGCACATGATGCAAGAACTAAGATTTGAAGGTTATATAAGAGTATTCATGGAACTGTAGTGTTGATATAAAACAAGAGTAAGTATCTAAAAAATCACTTGAAGCATACCTGTTGAAAGTAGATGCAAGAGAGGTCTAAAGTAATTGGCCTTAGCCATTTGTTTCACATTTTGATCAAGAAAAGACAAGTTCTGTAGAAGTTGTTCTGCATTTCTAGAAACTTGAGCATCATCACTCAATGCTAAATTCACCACTAGCAATATGCAGCCCTTAATATTTCCCATGGAACCTTGTGCTAAGCTTATTGTAGAAAGTTCCGTTAACAAATGTAATGCTAACTTACTCTCCTCAACTGGACGTGCAAGTATGCGAACAATGGATTGAAGGGCATTATCCACTTTCATCACTTTTTCCTGCCAAAAATTAAATAAGTAAAAATGAGTATCTAATGTTTATGTCAACACGATAAGTATCGAAAAAATTTCAAGTAACGAGTTTACAAGATCTCCTTAATCAGTTTAACAATTGAAATAATAATCAAACGAGTCCTTAATCAGTTTCATGAAAATACCTTGTTATCTTCACTATCCTTCACAAGCATGGATATTATAACAAGAGCATACTTTTTTATTTCTCGATTTTTCAAACCAAGAAGTCCAATAAGGACCGGTATATAATCCTCTAGTACTACCCATTCTCTTTGCAATTCTCTCTCCACGCATATCTTTTGAAGCTTGTCTAGGGATTGAAGCACTTCTTCCTCATCATTTGAATGGAGTTTGGGTTTGATCGAGCTAATGGTGATGATTGTATTCCTATCCCTCCATTCTTCAATAGATTGTCTAAGGGTCTTGTTAGGCCTTAGAACTGAAGTATCTAAATGAACACCTGTGATTGGACACATTTTGTTCCCTTCTGACATAATCTCCTCTATTGCACTCCTTTCAAATGTCTGACCAGACGAAGTTTCCACAGGATCAACCATAATACCATATGTGATCGGGCAATAAAACCGCTGAAGAGGTACCAACGGTTGGCTACCTAAAGAACTCCTTCTTTCAAAGTATTCCTTCTCTTTCTCTTGAGAAGATGTCGTGGCATCAACATTTTCAAGCAATGCTATAATTTGTTCCATTTGAAGAGACTCTGCCAGTTCTTTCCTCAGATTAGCATCATCAATTTCGCGTTTAAATTCTTCCAGCTCCTTCTTTAATTCAGACTGCTCATTAGAAATCCCAACAGCCTCGGCAATTTTAAGCATCAAATCATTAGTATATGATCTACCATCATTTCCTTGTCTTAGTAATAACTCAATTTTTTCCAAAACCTGTTCCTCAGCCAAAGCTGCTGGGTATTCAGTATTTAACATGTCCTCACAAAGCTTACCAATCTGGCTACTTATGCGCAACGAAACATCCAAAGAAGCTAGAGATAGGAGGCTTAGTGCTTTGCTTATCTCTTTTGTACTTCTATCAATTCGCTTAACAATCTTCCTGCAATTTAATAAGAGATAAACCTTGTTTTTTGTGCAGCATTCTACACATAGTTGCTTAGCAACTTTGATCTCTCGGTTGAGAATCTCAAGAGCATTATTTAAGCTTTCTGAATGGTTAAGATTTTGCTTTGACAATTCTTTCAAAATGTAAGTTGTTTTCTCCAAATGTGTAGAGTAATTGTTGAAGTTTTCTCTTTGAATAAGTACTTGTTTGGCTGCATGTGTAGTATCAAGTAAGGCAAGTACAAGCCGAGACAGTAACTCTGATGCTGGGAGAAGCGAAACAGTTGTGATCTCATCCTTCACCATCCTTTAATGAAAGAAAATTAACCCTTTGCTTTTGCTGAATACAAATTCAACTGTAATTGGGTGAAAGCCTGGCCAAGTTGCTGGTAGTATATATATAATAGGGAAACAAGACCGTTAAAAATAACTACATCATAATATTAATACATACATTTAAGTTCTACTTCTTGCACTTGCGCAAGAAATCACATATGCTTTGTAGAGTAAACTAGGCATGTTTTCTTCTACTTTTGAAACTCTGTAGTCTGTCCAAGCGCTTTTGATCCAAACATAAAGCAATTTACGTTAAGACATGCTTCCAATGCTCAAAAAACACATTTAGAGCCCTTTTGGATGTGCTTCTCTGAGAAGTGGTTTCAAGAAAAATTGTTTAAATTGAATTTGTTTGGTTAAAAGTGATTTAAGATAAATATTTAGGTGTTTGTGGTGAAAATGTTTGAAGTAGTTTTAAGTGACACTTTATAATAATTATTTTGTGATGGAGCTTGCATTCAAAACTATTTATCTTAGAAGTATAAATAATGTTTCTTAAACTTTTGAAATCATTTCCTATAGAATTTTCCAAACACTTTTGAAAAGTATTTTGTTCAATTTGAAAGTACTTTCAACCAAAAAGATAAGAAGTTACAAATGGACCCTAGATTCTATAAAAGTGCTTTTGATGGTCAAAAAATGCATATGAACTAAGTACTAAAAAGACTACTATTAATACTTTCGAAATTTAGAAAGAGAGAAAATTATATGCTTCTTTATGATTATAAAAGTACTTTCTCTTAAAAATCTTTTTAGTGAAATCACTTTTAATGAAACACAAACAAAAATACTCATAGTTTGTGCATATTTTTCTGAAAGTGTTTTCTTTGAAATTATTAGTAACATAAGCACAAACAAAAAACTCTGAAGACCAAATTATGAAGCAATCTCATATTTCGATTATTTGATTGATTGACACGAAACGAGGAAAAAGGAATTAAACAGGATATGATCTTAATCTTTACTCATTTTTCCCAAATTAATAGAACAACTAGGCAGAATAAGCTGTGTACTGGTAATAATTGAAGATCAAAAGTAACCTCAGGTATTACAAAATTTTCTATAAATAAAGTTGTACTTCAAGATCGAATGAGTAACAACAATAAACAACTTTGTTGAGTGACAATTTCAGATTGGTCGTCCTAAAAAACAAAAAACTAGTGAATAGAAATTATTATAATGCTAATGTATTAATCGATGAATATAACAAGATATAATTTTTTTTTTCTTTTGCAACACTTTCTGAGTTACCAAACAGAGAGATAACATACAGTTAATCAAAGAACAGAGGAGAGAGAGAGTTGTTGACCTGACATTACAAGTCAACAGCTGCCGTCTGAATTTTTTGCAAAATTTCCTGAAGATACTAAACCAGAAATCTCAAGAATTTGAGGAGTTGTTCTAAGTAAGGAAATTTCTCACTCATAAGAATAATTTAAATTAGAGAGAAAATTTGAGAAATATGATTCGTAAGTCATGATGTAAGGCTTTCGGTTTCTAAGTCTTTTCCAGGGCTCACCATTGTTAGGATTAGACGACCAAGTCAATGGTGTTCACTTCCACCCCGTGTTCTGGCTCAGTATAGTCAATCATGTATTTGTATCATAAGATCCTGCCACGTGTTCTATGCCAACGTGCTAAAGTATAATTGGTAGACGTACATAATACGACCTCGTTCGTTATTTAGATACCGCGTTATGATATAAAACAATCCCATTAAAATGTAATATGTGAAAATGGCGCCAACAAAACGGTCAATTACAGCCTTGTTTGGATCCTCAACTACCAGTAATCCACCCATTTTACATTATGGACCCAAAACCTGGTTTAGTCGTTTCATTTTTTCTTTAAAACTTTTATGGTATAAATTTAACATTTAATTTTAAATAATATTAGGTAATATTATTAATAAATAATAAATAAGAAACCTAATCTTTTATTGTTTTTGCTTTTTATATTAATCAAGTTTTATATTATAGGAGATTTATAGATTTTTAATTTCATTTAATTTATATCAATAAGTACGTATTATAAAATGTGATTTTTCTTTTGTATAGATTTTGATTTAATAATGATTTTATGTATATTTTGTTTCTAGATTTAGATCTTTTTGTTATGGTATTTATGGAGTTTAAAACATAAATATCTTAAAACATGTATAATTAAATTGGATTTAAGAATTTTCTTATGATGAGAAAGATGAGAAAAGTCATGTATGTTAGAAGAATTAAAAAAGCCAAAAAAAAACTAAAATTGTATTACAAATTATTTATATCTATGACAATTTAATGTATTTATATTTTATTAAATTTATTTTTATCTGAATGAAATACTAATCTCTAGAAGAAAAAAATATATAATCAAAAATATATAATTATATTTAATAAAAAATATTGTATTAATTATAATTGTAATATATTTATCATATATGTTAATGTTGTTTTTTCAACTCATTTTAATTTTTTAATACATAGTCACGACCAAAGGTAAGACTTTTGAATTCTTAAAAGAGGAAATTGATAGGGGTGATAATTTATATCATAAATCGATTGATCAAATTAAATTTAAATCGTAGAATTTGAATTGAATACGAATTCAATTAAATTTAGGTCAAATTTGATCGAGTTCAAATAACTCGAAAAAATTGAGTTGCATTTAAACAAGTCTGTTAGCATGAAATAATTTTTTTAAAAAAACTATAACATATAAATGTTACAATTTATATGCTAAGTTAAAAACTTAAAATTGGAGAAACATATTTTTTCTTAATTTTTAACCGAATTGGTCTTACTCCCTCAACTTTTTGCTTCTCCAGCAACCAATAGTAGCTGCTTCTTCAACATCAACCCTACGACCAACATTGTTTTACTATTCTCCAATTGCCATCTCACGTCCATTGAAACAGCTTAAAGTATATTTTGTGCTATCCTAAAAAGATGATTTTTCTTTATATGATCATTGTACGGTTTACTTGAATACACTAAGAAAGCTTTATATATGTGGTCAGTTTTAAAGGAAATTATTTATTTAATCTTACTCGTATATTTTTTTCTTTATTGATTAGGGAAAATTATATTTAGATTTATAGCTATTTATTCAAAGAGTTTTCATGACAGCCTCTAATTTTTGTCGAATTTATTTAGAAATTGAATTCTTGCTTTAAAAATTAGTTTTTTTAGCTTATGTTTACTAATATTTTTGTTTTATAATTAACTAATTATTGTAACATAACAAGTGTACGTGGTGAGTTGTATTATCTTCATGAGTTTATTGTATACGTGAATTGTTTATTCAAATTTATTATTTATTCAAAAAACTAATTATTATAATATTATTTTTGGTATTTTCATAAAATGATGTTTAAGCGAATAAACTTTAATCATTATTTTGTTTTATAAAAAATGTTCAATTAACAATTCGTGATAATTTGATTTAATTTGGACCAACTTGTTTGGTTTCACTTTGATGATTTGAATTAAATTTAAATTGAGTTAGTATTGGATTAATTATGACTAGTTTAATTCAAGCAAGTTTGAAATGACGTAATTCGTACGAATTATCACCCCTAAAAATTTGTATCTTTAACTCTAATCCTAGTCTTTTGATGTCCTTTGTATAAGTAAATCTTCGTTGATATCTTCGATGATAAATTATTAATTTTAATATGTCGTAGTTAATGTTCATAAAAAAATTAGTTACGTAATTATCTTTCCATATTTTTTTAAAAATTAAATCGTTTAATATTTTTTCTTCTTATCAAATTGAGTCATTTTTTTATTATTATAAGAATTATCTTCAATAAATAATTTATTTAATTTAATTTATTTTAATAAATATAGATTATAATTTATACATTATATTTAGATTTTGATCTAATGTGATTTTTCTTTTAACTTAAATTTCGATCTAGATTTTAGATATGTTCTATTATGTTTAGGTTTATTTTATTTCTAGATTTTGATCTAATGTTATTTTTCTTTAACTTAAATTTCGATGTAGTGATGACTTTAGATATGTTCTGTTACGTTTAGGTTTATTTTATTTCTAGATTTAGATCTAAATTTTATATTTTTTGTTTAATTATGATATGAATGATCATATTGGTTTAAAGATATGTCATCTTATAAACGTAAAGAGTCATACATGTTTGCATAATTAAAAGATCCAAAAAATAAAGCTCAAATTTTGTTACATATGATTTTTATTGACTTTTATGATGATTTAATATATTTAAATTTTATTGATATAATTTTTTTATATTTTTCGTTTGAAAGAATAAAATATAATTTTTTTTAAAATGTTAATAAAATGCAAGTTTAATGTAATCATTCAATAAATTTTTTCTATAATTACAATATTTCTTAAAAAATAACAATTATTCAATATTTGATTAAAAACAAGCAATGTAATGGTGTGTATTAAATGAAAATAACATCTTATGAATAATAATATAATTTTTTTTATTTTAAGTTGGGATAGATTCTTTAAATGAACTTAAATAATAAAATACTAAAAATTTGAAGTAGATAAACTTATTTTTATCATTCTAATTACTTTTGGCACTTAATTGTAATTCTTTTTTTCATTGGTCAATCAAGTAATAACATTACTAAAAATTGTTATAATTCGTTTTAACCAACCAAAAACAGGATTTTCATTAGTTTTAGAATCGGTGTATTAGGTGGTGATGAAGAAATTTTTTGTTGGTTTTAAAACTAACAAATTTTTTTTAATTTATTTCGTCCATTTTAAAATCTTCAAAGTTTTCAGTTGCTTGGTCGATCATAAACGAATTTTTTTTCAACTTTTAAGTTTGTTTTAAAGCAGATAAATTTTTTAATTTTTTGAACCGATTCTAAAATACGTGGATTTTTTTTTTAATTTTTTAGAACTATTTCAAAACTGGTAAATTTTATACCAATAGAGTAGTGAATGCAAATCCGGTACCATCATTTGATTTTTTAAGAAATACATTGCATTAGAAAGAAAAAAAACATATTAAGACGGGGAAGCATGAACCATAAATTATAATATTATTATTATTGTAAGAAAAATCTCAAGCAATATTTTACACAATTAATTAAGGTGGCATCCTAACCACAAAATTAGCTACACCCATTTGATTAGTATTGCAAATTACTACATTGGATTTGGGTCTGTTTTCATAAAACAGGCGAACAATTGGGTCGGTTTTATAAAATGATGAAAAAATAAAGGGCCTTTTTTTAAAAAATCGACGAAATTTTTGGTTTGATTTTCGTCAATCGGTGAATTTTAATATTTTTCATCGATTTTTAGTAAATTGGAGAAATTTAAGAGATAAACTCTCTCACTTTTGTCGCCGGATGATTTGTATAGGAAGATCGTGAAAATTTAATTCTGTTTACTTTGAATACATAGCATTTGTTGTTACATACAGCTAAGAATGAATTAGTCTACTCTGTTGAAACTGAAGTCACATATCTTCCTTCAATAAGTTCATTGCTACTTACTACGAAATAAGTCGGTCGGCAAAGATTAATACTGGACAATTTATATTGACATGTCTGTATCCGGGGCCTATTTGATATTTTTTTTAACTGCGTTTTGAGTCTCACAAAACATTTTTAACTGATTGATTAATTATTAGGAATTTACCACCCTGTTGGATATCATACGTTGATAAATTCAAATCATTAATTACGATGAAAAAAAAATCATGAGATTTTTAAAATGGTGAAATTTAAAAGTTATTTTGTTTGTTTCAATTAAATATTTTAATATCTTTTTTTATAAAATTATAATAATTTAGTTATTTTTTTTACAATAAAGTATTATTTTATTAATAATTTTTTTAATATAATAATAAAGTGACTTTAATGGAACAAAATTATCATTTTATATAACATTTTAAAATTAAATTTCAATGGTATAATATATTTTTTTATAGTTATTTTTGTTAATTTTATATTTTATAAAAAAAATTGTAATTTTTATTCAATTTTCTATAGATATCTTATTTTTTATATACGTTATACAAGCCCTAAGATTACAAGTTTACTGGTGCTAAAATCGTACATATAAACTCTCTACAATTCAACCACCACTTTCAAGGTCAGAGTAAAATAATGAAGTTGCGTAGTTTAATTTCTGGTACAATTTTTGGTACTAATCTTTAGAAATAAAAGATTAGAGAGATCTCATTTTGTGGTTTTAACATTACTCATCTTATAATTTTTGGAATTATATAACCCTTATTTTTTATATAGTAAATTATTTAGTTTTGATTCAAACAAGATATTTATAAAGAACACATTATTAAAAAAGTTTCAAAAATACAAAATAATTCATAAAATATATAATTTATAAAAAAAATTGATAAAAAATAAAAAAAGTATGCTGTTTAAATTAAAATTTAAAATGTGAAAATAAAATATTATTATTAAATTTATTTTATTATTTAAAAATATTTTAAATATTTATTTTTATTAAAAGTAATTTAAATATCCTTTATAAAATTAAATTAACTAAAATATCTTAAAATACTCGTAATTCTGAATTTTGCAATTAATACATAAATATTATAAAATTACTCTCTAGTTTATATATATTGAAAACAGGGTGATGTTCGAGTTATATAAATTTTCTTTTAAATATTCTCGTAATAATTATAATATAACATGTAATTAAATAATTTTTAAAATAAAAAAATATTTATTTTTAAAAATATATCATATCATAATTAATATAAAATATAAATTTATATTATATAAATCTTGTAATTTTTGAAAACAAATTCAAATATTTATAAGTTTAAACGAGTTTAAAAATTACCTTAATGTTGAAATTCCTGAAGGAATAGCAGTAAAATGAATAGGGATTAATAGGGATTGTTGAAAATCAACACCAACGTAATAATTAAAGATGTAGAGAAATAAACGAAGGAATTGAATGTTGTAGAAATAAATAAAGTGGATGAAGGTTTTAGAAATAAATGAAGTGGATGAAGGTTTTAGAAATAAATGAAGTGTGTACATAAGATTTGTATGGCTAGGATTATTTCTTAGTTTTATATTTGTGTTGTGTAGATTGCATGGTGATGACTATAAATAGTATACCTTGCATTTGGTTTAATCATTCCATCAAAAACAAATAAGTCTTTGTATTCTTAGTTTGAGTGTGAGTTAAGAGCTTTCTCTTTGAGTGTTTGTATTTCTCTTTAATTTGTGAGTTCCCTTTGAAAGGTGTTATAGCGAATATAATACAAATAGTTTGTTTACTTGTTTGGATCTAATATTAGTAAATTTAGAGTTGTTCATTCTAAATTTTACTCAACAATTGGTATCAGAACGGGACGGTCATAGATCGTTCTTAATGGAGTTATCTTGAGTCGTGAGGAGTTTGATACTCTACAAGTTTATTAGTCAAGCTTATTCAGTATAGTCGAAGTCTTGCCGACACGATGAGTGATCTTCAAGTAGTTGGAGGAATCAAGAAGCTCAACAACAAAAACTATAACACATGGGCAACATGTATGGAGTCTTACCTACAAGGTCAAGACTTGTGGGAGGTTGTTGGTGGTGATGAAGTTACACAACCAACAATGGAAGATGCAAACGGCATCTTGCAGAAGTGGAAAATTAAAACAGGCAAATCGATGTTTGCTTTGAAGACCACAATTGAAGAAGAAATGTTGAAGCATATTCAGGATGCAAAAACACCAAAGGAAGCATGAGACATTCTTGTTACGCTCTTTTCAAAGAAGAATGATACAAGATTGCAAATTCTAGAGAATGAGTTACTATCGATGGCGCAACGCGACATGACGATTTCCCAATACTTTCACAAGGTAAAGTCATTATGTCGCGAAATTTCAGAGTTAGATCCAAAAGCTCCTATTGGGGAAACGAGGATAAAGAGAATAATTATTCATGGTTTAAGACCCGAATATCGAGAGTTTGTTACCACTATACAAGGATGGCCGACACAACCATCTCTTGTTGAGTTTGAGAATTTGTTAGCCGGTCAAGAAGCTATGGCTAAGCAAATGGGAGGAGTCCAACTGAAGGGTGAAGAAGAAACGCTCTACACTAGCAAAAGCAAAGGCACTTTCAAGCGGTACAATGTAAATGGATATAAAAATGATGGCGACAAAGGAAAAATTCCTTAAGGAAAGTGAGGCTTTCGTCAAGAGGGAGCTTGGAAGAACCGCAATAACAATAGAAAAATTGACGGTGAATGTTACAACTGAGGAAAGATGGGTCACATGGCAAAAGATTGTTGGAGTAAGAAAAAACATGTTGAAAGCAATACAGCTACTTCCAGTTCTAAGGAGCATAGCGAAGATGGTTGGGATGCCGAAGCATTATTCGCTACAGAGGAAGAAGAATTGGCTCTTAGGGTGACAACATCAAAATATATTGACTACAAGAATGACTAGATCGTAGATTCAGACTACTCAAATCATATGACATGTGATAAACATAAGTTGGAAAAATGTCTGAGTACAAGGGGGGTCATGTAGTGGTGACAGCTGAACTCAAGGTTACCGATAGCCCACATCGGTAAGACGATAGTTACGCCTCAATATTGTATTAACCAAATACCACTTCAAGATGTTTATCATGTCCCAGGAATGAAGAAAAAATTGCTATTTGTGGCTCAATTAACATCATCAGGCCACTATGTCTTGTTTGGTCCGCGAGACGTAAAAGTGTATCGTGATCTCAAAATCTGAGAAACACCAACAATAGAGGGGCAACGATTGGAATCAGTCTACGTGATGTCAGCAGAATCTACATATGTAGACAAGACAAGAAGAAATGAGATAGCAGATCTATGGCATATGCGGTTAGGTCACGTTAGCTATTCCAAGCTAAGTATGATGGTGAAGAAGTCGATGCTTAAAGGGCTTCCTCCACTAGACGTGCGAACAGACACAATCTGTGCAGGATGCCAATATGGTAAAGCTCACTAATTGCCATATGAGGAAAAAGCAAAAGAACCATTAGAGTTAGTTCACTCTGATGTATTCGGTCCTGTTAAGCAACCATCAATTGGTGGTATATGATATATGGTGACATTCATTGATGAATTCTCAAGGTATGTGTGGATTTTCTTTATGAAAGAAAAATCTGACGTATTCTCAAAGTTTAAAGAGTTTAAAGAGTTTAGAGAGTCAACTGAAGGAGAAGTTGGAAAGAAGATCTGTTGTTTGTGCACAGATAACGATAGAGAATATAGCTCAGGCGAGTTCTCTCAATACCTAAGGGAATGTCGAATACGTCATCAATACACTTGTGCCAACATGCCACAACAAAATGGTGTAGTAGAGAGAAAGAACCGACATCTTGCAAAAATTTGTCAGAGTATGCTACATGAAAAGAATGTACCTGGGAGGTTTTGGGCTGAATTGATGAGGATTGCAGCCTTTGTGATCAACAGACTTCCTCAATCAAGGTTAGAATTTGTTTTACCCTTTGAGAAGTTGTGGAACATGAAGCCTACAGTTAGCTACTTTCAAGTATTTGGCTGTGTATGTTATGTATTTGTTCCTGATCATTTACGAAGCAAATTTGACAAGAAAGCTATTAGATGTATCTTTGTGGGATACGATAGCCAAAGAAAAGGGTGGAAATGTTGTGATCCAATGAGTGGAAGATGCTACACTTCACGAGATGTGGTGTTCGATGAAGCATCTTCTTGGTGGTCCTTAGAGAAGGAAGCATTGCCAGACTCAAGAGAATTTGGAGATAAGTTGCAAAAAAAGATGGATGAGCATACTATAAAATATCAACCAAGTTTAGATGAATCCAACGATCAAGAAAATTATGTGTCGAACAAAGAGTAACTCAGAATCCTTGGAAAACTGGCATATAACAACAACTAAATGAAGAAGGTGGGCCTAGTGAAATAGAAGAATCAATTCCACATTCTCAACTCCGCAGGTCAACAAGAACACGAAGGCCAAATCCCAAATATGCCAATGCAACCATAATTGAAGAAGCAATAGAACCTGAGATGTTTGAAGAAGCATCACAAAGATCTGAGTGGATGACAGCTATGAGAGAAGAGATCGATGCACTTCAGAAAAATCAAACTTGGGATCTGGTGCGAAAGCCAAGAGATGTAAAACCTATATCCTGCAAATGGGTTTACAAGATAAAGCACAGACTAGATGTGTCAATCGAGAGGTACAAGGCACGATTGGTAGCTCGTGGTTTCTCTCAACAGTATGGACTAGACTATGATGAAACATTTAGTCCAGTGGAAAAACTTACAAATGTTCGAGTCCTACTTGCACTTGCAGCAAACAAAGATTGGAAGTTGTGGCAGATGGATGTGAAGAATGCTTTTCTTCATGGAGAGCTGGATCGGGAGATCTACATGATCCAACCAATGGGTTTTCAGAGCCAAGATCATCCTGAATATGTGTGTAAGTTGCGGAAAGCACTCTACGGATTGAAACAAGCACCCAGGGCATGGTATGGTAAGATTGCTGAATTTCTAACACAAAGTGGTTATTCAGTAACATCTGTAGATTCCAGCTTGTTTGTTAAAGCCAATGAAGGAAAGCTAGCTATTGTGCTAGTGCATGTGGATGACTTAATCATAACTGGTGATAATGAGGCAGAAATTCTTCGAACAAAGGAGAATTTGTAAGTCCGTTTCCAGATGAAAGAACTTGGCCAGCTCAAATACTTCCTTAGTTTAGAGGTTGATCGCACACAAGAAGGAATATTTCTTTGTCAGCAAAAATATTCCAAAGATTTGATAAAGCGGTTCGGAATGCTTGAATGCAAACCAATTTCGACACCGATAGAGCCAAATGCCAACATGTGTGCACATGAAGGAAAAGATTTGGAAGATTGGACAATGTATCGAAAATTGGTAGGCAGTATTATCCACTTAACCTTAACTCAACTTGACATTTCTTATGCAGTTAGTGTAATGAGTCGGTACATGCAAAATCCAAAGAAGCCACATTTGGAAGCAGTTCGACGAATATTGAGATATGTGAAGAGTACAATTGACTATGATCTTTTGTACAAGAAAGGTGGAGACAAAAAGTTAGTTGGTTACTGCGATGCAGACTATACAGGAGATCATGACACTAGAGATCAACAATTGGGTATGTGTTTAAGCTAGGTTCTGTAACAATTTCTTGGTGTAGCAAGAGACAACCAACAATATCATTATCAACCATTGAAGCTGAGTACCGAGCAACAGCAATGGCAGCTCAAGAGTGTACACGGTTGATACAGCTAATGGATAATCTACATCAACCAGTAGATTATGCAGTACCGTTGTACTGTGACAATCAATCAACAATTCGTTTGGCAGAGAATCCGGTCTTTCATGTAAGAACTAAGCATGTTGAAATACACTATCACTTTATTAGAGAAAAGGTTCTGCAAGAAGAAATTGAAATGAGGCAAATAAAGACAGATTATCAAGTTGCAGACTTGTTCACAAAAAGCTTAAGCGTTGGCAAGTTCGAAATGTTTCTCAATCAGCTTGACACAGTAAAAATAGCGAGAGTTGGTGTTGAAGGGGAGTGTTAAAAATCAACACCAATATAATAATTAAAGATGTAGAGAAATAAATGAAGTGGTTGAATAGGTAGAGAAATAAATGAAGTGGTTGAAGGTTGTAGAAATAAATGAAGTAGTTGAAGGTTTTAGAAATAAATGAAGTGGTTGAAGGTTGTAGAAAAGAGAAGTATGTAGATAAGATTTGTATGGCTAGGATTATTTCTTAGTTTTATATTTGTGTGGTGTAGATTGCATGATGAGGACTATAAATAACCTACTTTGCATTTGGTTTAATCATTCCATTAAAAACAAATAAGTCTTTGTATTCTTAGTTTGAGTGTGAGTTAAGAGCTTTCTCTTTGAGTGTTTGTATTTCTCTTCAATTTGTGAGTTGCTTTTGAAAGGTGTTATAGTAAATATAATACAAGTAGTTTGTTTACTTGTTTGGATATAATATTAGTAAATTTAAAGTTGTTTATTCTAAATTTTACTCGACAGAGAGTTCGTAATAAATATTTAATAATATAGTAAGAGTTCGTAATAAATATTTAATAATATAGTAAAATTTTATTAATAAATATAATTGATTGTATCCAATAAAATATTATCACATCAATTATATAATTTTAATATATTTATAATATATAGAAATGCAAAAACGCAAAAATACACCCAGTAGAATATATAGGTGCCAAAAGCAAAAAAGATGAACGCTATGAACTTTTCTGACTTATATATAATTTGACGGCCATGTGCATTAATTACAGATTTGGTATATGTATTGACATATTCTTGAACGTAAAGGTAGTCTTTTTTTTCAATGTCGAGCAAGACTATATGCAGCAGGCTCATGTATTGAATTAACAATAGTTCAAATTTTGAACAATGCATTGAATTAACAGAATAAGAAAGTAGTTCGGGCCTTATACATAACTCATGTACGATCTATACCTTTTCAAGACTAACTTGTGATTTTGAGAAAATTTTCAAGTATATTTTATCAAAAAATCAAATTTTTTAAAAATTTGATAATTTTAAAAAATGAATTTTAAATATATGACTTTCAATTATGATATTATTACAAATATGTTTGAAAACAAATATCCTAAGAGTTTAAGCAATTAGAGAATGATTAATACTTTTATACATTTATTAATTTAATATATAAAAAATTATGATGTGAGAAAGCTTCTCATGTTGAAAAATATGAAAAATAAATTATATACATATGTAATCAAAATAAATTAATTCTTTTAATAAATTATCATTTTGGGTTATAACTAAGACAAACAATAATATAATTAAAATAAACTAACTCTTTTAATAGATTAACATTTTGGGTTATAACCAATGTAAAAAATGGTTTTATTGATGATGAATAAACGAATGTTTACAACTTATTTATACAAAAGAAAAGCAAAATTGTAATAATTAAAAATAAACATAATTATGGAGAGACGTGTTCTTGGACAACCTATCCTTCCCCACCAAGTTGTTGGTGGCTGCTTCCAACTGGTGTGTTGGTTGTCACCAGTTGGATCTCGAGTTCTTTAAGTTCTTTAAGTTCTTTAACATTTCCCTTCAAGTTAGAATATATGTTAATTATTCCTAACTTGTTAAGTAAGCTTGAGAACTGTGAAAAACTCAGGGATTTGGTAAATATATCTACTGGTTGCTCTAATGTAGAGATATGATAAGTTTTGATTATTCCAGCTTGAATCTTTTCTCTTACTAGATGGCAATCAATCTCTATGTGTTTGGTTCGCTCATGAAACATTGGATTTGATGCAATGTGAAGAGCTGCTTGATCGTCACAATATAACTTGGTTGGTTGGGAGTGTTTGATACCCAAATCATACAAAATATATCGTAACCAGGTTACTTTGCAACA
The DNA here is from genome assembly GCA_033030585.1 of Hippophae rhamnoides. NCBI lineage: Eukaryota > Viridiplantae > Streptophyta > Magnoliopsida > Rosales > Elaeagnaceae > Hippophae > Hippophae rhamnoides. The sequence continues at coordinate 55,304,125 of CM065432.1, forward strand.
TGTTGTTGCCATAGAGTGGTATTCTGCTTCTGCACTTGATCATGAGATTGTATTTTATTTCTTAGTCTTCCACGAAATTAGTGAGTTTCCAAGGAACATACAATATCCTATGGTTGATCGTCGTGTATCTGTGCATTTTGCCCAATCTATGTCATAGAAAGCATTTAGTTGTAATGAACTAGTTGCTGAGAAAAAGAGACCTTGCCCTGGTGTGTTCTTGACATATCGTAGCACTCGTTGAGTTGCTTCCAAATGCGTTTGATGTGGTTTATCCATATATTGACTGAGAATGTGCACGTCATACACTAAGTCGGGCCTTGTGATGGTCAAGTATATTAATCTCCCAACAAGTCTTCGATAAGATGTAGGATTACCGATGAATTCCCCTTCAGCCTTGCTGAGGGATAAATTTTGTTCTATAGGTGAATTGGCAGATTTTGCACTAAGATAACCCATGTCCTCCAATATTTCAAGTGCATACTTGCGTTGTGACAGAACAATTTCCTTCCTGGAACGTGAAAATTCTATGCCCAAAAAATACTTTAATTCACCGAGATCTTTAAGCTTGAATTGTTTCATGAGATGATTCTTAGTTTCTTCAATGTCTTGTACATTATTTCCTATTATGATTATATCATCTACATAGACAAGAAGAGTAGAGAAGGAATTACCACGGGTTCGGACGAACAATGAGTGATCATACTTGGATTGGTTAAAACCAGCTAGCTTAAGTGTTGTTGATAGCTTGATGAACCATTGTCGTGAGGCTTGTTTGAGTCCATACAAAGATTTATGTAGCTTACATACTCGTGTTTCCCCCTTTCGTCCGAATCTAGGTGGAAGGGACATGTAGACATCTTCATGAAGATCACCATAGAGAAAAGCATTGTTGACATCGAGTTGTCAAAGATGTCAATTTTGAATAGCAGCAATAGCAAGGAGAAGCCGAACAGTGACAAGTTTAGCTACTGGTGCAAAAGTTTCTTGGTAGTCAAAACCTTCAATCTGACTGTATCCTTTGGCCACTAATCGAGCCTTGTATCGTTCCACAGAGCCATCAGGATTATACTTGATTTTGTAGTCCCATTTACAACCAAATGGTTTCTTGTTTGGAGGAAGCTGTGGAAGCGTTCAAGTGCCATTAGTTTCAAGAGCATCCAGTTCTTGTTTCATGGCAAGCCACCATTTTGGATCATTGGAACCTTCAGAAAATGTGGTTGGTTCCCTGAGAATGGAAATAGAAGTAACAAAGGCACGATTTGCAGGTGATAGTTGGTCATAGGTAAGTACATGAGATAAAGAATAAGAAGTACCTTTGTCTTTGGACAATGCTGAGTGAGACGGAGGGAAGGACTAAGAAGGCAAGAAAGCTTCTACATTATATTTTTGAAGGTAGCTAGGAACATTGGTGGATCGACAAAGTCTATGTGTGACTGGTGTTGGAGGAGTTATGTGTGGTGGAGAAGTTGATGATGAAGTTTCTGGAGATGAATTTTGAAGATAAATAGTGTCTGAGTTGATTGTTGGAAGGACATATGATGTATGATCAAGTGATAGTATCTTCTGATGGAGGAAATAGAGTTAGAGTATTGACAACGGAAGTGAAATAAGGAAATACATATTCATGAAAGATAACATCACGAGACACTAAAGTCTTGCTTGTTTCCAGATGGTAGACAAGATAACCTTTTATCCTAGATGGATACCCAATGAATATGCATTTATGTGATCTAGCATCAAACTTGGTGAGTCGATCATGATGTGCAGACACAAAACAAAGGGAACCAAAAACACGAAGATGTTCATACCTAGGAATTTTGTGAAAAAGGACTTCAAATGGTGTTTTACCCTTAAGAACAGGTGTTGGAGTACGATTTATGAGGTATGTGGCTGTAAGAATGGCATCTCCCCAGAATTGTTTAGGAAGATTGGCTTGGAAGAGCAATGAACGAGCGACATTGAGAAGATGACGGTGTTTGCGTTCAGCAACACCATTTTGTTGAGGGGTAGAGACACAACTGGTTTGATGAAGGATTCCTTTGGTAGAAAACAACTGGGTCATAGAGAATTCTGGTCCATTGTCACTACGAATGATTTTAACTCTGGATGAAAATTGTGTTTCAACAAGATTGATGAAAGTGGTAACAAATGCGCGTGTATTAGATTTATCATGTAAGAGATAGACCCATGTGCATCTTGAGTAGTCATCAACAATAGTGAGAAAATAACGTGCTATATTAAGTGATGGAATGTGATAGCCACCCCAAATATCGACATGAATCATTTCAAAATGTTCTTTTGTATTGATGGAACTTAAAGGAAATGGATTACGTGTTTGCTTAGCTAATGGACAAATAGAACAATCACTGATGGAACAAAAATGTGTGTTGATGGAAAGAGAAATTACACGCAAACTGTTATTAGATAAATGACCAAGTCGTTGATGCCATAGATGAGAGTTGATGGAAGCAATATTTGAAACGGAGAAACATCTAGCCTTTTCAGAAATAGTCAGGTAGTAGAGTCCTGCTTTCTCAGTTCCCATCCCAATCGTCTTCCCTGAGCATTTGTCCTGAACAAAGCACATACTATTAGTGAAGGTGACATGGAAAAATGAGGTTTGAGTTAGTTTGGCTACTGAAACTAAGTTTAGTTTGAAGGAGGGAACACACAAGACATTATGGAGTATGAAATTATTTGAGAAATGTATAGTGCCAATATGTGTGACAAGGGCAAGAGAATGATCAGGTAAATGCAAATGCCGATTAGTGACTGGAATGCTAGAGCTCATAAGGTTTTGGGAACATACTATGTGATCAGTTGCCCCTGTATCAAAAATCCAACCAGTTTCTGAATGGAAAATAGTTGCACATAATGTGTTACCTGAAGAAGTAGTCACTTGACTTGCCATGCTACCTGATTTGGATTGATTGAGAAGTGTAAGGAGCTCTTGGTATTGGGCAGATGTAAGGTTATGGGATGGTGTCTTTGTGTCGGAGCAGCTTTCCTGAAATTTAGTATGATGAGCTTTGGAAGGGAAGCCATAACTTGTATTTATGTTATCTTGAATTGCTCGTTTCTTCTGAAACATGTTGATGTCATGTTCATTCAAACCAAAGAAATTACATTTGAGACGCTTTCGACAATTTTCAAAATTGTGTCCATTGAGACCACAAAAATCACATTTGAGGTGACTTCGGCAATTCTCAGAATTATGGCCTATATTGTTGCATCGATTGCACTTGAGATGTGGATTCCTTGGTGGATAATTTTTGTGAGGATATTGTGGACAACTATCTCTGGCAACAAGTGCGGCAACTTCTGGCATCCTTCCCATGCTTTGCGTGGAGACAACTCTTTGCTTTTCATCTTGAACAATAAGTTAATATACCTTATTTACTATAGGTAATGGTTCTATGAGCAAGATTTGTCCACGTGTTGATGTGTAAACAGTGTTAAGCCCCATGAGAAACTTTATGGTTCGCTGCTTTTGTTGATATTCTTGTAGTTCCCTTCCAGCATTTCCTCCACAATGTGGAAGAGGGCATAGTGCATCACGACTATCCCATAAGCTTTTCAATTTGGTATAGTATTCTCCAATGCTCACACCTTCTTGTATACAATCATGGATCTCTTGCTCAATATGGAATAGGTGCACGCTATTGGTGTGCGAAAAATGTTCCTTTAATTCTTCCCATAACTCATATGTAGTATCATTATACATGACACTTTCTGCAATTTTGGGTGATATGGTGTTGAGGATCCATCCTTTGACAAGAATGTTGTAGCGAGTCCATTGTTTGATTTCTACTTTAAGGTTTGTTGATGGCCTTTTGATTGTGCTGTCAATGAATCCTTCTTTGTTTTTAGTTATTAGAGCCATGAGCATTGCATGACTCCAAATGTGATAATTTTCTTGATTTAAGGATTGAGCTACGAGAACTATGCCTGGTTGGTCTGAGTGGTGTAGATATAATGAATGGCTAGAGTCATCATACCATTTTGGTAAAGTATGATTGGTATTGGTAGTTATAGACATTATTGTTGAGTAAAATAAATTCGGAAGAACATGATAGATTTAAGTGTGTTTTAGACAATAATGACTATTTATAAATTAAATAATAGACTAAAATATGCTTTATCTTATAGAAAATAAGTCAATGATTACAGAACCGAAAATTTCAACTGTAGAACCGGTCGGAAAGTGGGTGAACCGGCGGTTGGAGTGGCAGGAACGACGACTGCAACGGTGGAACCCTGAACCGGATGAAGACCGAACCGGATCGGATGGAGGACCAAACTGGGTGACCGACACATCGTTTGCTTCAGTGGCGCGTGAACGACGTGTCATTGGAGTCATCTTCCTCAGTAGCTAGCGCGTGTAACTCCACTGAGGCGCGTGGAACGCCGGTGAACTCAGGGAAGGCACGTGTGAGCGCATAGAGAGGTATTTTGGCTTGATTTTAATTGCAGATTGCTCGGATGAATCTGAATAATATGATGGGATGAATTTAAAATTATTTTGTGAATCGAAATTGATTTTGAAAAAAAAAACAGATTAAGGAAAAAATGAAAATTTTTCGTAAGCTGAATTTTTGAGAATTATTTTCTAAGCTCTGATACCATGTAAGAAATTGTGTTTATTGATAATGAATAAACGAATATTTACATCCTATTTATACAAAAGAAAAACAAAATTGTAATAATTAAAAATAAACACAATCATGGAGAGACATATTCTTGGACAACTTATCCTTCCCCACCAAGTTGTTGGTGGCTGATTCCAACTGGTGTGTTGGTTGTCACCAGTTGGATCTCGAATTCTTTAAATTCTTTAACAACCAAGACAAACAATTATATATATATATATATATATATATATATATATATATATCCGTACATATTAATTTATGTAGTAGTTTGATTAATAAAAAAAATTAAATTGAATATGAATCAAACTAAATTTGGTTCAAATTCGTGTAAGTTTAAATAGTTCAAACAAATTGAGTTGGTTCAAGTAAGCCTATTAGCTCGAAATCAAGTTAAAAATATTTTGATACATATTATGATATTATGGTTTGAAATTGATGAATTTTAAAATATAGTATAAAATGTTTTGAATATTAATGATGTGATTAATATGTTATATTATATTGTATTATATTTTAATATTATGCATACTCCAATTACATTAAATTATTATTTTTGTTTAAAAAATAAATAAAAATATTAGATCTCTACAATAATTTAATAATTATTCAATTATATATATTTTTATTTTGGTTTTATCAGTTGTTACTATAATGATAAATTTGGTTAGAGATGTACCAATTTAAGATATAATGTTATATATATATATTGTTTTATATATAATAAAAATTCATAAATTTTTTAATATCAATCTTATTTGATCTAATAATTTAATTTTTAATATTCAGATTTATTATACAATTGATTAAAATTTAAATTTAAAATCTACAAATATAAGTCAAATTAATTAAAAATATACAATTCTAATCTACTGGTACTCCCTAATTTAATTTTATAAAAATTAAAACCAAAACTTCTGCGTTATCCTTGCGTAATATGAGTGAAATTTGTTTTAAATATTGATGTATGTATTCCGATACCAAAGGAACTTGCGTGGATTTTCCGAATCACATTGTATATTAGCAGGCTCACCCAAGTAGCCCAATTCAAGCCCAACTTTTCCTTTACTAAAAAAAGTCCAACCGACCCAAATTTTTTTTTTCACCTTCGAAAAGCGCCCCCAAAAAAATCCTAAAACGAGAGAGAGGAAAAAGAAGAAGAAAAAGAGACACATCATGGAAGAAAACGAAAAAAGCCTGGTAATGTTTAGTCTGAAAGCGAAAGACAAAAGACTAAGAGACTAAGCAATCTATTATTTTTCTTTTTCTTCGAATCTGAGTGAAGGCCGGAGATCTTCAAACTGAGAAGAAAAATCTAAGAGAGACTTTGTGCTTGAATCTGTTATTCAGCTACCCTCTCTGTCTGAAGCTATTTCTTTTCCAGATCAAAAATGGCTGTGATTTAAAAGGCTACGTTTGAGACTCTGAATAATAGAAAGCATGGATGAATCTGTAGAAGAAATACTCTATGAGACACGTCGTCACGCTTCAAGGCCTCTCATTCCCAATTACCCTCCTCTACAGGTCATAAATTTGAATTCTGAAGCTTAATTCATAAAATTATATTTGGCATGCTTTGTTTAATTGTGATGTGTTGTTCATTTTTCTTTCATGTTTCTGGGTGCTATGTACGGACTTCAGACGGACGAAGGTGCTAAAGGTAGCATTCTGTCGCTTCTTTCGGTTCAAGGTACGTCGTATTCCAATTGTATTCTTTTCTTTTTAGATTATTAATAATTCATATTCTTTAGAAATTAAAATTTTCATTCATTCCTTTTAATGCTTTTGATGATTTGTTAGAAATTAGTTTAGCTTCCTTTTTCTTTATATTTATTTTAAGGTTTGTATAGTCTATAAGATACATTATATGTGTTGTCCAATTAATGTAAAATTGGAACAGTTACATGTTGGATTACTAAATTGCATGTAAGGTGGTTTTTGCTTTGTTCTGTTATTACTTATTATTGAGACGAAAAATTGAATTTTTTGATGGATGACAATTCCGGGTTACAGTTGTCTTTGCTGTCTACTTTTGATGACATGTGATTCTCACATCCTACTATCTCAATATTTGGGCCTCTATGGACTGTTTCATATTGGCAATCAGTGTTTTCTTAATGGCCTTATATTTCCCTTGTTCATGGTAGGTGTGAGCCAACTTAAGGATAAGTGGAACAAGTACAAGCAACCAAGGAAGTTGAAAAAATTGACATCTTTGTTTATCTCTCCAAGAGGTGAACGTGTGGCTGTGGCTGCTGGAAATCAAATCACAGTTTTGCAAAAGGAGGATGACTACCTGGAGCCATGTGGCACATTTTCTAGTAAGATTCATCAGCTGATTTTGTTGCTTTACATACACAACGTCACTTATGTTTACTGTCAATATATAAATAACAGGGAGTCAAATTAAAGTTGAGGTTGCGTACTTACCGGAGATTGTCATCTAATAATATTACTATTAAGATTCGATCTGATTTTAAAGAGAGAACTTAGAGAGAGATTGAAACAATTAGTTGAATGTGTGGATCTCATAGGAGGTCCATCTATTTATAGAACATCACCTATATAGGTGTCAATTACATGATTAGTACACATATTTACATGTTAGAAGGGTATAATTGACATAAAATACAACATATCAGGGGTTGAGGTCGACCCTAGCTCGGGTTGATCATTGAGTTCGTGCTGGTTGCTGAGCTCGGACTGATCTACGAGTGGGACATCTGGGGTGCTTTGCCTTCCATCTCGGGTTGGTGACTTAGCTTGTGTGGGTCAGGCACCAAACCGGTCCGGATATCGAAATATCTAGTGTCCTTTAATCTTTCAACTTAGGCTCTGGTCTGAGGTGGAAGAGTAATTATCGGGCATGAAATACGAACCGTTCAACTCCCTTAATAAATGAGTGTCAATTGATTAGAGAGAGAAACCAAGTGCCTCTATATAAAGAGATGCTTGGGTTAAGATTTATCATCATTACCTGCACAATTGAGAAATAGTGGATAAAAACGCTCTGTCGCATCACTTTGAGTTTCTAAAAGATTTTCAGTTCAGTAGTAAGGATTCAGCTCGGGCTGTAATTTTGTATGTTCGAGTTTTTAGAGTTCAAGCGTCGAGAACTTAACGATTTTCTACTTTATTTTCAGGTCAGTTTTTAAATGATCATTTTCTTTTATTTTCAAACTCGATCTTAGGTAATCTCTTCTTCTCATATCTTATCCATCGAGTTTCCTTTTGTTTTTATGTTTTTGTAGCTTTTACAGAATGCACAGAGAAGAGACCTCGGCCATCCGGCTCCTGGAAAAGTCCCCAATATTCTAATGCTAATGACGACTTGGGGTCTTCTAGCTCGGGCTTTTCTAGTGAGGAGAGTCGATCTCCGCTTTAGCCTTTTACCTCTACCCCTTATCCTCATATCACTCCTACCATTAGATCGAGCGTCTCCCAGACTAAATCTCAGTGGCTAGGATGTGGAGAAAGAAATTGAAGAATATAGGATCTGAGGAACCCACAGGTCGTACTAGGGGTTGGTCGATTGTGTCTATAATTTATGGGTTGGTGTCCCAGGATGAAGAGAGATTAAGAAAAACCTACAATATCCTGTCCTCGGTTCATATAATGATTTCTCCAGAGGAAGCCTGTGATAGTGATCAACCTCCATCCGGTTGGACCGTCTTTCATGAAAAGACCTTGTGGTTGGGGGTAAGGTTTCCCTTATACCTACTCATTAGGAGATTCTTGATTAGGAAGCAGCTCGTGCAAGGTCAGTTGATGCCTAACAGATGGAGGTATCTGTTATGCCTGACGCTGATTTGTCAAAAGCTCGGAGTGGATTTAGAGATGGTTGAGTTTAACGAGGCCTATGTCCTAAAGCAAAACCTCACGGATCTTAAGAAGGTATATATGTCGGTGAAGTAGGATCGAGGGATGAACGTGTCACTTTCTAAAAACAAGAAAAACTGGAAAGAGTACTTTTTTTATGTTTCATGTCGGTGAGAGTCTCATACCAGTGACACTAGATTGATAAGGAGTGTCTGGAACCGCACTAAGGTTGTGATAAGGAGTATGGCTTCCTTGATCACGACCTTGAGTCTAAGTCCACTCCGAGCTCTTGATAGATCATCGTCAGGCAGAGCAGTTACCTCCACCCGTTAGGCATCAATTGTTTTGGCGCAAGTTGCGTCCTAATCAAGAATTTCTCGATGAGAGGGTATATAGGGGGAATCTTACCCCCAACCACAAGGCCTTTTCATGAAAGATGGTCCAACCGGATAGAGGTTGATCACTATCACAGGCTACCTCTGGAGGAATCATTATATGAACCAAGGACGAGATATTGTAGGTTTTTCTTAATCTCTCTTCATCTTGGGACACCAACTCACAAGTTTTAGTCACAGTTGACCAACCCCTGGTACAACCTGTGGGTTCCCTAGATCCTATATTCCTCGATTTCTTCCTCCATGTCCTGGCCACTGAGATTTATTCTAGGGGACGCTAAATCTAATGTAGGAATGGTCTGAGGATGAGGGATAGAGGTAGAAGGTGGAGATCGGCTCTCCTCACTGGAAGAGAGCAAGTTAGAAGACCCTGAGTCGCCATTAGCATTAGAATATTGGGGCTTTCCCAAGAGCCGAATGGCCGAGGTCTCTTCTCTGTGGTTTCTGTAAAAGCTACAAAAACATAAAAAGAAAATTCGATGGGTAAGTTATGAGAAGAAGAGGTTACATAGGATCGAGTTTGAAAATAAAAGAAAATGATCATTTAAAAACCGACTTGAAAATAAAATAAAAAATCGTTAGGTTTTCGACGCTTGAACTCTAAAATCTCGAACATACAAAATTACAGCCCGAGCTGAATCCTTACCATCGAGCTCGAGCTGAATCCTTACCACAGAACTGAAAACCTTTTACAAACTAGTGGTGATGCGATAAAGCATTTTTCTTCACTATTTCTCAATTGTGCGGGTAATGATGATAAGTCCCAGTCCAAGCATCCCTTTGTATAGAGACACTTGGTTTCTCTCTCCAATCAATTGACACTCATTTATTAAGGGAGTTGAACGATTCGTATTTCATGCTTGGTAATTACTCTTCCACTTTAGACCAAAGCCCGATCTGAAAGATTAGGGGGACTAGATGTTTGGATATCCAGACCGGTCTGGTGCCTGACCCACGCAAGCCGCTCAAGCTAAGTCACCAACCCGAGATGTAAGGCGAAGCACCCCAGATGTCTTACTCGTAGGTCAGCCCGAGCTCAGCAATCAATCAGAGCTCAATGGTCAGTTCGAGTTGGGGTCGATCTCAACTCTTGATATGTTGTACTTCATGCTAATTATACCCCTCTGACATATAAATGTGTATGCATCATGTAATTGACACCTGTATCGGTAATGTTCTATAAATAGATGGACCTCCTATGAGATCCACACATTCAACCAATTGTCTCAACCTGTCTCTAAGTTCTCTCTCTAAAATCAGGTCGAATCTTAACAATTATCATTAGTTTCTGATACAAGCCTAGTTTCTGATACAAGCCGGAGGGATTTCATGTTTGATTTTTTTTAATGCATTTTGATAGGCAATGATTGTGCGGTGCTATAGTGAGGAAAATATATGTGTCCATATTATAAAAACTAGATTAGTTTTTGCCTCTCTTGGTCACATTTTCTTTTGATTTAATGTTTTCGAATTTTCAGTCCCTGCATCAGGTAGCAGTGTTGTTACTTTTACTATGGGAACCTGGTCAGAGTCCCACGATGTTCTTGGAGTTATTGATGACACTGATACACTTTACTTGATCAAAGCTAATGGTGAAGAAATAACGAGGATTTCAAGTAGTCAGTTAAAATTCTCTTTGCCAATTGTATACCTTATTGCAGAGGACAGTTGTGATGGACAGAGTTCATGCATGTAAGTATTCCATTTTGGTTGTAATTTCTGCATGAATTTCATGTTATGTTATGTTTGCAAGCTGAAGTTTTTATGTGGGGTTTGTGATTGGAGATCACAGCAGGATTGTGAGTACTACCGAAAATGGATAAAAATACAGTACATATTTAAGTTGTCACAATGTTTCCAGGTGTAGCTTCACCATTGTTACATCAGACGGTTCTCTTCAGAACATTGAAATGAGTTCAGATCCAAATTCATCCATCCATGCTGGACACACCGTGCATCATGGCTTAGCAGTAACGGGTCAATTCCACCACAATGTAGTCTGCCTTGACTACCATCCAGAACTTCATTTGCTTGTTGGAGTTAGTAGTTCTGTTAGAAAGGCAGACCTTGGTATAACTACTCTCTGTTCTTTTTCCTCGTAAAATGATTTTTTTTGTTTTAAAAAAAACTTCATTTCATCTTCTTGTTCTATTTACCTATTGTCTTTACCATTTGTGCTTTTTAATGCTTTTAGGGTTCGTTTGGTATGCTGTATTGGACTGGTTTAACATAATTGGATAGTATTGTACTGTGTGGTGTAGTATTATATTAGACTCCTACAATGTTTGGTGGAACTTAGGATTATTATCGGGATAAGTTATACCATGTTTGGTGCAAAATGGACTGGACAACAAATTTTGAATTAATTAAAATATTTTATAAGTGCTGTATTTAGGATAACCAGGTCTTCAACTTTTTCGTTTTTGGTTAATTTAAAAAAAAAGTTTTTCATTTTTGGTATATTACAATTTTCTTTTATAATTATATTTTTTGTATTTAAGTTTTGAGATATATAATTGTGCTTTCGTTTTTTTCGAGCAAATCCTTCATTAATTTTTTTCTAAAAACAAATCCTTCATTGATTCATTCTAATGAGTTATGTTCTAACTCCTAAATTCTTTACACCTTTTTTTTCAATTAAGCATATGAAAACAGCCCAAAGAATTATTGCCCAAAAATAAAAAGAAGCCTAATAAAACCCAAAATGCCGAGACAATGACAGGAGGCACCTACATATAAATTGAAATATTGTTGCAGAAAAATTATACATAAGCATATATCATGAATGTAAAAGATAAGGCATCATAAAGAAGAAGTGCATAAAATATCTAGACTGAAGAAAGGAAAACAAAGAATTTTATAAAGACCCATTTTGAAAACAATTGCAACAAAGAAAGAAAGGACTTCATAAATTTACAGATTCTTGTTTAAAAAAAATAGTTTGCATCGAGAACACCATAAAATAATTTATTTCTCATATATTAAGAAAAAAAGAAAAGAAAAAACAAATACCATATATCAAACTCAAAAAGAAAATACATAGTAAATAATGGATTGAGGGGCATCTGCGAAAATAATAATAATGTTGGAAGTACAATAGAGGTAAAGTGTATGGTGGTGGTCACCAATGAAGATGGAGTATAATGCGAGAGTCTTTGAAAGGGTGGTTGCTGAGAAAATTAGACTCGAACAAGAAGATGATTGTATACTCTCAGGGGCAAACCCACCCCTCCCCTGGTTAATATTTTTCGGCATTTAGGCTTATTTTAACTGGGACCAGGATTCTCAGTACTGGAGGTAAAAATGTACCAAACACAGTTTTCGGACAAAACTACCCTATCTTACTACTTAGTGCAATTTGATAAACATGGCCGTTAAAGTCTTGATTCATACTAGCCCATATGTGTGTCATTTCTTGTATGACTGACAATTAAGGAATACTGTTATGAAAGTTCAGATGGTCTTACAATATGATGACTTTTCGGTTTTCCCTTGACTTCTTTCCTGTTTCTCAATGGTGGTGATTATTTTTATAAAAGTTCTACGATAATTTTGTTTCTTTTATGGACCATTTGGGAGGTCTTCTACTGGTAATAAATCATTATAGCAAAATTTGATGCATGTGCTTGGGTTGGGGCTCAGGTTATATAGTGGCTTCAATGTCCTAAAAAGTTAAAATCTTTGCCATTAATTTTCTATTGCAATATTCAGTATATTATGAGAGCTCTGATCGTTACTAAAATTTTTGTTTCTGCTCCAGGATCTTCTAATCTCTCTCTTTGGCATAGGAGTAGGAACATTAACTTAGAGCACATGTTCTCTTTGCAGTTTGAGGGCTTCTATTGCAAACCAAAAGGTCATGGAGATATATTAGCATATCCAAAAGTGCTAATTTCAGCAAAAGCCAAATATGTCGCAACTTTAGACGTGACAGGGTGCTTGCATATTTTTGAGCTTAACAAAGAACACACTTCCATTTCAAAATTTAATGTTACAGAGAAACATGGCTCACAAGTTACCAATGAGATGTCAAGTAGACGAATGGATGGTTTGAGTGAAATTGTCGATTTTACTTGGTGGTCTGGCCATGTTCTTACTATTGCGAAGAAGAATGGTACTGTAACCATGCTTGACATCTGTAATGGTTTAGAGGTACATAAAAATGATGCAGTATATTCTGTGCCTGTTTTAGAAAGAGTGCAGCAGTGTCAAGGACACCTCTTTCTTTTGGAGGGTATACCATCCGAAGAGAGGGACAAACTATCTGATTGTAAGAAAACAGATGATTCACATTGTATACAGCAGATAACTGAGGATAAATTCAACCAATTTAACATTTCTAGGTTTAGATGGATCCTATTATCATTTTCTCGAAGATCCGTCCCGGAAATGTTTAATATATTACTTAACAATAGAAAATACCAGGCAGCCCTGGAATTTGCTGATTGTCATGGATTGGATAAAGACGAAGTCTTGAAATCCCAGTGGTTGATTTCTAACCGAGGAGTAAATGAATTAAGTATGTATTTATCAAAAGTTAGAGATAAAGTATTCATCTTCTCTGAATGTATAGAGAAAGTTGGACCAACAGAAGATGCTGCAAAGGCTTTGCTTGAATATGGGTTGCGCCTCACTAGCCATTACAGATTTTCTGAACCAGATGGTGAGTCTAGCCAAATTTGGGATTTTCGAATGGCAAGACTCCAACTATTGCAATTCAGAGACAGGTTGGAGACATATCTTGGGATAAACATGGGCAGGTACTATGCTTTTCCTTGGATTTAGTCATAATTTTTCCCTAAAATGGGGGCTATTATACTTGTGAAGCATCAAGCCACAGCTTTTGTATTTTAGTTAGGTTATTGCATTCCTGGTATCTATGTGTTTCAGATTGGTTTATTATCTATATATATACATGTCTCCTAAATTGCATATTCCAATATTTATAAATAAAAATATTGCTTCCTGTACAAAATTAGTTATACTTGCGTATTAAATACGAAAATATTTACTGATAAAAGGAGGGGATGGACGTGGATAACATATATTGTATTTGTTGAATTATTCATATTAACTTCCAATAAGTACTCAAGTTTCTGTACAGTTTTTGTGATGGCTGTTAACCCTCGGATTAACAGAGATAGTTATTTGCAGGTTTTCTGAGAAAGAGTATGCCAATTTTCGAGTTATGCCTATCAATGAAGTGGGTGTAGCACTGGCCGAGAGTGGAAAAATTGGGGCCTTGAACCTTCTGTTCAAGCGTCATCCTTATTCACTGGCTTCTTTTACTTTGGAGATTTTAGCTGCAATCCCTGAAACACTTCCTGTACAAACATATAGTCAGTTGCTACCTGGGAGGTTTCCTCCAACAAGTACTGCTGTAAGGGAAGAAGATTGGGTAGAATGCAAGAAGATGATAAACTTTATGCGAAGCTTGCCTGAGGATCATGAGATTGGTTTGCAGATAAGAACTGAACCCATTGTAAAACAGTGCCTAGGATATGTTTGGCCTTCGATAGATGAAATTTCATCATGGTACAAAAATAGAGCAAAAGATATTGATAATTTTAGTGGCCAACTTGATAACTGTCTTTGCTTGCTTGATTGTGCTAAACGCAAAGGTATAACCGAGCTTCGACAGTTCCATGAGGATGTCACGTACCTGTACCAGCTTACTTATTCTGATGACAATGATAGTGCGAGTTTGAGTCTTGCCACATGGGAGCAGTTGTCAGACTATAATAAATTTAGAACAATGCTTAAGGGAGTAAAAGATGAAAATGTGATCAAAAGACTCCATGATAAAGCAGTTCCATTTATGCGGAATAGGTTACATTATACAAGTTCAATGTCTCAAGTGATTGATAATCAAGTTTCTGTTGATCAGAATGAAGCTGAGTCATATCTTGTTAGATGGCTGAAGGAAACTGCTTCAGAGAATAAGTTGGACATTTGTTTGATTGTATTGGAGGAGGGGTGCCAAAACGTCCAAAACAGTGGCCTATTCAAGGATGTGGTTGAAGCTGTAGATTGTGCTTTGCAATGCATTTACCTGTGTACACTAACGGATAGATGGAGCACTATGACAGCCTTATTGTCAAAGTTTCCACACATGCAGGGTAAATTCTTGTTTGATTTAGTCATCATTATTGGGTTATAATTTTTTAAAGTATTTATAGTTTCCTATTGGATCCTGATTTAGTTTTTCAAACTAACTGCGTCTCCTTTAAGGATCTAGGTGCTGACTGAGATGCAACAAATCATGCTTGTGTTTTTATTGCTTATTTGCATGCTGAAATTTTTATGTGCCATGTTTTTATATTTCTGATCTTCCCTCTTTTTTTATTTTATTGTATTTTTTTTGGCCTAGCAATGTTTAGAGATGGGGGATCGAACCAGGGATTCCCCATGCCTTTACCATGTCTACTATAAGGCAGTAGGCTTTCTCTTTTCTAGTTGAATGCAAGTATAGAATAAGTAAGGGCAACAAATATTGAAGTCTCTTTCTAATTCATAGCTTGGGCTATTTTCTTTAATTTCTTCATCTAATCCGTACAGTTATGTGAATTCTTCCTTTATTCACGTATTACTATGTATCATTGGAAAGGATCATGTGACCAGCCCATGATCCAACTAATATTTATTTCCAGTCATAATTGGAAAATCTCTGACCTTGTAGGTAGTGAAATATGTGATGAGGACCGAGAGCGAAGACTGAAACTTGCTGAAGGCCATGTGGAAGTGGGCAGGCTTCTGGCATTTTACCAGGTTTATACTTTATACCCTTCAACTTAAAGCAAGAAAATCGTTTTACACTTCCATGAGCTATAGAAGATCAGACATTTTTTTCCATAGAACATGCCCTTCACCCCTCCCTGCTTCAAATAATAAATAATCAATTACATAATTATAAGAGGTCATGTGAAGCTATATGACTCTATTGCTTATGGATCAATGCTGATGCATGTGAGGTTTGGAATTCTTTAGTTTGTATTTGCTACTTTTTTGACAATATTGCTGATACTACAATACTATGTCATGTTAATATCCTTTACTATCGATTTCCTCTTATGCTTATTCAGGTCCCAAAGCCAATGAGTTTTTTCCTAGAATCCCATGCAGATGAAAAAAGTGTAAAGCAAATTCTTCGCCTTATACTCTCAAAATTTATACGTCGTCAGCCTGGCCGGTCAGATAACGATTGGGCTAACATGTGGAGAGATATGCAATGCATCAGAGAGAAAGCATTTCCTTTTCTTGATCCAGAGTATATGCTGATGGAATTTTGTAGAGGACTTTTGAAGGCTGGGAAGTTCTCTCTTGCAAGGAATTATTTGAAGGGCACAAGTTCTGTCGTGTTAGCATCAGAGAAGGCAGAAAATCTCGTTATTCAAGCTGCAAGGGAGTATTTTTTCTCAGCTTCGAGTCTTTCTTGTCCAGAAGTAAGTGTTTTGTGATTTAGAATATGAGTTGTGATTGATAAATTTAAGTCTTTTAATGCAACCTCTCTGTGTCATGCCTGTTAAATTCAGTTGTAATAGCAAGTTCTTTTACTGTTAACCAAAATATGTGATGCTGCTATATTTATTTTGTCACTATGATGCTGCTAGATCCATAGGGAATTTATCTGTGGGTATTCTAGCAAATCAAATCACTTATCTGACTATTGCTGTTTTCTTGCTGCTATTACTTCGCAATAGTTGGAAACTAACACGTCTCTTGTCCACGTTAAGAACACTGTATTTTCTATATTTGTCTTTTCATTTGCTTCTAAGTTCATCTATTCTCACAAAGCTGTAACCTTACTACACTGCTGCAACTTTTTTCAGATATGGAAGGCTAAAGAATGTTTGAATCTCCTTCCGAGTAGCACAAGTGTTAAAGCAGAATGTGATATTATTGATGTACTTACAGTTAAACTTCCACGTCTTGGGGTGACGCTTTTACCTGTGCAATTCAAGCAGATAAAAGATTCAATGGAGATCATTAAAATGGTCATCACTAGTCAAAGTGGAGCTTATTTACATGTTGATGAACTCATTGAGATTGCCAAACTACTTGGGCTGAGATCCCCAGATGACATATCAGCTGTTCAAGAAGCTATTGCAAGAGAAGCTGCAGTTGCTGGTGATCTGCAACTGGCACTTGATCTCTGCCTTGTTTTGGCTAGAAAAGGACATGGTCTAGTCTGGGATTTATGTGCTGCAATAGCAAGGGGTCCTGCTCTGGAGAACATGGATATTTATTCTCGGAAGCAGCTACTAGGTTTTGCTTTAAGCCACTGTGACGAGGAATCAATTAGTGAGTTGCTTCATGCATGGAAAGATCTAGATATGCAAGGCCAGTGTGAAATGTTAATGATGTCAACAGGTTCAAATTCTCCAGGCTTTCCAATTCAAGATTCTTCAATCATCACACATTCTGCTCGAACAGTTCAAAATATAGTGGACTTAAAAATGGTGGGAGGAACTCGCTGCAATGATCAGGAAAAACATGTCAGGAACATTAAAGAAGTACTTTCTCTTGTTGTTAAAAACTTGCCTGTTGAGAATGGAAGCAACGGGGAGTTTGATTTGATAGAAAATGGAAAAGTTTTGTCTTTTGCCACCTTACAACTTCCATGGTTGCTTGAACTAAGCAAGAAAGATGAATACTCCAAGAAGTCGGTTCCTGGCTTGATTTCTGGAGAATTATATGTTGGTGTAAAAACCCAGGCAGTGCTGACCATTTTGTCCTGGCTCGCAAGAAATAGTCTTTCTCCCAAAGACAATGTGATTGCTTCCCTGGCTAAGTCAATTATTGAGTCACCGGCTAAAGAAGAGGAAGATGTAATAGGCTGTTCCATTTTATTAAATCTTGTGGACCCCTTTAATGGGGTTGAAGCTATTGAAGAACAACTGAAGAGAAGGAAGGATTATCATGAAATCTCAAGCATAATGAATGTAGGCATGATGTATAGTTTGTTACATAATACAGGAGTTAAATGTGAAGGTCCTACCCAAAGAAGGGAGCTGTTATGGAGGAAATTTAGGGAAAAACACACAGCAGTTGATAGTGGTAATAGACTATTATTTTCTCCTGAGACATTGACTTTACAGTCTTAAAAATACATAAAAAAGAAACAGAGAAAGAAGCGTAACACATGTTTTCTAGTTGCTCTTTAAAATGATTGATTTTTCCATTTTGGTCAATGTTGTTTCTATTTAATGATGTCATTCAATTGTTTCCTACATTATTATTATTTCGTTCTTTCAGATGAAATGAGCAACATTGATGAAGTACAATCAACATTTTGGAGAGAATGGAAACTTAAATTAGAAGAACAGAAGTGTGCTGCGGATCAGTCCAGAGTGTTAGAAAAAATTATTCCTGGAGTTGATTCTAATCGCTTTTTGTCAGGGGACTTTGAGTACATTGGGAGCACTGTTCTTTCTCTAATTGTTTCTGTAAAGAAGGAGAAGAAGCACATTTTCAAGGATGTTTTGAAATTAGCCAATACCTATGGCTTGAATCTGAGAGAGGTAGGTAACTTTGGTAATATATTGGACCAATGATGATATCACGTTCACGTTCATGTTCTCTCTGTTCCCTTGCAGGTGCTTCTACAATACTTAAGTTCTCTCCTTGTATCTGAAGTTTGGACCAATGATGATATCACGTGTGAAATTTCAGAAATTAAAGGAGAAATGACTGGTTTTGCTGTTGAAACTATTAAAGCTATTTCCTTGAATGTATATCCGGCAATTGATGGGTGCGACAAGTTGCGACTTGCTATCATATTTGAGTTGCTTTCTGACTGCTACTTGCAGCTGGAAGTAACCCAATCGTTACTTATTGTGCATCCAGATCAAGAAAAGTTAACTAATTTTGGGATTGCTCGTTTTTACAAAGTACTTGAGCAAGAATGCCGAAGAATTTCCTTTATTAAGAACCTCAACTTCAAAAACATTGCTGGGGTAGGTGGTTTGAATTTTGAGTGTTTTAGCCACGAGGTTTACATGCACATTGATGATAGTAGCTTGGAAGCTTTGGCCAAAATGGTCGAAACCCTCGTCAGCATTCATACTGAACCAATGCCAGAAGGTTTGATATCATGGCAGGATGTTTACAAACATTATGTTCTCAAGTTATTGCAGAGTTTGGAGACCAAAGCTAGAACTGATTTTGCTGGTAAGAGTCCTGAGAATCTTCAGCGCTTAGTATGTATTCTGGAGCAAAGCTATGACACATGCAGGATCCATATCAGAGTTTTGTCATATTCTGATGCTTTGGACATGATAAAGCAGTATTTCACCGTAATTATTCCTGTTTTTGGTTCTTATGGGATTATTCCTGATACTTCAGCCTGGCAGGACTGCCTTATTATCCTTTTGAACTTTTGGATGAAGTTGACTGAGGAAATGAAGGAGATTGCATCCCACGAAAATGCAGGAGAACAATTTTGTTTTAGTCCAGATTGCCTAATGAGTTGTCTAAAGATTTTAATGAGACTGGTGATGGAAGACATAGTTTCACCAAGTCAGGGCTGGGGCACACTTGCCAGTTATGTTAATTATGGGTTATTTGGTGATTCTGCTTCTGAAATTTTCATATTCTGCAGAGCTATGGTCTTTTCTGGTTGTGGGTTTGAAGCTATTACGGCAGTATTTTCTGGAGCAGTATTACAGACCTCAGCTATTTCTTCTTTGGCTTGTAACACTGAAATCCAGGATCTTCCCCATCTCTACTTAAATTTTTTGGAACCAATTTTACAAGATTTGGTCATTAGTGAATCCCAGGAATTCCAGAATCTGTATCATTTATTGTCCTCTCTGAGTAAATTAGAAGGTGATTTGGAGGATTTGAAGCTGGTAAGGCTTGTAATTTGGGAGAGAATTGCCCAGTTCTCTGATAATCTGCAGCTACCTGGTCCTATTCGAGTTCACATTCTGGAGCTTATGCAATTCCTCGCTGGTAAAAGTATAAAGGGTTTCTCTGCTGATATTCAATCCAATGTTACACCATGGGAAGGTTGGGATGATGAGCAGATTACTAGTGGAAAAGGTCAAAGTACTACCAAGGAGGGTTTGGCAGATTCTAACGATACTTCTAACAGGTTTACAAGTACATTAGTTGCGCTTAAATCCTCTCAGCTTGTGATAGCCATCTCTCCTACTTTGGACATCACCCCTGACGATCTCTTGAATGTAGAGACAGCAGTATCTTGCTTCTTAAAGTTATCTGGTATTGCCCATACAGATTCCCATATTGATTCTTTGCTAGCTATTCTGGGAGAGTGGGAAGGGCTTTTTATGGTGAGGAGAGATGAGGATGCCTCTGTAGTAGCACCTGATTCAGTTAACCTTTGGAATAATGATGACTGGGATGAGGGATGGGAAAGTTTCCAGGACATAGAACCTCCAGAAAAAGAAACGAAACCAGCTGTTTCTTCTATTCATCCTTTACATGTCTGTTGGATGGAGATTTTTAAGAAACTTACTATGTCATCTCGCTTTAAAGATATATTAAAACTTATCGATCAATCTAATGGAATACTGCTTGATGAAGATGAAGCGAAGAACCTGAGCAATAGAGTACTTGAAACAGATCCTGTTATGGCTTTGAAGTTGGTTGTCTTACTGCCCTATCAGGAACTACAGCTACATTGCTTGGCTGCCGTTGAAAACAAGTTGAAACGTGAAGGTTTACAAAACTCAAGCAGCAGTCAGCTTGAGTTGCTGGTGCTTATATTGTTCTCTGGAATTATATCTAAGATCATGTCTGAATCTTCCTATGGCTCAACTTTCTCTTATATCTGCTACTTAGTTGGCAACTTCTCTCACAAGTGTCAAGCGGCCCAATTATCGAGACATGTGCATAAAGAACTTGAAGAATGCAAAGAAAATGAGAAAGAGTTGTTGCTATTCAGGAGGGCTGTTTTCCCAAATTTTATTTCTGAGCTTGTCAAGGCAGATCAGTTGATTGTAGCAGGACTCATGGTTACGAAATTCATGCATACAAATGCCTCACTCTGTCTTGTCAACATTGCAGAGTCAAGTCTTAGTAGGTTTTTAGAGAGGCAGCTCGATGTGTTACGCCATGATAAGGTAGATCTACAAGAGGCAAGTTCACATGAAACCTTGAAGAATACCATTTCCAGTTTAATAGGCAAGCTTGAAACTCAGATTCAATCTATCTTGCCCTTGCTTTCTGTTCATGTTAGATGAGAAGGTTTGCCAATGTTAGATGTATAAAATATTTTGCTATATATACACATTTTTCATTCAATCAATTCCTATATTTTTCAGTTGGGTTAATGGATTTTTTTACCACTATACTATGATGGTAGTTACAAAATTAACACTGAATTTTAAATTATTACAAAATTGTCACCAAATTTCAAATATAGTTATAGAAGTATCATTCTTTAAATTTGTCAAAATAACTAATAGAAAACTTTGACTTTTTTGGTTAGTGTTTAACAAATTTTAACAGAATTGGTAGTTATATAAATGTTGTAAAATTTTAAAATTTGATGGTATTTTTATAATAATTTATAATTTATATCTAAGAGGGGTATTATACACGTTAAAAAATAGTATTAGTTACTTTTTAGTTATTTTTAATTTAAAAAGATATTTTATATATTTCATTTTAGTAATTATGTTCAAGTTATTGAATTTTTTTGTTATATTAAATGTTAAAAAATTAAAATTAAAGTATAATACGATTTTATTATATATATATAATTTAATAAATATTACAATTAAAATTTTATTAGTAAAGAATTAAGGTGGGACAAGTGTACATCCCCAACTCTGTCATCCGCCTCATGTAACAATTACTATAGCATCAAAGTATGAAATTTTAAAAATAGTGGTAACTTATGAACATAATCCATGGTTTAGTGGGATGACTGTCAAAAACTAACAAAATATTTCTCAAGAAAAGATTAATAATTTGTTCACAAGAATGTCTTAAAATGGAATCGATTCGAAATTTCCTGGCAAAAAGTAAACGGGATATTATGTTGATAGATCATTGATTGAGGCTGAAGATGTTAATCTTTCTTCTACGTTAACAGACGAAACCAAGAGATCAGTTTTTTTATTGCTTGAACCTGAAATTATTTGTGGTTCATCTTATAATTTGGCGATAAAATTTTATCTTCTTTCATTTCAAGTCATGTCATAAGCTCAAGCAATTCTAAGATTTTTTATATGTATTTTTAAAAAAAAATGGAATCATTAGCATCAATTATATATCCTATTCACGAGAAATTGCAGGAATCAATCAAGGAAAAGGTTCCAAATCTCACCGATATCGAGGTAAAACAAAAATAATAGGGAATATGCTCTAGCTGATCAATAATAATACAATTTGACTTGCATCTTAATAAATGAAAATGTAAGGGATACAGTTACAAAAACAAAAAAAAAAGGACCTTTCAATCCTGATAATAATTGCTGAAAACTACGGCTCTGTTTGATAAATTGATAGCCGAAAGAACAATTAAAATGCTTTAAATGACCTTTTCGTCCCCCTCTTCTCTTTTAATATGGGGCAGACCACTATATTCTTATACAATTGCCTTCACTCTCCAATTGAACAGGAGCCACACAACTTGTAACAGTGTCTCAAATCATTCAGATGTGAGTTTCAGACCTCTAAATAAAACTAGGGTGATCTGTCTGCAAAGCATCAATTATATGTTCAACGGCTCTGCATCGGTGTCCCTTTCTTTCATTGGCACCCAATCTTGTGTCTCTGTAATAAAATTAAAGTGAAAAACTAGCCTAGGAGTTGCTTCACTTATACATTTTGATACTTTAGTCCCCTACGCTTTAAAAATAACAGTTCAGTCCCTAGCTTTTGCATAGTCCATTTTTTTAAACATAGGACAGTTGAATCTCTAACTTGGCTTAAAAGAAACACTAAAATCCATACTAAAGTGTCGTACATAGGCGATTAAATTGTCATTAGAAGCAAAGAGACTAAAATGTTCTTATGTTTAAAGGATAGGCACTAAAGTACCTCGCAAAAGCTAATGGTGTAAAGTATCACAATTAAGAATTGATTAGCAATAACACATACCATCAACTAATGGGATAAAACAAGAACTAGATAGTAACTTACTATGCTTCTCTGTGATCACCATGAGCCGCCTCTGTAAGAGACTTGCCACTAGGAGGAAAATCGAGCACATACCATACATAGCAGTGATGGGGAACGCATCAACCTTCAAATACAAGAAAAATATAACCAAGACTGAAACGAAAACAAATTTTTTTTTTGTTTTTTTTAAATATAATATGGTTTGATTTTTATGTATAACTTGCAACATACATTGTAAAGCACAAGGCAGACAAACACATTGAGTGGAATGCGGAAGAAGTTCATGATGGTGCTCCTAGCCTCTTCAGGAATGTATTGAGATCTCATCTTCATAATAGAAGGCCAGAATAATCCCACGCAAGCTTCAAAGGTACAGAAGCCAAGAAGCTGGATATAACCTGCAAATGAGATGCTCCCACCTCTTGTCTTGGAAGGTGCTACAAAGAACTGCAGCAAACCAGCCAAGTTAGAGAACAAATCTAGAATATAAGATAAACGAGTAACACAATGAACTTAGGATTGTCGCATACACTGGTTAAAATGGGAAGCATAAGAGTAGCGGAAGAGATGACAAAAACAATTTGCATGTAGCTTTCTACTCTAGGGGATGCACGTGCCATCAACCGAGATGCAAGGGAGCTTCCCAACGTTGAAGCCAGCATGAAGGTGGCAAAGATAAAACCATGTGGAATGTCCTCATCATTTGGGCTTAAAGCCGGAGTCCAGAGAAACACAAAGGTATACATTGAACCTTCAAATAGAGACTGTATTGCACCAAGTAATACAATTTTTTCATCTGAAGAAAAAGTAATACTAAGTGAAAAGGCTAGCAACAGGGTAATGTACAAAAACAATCAAGTGGTTATGAAATTAAGAATGAGAAAAGAGGAAGAAGAAGAATCAAAAGTAGTTAAATGATAGTAATGTAATACCAAAGGAAAAGAAAATGGGGAAACAATGAAATAGCACGCTTCTAAGAAAGCAGATTAAAAAGATCCATGTCTGGAGAAGAGTACACACACCACAAAAGAAAAGGCAACATATGAAATTGCTAAAAGGCGTAGTATTATGATTGCCGCATCATTCTACATAGAAAAACAAGTAGGATGGTGCATTGTCTGAAATAATACGAACCTACAACATAAAAGTTGGGACTCTACCTGAAGCAATTGCCACAGCAGCACCCTTGAATTGAGTAATTAAGTTCTTGCTCTCAGAAGTATCTCCATAGTTCTCTGGCCATGAAGACATTATAATGGCCATTCCCACTGCAAGAAAGCACGCAGCAGCATCGAAGGGTGCCACAGGTCCAAGTGCTACGGTATCAACAAGTAGATTTCCAAACAAGCCAGACACAATGGCAACAAGACCATTGCCAAGAAATATTGCCTTTGAAAACGTGACAGATAACCACTGTTGTTCAAAACCCCTCTGTAGAAATCATCCACCCTTGTGTTAGTAACATGAACAACCAACAGGGGAGGAAGATATCCAATTACATAGTTCACATTTTATGAAAACAATAAATTTGGAACCGTCAAATACAAAGAGCCATAACAAAATGTGATAATTTTTTAAGTACTGTGAATTTTGAGCACTGCTGACGAGCTATGAAAGTGAATAAAGATATCATGCGTCAGGAATGAAGAAATCACAAACATTTCGTAGTTATCACAAAACCCCCACCCTCACCTTATTGTGCTCAGCAACAAGCCAGGACTCAAATGCTGAGAATAAAAGAGAAGTGGCAATACCACCTAAAATACGCCCCAACATTAGTACTTTGTATTGAGGAGAGTGCTTGGTGATGCAGCTCAGTATGTAAGTTATACAGTACGTCACACAAGCTCTCTTTCGACCCCTGAATCAAATACACAAAGTTAGAACTCATTTCTATCATAAAGAGTATGAAAGAAAAATATAAAATTTATGAAGAATATCTCACTGTTTGTCTGCCAGGGATCCAACAATTGTCCCAAATAACATGGAAGAACCAAAACCAGCAATAAAAAGCTGCCCAATCTCACCCTTACCAAAGCCATACTGACTATAAAGGTAATAAACATAAGGACCCTGCAACCAATCCCCAGCTTTTGGGATTGTAACAGTAATCAGTTAGCAATTTAATTAAAAAGAATAATAATTTGGATTCTACCCAGAATGAAACAACAAACAATCAGAAGATGCAGATCTAATTCTACAATCATTTTGCTTAATAATTTTATAATACACGTCAAGATGTGAACAAATCAATCAACCATGACGCAAACGAAAATTAAAAGCACAGATCTCCTAAATGGCCCAAGAAATTCTAACTTTATGACACCGGAAAACATAAAAACAACTTCAGATCAGATTCATATTAATAAAATCCAAATGGTGGGACATGGACAGGTGATAACTATATATGAATAGCGTGAGATCAAATGTGGGTCGGATCTATTATAAGGGAAATGAGGGAGTACCCATCATGAGGGAGTAGACAACAAGATAATTGTTTTTGAAGGAATTGAAAGCCGAGGAGGTATTGATTCGGTCTTTATTGTTCTTGCTGAGTTCCATAGCTGCCACAACCACCCCAATCGCACCGAACACAAGGTAATAGAACATCTCCATTTTTGCTAAAGGGTGAAAAGAAGAGAAGACAAGGGGGAGAGATAGAGAACACAATGAGTTTTAGCAGACTCAACTGCATTGAGATTATATATATACACAGAGCAAGTAAGACGACGAAGAAAGTTATATTGGAGTTTTTATCCGGTGTAACTCTTCTTATTTGCAATCGAGAGCGTTATATCATGGAGACACAAGTGATGTACGATAGGATGAAACTAGAGTATACGGTATAAAATGGACACATCGTAGATAATACAATCCGGAAAACGCGGGTTTCTTTTAGGAACTTTGGAAGAGAAGCGTATACCCTAAAATTATGCGATTATTCTTTTGACAATAATAAATTAATAATAATTTTAAAAAAAATTATATAATACAATGGAATTAATATATCTGTTAATTGTAAGTTAGTAAAAATATTTTAAAAAATAATTATTTTATGTTATAATATTCGCTACCATTAATAATCGTAATATTAAATTTGCAGTACGTGGCGACATGTTAGTGGTGTGATCTTTGATTTAGGTTGTGTCGGTGGTTTTGTTCTATAACTGGTTTGAGATGGATTCGTGGGAATACGATACAAGATGGCAAGTTAAGGTGGGATCCACTAAATCAAGTTGTCCGTAAATCCGAGCCGTATGTATATCTCAGTCTATTAGATCCATAATGTCAAAGACTCATAGAATGGAGATAACTGTGGTTTGGCAAATGGATTGTCAATTAGGACACATTGTTACTGGTTTGCGTTATTTCAATTATCACAATTGCATTCCTTTTTCTTTTCTTTTTTCTTTTTTTGCTAAGATAATGATGTTATAATTTAATGTACGGTAACTGTTGTCCTATTTTAATATTGTCACTAATTTTCTTTTTTATTAAAAAAATTACAAAACAATGTATTCATTCATATTCTTAGACCTAATTAAGGCTCAAGAATAATATGTAAACTATATTACAGGAATCAAAGGTCGTAGAGGATATGAAATATAATTTTACACTTACGATAAAAAAATTACAAAAATAACATTTTTAAAATTTATAATAACAAAAATAAAATATCACTCTAATAATATTAAACATAATTTAATTGAATAACATACAACATTAAAGATCAAATTTATAATTATTATGAAATTTGAATTATAATAAGATACTACCTTTAATATCCCAATGCAATCGTTCTTTTATTTTTGGTGATTTTCTTCTTATATTTGTAGTGTTAAGCTCTCCTAATATTTGCTTATTTATTTTTTTCTTATGAAGGTCAGATTTTTTTCTTGGTAAGAAACTAGTAATGAAATCGGGTTCATATGATCTTTTGGGGTCATGATTTTTAGTATATAATCAGTCTCGTTGATTATTATCATATCTTCTTTTTCTTTATTTGTATAAAGTTTTTCATTATAATATTCCTCTAATTCCTCATTAGTTAGTGTCAACCAACAAATTAATTTTTATATGTCCCTATTTTCAAAATTTATGAATTGCTCCTTTAATTCTTTCCTATATTCTATTAAATTAAAATTATATTTTTTTATTAAATTTTTCTTCATTTTTTCTTCTTTCATTTTTAGGAATCAGGACATCTGATCTCTTAAATGGTTCTACTTTTAGTCTTGATCATATTTATGACATATAGTATCATTATTTTTATGTATATTATATACATATTTTCTTAGTTATGTAAATTTCATGTGTATATTTTGTTGAAGCTTAGTACAGCTAAATTCTTTTATTTCTTTTAATAATTCTTTTTGTTTCTCTATTATATCTTATAGGTATTTTATGTGTACTTCCTGAACTAAATCAATTTCCTCTATTAAAGTTTCAAAGCTTTCATTAATGTTACTTGAGTTTTTGCTACTTTTACTAAGCTTTCATCTATTTATAATTGTATATTTATAATTTATCTTTAAACATTATCAATTTCTTAATATGACATCATGAACTAATGCTTTCATTATTTGTACTTCATCCTTTAATTTTTTAACTTATTATTAGTTAAAGGTTTCTCCTCCATAGTCTATAAAAATAAATCTTAGTGCACAATTATTTTTAACACTATTACTTTTTCTTTCTGTTATTAGGGTTTTTTTCTTAATATCTAAGTGTCATTTCTCTGGTATTTCAAACTCTATTAGTATTTTTGGTTTTATTATTTTTTTCAAGTTTCTAAAAGGTTTTGTCTATTTCTATAAATTCATTTAATTCATATGAATGTTTGTTAAATAATATCCTATATAATATCCTACTATGTAGTGTATTGAAAATGAATGATTCCCTTCTTTCATTAAATCTTTTATTTCAAATTTATAAGCTAGACTTAATACTTTATTTAAGTTTTTATCATGGATATTAATAGAAAAGCTAAGATATGCTATCAATTTTAGCTTTTGGTATTCTAAGTGATCACGGATTATTTCTAATAAAGCATATTTCTTATTTATTATTTTGTTATCTAGTAATATTATTTTTATTATGTATCTATTCCTTATCTAAAATGAGCTTGTATTAATATTTTTATTTCTCCTAAATGAATGTACCAATTTTTTTCTTTATCTTTGTGGGAAATTTTGGATAGTTTATTCAATATAGTTTATTAATCAATTAATGGTATATTATACATTATTTTGGCATATGTGATATTAATATTCGTTTTCTTATTACTTATTCCATAATAAATTATGTCTTTTTTTGGAATAATTTTCTTAGAGCTGAAAATAACGGATCCTTAAATCCATCCGTTTCTTTAAGATTTAATTTTATTTTTTGAATTTCTTCAAATTTCTTTTTACTTATTACAATTTTATGTGAAAAACATTATGAGATGTCTTTTATTTCTAATTATTCTATTCCTTGGTTTATTATTTCTTGATTTTCTATTATTTTTTCTTTCATTTTAAGAATGTTATTGTTTACTTTCGTTAGATTTAACTTATGTTATATTTGAAATTGTTTTTAAATTTTTGAAAATCTTAAGAATATTTTTAAAAGTATCTCAATGTTTGAAGATATTTTTGATGTTTATCCATTACCATATATGTTCGTTTATTTAAATGATTAATCATTTATCGCTTTTGTAAGATTTGTAGTTTTGTACGAATTATAATGACGTTGAATGAGTGGTAAGTTATTGGTATCTATATTATTATTACTAAAACGTTTTAATAATATTTTAAAAAATCAAAATAGTTTTTATGCATAAAAATAATGAAATGTAATTTAGTTATTTTAAATTTTTTTTCTCCTTTTTTCTATCTTCTTGTTTACTTTCTTTTTTATTATCTCTCCTATATTTCTTATACCTCTATCTATTTGTATAAAAAAATTATTTTTTTACGAAATACTAATCCCTAAATTTTAAATCCTAAATATTGAATAATAAACCCTAAATTCAGTGGTGTATTTAGGATTTACATCTATGGGAATATATATACTCATAAAAATAGTATTAGTTATTTTTTAGTTACTAATTATTTTTAATTAAAAGAAATAAAAATATATTTAAATTTTTGAATTTTTGTGATACTAACTGTTAAAAGTTTAAAATTTAAAATTTAAATAGGACATGATTTTATTTTATGATATAATTTATCTATAATTTTATAAATATTACATCTAAAATTGAGAGAGGTGTGGCACGTGCATCTTCTCAAATATATACGTATTCTCTACCTAAACATTAAACTTTAGACACTAAAATCCTAAACCTTTAATCCAAAAGAATAAGCTAAAAAAAGAGAAAAATAAGCAAAAAATAAAACAAAATTTAAAAGACTAAAATATCATTAAATTTTTTTAAACATATTTTTTTTATCAAATAAATAATTTTTGAATAATTTAAATACTTCTAAAGTATCAATCAAGAAATCTAACAACAATAAGTACCAAAAAAATTAATATGGATACTAGTGAGAGTTCACTGCCCACGCCATTTATTTTTTTCTTTAATTTTTACATAATTTATTCATTAATATATTTTATTTTTAATAACCCTTAAAAAATATTTTTTAATTAAAAAATATATATGTATCTTATTTTTAAACACATAAAAATAAATATTTTTGTTATATAATAGCAAATAGCCAATAGCCCAAGTATTTAACATAACACCACATATAGTAATATTAATTATATATAAATTTGTATTTATATTAATTATATTGTGATACATAATTAAATAATTTTATTATTTTATAAATAAAAAAATTATTTAATATAAGTATAAATTTAAGTAAATTTAATATTAATTACACCACCTTGAAGTTTTTGATCAAAGAAGCCATCATTGCATCTCAATTCAACTTATGGGTCTTCGGCACTTTGGCATGTGATTAGTCAGAGAGTGAACCTTCGGTAGAGTCTAGACACCGGAATGCAAAATAGTCTAAAAGGGATTGGAACAATTGCAATTTTATATGCAAATAACTGTGATTAGCATTTACTAGATATAGATCTTTTTAATTTTCTTTTATAAATAATCACCCGTTAATCATTAACCATCCATACAGTTCTCATTTCATCTTTATACATCTCCATCTAAAGTTAAAACTTTCAAAAGAAACAAAGGTAAACATTAAATATACTAAGGTCAAACTTAGCCAATTTATGAATTATTTGATTGTTTTCCTGTATGCGCGCATATTGAAAAACAACATTCATAACTTCAACTAAATCCCAAATTTCCTCCACCAGCATATCTTGGGGAGCCAAACTATCATCATGCCTCTTGAGTAAGGAAATTGCATGTGTTGAATTAGATTTAAAAATTACATAATGCCACCCTTTTTCTTCGATAAATCTACATGTCCAACTTGAAACTTGCAATTCATCACATAAAAGGAACATAAAACAGTCATAGGACGAACAATAATACTGACATGCTTGCTTAAATGATCTTAGGCCACCAACCCAAAAATCAAATCTTTCTTCTTTCTTTACTAGCCGAGCATCGGTATCAATCTTGAGCACTCCCTATAGAGGTTTTTCCCAACCACTAACATTCTCAACATGCCTCCTAACACGATTAGTCAATTTAAGGTCCTTATTATTACACTTCAAAAAATCCTACAGCATATTAACCTAAACAAGTGTATCCTCCCTACCTCTACATTGTCTTACATTCATAATCTCACTTTTATTGTGCTAAATGGCCCATGAGATATAACGAAACTGGCAGATATCATGCTTTGAACCAGTTAATCAAATAATATTTCATAATTCAACAAAAAAAAAAAACCTTTATCTTCTTCACTTGCTCATCTAATAAGGAGTGTTTCCAAACTTGTTTGGTAGCTATACACCTCACAAAGCATGGAATATATATCTTCAGTACACCTATTATTATAAATTTCACACCACGTGTCCTGCGTAACTCTCTTTGAAACAAGCTGCATCATAATAGGCAAAATGCCCTTACAAACACACCATATATACAAACATTTTGACTTATTTGGGATACACAAACCCCAAATCCAACGCTACTAACAATGATCATTTGCACGACTTGAGCTAGCACCATGGTCCATTGTAATATCTTGCAGTCTAAACTGTTAAATATGCACTTTTAACAGAAAACACTCCTATTTTAAATTATAGCCCAAATTAATTTATCTTCAACAACAACTTTACTTAAGGAATTTCAAGAATAATAATGACCTCCTACCCAAAAAATGAAACTCTAATTAAATATTCCTTCTAATACCCAACTTCATTAATCAACTCAGTAACCCAAGCATCAACAGAAAATATATGTTGGATATACGAATGAGTTTTATATTTAAAAAATATATAATCTAAATTAAACATATAGTTAGAATCTATTATTTCTTTTAATAAATAACCCCAAACCCAACATAATATTTTATATGCTCAATTAATTTTAAAATACTATTAAGCTAATAAACATTATTATTAAAATTAGTCCATGTTTTAGAAGTTTTACCGCTTGTAAACTTACTCTTAGCTTTACTCACGTGGAGAAATGATAATTTTAACAAATAATAATACCTCACGTTAATATAAGTTTTTTTTTTCTCCTTTCAAAATAATAATGTTACATTTTTCCTCACTTTATTTTAAGGTATTAAGCATATTAGTTATCTTTATTAAAATTGATCAATTTAATCATCTTATTATTATATTATTGAACATTTTATTCATTTTTTATCAATTTTGATTCTTTTATTTTTTTTCAATTTTAAAAAAATTTAATTTTATCGAATTGAATCTTATTAGTAAGTAATATATGTTTAAAAATAAAAATGCTTTAAATAATTAAAAAAATGAATAAAAAAATTATTAAAATCATCACAATTGGTATAAAATTATTAAAAAGTTAAAAAATATGAAGATAAAATTATTAAAATATATAAATTTAAATTATTATAATTATTATAAAAGTAAAATGAAATAAATGTGATTTATACTTTTTTTTTCATAATGTCAAATAAGTTCAATATAGAGTAAAAGATAATTTTTTTTGTCACGTGAGTGTGTGACATCTATGGGTCAACCAACCATATGCGATTCAGCAAAGTCTTGTTTTATACCGATAGGGGACAGTCTAATTGAAAATGGCTGTATACGAGTTTAGGACTATGTAGTTTTAGATGGAAGACACGCGAATTGAATTTGTGCCTCCATGAAGTGTAGACAAAACTAATCTGCTAGCCTCTAATTGATATCTTTTCATAAATTTTGATGATTAAAACATGACATGACTTTGCCCATTCATCTAGGTGATTTTAAAATAATAATAATAATAATAATAATAATAATAAAGTCTTGTTTTATGATTTAACGTGTATAAATTTAAATTAATAGAATTTAAATTTCTATCATTCTATTTAAAAAATATCATACATCTCAAATTTTAAAGGTAATATAAATAATCCAACATAATATTATAAATAAAGTTAAATAAAATAAAAACCTATCAATATCAATTAAGTTAATAATATATTTATGATATATATAAATAATATTTTTATTTGTTATGGTTCCGCCTAGCTAGTCGCCGTACATCACTAATGAACAGTAAAATCCCTCAAAAGACTAATTGTTTGAGGAAATTAAATAATATGATGATTAGATAAAGTAACAAGTTAGAACGTATGTATATTTTGTTTTTTTATGTACATATTTTTTTTTATTTATATATAATTATATCATACTTTAAAGTTACTAAGTAAGTTTTGCTATAAATTAGTTGAAAAGGCAAATAAAGCCTATAAAACACGTCAATAGGATAAGAGTGAATAAATAATTAAATTTATTTATTTATATTTAAAAATTTAATTCGATTTGTTGGATTCGGTTCAAATCGAATCGATAAATTTTATAATCTATCTTATCTGATCTGAATTACTATGAAATTATAAAAAATATATATTTTATTTTATAATATGTTATATTTAAATGTCATGCATATCATAATTATTTTAAATTATTAAATAAATATAAAAATTTAATAATTATACCTATGTATTTATTCTTTTTTCTAGTTGTGTTTATAAATAATAATATTTGTTACAAAATATTAATTTAAAATTTAAACTTGTGTAAGTATTATTTTATATATGATAATAATTTATAAATAAATTTTAATATTAATCTTATATGAAAAAATACATCATGTTCAAATTCAAACTGATTTGTATTATTGTATCAAATTCAAATTAAAAATCTTCAAATTCATTCTAATCGAATCTGATTCGATTATAATGAAAATAGATAATTTTAATACGTTATTTAACCATTATTACAACCATAAATAATGTTGCTTTCCCAACATAGATCACTCCAATTAATCAAGAGGAAACTCTAAGTTTAGTAGGTCGCCAAAAGGAAGTGAAGCCGTTTGAATCCAAATCCCTGTGATTGTTCTCAACATGAGCTTTAGTAATGAAAGCAGTAGAAAAAAAAATTGTAAATTAAATAAAGCGTGCAGCGGAAACAACAAGTTTGGTTTAGATAATCAATCATGGGATTCCAATAACTTCGATGGAGGAGCTACTCCAAAATATACAAAGATTTCATGAAAAACCACAAGAGATTAAGGAGAAATGGTTTTCTTACGATATTTCAAGAAAGGTTGCTTTTTTAAGCAATGCGGATATCAAAGAGTCTAATCCACTGGGATGGAGGGATACACTGTTGTGTAAATCCCTACAAGATGATCAACACGATTTATTAGAAGAATCACTACTAGCAGAAGTCTATTGGTTACAATTTAGGTATTACGTGATATATATATATATATTGAAATTCGTGATGTATTTATTATTTTATTTATAGCTAATCATAAATGTAAATGTTAATGGCAAAGAATTGTGATATAATTTATTTTCGGGGTTAAATTTGTGGGAGGTGAAACTCAAGTTTTATTATAATGCTTTTAACATTTTCATAAAATGTAGATTATTTTATCTTTAGAAAATCTATGCTAAAGCTTTTATCAAAAGTTTCCCATGTAAGCCATCAAATTTAAAAAAATTTAATTGATATAAGGTTATATACTATATATATTCAATCTATAGAAATTGTTGTGTTAATATTATGTTATAATTTGTTTGTCTTAACTTTTTGTTAATAAAAAATAGAATTCATATTTTATTTGTACTCATTAACCCTCTCTTCGAATATGTGTTATTTATTTTTTTGAAAATTCATTATATAAATTTTCATTAAAAGTGAATTTTTTTATCGTTTTTTAATATCTAAAGAATTTCAATTTATTATGAGAATTGTCATATAGATTTAATTATAAATTCTTAGTGTTTGGATATCATAGAAAAATGTTAAACATTAATTCTTTCGCGCGGTGAAAATTGTGAGTTATATTTCATTTATATTATTTTCCAAATATATTAAATCATAGTTTAAATTTACAATAAGGAAATAAGCAAGTATGCCAAATACATAACCAACCAAAGTGTGAGAATTGATAATGGAATTACTATCAAAAGCACTTGGATTGAGCACTAGTGATTACCTAGCGAGCTTGGGATTTGTATCTGTAGCGTGTAACTACTACCCGGTTAGTCCAAAACCTGATATGGCACTGGGTGCAACCAATCACCGTGACCTTTCCTTCTTAACATTGCTCCATCAGGACATGTCTGGGGCCTCCAACTTCGATATCAAAATCAATGGCTTGATGTCCCAATTGAAGAAATTCATGGCCTAACTCCCTCCAAAAGATCTCTCAAAGAGGAAGGATTGACATAAACTTATAAGTGCAGCGGAAACCTAGTGATCAGTCGATGTGAGACTTCAACACTCTCCCTCACATTGATTTCCGACCAGGGATATGGAGCGCCTCCCTCTCACACCGGCGCAAGGTCCATCCCCTACAATCGGCCGGGTACCGACCGAGTCACCTGGCTCTGATACCATGAAGAAATCCATGGCCTAACTCCCTCCAAAAGAGCTCTCAAAGAGGAAGGGTTGTCATAGACTTATAAGTGCAGCGAAAACCTAGTGCTCAATCGACGTGGGACTTCAACACCAACAACACAGAGTGCTTTGGTTGTAAATTTGAGTGACTTAACGTTAGTAACCCTCTCTTCATTGGCTAGTTATTTACAAGGATTTTTTTATTATAGAGAAAATTGATGCGTTAGTCTAATAATTATGTTAAAATAAACACTTTAATTTGAGTTATTTAAGTTAATTCTTGTCATTTATAGAATTTAGTCAATAAAGTAGGCTCTCTTTACCCAACATAGTAAGTTTTGTTATTGTTGCTTGCTTTGTAGCTCGTCATGAATGACAAGTTCAAGAGTGCAGATCAGAGTGTCAGTTGCAATTTTCTTTAATACTAATGATATGGAGAAGACATATGGACCAATAAAGGAGCTTGTGTCCGAGAATAATTCCCCAAGTTTACGGACACACTAGCTTTAGAGAATATGCGACCTATTTCAGTTCTGAAGGACTAGATACCAACTGGATACTTCCCCATTTTAAACTGGAATCCTGATTCCTCAACCTTAGCTACTGTGTACTAATAATGTTGCAATTTCTTACAACTTTTCTTTAAAAACTTCTCTTATAATGCAATGCAAAATATTCAACCATTTGAGCTCCGGTCTAAAGAATTTTCAAGGGTGCATGGAATTAGCATTTAATAACTTAATAATGAAATTAGATGCAACTAGTAAAATTGAACACAGAAATTGGCATGCCCCAGAGAACAGTGCACATGTCTGCAATGTTTGGGTAGTGCAAGGCACCACTACTTAAATGAGTAGTGACTTACACCATTATTTACTTGTAAAATTGTAATTGACTAAAACATATGATCCATACACATCAAGCATTAAATACAGTACAAATTCCAATAATATATATTCAATTCAATGGCTATTTGACATGAAAAGAGTCATTACTCTATTTAGTAGTATTATATATCATTTTCTGCAGTGTTTTTTTTTTTGGCCTTTTTAGTTTTGCTTCGATTTACAAAATAACAAATGTTAAATAGTTTCACAGAAGGGGCAAAACAAAGGAATCCTTTTTTTCACTTCATGAGAATCAACCAAAGATCCTCCTGCCTCCACATGGCCCATGTACATGATTTGCAACCTAAACAGAGCTTAGCAAGCAAGATTAAGAAGCCATCGATGCCTCAAGAAACAAACAGGACCCTTGGATGAACAAAAATATGTCCTAAACCTCAACACTCTAGAAGGTGTCATAAGGTAACCGATCTTCTTCATATTAGCATGGATCAAAATCCTATTGAGTGATTCAGGAAGTTTCTTGAAGCCTGTACATAGTGATTTCCTGCTGCTTGAAATAACGCCGGTCCTCTTCATCAACTAAAACAAGATTCAGATAATACTTTACACTGAATTTGTTATTGATGTTGCGATGCGTGGGTGTCAGTTCGTATGGACTAAGAAACAGTCTTATTGGAATCGATTCGCCTGAAAAGACATAATACGGAATAAGCTAGTGCTTGATGGGCAATAAATGACAAACACAATTAACTATCCAAGATTTGCCTTTTTTCTAGTCAGGGGATTAAAAAATCAAAAAGTCATAGTGATCATCCAACCAGCATTTTTGTTTCATCAATATCACTTTAACAAACTAAATCACAAGGATCCCTTGAGTAATTTATTTGGTTAGAATAATATACCAAGCAGAAGAATTCTAAAATACCTCTGACTGGAGCACCATCCATCAAATCGAACTTAGCAAGTGTCTCAGTCTCAACCTGGGTACTAGCCCCAGATCCTGTAGATTCTCGACGTCGTATCTCCAGATCCATATTTTTTATTTTGATTCTTACAAGAAGAAAATATATCTTTCCAATAATAACATCTTTCAGATGATACCTGCATATTAATGCTCTGATTAGCTCCATGCCTTAATTACTCAACCCACTCTATCTAAACAATCTGAATAGCTAAAGATTTCAACTTACTTGCTTTTATTGTATTCAAACTCAATGTGCATACAATCTTCAATTCCAACCTCCATCTGCAAAATCATCAAGATGACTAAAAAAATTGAGGTTGGGCAGACAACGGAATAAGTTGTCAAGCATCAGAACAAAGTTTATGCATCATTTTAGAAGCATAAGCAAGTCCTATTGGTTAATGCCTTACAAGCAATGCCGGGTCATTGAAAGAGAACTTAAACTAGCAATGAACAATACATTATACAACACAGCCTCGCAGTATAAGTATTAGAGCAGCACGCTCACCTTGATACTGTTGTTGATTGGTGGCGGTGGAGAGTAGTTGCGGACCTAAAACACAAAATGACATCAAAAGACTAGAGAATTGAGATAATACATTAGTAATGATTTACAAATAGTACTCATAATCATTTCACAAAGTGGATTTGTCATTTGGTATAATAGAAAAGAGACCAAATTAGCAGAAGAACACAAAATATAGCAGTACGCCTAAAATGGCCAATCTTTGAATGCTAAAGCTTATAAAAATAGTAATTCTATAGTTTTTGGTTACATATTATACAAAGGATGAAGGTATTAATGTATGCATACTCCAGCAGGGTGAATTCTTTAAACTTAAACTTAGAACACATCATATACAGGATTAGTTTCATTGAAGAAGTCAAGCTCAAAACTCTATATAACTCAAAGAGTCATAGGTGATGAAGTAGTTGATAATGTCATCTTTTTCAGGATAAGGAAAGTGAAACTTCATAGAGAAAAGAAACCAATAGGTTTTTCTCCTTGCCATTGAGCTTTCCCCTGAATTAGAATTTGAAAAGGTTACCAATCATTGAGAGAGAGAGACAGAGAGAGAATTACCACAAAATCCTGATATTCTACTATGCTACCACTGTATCCACGACTGATTGTGACTTTCAAGACATACCTTAAACAATGAAATAGAAAAGACAAAAAAAAAGTAGTTAAAACAACATCATGTTAACAGTTTTACATTAAAAGCACCTGAAAGGATCACCTCATCTATTAAAAGAATATATCCAAGAATGCAGAGATGCCAAAGAGATGAGACTGATGACCATCGAATTAAAGACAAGCATGCACTAATCCTTGACCTAAAATGGATAACTGATCCAACTAACCGAGCAAACAGGATTTTGGGTGAAATTCTATCCATTGACCTTAAAGTAATCAACAGGATGTAAAAGTGTAATCTGTTTCATTATATCAAAGTAAACATAGCCTGTTATTCTATATCCTTCTGCATTATTATTATGTCAAATTATGTGTTAAGCTCTTCCATAGTTTTATTAAAAGTGTTAAAAGATGGCGTTAACACAGCAAATGATGACTTTATGACAAGAAGAAGTGGGGGTAGACCTATTCCTCAAGTAGTTTGTTATTGGTTAAAAATTAAAACTACTTGTACAAAGGACTAGGTTTAGCAAATAGCTCCAGCTCAATGGGTCTTTGTTGTACTAAAAATTATGCAGTATAAATACACAGGTAGAGAAGATCAAGAGTTCACCTAAGCCTCGTGTTCACCCCAGTGTATGTCTCATATGGCATTTCAACAGTTGAAAATTCAAATGGATATGTTTTTCTTTCGTATAATTCTCCAGGAACATCCAGTTCGCGAACTGCAAATTAGAACAATTAACTTAGACAATTATATATTGTGGGTCCTCTCTCAGTCTTCCTACTAAACTAAATTCAACACGTGAAATGGAGAAATACGCTCTGAAGGTTCTAAGGGCCAAAAGTATACTCACCAAGGGAAGTAAAGTCATAAAAGTTGCCTCTATCAAAGTACATTTCTGCAAGGTGAAACATATATATAAGGAACAGATTATTAAATGCAGTGAAACATTTAGAGGGGAAAAAAAGTACATAAGATCAAACCAGCAACAGAAAAGAATTATTAGTCAGCAAATATTGCAACATCAGCAATCATAACAAATTGAGAGCAAAAAAGGTACCTATTTGACCAAGTAACTCAGCTTTGATACCACTATGCTCAACCTTCTTCCCTTGAATTGGTTCTACAGATATCTGAAAATTTGCCCAAGGAAAATAAAAATTTTAATTTTAATAAATAAGAAAAATAATCAGGCATCAAATTTAATCGATTGCAACACTTACACAGATAACTAAACATACCTTGCCAGCAATGTTTTCTTGACTTTGGAAGAGTGGGACCATGACTGTTTGCCCACTTTCCTTCTTTAAAGGAACCTACAAAAGTAATAACAGAGGGAAAAAGGTGGGATTATGAACATGGAAAAATCTTGAGCCTTTATCATAGTAGGCTTACCATATTTGTGTTTCGCAATCCACTAAGCCCAAAGGCAAGGTATAGAAAATAGGCATTGATTTCATCATAATAATACTCTAAATATGTAGAACCAAAATAGCAAAGGATCAAAAAACAAAAACCAGTGTATTTCTCACAGCCTTTTTTACATTTTTCTATTTTTCCTCAACTTCAATAACATTGAATTTAAAATATACTTATTAATTTAAGTACCTGTTTGCGAATTTTTGCATTATTAAATGTGATTGAGATGTTGCAGGATGGTTTGAAAGCTCCAAGTAAGTAATTCTGATAGGTTAATCACCACAGGTATCATCACGATTGAACTCAAACAAATCACATTAAATAAATCATAGTATTCAAGCCATCATAAGCTGCTGATCATAAGACCTTACCATGCTGCTCGCAATCAAAAGATTCAAAACCGAATTCCAGTCACTTCACTCAACAAACCTGCAAAAATTCATTGTTAAAATAAAGTGCAAAAGCACGGTGTCGAACTGTCGTAAACCTAAACAACTGAAGACCCCAGTAAACATTCATAACCCATAAGTTTCAACTACAAAATTACATACAATGTTACGAAGAGAAATTCCTAACAATGGACATTTATGAATTAAGAGACCCAATGATGACTCTATGATATATGAAATTGTAACATTGACTCCTCAAGATCGATTTTGCAACTCGTGATTGAACAGCTGAATTCCAGATAATTATATGCTAAAGGCAAATGCACAAAGCCACAAATCACCTAAACCTGTCAAGCGCATATTGTTTAAAACGGTAAATCTTGAGCACAAACGAAATGTGTGTCATTAGTTAGGCAGAGAAAAGTGCCAGCGATGCTTAGCGGGGAAAACACAAACAAATTAAGACATGAATTGCGAAAATGAGGAGAAATGGGACGAAGGAGACGAAATTTCATGAAAACAAAGTTAAGAACTTTATAATCAAAGATTTTTGAGTCAGAGATTCGGATATTAAGGAAATTAATGCACCTCAGATATTACAACTGCGTGAAAATTGATGCACCTGAGGCCGAGTAGCAGAAAGCAAACTGGTTGATCGATCCGTAAATCTGACAGTTGGAAATTGGAGGCGAAGACTGGTAGCGCTCTTGTTGTCCCAAAACGCCAAGTGGTCGAGATATTCCTCACGTGCTAAACGTATTCTTGATTTTTATCAGTAATGTATTTATTAAGTTTTTATATATAATAAGTTAAAGGTGTGAAATAA
Organism: Hippophae rhamnoides; assembly: GCA_033030585.1. Taxonomy (NCBI): domain Eukaryota; kingdom Viridiplantae; phylum Streptophyta; class Magnoliopsida; order Rosales; family Elaeagnaceae; genus Hippophae; species Hippophae rhamnoides. The sequence continues at coordinate 55,344,688 of CM065432.1, forward strand.
TAAAATAATTGTGAGATTATTTATTAATATAATAAATTAGATTGTTTTATGTATATTGATGTATAAAATAAAAATTAATTTAGAAAAAATATATATTTTTAAAATTTTTAAGCATAAAAATATCATTTTTATATTTATTTTATACATTTTTATTATTAAAAAAATCTAACACGTTATTTTATTTTATATATATATTTAAATTAAACTATATTTATTTATAATCATTTAATATTTAATGTCATTTAATTAGATATGTTTAATTTATTGAAATGTCATTTATATTATTATAAATTTTAAATGTATTATTTTTTTGTAATTTTTTTCGAGTTCTTTACTTAAAGTAGATTATATCATTCTATTTCATATTTTATTTAATTTTTTTAATATATTCATGTTTCTTAATTATCACATATTAATTAAATATTATTACGTACTATTCCTTCCAATTTAGAATTGTCCTAACGTAAATCACTCAAAAAAATATGCTATCATTTTTATTTTTTAAACTTTTATATCATCAACAATCATGTTTTATATTTCACATTATTTTTATATTTTAGCTATGATAGTACTAACATTATTATACTTATATCTTTGAAATATTTTATTCACTATATCTTTAACTAATATACATATGTATTTTTCTTAAATTTTAAAGATGCATCTACCAGTTGAAAATGAGAAAGGAAAGAAAGCAAATAACTATATTTTTCATATTTATTTGACAAAAAAAATACATAAGAATGATTCCTAAATTTCTCTTATTCTCAAATTCCTTCAAATTTTATTTTCAACCCTGCCTTATGATTTATTTCCATTCTAATTTCTTAATTTTTTAATATAAATTTTTGGATAATTTTACCTTCCAAAAAATTATAATATTTTAAAAATACCTTCATGGTAAGATTTAAAATTATAATATAACTTTAGTTTATATTTAAAATTTATTTAACTAATTTTTTACTATTTAATTTTTCACCTATAATGATAATCACTTAACTAAAATTTAAATTTTATTTAAAAATAAAAATATTATTATATTAATTATTTAAAAATATATATTAATTATAAATTAAACATAAATAATAATTTATTTACAATAATAGTTTTATAAAGTGTAATTTTTATTACCCTTGATTTCAATTCTAGATGTTTACATCATATTCTAAATATAATCTATTTTTTTGGATATTTAGATTCTTACGAATAGTTAATAAATACTTTAAAAAAGATTTAACACATTTATTTCGATTCATTTCCATTACGAATTATTAAACACAAATTAAGATTTTATGAACTAAAAGTGTTCAATTTTAGCGAAGTGTATGTATATTTTAGGCATGGTAGTACGAAGATCACTAAACTTATAATGAAATACTCTAGTCTTTATATTTTTAACCAATACATTTAAGTAATATTTTTTTAAAAAGAACGTAAACTTTAAATCTTAAAGTTTAAGATTTTATGGATTAAAAGTGTTCAATTTTAATAAAATTTAAGGATTAAAATATTTTTTTTACACGACATCATAAACTTTAAAAATAAGATGAATATAATATAATAATTAAAAATTCAAGGATTAAATAGTCACATATACATAAATTTAGTAACCACATAGTTACTTTTCCTTTATATTTTTATATTTATTTGAAAAAAATGTAATATTTTAATTAGTATCATTCTATTTTATTAAAATTTGGAGAAAAACAAAACAGAGATCTACAAATTAGATCATTTAGTTATTTAGATTTTAAAAAAACGAGTAAATTAAAAAAATTATATTATTTTATTATTTTTATATTAAAATATTACTTTAAAATCAATATATATTTTATCTTTAATTAACATTTTTTTATAAAAAATAATCTAAGTGATATTACTTTTAAACTAAGATACAAAACAATAGCAACAACTTAATATAAATGAATTCTATAGTTCTATTCCTTACAAATTAAACATTATGTGTTATAAAATTGAATGTGTTTTTAAAATCAATGCATCTTAGAATAGGTAATCCATCTCAATTTAAATATCTATTTTATTTAATGTTTTTTTATTTGAATTAGGATTGATATATGTGTTATTAAATTATTAATAATATTTATTTATTAACGGTTAAATCTTAAATCTTAAACATTAATTCATAAGCTATAAGATATTCTAAATACTAAACCTATTAAATTTATTGTTATTTTAGTATTTTTAATATATATTTTAATTATTATTATATATAAATAGCACCTATATTAAATCTTTTATTTATATTGTTTTGTTGATTTATAATTATTTTAAACTTTCTATAATATATATATATATACAATATTTTAATTATTAAAAATATTTTTTTTATATTTTTTATTATTAAATATAAATATCATCTATATTAAATCTTTTATTTATACCATTTCGCTTCTTGCTTGCACTAGTTAGCAGTTGGAGATTTTTACGGTGAGGTCCTGGACTCACTGTAGAAGCCTAGGAGGGTCATTATGGGCCTTCTAGTTGGACCCTTATGCTTCAATCTTCAGCTTGGTCTCTTTTTCTTTTCGGTCATTTGCATCCCATTAAGCCTCTAAATCAAGCCCGATCCTTTATGTCTCTGGAAAAAAATGAGTTTTATTTAATTTTTTTTATATTATAAAGTATGATATAATTATAATTAATATAATAAAATTATAGATAAAAATAATAAAATATATTTTTTTACCTATAATTAATATTTTATTGTAACTTGTAATAACATATCACAATTGACATGAAATAGATTCTTTAACTATACAAAAACATCCCATTTATTTAAATATATAGAGAAATAAGTCATACTATCCTCTATCATTATTTTTATTCCATATTATATTTTGTAATTTTATTATTATTTTTATTATACTCTTAATGAATACATAGTTGAACATAAGTAAATAATTATATACATACTCTTGATGTGTTAAATTTTACAAAACAAAAGTAAATAATTGTTTAACTAATATATAACCAAATATAAAGAAAATATATGTAATCACTTATTCAAATACATATTAATCGACGATTGGAATCACATCTCGATTAAAAATCGATCAGTTGATCATGTATCAAATTTGACTCTGATGAATATGATTATCGATGATAACTGTATTTTATACAGTTATTTTCATCAATTTTAGTAATGATAATTGCTATGTTCTTTAAATATTTAGTATATTTTTGTTAAATAAATTAATATTTTCCTTTTATATGCTAAAAATACATTTTTAATAAAATTAAATAAATCTGTATCGAAAATATAATTAATTTCATATTTCTATCCACAAATATAATTTCAGATAATATTGTTTCTTAATTACAATTTATAAAAATCGAAAATATAATTTAAATTAAATTTGGGCTTAAGTATAATTATTAAAAGTTTAAAAATTTAATTTAAAATTAGCACAGGGCTTAACTGTAATTTAAGAAAGTTTAAAATGTAATTTGAATTAAATTAAGGGTGAAAATATAATTAATAAAAGTTTAATTTTTCTCACAGCAGTGAGATAAGTGCCACGCCACGTGGCCCAAACGCCAAGAACGTGGACCATCTGAGTCGATAAGACACCTACCGAGATTCGCACGCCTAGATCAAAACCCACCAAGCGAGAAAGCTGGTACGGAAGTTCTTCAGATGCTGCAGGCCGGGCGCAGTTAATGGGCTCCACTCGCCGCGCAGATCGGCGTGGCGAGCTGGGACCCACACGTGCCGGCCACGCAGATTCCCTCGAGGCGCATCGACGCCATTGGACGAGATGAACGGTCCAGATTGAAGACGCTTGAACTGCTTGCCGCGCACCGAGCCGCCGCCACAAATCCAGCTGCGGACGCCTAAGACATCCAAGCCGCATGCACCTCGTGTTTCAACGGAACGAGCAGCCCACGTGTCTCATAAATATTCCAGCCGAATAAGATGATGACACATGGTATGTGTTCTGTGAAATAAAAATGCGTAAACCGCGCCCACTTCCAAACTGTTAACCACTCCCAACGCGACGAAATCCCGCGACGCGTTCTTCATGCAACCTACTTTACAGCTCTAATGAAAGCTGCCACATGTCACTGTATTTCTCTCAACGAATCACATGGTGACACATGGCATGCGGAAAAAGAAAAAAAATCAAAAAATGCGCAGATTATTCACGCGTGCTGCTCCCCATGTTAAAAAATTTGTACGCATTTTTTGGGATGAAAATTTTTTGAGTTTTCGCATTTTTGTTTCCTTTTGTTTTCTCTCGCAGTTCTTGCGAGTTCTTATTTTCTTTCTTTGATTTCTCTCTCGCCTCTGCGAGTTAATGTTTCTTTGTATCATTTTCATTAATTTTTCCTCTCAAGCGTGTTACACAAAATACGCAGAGACGTTTATTTAACATTTTATGTTGTATTTTCATGGGAAATTACGTAGAAAGAAGACAACAAAGAAGAAGAAAAGTGTGAAGAAATTTATTTTTAATCGAGGAATCGTGGAAAGAGTTTTTTTTTCTTATCTATTTTCTTTTAATTTTTGCTTCTCTCGCAATGTTTTATTTTTGTCAGGTTGTACTTTAAATTCTCGCTACGAACTAATACATTTGTTCTAGATTGCAGTAGCGTAAATTATGAAATTTGAATTAAGTATTTTTGAATGATTTATGGAACTCGCTTTTAAGTTGTTTATTTTATATGTGTTTAATGCTTTTAATTATCTAAGATTAATTAACTGACATACGTGACACTTAAATAAACTTGAAAAAGGTATTTTTGGTGTCAGTTTCGTGATGAAATAACGATATACATAAGAGATAGAAATATAGTTTTATCAGGACATGTAACTGCTTTTTAGAACCTTTAACTTAATAAACTGGGTCAATTTAATTCGCATAGAATATAAAGATCATTTTAACTAGATGCTATTCTGTATTTGTTTCTAAGAGATATACGGGATAAATTAGAGTTCTCGTTAACAACTTAAAATACGATAACATAAATCAAGATAAAAATATAATGATTCAAGTGATTAATTTGGTGAAACTCAATCCTAGAATTTTCACACTGTTATAAAAGTTAGTTAGTCAAACCGCATCAAATTATCGATCGCTTGGATAAAATTAGGTTGAAATAATTTTAATAATTAACGAATACTAGTAACAAATATATGTGGAAACGATATTTTACTTATCATATTATTACTTGTGACCGTATATACTTGCACGATTTTCTGTGTGTTGCAAAACACAACAACAATCGAACAATCAAAATTCAACTATTTGAACAACTATTCAATTTAATTAACCATGTGTTTCATTCAATTTCAACGAGTAGGGTTACTATCCAATTAAAATCGAGGTAATTTGACAACTCTTTAATTTAATTAAATATGTATCAAATTCAATTAGATATGTGTCAAATTCAATTTTGATAAGTTAGTGATCGATTGATAAAACTATTACTAGTTGGAAAATTATCTAATTTTAATTGATCAAATTATATAAATATTTAATAAAATTAAATCATAATTAATCAATAAAAATTAATAATTTTTTTATCATTTTAAGTAAAAAGTGAAATAAAAGAAAATTATATGTAATTTTTAAACTAATATAATAAACAAATGAAAACATTGTACAAATCACGTCAACGATTATCATGATTACGTGATATTATAGTATATCATAAATATATAATATTTATAATTAATATAATTATATAAATTTTATTATATTTGTTAATAAAATTATACCACTTTATTTTATTATGTTTACATATTTAATTGGGTTCATTAATTACTTTACGTAATAAATAAAGATTATTAAAGAAATAATTATACTAATGACCATTACTATAATACTATAATTTTATATTTTTAAGTAGATTCAAAAAATAACCTTTAATTACGAAGATAATAGTATTTTTATGATTTAACCATGCTTCTTATATTTTAACATTTTAAAAAAATAAAATAAAATGTTACGTTAAAACTAATTCTATTAAATTATTTACATTAGTGACATTAATTTTTTTTATCAATTTAATATATGTTTTTTAAGTGAAAATAAAAAATATATAAGTAAAAATAAACAAAATTTAATTTAATTATTTAAAATATTTTATGTTTAATATTAAGAGTATAATTTTTTTATGTATTTATATATGTATACATATATATATATTCAGTTTCAAATAAACATAATTTTTTCAATAACATGTAATAATTATTTTTGTCTTATATTTAATTGATTACTAGTATATTTAAAAAAAATTGTATTTTTATGAATAGTTACTATTTTAATTATGTGAAAATAAAATATTCATCCTAGAGAATGTTGTTGGCTGATTTCAATCTTTTATATATGTTTAAAATATTTTGGTTGTTCTCCATGCTGCTTTTTTTTTCGTTTATTTATTTTAACTTTAATTTTATATTTTATCATTTTTTTATTAGTTATCTATCTACATTGATTATTTTCTCATTTTATTACTTTTTTACGCATAAATATATATTACAATTTTTTTATAATAAATATATATTTTATTTATACACACCAATAAATATAAAAAAATCCATAAAATAAATCCATTTTTTATTTATACACGTAAATAAATACCAAAATATTACTATAATAAATACAATTTTTATAATTATCTTATACTATATATAAAAAGTAAGAATAACTAATGATCAATACATTGATTATTATCTCACTATAGTATTCTGCTATTTTTTCATACAAATAAATATATTTTTTATTTATACACATAAATAAACACTAAAATATTCATAAAATAAATAAATTTTTTATAATTATTTCATTTCAATGCTTCTATATTTTTTACACGTAAATAAATATTAAAATATTTTTAAAACAAATATATATTTTATAGATAATTATTTTATTAGTTTTATTGTATTTCGTTTTAATTATTTTCTACTTTTTTAGTTTCTATTTATTTTTTTAATACAAAAAATAAATATCAATATACACTTATATCTTCTTTATTTTTTTATTTTTTATATTTTTTTTACATTAATAAATATCAAAATATTAATATATACTTATTATATTTAAAAAATCGTGTCTAAAAATATTTTTTAAATAAAAAATTACAAAACAATATTAATTATTGTTCAATAATCAACACTAATGTGTACTTATCAAATTTAAATAATATAACATTGATTATATTTTCTTATAAGTAATGTTAGTGTTTTAAACTCAATATTAACATAAAACATGAGAAAAACATAAATATATTATATAATAAATTATTTATAAATTATATATTAATTTAAATAATTATTTTAGAATAAATAGTTTTATTAATATAATTATATTTTGTGTAATTATCTATGGGGCTAAAATTAGTAATAACAAAAAAGAAAACCATGAGTATAACCGTACAGGTAAGAAATTAAGGAATGTTAGGGAATTGTGTTGATGCAATCACTTTTATTATTCATTTACTTCTTAGAGTTAGTAAATTATAAATTATTTCAAAAAAAAAAAAAACCGACCAGGAAGTAGGTCACTTTTGCATTGACATAGATGGCATGTATTATTTAAAATTATAAGCGATATTATTAATCATAATTTAGCATATATATTATTTTTTATATAGATTCAAAACAGAGACACACGATGTTTGAGATTTAAACTGTGTATCTAATTTTCTAATGAGATGACAATTTCTCTTATATATAATCAAATTTTCATTTAGATTATACCATAATTGATTATTAAAATGTATAAATGAATATACTTCTTAACCACAAAAATTTCTATTAATTATTATCTTCTAAGTAAAATAACTTTATTTTTGAAAAAAAACTTTAGAAATAAAAACATGGTTAGTTTTGAAAAAAGTCTTATGAAAATATATTATAGAATACTTACTTAATAAGAGTATAAATTTGTTATCCTTATAAAAATAATTACATAAATTTATTTTTAACATTATTGTCAGATACATGCCCGACACATACTAGCCACATACCACATACATTTTTAAGAAAGTCACACGTATAGTGTATTTTTTGAAAATAAACTTTTATAACTTTTTTACAAAATTAATATATTTACATTATCCTACTAAATAAATACATATTTAAAAAATATATTTATTTATGCTAACATTCATCCTTTATTGTTTAAAAAAATTATATAATATGACACATCATAATTAACATATGTGTGATTTATTTATTTAGCATTTTGATACGAGCATAATTTGTTCAATACACGTTGACGCAACACATGGGAGCGAGATGCTGGGAAAGGGGACCACAAATGGCACAACACGCATGCAATACACGTTGTCACCAACAAGTGTATACAACACACAAAAATAGACCCCAATCAAACCGTGCAGAGTAACTGTGATTCTTTTAAGGATGATTAGGAATTAGTTACATGTAAGGCTATATATAGAATAGTATTTGAATAAGGAATAACAAGAAATATTATACAATTTATCTCTCTTTCTCAGCTTTTCTTCTTCCCCTGATAACTGTATTTTATACAGTTATTTTTACCAATTTTAGTAATGATAATTGCTATGTTCGTTTAATAATCATTTAATTTTTGTTAAATAAATTAATGTTTTCCGTTTATGTGCAAAAAATACATTTTTAATAAAATTGTATAATTTGTATCGAAAATGTACTTAATTTCATATTTTTGTCCACAAATATAATTTCAAATAATATAATGCTTAATTACAATTTATAAGAATTGAAAATATAATTTAAATTAAATTTGGGCTTAATTATAATTATTAAAAGTTTAAAAATTTAATTTAAAATTAGAAAAGGGCTAAAGTGTAATTTAAGAAAGTACAAAAATGTAATTTGGATTGAATTTGTGGGTAAAAGTATAATTTATAAAATTTTGAATATTCTGCGCAGGGAGATGAAGACCACAGATCATCACACTCGCTAAACGTGGACCGTCCGATCACGGATCAACGGCTCGTACAATGTTGCAGTGCATCAAGCCCGACCAAGGCGATGTTAAGATTTGTGTGTCAAACAAAATCTCAACGCACGAGAAAATTTCAAAATAAACTAAACAACAAACAATAAGCAAAAAAAAAATAATAATAAAAATAAATAAAAAAAATAAAAAATATTTATTTTTCTTTGTATGTAGATAAGATTCGTAAGTCAAACAAAATCTCAACCAAGGAGAAAATTGAAAAATAAATTAACCAAGCAACATTATTTTTTTTTTTTTTTTTTTTTTGTTGTTATTTATGCTTGCTTAATTTATTTTTCACTTTTCGTAGCCGAGATTTTGTTTACACACAAATCTTAACTTACAAACAAAAACAAATTGAGAAGTCAGAGCCAAGACTATAAAACAAGCGCTTTTCGAGGCAAACCCATTGTTTTATATTTATTTTTGTTTATTTTTCTGATGTGTCAGGTTTTTTATATTTTGTTATGTTATTTTATTTCTTTCTTTTCGTAGGTGCAAAACGAGGTAATAAAGCTATTTTGGCTTAACCAATCAAACAAACCAGAAGTTTCTTAAACCCATCTCAAATGTTCTTTAATTTTCACACATTGAGGACAATGTATATTAAGTTTCGTGGGGTGGTGTATATATTGAACCGAATTAAAATACTTTTCCTGGATGTGATTGCTTGTGAAATTTTTTTTTGTTTGTTTGGTTGATCAAGATACGTAAGGCTTAATAGTGAGTTATTTTTGTTTTTCTTCGATTTAAATGATGCATATCTCTTTGAAAAATCTGAATGTTGTCTAAGTGATGATTAATTTTTACGTATATGTCATTTTTACAAGAATAGATATTCATGAAGCACTAGTCTTGATTTTTGATTTGTCACTAATTTAGAGAATGTTTATGTAGTATGAAATTCGATTGATCTGTATGGTGTTACAGCTTCTTAGAATTTGTTTGATTTTCTCGAGGCCGAAATTATAGATAACATTTAACTAAGAAAATGATTTAGGCCATCTTTTGGATCGCTTGAACCTTTCTATCTACCCTTACATCCATTAACCATAGTATGCCCCATTTGAGCTTCAAAGTTTATATATATATATATATGTATCATTTCAAAAGCCTATCTAAAAGTATATATATATACGTGTTTAGATATACCTATTGTTCTTATTCCACTAACATGTTCCAATTGTTAGTAAATGTTGAAGGATATATCGAAAAAAAAGGGTTGCTTAAAAAAAAAAAAAGCAGTAAAAGAAAAAAAAGATTCTCAAAAAAAAAAAGAAAAAGAAAGAAAGAAAAAAAAAGCGTAAATAAAAAACAAATATGGTGTATGCGATGATAAATCCCAAATTGGGTTGTAATTATCATGGATGATAGAATTATCTCTGCTTCAACTCGAAATGTTATGCTCGGGAAAAGTTTTAAGCTAAATATTATCTTTCATTCCTACCTTTACCTAAGCCATACATTACAAGCTTAATGAAGTCCTATTGATTTATTGTTTTTGTTTGTCTAAATTAGTAGGAGAGAGAAATGAAAAATAGACTATGAGATTTGTGGATTTCATGATAATTTGTTTGATTTTATATTTGTATAAACTGATCCTGATTGCATGTAATGAAATTTGAAAAGACTTCACACACACACTTAAAAGTTCATTGTAAAAAGGTTGTATACTTTTAAATTGATTTTGATGCTTAGATAAAATTCTTTTATTTCTTTGAGTTATGTTATATAATGTTTAAAAAGAAATATTTTGAAAATCACTATTTTTAAATACGCTTATCTTTGTTTTATTTTTCTTCCTTTTGCTCGAGGACTAGCAAAAACTTAAGTTTCGGTGTTGATAACCGTATTTTATACGCTTATTTTTACCAATTTTAGTAATGATAATTCAGCATGCTCGTTTAATAATCATTTAATTTTTTGTTAAATAAATTAATGTTTTCCGTTTATGTGCAAAAAAAATACATTTTTAATAAAATTGTATAATTTGTATCGAAAATGTACTTAATTTCATATTTTTGTCCACAAATATAATTTCAAATAATATAATGCTTAATTACAATTTATAAGAATTGAAAATATAATTTAAATTAAATTGGCTTAATTATAATTATTAAAAGTTTAAAAATTTAATTTAAAATTAGAAAAGTGGCTAAAGTGTAATTTAAGAAAGTACAAAAATGTAATTTGGATTGAATTTCAGGTAAAAGTATAATTTATAAAATTTTGAATATTCTCACAGGAGATGAAGACCACGCGTATATCATCACACTCGCCAAACGTGGGACCGTCCGATCACGGATCAACGGCCAGATATTGGGCCAGGGCATCAAGCCCGACCAAGGCGACATTGGTCCGAGATATTTCTTCGCGCGCGGCCGCCGTGGACCTGACGTGTCGCGCAGCTCTGCCGCGAAATGGCCCCACATGTTTACCGCGCAGACTCGAGGCGACCCGCCGGCTGATCGATCAACGGCCCGTACTGGTGCGCGTCCATCCAAGCCGCCGCGCACCGAGCCGCTCGTGTTGCAATCCGCGTGACGCGGTCCATACAAGCGGCGTGCATCTTCGCTTTAACTGCACAAGAATCGCCACGTGTCCATCAAATATTGCAGGAATCAAAGTCCCACACGTGGCTATTTACCATGCTACGCCCGCGCCGGGATCACGCCCGTTTCCACCGTTCATTTTTTCTGGGGCGCCAATCCGGGGCCGCGTTCCTACGTGTACGGCTTGTTTCGCCCAACGACGTGTCGACACGCGGCGCAGCGAATCTTTCAAATAATCGTACGCCGACACGTGTACGCACTTTGAATTTAAAAATCGTAACGGCGATCAGATCACGCTGCAAATTAAAATAATAATATCGAAATCGACACGCGTCGATTCTATTTTCGATACAAAAATATTCCTTACGTTTTAAAAAAAAAAAAAAAAAAAGAAATATAATATTTTATTAATGTATTTTTTAGCTATAAACAGATATAGTTATATGTAAAAAAGTTTTTCGTCAGAGAAGAGTTTTTGCGGTAGTTTAGAAATTTGTAGGTTTGGCTTTTTGACAGCCACGCAGGCTTCATTTTTCGCTTTTGTCAGTGCTGCGTGTGCCAAATATTTTCGTTTCTTTGATGTTTTAATTTTCATTATTCTTCATCTAATTTTTTCTGCATATGTTGTAATTTTTATTTTAATTTTATTAAGTAATTTAATTTTTCTAAAGTGCATTTGATTCAAATTTACGAAGCTTTTGATTTTAATTATTTTTGATAGATTTATAAGACGCTTGATTTGTTCGTTTTATCTGCGCTTTTAATGCTTTTTGATTATTTACTTAATTTTATCAAAACGATTTACAGATAAAAATAAACTCGAGAAAGGCATTTTTTGTATCGCTAGTAGATAAAACGACAATGATGAAGGATAGGAATATATCATAATATTGCCTTGAAAACTTAACGTAATGAATCTTGGTAATTTACAGCATATAGTGAATCATTTTAACTTGATGTTTTTCAGACGAGGTTTCAAGAGATATATGGATAGATTAGGAGTTCTTCGTTAACAACTTAAAACACGATAACATAAATCAAGATAAAATATAAGCGATTCAAGTGGATTAATTTGGTAAACTGCAATCCTAGAATTTTCTTTGCAATCGTTATAAAAGTTAGTAGTCAAACCGCATTAAATTATCGATCGCTTGGATAAAATTAGGTTGAAATAATTTTAATAATTAACGAATACTAGTAAATAAATCATGGGAACGATATTTTACTTATCATATTATTACTTGCGACAGTATACTTGCACGAAGTTTCGTGTTGAAAAACACGCAACAAGTTTTTGGCGCCATAGTAGTATACAGGTATTCTACCGTCACGCCGACCCGTGTTCGATCACAAGAACGGCGCTAAAAACTTGGTTTTTCAACACACGTAACTCGCAAGTATACACGGTCAAGTAATAACATTTATAAGTAAAGATCGATCCCACGAGATTTGTTACTATAGTTTGTCGAGTACTAAAATTATTTCTCTCTGATTTTATCCAAAATAATCGCTTATATGGAAAAAAGGTAAAAAGAAAATAAAAGAACTCTAGGATTGCAATTCTTCACCAAACTAATCCACTCAAATCATATTCTTCTTTTCTTTAGATTTATATTTTTTTTAGTACATTTTATTTGTCAACCGAAAACTTCTTTTTTATTCATACATCTCTTCCGAAATTCGTACAAACACACCTCGTTAAATTAATTCACTATATCTCTATGAGAATTAAATTCACCAAGATTCATTACGTTCTAAGTTTTCAAAGGCCACACATACAATTAGGGTATATTCCTATCCTTCATCATACATGTCATTTTAATTTACGCGTGATACAAATACGTCGTTTCCGATTTTTTTTAAATTCAAAGGTACGCCACGTGTCGGCCGATTTCATTCATCGCTAATGCGTGTCGAAGACGCCATTGGGCGAACAAACCGGGCCAGACGTAGGGAACGGCGCACCGGATTGGCGCGCCGAAAAACGAGGCAACTACCGGAAACAGGGCGTGATCCGCGGGCGCCGCGCATGGTAAATAGCCACGCGGGACTTGATTCGCCGCAATATTTTGACGGACACGTGCGCATTCTTATTCCGTTAAATCAAGATGCACGCCGTCAGACGACCGCGTCACAGGATTGCAACACGAGCGCCCGCGCGCGACAGTTGACGGACGCGGCTTCAATCCGGGACCGTCGATTCCGATCCAACCCGCCGCCGATCGCTCGAGGGAATCTCGCGCATAGGCCGATGCGCTGGGCCCACTCGACGCCGCCGCGACACGTGGTCCCACCGACACGCCGAGCCGCGCGAAGGAAATATCTCGACCTCAATCGCCTTGGTGCTTGACGCACACGCGCGAACCGAGCCGCTGATCCCGTGATCGGACGGTCCACGCTCGCGAGTATGGATGCGCGTGGTCTTCATCTCCTCGCTGTAATATTCAAAATTTTATAATTTATACTTTTACCCCCAAATTCAATCCAAATTACTTTTTTGTACTTTCTTAAATTACACTTTAGCCCTTTTCTAATTTTAAATTAAATTTTTAAACTTTTAATAATTATAATTAAGCCCAAATTTAATTTAAATTATATTTTCAATTCTTATAAATTGTAATTAAGCATTATATTATTTGAAATTATATTTGTGGACAAAAATATGAAATTAAGTACATTTTCGATACAAATTATACAATTTTATTAAAAATGTATTTTTTTGCACATAAACGGAAAACATTAATTTATTTAACAAAAATTAAATGATTATTAAACGAACATAGCAATTATCATTACTAAAATTGGTAAAAATAACTGTATAAAATACAGTTATCATCCCCCTATTTCTCTAAAAATTTTGCTTGTATCAATGGTATCAAAGCCGGTTCATGCCACGGACAACTGCTCCGACGTCGAGTTCTTCAACGAAATATATGAGATTTTGGCACAAAACGAACCCAGATTCGAGCGAGTAATCGTTGATATACAAACGGTGTTAATCGAGCTGCGAGCTCTTCACACCTTCCACAGCACACCTCTAAACCCAAAACTCACAACCAAATCTGAATCAAATCCATACCTAACCACAATTGTTCAAGCTGATACTTTTAATTTCAAACACATAGTTCAAATGCGCACTTTTTCTTCAACATTCAAATACCAATCATCACCTTCATCAGAACCACACCAGCTTCTTGAGAATCGCACCAACTTATAACCACATCTTCTGAGAACTCAAAGCTAATAAGAGCTACGTTTATGGGTTACAAGGAAAAGAAATGAGGATTTATACAGAACCCAAGCCGAGGCTCTGTGGATCAATTGGACTCACAAAATCAGCTCGTATATCAGCCCAAGAAGCAAGCTTATATCATAGATATAGCCTCACGCATTCAAATGGGCTTAGTTTCAAGCCTTTATGCGAATCTATAGACCCGACCCACAAAGAAATGGTTGCTCTGTATGAAAAAGTTAATTGCAAAAAACTCTATTGGGTGAAATGCCTAGCTCGTTGGGATGCTAATTGCCCGAAATTGTGCAGGTGGATTAGAGATTTTGTAGGAGGTGCTCACAGAGGTAGTCGGAGAACTGTCAGAAATAAGGGCTGAGGAGGTCGTATGTTCGATCTCGGCAAGATCCGGCAACGGTGGCACGAAAGGACTAAACAGAAACGATACGCTTTTGGGGCTACTCCAGAAGGAATCCTTGTTGTTCTGGAGTCAACTGAAAGTGTTGCGAAAACCTCAACAACGATTAGAACTCTGAAGCATACCAGAGTTTTCTCTAAAGCTGAGGATATCTCCATCTCACCCTACCTTCCTAATCAACCTACGATTAAGGCAAAAGTAACAATGCATAGAGGTAACATCAGTACCCATGTTTCTTCGGTATATAATAAGTAAACACTTGGGAGGGGGGGAATTAATGAAAAACATTAGGCCAAGAAGAATGTGTTCTTAGTAAACATTAATTTCCTCAGCTCTAAAGAAGACATTTCCAGCTTACGTTCCTTGGTCATTAGGTCCCTTTGTCCTTCCATCAAGGAGGTACCCTTAGAAGTATTAGCTTTGACTATACTTGTTAACTCTGGTTGTATTGACAAGGTTGCACTACCTGAGAGCAAGAATGTCCAGAAGGATTCATCAAGTGAAGTTTATCGAAATGGTGGTAGCCTTATGACTAGCTCTACTTCTGATCCCAAGGTTTTTGGTGATGGAAATCTAGCATTGGGATATGGCTTTAAGATTACATCTGAAAAATTCTCATTGGAAGAGTTTCCACAACTAAAATCAGAGAAAGGCAACCTTGCAAAGGATCTAGCAAGTTGCACAAGAAGTCTTGAAATAACTAAGTCTTAGTGGCACCAAACTGAGCAGCTTCTTACTAAAACTAAATCACAGTTGGCCAGTTCAAAAAAGTCAAAAAGTGGGGCCAAGACACAGCTGAGATGTATGGCTGAATTATATAGGTCACTTAAAAAAATGGGATGCCTGACCCTTGCAAAAAGTAAAGAATGATCAAATGATCAGTTTGGCCACACCTTAAAGGAAGTTGAAAGAAGTACTACCTAGCTCTCAAACCACCTCAAACGTCTCTTTGTTGGAGACATATGTACCAAAATTGACTCAATTTTGGTTCTGAGTTCTTTGGCTGAGCTGACCCTTTTAGATCTCAATCAAGAAGATTTTAAGGATAATGAGGGTCTAGTCTTGGAATATGCAGAGAGACTTCCTATTGGATTATGAGTCTTAGCCACTGTTGCAGAAGGGAATTGGGTTGGCAGAATGAAGGGTTCCTATGGAAGAACTTATAATCATCATGGGGTGAATGAAGAGGATGCTCATAAGCTAGTATCTACTATTGATAGCATCAAGGAGAGTTTAAGAAATGGAGGTTAGATAATGAGGTGATTGAAAAGAGTAACCTCAGTAGACAATTCATGCTCGGTAATGGGAGCAATGGACAAACCAAGTAAAAAGTTGCTACTCTAGTTGTTGCAACAATTAATCACCATTTCAATATTGAAACCTTACAAAGCAGAACCTGACCAGAGATGGAGCAAGTCTTGGACGATGCTTCTTGGGAGAAATTGAGTATTGTTGTTAAGGCACCTGGCAAGATTAAGATTGGGTTACATACTGATAAGAGATATGGTAAGGTGGAACTCCAATACCTGCATGAGTATGATGGAATTAGCACTGGCGTTGGCTGGACTACAATTCCTAGATTCAACTTCTCAGGCACGGTTGAGAACAATGGCCTTGTAGATGGAACTAACCTCACCTTGTATACTACCTTTGAAAACTTTACTAATCTCAATACAAGAATGAGTTGCCCCTATTGTGATCTCATTGTTTCCCTAACATTGAAAGATAAAGGAGACACTCTTACAACTTCTTATTACCACATAGTTAACTCTTTCACCTACCCTGTTGCCGGTGTGGAATTGTCACACAGATTCTTCGACAATAAAAACACTCTTACTAGTAACACGCAGCAGGAGATGGATCCCCTAACCCAGGTGAAGGCCCATATGGACAACTATGGGTTGGCCAGTTCTATGAGTCAACATAAAAGATGCCCAAATTCCCTCCTTACTATTTTTGTAGAAGTGGCTACTAGTACAATAAAAAAGGCACAAAACTTGATGAGGCTAATGCTGAGAACTGCCCTGATGCTTTTTTTTCTTCCACATTATTAGTCATCCTATCAAGCCCACAATGCCTATTGCAGCAGAGATCCTCGAGCAAAGGGGTGTTTGTGATCCAAAAAGGCTCTTCAAGGTTCCTACATTGGAGGTTGTGAGTTCTAATACAAGGGTTGCTTATAAAAAGAATATGAAATTAATTGATGTTGATTCTCTAGTAGTTAGGAGCCATGTTGGTATCACCATCCTTCACTTGCTATCAAAAATAAAACTCGTTGGGAGTTTCAGTGACGAGGAAGTACAAGAATTAACTATCTGGATTCAAAATACTGAGACTGAAGATGTGGAAGCAAAGGCAGAGGTTGATTATGCTACATTGTCCATTGCATATGCTACAGCTAAATTTGTTGAGTCATCGCTGCGTACCTTAGATGGGAATGGTGGTGTTTATGGATGCCCTTATGAACGGCCATACCTAACTGATCTTCCATTCTTTACATCCATGGGCTTGCTCCAAGGTCTATTCAGGACTATCTCACCCCGTTATATCTCAGCTTTATCCTCGAGGACAAGGATTCTAAAGAGGAGATGAAATGATACGAGCATAATTTGCTCGAGCTACTTGGCGCAGCACATGGGCGTGAGACGTTGAGAGAAGGGACCACAAATGGTACAACACGCAGGCAACACACGTTGCCACCAACAAGCACATGCAACACAGGAAAAGGAATCCCAATCAAACCGTGCAGAATAACTATGATTCTGTTAAGGATAATTAAGAGTTAGTTACATGTAAGGTTATATATAACCATAATATTTGAAGAAGGAATAACAAGAAATATTATACAATTTATCTCTCTTTCTCAACTTCTCTTCCTCCTCCTAATTCTCATAAATTTCTCTTTGTGTCACATTTCTCTTACTTATTAATATACATAAAATGGATGTTAAAAACATATATATTTATATTCATACTAGTCATATTACCTTATTTAATAACATAATTTTAAAGTTGAATAATTTATTATCACATGATAAGCTATAATCGATGTAAATATAAACGTGTAAATTTTGTTACAACTTTTTGTTCATTTAATATTTCTTTTATTTATATTCTTATCGGATAATAATATTGTTACTATAAAATATAAAATACTGGCAAATTAGTTACAGTATAATATTGTTATCATCAGATAAAATTATTCTGAATGAATGATATAATATAATTGTTAATCGATAACAGTTTAAATTATATCAACGCCAGCACAGTTATTATTTCCTAATGTATGAATAGAAATAAAGTTTCATCTATCACAATACTAGTATTTGAGTTCCCAAAGCACTTCATAAAGTTTATGGAGTAGAATTGGAGTGGATCAATATCCACCTAACACCTGACGAACATTTCAGGAAAATTAAGTATAACGAAAAGCAAAGAAAAAATGATCCTTATTATCTGTATTTCTCTGTTTCACAAAGAAAGAGGGTATTAATGTGTGATTTCTCTGCATGTTCTATACACGATGAAGATGCTTCCCAAAATATGTTCACGGAAGCCTAAGCCGCGTGACTTTCTTTTAACGGTATTTATATATAGTAAAATTATATTATAATTATAATTAATATATTAATTTTTTTTATATAATTATATATATATATGATTATACTTATCGATAATATTACGATATATTACTTAATTTATCATAAATTGTGATAAATTGATTTATTATTATTTTAATATGTTAATCTAAGAGAACTTAAGCACACAATCTTATTTGTCTTGTTTTCAAAAAATTTAACACTTACAAACGAAGATCATAAATATTGACATGTAATAGAGCATCTTGATCATCATAAATTTTTATTTTTATAAATAAAAATGAGTAAAAGTTAAACCAAATCAATTTCTAATAATATTAATATAAATATATTGAATTTTCAAAATGACAACTTCACAACTAAAGGTATGCAAAGTCCTCAATTTGGTGTTGAGTTAAAACTCTAGCAAATTCATCGTAAGTAATTATAGAAAAACAAGAGTAGAATTGAAATTATTAGAGGTGTAGAATTAATTTAATTGAATCTAAAATTTTTAAATGGTTTGTATAGGATAAATTGATTGAATTTTAAAGTGTTATTTTTTTTACTTATAAATTATACCATATAATTTTTTATTTATTTAAAATAATTTTATTTATACAAACTTTATGGTTTATAATTTATTTATCTTATATAATATTATAATTGATATTATTTAAATGCTACAATTTTAAGCTTTTAAATAGTTTATTTTGTGAAATACACTCTATTAATTTGAATTGCTTTATCTACGTGATATATAAATGTATAATGAAAAAAATATTAAGATGGTAGAAGACTAAACTGATATGTTAGGATTTCAAAGAAGGAAAAATAAATTAAATATAATAAAATTATTATATACCTATTTTTGATTAATTTTGGATTTCAAAGTCTCACTAATTCATACTTCATTCCTTATGAAAAAGTTAAAAGCAAACCAAACAAATATATATTTTTGTTCAATTTGTTGCTATATTTTTGCACATGAATGATAACTTGTCATAGATTAAACTTTGAGAGTATATATATATATATATAGTAAGTAATATATTATTGTTAAATTAAATATTAGCTTAATGTAAAATATTGAAATAATTATGAAACAGTTTTTTTTTTTTTTTGTTTTTATTGAAAGATAGTTCTATTTGACCAATCCATAGCCGTTGCATCAAACAAGATTTTGATTAAGACTATACATTCATTCTCCTCTTTTTGATAAATTATTTACATAAATTTATATTCATATTAATATAATATATTATATTGTAAAATAATATTAAAATTATAAAATTAATTATTTTTAATTTTTTTAATCAAATAGCACACTAATATGAATATAAAACTATAAATTTTGTATCCTCCTTAGAGTCATCCGAAAGCCATTTTAACGTCAAAATCTTTCATTGACATCAAGGGCCATTTTTCCACTTCTCCAGTACAGGGTTCACCATGTTGATAAATTATATAGATTATTTTTAAAATATGTAATAATTTTATATTTTAATTTAATAAAATTTAAAATTAATATTAATCTATTTTTTTTAAATAAATTAATAAAAAAAAGTTAATAAAATTGATAATTTCCACTGTTTGTAATGCACTCGCATTTCAGTCTAAGAGACACTTTCAAAGAAAAAACCTTAGCCATCACCCCAAATTCTCCCAGCACTAAACCAATCCCATTACAGCCACTCTTTGTTCTCTTCCTCTGATTCTCTCTCTTTCTTTTAGATACAATGGGTTAAGTCAACTTCAAGGGTTTGAAATCATAGCCTAACATTCTTCAAGCTTCAGTTTAGCTATTGTTGAAAAGCAGTTTGGTGTACTACAAGCCCTGTTTTGTACTTCTTTTGTAGTACATGTATTGGGTCTTCTTTTAACTCCTTTTTCATGTAATATTTCTCCCAATTTGATTTCTGGATTACCGATTAAGAAATTTCCTTTTGGGCATTTTGTAATTATTACTTTATGATAAGTATGTAACTCTTCTATTAAATTCATAAGCCAAATTCGGTATTGTGGGTGTCATGTTTTTACCATTTGAAGATTTGTTGCGAGCCAAAGCAGAGTAAAGTCTTTACCTTTTGTGCGTGAACTCGTTTCTCTGAATAACCATTTACGGAGTTCATGATATTTATACGCCGGAGCTTCAAAACAGAAGATAGGTTGAGGTAAGATAGTTACTGGGTTTTAATATTTTCTTCTTCCTCTTTTGTATTTTTTAGTTCATCAAAATTCAAATGCTTAAACTTTGAGAGCTTTAATCTTGTAGTCTTGTTCATTGCTCTTGTTTCTTGATGTTAAAAAAGTGTTGTTTGTTGATTGGTTGAATTCAACTGAATCCCATGAAGGCATAAACGTAGGCAATTTTGCTCATTTTGATCACCATGAAAACAATTTAATAATAACGGGGACACAAAATCATATTGGAAAAGTCTTTTTATCTGAATTGTGGTGATAGAATTTAATTGGTTAAATTAATTGAATCACTTTTGTAATTTAATTAAATTCTAATATCTCAGTTTAGATATCATCTCTAAGTGTCTCAACTTTGAGATGACATTAAGTATTCAATCATCTTTAGTGTCATTGAGTTCATTGCTCTTGTTTCTTGATGTTAAAAAAATGTTGTTTGTTTTGTTTTGTCACACATATGTCATAGATTTTTGATTCACAAATATATATTTTAGTGGTCAAAATAGGATCTATGTATGAATTTTTTAAAATTTGGGACTAAATTGTAGAATTTGAAAATTTAGGGATATATGTAAGAAGTTTTAAAAGTTTGAGACTAAATTAAAGGATTTAAAATTTTAAGAATCTATGTAAATTTGCTCAAAATTTAGGGGTTAATAGTATAGTTAAGCCTTATTTTATTGGTTGAAAACTCTTGCTCATTGGTTGTGTTTGTTAATGTCAAAAATAGTGTTTGTTTATTGGTTTAATTTCAATGAATCTATTAAAGTTGGAAACTTTTGCTGATTATGATCACTAGGAGAACAATTTAATTGTAATGGGGAACACAAATGAAGAAGGATCAATCGAGATTGAAAGCTTTGAGAGACAGGACTTGGAAGAGATAGGACACGAACCAGAGGACCTGAATAAAACTGAACCATGGACGAAACAAATAACAATTCGTGGGCTCATAGCTAGTTTAGTGATTGGTATCATTTACAGTGTCATTGTGATGAAGCTTAACCTTACCACTGGTTTAGTTCCCAATCTCAATGTCTCAGCTGCTCTTCTTGCTTATGTTTTCATCCGAACTTGGACTAAGCTGCTTCAAAAGGCTGGAATTGTATCAACACCCTTTACACGGCAGGAGAACACTATCATTCAGACTTGTGCAGTTGCATGTTATAGTATTGCTGTTGGAGGTCAGGCATTCTTTTAAAAAAAAAACACTTATTTATTTATATATATAAGGCCCATAAAGTATATTTTGTGCTTATTGACACGATTTAGGATATATTTGAAACTGTTTTTTCTTTTAGTTAAAAATAGTTCCTAATGACCCAAAGCATTTGAGTTGCTTGACAGTCTCTAAGAGAAGTGTTTCCAAATTTTTTTGGAAGCATTATTAATGCTTTGAGAAGAAATAATACTTATTTTTAGGATACTTACTTTTAGTTGCATGTTCCTTTCTTAAAATAATTACTAAAGTGTTGTTCAAAACTACTTTTAACATTTTCATTTCAAACATCTAAATGCTTCTCTTAAAATTACCTTTAAACAAACCACTTCATTTTAAATCACTTCTAAGATAAGTATATCTAAATTGACACTCAAACACAAATTATGAGTTTCACAAGGAACTTTCTTCTAAAATCAATTTTCACAAATTTTAATAGAAGTACAACAAGCAAATCGAAACCGACCCTTACTCTAGTTTATTTCACTGATTTCTTTTTGGTTGCTTTCATTGAATAGTGATTGGATGTTGGTTCTCATTTGCTTTTGTGTTCCGGCAGGTGGTTTTGGATCTTATCTCTTGGGTATGAATAGGAAGACTTATGAGCAAGCAGGAGTAGATACAGTAGGCAATACTCCTGGAAGCACTAAGGAGCCTGGAATGGGTTGGATGACTGGTTTCCTTTTTGTGAGTAGCTTTGTTGGGCTGCTATCTTTGGTTCCTCTTAGAAAGGTACAAGTTTTGTCTTCTTCATTTTTCACCTAAGTAATTGGAGGTGTTTGCTGTTGAGTTCTAAATTTACTAATATTAGATCCAAACAAGTAAACAAACTATTTGTATTATACCCACTATAACACCTTTCAAAGGCAACTCACAAATTAAAGAGAAATACAAACATTCAAAGAGAAAGCTCTCAACTCACACTCAAACTAAGAATACAAAGACTTATTTGTTTTTGATGGAATGATTAAACCAAATGCAAGGTAGGCTATTTATAGTCCTTGCCATGCAATCTACACCACACAAATATAAAACTAAGAAATAATCCTAACCACACAAATCTTATCTACACACTTCTCTTTTCTACAACCTTCAACCACTTCATTTATTTCTACAACCTTCAACCACTTCATTTATTTCTCTACATCCTTCAACCACATCATTTATTTCTCTACTTCTTCAACCACTTCATTTATTTCTCTACATCTTTAATTATTATGTTGGTGTTGATTTTCAACACTTCTCCTCAACACCAACTCCCACTATTTTTACTGTGTCAAGCTGACGGCAAAACATTTCGAACTTGCTAACGCTTAAGTTTTTTGTGAACAAGTCTGCAACTTGATTATCTGTCTCGATTTGCCTAATTTCAATTTCTGCTTGCAGAACCTTTTCTCTGATAAAGTGATAGTGTATTTCAACATGCTTAGTTCTTGCATGAAAGACTGGATTCTCTACCAAACAAATTGCTGATTGATTGTTACAATACAACGGTACTGCATAATCTACTGATTGATGTAGATTATTCATTAGCTGTATCAACCATGTACACTCTTGAGCTGCCATTGTCGTCGATCGATACTCAGCTTCAGTGGTTGATAATGATACTGTTAGTTGTCTTTTGCTACACCAAGAAATTGTTCCAGAACCCAGCTTAAATACATACCCAGTTGTTGATCTCCTGGTGTCATGATCTCCTCAGATACCGCATCGCGATAACCAACTAACTTGTTGTCTCCACCTTTCTTGTACAAAAGACCATAGTCAATTGTACTCTTCACATATCTCAATATTCGTCGAATTGCTTCCAAATGTGGCTTCTTTGTATTTTGCATGTACCGACTCATTACACTAACTGCATAAGAAATGTCAGACCGAGTTAAGGTTAACTAGATCAGACTGCCTACCCATTTTTGATACATTGTCGCATCTTCCAAATCTTTTCCTTCATGTTCACATATGTTGGCATTTGGCTCCATCGGCGTCGAAATTGGTTTGCATTCAAGCATTCCGAACCGTTTTATCAAATCTTTGGAATATTTTTGCTGACAAAGAAATATTCCTTCTTGTGTGCGATCAACCTCTAAACCAAGGAAGTGCTTGAGCTGGCCAAGTTCTTTCGTGGAAATGGACTGACAAATTCTCTTTTATCCGAAGAATTTCTGCCTCATTATCACTAGTTATGATTAAGCCATCCACATACACTAGCACAATAGCTAGCTTTCCTTCATTTGCTTTAACAAACAAGCTGAAATCTGCAGGTGTTACTGAATAACCACTTTGTGTTAGAAATTCAGCAATCTTACCATACCATGCCTTGGGTGCTTGTTTTAATCCGTAGAGTGCTTTCCGCAGCTTACACACATATTCAGGGTGATCTTGGCTCTGAAAACCCATTGGTTGGATCATATAGATCTCCCGATCCACTCTTCATGAAGAAAAGCATTCTTCGCATCCATCTACCACAACTTCCAATCTTTATTTGCTGCAAGTGCAAGTAGGACTCGAACAGTTGTAAGTTTCGCCACTGGACTAAACGTTTCATCATAGTCTAGTCCATACTGTTGAGAGAAACCACGAGCTACCAATCGTGCCTTGTATCTCTCGATTGACCCATCTGGTCTACGCTTTATCTTGTAAACCCATTTGTAGGATATGGGTTTCACATCTCTTGGCTTTCGCACCAGATCCCAAGTTTGATTTTGTTGAAGTGCATCGATCTCTTCTCTCATAGTTTTCATCCACTCAGATCTTTGTGATGCTTCTTCAAACGTCTTAGGTTCTATTGCTTCTTCAATTATGGTTGCATTGGCATATTTGGGATTTGGCCTTCGTGTTCTTGTTGACCTGCGGAGTTGAGAATGTGGAATTGATTCTTCTATTTCACTAGGCCCACCTTCTTCATTTTGTTGTTGTTATATGCCAGTTTTCCAAGGATTCTGAGTTACTCTTTGTTCGGTACCATCATTGTCTGGATCTTTGGATTCATCTAAACTTGGTTGAAATTTTATAGTATGCTCCTCCATCTTTTGTTGCAACTTATCTCCAAATTCTCTTGAGTCTGGCAATGCTTCCTTCTCTGAGGACCACCAAGAAGATGCTTCATCGAACACCACATCTCGTGAAGTGTAGCATCTTGTATTCGTTGGATCACAATTTTCCATCCTTTTCTTTGGCTGTCGTATCCCACAAAAATACATTTAACAACTTTCTTGTCAAATTTGCTCCGTAAATGATCAGGAACAAATACATAACATACACAGCCAAATACTCGAAAGTAGCTAACTGTAGGTTTTATGTTCCATAGTTTCTCAAAGGGTGAAACAAATTCTAACCTTGGTTGAGGAAGTCTGTTGATCACAAAGGCTACCCTCATCGATTCAAATTTCAAAACCTCCTGTGTACACTCTTTTCATGTAGCATACTCCGACAAATTTCTGCAAGATGCCAGTTCTTTCTTTCTGCTACACCATTTTGTTGTGGCGTGTTGGCACAAGTATACTGATGACGTATTCGACATTCCCTTAGGTATTGAGAGAACTCGCCTGAGCTATATTCTCCGCCGTTGTCTGTGCGCAAACAACAGATCTCCTTTCCAACTTCTCCTTCAGTTGACTCTCTAAACTCTTTAAACTTTGAGAATACGTCAGATTTTTCTTTCATAAAGAAAATCCACACATACCTTGAGAAGTCATCAATGAATGTCCCCATGTATCGCATACCGCCAATTGATGGTTGCTTAACAGGACCGAATACATCAGAGTGAACTAACTCCAATGGTTCTTTTGCTTTAAACTTTGATTCCTCATATGACAATTGGTGAGCTTTACCATATTGGCATCCCGTACAGATTGTGTTTGTTCGCACGTCTAGTTGAGGAAGCCCTTTAAACATCGACTTCTTCACCATCATATTTACCTTGGAATAGCTAACGTGACCTAACCGTATATGCCATAGATCTGCTGTCTCATTTCTTCTTGTCTTGTCTACATATGCAGATTTTGTTGACATCACGTAGACTGATTCCAATCGTTGCCCCTCCATTGTCGGTGTTTTTGAGATTTTGAGATCACGATACACCTTCACGTCTCGGGGACCGAACAAGAGATAGTGGCCTGATGATGTTAATTGTGCCACAGATAGCAAATTTTTCTTCATTCCTGGGACATGATAAACATCTTGAAGTAGTACTTGGTTAGTACTATATCGAGGCGTAACTATCGTTTTACCGATGTGGGCTATCGGTAGCCTTGAGTTGTCAATTGTCACCACTAAAAGACCTCCCTTGTACTCAGACATGCTTTCCAACTTATATTTATCACCTGTCATATGATTTGAGCAGCCCGAATCTATGATCCAGTCATTCTTGTAGTCAATCTGTTTTGATGTTGTCACAGTAAGAGCCGATTCTTCTTCCTCTGTAGCGAATAATGCCTCGGCATCCCAACCATCTTCGCTATGCTCCTTAGAACTGGAAGTAGCTGTATTGCTTTTAACGGGCTTTTTCTTACTCTAACAATCTTTTGCCATGTGACCCATCTTTCTGCAATTGTAACATTCATAGTCAAATTTTCTATTGTTATTGCGGTTCTTCCAAGCTCTCCCTGGACGAAAGCCTCCCTTTCCTTGAGGAATTTTTCCTTTGTCGCCATCATTTTTATATCCATTTCCATTGTACCGCTTGAAAGTGCCTTTGTTTTTGCTAGTGTAGAGCGCTTCTTCTTCACCCTTCAGTTGGACTCCTCCCATTTGCTTAGCCATAGCTTCTTGACCGGCTAACAGATTCTCAAACTCAACAAGAGATGGTTGTGTCGGCCATCCTTGTATAGTTGTAACAAATCCTCGATATTCGGGTCTCAAACCATGAATAATTATTCTCTTTATCCTCGTTTCCTCAATAGGAGCTTTTGCATCTAACTCTGAAATTTTGCGGCATAATGACTTTACCTTGTGAAAGTATTTGGAAATCGTCATGTCGCGTTGCGCCATCGATAGTAACTCATTCTCCAGAAGTTGCAATCTTGTATCATTCTTCTTTGAAAAGAGCGTAACAAGAGTGTCCCATGCTTCCTTTGGTGTTTTTGCATCCCAAATATGCTCCAACATTTCTTCTTCAATTGTGGTCTTCAAAGCAAACATCGCTTTGCCTGCTTTAATTTTCCATTTCCACAAGATGCCATTTGCATCTTCCACTATTGGTTGTGTAACTTCATCACCACCAACAACCTCCCACAAGTCTTGACCTTGTAGATAAGACTCCATACATGTTGCCCATGTGTTATAGTTTTTGTTGTTGAGCTTCTTGATTCCTCCAACTACTTGAAGATCACCCATCGTGTCGGCAAGACTTCGACTATACCAAACAAGCTTGACTAATAAACTTACAGAGTACCAAATTCCTCACGACTCAAGATAACTCCACTAAGAACGATCCATGAGTGTCCCACTCTGATACCAATTGTTGAGTAAAATTTAGAATGGACAACTCTAAATTTACTAATATTAGATCCAAACAAGTAAACAAACTACTTGTATTATACCCACTATAACACTTTTCAAAGGCAACTCACAAATTGAAGAGAAATACAAACACTCAAAGAGAAAGCTCTCAACTCACACTCAAACTAAGAATACAAAGACTTATTTGTTTTTGATGGAATGATTAAACCAAATGCAAGGTATGCTATTTATAATCCTCACCATGCAATCTACACCACACAAATATAAAACTAAGAAATAATCCTAACCACACAAATCTTATCTGCACACTTCTCTTTTATACAACCTTCAATCACTTCATTTATTTCTCTACATTCTTCAATCATATTATTTATTTCTCCACCTCTTCAACCACTTCATTTATTTCTCTACATCTTTAATTATTATGTTGGTGTTTATTTTCAACATTTGGTTTATTGATTCTTTAGTATAGTGATAATAAGTTTGAAATTCTACCAATCCACACTTATAAGGGTGATTTGGATTTTTTTTCCCTTTGGACATAAGGCTTTCATATTTAGAAATCACATTTTTTGTTTCTATACAGAAGCTTCATGTGCTTATTTCTAAATAATTTTTAACAAAAGCAGAAGAAAAAAAAAACCCTTATTTAAGGTCTGTTTTGTAACTAATTTTGTTTTTAAGTTATAGTTTTTGTTCAATTTTCAAGTTTAAAATCAGGATATAATTAAATTCTATTTTTACATACTTTTTATTATTTTTGAAACTTAAAAAATAAAAATTTATACTCAAATTTTAATTTCATTTTTCCTTTCATTAGTTAATTTTATATTTATTTGTTGTGACTCAAGAGGGAATGAAACAAGAAAAAAAAAACTTTTTAGCAAACAAGTTATTTTTTTCCTTAAGTGAATTGAAAACAAAAAACTAATTTCAAACACAAGAAAAAATAATTTAAAAACAAAATTCATTATAAAACGAGCCTATAGTAATCCACAGCCACTGATACTCGATGAAATTTGTTTATATGTTACTGAAATGTGCGCTCATGCATTTTGGATTGAACTGCAGATCATGATAATAGACTACAAGTTAACATATCCAAGTGGAACTGCTACAGCTGTTCTTATTAATGGGTTCCATACTCCTAAAGGAGACAAAATGGCTAAGTAAGCATTGAATTTTATGAATAACTGCATCCCCTTGTTTTAACAAAAATAAAAAATGAGTAATAAATGACTCAAATAAGTAGATTTTTTTGTTGCAGGAAGCAAGTTCATGGGTTCATGAAGTTCTTTTCCATTAGTTTTCTGTGGGGTTTCTTTCAGTGGTTTTACTCAGGTGGAGACCAGT
This sequence comes from Hippophae rhamnoides, assembly GCA_033030585.1. Classification (NCBI taxonomy): domain Eukaryota; kingdom Viridiplantae; phylum Streptophyta; class Magnoliopsida; order Rosales; family Elaeagnaceae; genus Hippophae; species Hippophae rhamnoides. The sequence continues at coordinate 55,373,671 of CM065432.1, forward strand.
GTGGGTTCTCTCAGTTCCCAACATTTGGGCTCAAAGCTTGGAAAAATTCGTATGTGCATTGCATCTTTGTTTCACAATTTATGTTCCTTTGATTTGTTCGATAATCATCATTTGATTGAAGATGTTCGTGCTAAAATATTTGATCACAAACACTCAAATATTACTTGTGTGAATAATGTTTTGTAAAATTTAGAATACACAATTCTAAATTTACTAATATTATATCCAAACAAGTAAACCAAACTACTTGTATTATAAACAATAAAAGACACTATAAAACATTTTAAAGATAATTTATAAATTGAAGAGAAATACAAACAATCAAAGAAAAAGTTCTCAACTCATACTCAAACTAAGAATACAAAGACTTATTTATTTTTGATGTGATAATTAAATCAAATGTAAGATAAGCTATTTATAGTACTCACCATGCAATCTACATCATATAAATATAAAACTAATAAATAACTCTAGCCACACAAATATTATCACATTTTACACACTTCTCTTTTCTACATCCTTCAACCACTCCATTTTATTTTACATTCTTCTACCACTTCATTTATTGAGTTGGTGTTGATTTTCAACAAATAATACATGTGATTAAAAATACTAAACATACTTATTTATTAGGATCATTGTACAAATGGATCTATATTGATGCTTCAATTCTATACCAACGAATAAGTTAAGATTGGTGTGTAGTTATAGGAACGGTTGCACTCAAAGACATGTAAATGATCGGCTTATTGACTCTACTTCTTAAATATTCTATTTATAATAGAACATCAACATAGAACCCTAAACCTAATGGGTCTCTATAGGTTTATGAGCCTATGTACCTTGTTATAAATTAACAGCAGCAGAAGCGAAGTTCGAGTCCAATTTGATTGCACAAATTGGTAACGAAAAAATAATAAGCAATAATAAAAATAAATAGCACACAAAGAGAATTAAGTGGTTCAACTTTTCAATGTGAAAAGTCTACTCCACTACTGATAGCACATCGAGCAAATTCTTCTATCAAAATCCAATTGGAGAGTACAAACACCAATATTAAAATAAACCATTCAAAAAACCCAAATCCCAAATACATCCAAAATTCTGTTGGAAATCAAAATTGGTAATAATAAAGCAAGATAAAATAATTAATCTTATAATATTAATTTATACCGTAAAATACAAGAAAGAATGCAAAACTTGTATTTTGAGAACCCAAATTCAAACTCGTTGTCCACGAGTTGACTTGCAAAGATGTAAAGGAATAACAGTGACTTCAATTTGATAAAGAATTCTTTGGCTTCTCTCGAGAACAAAACATATATATATATATATATATATATATATATGTTTTTTAACCTAGGGTTACGGGAGCCTTTTAAGAAGAAAAGGCACATGGCCAAGTTGAAATTGCACAAGTTCAAGTAATGTTTGAATTTGTTAAATGTAACTAGTTTGGTCAATACATCAACTGGATTCTCTGTAATGACTATCTTATTGACACAAAACACCCTCAGATACAATGTAATGAACAAAGTGATATTTGATATTAATGTATTTGATTATCTCGTGATACATAATATTCTTAGTTAAATGTATTGCACTCTTACTATCACAAAATATAATAGAAATATCTTGCTAAAAACCCAAATCATAAATAAAATCTCTATGCCAAAATGGTTTCTTTCATTGCTTCAACTACTGTCATATACTCTGCTTTTGTAGTAGACAAGACAATTGTAGACTGTAAAGTAACTTTCTAACTAATAGTACAATGAGAAAGAGTGAATACATAACCTGTTAGAGATCTTTTTCTATCCAAATCACTAGCATAATCGGAGTTTATAGAGCCAATAATACTACAACCAGTATTAGAACTCCTATCATATACCAAACCAAAATTAAAAATGCTTTTCAAATATCAAAGTATCTATTTCACGGCTTGCTAATGACCCTACTAGAATTACCCATGTATCTACTAATAACACTAATTGCTAATAATGTTGGTAGTTTGATGTACACTAATTGTTTGGACAAGCACAAACCATAGCGTACATCAGACAACCAACATCACTAGCATATGAAACCTGAGACATGTATTACTCTTCATCTTCTGATTGTGGTGACAAATAAAAAAAACCTAAAATGTTCAGCTAACGGAGGACTCATAGGTTTAGACTTTTTCATATCAAAACATTCAAGAATTTTTTCAATGTAACTTTTCTTAGACAAATAAAGCTTGTATGTTTTTCTATCCCTGTCAATTTTTATGCCTAAAATTTTTTTCGTTGTACCCAAATCTTTATCTCAAACTCACCACTAAGTTAAGGTTTTAATTTCTGAATCTCAAATTTATTCTTGGAAGCAACAAATAGACAAATAAACCATCATGAAATCTCTTATGATATACATAACTATCATAATCACTCCTGGAGTAACCATGATCAATCATAGAAAAATAAAACCACTTATGTCACTAAGTAAGAGATTATTTCAACTCATATAAAGACTTCTTCAGTAAACAAACATGATCTTCCTTACCTGGAACAATAAACCCATCTAGTTGATGCATAAATATTTGTTGCTCAAGCTCACCATGTAAGAAATCTATCTTGACATCAAAGTGCTTTAATTTCATGTCAAATAATGCAACCATAATAAGTAACACACGAATAGAGCTATGTTTCCCAACGGATGACAATGCTTTATTAAAGTCAATAGTATTCTTTTGACAATACATTAAAGTCAATAGTATTCTTTTGACAATAGCTTTTTGTAACAATACGTGCCTTGAACCTAACAACTTCAATCTTTGGTATACTTTCCTTTTTCTTGAAGACCCATTTGTTTCCACAATCCTCTAACCCTTAGGTGCCTTCCCTCATTCCCGAGTATGGTTTTTGTGAAGTGATTTAATCTCTTTATTCATAGCAACTAACTGTAGACTCATCACAAGTGATAGCTTCATGATAACTAGAAGGCTCATGCACTTCAATAGATTTTGCCACAAAAAATGCAAAAAAAACTAAGTTTACATCTACGTACCTCTGAAGGCATCAAGTCTCTCTTGTGCCTTTACCCTTAGTGATAGTCTATGGTTGCTCATTTACTACAACATGAGCAAAATCATCTACCTCATCCACAGATGATTGATCTGAAGTGACCTCTTGCACTTGATTAGGAGCTCTACTATCAAACTTTACTTGTTTATTAATATCATGATCTTTTTTTGCAACAACAAACTCTTTTTTCTTCTCTAACATGGAAAACTCATCAAATTTAACATCTTTGTTAAATAAAATTTAGATGACTTAGGTTTTACACACCAGAATCTAGAACCCTTTACCCTTGTAAGATACCACAAAAATATACATTTCAATACCCTAGGCTCAAGCTTACTATTATTAACATAAGCATAAGAAAGACAACTAAAAACTTTTATATCAAAATAATTAGCAAGAGTATCAGATAATACCCCAAACAGAATCTTAAACTCAATTGCCGTTGATGTAGACCAATTCACCAAATAACATGTATAGTTATAAGCTTCAGTCCAAAAGGATTTATCCAATTAGCTTGAAAAAGTATAAACCAAGCTCTTTCTAAAAGAGTCATTCATACGTTCTGCAACTTCATTTTATTGTAGTGTATTAAGCATAATATGGTGTCTCACTATGTTATTTCTTTTGCATAACTCATTAAACTGACCCTCACAAAATCCCAAGCTATTGAGTCCTCAAGCACTTGATCTTCTTGTCTGTTTGATTTTCTATACAAGCCTTAAACTTTACAAATTTTGAGAACATATCATTCTTATTTTTCAGAAAATACACCTAAACATAACAAGAGAAATCATCAATAAAAGTCAACATATACCGAATACCACCCTTAGACACAATAAAAGAAGGATCCCAAAGATTTGAATGAATATAATCAACAATGTTTTTCGTTTTATGGATGACTACACTGAACTTGACCCTACGATGTTTTCCATAAACACAAAAATCAAACTTTCCAATTTTCTGACCACTAAGAAAACCATGTTTGGTCAAAATAGATATCCCTACCTTACTCATATGCCATTAAGCGGGTAGCATTTGAATCTTAATCTGACAATGACAAAACTGAAACACTGTTAATGACAATGCTATCTTGAAGCACATAGAAACGACGCGACAATTGCCTTTTAATAACAACCAGAGCACCCTTACTAACTCTTAAAACTTCACCTTCAGCCATATACTTGTAGCCTTGTGAATCAAAAGTACCCAAAGATATCATATTCTTTTTCAAATGTAGAACATAACGAACATCTTTCAAAGTGTTGTGTGTTTTGCAACACACAGAAATCGTGCAATTATACACGGTCACAAGTAATAAAGATTTGTAAGTAGAGTATCGTTCCCACGAGGATTTGTTACTATAGTTTGTTGAGTACTAAAATTGTATCTCTCTAATTTTATCCAAAAGTTAAGAAAAATGTTTAAAAATAAAATAAAAGAAATATAGGATTGCAATTTTTCACCAAACTAATCCACTCAAATCTTGTTATTTTCTTTTGATTTATATTTTTTTAGTACATTTAATTTGTCAACCGAAAACTTCTATTTTTATCCATACATCTCTTTCGAGCTCCGTATAGACACACCTCGTTAAATTAATTCACTATATCTCTATGAGAATTAAATTTAATAAGATTCATTAAGTTCTAAGTTTTCAAATGGCCACACATACAATTAGGGTATATTCCTATCATTCATCATACATGTCATTCTATTTACGAGCAATATACACAAAAATGTCTTTCTCAAGTTTATTTTTATGCCACAAATCGTTTTGATAAAATTCGTAAATAATCAAAAAGCATTAAGCACAAAATAGAACGAACAAATCGAACATCTTATAAATCTTTCAAAAAATAATTAAAATCAAAGCTTCATAAATTCAGATCAAATGAAACCCTAGAAAAATTAAATTACTTCATTAAATTAAAATAAAAATTACAGCAAATGCAGAAAAATTAGAAGAACAAGAAGGAAAATTAAAACATCACATAGAACAAATATTTGGCACACGCAGAACACAACAAAAGCCAAAAATGGCTTTCTGTTCTGATCAAAACCGAACAGCACAAAAATTCTAAACCAAAAAAAACTTTCTAAACTCTATCATAATATCACCTATTTATAGCCAAAAAAATACATCAGAAATATTACATTTTTATTTTATTTTATTTTTTTGTTTTTAGAAACGCGTAAAAAATATTCCCTCGAAACTAATTTCGACGCGTTTTGAAATTCGATATCGAAAATTAAAAATTAAAAATCACGCGTAGACAGCCGCTTACGCATTTTTTAAAATCAAAGTGCATGCCACGTGTCGGCGTCATTCGGATTAAACAAATAGTGTGACACGTGGCCGCATCTCATTCGTTGAAAGGAACGGGCGCACGCAGAAGCACGGATTGGGGCGCCGAGAAAGTGCGACAACGGCTGGAAAGGGGACTTGATCCTGTGCTTTCGCGTTCATTGTAACTTGCCACGTGTCTGAACATGATTTGCTTAATATAAAAAAGTGTGCCACGTGGCATATCATAGCTCGTGGAATAACCGGGCGCATGTGAATCAACCGCAGGGAAACATGGCGCGCGATGGTGGGGAACAAAGGCTGCAAGCGTCAGACACGTGGGCCCCACGCTGTACGCCGGCCTGCGCGAAAACGCAGAGTTCTGAGCCATTCGCTTTGGTCGGGTGTGATTCATACGCGCGAATCTGAGCCGTTGCGTCTTTGATCGGACGGTCCATGTTGGGCGAGTGTGATCTTGCGCGTGGACTTCATCTCTCCTGCGCGAAAATTAAACTTCCATTAATTGTATTTTGACCCACAAATTTAATCCAAATTACATTTTGAACTTTCTTAAATTACAGTTAAGCCTTTTTTCTAATTTTAAATTAAATTTTTAAACTTTAAATTATTATAATTAAGCCCAAATTTAATTTAAATTATATTTTCGATTTTTATAAATTGTAATTAAGAAACTATATTATCTTAAATAAAATTTGTGGACAGAAATATGAAATTAAGTACATTTTCGATACAAATTATTTAATTTTATTAAAAATGTATTTTTAGCACATAAAAGGAAAATATTAATTTATTTAACAAAAATTAACTAAATATTAAAAGAACATAGCAATTATCATTACTAAAATTGATGAAAATAACTATATAAAATACAGTTATCACAAAGCCCTAACAATACTATCATGCATCTTAATTCAAACAGTACCGATACCAATAACCTTACAAGACACATTCTTTCTCATCAAGGCAACACCTACATCAATAGATTGATAAGAAACAAACCAGTCTCTACTGAGGCACATATAGAAAGTGCAACCCAAATCAAGAATTCAAACATCCTAAGGAGAACCGAAAGATACTAATAGAATATTCTCACAATTAGAACCAAAATTATCAACAACACCAACATCATTAATACCAAAAGATGTTATGGAAGATTTCTCTTTATCTTTGAGTTTCAGATAATTTACTTTCCAGTACCTTTTTTGGCGGCAATAGTTGCACTTATCTTTTCTTAGATTTGGATTTAGACTTGTCTCTATTATTGCTTGAGTCATTTTCTTAGTTCTACATGGGGGTGTCCGGTGTCTAGTCCGATCCAATTTTTAGTAAAAAAATTTAATCAAATCGGATCATTCATATTGCTTTAATCAAACCAAATTGGACCGTTTAGCTAATAAAAATGTTGTAACTAAACAATCCAATCCGATTTGATCCAGTTTGGTTAATGGTTTTTAACGGTCCAATCTGATTTGTTACTAAAACCATTAGTCTATTCATAATTATCATATCTATTTCCTCTTCTCCACACTTAAAATGCCTAACCAAATTCATCATGTTGAATCACCATATAGTTTTATAGAATCAACTTTCCACCTTATGGCCATTTCTTTAATTACAATTAGGCCAGCAGAAGGAATTAAAATTTCAACTTTACATAAATAGTTAAGGATAATAGCATCACAAACTTCCATGCATTAGCTCACATCAGATATAAAAAATATTAAATGAGAAATTAAAGTGGTAATAAACCAAGCAAATGAAGAGCTCAGATACTAAATTGAGACTCCAACGAGAAAGAGTTTCAAATTTATTTGCTTGCATATGAGATAATTAACCCCAAAGGCTAAATCATTGATCGGCCATTTACCAAGAGTCAGAATAAATAAATCTAAGCGTCTCAGACAACATTGTGATAGATTCAAGCCACGTGAAGGTGCCTGAATAGGTCATTGAGAAAGCCATCTCCTCGTCGATTTGTTCGATTTCGAGAAGTTTCCACTGCAATCTTTGTCTCCAATTTTCTCAGCCGATTGCCTTCGACTCAAAACATAGTACAAAAGAAACATAGCACCGACGGCGATCACCATTGCTCCTGGTGCCATGAATGGTTTCAGTTAATATAAACAGAATAGGACCATGTAATTTATAAAACTGTTCAGCCCGGTCCGGTCCAATTTTTCGTTTTAATTTGGTTTGGTTCGATTTTTGGACACCTCTAGTTCTACCTTTGACAAATAAATCACTGCTACTATCATTATTATCAATAGACACATTTTTCTTTAACTCTCTCGAATTCAAAGTTGCTTTGACATCTTCCAAAAAATTAGCAGTACACCCATATAGCATGGTGTCAAAAAAATATTCAAACTAATGAGATAAAGAACATAATAGAACTAAGGCATGATCCTCGTAATTAATTTTAACACCACCATTTTTCAGATCACGCATAATTTTAGTAAATTTATCAAGATAATCGTGTAAAAATGTAACTTCTGACATTCTAAAAATGTACGAGCACTATTTCTAATATAACTAACTTTTCAAGTACTTAATCATATACAAACTCTCTAATTTAAGTTATAACCGAGTGAGAGATTTCTTATCAACAACCTCGCGTAGTATCTCATTAGACAAAAATAACTTAAATGAATTAAAAACATTTTTTATCAATGCAAATTTTTCTTCATAAGTCAATTTTTCTAACAATTTATGCTTACCCCAACTCTCCAAGTGTCTTAACGAGCCATTTTTAACTAATATGGCTCGCATCTTCATTCGTTAAAGACTAAAATAATTTCTACCATTGAATTTCTCAATTTCATATTTTGTTGCCATGACAAAAATCTCAAAATTAAATAAAAAAATGCACAATTCAAAAAATATGAAATCAATCAGATAATTAGATGTTTAAAATAAATCCATCAATTAGATAATTAGATGTTTAAAATAAATCCAAAAAAGCAAACTTGATTAGTCACAATAAATAAATAAATAACCCAAAATTTTGATACTAGTTTGTTATTAATTAACACTAGCGGAAACAAATTTCAGTTCAAATTTGGTTGTATAAATTAATAATAATGGATAACAACAAAATAATAGGCAATGAGAAAAATAAATCACACAAAAAATTTAGGTGATTTAACTTTTTAATGTGAAAAGTCTATTTTACTAACGATGTTATACCGAAAAAATTTCACTATTAAAATTAAATGAAGAGTACCATGTTCAAATAAACCACTTAAAAAATCCAAATCCCAAGTACATCCTTAACTCCGTTGTAAATCAAAATAGGTAATAAAAAAGTAAGATAAAATAACTTTGATAAAGGAATAACAGTGAGTTCAATTTTGATAAAGAAGTCTTTGGCTTCTCTGGACGATAATGATATCTAATATCTTCACTTGGTCTATTCAATAATGGTTGCTTTTCATCATGTTTACGACGGGAAAACAAAACATATATATTTTTATGTTTTTTGACCTAGGGTTGCGTGAGCTTTTAAGAAGAAAAGGGCATATGGGCAAGCTGAAATTACACATAACTTTTATTAAATTTGTTTTTTGACACCTCAAATAAGACCTGGTACACAACTATATTTATTTCATCTTATTATGAAATTTGATAAACAAATAAATACGTGTTTATTTAACATTTATCTCATTACATTAATTTTTTCCTAATACGCTTTATAAATTATTTGATATAATTTAGAGTTTTCAATGATTATGTTTTTTCCACGTAAAATAATTACAACAGTTTGATCTTTGCAGATTTTATTTCGATTTCAGTATGACATATATTGGAGCAGGAATGATCTGCTCCCATCTTGTGAATTTATCATTGCTTCTTGGTGCGGTGGTCTCTTGGGGAATAATGTGGCCCTTGATAAAGGGACTTAAAGGAGAGTGGTTCCCTGCAAATATATCAGAGAGCAGTATGCAAAGTCTCAATGGTTACAAGGTGCAAAAAGACATCTTTATCCATTTTTAAATATCATATCTCTTTAATATAAAAGAGAACCGTTGAATTCAAGTTTAGCATAAATTCATATCCATGTGTGCGCTGCAGGTTTTTATTTCAATTGCACTAATACTTGGAGATGGGCTCTATAATTTTCTCAAGATACTGTTTTTCACTCTCAGAAGCATTCATGCCAAAATGAAGAACAGGAACCTTAAAACATGTAAGGATGACTTTACACATGATCGTTTTTAGTTTTTACTATGATTGGCATTCTGCACTTGGTATTTCCTAAAAGATCCAAGCTATAGAGCAAGGCGTCCCTCTTGCAATAGGGTTCCAAACCTCGCCTTGCTCATGTGGATTGAAGAATTGCTAATAGAATTTAGATTACTACTTGTATAGCTAACATTGCAATTTTCCTTCTGCAGTTTCAGACAACAAAAATCAAGCTCTGGAAGATCTTCAAAGAAATGAGGTGTTTGTAAGAGAGAGCATTCCTTTTTGGGTAGCATGCATTGGTTATGCTTTCTTTTCCATCATCTCTATAATTGTTATACCAAAGATGTTCCCAGAGCTTAAATGGTATTATGTTGTTGTGGCCTATATTCTTGCACCCTCTCTTAGCTTCTGCAATGCTTATGGGGCGGGTCTAACTGACATGAATATGGCATATAACTACGGAAAAGTAGCTCTTTTTGTACTTGCTGCCCTCGCCGGAAAAGACAATGGTGTTGTTGCCGGTCTTGTTGGTTGTGGTCTGATCAAATCCATTGTTTCAATTTCTTCTGATCTTATGCACGATTTCAAGACAGGACATCTTACTCTGACATCTCCTAAAACTATGCTTCTAAGCCAGGCTATTGGGACAGCTATAGGTTGCGTAGTAGCGCCTCTCACCTTTTTCCTCTTCTACAAGGCTTTTGATGTAGGGAATCCCAAAGGAGAATATAAAGCTCCCTATGCTCTTATTTACCGAAACATGGCAATTCTAAGTGTTGAAGGTTTCTCTGCCCTGCCTCAGCATTGTTTACAGCTCTGCTATGGATTCTTTGCCTTTTCTATGGCAGCAAACTTGGTTAGAGATCTTTGCCCTGAGTATATAGGAAAATGGGTTCCGCTTCCAATGGCTATGGCAGTTCCTTTCCTAGTTGGCGCGTACTTCGCAATTGATATGTGCGTAGGGAGTTTGGTTGTTTTCGTGTGGCACAAGTTAAACAATAGAAGGGCAGCTCTAATGCTTCCAGCTGTTGCTTCTGGTTTAATATGTGGAGATGGATTGTGGATTCTTCCCTCTTCAATTCTTGCCTTAGCTAAGGTTCACCCTCCTATTTGCATGAACTTCTTGGCAACTAAGTGAAGCTTCTACCTAGAAGTAGAACTTAAGTGAAATTGATTTCCTAGAAATACAACTTGTTAGCTACTGATAGAGTTTTAGGTAGGTTATAAGACATTGAAAACCTATGCAGTTTCAGTTAGAGGCATAGAGCATAAGACTAACTTGGCACTTCACGAGCATTTTGAATTACAACTCAGAAATAAAGCACTGAAGGTATTCTCCATGAACTGAGGGGGGGAGGGGCGGTAGAAGAGGTGTAAATTAATAGGAAAACTGTAAATATTACAAATTTGCTATATATTTCAAATGATTTGAGAGACTTTGAGGATAGTCCAATTATGCTCACAGAATTATATCAAATAAGATTGTGTGAAATCATTTATTTTTGTGATATATAATATTGTTCAAATTAATATCACCATTCGAGAAAGTAAGTGATAATAAAATATGATTTGATTGCATAATATAAGATCTTTCACAAATGAAGTTTTACTTTTAAATTCTTTCACATGGGGCATTTATATTTTTTTCGTATAACGTAAACAAATATTTTTTTGCACATTCAAAAATAAGATATAAATATAAAGGATGATTAAAGTGAAATCATATGAATAATTATGTCACATAAAAATTTAAATGATAAAATATTATCTTTTAAAAAAAGGGGTTGAAATAAAATTATTTAGGTATATTTAGACTTTATACGATTTGATTCATAATGAATGCAAACTTGAATCATAATTTTATCAACCTTTGCTTATGTGGTTGGCTTTATTTTTTCATAGTTGCTATTTTGATAAGTTGTATGTGTTTGGAAGTTTGAGAATTTACCATAATTCTCTAATAAGAAAAAACAAGGATGAGTGTTGAAAACGTTAAGGTCAAAGGCCAAGGTCTAAAGGTCTAACCAAATAAAATAAGTTCTTTTAAAGTTGTATTATTTCTTTCATATTTTCATTACAATTCAATAGTTATATAGAGAGAGATTTACTCCTTAAATTACTCTATGAATTAAACATTCTTTGATTTATTTATTGAATTAAGGATTTCTTGTTTTTTTTTTCTTAAATTAAGGATGATAACTCCTTTATTTACTCCTCAATTTACTCCTTGAATTAAGGTTCTTGATTTATTCTTGAATTAAGGAGTTAGACACTCATTAATTCACTACTTAAATTAATGAGTTAACACTCCTTAAATTACTCCTTAATTTTATCTCCAATAATGAGTTTTTTTTCTCCCATTTAAAAGCACTTTTAGAGTTGCATTAAAAAGGGCACCAAGATAATGGGTCGAAGGTGTTTGAAAGGTCGATAGAAACTAGAAATCTATAAGATTGACTGGTGCAAGTATAGAGGTGAAATTATCACAATCACTTAAATAGTTGAAGCGATTATTAAAAGCAAATTGTCATGAAACAATGCTCATATTCATCCAAATACGCTACATAATATTTCTCCAAGAAAATCTTGAAGTCTTGTTGCTTTTCTAAAGTCCCGTGGATTTGGAGTATCCTAATATTATATTAATTTATATATATATATTATAAAAAAGATTTTTATTTCAACTTTGAAACATGTAATAATTTATATATCAAAATATAATTTACATTCTTGATAAAATAAGTAGATTTACAATTACACCACTCACATGAGTAAAGATGCCAAGCACTTACTAAAAATTTCTATCTTTTTATAAATTTATTGAGATGGTTTAGAGTGATTATTTTTAAAAATTTCTTCCTCCAAATAATTAAAAATAGGTTAAAGCGTAAGATTATTCTTAAATTTTAATTAAATTTATATATAAACTTTTAAGACATATAATTTAGTTTTAAAACTTTTAAAATTTTACACATAAGTTCTTAAATTTTTAAATTTTATAATTTAATCCTCAAATTTTTATATTTGTTTACACATAAGTCTTAATTTGATTATTAAAATACATATTTACAAATAAAAACTTTAATATCTAATTACGAAGTTTTAAAATTTTATGGACTAAATTATATGATTAAAAAATTTAAAAATTTATGTATGAAATTTTAAAAATTTAAATAAGAAATTATATATTTTAAAATTTTAGATATTTATGTATAAATCTACTTAAAATTTTAGAATAAATGATACAATTTAGTCTTAAAAGTAACTAATAAATATGGAAAAAAATAAAAAGTAATTACACACTTGAACATCCTGAGTTCCAAAACAAATTTTATGTATTAGTCCGGTCCACGAAGGTCTTTTAAGACGAGATCTTGTTAAATAAAGACGGGTCATTTACATTCTGCCTACCCAGATGAGGCCTTGACCCAACTCAAAGCGAAAGAGATCAGAGGTCAGTAACCCAAATCCTTGATCTCACATAGTCCCCTCTCTAGTTGCTAACGCCATTTATTCACCGTGTCTATTTGATCACAATTTGGGTTCGTTTGTTTCGATCATTTTTATCACTTAATCATATGATCTCTTAGGGATGTCTCTCTCAATTGTTACGGCTTCTAAAAGTTTATCTTTATTGGTGATAGCTACCTTCTCTCACGATTTTTTTGGGTCCTCGAACAAAATTATTGCGCCTTGGCGCTTCAGTTTTTCTGGGTCTTGATTATTTTTTTGTTTTTGCTCTTATTGAGAGCAGATAAAAATGGCGTCTGATCCGAAGGTTCATACTTTTGAGGAAGTGGCAAAACACAACAATACCAAGGATTGTTGGCTTATTATTTCTTGAAAGGTTAGATCCTCGTTTATTATAATTATAAACAATGGATTTTTAGAAGATTCATTTTCCAGTTGAGTGGATTCTTCATTCTTGTTAGTCGGCCAAAACAGAGGAAAATATTTGACTGTTAATTGGCTTCTGATTGGAAATTGAGGATTTGGGTCAAACGGCATTGACCCAAGTAGTTGAATATAAACTTTTGATCCTATAGATTGATTCATTAATCTTCCATTTTCATTGACCTGCATTCCTATATATCACAATCAAATTTATGTAAATACACTTTTGCTTGCCTGATTTGTATTATTGAACTAATTCTTGTTAGCCATTAGATTTTAGTATTGATTCTCGATATAAATTCAAATGTTCAAAGAACTATTCGTATGAGATTCCTAGTTGTTGATGTTATAATGACACCCACCAGCCTCCTTGCATACGATAACTGTTTCTTACTTGAGTAGTTTCAATAGCAAAGTTTGAGCTAGTTTTAAATTTGGATAAGGTACATAAATGTCAACGTAACCATGTGCCTTCCAATGGGTGGAGTGACATACTCAATGTGTGGGTCTTTTATCTTTAACACCACCTCTTTATATTTTTATTATATTCTAATTCTATTTTGTATTTAGAGGCTTAAGTTTTATATCTAGTCGACTGAACTCTGATCATGTGTCTTTCAAATCAAAAGATAAAACATTTTTTTCTAAATCAAGTCTCAGTTAGCAGTAGTGTTCGAAAAATGACGGAAATTTTACATGTTTTACAAGTCATCACCATTTCAAAATGAGAAATGCTAATATCACTTAATTTTACACACTTTTGCACCCATATCATTTATATTATGCCATGTGTTATAATTGTTTTGAAAATTGGATAAATGATTTAATTTTTTAGACAATATTGATATATGGCAAAATATAAGTACTACTAGTATTGGTACAAAAGTGGGTGCAAATTTATGTGTCCTTAGCATTCCTCTTTCAAAATAATTTAATTTTTTCTAATGTGTCAATTTGCAGATTTAATTTGCAACATTAATGTACTAATTGGTCTTACTGTCTCAGTTTTTGGAACAAAAATTGAAACAAGACCCTGTATTCTCGTCCCTTTTTTACCATACTCCTAAAGGAACCTCATAGATATTTTATTCTTGACACTTTGTAATGGTCAGATTATCTTTAGTTGGATCAATATATATATTTTTCTCTAATTAAAATAAAGTCTCTTCAATTTTTCATGCTTATTATGTCTTTAAAGACCTCAAACGGCAGAGTTTTATGGGATTTTAATTAAAGTGCCCCAATTTCAAATACAGTTGCATAAAACAGTTACTGAAATCTTTAACTTCTAAATTCAGGTGTATGATGTATCGACATTTATGGATGATCATCCCGGAGGTGATGAAGTTCTGCTTTCAGCTACTGGTAAGTAGTTTTATTACTAAAACCAAAGCGTTTTTGCGAAGTCAATGTATCATTCTACATTGGGGATCAACTTTTGTTCAAACTTGGTAGGCAAAGATGCAACTAATGATTTTGACTATGTTGGACACAGTGATACTGCGCGTGAAATGATGGAAAAGTACTATTTTGGTGAGATTGATGCGTCGACCGTTCCACTAAAACGGACTTATATCCCACCACAGCAAGCTCAATACAATCCTGACAAGACTTCCGAGTTCATGATTAGGATTTTACAGTTCTTTGTTCCCCTTTTGATATTGGCTTTGGCATTTGCCGTCAGGCACTATACGAAGAAAGAGTAGACTCAAGTTATCTAGAATGTTTTGGAAAAGTCATTAGTCTTTGGTAGGTGAAAGTTGTTGAAAGCACAATTTCTTTGACTTTTTCTTCCTTTGTATTCAGTGCTTGTGTAGGAACTTGATGCTTATGGTCTGGCATAATGTGAGTTGGAGTCCATTTTTTAGTACTAGTTTATTATGGTTGACCTTCTGTTTTTTTGGGGATTAAAAGATGTTCAATGTTTTATAGCAAGAGTGATAGGCATGTTTTATTTCTTCATTTGCAGTATTGGCTCATTACAGTCATGTTTCTCAGATTTTATTTAAGCATGATCATTTAATTCTTAAATTTTATTTTCAATTTTTAAATTTTAAAATTAAATACGTCTTACAACTCATTTTCAATTTTTTAATATTTAAATTTTAAAAAAGTCAAATCTAAAAGTGAATTTTTATTTTATTTTTTAAATTTTTGAAACTAAAAATTAATAATACAATCATATTAATCATTTTGAACCTTAATAATTAGAGTTAAAATCTACCGAAATTATCAAAATTAAATTTTATAACTTAACAAATTAAAAATTAGAAATCAACTATCTAGAACAAACAGTATCTAATTTCAATTATGACATTCTAAATTAAAACTAGAAATAAACAACTTTTAATTTTTTCCCAAATAATTTTAAAATTAATAATTCAATTTTGAAACTCATTAAAAATAATAGTTTGTATTTGGCAAGCATTGTCATCTTTAACTTCCGGATTCAATTTTAAGTTAATAATAAACTTTACCCTATAACGAAGATGTTTGACAAATTGTGAGCGCTCAAGGACCAAACAAGTCCCATAAAATATAAAAAAGAAAGAGCAGGAAAAAAAATATAAATTATTTTGAAGATACGTGAGGGGACTTATTCCTCATCCCATGTTGTACACTAGTAGTGATCCGGTGTCTTAATGGATTGCCTCTTCACTAGTGATACTCAAGGTTTTGGTACAATACAACAGAAGTGGAACTGATGAGTCTTTTCAAAGTTTGATAACTTCATTCATTCAGGAAAAAAAAAAGATTTGGTGACTTCATTCAGCACAGCATAGCAAAATGAAAACTTTGTTCGGACTATCCTTAAGAGTGATCATGCCATGTCTTGGCTTGAAACTGCTTGGACGGATGCTGAGCCTAACTATTTCTCAAGAAAAAACAGTCAAACGAACCACATAATAAATTTCAACATTCAAATTCGCAGTCATGAGAAGGATGCTTCTATCTTGTCATGGACGGTAACCACCAAATCATGAGCATCATCCAAAAGCTTCCACACATCAAGTTGTCCTGCCATGCTATTGCACTCCCTTAAAATCTCATCCATGCTGCTATACTTCTCTATTATCAATTTCCTTCTCTGTAATACGGAAGCTGCAATAGCATAAAGTAGCAAGTTATCTGTTGGTGGGGCTCGTATCCGAATCCTACTCCAGGCAGATTTTCCAATCCCGGCCCTAATAGCTGCCTGATCAGCCCACATTACCTCCCAGAGGCATAGTGTTTGTTCAAATGTCAATTCCCTCCTGAACAGAACTACCACCATTCTGTAAACAAAGAAGCAATCCTCCGCTTGAAGTTTCTCCAAGTGTCTGTAAAGATGGGAATCCTTGCATTTGATAATCTTAGAAACAATGTTCAGCTGCCTCCGAATGCCAACCTCGTCGAGCCTAAAATTATGTCTAGCCTTCCTCATAAAACCCACAAAACACCAGAAAGCCTCATGATCTTCAGTCATTACTGTAATTATAGGTGAAAGTAAGTCACTCATTCCCTGACAATAACCAATTTCTGGGTCATAGAGTGCATATGCTTCAAGAATTGCAACCAGTCGAGCAGCATGAAAAATCCTGCCGGGTTCCAGGTGATCATAATCCTTCAAACCCACAGCTTCAGCAGATCGTTGAGCCCTTGCATCTGAAACAGTAGCTTGAGAAGTGCAATATGGAAACCATTCTGAATTAGCACGTACAGCATCAAGGCGAATGATCCGTTGCCATGTTGCAAAATCTTCATCGCTGCGAAGTTTGGATTGGACTTCTTCCCCACAAGGAGAATCATCTTTCGAAGTCATATCATCATCATCATTCTCCTCCCTCCCTTCAGAAGCGGGGAACGTCGGATTCACTTCAGGGTCTTCAGAGGAGTCAGAATCAGATGAATCAATGTTTAATGCAGAAGCATCTGCATTTGTAGCTTGTATTGTACCATCATCACCGTCCAACAAGGTACTGGAGGGATCATAAGAGTACTCAGCATCTGGGTTGTTTTCCTCACTAGAAAGAGACTCCCTGGCACTAACCACATCTTCTGAGTTGGGAGATTCTGTTTCATGACTGTATCTCCCACTGCCACCACTGTAGCTAACTCCATCTATTTCATTCAATTTCATCCTCCCACTTTTATGCTTTACATATCGCCTACATTTTCTACGCAGTTCCTCGTACTCCTTTCTGTATCCAATGACACAAACAGATTAAGGGAAGGTCCACCTAACATAGTAATATCGGAGTACCAGAGTCAACCTAATGCACTAATGTAACATGGTATCAAAGAACAAATAGAAGCTTTTTGGAAGAATTTGATGTAAGTACCTTTTCTGTGTTCTTATTATATCTCTTTCTTCTTTGGTACTGCTCAAATCGTAGCTGTCAACAAGAAGATATTTTGTCAACAAACAAAAATATAACTGCAAGAATCCCATGCATTAAAAAGACAATGTTACCTGTTATGCAAGTTATAGAAGAAGTTCAATACATTAGTCATTTCTTCGTTTAAGATACTCAATAGAATACATAAAATCTGTACAATATTCTACATAATCAAAGTTCAGAAAAAAAGTTGAAAATGGACAGCCATGCTACTGAAACTGATTATACAGGCATGACAAGTCCAAAAAAAGTCGTAAATATGCAATCCAAAAGTAGCATTAACATCCCAATCATAAAATGTCTAGTTGATAATTGACCAAGGACAACTTGTGGGGGAGCAAAATCAAGAGGCAGAAAGTCAGAAACATATGAGGAAAAAAAACTAGGAATAACTAAATGTTATATCAATATTATATAAGTTTATATTAGAGCAAATTTGATCACTCAGATTTCACAGCAACATCCAGACAACTATTTCATTTTGTAGGATCCAAGAAAGCACAATATAATTTATGATAAAAAGTATGAATGCGCAGAATTGAGAGACAAAAATGTAATCTATCATTATAACAATGTAATCTTAGGAGTCAAACTAATAACATGGATACTTAGAAAGGAGTTAAAAATACGTACACTCCCAGAAGAAATGGCCAAACTTCAGCCCTTATACTTGGATCAATGCCCTGACATTTAATAGCATGTTAATGCCATAGCAACACAAGGTATAGCTAGATCTTAGGTGCTGCAAACATGTAGGACAAATGAGACAAACTTACTCCACTGCGAACTCTCTTCAAGAACTTAACTCCACCATCTCGTAGTTTTCCATCAGGTGTAAACAAACTTCTCCATTGCTGAGCTGAAAGGACGCGTTTTCTTTTTCTGCGGGACCAAGGCGATTTAAGACGACCCCTGAAATGGAAGAAAACTCATAGTTACAATAGTAATAAAAAATCATCATTATGAGAACTAAGAAAAAGGACATAAAATCACTTAAATTACCATAAATAGATAGCAAAATGCTAAACTAAAATGGAAGCAGTTTATTAGATTCAACATTACACCAAAAACAAAGTTTAAGGAGTACAGTACTACGGTAAAACTCAATCAAAAGCATCAGATCTCTCCCTCCCCCCATGGGAAAGTTTTCCATATTGGATTCTAGTGTTCAAAAACTAGAACACTTCATGCATCTGCTAAAACATATTCAGTGTCATTTCGTTTGAAGAAAGGGTGCGAGGATGAAAGAAAGAAAATGTTAAACTCAGATGGAAACATATCCACGCAGGCTGAATCAAATTTACATTTGTCAATAAATCTGATAGCTAGTTGAAGTCCATATAGATGCCTCCTATCCTCAGAATTCGATGTATTTATTCATAATTATCTTAGAACTCCACACATTTCGTATAATCATTTTTATTTTCTAGCCTCCAGAAACAGGTTAAAAGAACAATTAGGTTAAAATGTGCCAATAGGCATCTGGATTCTAACTATTATATTCACTGCAGCACAGAGTATGAGTCTATGACTAGGTGTAAATTAGAGCATTATTAACAAACAGAATAATCAAGGAGCCAAGATCGAAAGTGTTAAATCTTGCTAATGATTTAGAAATTGTTGAAAACCAATCCATTTATGCACTGAGTTGTATAAATTTTTTTAAGAAATTTATTTACCCAAAAAAAAGCAAATTTTCTAAACAAAAAGACGAGAAATTCACAGCAATATCTAGAGACGTAAGTGAACTAACTGACCCAAAAAAGTAACATAAGTGAGAGAACAACATTAGATAGAGGGGGTGGGAAAACCCACTGAATCAAGTGATTTGAGCTATAAATTGGTAGTGGAAAACGACTATTCTACTCCAATATACAAGATCTCAATCGAAACCAATGAACTAAGCTAAATATCTGAGTGGAAACGAAAGAAGTAAAAAGAGTTTCAATTGATCAAATGAATAGATAGAGAGAAATATAGACTCACCGATCAGATTGGGAACAATAAGCTGGGGAAGAAGAAGTGACAACGAATAGAACCGAACGCAAATGAACCCACGACAACGATGACGATGAAGAAGAAGGAGAGGAATTTGACGACGAAGTTTGGCTTCGTCGTAGAGCCTTCATCTAGATTATACTCCGTGTATGACAAAGACTTAAAAAGAAACCCCAAAAATCCCACAAACAAAAAAATAATCCAAAATTGATAAATTTTGTTAAGTTCCTTCTTCTACAGTTATGAGAAACTCATAGATCCAAACTTCTTTTTTTCCCCTCCTTTCGCTTTTACCTACTGGTTGTGTAGAACATTGCAAAGACCAGAGCGAGACCCGCCAAGGCTGTGACAGCAACGACTACGTTCGATGGCGCCATCACTGCCGTTAGCCAAAACCAACCGCCTCCGCCGCCACAGATGAGAGATCCATCGGAGCCGGAGACGAACATGGAGATTAGTGAGTGAAACTAGGAAATTACTCCTTTCCGAGTTCCCTTTCGGCTTAGACAAGATATAAACTCCCAGAGGAGAATAAAAAACATAAATTTGAAGTATGATGCCCAACTTCCTAGCTTTGGTTTGAGAAAGTCTTTTTATTTGTCTCTCTCTGCTGCTTATAAAAAGAGAGGAATAGGTAGAGAGGGAGACTGAATCTTTCTTCTTCTTCTTCTTCTTCTTCTTCTTCTTCTTCTTCTTCTTCTTCTTTTCATAAAGAGACTATGTGAGTTCCAGATAAATCTATCATTTCCTTATATATTTTGAATTAAAATTATAAATAAAATCTGTTGAATTAAAGTATAGGTACCTTTTTAACTTTTAAAATAAACAAAAATGAAAAAAATAATATAATATAATATATACATGTAAAAAAACTTATTTTGATGTGTTAATGTAAATTATGAAAACAATAAATTTTACTTAAATTAATAAAATCATTTTTTTATTTTATTCTAAATTAACAATAAAATGTTCAAAATTCTTTTATATTTAATAAATATTATAAACATATATCTACGTATACTTTACATATATATATTATGTGTTAGGATAATTATAATAAATGATATATTAAAATGCATCCAATAAAACGTGAAATAAAATTATTACTGTTTATTTGAAGTAATATCTGTGGCCCTCTAGGTCAAGGTAGGTTGATCTGGTATTGTTTGCTTTTTCTTTTCTTTCTCACTTTTTTTTTTTTTAACTACCACTATCTTTTCCATAAACTTGTCTAAAATAAAACCATAATACAAATAGGAATCGATTCCCGTAACGACATCGTCTTCTTTATCTTCTTTTCACGCCTTGTGTGCATTCCTTTTGCTTTTTACTTTTTCGTTTAGGACTAGTGATTTTACATCGTCTTCTTTATCTTCTTTAATTAAATTAGTAGTAATATTATTTTTACATTATAAAATAACATTATTTAGTAACTACTTCGTAGTAATCAAAGGTCGACAATACAATTGCAGATATAATTTCTTGTAGTCATCGTCAATGGTTGCCTTTTTAGTAATTGGGTAAAGTTTTTTTTTCTTTTTTAAATAAAGGATAAATAAGAATATTAATTATGTTAAAAGAATATAAAATTTTATTAATTGATTTATAATATCCGAAATAATAATAAATAAAATTTTATATATTTTTAAAATAATTAATTAATATTCTTCTATTATACTTTATTCAAATTTTTTATGTTTACTTAAAACTAATTTCAATTAAAAATAATATTGAAAGAAAATACTTTCAAGTAATAAATTTTGAAGCATACAAATATATATTTTGAGCTCGAAAACTTTTGAGTAATGTTTTACTATTTAATTCAAAAACATTTTTCATTGTTAAAAACACGTTCTGAAAAATTTAAATAATTGGAAGGGAAAAAGGACACATTTTGTCAGATATCTATATCATTACATTGATCTTTTATCTATTAAAGCATCTTAATATATTATAAATATGTTACAATGTATCACAATTTTTCAATTGCTATAAATACTTAAATCCTACACAATATTATCTTATTGTTCTTTTAATAGTCCCATTTGTACACGGAATGTGTAACGCTTTCTTCCTCTGGAATAACTTTTTAAATGAACTATTAGATATTTGTGGAAAATCTTTCAACCTTTGGTTACTTAACAGCTTAAGTGCTTAAGTGATGGTTGGTTAAAATCCTCTTTAGAAGAGGATTTTAAAATTAATGTGTTCATTCATAACTTCTTTTTTTTTCATTTAGAACTCTAGAATGCATATGTACTCCTTATACACAACTATGTATGATCAATTTATAAACAACATATGGAATTCACGTGTTTTTGCCTCTTCAATCCAAGACTTCTTTTATGTGTGTAACTCTCTCGACTAAGTAATTTGAGTACAATATTGTTCATCAATAATAGTTAGATTTTTGGATATGGATATTAAATTTTGTATAATTTTAAATATTTCAGGACATTTTTTTTATTATCATAATTATTTGAAGAATTATTAGTGTGTTATGTTTTTTAGATAGATGTTAAAAGAAATTCGAAATTATCTCACTTCTTATGAATATTAACGAATATATAAGAATGAGTATTCTTTTAGAGATATGTCATAATATCTTATATGATAAGATTACAGACAATTGATAAGTCGTTATTATCAGGTCATTTCTACTTAGCTCAAGTTTTGTTCATCAAGTCTTCATTATTAGGTCTTTTCATTAGAATTGGATCTATTACTTCCAAGGACCAAATCGTTCTATAAAAAATGCTAAACGATAATGTTACATTCATCATATAAGTAGGCTACCTCAAGTCGTTAGGGTCACATACTTGCTACTTAGATAATATCAAACATTAGCTTTCATATTATCTTGATTTTGAGAAATTAAAGGAATATTCATGAACCAAATAAGCTCTTCAACTTCTTCAAACAAGATAGCTCTTCCAACATATGTATAAATCCCCAATATGAAGCAGAAGATCCTCTTATGGAATGGTGGGTAATTCAATTCATAATGTTTAAACTTGGACTCTGATATCCATTTCCAAAAATAATAATCCATGCAATGAATACATTTGACATTAGTACGTCCTAAGTGAACCCTATTTAGTGACGAATGCTACTACGCCTCTATGTTGTTACAGAGGAACATTGAGTAGATTTTACGAACAAAGAGATGAATGACCTTGATAATTAAAGGGCATACATCTAAGCCTTTGTTGGTCACGTGTTGATACTGAAACTCCTCGATAGTGCATTTAGTTGGAATCCACTTTATGTTAGTTAATTGGTGGCATAGTTGTGAATGCATCTTGTAATAAAAATGAGATATTGTTTCTCAAATACCTTAAACATATTGTCAATAGCAAAAGAAATTGCAAGGAATCGTCTTCTATAAGGTTCAAGGTAAATTAAGGGCCCATGTTCCCCCACCTTTCCTAAAAAGTGAATATGTAGACTACCATATATACATCACTTCTGACAACGAAGTAGTGGGAAAAACTAACTGGGGGTGTTTTCGACGTGAGGACTATTGTTTATTATGTAGTCCTTATGAATCAAGATGTGTGTAGATTCAAGGCTTACTATGAAGCTATCGAATAAAATTTGAAAGATGTAGGCAATGATCTAATCATGAAGATAAACACAAAAAGGAGAGAGGTGATTTTCCCAAATTAGTTGAGTATTGGAAACAAAGAGCGTTGTAAAAATGTACTCGTGAAATACCTATTTTTAAGGGTACTAGCTCGCCTCCACACCTATGACTATAAGATGTAATTATTAGGACTATTTTCATTAACTTGTCATTTCCTTTTTGAACTTTGTAATTCAATGTAGCACTGCTGCAATTCAAAGCTGGTTTTTCATTGATGTGGATTTTTTTAAAAAAAGGGTTTATTTTTGTGAACTTAAGATTCTTTTTTAAGATAGGCATCGACCTCTTATGTCGCATCCCAAGTGGAGAGATCTATTTGATGAAATTGAATCCACCCTTGTATGTGCTTCCCAAAAAGGATGTTCATATCAATGAACTCAAGACCCTTTTTTAAAATGGGCATTATGCCTCTTATCCCGCATCACAAGTGGGGAGTCCATTTGACCATCTTACTCAAACTTAAGGGTTATCACATTAATTTTTCACTAGACATGAGACATGCAAGGGTGAAATTGAATCCTACCCCTACATGCACTTCCCAAAGAGGGGGTTCACTTTGGTAAACTCAAGACCCTTTCTTGACGAGTGACACACCTCTTATTCTGCATCCCAAGTAGGGGGTCCATTTGGCCATCTCATTCCGTACTTGAGGGTTATCGTGTTAATTTTTTATGAGACAGGAGACATGCTATGGTGAAATTGAATCCTAACCCTATATACGCTTCCCAAAGAGGGGGTTAACTTTGGTAAACTCAAGATCCTTTCTTAGAACGGGCGACATGCCTCCTATCCTACATCCCAAGTGAAAGGTTCCATTTGACCACCTCATTCCATATTTAGGGGTTATCGTGTTAATTTTTTGTAAGACATGAGACATACAAAGGTGAAATTGATCCTAGCTCTACATTTCCAAAAGAGAGGTTTCATTTTGGTAAACTTAAGACCCTTTCTTAGGATAGATAACATACTTCTTATTTCACATCGCAAATAAGGGGTCTATTTGGCCACCTCACTCCGTACTTTGTGGTTATTGTATTATTTTTTTACGAGACAGGAGACATGCAAGGATGAAATTGAATTCTACCCCTATATGTGCTTTTCAAATAGGGGTTTCACTTGGATAAACTCAAGACTCTTTCTTAGGACGAGCAACATGCCTCTTATCCTGCATCCCAAGTAGGGGGAATCCATTTGGCTATCTCACTTTGTACTTGGGGGTTATCATGTTAATTTTTTACGATAATTGTTCAATAGAAAATATTTTTCTTCCTTAGGCTAGATGTTTATATACATGGTTTTATGCTTGCATCTAGATTGGAAAGGGTTCGTTTGGCCTCTCTACTCCAAATGAGGAATATATAGTTCCTTAAGTACTGAAATTCTATAAGTGATCGATTCAATTTACCTGCTTGTTTTTATTTGAAGAAATACAATAATCATAAGCATAAATAAAATTAATAGATCATACCTTGTATTTAGAGTTAATATTGCAACTTTTGCCTCATGTATTACCATCCTTAACTATCTCCCTTATTTTTCTTAAAACTTTTACATTGTGATGTGTCACAGGTTATGCATGGGGAGGTGCCTTGAAGACATTCCTCGATTAACAAAAGATGTCTCATTGGTAAGAGGTAACTTACTGGGGAGGAGGTACTCATTGATAAAAGGTACCTCGTCGATACGTGGTAGTACTTCATCGATAAAAGGTACCTTGTCGAAACGTGATAGTACTTCATCGATAAGAGGTACCTAATTTGTAGGAGGTACTTTGTTGATAAAATGTACTCTTTTTAATAAGAGGTACCTCATTAATAAGAGTTACCTTATTGGTTAGATGTATCCCATCGATAAAAGGTACCTTTTTGATAATAAAAAAATACCATGTTGATAAGAGGTATCTTATTGGTAAGATGTGCCTCATCGATAAGAGGTACCTCGTCGATATGGGATACCTTGTTGATAAGAGTTACCTTATTGATAATAGGTAGTATCTCATCGATAAGAGATACTTTGTTGATAAAAGATACCACGTTAGTAGGAAGTACTTTGTTGATAAAAGATATTCTTTTTAATAAGAGGTACCTCGTTGAGAAAATGTATCTTGTGATAAGAAGTGCCTTGTTGGGAGGAGGTATCTCATCGATAAGAGGTACCTTATTGATAGAAGTTACCTCATCGATAAGAGTTACCTTATTGCTAAGAGGTGCCTCATCGATAAGAGGTATCTTGTTGATTAGAGATACCTCATCGATAAGGGGTACTTTGTTGATAAGAAGTAGTGCCGCATCAATAAAAGGTACCTTATTGATAAGAGATACCTCATTGGTATAAGGTACTTTATTGATAAGAGGTATCTCATTAAGAGGAGGTACCTTGCTATGAGAAGGTATCGTATGTGATTGATTTGTGGGTGTAAGTTCTCCCTATGTCGGTCTTGGTCCTTGACAGTGATAACTTCTTGGTTCATAAAAAGGAGTTTGTTGAATTAGCATTACGTGGGATTGTTTTTATAACCTTTGACCTCTTAACTTATCAGGCTGAAGACTTAATGAATTTATATCCCAGTTTATGGTGTGGTGTGAGATGAGCTACATAGTAAGGTACGTATTCATTAGGATCACTTCTAAGAACTTGATACATAGGATGGTTTTAAGGGTTTTTTTTTCCTTGAATTAGAGGTTGTGTAGTGGATGGTTATGTTAATAGGAGTGAATTTCCCTTTCAACACGAGCTAATTCTCTTTGGATATGAAATGTAAGGTTTCAAATGCTAACTAAGGACTAGAATGATTTAAAACCACGTGATGGGTTTCAATTGTTTATAGAATTACTAGTGTGTTACGGTTTCTAGAGATATGTTAGAAAGACCTTGAAATCACCCCATTTTATTGATATTAAAGGTCATATTTAGATACATAAAAGGGTAGGTGTCACTTTTACAAAGGTATGTTTTCTTTTCTATATGTGTTAGAACTTATATGAGATGATCTAAGTGGATGATATTTAATAAATAAAAAATAATATCTCAAAACTTATAAAATATAAATAACATTTTAATAATATTGGATGTGATTATCTAACTAGATGTTGTTTAATATTGAATATATTTAAATAATAATAATTTAATTTAAATAATATTTAATATTAAATAAACTTAAATGATAAAAAATTAATTTGAACGATATTTATTTAAATGACTTTAAATTAAAATAATATATTAATTTTTTTAATAATAAAAATATACTAGATAAATTATAAAAATATTGCTTTTATTACTAATTTCAATAAATTTGGTATAACATATATCTAGTTAAGCTATTTAGTTTAAGTTTCAGACTAATTGTGCCAATAATCTTACGGCCATGGAGGAGTTGGTAAGTTAACCAAACTATTTCCAAGTCATTTCTAAATTTATTGATTAATTGACTGGTTGTTACGTGTCCCAGTTCTTCATTAATACCAATGATTTAAACTTGCTTTATTACCAGTAGTAAATTATTAAATGCATACTGAGCACACTGTTTATATATGTTAACGTTTTTAAGTTCTTAGTTTTAATAATAAATTAAAGGTATTTAGTTTTTAAGTTATGTAAAAGCCTGAGTTTAGTCCATATGGGTTTAAAGAATGATTGAGGTTTTTAACTGTTGCATAATTGTTCCAACGATACATTTTAGCTTTTTAATAAAAGTAAATAATTTTAAATTGTTTTTTTAAGTGTAAATTTTAAAAATAAAATATAAAAATAGTAAACGATTTAAACAAATTATAATAGCTATTATTTAGATAAAATTATTTAAATATATAAATTTAAAATAAAGAAAAGTATTTAATCACAATAATAAATATAATGTATTGTTATATAATATTTATTTAAATTCGATATTATTTAATAAAAATATTTAGTATTTATATAGATAATGAAAATGTATATATATATATATATTTAATGTGGTTTGTGTTTGGATCATTGATAATTGTGTAGGTATTTGACAACTTTATGTATTTGTTAAGTAAGAGCTAAACACAGGTTTTGGGAAGAAAGAAATTGGTATGATCCACATCCACAGAATGTGGCCAACAAAATTAGGCATGGTGTTGAAACCTTGTTTAATTTATCTTTTGGCTTTCCTAAAAAAAAAAAAACACATTTTTATTAATTCTTCCCTCAAATCACAAAACATAACAAATAAAAGGGTAAAAGGATATCGATATATTTGTAATTTGCATGCCATACACTTACCATTATTTTTCATCACCCAAGGCCAAGACAATCATGAAAAGGCCATTAATTTCAATTTCAAGAGCATATATATGTGACCCCAAAGAAAGCTCTGCATTCTATTGGACAACGACAACCCGATAAAGTTTTGTTCAACTATTTCATGAATGATATTTAATCACTGTGGATTATCATGCGGGTTTTTTAATAAAAACATGTTAATGATACTGCTAATTATTATTATTATTATTTTCATACTATTAATTATAATTAGTGTATATTAATAATAAAATTTAATGCTTTCTGACTAAACTATAAATTAAAGCTCTATAACACTGAATGCTTGAAGTTTGAGTGAATTTTTGTTGTCTTTAACTGTCAAATATTGTGTTGTTCATATTTTCACAGCTTACACTTCATAATCTTATTACATTACCGAGTATTATTTGATTAAAAAATCAAAATCTAAAATGCAAGATAAATAGGAGAATAATCATCATCATCAATTATAATATAACACATATTTTAACTTTAAAAAAAATGATTGATTTTTTTATATCAAAAGTTATTTGAACATGTATTAATCAGAAACTAGGTTGATAAAAGATGATAAATTTGGTAACCCAATTGAGAAAATTAAAGAACTTATCATGTGGCTAGTAGTAATAGTAGATCCCAACGAGTTAAAAAATAAAATAAAAATAAAACGAGAAATACTTTATTCGGTCTAATTAATAATATTATGTTAGAGAAATGTCATGTAACGAATCAATTAATATCTACACTAATATATAATATATTGTTGTTGATATACGTTAAGCTAAAAACATATATCTAATAATTATTTGTAACTTAAGTGATCACACCATTATTACTTTATTTAGTAGTAATATATATATATATATATATAATTTTTCCATTCAGAATCATGCAAAGAAAGAAAAGGTTCACGAGCAATTGGTTAGGCTTAGCAATAAGCATGAGACCATGGAGAAAGGATCAGCTTTTTTGTTTACAAAAACAACATTATCTTGTTGGACAATGCAAACCTTTGCGTAAAGGATAGATCCAATCTGCTCTAATATATATAAAAATGCCGATATCTACATTCAACTAAACACAAAACGGAGCAATTCCATAAATATATACTTTCATGACATCCTCGTTCTCTCTAACCCAAAATGAAATAAGAGTAGTGATACATGTATTAAATTATTATATATATTATTAAATGATATAATAATTATTTAATTGATGTACTATTGAGAATGATAAAATTGTTGTTATATCACTTATTAATATGAGTTATATTAATATATGTTATGTAAATATATTAAGTTGTAATAAAAAAATATTTGTTGATGAAATAATTGCATAACAAATTAAATAAAATCCTAATTTACCATCTTCGAGTCCTTGCATTTCCCAAAACAAATTTATCATATTTTGGTAACAAAACAAATAAAGAGACACGACTACGTAATTGGAGGATTTGGGAAAGATTGAGAGTGAATCAAACTTATAACATTTTTTAAAAATTATAACAAAAAAAAATAATATAAAAAATTATTATCTTTAAAATTTATAACAACAAAAATAGTACATCTAATGAAACGGGTTTTAATTATAATTGTAATAATCAATTTAAATAACGTTTAATTAGATGATATTTAACGTAAATTAATATAAAAAAAATTATTAATAAAAATATATAAACTAATCAGACATTATTTTTGTAATTAAATATCTTAAAGTAATATTTTTGTTGTTTTTTGTAATAATTTCTCTCAACCCATTTATTTTACATAATATATATATAATCTAAAATTTTCACGTTAAACTCAGTTTACTTTGATACGTTAAAGTTAAAATTCAACTAATTAAACTCTTATTGAAATTATTCAATTAAAACCGTTTAATTTTATTTAAATATTATTTTTATTATTATAAATTTAAAATATTTTATTTTAGGTAATTTTGCAACTTGTTTTTGTACTTTTACTACCCTAAAGAAGAGCCCATATAGGCCCAACCTGGGACTGAGAATGCAGCCTGCAAAACTTCAAACACTATCACAATTCACGTTAGTAATTAGGATGATAAGGCCTATAGAGCGTCACCCAAGTTACTGCAGGAACCTCTATCAAAAGAAATGGAATTCTAAGGGAAGAAGAACAGAGAACAAGACTACAAGAATCAGTCAATATAGAAGTTGGTACTAATATCAATAGCACATTTGATAAATGAGGCCTTTGAAACCTACATCCAAGTATCAAGCCAAGTCATTCAATATTGTAAATAACTGTTGTGTAATATAGCTTCAGTCTATGTTTTATGTACTAGCAATACTATTATAAGTTATTTGAAAATCACCCTCATAAATATAAATTGTTATAAGAATAACAAACAATCATTTTATACCCTAAAATTATTAACTCTACGCATCATATAAATTAAATACTTAAAATTCAATAATTAAGATTACAAACCTTGGATTCTAACTAATATTATGTTAAAAACGTATAAAATCTTTTAAAATTTTAATGTATTAAATAAATCTTAAATAATCACTTAATATCTATCAAAGAGAAAACATAGTTAATGGGAAATAGAGAAAGAAGAAGTAGATCTTGGACCACATATTACAAATCATACTTTTTTTATTTTTTTAAATTAAGTACAAGAACAATAACCTAACAAAATAATAAAAACTGCAACGCGGAAGGATCTTAAATACAAAAATACTTACTTAAACATTAATTTTTTAACTTGGTTTTTACCACAAAGATTACAAATCCAGCATTAGTCCACATAAAACCTGAGGAAACAACACTATACAACAAAACAACTTATTAACTGGCCAACTCATACAGTTGCCAATTTCCCTACTACAGCTTAGAAGCTGCATTCTTGTCCAAAAACCAAGTGAGCTCCACTTCGGGTTTCACCAGTTCAACAGGCAAAGTGTCGGAACCTTCATTACTTCCCAATGCTTTTTGAACAGCACCAGCTTCTCCAGCACCAGTCACAACAAGTGCAATATAGAAAGAAGAGTTGATAACCGGAAGTGTAAAAGTAATTCTCTTCGGAGGTGGCTTGGGTGAGTCCTCAATGTGAGTAACCCATTTCTCCTTTTCATTGACAAGAGGGTGCCCAGGGAATAGAGAAGCCACATGTCCATCTGGGCCCATGCCCAGAAGCATGAGATCAAACTTTGGAAATTTAGAAGAAGTTGGCTTGGCAATCACATTGATATTGACCAAATGTTTCAAACAGTTTTCATAATCTTCAGCTGCACCCTCAGCTGACAGGGCATCATTGATCGCATAAACATTACCAGGGACAATTGGCACCTATCCAGTCCACAATTCAAGATCTCATGAGTCAAACAGCCATTAAGAACAACATCATGGCTGCATTATAGGTAGGGACCCTTTGGAAATTGGAACTGCTGCTTGTTTTAGTTGAAATTACTTTTAAATGAACCAAAGCACTTTTCATGATGAAGCATTATTAGTGCTTTTAAGAGAAATAGTTTATGATACATGCTCCATCCCTAAAATAATATCTAAAATACCACTCAATATTACTTTTAACAATTTATGTGAAACACCTAAAGGCTTCTCTTGTAACCACTCCTAAACCACCTCT
Source organism: Hippophae rhamnoides (assembly GCA_033030585.1). Classification (NCBI taxonomy): domain Eukaryota; kingdom Viridiplantae; phylum Streptophyta; class Magnoliopsida; order Rosales; family Elaeagnaceae; genus Hippophae; species Hippophae rhamnoides. The sequence continues at coordinate 55,405,015 of CM065432.1, forward strand.
AAACACATCCAAGTTAATGGGCTAGTATAACTATTCTATGCTATTACAAACAAGTTAATCAAACAAGGATGGTGCATCCTTCTAGTAGTAGTAGCTATTTATGCCAAAATGTTAGCTTTAGTGCAGCTCAGAGCATGTTCATTTATAGCTTCACAAATCAAATTCATCTTCTATGCTCGAGCCTAAAGCACTCCCAGCAACATAAGACACCCACAAAACTCATGATACGAGACTCCTCTAGTGCTGTAAATATACCATTTCCCCTGCCTCAATGGGCACTACCGAAGCTATGATACCCTTGTCCCAAATTCCAAAAGGAACAATACTTCAATTCAAAGACATTGAATATGAATGCATCTAGATGTGTGGTTATAATAAATAAATAGAAAAAGAAGGATTATTTCAGAACTATACCTTGGAGAGAAAACCATCAAAAGCGAGTTTGTAATTACTATCATCGTGATCCTTTGGAACAACCCTCTCGTCCACCCAAAATATATGCCACTTAGACCACTCCACCGAATCTATGTAGGGTGGCTCCAGTAATTTCCTGAATGAGGATCAGACACTTCATTTACTTCTCTCAATTTTTTCAACACAGGTCAAACATTATGCTAATTGCAGGCTAAAGCCCATGCCAACTTTTTAATCTCGTATCTTTCCGTGGTTTGCATCCCAAATAAATAACTTAAGATTCACACTATTTATATTTTACAATGTTGAATGGAACGAATTTAGGAATCATACATATATTAGCCACCTTTTATGAGACATCAGGTATCAGAAAGACCCAAAAAAAAAAGGTTTAGGTTATGTTTGCTTCTATTATTTGAAGCGCTTCTGATGGCAATTAAAAGAAAAGGAGAAGAAATTAAAAAAAGAAAGATCACAAATATATGCTTCTTCCTTGATCACTTTCTACCGAAACCCTTTTTGACCGAGTTTAACTTAAGGACTGAAAACAAGCACACCCTTAATGTCAACTATTGATCTACAACCGAATAAAAATATCCAAAATTTAATGTCGTAGATACCCAAATGTCTCTTTTAGTTCATTTTCATATAATCTATAATCAATTTAAGAAATTATTACTTGGAACTTTAAAAACATAATATATTATCAGCTAAGAGATACTATAATTAGAACAAACGCAAAACACAGACTTCATATCTCCTTTCCTCAATTTCTAATCAAGCAAACGGGTACTTAAAACTATGTTCAGCAACACAAAAAGTCGAACGCACTAACACCCAAAACAAAAATCACGAATTTGACTGAAAAGAGGAAGATGGGTTCTCACCTGAGGGACTTGATCAAAGACCCACCAGACAAAACGACAGAAAATGACCCTCTCTCTTTTCCAAACTTGTCAGAAAGATCGGCGACGTACTTGGCCAAATTGACAACCAATTCATCCTCTGTATCATACACCTGAACCTTCTTCCCGGAAGCCATTATTGACGACGAAGATGACGTGGCTCTGCAAGCGATCATTTTGAAGCTCGAATTAGGATAAGATACTCTCTTCAGTGTGAGTGAGAGAGCAGGAGTTATGTGCGCGAATAGAGGAGGAGGGAGAAACTGTCTGAGCTGAGTGCGCTAGTGTAAAGATGATAAAGGAGAAAAGGCACGGAGAGATAGAAAGTGGATGCCATACAGGCACAGCTGGCTTTATAAGATAATAGTGGGTGTATTAGAGCTTGGTGAGTTCGGCGACGGAGGCCGTACTGTGGAGTTGGGCCGGAGGGTCTCTTCGGAATTTGATGTTTGGTTGGTGAGTGCGGTGAAAAGTTAAATCCATAAAATCAGCAATTTTTCAAAGTTATTTAAATTGATTTTTTTAAAAAATAATTTTATACGTATATTTTTATGTTTATTTTTTATTAGCTATCGTAAATAATTTATTATTAACTTAAGTAAGATTTATAATAATTAACATAAATTTGTATATTGATGAGATAATAATAAAAATATTTAAAGCATTTGTTTTTTAAACATGTTTCGGTATGCAATTAAATCATTATTATTTTTTAAATATTAATTAAGGGTGAAAAAATTAAATCAATTAACTTAAATTTAAAAATCAAAGTTAAATTTAAATTGATTTAAATGGATAAAATTGAATTTACAGATTTTATAGTGTATGGTAATTTCTTATCGGTAAAAATTTTATTAAAATTATATGTATATGATATTTTATTTTATAATATTTTATAATTATAATATAATGTTAAATTTTTTTAATAGATTAGAAGTACAAAATTTTAATTAATTTTGATAGATTATATGAGCTTAAATCGGTGAAAAAAAATATTTTGTTTTGATTTATTAGTCACCATTAATACTAAATTAAAATTATTAGAAGTATTAATAAATAGAATAACTTTTATCTAAATTAAAATAATAAATATGATAATATTATTTTTAAAAATTGGCATTCAAATTCTTTTTATTTTCTATATTTAATCTAATGATATATTATAATTTAAGTGAGGTTAATCATTAAAAAAATATTTTAAAGTTATTTTTTTTCTAATCAAATAAACATAAAATTTATTAAATACATTATATATAAAAATAAAAAAATGAGATTAAAATTCAATAAAAATTTATGAGATAAGAAATATTCAATTTAGTTTTATATTTTATCCATCTGAATAGTTGTTTTCAATTTTAAAAATAAAAAATCAACTTACTTAAATTTGATTAATATTTTAAAATTTACAAATCAATTTGTATTTTATTAATACATATATTTATTTTTTAAATCTTATATATTTATAAATATATAAGATTTAAAAAATAAATATATGTTAATCAAGAATTTATAACTTATATTATTTTTTTTACAATGTTCAATCTTTATAGATATAATAAAAAGTTCAAATTGTTAATCAATAATTTGATAATTTTAAAAAGTTTTTATCTACATTGATCCATAAATTTAATTTAAATGTTAATATACATATTTTTAATAAAATTATTGATTAAATATTAAATATTTTTTATTAATTTAATATTAGTATAATATAATTTAAATTTATTTTTAAAATAAATATATCTAAATATCTATTCAATGATTTGGATCAAATTCGTAAATTTTATAATCGTGTTTAAATTTGATACGAATTAATTTTTTATTAAAATTATAAATAAATAAATATTTTTTTATAATAAGTTATATTTAATTTTATAAATACGAATACATTAAATTATAATTTTTACTTAAAAATAAATATAAGTAATAAATCTCTATAATAATTTAATAAGTATTAAAGTATATTTACAATTATTTTAATTATCTTAATTGTGATTATAAATAATAATTTTTGTAAGATATATGTTAATTTAAATTATAAATAGTGTTTATAATATGTTTTATATTTGACAATAACTCATAGATAAGTTATAATTTCTATCCAATTGTATCTAAAGAAAAAAAATTGATCTACCTATATTCAAATAGATTTTGATAGATTACATCATCGTATTAAATCGAATTTAAATTGATAAAAAAAACATGACTTTAATATGTTATTTACACCCATTAAAAACCTTAATATCTCCCAATTTCTTAAAATCATTAAAAATATGAATAAGGAGAAATTCTTTTACCTAAATTAAAATAATAAATATAATATTATTATTTTATAAAGTGGAATTAATATTATCTCTTTTATTCTTCGTGTTTAATTTAATGATATATTATATTTTAAGTGATTTAAATCATCATAAAAACATTTTTTAAAGTTAATCTATTAATCAATACAAACTTTTTTTTATAATCAAATAAACATAAAAATTATTGAATGTATTGAATATAAAATAAAAAGATTGAGATTAAAAGTCAAGAAAAAATTATGAGATAATAAAAAAATAACAACCAATAAATAAATATAATTTATCAAAATCAACATAGATTACTTTAGTCTATGTTTTAAATTTTTAAATAAATTAGTTTTAGTTTGAAAAATATAAAAATTAAATTATATTGAGTACATTAAGAATTTAAAATTTATAAATTTACATTTGATAGAAACGATATATATATATATATATATTTATTGATAAATATATTTAATTTTTATTATTATATATTAATAATAGATATGTCATAGATGTTCATGATTATTTAATTTTAATTAAATTTTTATGTTAATAGAGAATATATAATTTATATTGTTTATTTTTATAAATAATAAAAAATTTAAATTATTTTTTATTCATAAATTTTCAATAGTTTGATAATTTTTAAGAGTTTTTAAGTAGTTGACAATTTTAGTTTAAATATTGATATATAGTTTTTTAATCAAATTATTTATCAAATATTAATTTTTTTATTAATTTAATATTAATATAATAACAAAATAATTTAAATTTACTTTTAAAATAAATAAATTTAAATCATAAATCAAATCTATCTATCAAGCTGATTAATCTAGTATTTTCAAACCATATTCCATATTTTAAAGATTGGTTTTAGTTTTTAACTTAACAAAACTGATATATATTAATGTAATTAATATAAAAAAAAAATCGACATGCGCCTATATTTGTAAGTGTTTCGAATCACATTAAATTTGAGATAATTAAAAAAAAACAGAGAAAGAAAAAAAGAGGAAAGCCACCGAAAACCCTAATTCCTTAAGTCTTTTCGTTATATAAAAGAGGACAGACCTCATAAAACCGCAAAAGAGCAAAAATGCAGATCTTCGTGAAAACCCTAACCGGGAAGACCATAACCCTCGAGGTCGAGTCCAGCGACACTATTGACAATGTCAAGGCCAAGATCCAGGATAAGGAAGGTGTGAATTTTTCCTCGCATTTCAATTACCATTCCTACTGCTATCTCATCTTTTCAATTTTTGACGGCATAATTTCCTGTTAGGTATTCCTCCGGACCAACAAAGGTTGATCTTTGCCGGTAAACAGCTTGAGGATGGCCGTACTCTCGCTGATTACAACATTCAGAAAGGTTAGTTCTTTTAGTTCTGCTACTTTTTTAAAGCTGAGATAGTGACAATGAAATGATTTTTCTGATCAATTTTATTATGTATTATCGTAGAATCAACCCTCCACTTGGTTTTGAGGCTCCGTGGTGGCATTATTGAGCCATCTCTTATGGCTTTGGCCAGGAAATACAACCAGGATAAGACGATCTGCCGCAAGTATGCTTTTGATTTCTTATTTCTCCGTTTTAATGTCCATTTTTCTATGTGGCGTTTCTTTCTTATACATAGTTTCATATAATGTTGTTTAATTGTTTCCTGCGGATTATTTTATGTGCACTCTGAAAAATTTAAGGTCAATTTCTTGTAATTCTGTTGAAGTTGGTTATTCTTAAAGTCGTTTAATATTGGCAGTGCCAAATGTGATTTTTTAATATTTCAAAAGTATAAATAAAATACCCTGAAACATGTAAACAACAAAAGTAGCAGCTTTAACTTAAAAAAAAGCAAAAATACCAATCACTATGTCTAACTCGTATATTTACACTATTAAAATAAGTCCTACATAATTTTATTTTGAACTACGTTCAAATTGAATTAGCCTTTTAAATCCCTTCAATATTAATATTTTCAAATTGAATTCCATTCCTGTTATTTGTGTGTTATAAGTTTTAGTGATGTTATTTTTTAAAAAAAAATTAATATTTTATTTGGAGATTTATACTTTAGTTGTACCTTTATTAAACTAAAGTTACACATTTGGATCCATATTATCAAACTAGTATAATAGTCCCTCTATTTTAATTTTGTAAAAAATAATAATTTATAGAATGGTAATTTTATATTTACAAAAATATTTATTATTTTATGCATTCACTCTTTTTTTATTCATTTCAATGTAAAAACATTTCATACTACCTTAGTAATTATCTTCAACCTCTACCATCCTTTCTGTCTTATCCTTGATTTTATTTTATTCTTTTGTTCGCTAACCAACATTCACTATTTGATGCAAATCACATTGAATCTCTAATTAGGTCATCACTAATTCATTTGAAGTACCCATCTTTGTAAATAACTGTCACTATCACCATCTCATTCTCTTTGATTTCACTGATCCCTTCATCTTTCTTGACTGCCTTATATTCGTTCAAACCTAAGATGAATGTGGCTTTTATCGAACACAAGGTGGTCGGGAAAGGATGAGAGTCAAGAAAATAGGAGAGAATGAGTTGACATAGTTGCAATCATCGGAAAAAATGATGTTTTAAATGAATTGGTTGTTTAATTTTAGTTTCAATAAAAATTACATTTTTGAATTGTTTTTTTAGCAAAATAGCTAGTGGGTGAAAGAATTGGATGGTGGAGGTGGACATGGTTGTCTAAGGTGAATGGGGTTTGTTTTCAAAATGAAATGGACAAAAAATTTGAGAAGAAATAAAATAATAAATATTTTCTTGAAGACCTAATTATCTTTTCCTAAATTAGGTTTTTCAAAAAAATTCACCATAGTTATACCTTTTGTTAAATGTGAGTATTACTGGTATTAGTTTTGATCATATGAATTCGAATATATACATTTTATTTAATAAGTGTATCATTAAATTACCAAACCTTTTTATTCTTATCTCATGTCCATTATGCTAACTATTATCATATCTGCTAAGCTGACTGATTATTACTCTATTGATCTTATTATACAGATGCTATGCTCGTCTCCATCCTCGTGCTGTGAACTGCAGAAAGAAGAAGTGTGGACACAGCAACCAGGCATGTACTTCTAAATGTGTCAGATTTTTGAAAGTTATTTCCTCCCATTTTTGTTGTTTTTTATTATTTGCATTTTCTCATTGTTGTGTTTCTTTGCATTACATGTCTTCTCTTTTATTGCAGCTGAGGCCAAAGAAAAAGATCAAGTAGACTGCCGAGCAGAAGGGATGCTGTTTCTTACTAGAATCTTGGTTTTAACATCTAATACAATTATAGTAATTCTGATGTGTTGATCATTAGTTTATTGAGACCATTTTCTTTTATGCTGCTGTGTCTCAGACGCATTTGAATCCTTTTTGAATAATTATATGTATTTCGAGAACAAATGACTTTACGACCAAATTATCAAGTTTCAAAGTGCGATATCAAACAAAAATGGAGTGAACTTTTCTAATCATCACTAGCAGTACGGAATAAACAATCAGAAATGAAAATCTCATTAGGGATTTGATTATTTTGAATAACTTGAATTGAACTTATTTTAAAGAGAGTAAATAAGTGGTGCTGTGGGAGGGTATGTTATAATTGTCAATTATCGTTTGGAATAAAATGATATTTTGAAGAACTTGAACAAGTCAATTGTCAGTGCAATGACTCGATGAGAAAGATGGTTTGATTCCTAAATGTAGGGCATGGTTTATAAACCTACTATTCTTGGATAATTCTTCAAATTATAAGGAAAATCAGTTTAAGGCTGTGACCACTATTGTTCCAACAGAGTAAAAGTTTATTTTTGACAATACATGATCACTTGATAATGGAAGGGGATACGATCTCTTCTAGAAGTCTCATCACCTTGAGCTGTGTGAAAATCGTGATTCCATTAACCTGCTTAATTTGAACTTCAAAAGTTTCACCACTCCTTGCTTTCATTATTATCTGATTCAAAGAATAAAATTATAAATCTGCGTATAGAATAGTAAACCATATACCTCTCGAAGTCTCATTAGTAAAAAAAGTAGGATATTAACCTTGTTTGGAATATGTTTTGAATCATCTTCTTGGGTGATTCACGAGCTGCGCATTCCAACTGAAGCAACTCCTCTGAATTCAAACGCCAATTGAGAGCACCAAGATTTTCCTCTGCTTGATTCACCGTTTTAACTCCGGGTATTGGAATTGTGCCTTTGCAAATGCACCAATTTATAGCAACCTGCCAAGAGTATGTCTTGTGAGATCATATTGCATAGTCATCTTAGTGAAGCCTTATGACTTCATCTTTGGAATCCTTTATACTTGTTATGGGTAAATAAATGGGTTTAAAAGTGTCTAATCAGTCCTCCCAATAAGGTTGAATTTTTAGGTTAATATTCCATAGCACTTATGGAGGTTCTTGGACTTTTACAGTACTTGTATAGCTCCATTACTTTATAAACATGGCTGGTAGCTAAAAGAGAGATGTCCTACATCAAATAAAGTATTTTCATGGCTATCATCACCTTAAGAGCAATATGCTTGTTCAAATTAATGTCAATTACAAATGACTCCTTTCAAATTTCCTAAAAGACCATATTTTTGAAAATTAACAATCATGTACATTCTTTTCACTTTCTCACAACAACAAAAATAAAGTAATTTGGGGTATTTTGAAGTTTTTGAAAATCTCATGGAACTCCCGTAATTTTCCCTTAAAAGTAATATCAATGTGCCAAATTATATCTCTACATTACACGAGAATTACCTGTGGCATGGTTTTGCGCCTCCTTTGTGCAATTTCTGAAAGTGAGCGTAGTAAAGGCTCTACTCCTGGAAGAATTTGTCTAAACAAAAAGGCTCTGCATATAACAAATACTAGAGAAATAAGATTTTATAAGCATTATAAGATGTCATAAAAATTATCATAATTTTTATGTAAAAGGATAAGTGATAACCAATTACCTAGGTCCACGTGGAAGTTTGGAAGGAGTATATTTTCCAGTAAGCATTCCTAGTCCTAAAGGGCTATAAGCAATCAAGCGAATGCCAAGAGAATCACATATGTTCTTGATCTCCAATTGATCTTCTCCCATGCTCAACAAAGAATATTGCACCTTTAAAACAGAATATAAAATTACAGTTTCCATGAACAGTAGTCACGAGCAACTAGGTGATGTTAATAGATTAAACTTTTCATTGAATAAAATAAGTTCTAGTTGTTGTGATATCCCAAATAGCTGCTTTTACTTCCCAATAAAACATGTATACCTGAGCTGAGCACAAGGGAATTCCTCGAGCTTTAAGGTAGTCATGTATCTTCACAAGCTGCTTTGGTCCATAATTGCTAACGCCAACAGCTCGAACTAAACCCTACATGATACTTTCACAATAAGTTTAGAATAGTCATAATGAATTTAAACTAGTCAATGACTCAACAATGCTTTCCTCAATCATCCTTTGAAATAGCTACTCATTACTCATAAAGGAACTTCTATCCTATTAACACATAAGAAAAGGAAATTGTACAAGTTGCACATTTTATGCATTTCTGTTATTCAGAAACAGAATGAATCTAAAACTACAAAACAATATTCATGCACATAAGTTGGATAAGATTCATGTGGCATGTCACTCTGCAGTAGCAATACATTAAAAGAATTTAAGAAAATAGTTTCACCATCTATGACTAAGTTATAGTAACCTTTTCATACATTGCCACTAGACCATCCCAAAGAGCCAACTCCTGCAGAGGAGCATAGTTTGCTGTCGACCAGTGCAGTTGTCCTATTCCAATTTTATCAATCTGCATCCGATCTAGAGAGGCCCTGCAACACCAGTTTTTTTATTTTTTATCATTAAGCCAAACGAAAATCTTCGTTGCCTGACTTGTGTCATTAACCAAAATAACAGCAGCAAATAAGAAGGAAAAAAAAACTTACTGGCAAGCATTTACAAATTGCTTGGGTGTTAGACGCCATGGATATGCTGCAAACTTCGTAGCAATTACAATGTCATCTTTTACCCTTTGCCCTGAGAACAATTAGTCAAAAGCGTACATTAATTAAGGTCTCTTTGCTTGTGCTTATCTTAAAAATGGGTTTATGTTAAAAGTTGTTTTATAACAAAGTGCTTTAAGGGAGAAACACAAAATGTGTTTTCTGACTTTGAAAGCACACTCATATGCTTCTTCTTCTTTTTCCTGTTGGCTCCTAATTATTATTATTTTTTAAAATTGTATGTCAAAAGCATAAGCAAATAGAGCAGCAGAAAAAATTCATGAAGCAGATGATCAATCAAAAGTCATATTTCAGCAGCAAACTGCTATATCGTTTTCATGGGGCACGCTTTTAATCAATTGTGTTAGTGGTAAAATGAAAGTTCAAGCACGAGTCTCTCCACTCAATCTTTTAGTATTAGGCAACCAAAGTGATTATGTACTTTACAAAATTGACAAATTGAACCGTCTATAGTGCTTAATTGCCGATCTAACCCAAAATTGGGTCAAATCATTATCATTTCTAACCTCTCATAAAGAAGTTAAAAGCGAAATACCTGGAAGGTCTCTAATGAAGTTGCCAAGAAGCTTTTCGCTCTGACCATTCAATCGACCAGTTCCGTAAGAATCAGCAGTATCAAAGAGGTTAATACCATTATCAACGGCAATCTTGAAAGTTTGCTGGAGTTGGGTATCCATTGATTGTTGATATCCCCATAGAACCTGATTGCCCCACGCCCATGTACCAAAACCCATTGGAGACACACTTAATGGGCCTATCTTCACCTGCATAAAATGGTCATTATTGTCATTTAAGCCCAAGCATTCTCGTAATAAACATGTAAATGGAGGAGAGTTGAAATGGTACCTTTTGCCATGGCCAGAGAAGAGGAAACTTGAGGGATCTAAAGGGTTGAGAAAGAGATGTAGTCTCACTTGAAGGACTGAGGGAGCAAAAATAGGAGGTCGGCGTCCAGGTTGAAAAACCCATTAACTTCTCCTTCAAATCGAGATGAAGAGCTCTCCAGAGCCAAATTGGTAAAATTTGTTTCTTTGTGTGGTCAGTGGCATTCGAAACTCCATCTTTTTTAATGGATAAGAAGTGACAATGACATGTAAACCAAGGAACTTTTCTTGATTCTTCTTCCACCTGATCCTAAAATGGATTTGCGTTTTTATTTTTTGGGGTTAGAAGAAAAAACGACTATGGATATGTAAAGAGTAACTATATATTAACTGTAAATCATTTTGGATGTTTACAAAGAAAATAAATTATACCCGTTCTTGTGATCAGAGAGTGAAGTCGTTTTAATCATTAGCTCATTCCATTTCTTTATCTTACAAATGTCTTCTTTAGTTGCCATCACTGATATAATAATGAGCCCAAGGAAAAACATAAAATTTGACAGCTGTGGGATTTGAACCCACGCCCTTTCGGACCAGAGCCTAAATCTGGCGCCTTAGACCACTCGGCCAAACTGTCTTGTTCTTGTGTCTGGTTGTGATGTTAAGTGATTTTAACGAACAAATATTCAAAGATATCGATCCATATGCATTCAAATTAACTTTGAAAAATAATAATCATATTTTGCACTATAATTAATATAAATATAAATTTAATTTAAACTTTATAACGCGGATCAAACAAAAGAATTTTATATTGACCATTGTTATATATTGATCCTTAGTGAGAAAATTAAAAAAATCCCACATTGATTAGGAATGAAGATGTGTATTGGTTTTGGGGCTATAAATAAAACCATCATTCACCATTTGTAAACATCCCAAATTTTGTAAATCTTTTTCTCTTTTGTAAGGGTAATTGATTAGCTCAATTTTGCTCAATTAGTTGTAATTTTGAAGTTCATTCATTTGGAGATAGTAGAAGTGGTCAACGACGCTCGAGAACCTAGGTAACATTTATACCGAATCTCGTTAAATTTTTGGTGTTATTATTTTTCTGTTTTAATATTTCTGTTTAAATATCTAGTTTAGTTTATTTTAGCATTATTTTGTCGGGTTAGTTTGAGTTCTATTCATTTAAATCATAAGTGAATAGTAACTACTTAGAATAGGGAAAATATGCGATTTTCCCCAACAATTGGTATCGAACCGAAGGTTTTCTACCTAGGCATTTGTTTGTATTCCGTTTGTTTGCTATTGGAATATAGTTGCTAGTTGTTGTAATTTGAAGAAATGGCGAAGAAAAATTTCTTTCAAAACAAAGGCAATCATCGCGTCAGCGAGTATGGTGATGAGCATGAGTTCGAGGTGGATAATTTTGATGGAGCAGGTCATTTCGGCATGTGGCAAGGCGAAGTTCTAGATGCTGTTTGACAAGGTGCAGACATCGCCGTTGAAGAAGAAAGCCGAGATGGAGCGAGATGAAGTAGAGTGGAAAAATATCCATGGAATTGGCGTGGTACAATCCGTTCGTGTCTCTCGAGAGAACAAAAGTACACGTTTATGAAGGAGAGACATCCATAGTAAGTTGTGGAAGGCGTTGGAGAACAAGTTAAATGAAAAAGAGTGGGACAAAAATCGGCTCTATTTGAAGAAGAAGTTTTTTCGGTTTGAATACGCTTCAGTACTTACGATAAAGCGACCATTACTACTTTTAATCAATTAGTAGCGAGATTTGTTAAATATGGATGAAACTTTTAAAGATGAAGATTTAGCCTTGATGTTGTTAGCCTCCCTACGATGAGTTTGATCATCTTATTACGAGCTTACTCGTTGGGAAGGATAAAGTGTCTTTTGAGGAAGTTTGTCTTTCTTTGTATAGTTATGAAATTAGAAAAAAAGATAAGAGAAAGCGGGAATGAAGCGTGAGGCATTGTACGTAAGAGGGACGTCCGAGCAAACACAACGTAAAAGGAAGGAGAGGTAGATCTATATCAAAAGGAAGACTTGGTAAAGATGAATGTGCCTTTTGTCATGAGAACGGCCATTGGAAGAAAAATTGTCCGAAGCTGAAAAAGAAAGGAAAAGCTGTGAAATCTGATGTATGTGTAGCTGAAAGCAATTCAAATTCAGATTTTGCATTGGTTGGTTCGTCAAAAGCATCTCATCCTGGTGATTGGATTTTTGATTCATCATGTACTTTTCATATGTCTCCTAACAAGGAGTGGTTCTTTAACTTTGAGGAACTAGACGGTGGAGTTGTTTTCATGGGTAATGATTATCCATGCAAAGTTTTGGGAATCGGTACAATTCGTTTGAAGAATCAAGATGGTTCATTATGTTCCAGATATGAAGAAGAATATCATTGCTGTGGGAGTCTTAAAATCAAAAGGCTTCACTGTGACCATACAAAATGGGGCATTGAAGGTTACTTTTGGAGCACTGGTGGTGATGAAAGGTGTTCGGAAGAATAACTTGTACTACTACCTTGGTAGTACGGTTTTTGGGATAGCATCAACAACAGTTTCAGATGAAGAAAGAGATTTAGAAACTACCAAGTTGTGGCGTATGCGTTTGGGACATCTTTGGTGAAAAGCTTCTGATTCTAGTAAGCGAGGCACATTAAAAGTGCGAGAAGCCGTGAGTTAGGAATTACGTGAGCATTGTGTATTGGGGAAAGCGAGAAAAGAGTAAGTTTTAGCCTTTATTCATAATACAAAGAGCATTTTGGATTACATCCATACGATGTATCGGAATGACAGAACTCCATCCATGAGTGGCAAACATTTTTATGTCAACTTTCATTGTTGACTTATAGGAAAGAGTTTGGGTGTATCTCATGAAGAAAAAGGATGAAGTGTTGGGGATTTTCTCAAGTGGAAGAAGATGATCGAGACTCAATGGTAAAAAGATCAAACGTTTGAGGTCGATGATGTGACCTTTGAGTACCTGGCTTGATCCATTTATGAAAGTTTGTGAAGAAGAAGGGATAGTGCGACAACTTTTTATTCGAAAACACCACTGACAAAACGGAGTTGCGAACATTATAGTAGAACTTTCTTGGAGAAGGTTCGGTGTATGTTATCAAATCTTTGGTTTAGGGAAAGCGATATTGAGTGGAAATTTGTGACTTATGCATGCCATCTCGTCAACCATCATCATGCGCTCTTGAAGGCAAAAACGCTATGGAGGTATGGTATGGAAAACACCTTTAGAGATTACGATTTCTTACATGTGTTTGGTTCAATTGCATACACCATGTAACAGAATCAAAGTTGGACCGAAGAGCCAAGAAAGCAATTTTTTGGGATCCTGCAGTTCTAAGGGATATACGCTATGGTGCCTTGAAACGAAAAAGATAATCTTTAGCGAGATATGTTACCTTTGATGAATGCATTGTTGAAGAAAGGTAACGAAGATTGATGGCACTTTAGATCAGGTGGAGCAAACTCAGAAACAAGTGGAGTTTGAAAGCAAAATTGTTAATCAGTTATTGAAGATAAGGACGAAGGCGATCCTTCGTTGTGAGAAGATGAATTAGATGAAGAGGTTTTAACTTAAGAACCTCCACAACAGAAAGCTGATTGATAGGCCACGGCCGACAAAATATCAAGGTACCTGCTCGATACAAGGATTTTGAAGACCTACCTGCTCAATTTTAGAATACGGTAGCATGTGCACTTTCAGTTTTGCATGATGATGTTCCTTCCATATATAAAGATGCAATCAGAAGCCTTGAAGTTGAACGATGGAAGGAAGCCATGTATGAAGAACTTATGTCCCTTCAGAAGAATAAAACATGAAAGTTGACACAACTACCTAATGGCAAGAAGGCAATTGGATGCAAATGGGTGTATGTAAAGAAAGATGGATTTCCTAACAAAGATGGTATTATTCTACAAAGGCGAGTTGGTGGCTAAGAGGCTGAGCAGGAAGGAGGGAATCGATTATAATAAGGTATTTTCTCCGAGTTGTAAAACATTCTTCCATTAGAATTTTGTTGGCCTTGGTAGCACGGTTCGATTTGGAACTAGTTCAACTTGATGTGGAAGCAGCGTTTCTACACGGTGACTTAGAAGAGGATATCTATATGTCTCGGCCCGGAAGGGTTTATTGTTCTTTGGTAAAGAGAATTGGGTTTGTAGGTGAAAAAATCATTGTATGGATTGAAGCAATCTCCCGAGGCGTGGTACAAGCGATTTGATCGGTTTATGTTGTAACAAAAGTATACCGAGAAGCCTGAAATGATCATTGTGTGTATTTTGTAAGCTTCTGAAATGAGTCTTTCTTCTATCTCTGTTGTACGTCGATGATATGTTGATTGCGTAGAAGAGCGAGAAATTGAAAAGTTAAAGGCTCGACTAAGTCGGGAGTTTGAGATGAAAGATTTGGGAGAAACGAAGATTCTCGGTATGGAGATAAGTAGAGACGGGAAGAAGGGAAGCTTAGTTTGACCCGAGTCAATATTTGAAGAGGATACTTGCAACGTTTTTGGTATGAATGAGCAGACAAAACCTATAAGTACTCATTAGTTCCTCAATTTAAGCTTAGTGCTCGATTATCTCCCTAAGAATGATGCGAAACGAGAATATATGGCAAAGGTACCATATCAAATGCGAGTTGGTAGCTTGATGTATACAATGGTGTGTCTGAACTTTGACATTTCACGCATGCGATTGGTCTGTGTAGCGAATTACGTACATGATCCTGGTAAGGGCGTTGGTTGGGCATGAAATGGATTACTATGATATATTATAAATCTTGTAGATGTTGGTTTAGTATTTATTGGGATAATACCATTGGTGATGTCATGCGATTGGATATTGTGATTACTATGCAAGAGATTTAGATAGCGTAGGTATTCTTGGTTATGTGTTTACTCTTGCTAGAGCACCGGTCGAGTTGGAAGTCTACCTTGTCCCGCAATTGCTTGTCTACTACGGAGGCTGAGTATATGGCGATTCTGAGAGAACGTGAAGGAAAATTTATTTGGTTACGAGGTTTGCTTGAAGACTTGGGAGTTAGTCGAAAACATATTAAGGTGTTTTGTGATAGTCAGAGTGCTATTCATTTAGCAAAGAACCAAGTCTACCATGCACGTACAAAGCACATTGACGTTCGTTATCATTTCATGCGAGAGATTATTGAAGAAGGTGGAGTACTAGTTTAGAAGATTAGTACGATAGAGAATCCCGCAGATATTATGATCAAGGTGGTAACATCAAATAAGTTCAAACATTGTCTGGACTTGATTAACATTCTACAGATCTGAATTGGCACTGTCGTCGTTGATCTAGCAATTGAAGAATCATTTAAAACCACTAAGTTGCTAAGGTGGAGATTTGTTATATATTACTCCTTAGTGACTAAATTAGAAAAGTCCCACATTAATTAGGAATGGAGATGGGTGTTGTTTTTGGGGCTATAAATAAAGCCCTCCTTCACCATTTGTAAACATTCCAAAATTTGTAAATCTTCCTCTCTTTTGTAAAGGTAATTGATTAGCTCAATTTTGCCCAATTAATTGTAATTTTGAAGTTCATTCATTTGGAGATAGTAGAAGTGGTCAACGACGCCCGAGAACCTAGGTAACATTTATACCGAACCTCGTTAAATTTCTGATGTTATTATTTTTCTGCTTTAATATTTCTGTTTCAATATCTGTTTTATTTTATTTTAGCATTATATTTCCATGTCGGGTTAGTTTGAGTTCTATTCATTTAAATCATAAGTGAATAGTATCTACTTAAAATAAAGAAAATATATCCAATTTTCTCAACAACCATCAACCCAACGACCACCAAATTGATGAGTTAGTTCGATTTTAAATATCTCAAATCTTATTTAGAATATGTTTTAATCGATTTTTAATAAAAATTAATCTAATTCATAATAATATTATTTTATATATAATTTTATTAAATAAAAATTCAAAAAATTAATAATATTGGTATTTTATTTATGTATTTATTTTAAAACAAATTTTAGATTTTTTTACTCCTTAATTCCTATATCTTCCAAGTTCTTAAAGGTATCCCCCAGTCCCAACGCTGTATGAAGCTCTCAATATCTTTCCACCATCGCACTGTATCATCTACCTGATAATCTTCGTTGAGCTTTTTGGGTCATGGGTAGTGCTGCTTCTTCATCTATATGTCTTTGTCATTTTCGTTGAGCCACGAGCAATTACATCTTTTCTTTTTCAAATAAATATAACAATCTAAGATTTTATTTTTAGGAATAGATTTTTATTAGTTCATGTTCTTTTGATATATATGTCTATTAATTATTAAAAAATATATGTTAAATAATATAATATTTGTGATTGTAATATCTAATCTTATACTTAGATGAAAAAAATTAATATAAATTTTTTTTAAGAAGTTTGTGATATGAATTTACGAGTATATTTAGTTGCGAGGACTTAACTAAAGGTTTGGTAGGATGATTTAATCGTAATTAATTAATTAATTTTGATGAATTAATATTAATATTTATAATATTTAAATATTAATATTAATTAATATATAATTATTTATAATATTGATATATTTTATAAATAAAAAGGCTTAAAATATATTTAGTTAATATTTAAATGATAAAATATATACTTATTTTTGTAAGAGACTAATAAAATAAAACCACACCTAATTAATAGTTTCTATATTAAAAGAAAATCGACTTTATTAGTTTAATTTAAATTTAAACTAAATTATGATAGTGTATTAATTAGTACGAGTGATTTAACAAGTTAGTAGTGCATTTGGATTAATCTTATTTTTTATCAAAATCATTTTCGTGATAAGGGTAATCGTTGTTGTAGTAAGATATTATTTTATCGTGATAAAACTTACCTAAGACAATACCTTACCATAACATTAGATTCTAACGGTAAATTTTCTTATACTAAATCAATGTCTTCTAATACCATACTAATGTGTTACAACAAATTTTTTTTTTTCCATAATCAATCTGAAGTAAGACTAACCATTATTGTGGTAAGACATTATCTTATCGTGATATGTTTTCCTAAGACACTGGATGCTAGTGATGAGTATTCTAACACTCGACAAATGTTTTCTCACATCAATCAATATCTTACCACGAATTTAATTTTTTTTTAACAAAATTATTCCGAAGTAAGGACTATCATTATTATGGTAAGCCTTGCATCCAAATAATTTTGATAAAAAAAATATTATCTAAAATCACTTAATTTTAGGTAATTTTTTAATTAATTTTTACATTCTATAAATTAATAATAATAAAATAGCTATTACTTTCACATGTTATATATAACTTAAATGTGTTTGTATATGCCTATGATACCTTGCGAATGAGCTTTCGATATATTTAAAGAAAATTTGTATTAAAAATTATTTATTTACTAAAAATAAATCATTTACTCATCAATAAACACAATTTGTGTTTCTTTAAGGCAGCATAAATTATGTGTATTTTTCAACATATATTTAAAAAAAACTACTTTTAATATGTGCATAAATAAATATCAACACTTATAATTTTTTAGGCTAAATAGAAAATTAATGTGAGATGTGCTTTTGAAAGATATACAAATCATAAGTGGGGTTGCTTTGAAAGAGAATTATAAAGGACTCAATTCTTTAAAGACTCTCAGAGAACTAAACATATATTCATGGCAAAAACGATCATAATAATGAGAATTGAATTGTGTTAGGAAAGACTCTTTGCGTGAAGTATGTTATCGCTTACATAAACAGAAGAACAATTCAAGAACATCACATGTACTGATCAGTCAATAAGGTAAATATATTTTCATATGACAAAGGTTCAAAGGATAATACCTATCTATCCTATGCATGTTTCAATAAGTTGAATTCTATTTTAATGTCAAAATTTGTTTTAAAATTTATGTCAATTTAATGTGAGATATTGTTGAAATATTTTATGAATCAAAATTACTTTAAAATCAAAAACCATGTTGTTTCCTTGTCTTTTACGTTTATGAATTCATTTATCTATTTATATCTTAATTTATTTTTGAATTAATTTTTCCATTTTGGTCTTAATTTGTTTTTGAATTATTTCTTTCGTTTAAAGCAACGCTTATGGGTGTATATATATACCTATTCATTAAGGAAGAAACAAAGAAAAAAGAAGAAGAAAATAAAGCTGAGAAGAAGAAGAAGAAAGGAAGAATGTGAAAAGAAAGATAAGAGAAAAAAAAAGAACAAAGTGATAAGGTAAGAAAGAGAAAGAATTTTTTTTTTATATTTTCTATTTAAAGTTAGGTTACTCTAATAGAGTTCATAAATTTAAAAGTTTATGAAATAATAAACTATAATATAAGTTTATTATTATTTAATTATTTTATTCTAAGAGATAAGTTTTCGTAATTCTCTAACACCTACGATGATTGAAAAAATTATCTTAAAAATACTATGTGCTATACAAACCTCGATTCTTTACTTATTTTAAAATTTTTTGTTATTTAAATTTTTTATTTATAATATATATTTATATTTTTGTATTTTATTTTTAATAAAATAATTTTATTCTTAACTTGTTTGTACATATATTATTTTTAACAAGAATTTCCATTAAAGTGTATAAAGAATTGAAATATTGTCACTAAATACTTGTGAAGAATAAGGACAATGTTTACATGATCATCATCATCGGTATGAACATTTGTCCGATATCCAACGTACGTTTTCTACACCTAATCTACCATTACTTATTTATGCTTTAATACAATATAAAACTTTGAGAAGATGAAAGTGAAGTACGAGAACTCATATAAAATATAAAACGAATTCCTTATATCCAGGGATGAAAGTGTCGACGTTGTTATCGCAATATTATCGTCTTTATACATATCTAGAAATCAAAACGTGAAGTCCATATCTTTTGATCAAATTATCATTAAAAATATCAATAATATCATTAAAATATCGTTGTCACTAAAATGTTACTTAAATGTCTTTCTTGTACTAACATGTTCGAGATATTATGGATAAATATGAAAAATATCAATCCTTGATTTATTTTTCTTTTTTTCTTCTTATTTTCAGTAATTTTTTCAATTCAATTTTTTCTCATTTTTGTAGTAGATTATATATTATCTCTTTTTTTAGCATGTTTTCTATATATATAAGTATTTTTAAAAATAAATTATCAATAAAATTTATTTCCTTACTGTCAAAATTTATTTATTTATAGTAGTTACAATTAGATAGTATACTTAATTATTTCAAACATTTTAACTACTTATTCTATAATATTTAGCAAAAAATAATGTATATTTTATTATACAATATTTTAATTAATTAATCAACTTATTGATTAATATAAATATTTTATGTGTTTAAAAATATACATATTAAATTAAAAATTAGTTTAAAATATAAGTAATTGATTGTTTTAATGTTTTTATTGTTTAGATATAAGTATTTAAAAATAGATGCTCTTATTTGTTAGTATTTATCATTGAGTACAAGGTATGTTTTCATTGTTTATGAAGTATACTTCTCACTAATTACATTTATTTCTTTTTATTAAGTATTGTATATTTGTTTTTTTTTTCAAGAGAAAAATTATATTAATTTTAAATTTTATTGACCTAAAATATTAAATCATCACATGTTTTAAAAATAATTAAAAATTTAAACGGATTATAATATAATGAATTAATAAATAAAAAATATGTTCCTCTTTATTGCTATTTAATTTATTAAAACATAGAAGATATAAATTAATTAATAAAAGAATATCATAGTTATAAGTAACCAAATCCGACGTTACACGTTGACTAGAATTCTATAATAATTAATAGAGTGCGTGCGTGCGTGCGTGCATATATACTCAAATTCTACTCTATTTTTGTTCTAATTAATTAAAAAGATAACTCATTATTGTATAAAAAAAATTTGAAATTATGTTAATATATTTTACAATTACTAATTACAACAACAAGAATTTGCTTCCATTATATAAATAGAAAATAATGGCGTGAGCCACAGAGCCAGAAGACTATTGTGTAAGAGTCTTGATTCAAAGTGGCTATAACTACAAACTACATGAGCTGGTATGGACCACCGACTCCTTGTACTCTATCGGTCCTTTATTTTATTTTATTTTAGTTATGGAGTGGTGTGGTTGAGTTATTATTATTTTTATATTAATATAGTTTGGTTTATTAAATTAAAATTGATATTATTATTATTTTTTTTGTTTTTGAAGAGAGTTTGATTAATTATGGATAGAATATATTATTTTAATATAAAAAAATATTAAAATAAAATAATTTGTAACAACTTTTTTTAAAGTTAAAAGAAATAAATAAATAAATAAATAATTAAAGGAAAGGAATAACTCTTAATATAAAATAACTGTACGTACCACTTTTCTATTTTATTTATTTTCAAACTTAGTTATTAATTTCTCCTTATTAGACCAAATGATGATGTTTTCATCATCTCGTTTCCATGATAGCTCAATCAAATTACCAAACCCTTTAATAAATAAAAGAAGATTTCATACGCAATTCACAATAGACGCAAATCAAACGCCGGCTGATAATTAGATCGTGATCGATGAAGAATAAGAGAAGGGAAGCGCTTCTTTTTTGGGGTGAATGTTGTCTGGCACGAGACCCAAACCAAAGAAGAAGCCTCTTGTTGTGATCTCTTTTAGTGCTCTCGGACCAGGCTTCATTCCCCTCAATCAGTGCTTCCATTTATTCTCTTTAATTATAACAGATTGGTGTCATGCATGATTATAAATTTTGACTTCTCGCCTGGTAATTTTAGTTCTATGATCGATTTTTATTTTTGTTGAAATTACATAATTTCATTTTTTTCATGTTTAATTTATAGGGACTGTTTTAATTACGAATTTATGATTGATATATACATATATATCTTCAGTTCTTCTTCTTCTTCAACGTTTCAGCTTTATGATCTTCATCATTAATTAATTAATTTATGTGGATTTAATCATCAAATGATTGCTTTTAGGTTTTTTTATTTGTCATTTTCTATCCTCTTAACTCCTAGCTAGCTATCTAGGGTTAATCAATTCAATAATCTCAGATTTTTATTTAAATTATTCAGAGTTAAGTTAATGATTAAGTGTTATTTAAGGTAAATAAAATAAAATATTAATCTAATAATTATTTAAAAAATATATAAGTAATCAATACGTGATGAATGAAGCAAGAAACATAATTTGTTATGAGTATATTTTAAGTAATTATAGTGTTCTATGTATCATAGATTTTCATTTTCAATTGAGATAGGCATGATATATTGAATTATTGATGTAATGATCTTAATTAACTGTATTTGTATTACAGACTATTTAATTTTAATTAGACAATCTTTTTATCTATTTTGATATGTTGTTGAACTAATTAAACACACTTATTGAAACTAGCTTCTAGTGGAAGACAATAAGACAAAGATCAATGGAGCTGTGCCAAAAAGAATCGAATTTGACAGTGAAGACAGGTATTGTTATCACGTAAAATAGATTCTATTCTATTGTGATCTGCGTTTCTTTATATATATAAAAATAGGCATCTTTCTGCTATCTTTTTTGATATATATGCGTCTCTTTTTCACCATCTCCAAGTCCAACCTTGTTAAAGCTATGTTTATTATTCTTTTCATTATCTTCAGATAAATTAATAACAAGAAGAATAAAACTACATTCATGAATGTTTCAGTAATATGGAGTCTAATGAATTGAACATGGGATAAGTCAAAACTATCAATCTTCTTTTGTCATTTTCTCTCTCACCAAAATGATACTCACGAAATTATTTTTGTAAGAAATTATAAAAAATAATAATTAAAACTTATAACGAAAAAATTAACGTACTAATAATATTGAAAGGGATCTTAATAAACGACGATTAACGATTAACGTATCAAAATAACCGTAGTTTAATTTGGACGGTGTTCATAATAAGATGATATAATAGTTTTTTTTAAATAATAAAAATGTATAAAGTGAACATAAATGATACTATTTTTATAATAAAAATTTTAAATGTCTTTATTTTTGTTATTTTTTCAAAGTAATTTTTATTTTTTAAAAAATTGCTTGAACATTTTTCATAATTTCTTGAGTGTCATTCACTCGTTTATTTGTAGCATTAATTATAATAACAAACTAATCTTCTCTACAAAGTGATAAAAGTTTTATTCCTTAACATCTTTGATAAATAAATGCCTTTTCAAATAAAAAATGAACTAATAATAGCATGATATATTATTCCGTATTATATTATTTTTAAGATAATGAATTAGATAATACTAACATATTAGAATATAAAATATTTATTATTTTTGAAATATACGATGACTTGATACTTTGTATCAATGAAATTTAAAATTAATATAACTTTAAAAAAAAAACAAATACATGATAAATATACTCTAAGAAAAATAAATAACATCTACTTATTAAAGTATATTTATGCCATTGACTAATTTTTGTATATATATATATATATATATATATATATTTAGTTGGACTCCAAACTAAAAATAAAATTAATCTTATATATGAAATAACATTTTTACTATGCAGTATTCGATGGACACATATATATTATAAAAGCTCATTACCTTGCTGGCTAGTGTTATTTCCTTGGAAATGTTGAGAGTTTAATTTATTAGCGTATGCAAAGAAACTCTGCATTCATTATTTTACATACATGCATGCATTTATTTGCATATATAAAAGACTCAATTTTAGTATAAATATTAATAATACTTTGTTAAAATTATCAAGATATATACATCACATATTGATATTGATGAAAATGACTCATATATTCAAAAAATATTCCTGTTAACATACATGAATGATGCATCCAATTGATTATAATAGGGCACATGACATGTATGTCTTAACATATAGTATTCGGTAGGCATCTCAGATATTAACACTACTTGTGAATTATATTATGAACATGTTGTACTGTTAGAATTATTGTCATAAGTATTACGAAGATTTTGCTTTAGTATATCCAAAAAAAAAAAACACTTAAGCTTGTAATGATCGAACTTCGATCAGTGAATAGTAGAGGGTCAATATTAAGCTAATCAAAGCTCTGAGAAAAATGGCGACGCAGCCTAAATATTACATGGACCACAGGACTTGTACACTTGGTTAAATAAATTTATGTGCATGTTATAAATATTTTTGTTGTTGAAAACTATATAATTAAGTATATATATATATATATATATATATATATATCTTCTGATATCGATATGTTTATATATAGCCACTACTCACTAGTCAATACTTAGTGGGTTGCAGGTGATTACAATTCACAAAGTAAAAGAGAACCTTGAAATGAGCTGGAAATGCAGTGATCATGACTGAAATGTTGGATTTTATATATTTGAAAAATAATATATCTAATCTAACACACTTCAAATATTTAATCAATATTTTTTTAAAAAAATTGATATTAACTAAAAAAAATAGACTATTTGTATGGTATATGGGTTTATGTCTAACATAATCATTAATTCTTTAGATTAATTTTTTTATCTTGTTATTAGTGGGAAATAGGAGGACAAAAAGTCAAGATTCATTTAAATTTATAATAAAATATCATTAATTAGTACATTTATTTAAAATATTATTATTTTGTTAAAGATAAAACGAATATTAAAAATAAAAAAATAAATAAGAGATAGAGAGAAGGAAAATATAGTGTTGAGATTATTGAATATAAAAATAACTATTAAAATAACTTTAGTTTTATTAATAAAATTATTTAATAAATTTAATTAAAAATGATCTTGATTTCGTTACAATTTTCATGAAAGAGCATAAGACAACAGTATTTCTAAACTAAAAGAATAAATGATATAAATAAATTAACATAAATAATTATAATGAGTCTCATATTAATAAGATAAAAGACTTTAGAGATCTTATAACTTTAAATAAAAATACATAAAAATTATATTAATCTTAAATTAATGATCTATTTTTTTAAAATTAGTATTTTAAAATCATAAATTAATAAAAAAATCACCTCAAACTAGTTATCCACACAAACCATCATTCACTCCTATGACAAACTCTAAACCTCCAAATGAATAACCTCACCCAACTATTCTGCTTCATTTTGGCTTCTGAGTATTATTTTTTTATTTTTTTGTGTTCTGATTTGTGTATTTTTTTTCGAATTTCTATTTTGTATATATTTTGATTATTTCCCATTTCCTTTTTCTTTTACTGTTTTTGGTTCTATTTGTTTTTTTTTGTCGCACTGCATAATGTATATGTTAATTTAAAAGTGCACATAAAATTTTGTTTGGGCTTGTTTGGAATTGGTTTGCTGCCTGGGAAGGTTATAAATTTGCTGGTTTGGGGTATGGGATAGGGGTGAATAATGACTGGAGATGTCGAGTTTGGGGTGGTTGAGTTTTTTTTTTTTAATTTATTAATTTGTTATTTTAAAAATGTTGTTTAAAACGTGATTATGTGATTTACTTATAATTATTTTGGTAAAAATAAATAAATGATGAATTTAGAACACATGTGTATTTTTATTTTTTAAAAAAAATATGATAATTGTGCACCATTAATTATAAACTTTTGTATATTTTTATCAATAGCTATAAAATCCAAACCTTTTTCGTCCTAAAATGTGTTGGCATGTGAGTAATATGGCATAAAACAAGGAAACATCAATCCAGGAATTATGGCAGATAATCAGCAGAAAAGAATAATAATTGAAATTAATATTGTTATAATTTGTTTACTTTTCGTTTCTTTTTGTATACAAATAGAATACATTTGTACAGAAAATATCAGAACAGAAATAACATGAAATATACATGATAATTATCAGAGAAATACAATATTTTTGGCATGGTATCAGAGCAAGTTATTGCTGACTAATGGAACCACCCTGGCGATTGTAGGCTAGCGATTTCGGTTTTACATGATGATTTGTTTTCGATTTCGATTTACGTTTCTGTTTTCATTCTTGATTTACGTTTCCTGTGATTTCGATTCTGCTTGATTTACATTTCTACTTGATTTCGATTTATGGCGATTTTTGTTTCCGGTCTTTGTTTTTTGATTTACGGTTTACCTTATCCTCTGAATCGATTTGGGGTGGCCATTTTGGTTTGCGGTTTTCTGACAACGGTTCGACTTATGTGGTCGTTCGACTTACTATCAAATCAGACTGATCTAATTGGTTAGCTTCCAACGTTGGTTTTCCTCGCGGTGTGGCTTCCACCATCGGTTTCTTATCCGAAAAGAAACGAACACAACGATAACGCGATTTCTCGTTGGTGTGAAATGATCGTAGTTCTCTGCGCGTCAACCTATATTTTGTGGTTTGTCTGCGGTAGTTGTGGGTAACCATGCACCGTGGAAACGAAGGAATCGCATGAAGCAGAATGCGAGAAGAAGAAGGCTGCGTTGAGGAACGCCGAGGAAGAAAGAAAGCTACCGAGGAAGAAGAAGTTGCTGAGAAGAAAGAAGGCTATGTGAGAAGGAAGAAGAAGCTGCGCTGAGGAAGAAGAAGAGGTTGCACTGTGCTGAGGAAGAAGCTGCGCGATTTTTGACGGAAGTTCTAACCAGAGCTCGGGCCAGGTCCCAACCTCCGTGGCTTAAGCGTCGTCGACCGCCCTTAGTATCAAGTTGGGAGGATCCAACTATGCTTTGTGGTCCCATTGGTGGAGATGTATATCTTTGGCAAAGACAAGCCCGGGATATATTAATGGGGATTTTCCTCAACCTTCTTGAAACCGACCCTCGTTCGGGAGATGGCGCGCGAAAATGCCATTGTTAAAGGATGGTTGATCAATTTGATTGACCACTCGCCGGTGCAAATTTTATTCGATTCCCAATTGCTGAAACAAGTTTGGGATTCTACCGCTACCACCTTACATGATGGGACGGAGACACGTCTCGAGTGTATGATCTTCGTCGTCGAGTTACTCGTATGAAAGCGAGCGGGTGGATCCATTGAAAAATACTACAACGACCTTGAGGGTTGTGGGGAGAAATTGATTTCCGTCGTCACAATCCAATGGAGTGTGCAAATGACATACAAAATACAACTCCATCGTACGGGAAGATCGAGTGTATACCTTCCTTGATGGACTTGATGACAAACTCGACAAAACTCAGTGATATGCTTCAAATCAAACCATTCCTGCGGTGAGCAAAGCTGCATGGATTAAATACGCAGGGAAGAAGTCGACAGGCACCGTGATGATCACGGGTATAGATACAACACCTGTGGAGCGAGTTATGGCTTTTAAAGGGGTCGAGGACAGCCAATATGATGCCACCAAAAACGGGAACCTCCTTGGGGAGCAAGAAATCCTCGGGAAATGCACCTTCTTTTGCCATGAAATGTGGCCATTGCGGAAACTCCAAACACGCCCGTGAAAAGCGCACCCGAACTCCGTGGGTATCCCGAGAATGGTGGAATGATCTTCGCCACGGAAGAAACGGGACAGGTGGGCGGCATTGTGTGGCTACCAATAATGCCTCACTATCCACTTCTCGTGCCGAATCTTCCCGGGATCCGGGTATTTCAAGTAAAGCATTTCACATCTCTACTCGTGGTAGTGATAAAGAGGATTGGATTACGGACTGCAGAGCTACAGATCACGTGACATTTGACCCAAACGATCTCTCCAATACAACGACGAGACGGAGCCAGTGTTGCCAATGCAAATGGGGTCGCTTATCCGATTACGG
This sequence comes from Hippophae rhamnoides, assembly GCA_033030585.1. Classification (NCBI taxonomy): domain Eukaryota; kingdom Viridiplantae; phylum Streptophyta; class Magnoliopsida; order Rosales; family Elaeagnaceae; genus Hippophae; species Hippophae rhamnoides. Next base: position 55,432,292 of record CM065432.1, read on the forward strand.
GGCGGTGACCTTATCTCCTTCATTATCATTATCTAATACTTTGCTTGTACCTGCAGCCAAATCGATTAATGTACGTAAGTCGGGTCACTTCGGACCTTAACTAGTAGCATTGATGTATTCTACTTTTGCCTTCTACATATTCTCGCCCAAGGAGATCATTGGGCGTGGTACTAGGAGAGGAGGGGTATATTATGTGGATGACCTCAGTTCAGGAAGAGCTAATCACATACAACATACTATTGGTAACAAGGAACGACAGATTTGGCTATGTCATCGTAGATTTGGGCATCCATCATTCGGGTATTTAAAGACCTACTGCTCCCAGTTTATTTTCAAATATCACACATTCGGATTTCAAATGTGATACGTGTATCTGCAAAAGTCATAGGGCATCTTATCTATGAGCGTGAATAAAAGTATGACTCTTTTTGCTTTGGTACATTCGATGTTTGGGGACACTTCCCTGGTCGTTACATCGTGGTCGTCGTTGGTTTGTTATTTTTGTTGTTGATTGTACACGAATGACATGGCTTTACCTTTCTCAACATAAAGATGAAGTATTTGCTACATTTCATCTGTTTCACACCATGATTCGGACACAATTTTCTCGAAAAAATTAAGATACTTAGGTACGATAATGGAGGGTATGTTAATCAACAATTAGGACGTACTTGGACAACCATGGTATTCTCCATGAAACCTCGTATGTTCGCACAAACCCCACAACAAAATGGGATTTGCGGAGAGGAAGAATCGGCATATTTTAGAAACGGCTCGGGCCTTACTAATCGGTGCACGTATGCCTAATAAATACTAGAGTGATGCTATTACTACGGTGTGTATCTCTTGAATCGTATGCCACAAAAACCTTACAATTTCAAACTCCATTAAAGGTGTTATCGATCATCTTCCCTTGCCTACTATTTTGATGCTTCAATGAATTTTTGGATGTGTTGCTTTTGTCCACCTCAGCCATAAAAATCAACGAACTAAGTTGGATCCATGTCTTTGTCCGATGTGTATTCTTGGGGTATGGTTTACAAAAAAAGGGTTACCGATGTTATGATCCAATTACTAAAAGAATCTATACTACGTGGATGTCACGTTCCTCGAATCAGAATGGTTTTCCCATCACCAGTGTATCAATTACACTCTTCGGGAGGAGGTTATGGTGAAGAACGAAATTGGCTTGATGTTGAAATATTAGACACTAGTCCAACGTACTCGGATCATGTAAATAATATGGAGGAGCCGATCTAGACCCAGAGCTTGAACTTCCAAGAACTTGAAGTAGTAATTGAATCTCCCAAGATGAAGTGGTTGATGTACCACTCCATTCTCTGGTACTGATGATCCTCCCGCCGAGAACAACTCGAGGTAAACTATCCTATCACACCTTTACAAACTAATGCTATAGATACATACATTTGGTTATGTTTTACCTTTCGAGACACAATCGAGGTAAACCTCCCGAATCGATACTCTCCCGAAGAGAAGAACGATAACCCAGTATCCAATAGCAAATTATGTATCTCTTCAAAGGTTATCGGAATCCCTGTCGGGGCATTTACAGCAAACACTCTCCTCGTGTCCAAATTAGAGTAGCATTGAAGAAACCTTATACGATCCAAAATGGGCTGGTATAAAGGGAGGAATTTGAGGCATTACGGAAGAATAACACATGGGTGTTAAGCGAGTTGCCTCGAGGAGGAAGATGGTAGGATGCAAGTGGATTTTCTCCATTAAGTATAAAGCGGATGGGTTAGTTGATCGATACAAGGCGAGGCTTGTAGCAAAAGGATATACATAGAAACGTGGGATAGATTATCAAGAAACCTTCTCACCGTGGCTAAACTAAAAGCTGTGAGAGTTTTTGTTATCTCTTGCGACAAATTTAGATTGGCCATTGCACCAACTTGACGTGAAGAATGCCTTCGCCCATGGTGACCTTAAAGAGAGATTTACATGGATATCCCACCAGGATATACTATTACATCGAGGAAAAGAAAGCTGCATACGATTACAACGAGCATTGTATGGACTAAAACAATCACCGCGTGGTTTGGTAGGTTGAGTTCGGCAAATGAAGAAATACTGGGTTCCAACAAAGCAACTTCTGATCATACTCTTTTCCTAAAACATCGATCGGGAGAAGATAATGCCTACTTATAGTTACATGTAGACGACATGATCATTACAGGGGGATGATAAAGAAGAAATCTCTAAGCTTCGAGAACAATTGTCAAATGAGTTTGAAATGAAGAACTTGGGAGGGCTCAAATACTTCTTAGGTATTGAGGTAACAAGATCAAAACAAGGCATATGTCTTTCCCATAGGAAATATACTCTGGACCCTCTTACCGAGGGCAAGATTACTAGATTGTAAACTGTCGATATTCCAATGGTTCAAAATCATAAACTCGGAGAATATGTGGACGAGTACCAAAGCGTGAGATAAACGGAGATATCAAAGGTTAGTAGGTAAACTCGTATATTTATCTCATACTCGACCGATATTGCTTATGCGGTGAGTGTCGTGAAGTCGATTCGTCACCTTTTGCCCGAGTGAAGACCATATGGATGCGGTCGTACGTATACTTGTTACTTAAAATCCTCCCTGGGAAAGGACTTATGTTTTTCAAAGAATGGTCGATTGGAAGTCCTTGGATATGCTGATTCGGATCGGCGGGGAATATGAAGGATAGGAAATCTACTGGTACTTTTACTTTTTTGAGGCAACCTTGTTACATGGAGGAGCAAGAAGCAAAATGTAGTTGCCTTTATCCGGTCTTGGTGAATTTCGAGGAATGGTCGAGGAATATGTGAGCTCGCTGGTTGAAAAAACTTCTAACCGAGATTGGTGTTGCTCACAAGTACGAAATGAACTTATTTTGTGATAACAAAGCGGCCATTCTGTCTCACAATCCGATTCAACATGATCGCACGAAGCACGTTGAAGTGGATCGGAACTTCATCAACAGAATCTTGAAGAAAAGATTATTAAGCTTCCATTTGTTAAATCGAGAAGATCGATTGGGCGATATCTCACAAAATACATTAATGCGTAAGGAAGCTTCTACAAACTTGACAAGTTGGGCATAAGAAACGTATATGCACCAACTTGAGGAGGAAGTGTTGGCATGTGAAGTAATATGGCGAGAAAACAAGAGAACTTGTCAATCCGGGAATTATGAAATGTGATAATCACAAGAATAATAATTGAAATTAATATTGTTATAATTTGTTTACTTTTCGTTTCTTTTTGTATACAAATAGAATACATTTGTACAGAAAATGTCAGAACAGAAATAACATGAAATATATATGATAATTATCAGAGAAATACAATATTTTTGACAAAATGTATTATTTTTAGAGTTATAAAATCTATTTTTTGTTTTCTCTAATTTTCTCTGCAGTGTAGTAGATAGCCGTATTGGGTGCCGACTTGCTAAATAGCTTTATTGATGATCGGTTAATATGTTATTTTCCACGCATAAGCCGACTTTTCTTTGCAATATTATAATGTAGAATCATCATCATTCTGCAAGAAACGAATGAAATTTTACAATTACAATTACAATTTCGTATGTGCGTTAAATTGGGCCCGCCGGTTATACCGTTATTTATTCATGAGCTATCGTATTCTGTTAGTATGTCATCAATACAATGATTATATCTTGTTTGAATTATTGATTCGTGGGTTTTATTATGTTGCCTAAACAGTTAAGTTGTACTTAACGGACCAACACGATTGGTGAACATTTAATCTATAAATTGTTATTTTATAAAGTCAAACTATAGAAATATGTATATATTTATTATATATTTTGTTTTATTTATATTTTAAAAGAATTATAGCATGTACCAAACTAAGCAAACACACTCTAATTATTACACTAATAATCATAACTAATTCACCTCAATTTTAAATACATTTAGTTAATAATTATCGGTTATAAATCAATATCAATTTTATTACAATTTAATCACGTTTTTTAATTTTTTAATATTTATTTAAAATTATATTTTATTTAAAAAAATTAAATATTAACTTAATTTTTACTTTAATTTGTAAAAAGTTTAACATTCAAGTATCAATTACAAATACGTAAATATTATAGTTATTTTAAAAAAATTAATTGATAAATAATATACTCATTTATTTATTTCTATAATATTTACATATTTGTAAAATGTGAGTATTTTTTTATTTTATTTCTATGCACATTTCATTTTTTTACCATGTGGGGTATAAGGTTTTTAAGCGGATGAATGAATTTCTAGTTACATTTTAAAGTCTATAGAAACCAAATCTACTCAATCTCAAAACACCAACCCCAAATATAATAATACTAATTCTTATTTGTAATATGATGCTTAAAAACTATGTGACAATACCTCTAACACTACACACTCAAGAATCCCAACCTCTTCCTCCTCCTCTCTATCTTCTCTCTCCTTTCTCTCTAACATCCTTAACTAAACCAAAGTATTCCCTCTCTCCCTCTCTCTGTCTTTGAAAAAGATCAGCATCATCTTCATTTTTCTTTTGTCCCCGCAGGTTGGGAACAGAGTGGAAAAATTCACCCTTCTCTCTCCCCTTCCCTATAATTCCCACCACCTCTTCTTCTCTTACCACCTAATTCACCATCTCCACCATTATTATTTTCATCCTTACCTCTTTTGTTCTTCATTCTAATTGATTTTAATTAACTGATTGATTTATTATCTCTTTCTACGATTAATTTGTTCTCATATTGAAGAAAAAGAGGAGGAGAAGGATACATTACATATAAAAACAATTGTTTTATCAGTGTTCTTACTCATCCCCCTACATATTTGCGCTTGACCACAACAAGCCTAGTCGGAATCCTTCTTAAGAGAATATTGACATATTATATCTATCTTGTTAGCATATTTGACGACAAAATCGCTTAACGGCAACGTTTTTATTGATAAATTTTACATTGTATCCTTTAGATATGTACATCGCTGTGACATTTGATCTCGGCTATTGTCTCGCCATCATTTGATAACCTCATTCCCATTTTCATCGTCATCTCAATCTCTGTGAGAAACAGCTGTCGTCGACCTCCCTCTATGGGGGTGAAGACGTCGTCGACGTAGAATCTAAGTTGAACTTTCAAATATCCGGCAGGACTAAAGACACCGTTTTGGTTCGCTCAAATCATACTGCATGGAGTCTTCAAGCAAAAGTAAGGAAGTGGCGCTCTCACTCACTCACTCTCTTTCTTTTTTCTTTTTTCCTTTTTCCTTTTTTGCTTCAAGTGACCCTGAAAAATGAAGAAAGGTTAATGAGGCATCTGCACGGGAATCTGCTGGTCGGGACGAATGATATCAAGACCATAGCTGATGAGGCTTTGGTTTTTTCACTTTTGTAGATTGATAATTTTTCGAAGTTTAAGTTGCTTTGGTTTCATCGGTGTGAGATCTTGTAACTTTTTATGTTTTTTAGTGAATTTGTGTGTCTAATTGATTATTCACTTGTAACTCTCAGTTCCTGATGATTACGGCAACAATCGGCACCGGTGGAGTCTCCGAGATTCAGTGGAGTCATAGACAATAATTGAGGTAAATATATCGGTGTTATCTTGATATCATTTTATTAAATTTTTTTATTATATATTTTGATATAAAATTTTAAGTTTGAGATGATTTGTGTTATACGAAAAAATGGATCAATTTATTAAAATAAAATTATTTATGTAAAAAAACCCAATTGAATAACTCTAATGACATAACATAGTAGATTCTATAGAGATGAAATTGATCAAAAGTGGTTAAACAAAGAATTAGAGAAAAAAATAGTGACATAAAAAGGACAAACAAGAATACAGACTATCCCAATAAAGTTAAGTTTTAAGATTGAGATTTGTTTAAAAGGTGAACATTTTTTTATTTAAATAGCGTTATTTTGAGTAAACAACTACGAATGTACTCAAGCTTATACAATTCTATACATAGGCATCCGAACAAGTTTTTTTATAAAAAAGTATTCATTTTTTAATTTTAATTATATATAAGGGACTAATTGAGATTAAGGCTTTCACGTAAACGTATTATCACTAATTATTTCGTGTGACCGCCAGTTTTTCATTACCCATATGTAACCATTACTTCAATTCATTCATTTACCCTTAATTCTAGTTAACCCACCCATATCTACCCACGTTTTTAAAAAAAAGAATAGAAAAATGCTACTTGAGAATATATGCACAAAGTCGGTTTGAGATCAACAAGCATGGCTTCCCACTATATTTATCCAAACCAATGTTGGATCTCATCACTACTATCTCTACCAGAGCCCTGTTTTGTAAACATCAAACACAAATACAAAACATAATATAGGCATTTGTTCAAATTACTTGTGTGAAAAAAATACTAAGTATTAAAATGAAAGTCAATAATATCCTTAAGCTTTATGAGAAGTTTTGTGGTGAAACCAAATGAGAAATCTGAAGCAAAATCGAGAGTGGAAGTGAAGAGCTTGGAATTGAGAAGTCTATATACGATTGAGGGTAGATACGAGATTTGCTTCCCTTTTATGACATTGGGGTTTTTGCATCACATGCTTCCATATCAAGTAAATGAATTTACAATTCAATCCAACTTTCTCAAACTCCGATATAATATCGGTGGTATCGAATATTTTAGAACACGGGTGGGTATGAGTGGATTAATTAGGGTTAATGATAAATAAATGAATTGAAGTAGTAGTTATGTGTGAGTAATGAAAAACTGAACATCACGCAAGGTAATTAGTAATAATATGTTTATATAGAAGCTTTAATTCCAATTAGGTACTTATATGTAATCAAAATAAAAAAAAATTAATATTTTTTTATAGAAAAACATAATTCAAGTACCTATGTGTAAAATTAGTATAAGTTTAGGTATTTTCGTATGTGTTCATTTATATTATCCTTCATAAATTGATAAATTTTCACTAACTATCAATAATTCATCACAAAACTTACATTTTTATATAAAACTACTCAATAAATTGATCAAAATACTTTCATTTTATAGCTTCAATAAAATGAGATCATTATAAGACCCACTAAATCTTTGAGGACTTCATTGGAGCTCTGATCACCACATCGATGACCTAAACAAAGCTTTGGCAGTCATGTTGTCAATCTTATCAAAGCTCTAACGAACTCTTAATTAATATGTTATATCAAAATGTAGAATTTGATGTAATATATTAAATCCTCACTAGAGCTTCGACGATTATATTAGAGATATATGTAATATTAAATCTAATTTATATTTAAATGTAAAAAGAGATGTAACATGCTATATATAGTATTAGAGTTAAATTTAAAAATTATAAAATAGAGTTTAATAGACTAACTTGTAGAGTTTAATGTAACATGTTACATACAAATATACAAATAGATATAACATATTATATATAAAAATATATGTAAATATAATAGGCTTCATTTAATGAATTGAAATCAAATGTCACCAATAATTTTATGTGTCGTAGAAACTCTAGTGGTTGTTAGAATTAATTATTAGGAGATCTTGGGACAAGTTTTTTATAGTTTTTAAAAAACATCGAAATAAAAAACATAGGCAATAATCTCCTTGAAACGGGATTTATTGGTCACGATTCTCTCTGTTGTTAATGTTTCAATTAAGAGAAAAAGGCCTCGTGGTGGATGGGCTTGTGCTTCTGTTTTTCCTTTACTTTGGGGGTGGGTTTTTCTTCAAAATTTAGGATTATGTTTATTCCAAGACAAATAATAGTTAATACCACTTAAATAAACAGTAACATGTATCATCGTATATATTATCATTTATATATAAAATTATAATGTTTCAATATATATATATATATATATATTTTTAATAAATACAACACGAAAAGCTCGAGAACGAGCCCGTTGTTCAAAGCCCTGGAGAGACTCTGTTTCTGAAATTGTTGCTAGTTTGACGATATTGGGCTTCAGAAAGTTTATTGTTTCTGATCTTATTTCGCGTTATTTGTTGCCGGTCGACGTCGTCAAATTGAGAGTTGAGAGAGAGAATAGAACGTGAGAGATAGAGCGAAGAATGCATCTGGCCAGAGGAATCTGACTCATCGCTGAAATGGAGGAAGGATAAAAATGTAATATCGTTGGACCCAAACGGCAACATACAGCAGCAAGTTATGGAAGGCATATTCATGCCCCTATCTGATGTCATTTATTCGGATATTTTGGTAACTAGACCCCCATTGCTTATTCGTTGACTGCTGCAAATGATTGTTGTCAGTTGAATACTTCTTTAGAGGGAAAGTCCAATTCAAGGGCGGTGTCTGGCGGAGTAGGTTGAAAATTGAAATTATGTAGGAAATTTAATGATTTTTAGATATTATTTAATAAAATAAAAATAAAATACTTAAAATAGAATTATATGATTTCTTACGGTATAACTTATGTTTTTTGTGGGTTCAATTCTGTATAAATTATGTTCGTATATGTTAAATTGTATAATTTTTTAAAAGAAGTAAAAACAGAAACTATTAACAAAATTAAATTAATAAATTATATAAAAATTATGACCTAAATTAAATGTTGCAAAAAATTATGAAAAACTATCCACTAAATTAAATGATTTCTAGCCAGGTCTATTTTATTTTTTATATATATTAAATATTATAATCCTAAAAATTAATTTGACATTAAAGTAAAATTATTTTTTTTATAACGTGATTAAAGTATAAATAACTAATTACTGAAATTCAACAATTTTATTTTATTTAACTAAAATATAGGTATATTTATTATAATTTTATGAGGTACATAATAATTAATAATTTTATATATATATATATATAATATTAAATTTTAATTTTTTAAGACATTTTTATTTATTTATGTACGATATATATCATTTCCCGTAAGAATAACAACGTTTTCAATCCCAATAAGAATAAAAATGAAAATAATAATAATAATAAAATTACACGATTATTGTATGTATTAAAACATGTTTGACACCATGAACATATAAGTTGTTTTAATAGATAAATTATTTGCAATATATTAGCCCTAAAAATATCTTATTATAATTATAAATATTATTATTTCTTATTATTCTACTTGATTTAAACAATTGAAATAAAGTTAATAATTAAAAAAATGAAACCTATTTATATATAATTTGATTCATATATAAATTAATATATAGTTAAAAATAAAACATATATATATATATATATAATATAATCATAATTTCATAAAAGTGATAAATATATAATATCCCAAGTATTCATTCAAATCTTGTTATTTTTAAGATACACATTTTTCTATTATAAAATGGTATATTTATATATTATAAGGTATTGTTACAAAATAACAATTTAAAGATTAATTCTCTCAAATTATATTATAGATTTGACTTTATAAGTTAAAAAAAGAAAAAGAAAAAAAAAAGAGTAAAAATAGAAACATAAAAGTGATTGGTTATGAGGAGGAGATGATTAAGGCTTTGTTGTATAAATAAATTTGGATAAAAAATAAATAAAATTGGGGAAAGGGATAAAGATGATAAATTAGGATTAATTACGAAATAATTAATACAAAAATTAAGAAGAAACGAGAGAGAATCTAAGGAGGCTAATTTTTTTTTCCCATCAGAAGTCAAACAGTTCATAAATTTAAATACATTAATAAAAGATTTCGTAGGACATATCACGTGTTAATAAAATACAAGTAGCAAAAGGTTTAGAAGTAAGAAACTATAACAGAAGAGTGCAAAGGGCATGTTCATTCGGCTAGAAATAATTGGTACCTATTGGAGTAGAATTGGGTAGAGAAATAATATATTGAGTGATAAACTAAACTTAGAGGACTATTTTGTTAATAAAATAATCCTAGAATTAATTTAAAATTTAAATATAAAATTTAAATAAATATACATGTCTCCACTTTTAAATTATAATTTATTTATATGAATATCTAATATTTAAATAGTGACAGAGTAAAGAGGAGGTGGGAAAGGAAACTTAAACTTAAGAAAATAAAAAATTAATTATAAGAATTTTATAAATCTTAAATAAGAATATAAAAATAATAAAATAAATATATTAAGTTGATTTGATTGATATATTTATTATATTATAAAATAAAGTATATTTTTTATATTTACGAAAATAATTTAAATATATATTTATTAAAAAATATATGTTTAATACATACAATAAAATTTAAAATGCATAATTTTATGAAGTAATCATATATATATATATATATATATGGGGTATAATATATTTTTTTTAAATAAGGTAAAAAAATATTTATTTATTTAATTAATTATAATTTAAAAAATAAATTATACTATTATTTATAATCTAAATAAAATTTAAACACACAATCTAAGATCATTTTTTTCTTTTGTTTAATTTTTTTTTTTTAAAGATAATTCTTAATTCTTGGAAAGATGCTTGTCTAGAAAGCTGAAGATATCAACCAAAAGATAAAAAGCAAAAAAGCAAAAGGTTTCCGCCATATTATTTATAGTTCTCCTTTTAGACTGGTTTTTTAGTAATTTCCTTATTGCTTTGACCCAAAATGGGAAATTAATTTAAACCTTTTTTCCATTTTGTAGATCATCAAAAAAGCTATCTATAATCCAGTGTCAATAAAATACTAAATAAGTTCCCCTATATACTCGCGCGAGTATAAATATAGTAAATCAAAAAATTCCTCTTAATAATTTCTATACCATTTAACTATTTAAGACATAATAAGTTCTAATATAAAATTATCTTTGGAGTTTAAAATGTCTAAATAAAATTAAATGATATTGTAGTGAATATATTTTGAATTTGTGACATCAATAAGGGATCGATGATGATCAAAGCGTCTTATCTATCAAAATTTGGGTGTTTTCAAAAAAACAATTTTGTAAATCTCTTATTCGTATTTTTCCGATCGTTTTGGTATATTGAATGCCAATTTTTGGTTACTGTAAATGGAAAAAACCCGATCGGGTCGGGTTTTGAATATGTATGGCCAAAAAAAATCATTCTTTAGGAATTAAAAATCAACCTTTTTTTTTTACATTAAAATACTATTTAAATTTAATTAAATTCGTTAGGAATCATTCTTTTTGACATTAAAATAAAAATCAATCTTTCTAAAATTTTTTTGAGGACCACATGCTGCATCTGATTCTTAGGGAATAGAGTGCCCAACAATTTTGCATCGATATCTGGCATAGAACCCGGTACTAAATTGAAGCTAAATGTGGGACCCTTTATTTTATGTATAAATTAATTTAAATTCAAAATTTAAGCTGTCCTTGACGTCTTGGACATGTTCGAGGCATTTCATTGGTGGTTTACCTAGTCTCTTAGATAATGACGTGAACATAGCATGTTGTTGTGGGATTGTTAAAATTTAAATCGTTTTGACATTTAATTCTTAAAGACTAAAATTATTATATATATATATATGATAATATTAACATAACTTGAAATTTACTTTTACACTTAAAGGTAAATTTAAAAATATCACAAAAATACGTATCTTACTGTAATAATTCGTTTTAACATTATGGAAGTGATAATTTCGTAAAGTTTGAAATTCTTTAAATTTTATTTCTATTTACTATTTATTTCAAAAATATATAAAATAAATTTAACTAATTTAAATAGCATAGTAAAAAAAAACAATGCAGTAGATGTTTATGGAGAAATTATTGTATAATTGTATATAAAAAGGAATTATTAAAATATGTATTATATAATTTTTTAAAATATCAGTTTATTCCTTAAAAATTTAGAGTAGAATTTACCAAATAGACTTTGATACTTTTCTAAGAGATAATAAATTTATATGAGCTTATTGAATAATAACGAATTAAAATGCATTTTTGGAATGGTAGGCTACCCTTATCCAAAATTATATCCCCTTTTGTTTTGTTGTTGGTAGGTTATTTCATCTTGGCCCACACTAGCTGACGTGGTATTGCTACTCGTTGCAGTCGTGTACAATCTGGTTCACCAACAATGTGAATTGAACAAGTAATGTTATATACTATAAATAAAAAATTATTAATTAAATTTGATAAAATTAAATGATACATATATAATATTAAATATTTCATTAATATTTACAAACATTTTCCAAAATTTGCTCGATGTCTTTTCCTGGTTCTTGCCGATTTCCATTTTGCTATGACCAGTTTTAATTACTCTATTTCCAGGTCGTTTCTCGGCATCTTTTATTCTTTTATTCTTCCCACCTATAACTATTGGAAAATAAAGTTCTATAAGTAATTATTTATTGTATTTATTGGGAAAAAAAGAAAGTAAATTACGATACATTTCTTAGAAATTAAAAAAAAAATGATCACCTATCCTCAGCGTGTTAGACTTTCAATCACAGCTGTAATTCAAAAGATGCTTTACTACTACTTTTATTTTAAAAACAAGGAAAAAGTAATACAGTATATTTTGATAATATAAATTTAATTTTTTTTTACTATAAAAATAATAATTTAATAACATAATTTTATATAAATTATGTGATAAATGAGATAAAAAAAAGTTATTTAACGAATTGAGCACTTACAAAAAATTATCTCTTTAATTTTTATGTGATTTATTATATAATTTTTTTAAAAAAAATCTAATTCTTTTATGTTATATAGAAAATATACATGATAATATTTTTAAATATAACAAAATATATATAATAAAAATAAGAGATTAATTAAACCAAATTTTATTCACTTAAGTATAAATAAATAAAACCCACCTAGGATATGACCATTATTAATTCAGCTGAAATGAGTCTTCTCTAGAACAAACCTTTGTGTAGAAAGTAGAAACCAAGCAAAGCCTAGCTGGCTAGAAACATCGATCACCACACTCAACAATCATGAAGGCTCTCCATCCACCTAACCTAATAACCCATATATAAATACCCATCTCGCCAACGCTAGACAAAATCTCTCACTTGTTCATATGTTGTTAATTTCTTTGAATAAATCCCTCTATTATCATGAGCAATATTCCAAGATCTCTAACCGACTCTTCCTTTACTCTCTTTAAGCTTGCTATTTCTTCCTCTGATCCTTGGCCTTTCTCTACTGTTTTCTCATAGCAATTCCATTAAATTTACAATTTCGTCCTCTTGACTCTCTCTCTCTCTCTCTCTCCCAAAAAAAGAAGAAGAAGATAGAAGAAGATCATATTAGATCATATTGGACATTTTGTGTACTCAAACAAACAAAAAGAAAATGGGTGTATTATTGACTCATGATCTCCACATGAATTTTCATATTCATTTGCCACATGTTCACTCTCACCATCAGAATGAGAAGAAGGAATTGAAAGATATACCAAAGGGTTGTTTGGCTGTTTTGGTTGGCCAAGGAGAAGAACAACAAAGGTTTGTGATTCCTGTTATTTATATCAATCATCCTCTATTCATGCAATTGCTTAAGGTAGCTGAAGATGAGTATGGATTTGATCAAAAGGGTCCTATCACTATTCCTTGCCACGTGGAGCACTTTCGCACTGTTCATGGCATTATTGATAAGGAGAATTCACTCCACCATCATCACCATCATCATGCTGGGTGTTTTAAGGCTTGATTTTATCATTGCTTCAAAATATAATGTTTTGTTTTTTTAACTCGTGTGGTTAGAATCACGTTAAATTTATAATTAAATTTACATTTATATTAATTATGATATATAAACAAAAAATTAATTATATATTATATCATGATTAATAAGAATTTAAATATAAATATAAATTTATTTATTTGTTGTATTATATCATGATACGTCTAGATAGATAGATGATGATGATTGATCACATATGTACGATTCTTTTCGATATTATGTTACTAGGTATGGAATTATATATAATATTATAATTGAATATTATTATATATTATGATTATAACTTATGAAATAATTTATATTTTGATACATCTATTTGTTTTGAATTTATATATCAATAATAATATATTATTTTATTTAAAAGTTTGAAAAAAATAAGGTAATAAATATTAGCGCAAGTAATTGGCATGTGATAGAGAATTAGATAACGGAGTAACGTTTGGGAGAAGTTTTTGCTTGGAGATATTTGATTTGGCAAAAATCATGACATATATAAATAAATGCCAATTTAACACAGGAAAGATAATGTTGATAGACACAAAGTAAAAAGAGAATATATTTATAATTCACAGGAAAGATAATGTTCCCCTTTCCTTCTTTACTTCCTTCCTCAAACATCATTCACATGATTTCTCTGGCCGTATCAATTAAATTCGAAGTTTTATTATAAACATGGGAACGACCCCATAAATCAAGACAAACTTGGTGGCTTCATTATATTAACAAAACATGTTGTAATCGGCTTTGTCAAACAGGTAGCTTGAGTTGCTAGACGAGCTATGGTTTATTTTAAGTTAAAATAGCATTTTATAATTGATATAAATATTATTTTAGAGGACACTTGCTATAAAATAAAATCATTTGTAATAAATAACTTATTAAAATGTACTAAATAAGTTGAGTTTTATTTCAACATGCATTTAAAAAAAGAAAACATTTTTCAAAATTCCACTCCAAGATAGATACATAGTTATCTCTATTGGTATGTTTGTTACGTTATTGAATTATACTATAATAAATCTTATAATATTTGTTGATAAATTGTATAATATATTAGTAAAAAATTAATTATAAATATTTTAACAACATAATTAATTTATATTTAAAATAATGTTTTACTATTAGATATATTTAAATTAATATTTATTTTTTTATTTTTATTTTAAAATAAAAAATATTATTTTTAATTTAAGATAAAAGAAAAAAATCAATATATTTAATTTTATAATAAAAAATTCAGACAGATTAAATTAAATATTAAGTACACTTTAGATCTACATACTCTTTTCGTATTAAATTTTTATATAAATGTATTATTTTTATAAAGTATGATGTGTTTTGATTTTACTCATAATTGTAAAAAAATTGTATAGTCAAAATATTTAATATTGTATAATAAACATTCTTTAATATTTCCACATCATTAAACTACCTGACTAAATATAATTAAAATAAGTTAAATGCAAATGTCATGTAGTAAATAAAATTTATCTAAATTATATATCTTATAATAACTCATGTAGTATTCATTTATCATTTTATTTTTTTATAATAAGCATTAAAGTTTTGATTAGATAAGAGGTAAAATTATAATCTGAAACGACATCCAAAACTAAAAACATCACAAATCTATTATAAAAAATCCAGACTGTAAGTTGATGTAGCACCAAAAAATATATAAGTGAGTGAATATATATTAGCATTTAACAAAAAATTCATATTATAATTTATCTTTAATGTTTGATTCTAATAATTAAAATAATAATTATTAGATAGTAATAAATAATGAAACTTTGATTGTAATGATTCACGAAATAGATTAGAAACTATGTTAGAAGTATTTTAAACCAAATACCAGTAAGTTTTTTTTTTTTTTTTTTTTTGAAGCAAGCTAAAACTGGCAAACAATAACAGTAAAAAAAACACCAATCAAACATGCTGTAACAACCCCACTAGCCAAAAACAGAGTAGACAAGTATTAAGAAGCAAGTCACCATCATAAGAACAACCCCAATATGAAGGAAGCCTATTACCAGTAAGTTATGGATAAACCAATAATGAAGCTAAAGGATTCTCAAAATATGAGAGAAAAAAATAGTAACAAAACAAAAGCTATGAGTGTGATATTTTATTTAAAAATATAAGAATAATTAAAAAAAGTAAAGAAAAAAAAATTGAATAAAAAAAGAGTGCGGACTAAAATAGATGAGATGATATATTATTTAATATTTATTGTTAATTTATAACAATATTTTTTATAATTCATTCTAATATTTTTTTAACTTTTAAATTCTATCGTTTAAAGAGTGATTGAATTTATTATGTTTAATTTTTAATAAATTTTAAAAAATATTAGGTTTATGTATATAATATAAAAGAATCCACTATTATGTGACTAATAGTAATTCAAACCAGACAACCGCCGATGAAAATTAGTCACATAATAGACAGAATTTTGCTTCCATCTGACTCGACAAAGACAACCAAATGGCCTTTTCTATACAACCAGACAACCGCCGATCATTCGAACACTGCCTCTCGGCTGGATTTATTGTTATATGTTATATACATCTTTATATTTATATAAATTTTTACATTCACTTAATTTCAAAAGATACATCAAATTTATTACATATACATTAGTTTTAACGACGTATAGGATATATAACATGTTATAATATCTACCTCGTTAAATCTTGAATCTATTTTTTTTAATTAATTTAAATAAATAAATTTCTTATATATTTACTCATAAACTCAATTATTTTTAATTAAAAATAAATTTATTTTTACTAAACAAAATATTTCGTAAAAAAAAAGCATTATTATAAGTAAAATTACCATACAGATTACTAAAAATTAATGTATTATTTGGACAATTTAATTATGTAAATTTTGCATAGGACATATAAGACACTAAAAATTTTAAATTAAAATATTTTTGTCACATAAATTTATAGGTATATCCCTAAAGTGTATATTTTTTTTATATAATTATATGATTAAAGTGTCATTTTTATTATAAAATTAACAATTTAGTTATTTAATTCCGTATTTACGTGTTTAAAGTGTCTTAATTTAAAAAAATGAATGATCGATATATTCCATGTAAAAAATTTGTTAACAAATTGTAATAATGATATAAAGTAATTGATCTCAATAACTTATGACTCTTATTACAGTATTAAAAATATATTTTATTTTTATTATTTAACAACCATGAAAACAAAACAAATGATAGTAATTATTATATCTATCGTTATATAACTAACTTTAATATTTATTAAATATAATTATAAAATATGCTTAATTTTAATCATGAAATATATATTTTTATTTTATTTTTTAAAAATACGCAATACCCACGATTTCATCGAAATTTTGACGGAGGATTCCCAGCCCATCCCCTAAAACAATTAATCTGGGGATAAAGATGTCAATCCCATCAGCCGGTCCTGAAAACACTAATTGGCTTCCTTCTAATAAAGTATTCAAACTATCCTAATATACCCTTTAATACATAAATTATTTACTTCAAAAACTTCTGGTAGTTTTTATTTTTTTATTTTTTTAAGGGATGGTCCTATCGTTGGAGGAACATACATAGGTATATTAGGAGCAGCTTCAAGCTAAAGTTTTCGAAATTCATAATTTTATTGCCAATAGCTTTTCTTGAATTAGAAATAACGATTCATTTCTTTATTTTTAATTAAAAGGTCTACAAAACATTTAGGAAAATAAATATAAATTTATTTATTTTTACTCATATATGTATGTAAACTTGTTGTATATGTGCTTAGAGGAAGAAAAAAAAATGCTAATGAACCCAAGTTTTAGAGTCAATGATTTATTTGACGTTTAAGTATTCATATTTTAAAATTTTCAATTGTAATATGTCTGCTAAAATGTCAAAAAAAAAATATTAACGTTAAGAAAATTTCAATATATATCATTTAATAATAAATACATTGTCATAATATTATCAAACTTTTATTTAATTTTTTAAATTATTTCTTTAAAATTAGAATAGTTTTTATGTAACTTATTAAGTTTAAAATATTTATACAATTTTGTATTTCTATCTATTAATTTAAATAATTATTTTAAATATTTTAACTATAAATATGATTTTTATTTTTATTTATACGTACGAAATAAAATAAATAATTGATTGTTTTGATATTTTAAATAATTTTTTTTATAATTTTTGTGAATTGTTTTCCAAAATTTATGTGAATAACAACAAAAAAAAAATTAAGTTTCAATATTTTCATAAACATAAATATTTTATACCTTTCAGGTTAGTAGAAGTCCAAATATACTTCCATGAGTGGGCAAACCTAATTGCATCCCCAAATCAACTGTAAAATACTTTGCATTATAATTATGTTGGGCACTTTTTTGCAGCCTAAGTGAGCTCTCCCTTTTGCCTTTTTATTTTTGTTTCCTTTTTTATTTTTGTCAACAATTTTTTTTCTTCCCTTTCTTCCTCTTCAATAAATATGTTGCAGTTGCACCACTTCTCCATCTTGCCCAACGAGCCCGACTTTTCCACTTATTTAGGCAAGGTTTTTTTTTTAAAAAAATTATTTATTTAAAAAGAAAAATTATAATATCACTTAATTATATATATATTTTTACATTCATGTTATATATTATAATTATTTTAAAAATTTTAAAAAAATATTTAATTTTTTAAATAATATTAACACATAATAAAAAAATTAAGTGACATAAGTATAAAAATGAGCATAAATTTATGTGTATTTAAGAATTCGGATTATTATATCTTTAATAACACATAATATATTATAATATATTTGTTACTTTAATGGTACCATAATTTTATTTTAAATAACATTTTTGGATGGTAGATTAGTAATAACCATGTCTTTTTTTTCTAGTGGATTTTTAAGTAATTTTTATTTTATTAGAAATTTTTTACACATGTATACCACATGCAAATTTAATGAATGTAATTTATAATATTTTTTACTATTTCTTAAATTATAAAAATAATAATTTATTTTCTGATATTTTTGAATCCCTATATTTTAATATTTTTGACTCATTTTATATTTTTAGGATCTCTCTTTTTACTTCCATAATTTTATTTATATTATATTATGTAATTTCTCTCTAGTGATCATAGAGATTTTTTTTTCTATTATTCACACTTATAATATCTAAAAATGATAAAAAATTGACTCATTTAAGTTTATAACAGTGGTCTTAATACGTATTAATATAAATTAAATTGTGCATATTAAGAATTGGCAAAAAAATTCAAGTTTAGTTATCTATACCATTAGTTTTGTTTTTATTCGATAAATTTTAAAAATATATACGATTTTGAATATTAATTGAACATAAAACAACTAGTACAATTTGAATACAATTATACTAATAATTGTACTCATATGTAATCAAAATTAATTATATTTAATTAATTTATATATTTATTAAATTAAATTATTATTTTTAATTAATATTGATTTCTCTCTTACTACAAATGCTACATGGGTTTAACAAATATACTTATTTTTATTATTTTTTAATATTCATCTTGAAACATTACTTGTGGGTAAAAACCATCTTCAAATTATAATAGTTTTTAGACGATTTTAATTACAAGTTTTATAATTCAATTCTAAGACATTTATATCAAAAGTTTTTAGACGATTTTAATTACAAGTTTTATAATTCAATTCTAAGACATTTATATCAAAAATTATCACCGTCCATACCCATACTCATTGCTAGTGCATACAAATTATTAATTTTACAAACTCAATATAATTTTTTTATACAAAATGCATAATACATATTGCACATTCATTAAAAAAATGTGCATAAAATTTAATTAGACATCAATAAATAGTATTTATTTATAAATAAAGTAGTTGAATTCTTAGATAATATATGTAAAATAAATTAAAATAACATTACAACATGTATTTAAAGACTCTAAAATGACGTGGAAAGAGATCTTGATATTCTAACGGAGAAAATAAGAAAAAACACCACAAATATATTTCATTAAACACAAATATAGTACACATGTAAAAAAATGTTCAATAAAATGAAAAAATTACATTAAATTAATATTAATATATTTTATAAAATACGAATATAAATAAAGTACCACTTAAAAGATAAAAGTAAAAAAAAAAGATAATTAAAATAAAATTATAATATTATTAAGGTATCGAACCCAGTTATAATATGGTCCTTGTGTAGTTTAAGTTCAAGGAAATTTAATTAAATACAAACAAATATACGAGGTCAAAGATATTACGTGACGCATGCATTATAAACATATAAATGAGAAAGAATCCTAAATTTAAATTGCAATGTAGAAATTTCAACAATGGTATGTATTTGTGTAGTCATCAATTTATTTTTACACGACTCTATATTGATGAAGGTTTTTGAGCAACTTTGATATTAATTTTCAAGCAAGCAATTGCAATCATAATCATACAGCTTAAATCTTTACCTCTCTACTTAACTCAAGTAAAAAAAAAATTAAAAAAAAAATTGAGAGAGAAATATGAAAATCACTTCCGGCAAAAAATACAGTCTTTCGTCAATCTCTACCGTCGATATCTTGTATTAGAACTACGCAATGTCACACCATGCAAAAATTTTGTATATCCAAGGAAGCTAAGTTTTTCATCAGAACTTCTGATCCAATCATTCAGTAAAGGGTAAGCAGTAGGACCAACATTCATTTCCTGCATGATTTTGCACACTTCATAATTGCTGAAATTTTAGGTGTATAATTAAAGCTTTTAAACAATCTTATTGTTAAATAGCTGTGCATACCTGTGACAACTCTTCAATAGAGACTACTCGGTTTCCTTCAATTTCGAAATGCTCAAAAGCTAATGTTGCAATTTTCTCCCAGTTTTCAAGAGCTTCTAGCTGATACACACTAATGGCAGCAGCACAGAACTCCTCCAAGTTCATCTTTTTATATGAAAGTGGCTCCATCTTAAAATGCAAAGTACAACAGTAAGCACAATATACAAGAAATAAAACCAAAAAGAATGACAGTGACACTATATACACACATATATACATACTCGCTTTCCATGTTGATAAAGAGAAAAATTAACATCCAGCATTTGAAAGATCATAGGGATGAATAACAATACATATTAACAAATGCATAGTAGCCCACGTCGTGCAAATACACTAAAAAATTACCATCGTGCTTGTTTTGAGGAATACATGTTACATCAATTAACAATTCTGATATTGTGCATAATTCAAAATCATATGCTTTCTAATATGAGTTATGCTAAAGGAAAGTCAATAAAGACGTATTAGAATTCTCACCAGATTTAAGATGTCAGAAACTCCTGACTCCTTCATGGCATCAGTTGCATTTCTCATGAGAGCCTGAATTTTCCGTCAAGAGAGAATTGAATGGTTGTGAAATTACTAAAATGGAAGAATCATGAATATAGTTCAATCAGTACCCAATCTGTCACACAAAATGGTAGGAAATAACTAACCGTTCTAAAATTATCAAGAGATACACAGCCATTTTTTGGATCCAAGAGCCTAAACTGAGACTCCAGATAGATGAGTTCATCCTTTGTTATAGCTTTTGAGAGGGCCTGTAATAACATCAAGATACTTAGGTGAAAGTTCGTGCAGATGACCACTTCAGTCGCACCAAAAATTACTGAAAATAAAACTCTACATACATCCGAGTTCGGTAATCAATTGACAGGAGGCACCTCTTTTTTATTATTTATAATTCTATGCATAAATATGATAATTGGAAAGGCATTACCTTCAGTGCAGCTCGTTTCAATGGTGTTGCACGAACATATGACTTAACTAGCTTGTAGATTGAAATGTCCAAAGGCAGAACACGGTGCTCGTCTCGTAACCATGGATGAGCTGTAGAGGCAGCTGATGGTTAATTTACATCAAAAACAGCTCCATATACATAAAACTAGCAAGGAAAGCTTAGTAGTAGTAGTAGAGAAACATTCAATATGTAATATGCATGTGTCATAGAAAGGGAAAGAGAGCACACAATTGAATTGTTCAAGCAAACATACATAGAGCTTGGACAGCAGACATTCTTTTGCGGTGGTCCTTGTTCAGAAGCCTTTTCACAAAATCTTTGGCTTCTGGTGATACTGTAGGCCACGGTGAGTCATTGAAGTTAGGATCAGCTCTTAGCACAGAACGAAATATCCCTGATTCAGTACGTGCCCAGAAGGGTCTGCTTCCACACAGTAATATATAAGTTATGACGCCAATACTCCATAGATCTGCTTCAAAACTATAAGACCTATGTAATACTTCAGGTGCAACATAGTATGCACTGCCAACAATATCATTGAGACGTTGATCTGCACAAAGACAATAACTTGCGCTTATGTGTCAAAGAGAATGTAACAATGAACATAGACCATAATGATAAGGTTCAAATAAACAACTGTGAACTGCACACTAAAAACTTAATGACTAATACAATTACACGGAGTCCCAGTGGTTCATATGACCTACACTGAGAGTCTCAGAAAACTCAACCACATATCATTTTATTTATTTATTTTTGTGTCAAAGAGAATGTAACAATGAACATAGACCATGATGATAAGCTTCAAAAAAATAACTGAGAATTTTGCAGAGTCCTGGATACTCATGATCCATTTATATGGACAAAGAAATTATCTGCGAACTAAACTTAATGACAGATACAATTACATGGAGTCCCAGTGGTTCATATGACCTCCACTGAGTCTGAGAAAACTCAACCACAAATAATTTATTTATTTATTTTTGCGCAATAATCATGCATCATTTCAAAAATTGTATTTAAAAGATAAAAGTTTTTAAGGAAACAATTTATTTTGACAAGGCAAACTTCAATCTTCCATCACAAAACATCTCCTATAATAATAAAAGAAGAGGAACTACGATTTATCAGATGCGTAGGACAATGAACAGGCAAAAATAGTTTCAATACTAAAAATAAACTTTGATGTGTATGTATCGAACTGGGATGATAGGAGCCCTTACCTGGCCTGATAAAATCAGAGAGACCAAAATCAATAACCTTCAATGGAGCATCTTCATCTTTTGTGGTGAAAAGGAAATTCTGTAATGCAATGAAGTTGTCATGAACAAGTACAAGGATGAAAGAAGTGCTTATATAGTTATATGCCATTTGCAGAGTTAATCCAAATGAAACAAACAAATCAATGTACTAATATCAAAATTATTGACTCATTCTTGAGAATGCTGTACCTCTGGCTTCAGGTCACGATGCACAACTCCTTGAAGATGACAGTATGCAACTACGCCGAGAATCTGCACGACTATGTTTTTAGCATCTTCTTCTGCATATTTTCCACCTCTGCAAAATATAAAAGATGAAGCTGAAAATTAAAAGTTAAAATTATGACAAAGTAAGGGAATAAATAAAATGCTTCACTTCTACCTTGACAATATTCTGTCCAAGAGTTCTCCACCTTCACACAACCTGAAAAGGCCAACAACTATGTAATAAAATTTATTCACAATCTTCTACGCATGAGCAACCAGGATGTAACACATTACACACATCTTTACAAGGCTACAATGAGTTATTATAAATACGGGTTAAAAGAAATTGAAAACATACTCCATAACTACATAGATATTATTTGCATCCTCAAATGCTTCGTGAAACTTCACCAGATTCTTATGCTCAGATAATCCTTTCAGTATTTTCACCTCTCTACGTACATCTTCAATGGCTATTGCTGTTGTCATCTGCCAAAAGTCAATTTACTTAGAGATCATTACCCTAGTTTAAATATTCTTAAAATGACATTATTTGCATTTCACAAATACAGAAGCAAAAGACTTTTTCCTCCTTTTAAGAACATGAAATTGAAATACACAAGTCAGGAGATTAGTAAGAAGGAAGAAAACCCAAGAAGAAATAAACTGGAGCTATAAACCGCATCGTAATTATAAGAGCTAAGGCACTAATCATACAACTACATCATGATGCACCTAAAACTTCAGATAACCCCATTTAAGAGCGGAAAAGAAGTACAAGAAGAAGCTTTATTTATTGTGAAGCCAACAAAGCCTCGTGCAACTAAGCAATGAAAAATAAATATTATGATTTTAATTTTTAATGTCAATTTAAATTGGTTTCAGCTATATCATAACATGGTGCCAGAGTTGTTTCCAGAAATAACACCATTCCCAACTATAGTTTTAAGTTAAATTTGTATGTCTCTTTAATAATATTACTTTTGAATCCTGTCACGCAATTCAATGAATTATCATATAGCCTCTTTGAATTGGTCAAAATCATAAGAGTTTCTTTTCATAAGTTTGGTCAGAAATGCCTTTATGTCAATAATCTCCACAAGCGAAAAACGCGAGCAAAATCGTTTACTTTTATCAATGGCTCTCAAATGTAAAATTACTGTAAAGCACCTTCCAGTATAATGCCAAAGATAAGCATCACATGGTGTGAGTGATTACATATATTTATTTGACAATTCAAACGATAGAATAAACTAATATCCCAATTATTCCTGACAAATGTTTACGGGTTCTATTCATCTTTCCCACTAAAATAAGTTCCAGCAGAATTTATAATTCTTGTAGAAACAATATTATATTAAGTCCATTCTGGTACAGACACGTGCATGAATTTTTATTTTTTTTATAATTTTGATTTCCCCAAAAAGCTCCATTAGACCTGATCATAAAATGACATTTTATTGTTGTTTTTCCACTTATCACCAATCAAAATGTAAAACGCAAGAAATGCCTAAATAGAGTCGTCATCATAAAACATTTCATAAACCAATTCCATTTTGAGGCATACACTCCGTTGACATGTTCAACTACATTACCTAAACCTCGAAGTACAACACTCTAACGAAAAAATGACACAAACATAGTGAAATTCTATTTGCAGAAGCAATGCCGAAAATGCATTCTATGTCAAACTACTTAATAGATTATTAAAAATGTAAAATACCACCATCGATCCAAATTAGCAACAACAAAAAAAAATAGAAAAGTAAATATGAAATAAGGACAGAAAAGGACGTTAATATCCATAAATAACACCTTAGCTTTGGAAATGATCTTCACAGCTACAGGCTGTCCTTTTAGATTTCCTTTCTTGCCCTTAGCCAAACAAGTATGACCAAAATGCCCTCGACCCAGCTCTTTCCCCAGCTCAAACTTTGCTCCAAAGTTCTTTGCGTACCCAAAGTTCTTGTCCAATGATCTCTCCCTCCCTCCTCCATCGTTTTGCTGCTCTTCCGGTATGGGCCCTTCCTTAGGCTTTGCATCTTTTCCCTGACGGCGCCGTAGAGCCGCCATTATCGGCTTTGCCGGAGATGGAGGCGGCAACGGCCATCGGAACTTTCTTCCCGGCGTCCTCGCTGGAGATGGTGCCACTCCAACCGGTAGAGGGCTCGGAAATGGGCTACTAGAAAATGAATAAGTTGGAGTATCCTTGCCCGATTGAGCATCGCCAGAACCGGAAACCAGTGGAATCTGCAAGGGAGCTGGAGGTGAGGGTTTTGACTGATTGCCAGCTGTGACACCGTCGTTGTTGACCACTGAAACAGAGGCTTGTTTACTGCAGCAATGCCCCATCACTGATCGCTAGATTTCGGGCCGTGAGGAGTCAAAATCAAAGCATCGGACAGCCGTGGGCTTAGGTGGAGCAATTCACAGGAATGCTGAAAACAACAAAAGAGCCGAAAAAGTGGAAAGAATTAAGAAGCAGAGGAATGGAGTTGAATTATAAATGAGAGTTTTAAGCTAATCTGACAACCACTTGTTATCATTTATTGTGACAGTTCAATCTTTCACCTTTGATAACAATAACAAATTTATCTCGTGTGGGGTCCTCTCATTATATATGTTATTATTATTTACTTTACTGAACCTGTTACCAATATTTTTTTAAAATTCAAATAAATGCCGACTTTCTAGTTCTACTTCACCGGCTCGAATCGGAGTGATCAAATTCAGTTTTTTTTTATTTTATTATTATCCCGTGTTTATCAAACCTTGTAATGGAATAAAATATATTTAATATTTAATCTCAATCGTTATCTTTTTAAAAAAAAAATTAAGCTAATAATCTTTAAAATATTATTTCATGTGTCATAAAATAAATATTTTTAAGATAAAAAATAAAGGGAGAATATTAAAAGATTAACATATATTACACTTCAATAAAAATTAATCCAAATTTATTTTTTAGATAAATTAGATATAAAAAAATTTATAAAAACAAGAATTAATTATAAAATTTGTAATTTTATATCAAATTATATAAAAAAATCATAAATTTAATAAAATAAGATCAATATCACGCACACCACATCTCCTACAGTTATTGTCGACAAGTCTATCGAAACTTTAACGATAATTGGCAACCTTATTGAAGACCGATAAATATAACATGTTACGTATAAATATACAAATACATATTACAAATTACATCTAATAGTTCCCTTAAAGTAGAATGAATGTAATAAATTACATACAAACATACATATACACGTAACAAGTTATATTCAATGTCATTAGAAATACAATAAATAGAATATTTTACATTTGGTTAATAACATGTGATAGTCGTTAGAAATCTTGTATGTGATCGACGGTGATCACATAAATTCTAGTGAGTCATTGATAGTGGTAGTTGAAACTCTTGTGATTCAATAACAATGATTATCGAAACACTACTGAGTCACCAACAATGACGTGGAGTTTAATCTTATTTTAATTATATTGTAAGGATTTTTTTAGTATTTAGTAATATGGAGTTTAGGATAATTTTTTATTGGTTTAAAAAAATTAATAAAAAAATCCTCTATACTATGTTAATTTTCTTGATTAAATGATTTGTTATCGTGAATTACACTTGGTTCTTAAATTTCACCATTTTTACTACTTTGATCATTTGTCTAAATTTTTATATTTTGATACACTAATTTTTTATATTTAATAATTTTAATCTAAATTTAAATATAATAGACTAAAAATGTTAAAATTCAAAAATTAAATGATTAAATAATGTAAAATAATTTTTTTAACACATCAATTTTTACTGTTATAATGTAATTAAATATAATTTTTAAATTTAAACTAAATACATTGAATATGAAAAAGTTACCAAAATTTGTTAAAGGATCAAAATATTAAAATTAATAAATTTATTGAAAAAAATATAAATTGTATTATAATTTAAAAAATTGGAACTTTAAAAGCTATAAGCATTACTTACTTAACAAATTATTTATTTTTAAAAATTAAATTTTTATTCTAATAATAATTATTACTCCAAAAAATGAATTAACATAAAGAAATTATATATATATTATTTATAAATTTATAATATTAAAATAATATTTTAATAGTATTTAACAAATTTGTTTTGAATATTTATTCAATGAAATATGTTTAATACGAAATTTTTGACCGGAGTCTTTCTCGTAGTTTATATATATATATATATATATATTAAATAAATATTATCCTGATATTATATTAATTAAAAAAATAATATTTAAATTTTATATTTTTTTCTAATGATTTACTTCTATTATTATTAAAAATTAATCACATGAAAATAAAATAATTTTATTAGATTGATATTTTTTAAACTTAATAAATCGTATTCGAAAAACTCAAAATAAAAACAAATAAATAACATAACATAAAATATGATAATATGTTTCACTTTTTTAGTAACAATAATATTAAATTATGATAAAATCTAAATATAAAATCTAAATATTATTTTTAAAATAAATAAAAATATATTCAATCACCATCCTTTGATAATATATTCTAATGGTTAGTTTATTTTTCAAATTTAATTAGTGTTATCAAACTTTGTAATCTCTTTATATAAATTTAAAAAAATATTATGTAAAATTATTTTGTTAGATTTTAGAGCATGTTTTCTCTTTTTTATTTAAATATATATTTTTAAATTTATTTATTTATAAAAGATGTAAAAAATAATAAAATTAATTTTTTATTTAATTTTAAGTTAAACATAATAAAATAAATCATGTGATATATGATATTTATATTTTTTGATAGATATAAATTTAATGAAGTAATCTTTAATTGAAAAATTACTCAAACTTTTTAATAATTATTTTGATTAAATTTAAATAAAAATTTTATTTAAATATTATTTTGTATGTATATATTTAATAAAAAATATAAAAATATACTATTTTGTTATAATTAAAAAAATAGATAAAAAATTAATTTAACATATTTTTTAATTACAAGAAGACATTTTTTTCGGAAATAAAGAAAACTTAAAACATATTTTCTAAATTAAATTAATAAAAAAATATTTAAATTTTAATAAACTTAAATCATATATATATATATATATATAATTTAACATTTATTACTGTGATAATATTTTCCATGTTCTTATATTTATTAAATGGTTATGTATATTAATTTACGTATTAGTTATTGATTTTTGTAAATATTTTGATGCGGAAATGATTATAAAATTAATTATTAATAAAAACTGTTAAATTGTATTAGTAAATTATTATAAAATTAATTATTAATAAAAACTGTTAAATTGTATTAGTAAATTAATATATGCATTTTGTAATAAAAATATTTTTATATTTTTTTAATATAAAAATAATAGTAGTGATGCTTTAATGTTAGAAAAAGTTATTTATATTAAATTTTTATTTATTAATAACTGATATGATATAAAACAATTAATTTTAAAAAATAAATTTAATTGTATGGTCTAATTATTATACCAAACAAGATTTCTTAATGTTACATGTGGCATTTGATAAAAAGGACCATTGTCCAGAGTTGGGATTTGCGAAAGTGATATATTTGACCTGGCCTGAACATAATTTAGCCATTCAACCTTTCTTTGATTATTTGGCTCTTTCTTTTGTTCATATTGATTTAACTTTTGCCCAGAACAAGAAGCTTGGAAAATCAAGTGCCTGCATCGAATGATTTCCTTCCTATTTTTACTATAATAAGAAGGGTGATGATATTATTAACCATATTTAATTTTTCATTAATTAAAACCAAAAAAATATTGTGTGAGGGGTCTAGGGTCTATACGTTTTACAAAATAAAGGTTTTGATTTTATTATTTTTAAATGTAGTGATAAACTAACATAAATTTTAAAAATATATAGTTTAATTTTAAAAACCTAAAGCAAAATACTTTATATATATATATATATTTAAAATTAAGACTAAAATATTAGAATTAAAAATTATAAAATTAAAATATTTGTTTGTAAAAAATTATATAACGACTAACCATGTTATTCTAAGATATTAATCAAGGAGGAATCTACACCCGTGAGTTTCTCCATCATTGAGTAGTCACCATTTAGAGAAAATATCATCTAATTTTAAAAAAATTGATATAAATGAATATAAATTTTATATTATTTATAAAAATAATATTAATATATTTTTATTAAGTGTAAGATATTTTTTTTATACACTAAGACTTCGTCTTAAATTGTGTAGTTTGATTTAACATTTTTATTTTTTTTATATTTTAATTCTTTTTACATCGTTTTTCTTTCTTTCTTTTTATAATGTGTTTTTTTTAAGGATCGTTGATTTATTTTTTCTTAATCCATTGATAGACTAACACTTTGAACTATGTATATTTGAAAAATTGTCTTTTAAGTATAATTTTTAAATTATAATTGTTATAACAATTTTGTAGAAAATATGTATTATAATTTGTGAAAATGATATATAATTTAAGCATACTGTAAACACAAGGATTTCACACAATATTGACATAATATATTTAATAAATAAGTTAAATATATAACGATAATATATTAAATTTTGTTAATTGATATTTTTATTATTATTTGAGACGTTAATTCGACGTTAATACGATAGAAACAACTTAATCAAACTTAATAAATGTTTTTATAAATATTTTTTTTGCATAAAATAAGTTATATTAGTTTAATTTTTAATGAGATATAAAAATAATTAATTCAATATAAAATATATTTATTATAAATACAACAATAAGATTATCAAAATAAATACATTTATTATATATATATATTTATATTTATTGAATAAAAATGTGAAAAATACAACAAAACAAAAATAAAAGATAACAAAACACGACAACCATGAAAGATGAATACCTTTTATCTAAAATTATTAAAGTAATTATTTATATATGTTATAAAATCTTAAAGTGATTGAAAATATTCTATTAACTTAATTTCACTAGTATGTATTGAATGTTTTAATTCCGTGTTTAATTAAATATGTTGTTTTATATTCTTGTTCTTTGAGTTACTTAATTCACGTTTGTGAGAATGATATGGTCGAATTGATATAGATCTTTCAAAAATATTTCATAGATTACATTTTAATCTCTCATTTAAATCTCAATTATCTATTGAGTTGAAAAAGTAATTGATTTTCATATAATTATTTATACTAGATTCTTCAATTATATTGAATTCTTTTGTTACATATTATTTAAAGTAATTTTAAAATACTTAAATATATATATATATATATATTATTCTTATTTCTATTTATAAAAAAAGTTTTGATCTAAGAATAAAATTGTTCATTTTTTTTATATTAGTTTTCTATATCAATAAATATTAAAATACTCATATAATAAATATATATTTTTTTATTTTTTTAAATCAATAAATTTAAAAAAAAATTATATAATAAATATATTTTATGAATATTTATTTTGTATAATGTAATTATTATTATTACATTATGGTGGATAATTTATATAATTAATGATTATTTATTTAACGAATATCTAATCAATTTACTTTATAAAAAAATTATATTCTATTGAATTGATAATTTTTATGTCGAGTTCATATCATATCTCATATTAATTAAAAATGATTAGTTAGTTATATAAATTATCTTAAACAAAATATGCATATTAAATTCAATAAAATCATGTCTGTTATCGTTAATGTATGATTAACTTATTAGATAGTAAAAATATTAATTAAATAAGTTCATATTTTATTAGTTGCATTTAGTTTATTTATTATTTAAAATTATGTAATTATTATCAATATCATTATAAACTACTCATGTTTATATTGTATTTGGATTCTATTATTCATAAAATAATTATTATTATATAACCAATTGAATATCTTTTTTATTAAATAAAAATATATTATACAAATAATATTTAAATTTGATTGTATAACGGTGGGTTGGAGAGTTAGAGTGACATAACCTAAATGTATGAAAATAATTTTATAAAATAATTTAATATTAAATTTTTAATTATAATAAAAATAATTTAATCATCAATTTATACACGATATGGGTACAATAACTATTAACTATAAAAGTGTTCATTCACGTAGAATAATTTTGTACACTTTCATATTATGAGTTTTTGCTTCATTTATAAAAGTTGTAATTATCTGTATTATGTATACATTTTATTTATAATTAATTTGATTTCAGCATTTAACAAAATAATTATTTTCCAACTTTTCATCAAAAAAAAAGAATTTTTCAACTTCCATTTTTAATAAAATTCTTACTATCTATCATAACTTGTAAAATTTTGTACCCACTTTTATTATTTATTACATAAAAACAAAACACTTTTTTTTAAAGGAAACCAAAATAAGACAACTTTATAAAAAGATATAAAATTTTATTTTTTATTATATTTTTATTATTATATAAAAGTAGTAACGTCGTATATATTATTAAATTATTATTATATTTACTTTAATTAGCATTATCACTAAAGCCGCCATACTGTTTGAATTTTGTGTTTCTCTCGACTTTTTATATAGGTTCATACCATAGTATTCTTAATATTTTAATTCTATTTCATTTAACTATATTATTATCTTAAATAATATTATTTCAATTATATTAGTGTTATTAATCTCTAAATTTCTTTTAATGAAAACTGAATCAAAATTTAAAATATTAAAATAATATTTTTTAATTGATATATTTTTTTTAAAATTAAATATTAAAAAATATATTTTTAAATCTAATGAAATGATTAGGCAACGTCGAATTTATAATCTTGAAATTTTTTGAGCCCGTATCAATATATATATATATATATATATATATATATATATATATATATATATATATATATATATATTAAACATTCCATTGAAATTGTATTTTCACTGATTCAAAACATAATTAAATTTGAATTAGATTTAAATATTTCAATCACATTATAATTAAAGATGTAATTAATTTAAAACAATCTGAGTTCAAACACATTATTTACTTTTGAATCGAATTATGTTAAAATTTATTTTAAAATTATTATCATATAAAACACGACATGTATATAATTTAAATTTTAAATTGTTATATCTCTAACAAAATTTATTATTTATAATTATTACTAAGAAAATTAAAGAATAATAAATATGTTTAAATAATTATTAAATTATTATAAAAAATTAACATTAATATTTATTTTTAAATTAAAATAATAATTTAATATAAATGTATTGTATATAATATTTGAATATAATACATTATGAAAAAAATATGTATTTATCTATAGTTTTAATAGTAGTTTGATTTTTATCAAATTTTAATAAATTATAAAATATATTTATTAAAATTGAATATAAATTTAAACAAAATAATAACATTTTTAATGAAATTTTATCCTAATAAAATTATATTTTTTAATTTAAATAAATTAATATAGTTATTTATTTAACTATATATATTCAGTTGAATATATACGAAGGTGAAAAAGAAATGGATCTACCTTAGCGTGGAGTAAAAGAAAGGAAGCACATAAATACACGCGCCACCGAAATGCGTGAGCTAATTGTGGGTTTGCCTATAAATGGCGGGAGCTTGTACTGCATCGAAATTTTGGAGTACTCTCGTTACTCTCCCACTCCGCTATTCTTTCTCTCTCTCAATTCTTCACTAATTGCACTTTCAACCCTCTAAAACCCTTTTTATCTCAAAACCCACCCATCTGTACTCCTCAATCCCAAATTGCTGTACTAAGGTTACCTTTTTCCATCTATGCGATTTCGTGTTCGGCTCCGTAATCTGTTGGTTTGTAATTTTCTACTATTTGAGGGATTTCCTTTTTAAATTCTCGAGACCTAGGTTTTCGTTGACGCACATAGAGCTAATAGCGGAAGTAGAAGTGACTTGAAGCAGCGCTTAGCTTTGTGAATCAATGGAGGCGACCGCCACCACACGTGGTGGGTCTATGACGTTGCCCCCACATTCGTCGCGAAAAGAGTGGCGAGCTGTTTCGGACCATCTTTCCGTTCGAAATATCGGGGAGGAGGTACTCGTAATCGATTAAAATCCATACATTGATTTGATTTGATGCATAGATAATCATAAAATAAATTGAAATCGAAATTTAAGGTCGTTTATAGGATTTGTAATGTGAAGACCCTTTGCGTTAAAAACCCTAAGATGTGTTTTTATCTGTTTTTAAAAATTAAAATTTCGGACTAGGGTTTCGAAGGTTTCTTTAGTTGAGCAAGAACGATTAGATTTCTCTGCTGATCAACCCTGTGGGGTTTTCTTATTTTACTTAGTGAGGACCGAACTTCAAAGTTTATATACTCTAGGGGTCTCTGTTATTTTCGTTTCCTCTTTTGTAAGTGCTGTGCATTATATTTTGGGTAAAATTGGGGAAATAATAATCTATGTGCTTGATAGTCTGATTTCCTTCACTTTCCAACTTTTTTAAAAAATTATGCGAGTAATGCGAATTATGTGCCTGCATTTTATACCATCAACTGGACAAATTCAGGAGTTGGAACGGATAAAGCTAGGGCAATCAGATGAAAGAACTATATATGAGGTAAGAATTATGGTTGTAGAAATAACTTGCAACTCAAGGAATCACTGAAAGCTTAGGTGGCATCTATTGTCAAGGTGCAGCAAGGAAGAGAGCCACTTGATGTGAACTTTTGTTCAATCACTATTGATGGGAGCTTAGACAATGATCTTTTGCAGCAGCGGCTTCATGATATCTCCAGACAAAGGGAGGAACTGCAACAAATGGAGTTTGAGCTCCGGGCTCAGATGATTGCAAGATTAGAAATAATGGAAATGCAAAATAGCTTTGATTCTCAACTTAAGGAGCATACTAATGCTGCCACTAAGTTTCAGGTTTGCTTCAATATGATGCCATCTTTGTAACCTTATTATAAGAATGGTTATACTCTGCACGTGGAATAAATTTTGATTTTTTACTTGTACGAGAGTTACAGGATTGATCTAAGAAGGTTTTCTATTGTGCCCTTAAACAATCTTATTCCCATCATTTTTATTTGGCCAAATAACGTGACTGGAAATCCTACATAGGATGCCCATTACAAATGTCCTGTGTCAGAATCTTGTATGGGTTTCAGATGTCTGGAATGCTAATGCTCCATTAAGTGACACTGAGCCATTTTAAGATGGGTTTACTCTACCTTGTAGGAGCAACTCCATGAAAGGGATCTGACCATACATGAGCTCGAGAGGAAATTGGAAGATAAAGACCGAGAGCTGCATATTATCAAGTTGGACAATGAAGCGGTTTGTTTCATTCTTTCCTATCAATATATATATATGGTGCCAATTTGAAGATTCCCTTGGCCTAAAAAAAGTAATCTTTCTCGATAAAATCGGTTGATTGGGATAAAATTGTATCCCTTAGGAACCGTACATGCACCTTTTGATGCATACGGTTCAACATAAATCGCGAAAAAAAAAGAATCAATGTGTAAATTCTAGCTTTCTTTTTTCATAGTAGGATCTTTCTAACTTGTAACAAAAGGGCGTTTGAGTTAATAAGTTATTTTTATTTTTCTTACTATTATGGAAGGCATGGGTTAAAGAGGACCTTTTAAGAGAGCAGAATAAGGAACTAGCTTGTATCAGGTAATTAAATTGTTACCCACACTTATTTTTTATACAATCTAAATCTTTTAACAAGGATATACATTATTGTTGGGTATAAAATTTTTGTTTTCCATGTAATGCATGGAAAATATCATTCCTTCTTCATTCTTTGCTAGTCATGTTCAGTAGTTGTAGTTTTAACCTTCTGAGTGAATTAAAATAAAGTATCTTTAATTTGGCAGAAGAGAGCGTGATCACTCTGAAGCAGAGAGATCTCAGCATATAAAACAACTACATGATCTTCAAGAACATATTCAAGAGAAAGAGAGGCAGCTTATGGAGTTGCAGGAACAGGTCTGAGTTTGGCATGGTTATATGGTACTTGTGTTATGCTAACAAGTGGAAGTTGATGCATTTGGTTATTTTCTTCGTTAAATCTTATGAATCTCTGGATGAATTTTTCTTCTTCACTGAATTCATCAATATTTGATGCAAAATAGTATTCCTTTGTTTGCGTTTAAGCTGGAAAGTTTTAATTTATTCTTCCTGTTTGTAATAACATATTAATAATACTATTAAATAGTAATCCTATCTTTCAGCAAAGGGTTGCTCAAGAAACCATTATCTATAAGGATGAACGATTGAGGGAGGCCCAAGCGTGGATCAGTCGTGTACAAGAAATGGATGCCTTGCAGTCATCCACTATACAAGCTGAACTGAGAGAACGTACAGAACAATATAATCAGCTTTGGCTTGGTTGCCAGCGACAGGTTGGTTTTATTTTACTCTTTCTTTGCAAAATTGTGATGTATCTCACTTGTTATGAGATTGTGTGGGGACATATGGATGCATGCACATGTGCATGTTTATATGTGAATCGGTGAATTTCTCTATTAATATGCAATATTTCCTTTCACCTCTGTTATTAGATTCACAAATTGTATTCTTTGATTACCATGACAACTTTGACTTCAAACGGTTATTGACCCATTCATGATAAAATTGCCACTGGACTACGAGAGACACAATGGGGTCTCTTTTATGATATACTCAGATATTCTGGGTTTCTTAATGCAGTTTGCAGAAATGGAGAGGCTTCATATGCACACAGTGCAACAGCTCCAATTTCAACTGGCTGATGTTAGAGAGAGGAATGGAAATTTCACTGATGAGTCTCGTACCCAAGAAAATTCAAAAGATGTATCTCATTTTGGTCATAACAATGGAAATCAACTAGATATCAGTGCAGGTGCTTCTTCAGGTGGTAGTACTGCTAGCCTTCCAAATGGGAATTCTGACATTGTTTCATCTTTTGCTTCAACGGGAAACGCATCTATACAGGTAAGTGCTTTTTTGTGGTTTCTGTTTATTAGTAAGATCCATGCTACTTTTTCCATATAATCAGTGTAGAGGGTGTTTTGCTAGAGAATTCGTGATGGAAAAGTAAAATTAAGTGTGTACTTTTCTTTAGATAGTAATTTGTGGCTTTATCTAAGCAATATGTATTTTGATTGGGATCTACCATGAGTGTGGCTTTTTGCTGGGGATTGAGCAGTGTATTGAATAGCCAGTAGCATGACAAGAGGTTAATCAATGAAGAGGTTATATCCATTGGAATTAAAGATGGCAATGAATTAGATCATATCGGATCCAATGATGATTTGATTCTATCTGTTGTTCAAAAGATCCAGTCTGATCTGATTTGTTTTGATCTGTTGATCAAATGGATCGGATATGGTATTGTTTTGTAGATCAATGTATATCCATGATCCGATCCAATCCATTTTTTTCTTTCTAAAACTAAAACATTATTTGATGTGATGCATTGCATATTTTAGATTGGTATATATTTAAAAAAAAACATTATATATTGCAAAAAAAAATATATATTTTCTTATTTTTTTTAAAAAAATTTCAACTTTTCTTAAACAAGTTTGGATCAATCCACCGATCCGATCTGACTCGATCTATCATGATCCAATTCGATCTGTTGATATTGTACGTAGATTATTATACGAAAATTATCAGTTTAATCGAATCCCAAGTGGATTACATGGAGCAAATATCCGTGGAGCTTTCCGATCCGGTGGATCTTTTTGTCATCCCTAATTGGAATCATCTAATGCATATAGGCTTTTCTTCACTCTATTTCCGGGGAAATATCAATGCCAAAGCTTAATTGCTTCATTTTCTCTGATAACCAAAGATTTATAGTCATTGTTGACTTGATTCTTTATAAGTCGATTTATGTTTTCTTGTAATCATTAGGTTGACAATGTTACTGGCATTCAACTAGCTCCATCTATAATTGGGATGCCTTCCTACCTTCCGCCCGGGCAGACGACTGCTTTGCATTCATTTCTCATGCAGCAACAGGGAATCCCCCACTCCATGTCTTCACATGTTGCTGCCCAATCTCATGTTGGGCATTTTCAATCCATATCTTCTCTACAACAGTGGCATAACCAACAGGTGATGACAGATAAAAATACATTCTCTGCAATATCAAGGTTAGCAATGGCTTGTTTTGATGTGTGTTTTTAATATTTTTTTTAGGCTGTATCAGAGGGTGTAAAAGTATCTACACAAAATGAACATACACCTCAAGTAGATGAGAAGTTTATGAGATCAGATAGGAATTACAACTATGAAATATCTGTTAATGGACAAGCTTTTCGTTCTGAATATCTGGATGTTCACACTGGCCAAGGAGTGGAACCTAATGCTGTGAATTCATCATCTATTGGGGAAGCACAGGTCTTGCAACCAAGCATTGGCACTTATTATATATTTATTATCAAATGTACCCACTTTACTCTCTCAACGTACTTTGTTTCAGGTTCTTGAATCAATTGATGGAAGTTACCTGGCTACCTCGCATCCTGAGCATGACTTGCAACAAATTTCACCCCAATTCCATGGTTCTCTGAGACTGAAATCTCTTCAGCAGGATAGTGAAACTATGGTGTGGCATTTTACACTGTATTTGTATCACTGATGTTATGTCTCTGACAGAGGCTTGTCAGTTGTACTAATTTTAAAATTATATTTCAATAGGCACAGAAGCAAAGCTTTGTTACTACAGCAGGTGGTGGCATGGAGGCCCAAGTTTTAACAGAAGAACAAGCAAGTTCTGTTTCCAATTTGTCTCCATCTGATGGGTCTAGCCACCAAATGAACTATGACCAAAATGGAAGGAACAATGCAACTGGTGAGGTGTTGCCTGAAGTATTTACTTCAACTGGGCAGATGAACATGGCTACTGCAGGAAAGGTTTCAGAGACCCTGCCTCTAGATGAAAGATCATTATTGACTTGCATTGTTCGCACTATTCCTCCTGGTGGTAGAATTCATATCACCTCAACAGTGAGTTATATATTAAATGTTTGCTGGGTGGCATTTTATGTGTTTCCCATACTGTTTTACCATAAGTTTCGTTTCCTTCTCAGTTACCAAATAGACTTGGTAAAATGCTTGCTCCCTTGCACTGGCATGATTACAAGAAAAAATATGGCAAACTTGATGATTTTGTGGCCAGCCACCCTGATGTGAGTTTTCCATGAATTCTGTAATGTCTGCATGCTTGCCTCCTCGTCTTGTCTTGGTTTAGTGAATATATTCTTGAGAATCTTGATTTTTTATGTGCAGTTATTTATGATTGAAGGTGATTATATCCAACTTAGGGAAGGTGCAAAGGAGATGATAGCAGCAGCTGCTGCCGCTGCTAAAGTAGCTGCAGCAGCTGCAGCTTCTTCTCCATACTCGTCATCTTTACCCATTGTGGCTGTTACCCCAATGGCACAGAATCAGAGACTGAAACAGGTTTGATCAGTTTATTCTAAAAATTTAATGTAGGATTACAGGTCTTGTCTCTTTTAGGGGCAACTAATACTCCTTGTTCTCTTTGAAGCAAAATGAGCAACCAAACGGTGTATGTCTTGGTGTTTCTGGTGCTCATGCAAATATAAGTTTTTTGAGAAAATCAAAGGATTTGCAGGAGGTGAGTGGCCTTGAAGCTAGACCTGCCCAGTCATCTGTACTTATGACAGTTGGGAATGGAGCAAATCTTGATAGATCTAATAGGAGCAGCAGCCAAAGCTCGGGAACAACCAGTGGCAGATCTAGCTCAAATTATGGTGCCAAGCAGCCGGGAAGGTTGGCTGGTGCTGCGTTTTCTTCCAGAAGATAGTATGCTTTCTTAAACTCAAGTATGGATTAGTTATGTATGATGCACGAGTTATTGTTTGAGAAGTTTGATCCTGATATTTGGAGTTGTTATCTTGTTGCAGTTTGAACAATTTGAACCACAATTTTCTTTATTTGATTTTTTTTCCCTCTGTATCTACATCTATTTTGAATATCATTCCATGTAGCATTAACAAGTTATGCTTTGATTGATAGAGAATTCTAAATACGTTGGACTAAATTTAAATGGTTGCCCTAGTACAATCTCCCTTCGGATGCATCTATACGGTCTTTTATCTTTTGCTCTTCACGAATATAGTGACTCTTTTGCTCGGTCTTTTATCTTTTGCTCTTCACGAATATAGTGACTCTTTTGCTCTTCATGAATATAATGACTTGTGTATATTTAATTACAGGAAAATATCCTTTCTTGGTAGGATAATGCAGGACATGATATGGACGATGTTATCTCTATACATGCAGTGTGCAGATTGAGTTTATTCGAGATTGATGGTGGGAATGTCCCTGTCTTATCGAATTTTTCTGACTGGAATTTTCTTCATTTGCCTTTTTAACTTGTAAAAGAGGCTTTACTGCTTTAGTTCTGTTGCTTTTTTTTTTGTAATGCTCAAGGCTGCACACTATGCAATCCTTCCACCTACTATATTATTTCTGCACTTAATTCCCTCTGTTCATCTCATCATAGTTTTTGGTCAATTCGTTGAAAAACTATAACTTTGGAAGGAAAATTTATCGGATTTAACTCTGATTTTTGTTGCCTTTTGCTTTAAAACTAAAGTGTGCTGTTTCACACACTGATTTGCTGAGGATCTATTCATAGGCCACCATAAACGTGTTGGTTTTGTTTGTTGTAAAATTTTGGGATTATAGAAAATGCATCGTTTATCCAGAGCAAGGGAAACACAAATGCATATTACTGGAAGATTCTTGCTCTCGAAAATTCATTCATAATTGAGTAATGGTTATTGCATTAGATCTCCTCGGTTTATTAGGTTAAGAATGTTAGATGTAATTTCCTATCCAAAAACATTCAAGAACATGAATGTAAATACATAGGAAGCAAAATGAATTGAGAATTAACTTTTAGCCATTGATAACGCTTCATACACATTCACGTACTCTCAATATAAGAATTTTAATGGTTTTTTTGGTGTAATGTTTTTAAACATTTCTCTTAATCATATGGTGTGTAGGATAATTTTATGAAATTGATTGAATTGAATTAAGAGGAGTTTTAGGGATCAACTAAAATAAATAATCAAATAATCATGTTTGAAACGTTTGTGAGATGATGAAAGTTGTTGGACTACAATTAGATCAACTTGCTCTGATTGTTAACGAGATTTCAGGAGAAAAAACCAACATTTTTAGTTTATATATTTCATCATTCAATTTTACGAGAAAACAAAATACATGAATTATGGTAATACGTCTTTTAATAATGAATATTATCTTTAATGTATCACGATGCATTGTGCATCTTACGCCTATACTATTTAATGAATAAACTTTATGTTTATTCGAGGTCTATAACTTAAATATATTTTTCTCAAGATATATGAATAAACAAAATATACATATAAAATCATACGAAAAAACATCAACTGAATAAGAGTTTTATTAATATTTACATCATGGAACCAAATCCCATTCTCACTACATGATCCTTGAAATTCTTTGGTGGCATACCTTTGGTCAAATAATTAGTAATCATCAATTCAATGCTAATGTGCTCAATCACCACTTTCTTAACAACCTAGAAATAGAGTCAACCATTCTAAGCCTGAAAATAAAACTCTTTAACCATACACCATGTAATGTAGTCTCAAAGCATGACACAAACTCGACCTCCATAGTAGAAGTAACAATCAAGGTCTGCTTTGCACTCCTTTAAGACATGACTCCACCGGCAAGCATGAAAATGTAAGTAGATTTTGATTTACGTGAATCAACACAGTCAACGAAGTCCACATCAAAGTAGCTAATCATTTCTAGATTGTCTGTCTGTCTATACATGAGCGTGTAATCTTTTTCCCTTGAAGGTACCTCATTACTTTCTTTGCAGCTCTCCAATGGTCAACACATGGGTTACTCTGATATCTCCCTAGCATCCAAACAACAAATGTATTGTCAGGTCTGGTGTAGACCTGAGCATACATTAGGCTTCCAACAACAAAAGCATATGGAATGGTTTTCATCTATTCTCGCTCGAGCTCATTTTTAGGGCATTGGTTTAGGATGAATCTATCACCCTTCATAATGGGTGTCATACTCGATGAACAATCCTTCATCCAAAATCTCTCTTAAAAATTGATCGATATAAGTCTCTTGAGAAACCCAAAATGCCGTGAGATCTATTCCTATGGATCTTAATGCTAATGACATAAGATGCCTTACTAATATCCTTCATATTAAGGTTATTCGAGAGAAAATGTTTCACCTCATATACCAAACACTTATCATTAGTTGCAAGCAAAATATCATCCACATATAGCACCAAACAAACAAACAAATCTTGCTCCCACTGACCTTTTGGTACATATATTGTTCCATATCGTTCTCTTCAAAACCAAATGAAGTGATGACATCATGAAATTTCAATACCATTGACGAAAAACTTATTTTAATCCATATATGAATTTATTAAGCTTACAGACCAAGTACTTACCATAACTAAAGAAGAATCCTTCAGGTTTCATATAAATCTCTTCCTCTAGGTCACTATTAAGGAAAGCCATTTTCACATCCATTTGATGCAAATCCAAATCAAAATGGGCAACTAATGCTATGATCATACAACATGAATCTTTCTTAGATACATGAGAGAATGTCTTCGTGTAATCGATTCCCTCCCTTTGAGTGAATTCTTTGTCAATGAGTCTTGCCTTATGTCTTTCAATATTGCCTTGTGAGTGTTTCTTTGTCTTAAAGATGCATTTACATCCAATGGGTTTTACACCATTAGGTTACTTAAAGAGATCCCAAATTCGGTTAAACGCCATAGAATCCATCTCTTCTTTCATGGCATTGTATCATAAGTTCGAAACCTCAGAACTCATGGCTTATGAAAACGTCTCATGATCATTTTCAGCTCCAACATTGTAGTCACACTCTTATAGATACACAACATAGTCACTAGGAATGATCGATTTCTTTACTCTAGTATATGTTTCTTAATGTTGCATCAATATTCTCCTGAGGAATAAGACCGTGTTGTTCAGCTGGTTGTTAAACAACTTCAAGCATGTGTTGAACTTTAACATCTACTGGAACATGATCAACAGCTTGTGGTACTTCCAAGACTTGTTCTTCAACACACATTTTTACTCCAGACGTGTTGTTAACAATAACGATTATTCCATTACTTGAAGTGATACATTGAATATCTGAATGATCTTTCTCAAGGCCAATGCCCTAGGACCGATCGCTCCCACTAATCAAGTCATTCCCAATAAATTTTTCATTTTTTGATTCCACAAAACTAATGTTATGAAATGGACAATAAAACCTATACCCCTTAGACCTTTCGACATATCTAATGAAATACCCGTTTATGGTCCTTGGGTTCAACTTCTTTTCTTGTGGATTGTAGACTCTTACTTTAGACGGACAACCCCAAATGCGTACATTTTGCAAACTTGGTTTCCAACCCTTGAATAACTTAAAAAGGTGTCTCTTTGACAACCTTGGTTGGAAATCAGTTTAATATATATGCAACTGTCGTAAGAGCTTCGGTCCATAAGGACTTAGGAAGTTTGGTGCTAGCAAGCATGCTTTGCACCATGTCCAATAATGTTCGGTTTTTCCTTTCAACTACTCTATTTTGGTCCGGAGAGCCAGACAAACTATATTGGGAAACAATCTCATCATTTTGAAGAAACCTTGCAAATGGACCACTCGCTTGTCCACTCTCAATGTATCTACCATAGTACTCTCCACTTTTATCGAATCTCACGATCTTAATTTGTTTGTTGCATTATTTTGCGATTTTAGCTTTAAACACCTTAAAAGCATCTAGTGCTTCATTCTTATTGATAAGCAAGTAGACATACATATATCACGAGTAATCACT
Source organism: Hippophae rhamnoides (assembly GCA_033030585.1). Taxonomy (NCBI): domain Eukaryota; kingdom Viridiplantae; phylum Streptophyta; class Magnoliopsida; order Rosales; family Elaeagnaceae; genus Hippophae; species Hippophae rhamnoides. Next base: position 55,475,160 of record CM065432.1, read on the forward strand.
TATGAAGGAGACAAAGTACTTATCACGGTATGCATCCATGTCTAGACTATAAATGTCTGTGTATATGATTTCTAATAACTCAGAGTTCCTGCTGGCACCCTTCTTCGACTTGTTAGTCTGTTTGCCCTTAATGCATTCTATATAAGTCTCAAAGTCACTAAAATCTAGAGTAATAAGTACCCCATCATTTACCAACCTTTTAATTCTCTCAATGAAGATATGTCTTAATCTTTGATGCCATAACATAGAAGACTCTTCGTTCACAACATATCATTTAGTACCAATATTATCATGAGCGTGCATAGTTGTATGGTTGTCATCATTTTGCAAATTAACGAGAAAAATGTTAAACCAATCTCTTATGTCTGTATGTATGATATCCAATAACATTAGATTTATAAAATAAATTAAACCCAGAGTTTGAAAAGTTAAAGGAATAACCATATTATACAAGTCTGGATACTGAAATCAAATTCCATGAAAAACTAAAACTATAAAATTTTTTTTTCAAATTTAAAATGAACCATTACTTAAAACCAATCTACATGTGCCAATGACCTCTACATGTGAGGACATTTTATTTCTTGAATAGACGCTAGGCTCTTTTCCCATTAGTTTCCATAGGTCTCACAAATTCTGTAATGAATTGGTAACATGGATTGTAGAACTATAATCAATCCACCATGTGTTATGATTAACATTCATCATATTGGATTCATAAGAAACAAATGAAAGTTGAGTACCTTTCTTATCAAGCCACATCATAAACTTAGAGCATTATTTCTTAACGTGCCCCTTCTTCTTAATATCCTTTTGATGAGGGATTTTTCCTTTCTCCTTATCCTTGGCTTGATCATTCTTCTTGTTCTTCCCTAGGGTAGTCAAGTTCACATTTTTTTCCTTTTCCTTTCCTCTATAAGTAGCTTACTCTCTTCCTGAACACATATGGTCAACAACTTATTGATCAACCATTTGTCTTTATGTGTGTTATAGGATATCTTAAATGAACCATATTATTGAGGTAAGGTACAAAGGATGTAGTGAACCAAGAAGGGTTCTAACATCTCAACCACCAATGTTTTCAACTGGGCCACAATATCCCTCATAAGTATGGTATGATCATGCACACCCCTAAAAATGGTGAGCCTTAGGGACGAAAATTGTATAATGAGGGTGCTTGCCATTGCCCTGTTTAAAGTGGTGAATTGCTCATCAATAACCTTTAGTAAGTCTTGGACCTTGTCATACTGCTTGAAGGAGCTTCTAATATCAACATATATTTTTTTGTCTTTATGAATATAATGAAGAGATGATTATATCGATCCCACTTATCATAAAGAACAACTACATTTAGAGAGCTGGTTTCAGTTACTACAGAGGGCTACTCCTTCCTAATGGTGTAATCTATGTGGAGAGCTGGTTTCAGTTACTACATAGGGCTCCTCCTTCCTAATGGTGTAATCTATGTTCATCCATCCCAAGTGAAGTAGAATTCTCTCCTTTCAAACCTTATAGTTGCCCTCTTTAAGCTCTGGAATATAACATCTCATATCAAAGTAATTATTAGGTTGAATTGATGCAATAAATTAAATATTCATGCTCATGTTACTAAATTTGAAAGTAACATAAAAATATGACATGTTCTACCAATGTAAAATGATGAAAAAAATATGAATCTAGTGACATAAATCTCTCTCTGAGCTAAAGTTCTAATTTAATTAAATTCATCTTAACTTTATGATAAGACTATCAAATTATGTTCCTTTTTGGGTAAATTAAAAAATATAATTTAATATTATATTCAAATTAATCATACAAAATATAATAAAAATTTATATGAGATAATATTTATTATATTACATATATTTAATTACAATTATTGTTTATTTACTTAAATATAATCCTAAATAAACCTTATAATATAGTTTTAATTAATTAAAAATATCGTGGCTACTCCCTAATTAATTAAACCATATGTATCACTTAAATACTGACTAAATTCTTAGGCTCAATTATTACATAAAATCATAAGCAATATAATTTAATTCTAAATGTACAAATATTATATAACTTAAGATTACATGTATAAAATAATAATAATAATAAATTATAGAAGCAAAATAAATAATATAAACACAAATTAAATTCATAAAGAGTAATTAACAATTAATTTCATTACGTATAAATTATTTAACCAAATTTCATATGTATAATAAATCATAGAATTTATACATATAAATACCAAAACAAATAATTTAAGCATAATGAATTTAAAAAATTAATAATAAATAAATTTTAATGTGCCAAAAATTATTTAAATAAATGTTACATGTATAAGAAATAATAAATATTTTACATATAACAAACATAAGTTAATTAAATTAATCACATTAAAATTTTAATTTTAATTCAGTATCAAAATTAGTCAAAAAAATAAAAATTAAATTATGAATTTTTTTGGCCCTAAAAATTACTTATCATTTTGCTCTTCATGGTCAAAAATGAAAAATCATTCAACTTGTCTTCAACCTCTAGACGGGTCTCGCGACTCGATTTTAACCCGATTGATGGTTCAACAGTTTCTTGTAATTTCGATTACAAATAACAACGTTCTTTGTATCAAAATTCTCATAATTAGATTTCTGAGTTATTCATAGTCTTAGTTTGAATCAAAAACATCAAAATAAAATAAAAAAATTCCAAAACTCCAACATGACATGAATCCGAAGAGCAATGATGTTATACATGTTTTTTCATGTTTTAATTCACAGAATCATTCAAATATCAATACTGAAATAATTGATGATCTCCGTATGCATAAAAAATGGTTCAAAGAAAAAATTCAATTTAGTAGTGTATGAACGGTGAAACAGAGAAAAATAGTGGCATTTTTCAAAATGACTTTGATAACAAATGTTAGATGTAATTTTTGATTCAAAAACATTCAAGAAATCATATAAACATAAATGTAAACACAACGTAAACAAAAGAAATTGAAAACTAACCTCCAACCATTGAACACGCTTCACACACTCTGAATAGGGAAATTTTAATGGTTTTTGTTAAAATGTCTAACATCGATTGGACATGAAGTATCAAACACATGTATAATGAGGACAATCCTCCATCTCATAACCATGGTTTTGAGATGGAGTTAGGCCCAAATTTAACATGGTATCAGAGCAGGTAAAACTCACCCTGTGGCACACAGCTGTAAGCCCACCACCGTCCATCAATGAACTACCGATATGAGGGGGAGTGTTAAAATGTCCCACATCGATTGTACATGAAGTATCAAACACATATATAAATGAGGACAATCTTCCATCTTATAACCTGGGTTTTGAGATGGAGTTAGGCCCAAATTTAAAAGTTTTGTCGGTTTGATGCTTATAAACTTTTATCTCTTAATCACGATGGTGCATAGAATAATTTTTTAAAATTGATTAAATTGAATTGAAAAGAGGTTTAGGGACCAACCAAAATAAATAAGCATATTTGAGTTCTCTGTCTATCAAAAAACAAAAGAGAATGTGTACTTAAAAGGGGTTGAAAATGTGGGTGAGATGATGGAAATTATTAGACCACATTTAGAAGGAAAAACCAATAAAGAATTCCGCGTTATTTGTGTGAAAGACACTATATTTTGTGTAATAAAACCTTAAAAATATGGAATCGTAAGACATGGGAATGCATTTCATATTACCTTTTGATGTAGTAAAGCGTTCAAAACATGTAACTGCAAGATATAGGAGCGCATTTCATATTTCCTTTGTTTTTTCTTGTCGTTGTGAAACTATCAAATTAAAATAAAAACTTAATTAACATGATTGAAACATACGAAAGCGTTTAAAATAAAATAAATTAGAAGTTGATTTACATCATAATAATCTCTCTTTCTCTTTTAATGGCTTTAATTTAAAAGAGTTTCTTTTTTAATTTATCATTAACTATAAATTGATTCACTTCGTAATAATCTCACTTTTTTTAAATAGCTTGAATTCTTTTTTAATTATTCATTAGAAATTGATTCACTTCATAATAATTTCACTATTTTCTTCTTAATGGCTTTAACTTGAATGGTTCTTTTTTATTATTATTCATCTTAAGATGGTTTTAATCATCTAATTAATCAACTAACTAATTTGCTAGTAAAGCTTTATCGAGTTAAACATATTTATATTAATAATAAAATCTGACCATATTCGACCTCAATAAAAAGACGAGAGAGACTCGTAATTCGGGAATTAGATAATTGAAAAGAGACGGCGTCGTTTTACTCTCCTATATAGTATACTGTATACAGATCAAGAAACATTATAAAAGAGGGAGGAGGACGAGACTCCACAAGCTTTGGTATCGTATAATCGTTGAATAAGCAGATGGGTTACGTTCTTAGGGTTAGAGCTGCATCATTCTTCGCAGGTGCTGCGACTGCGTCGTTTCTGGGTCTTTATATTCTTCACAACGATTACAAGGTTGCCCATGAGGCCATTTCCCAACAGGTTCTTATCTGCCCCCTTTTTAATTTCTTCCTTTCTCTTCGTTCTCTTCTTTAATTTATGCAATTCAGTTGCATGTCTTCAAAATTTAATGGTTAAATCGAATGTTGATTTATTGAATTTATTGTTTCACGGAATTGAAAATTTTGAAATTAAAAGGAGCATATCGAAATAGTGAATATGAAAAAAAGATTGTTTTTGTTGATCAATTTAGAATTACAAAATGGTAGGGAATGGAGATATTATTAGATACTGATTAGTATATATAACTATTGAAATCGTGAAGGTAATGATAAGTTAGGTTTCAATGGTGATGAAGGCATTGTATACAATTGTTAAGGTAGCTTGATGACTTGCTAATTTGGCTCCCAATGACCTATTGCCCGGACTTTCCATCTTCTTTGAGGTTTATGGTTTTCTGCCTTTTGGCTCCGGAAAAAGGAACCATGGATATGAAATGCTAATCCGGTAAATCGGATGGATTTAGATAATTTGATTCTACATTTCTACTAGTTTTTACTTATAGAGTACTTTTTTTTTATAAGTTTTGCTTTTCATGTTGCTTCATTCCATACTCTGAGACCTTACGATCATTTTAATAATTATGGATTAGTAGTGACACATGGCCAGCATTCTGTTTTTTATTGTTACATACACTTCATCTCTGGTCTATGACTCTTTAGGAAGTAATTTTAGGGCTTAGTAGATAGTTCTGAGCGTGATTTATTTTATTTGTATTTCATGGATTATGCTATGCTATGTGTTGACCATGAATTTCTTTGCTGACTCTTTGTTCTTTATCAGAATGGAAGTTGGCATCAGACTCCAGGTTGCTTATGGGCATCCATAGTCTGTTCCTTTTAGAGTACCCTTTCTCTTTTGCCCTGTTTCACTTATAGAGTACAACTGTATGCTTTAACAGGGCACTTGACAGCCTTCTTGCCATGGTCCATGACACATATCAGATGTGGATAATTTTTTTTGGTTTCCTTTTGAATTTAATAAAATTTAGCTGCTCCATAAGTCTAGGTGGTTTGTTTGCTTCATTGAAAAGGATGTTGGAACTTTTTGTGTTGGTATTGGATATATGTGGAGCTGTTGCCTTTGGTAGAGGTGCTTCCGTGGTGGTAGTGTTTGTCTCTTTTTAATTGTTGAAAAAAATGTGCCTTTGTTTCAAACTTTCAATTGAAGTTTTAGATCACAATGGTACTTTCATTCATGTTGAATAAATAAAGCACAACTGATTTTTGCAATGGACACTTTGTACAATTATCTAACCTTCGAAGTTGTTGAGGACTTGTGGGTATTCTTAAACTACTTGTGCTCGCTATATTACATTATGGTGGGTTCATCCCTGTGTAAAAGAGGATTTAGGGAGGACTTGTGGGTAAGGTAATTTCTTTGTTTGCTTTAAATCAAGCTCCTGCATATGCTACCCTTGTGGCTTGTATGAGTCTTAAAATTTCATAATCATCCTTATGATATTTTGGAAGAAGCGGTCTTTTTTGGCTCTCCAAATATTAAAAAAAAATATTCTTGAAGGTTAGTCTTTGAGCTGTGTTTTAATAGGTGAAATAATTGATGATTTAGCAATTTTGATCAAAATGCTTTAGCTAATATTTTGGATTTCGATCCCATCACTGATGACCTATGAACAGATTGAATATGAATATTGAGGGTGAAATTGGTTTCTATTTCTGCAGATGAAAGGCCTCCACGATTCATTGGACAGTCGAATTTCATCCCTTGAAAAGTTAAAAGAAGAAAGTGAAAATTCTAAGCCTGTGCAAGCCATTGAGTAGACAGAGAGAGTGAGACTGGTTCCTTCTGAATGACAGTGGCTTTCCTTGAAATTCTTGTTTCCTTTTGTAGAATCAACGATGTCTTGGTGTATTTTATCAGTTGACTAGTTACTGTAGAGGATTTATGAGCTGATGGTTGCTGTACACTTTTGAGGGAAAATGGTTTTCCTTGAAATTCTTGTTTCGTTCGTAGAATAACCATGATTTGGTGCATTTCTTTAGTTTGTCTAGTCCGCTGAAGACAACAATTTTATGCGGTTTAATATCGTATCAAAGTGCTGTTTCATTTGAATTATAGGGAGATTACGTGATTATCTAGTCTATCTGAGAACAAGATCCATTGTCTTTTTGGGGATTGTTTTGTAGTCCAGATGTTATGACTTTTCACCCACACCATAATAAAGCTAAGTTTGAATCCTATCTGTATAATGTTTTCTTTATTTAATTTTTTAAAAAAAAACTTAAGCGTTTTTTTTAAATTAGAAAATTAAAAAAAATCCCGTGTTTGGGTTATTTTGATTTAATGGCTACGGTATCAAGTCAGTTTCTGGTCTTTTAATTTGTTGATAATGGAGCTCTGATTTAAAAAAAAAAAAACTATATCCTTACGAGTCTAAATGGACTTGGATTCCCGCATTGTCCAAGTTTTGTCCTTGTTTGTTCCTCCATATAATCTAAATGTTAAGGTAACAATTTCATAATAATTTGGATTAATTTAATTATGTATAATATATATGTAATATTTTTGGCTTTGAATAGTATTTATAGGTAGGGTTGATAATTTGAACTAAAACTTAGAACATAAACATATACTTTTTTAATTAGAAATAACTGTTAATTTTTTTTATAATGGTTAAGTCATTGTAAATAAATACTTCAGCTAAAAGATATGTGAATTTGATCCATAAAATAATACAAGATAATTAGAAAGTTAATGATAATATTGATTTCATAGTTCTTCTATTGTGTTTAGAAACTCATAATTTGTTTGTTTGTTTGTACAACTGAAACTGCGATTAGAATTTGAATTTCAAATTAAGTAACTATGAAGACATCCATTAATGGCCATATGAATACGGGGAACGATAAAGCAAATCAATTAACAATCTTGGGTTCATTTCCTCAAGGAATTTTTTTCTTCTCTTGTTGGCAAAACAAACTAGTCTATTTTTTATTTATGTAATTATTGTGTATATTTTATCTAGTTTGAAAAGCTTTAAAAGCAAAGTTGTGATTATCAATACCCTTTTTTATCTAAGAAATAAACGTTAGGGCTTAGAATTGACTAAATAATTTTTTCAGTCACGATAAAAAGAATATTGGAAAAATATGAAACTTAGATTGTTATATTTTTTTTTGGTAAAAATCTATTTACCATAAATCATAACTGATGTGGTATAATATTATTTATAAATAAGGTGTAAAATGTCTATATCAACGAAGATATTGATATATAAATTATACGAAAGTTTTGAAAAAAATTATAAAAATAATAGAAACTTTATCAAAAATATGATTTAAAAAAAAAACATAAAAAAACCAATTATTTATATTTTAAACTAATTTTTTATTTAATATATATATATATATTTAAATAATTAAATATTTATATTCATCAATAAGTTTATAAATTAATTAAAATATTCTATAATAAAATATATATTTTTTTGTTAAATATTATATAATAAATAGTTAAAAGATTTGATATAATTAAGTAGACTATTTAATTGTATTAATTATTATAAATAGATAAATTTCGATAGTAGAAAAATAAATTTTATTAATCATTCATTTTTAAAAGTATTTATAACTAGGGGACATAACAAGCCTTATTCTTCAATGTAATCTACATATTATAATGTTAATATAAAAAATTAAAAAATAAAACATGTATGTTGATTTTGTACTTAAAAATTAGATTGAATAACGCTTTTTCACTTGAGTGTTAACTAAATAGAGTAATATATGATATTTTTTTCTTTATTTTGTTACTTACTTATTTCATGAGTACATTACATGAGCACATTACAGTAGACATGCTATAAACAAAACAAAAAAAAGAATGAAAAATATTTTTTTATATAAAAGTAAGAAAAAAATTGAACTAAAATGATTCTTCAAAAAAAAATCAAGAATTTATATTTGATATATTTTATTCACCATTTTAGTAATATTTTAGCATAATAACTTGAATATTCAAGATATTTTAGTTGTAAAAACATTAAACAATATTTAATCGATATTTTAACGATATTCTGAACAATTTCACGATAATTTGGTCAAAATATATTAATATTACGTTTCGATATCGGGATATATAAAAAAAAACATTGTCGCAACATTGATGGTATCATCAAAACATTTTTATTTCTTTGTTGCCATCTAGAATGTTTGGTCATAAATTGGGTTAAAAGAACCAAAAATCGAGACAAAATTCAAAATATTATTTAATCAAGTAGTGAGATTCACTATTTGAATTTTGACAAATATAATTTTTATGTGTGAGTATAGAAAAATAATTTTATAAAAATAACAATATTTTCACAATATAAGTTATCATTATTGGAAGAATAATTCATTAATAATAATTTTATTCAATAATAATAATAGACTAAGATGTAATTAATATCAAAAATAAATAAATATTCTATAATTTTTTATTATAACAATAACAATTTTTTTTTTCAATATTATTACCCTTTTATAAAGTCATGGAACGATGTGTTTTGATACTAATAACTGCTATTTATATCCATTTGTGAATTTTATGTATTATCATGTTATATTAATTATCAACTCAAATAAAATATCATTCGGTGCATAAATAACATATTTATTCAATTAGTTTTATTTTTAATCCTTCAAAATAAAAAATATATATGCTTATTTTCTTATGACATTAAAAAATATATGTATATGTTATAAAAAAAAGAATATATATCTTTTGTTAAAGAATTAAAAATAAAACTCTATATCTAAAGAAAATTGTGTCATATAATTAAACCAATAAAATATCAAGTTAAAAGCTAAAGATGATCGATCATAAAGAAAAAGCCAAGAGTCTTAACGAGAAAAACACCCATAATGAAGGGTTATTTATCTTAACAGTATCTTAATTTTATTTTTGATATTTTTTTACTATTATTATTAATTGGTACAGTGATGATACTCAAATTTTAAAAAGTACAAATCTAGTTCAAAATTAACATTAAAATTGAAAATTTTAACATGTACTTGACATTTGATATTTTTAAAGGTATATTTATCTTTTCTCTCATCTCTATTCCTCAACCGGTATTTCCCTCAAATATATTCTATTTATCTTTAGCTTATTTCTCCTTCTTTCACTTTCTCTTTTTATTGTTTTGTATTATCTTTTATCTTTAAATTTTAAAATCAAGTCTATATAAAATATGAAAATATTTCTCTTTTATATAAGCATTATTTATGAATATTACATTTACATTTACTTTTATATTAATTATGATTTGTTTATTTAATTTAGATATTTGAACATTGTAAATTAGTTGTTATTTTTTCATGTTGAATTATATCACTTTGCAAAAAAGCTCGTAGTTTTTAAAAATTCAATTTATTTGTAAGTTGGCAATAGTTTGTGTGAACAATTTTTAAAGAAAGAGTAGAGGTGGAAGAAGAGATCAAATGAGTCAAAAACATTAAAAACATGTACTTAAAGAGAAAAACTGTTTTTATTATAAAGATATAAAGATGTGAAAATGTCAAAAATATTCTTCATTAAAATCAAATGTGTTGCTCACATGAAAAAATTGCATAAAATTATAACGCTTTTTAGATATGAGTATCATTAAAGTATCAATGAACAATAAAGGTGAAAGATAGTATCAAAAATAGAATTAATATAAATCACATGATAAAAGTGTTAACATAACATGTAACATTATAGATAACATTTCTCTTTGAAACCACCTTATATTTTTTGATTTAAAGTGTTTTAAAATGAACCAACACATTTTTAAATATGTTTGAAAATTTCTATTAGAAGTGTTTTAAGGTTACGTTATGTTGTAGAATGAAAAAAATTAATAAAAATGGTAAGGGTAATAAAATTAAATGTAAAAAAAAATAGTAGTATTTAGTTTGATCTTTAGAATCAAATAGTAAATCAATATTTAAGTGTTTTGTTTACGAATATAATAGAATAAAAAAATATTATATATTATTTCAATATCTTTATATTCAATTAAGTTTAAATAATATCATTAAATTATTAATTTATTCGTTAGATAGAATATATTATTAAAAATTATTATTTTTTCTATATATTTATTACTTAAGATTTTGTAATTTAGAGTTTAAAATTTAGAATTTAAAGATAATATTGATTTATAATTAAAAATATATCATGATTTATACACAAAATAATATAATAATAAATAAACAAGAGTAAAGAAGAGGGGGGAGAGAGAGAGATATTTATGACTTTAGAAAAGGAATGCATGAAATAAAGAGAGTTTCATATTCCATAACCTTTTCCAATTAACCCCATTACCCAAAAGACAACGTGGTCCTTGAAGATGAAATAGCCAAATGCTTGTGCATGGACATATAGACATCGACATGAACATATAAAGGAATAAGTAAATAGTTGAGCATAACTGTAGAGAAGAATTTAAATAATAAGAAAAAAAAATGTTTGTTTCCTTGGCGGTGGTAGCCTTGAACTTCCATAACCACTAAGAAAAAAAAAAAAAGGTTGTCCATGGTTGTTATGACTCAATATTTACTTCTTTTGGAAACATGTCCTGCTCTCTCTCTCTCTCTCTCTTTATGTCACATGCATTCTAATCCTATCTTTATACTCACTTTTATCTTCATTCATTACCACGTCTAATATTCTATATAATTTTATTGCAACTATTTAATTATTAATATATATATATATATATATTATGAGTTTAATTTTATTATAAACACATTATTATTATTATTATTAATTATAATTATATCTACACAATTACATCAATAGAATATATAATTTATTTATTTTTTTTTTAAAAAACCCATTTTCCAAAGGACCCAAATGGTGGGCATAGTCGACGGTTATTGAGGTGGGGTTTGGAAAAACAATAGCTGGATAGCAGAAATAGCTAGGTAGGGACTAGGGACTAGGGAGACTAGTCTGTCTGGGGTTTTATTTTTGAGGTCAGAATGAAGGATTTCGTTGATTCAAAACATCATATTTTCATCACAAAGTCATTAAATCATGTCTAATACAAGTTTGTCTTGAAATATTTATTAAGTTGAAGGATTTAAGTGTTGTATATTAGCCACATTTTTATTCTCAAACTTCTAATTCAGAATTTATAAGTTATATGTAATATAATGTGGATTAAAATATCAGTTATTATTATTATTTTTAAAAAAAATTTGAAGACCTTTCTATGATTCTATCAATGAAAAAAATAGTTTAGAGACCAATAAAACCTTCTTTTTTTCCTCAAATTAATTATAATAATTAATATTTATAGAAAAAAAAATTAAAATTTGAGGAATTTAACGTTAGTATTTTTTTAAAAAATAATTTCTAACGTTAATAATAAATAAATAAAATTGCTTTTGAGAATAGGACACCGTATTTGACCTCCTTCCTCGTAGCCTCTACAACCTAGTAATTTTGCATTAAAAGTGTAACTTTTAGTGTAAAATTTGCTTAAATTTATAAATGTGTCGAATATAACGTGACTAAAAAATTATTACTTTAAATTTGGTAAAATACTGTTTATTTAATAAAATATTATTTATGTGTTATTTTTTAATTAATTTTTTTTAAATGTTATTTGATTTTTTATTATATATAATAAATAAAATTAAAATATATGATATAAAATTAATAAAAAAATATTAAATAAATATAATAATCATTAAGGAATAAATTAAAAAATAAAAAATGTTCAAATAATATTTTTTTTGTTTGTGTGTGTGCGTGATCTTTGGTATTATGATTTGAAAATGAGAAAAAAATATAAATTAATTTTTGTATCAAAATTCTACTAAATTGTGTTAAAGACTAGAGATGTTCTTATAATATAGAAAAAAAAACAATATTATCATAAAATTATAATTAATAATAAATGTAAGAATAATTAAATTAATATAATTTTATTTAATAATAAATTATTATATAACGATGATATAATATATATTGAAGTTTTATAGAAAATATATGTTTTAAAAGAGTAGTAAAAGCACCGAAGCTATCTTGTTATGTTAGTAACTGTAGGAGAATAAAAATCCTACCGATAGAATACAAGCCGGTAGAGAACAAAACAAAAGTGAGTACTTTCAACAACCGATATAGATATGGGAATCAATCAAACGAGGACTTATAATATTCTTTAATCAATATAAAACATTAACTACAACTAAAATTGATTATTTATTTATTATTAACTCAATTTTATTTTTTTTTAATTTATTTTATTGTATTTTTTTAAGCCCAATTCATTTTTACAAATAAAGGAAGATCCAATTTTTTTGGATTAATTCATTAAAATTATTATTAATCTCAAAATCTATAAATTATGATTATTTTAATTTTAAAAAGTTAAAAAAATTAAATAAAAACATTAATAATTTTTATAAATTTTATCGTAATATTATACTTAATAAGAATTTTAGTAAATATTTTGATTTATAATTTATGATTTATTATTAAATAATTAATTTTTTTATTTATGATTTTTTATAAAAATAATTATCAATATATTTGAAAATAATCTTTATTTAATGATTTTTAAGAAAAAAATCAAAAATTTAAAAGTTTTTTTTGTTTTGTTTTCCAATAACTTTAAAAAAATTGTATTACTATTAACAGATTTTATTCTTATTCATTTGTTAAAAATATTTATATATACAAAAATCATAACACCTTATTTATTCTTAACAATAAAAAAATCATCTCATATTTTGATAAATATAATCGATAAAACACTTAAAAAATATCAAATATTTTTCTCCATCTAATATAATTTGTGCTATTCTCTTATTTTTGACTTAATGGTTTGAAATTATAATCATATATAATACAAATATTTTATTTTTATAAAAAAATGTACAAATTTATTTTATAAAGGTAATCAATTTATATATATTCAGTGCCTTAAAGTGAGACATTTAATATATTAATATATTATTATAATAAATATTTTATATTATTAGAAAATTATTTTTTAATAACTTAATTTAAATATTAGTATATTTTTTATCGTTTTAAAATATTAATTAATTTTTTTTACCCGGTGTTTTGATTAAGGATTTTTTTTTCTTTTGATAATTAACTAGAGTTAAAAAAAGTTTTTTTTTTTGGGTTAAAGGTTGGTACTAATTTATATTGTTTTATTTAAAAGAAAAGATAATATGAATTCGTTATATTTATAAAAGAAAGTTATGAATTTTTTTTCAAAGATAATAAATGTATATCATTTAATATAATAAATAGAAAATTAAAATATAATTTAATTAAACTGAGATATTAACTTTAACCATAATATTAATATATTAAAAAATATAAAGATAGATAAATCAAATTTCGTATATCTTCGGGATTGAAAGTGACAGTAGGATTGTCGTTTTGTGTGTGACAAGTGACAAGTGACAAGTGACAAAGGCCATACTTATTAGTACCAACGATGACCCCACACTAAATTATCAAGAAGCTGCCACCTCAACCTCCTTCCATACTCGTGATATTTACTTAATCTTTTTGGGAACGTATTTCTCCCCTTTATATTATATTTTTGTGACGTTGTTAAATGAATCTTATGTTATAAAATGTCATAATTATATCAACTAATTAATTTTGTAATATTTCATATGTTCGTTTCTGTTACCGGGGAACGATTCTAAAGTTTGTAACAACAAAAGCGAAAAACAAAAATAATATTCTTTCTTTGATTTGATTGTAAGAAACAACTGCTATATATATATATATATATATATGACTGAAGATATTTTATTTATTCAAGAAAATATAATATATATTTTTTAATTCTAGGAAATTTTCTTCCACTAAATCACATCTTTCATAAGAATCATTATTTGTAATCTTTCTAATGAAATCATCCCTCAGTATAATCAAGGAAACTTGTGAACCTTATATGTAAGAATAAATATATTAGCTACTTAGGTTTTAATAGTTTTTTATAAGGGTCTAATCTATAAATTTTGAAAGAAAAACACTACAAAGTTTAAATAATTAATTTTTAGGAATATTATTTTTATTTTTTATTTTTTAAAACACATTTAAAAAATAAAATTTTAATAAAAATAATTACTGAAATACTTTTTTAAATAAAATTTTTAAAAATAAAAATTAATCATTTAAACATACGTTTTAATCGGCTTGTTGTTCTTTAACACAAGATACTTCAAAATATACGAATAAAGAAGTAACAATCACCCTCATATATATATATATATATATATATATATATATATTATTAAATATATTGATCAATTGGTTTTTCATCTTTAATTTCCTTTACATTTGTTTTTTAAAATATATTGATCAATTGGTTCAATATTATAGCTTTTCAAGTAGAAAAGGATGGATACAATAATAATTAAAGTATGAGATAAATAAAAGAAAGGATCAAGTTAAGAGGGGAGGTTGTTATTTATATTTTTATTATTATATATATATATATATTATTAAATATTAAATATTTATTTTTAAAAAATTATAATAATTTTAAATTTTATTAATTTAAATTACATCATAATATAGTAACAATAAATAAAGAAAGAATAATTTATGGTGTTAAGGGTACTTTAATTGCTTTTATTAGCTTGTCCACTAGTATCCTATTCCTTGGTGGGAATGTTGGAAGCATGGAAGCAAAGCAAAGCAAAGGTTGATAGTGGCGGCAACCCATTTCGATTTCAATCATAAATTCCATATCAACCCCACATGGATGATATCGCCTCAACTAAAAAGATATTTTTTTTTAGAGAAAAAATAAATAATGAAGATTAAATTTTTTTTTTTTTGAGATAAATAAGATATGTGTTTTAGTGTGCTCTATATGAAAATACCCATAACTTATACGCACAAAGGTTCTGCTTTTCTGGTTGATCTGAATTTGGGTGGGTAAGAAATTTTAATATTTACTACTCTTCACCTTCTTTGTATAGAGGGTGATGGTGTAATTTCAGTTTCATAACTTTTATTTGAGTATTTTTCAAGTTCTAAATTAATTGCCGACCAAAGTATAAGGAATTTGACTAAACTTTTTTAAAAATAAATTTTAAAGAAGAATTTTTTTTTTGAATATATATAAAATAAAATAAAAAAAAAAGAAAATTTCAGAAATATGATAATGACTCACACCCCCAAATTTTGACATAAAATTATGATTATCCACGTTAGAATTTAAAATTGAATTCTAAGTTTAGCAGATATACATCTTCACAATAACAAATTTTAATCATATAAATATAAACTTCTTATTTTTTAGAGGTAGGGTGAGAATCGGATAGAATAAACTTCTTATTTTTTATTAAATTTTTTATAATTATAAACTTTTTTTTATTAAAAAATATATAAATTAAATATAAAATATATTATTTTATAATTATAAATTTTAAAAATATTTTTTTTCCCAATTTTATTACTAAAATTTCTTGAAACTTTAATTTAGAAGAAAGAAGTGGTTTTCCAAATAGAGAAAGTTGGTCCTATCAATTATGATGCGTTTCAAACAAGTTAGCTAAAGCAGTACTAATGCTCTTGGGTTGGGTTGGGTTGGGTTGGGTGTGAAGAAGCTACAAGTAGTATATCACAATCACAGCTGCCAAGTAAGTCGATGATAAGGATGATGATGATGCTGCCTCAATATGACAATCACAACCGTCCATTTTCATCGCATGGAAGGAGTGATTTTAATGGACCCACATTTAACAAACCTCCTCCTATGACCAATAATATATACGATGATGTTTTAGCTAATGTAAATGCTGCTTCTGGGGTTGTAAGAACTGTTCTGCAGCAGCCTTTTGACATCTTTGCTACTTGGACTCATCCTACTCAAAACTACTCCAGGTCTCCTTCAGGTTTGTAGTCTCTCTCTCCCTTCTCCATACATTGAAAAGATTAAATCTTCAATAGAGGGATATTGGAAATTCCTCATTTATGTTTGAAATCCACTAACAAACCAATCTAAGTACAATTAATTATCGACGTATTTGATTTAAGAATATGTTTAGTCTCTGGTTGTAAGACAGTGAGAGTAAAGGTTGTTTTGTCTGAGACAGTCAACGAGTGGTATGTTTTTGGTGTAACAGAAGCTATGGCGGCATCTTTGGGATTTGCTTTTACGGATGCTCAGTGGAATGAACTTGAGAGACAAGCTATGATATACAAGTACATGGTGGCCTCTGTTCCTGTGCCATCTGATCTTCTTACAGTTACTAGAAATCTCTCTGCTTCAGCTGTTTCTCAGACTCCATGTAACTTCCCTCATCCTTGTGGCACTCATTTTCTTCTTAGCACTTGTTTTATTTGATATGGGTTTTGTTCTTTCTATCTATGTATGTGAGAAATTTGTGCCTTTACAAAGACCCAATTTTTCTTTTCATTAAGAGTTATGATTTTTAAATGTTATTATGTTTGCTTTGTTTTTGTATGTATGAAGTCGGAAGCGAATTCAATTTGAGGTTATCGAATGGTTCAGATCTAGAGCCAGGAAGGTGTAAGAGAACAGATGGTAAGAAATGGAGGTGTTGCAGAGAAGTGGCACCTGACCAGAAGTATTGTGAGCGTCACATGCATAGAGGTCGTCCCCGTTCAAGAAAGCATGTGGAAAATCGTGCCACTAACACAAAGAAAAAGCCTCGCATTGAAAATCAAGCTACTCTTCAAGCTATATTTCCTCCTACAACTCTCCCTTTTTCTAATCCTAGTTCGATTAATAATAATGGCTCCCAATCTCAGTTTCTGGGATACACTGCTCTGCCTTATCACCATTCCTCTGTTTCCCTAGATGAATCCACTGTTAAAGCTACAAATTTGGTCTCTTTGGCTCCACTTTCTTCCACAGACGAGAAAGCTAGGTGGGTTTTTTAGTTTTTGTTTCTATCTATAACCATTAACTTTGTTTTTGACTGAAATCTAGGAGTATTATGGTTCAATAGCAAATGGGTATTTGTTAGTTAATTATTTTTTTATTTGCTCTGTTTACTTGTATAAATGAAGGAGCTTTTGGGTAGAGAAAGGAGAAACTTCCAAGTCTGACCCACGGTGGAAACATTTGATGCAAAGCAAAATGGAATTGAACTCCAACACCTCACTCTGTGACACGGACTCCTCTGTTTTAGGCCATAGTTCTGTGGAAGAGCCATTCTTAGATCTGAATTCGTATGCAAACTTTGATACAAGTCAACAAGATGGGGAGTGTGGAAATTTATTTTTGGTCCCAGATGTGGTTTCTTTTAGAAGTTCATGTTTCGCCGAGAACCCAAGAAGTTTTATTGATGCATGGGGTAACAAGGAGAGCTCTGTTTCTTCAATTGGGAAGCTGTCACCTTCTTCACTTACTTTAACAATGGGCGGCTTAGGCTATAATTCCATTAATAATGAAATAGGTTCTTCTATTACTCAAATGGGATCTGGGTACTATGAAAATTCAAGCAAATTTCTAGATAGCTGGCATATTCCTCCTTGGGTTGGTTCACCACCACCTGGAGGACCATTAGGTGAAGTTTTAGGACCAAGCTCTCTCACTGCTACTCCTAGCGCAGTATCTAACCAATCGTCTCCTATCACAGGCAATGGTGATACGGAGAGTTTGTTGGCAACTACTATGTCATCATCTTCAATGGTTCTTCAGAAAACGCATACTTCATTGTCTGCTGATAGTAGTGGTAGTAGTAGCAGCCCTACCTTTGGAAGTTCCAAGGAAAAAGCAGAGATTGCTTTGTTTTAGTTGAATGAGAATATCATGGTGTATGTTATTTGATATTTCTGATCAAGAGTTTATTGTAATTAACTTCTTTGATATAGTTAATTACAGGAGTATTTCTGTAATTTATGTCATATCTGTTTTCCATAACCTCATATAGTTTAAATTAAGTTTGTGTTGGTACTTGGTACTGAAGCAGCAGGGTTTGTGTTTGTTTGGCTGTTATAACTTGGTTCCATTTACCTTCTCGGGTTGGGGAACCATATTTTATAATCTATC
Source organism: Hippophae rhamnoides (assembly GCA_033030585.1). Classification (NCBI taxonomy): domain Eukaryota; kingdom Viridiplantae; phylum Streptophyta; class Magnoliopsida; order Rosales; family Elaeagnaceae; genus Hippophae; species Hippophae rhamnoides. The sequence continues at coordinate 55,493,682 of CM065432.1, forward strand.
TTACATTTTTACTTAAATTTTTTGTGAAAAATATGGGAGATTTTTAGTAGGGGTGGGATTGCAAAATAAGAAAAGCAAATAATATTTTTTAATTTAATATTTTATAATAAACAAATAAAATTTTTACGCAATATATAATTAAAAAAATATAATATTTATAGTGAAATATAAATGTATGTAATAATAAATATATAACTATTTTATATTAAATAATATTATGTTATAAAGTAATTTAAAATTATAAAAATAAATTATAAAAAAATTATTATGTATATATATTTTGTATTTATATGGGGTTACTTGGTTGGAACTAAAGTCGTTGAAGCAATAATTACGTTGGCCTTAAGTGGATTGATTACAGATTTGTGTAATACTGCTGTAATCTATTGTGATAACCTCGTAATATGAGTATTTATATACATATATATATATATATAAAGGTATGATATATTTATATTTAATATGTTTATTTTTATTAATTATCATAAATAAAATAATTATGTATTAATTAATAAAATATTTAATTTAATTTTAAGTTAGATTAAAGTAAAAATAAAATAATACTGACAATGTTTAAAAATGTTGTAAAATCTTTGATTCTTTCGTTATAGATGGATGATATATATTAAAAATCATATTTTACTTATTTTACTTGTATTATAAATATGATACAAATATTTTTATTTTTTATTTATCAAATTAATTAAATTATAATTAATCATTAAACAGAGAGTTTAACTCTAAATTAATAAAATTAATGTAATTTAACTCTGCCTTTGAGTTTCAACTAACTATATAAAATTTAGACTTATTCCTTCATATAGGAATTCTATTTGATGGGTATCACTCTCAGTTATTTATTTTGTGTTAAGTAAATATTTTATTCATTTTTATTTTCACAACAAATACTCATATCACTTTTTTTTTAATAAAAAAGAAATAGGTTAATTATTTTTTAAATAATATAATAATTTTTTTTAACTGAATATAAAGTATATTTAATGAGACAAAAATTTATTTTAAAGCTTTTCTCATTTCTATCGTACACTCATTATTAGGTTCAATTTTTACGGCATTTTTTAATTAAAAAGTTAAAAGTATTAATATTTTTTAATTATATTTTCTCAATTTTTCATAGTTATTTTTGTTAATTTTTTCTCTTCTCTTAAAAATTTTGAAAAATAAAATAGATTATAATATATTAACTATTATAACAAGAGCAACAAATAATAAGTGTGTGATATTTTATACTCCATTTTACTTTTCAATTATTGAGAGAGTATAGAAGATTAATATAAAAAATCTATAAAAAAATGGAAAAAAATGTAACAAAAATATCAATATTTTCAATTTTATAATTGAAAAATAATGCTAAAATTGTGCAAGAAAGGAGAAAAGGGTATAAAGACATAAAATTTTAAAATGACAATTTATTATTTTTTTAAATTTTTTATTAATAAAATAATATTATTATATTTAAGAAGTAATCTAAGTATTATTTTTGTAATTAAAGTGGTTAAAATATCACAATAATACAAGTAAAATTATTATTAATGTAATTAATCCAATACTATTAGGCTCCGGCTCCTTCAAAGTGATCCAAAAAAATTATTTTGGGCAACCCGCTAGCCCTTCACTTTTTATCCGCCTCTACTTCATTACATTATATTCCAAATCTCACGAAAAAGAATGTGTCTATGTTAACGTTGTACATCAAATTAGAGAGAGGTATAATATATTACATCATTTAATATATTTAATTAGTTCATGTATTAAAGTTAAAAGATGTCAAAAAAATTTCAGGGATTTAGACGAATATTAAACGAATATATTTAATTTTAGGTGTTGAATTTTGGTTTGATTTTCAATTATATTTTTTAGGGTGAGATAATATGATCCAATAATAAAATTATAAATTTATATTTTTACACATATATAAATATTTATTAAAAATATATATTAAATATACATAATATATTATTATTTGAATTTATTAATATTTGTTTTTTGTTAAAATTTATTTTAAACAATTTGAAATTAAAAAATGTTAACTTTTGGTCTTTGGAGCTCAAAATGGGTGATGGTTACCCTACAATGATTTTACTATCTATATCATTCAATTTCAATTTTAGATATAATATAATATTTTAGTTTCTATTTTAAATAAAACATCCTTACACCCCTTTGATATTTTTAATTAAAATCAACAATCTTATTTAAATATTATTCAATTACATGCTATATTATTTAAAATTGTCAATAATGAACTCATGTAATATGTTCACAAAATGCATTTATTGTATCATAAATTAATAAGACATATCCTCATATTTGCTTCCTCTACCTTAAAATGATCCTCAAACTCAAATAAAAGACCCAATATAGTATATATTTATACTTAACAATAAAAAAACAAAAGTAGCATATTTAATAAGCAAAAAAGATAAAAATAATATATATAATAATTAAAAAATTTAGTTTAAAAAAATAAAAACATATAGAAATACATTAAAATTCAATATTTATGATTTAATTTTTAAATTTTTAAATTTAGTGTTTAAGATTTATGATTTAAGATTTGTGATTTATGGTTTATGATTTAGGTATTTAACAACTAATAAAGAAATATTATTGATAAATCAATATTTTTATTATTTTTTAAAATATATATTTTAATTAATAATTTTATTTATTTTATTCTCAATTATAAATAAGTTATCAATTTCTAAAATGGAACAATTTTAAAGAATTTTGGGCAGTTTGAAAAGTAACAAATTACCATAAGTTTTGAGTGCAATAAGCCCAAAAGCTAAAAAAGGCTTGTCCCGGACAGAACTGTATTGAATTCGCAATGCCAGTAGTCGTTCTTTCTTGGTGCGTAACTTTTCTGGATCATATCAATCGCGCGTGTTGGCTCATACATAATATTTGTTTGGCCAAGATGCTTGTTAAATAATGAAACGTGAAGGATCGTCCCTGAGCTCAATCCAGGTCAAACTACTTTTTTGTTGTTTCTGAATTTAGGTCAAAGTACTTTTAACATTTTTCTGTTTTGCAACTCCAAGGATTTTGTTTATGTTATTGTTATTTTTTTAATTTTTATTTGAGAAAAGTTATACGCACACTCTTAAGTCTTAACAAATCTCAATTGTTATGATTTCAAAATTATATTAATGAAAAATATTATCTAAATTATCAGTGTAGCGTATGTTGTTGTTGCTCATATATAAAAGAAAATAACAAAAGCTCAATAAAGAACCTATAGTTTTACTCTTGTGTTTTATTGATTGTTATAATTAAGTGCTTATATTATCAAATCAATTTGATGTCACTACAATAAAAAATTTAAAATATTAGTTTATTTTTGAGTTAGATGGGATATTAATTAATGGAGATATGTATAGTAATATCAAATTCTTATAACAAACTACTATAATAATATTAGAAGTTATTTACACAGTTATAATATAACTATAAATTTATATTAGATGATGATAAAGCAAACATGGTGCTCAAGACCCATTCAATTTATCTTTAGACTTCAAACTGGTCCTAGCAAGCCTTGGTTTTAGCCTTTATCCTTGTGCTATGCGTGGGAACACGTGCTAATTAATGTGTTTTATTACTTGCATAGCTGAGCCTTTCATCATTTGATGGATAGAAGAATATGGGAGGAGCCTACACGAAATCTACAATACAACGATAGTTATTATGTTTTTGGAAAGAAAAAAAAAACCAATATAACGTGACTTTGTATAAACTTTTATATCTATAACCTTTATATTTTTACTATATGTTATAATTATTTTAATTATAACATGGGAAGGAACTTGATAGTGATTTTACTAAAAAAAAGTTAGAAAGTGGTTTGACGTGGAGATCCCTTTTTATTAGATGTGGGGAATTTATGTCCTCGTAATAAATTGTTTCTCTATAATATGTATCTGGCAACGTAATTACATAAAGATTACCACTTGTTATTACCTTTGTTAAGTCACATATTGGTTAATATTTTAAATAATAAGTTTGTTTTTGAGTTCAGAGTTAGCTTGAGTTTCTAAGATGGTATCAGAGCTAACCTCTTAACTTACACGTACTCACATCGACCCTCGTGCTGTAAATTCGAAATCTAGTTGATGTGGAAGAGAATGCTCGTGCTGTAAATTCGAAATCTAGTTGATGTGGAAGAGAATGTTAAGTTTCACATTAGTTAAGAGTAAGACAATAATAATCTTTATAAGTCTGTATAATTCTCTAACTCACAAGTTGATTTTTAGTTTTAGAGTTAGTCATGTATTTCTAATAACCTTAATTGTTTTATTATTCTTTTGATTTGAACAAAAAAATTCATTATATATTTATGTTATTAATTCAAAAAGTAAAGAATTTTTGTTAGTAGGTCATAATTGCGTACAAAAGCTGAAAATTGATACCCCCATCTTAATAAGATTTCACTTAATACAATTCTCATTTAAATTCATTACATATGATCACAATGTTGTACCATATTGTGTTCACTTCATTTAAAAAATGATCTGCCTCCTCATTATCTTACGTTTACTTAGCTATGTCAGATTACCTTAACCACTTTCTTAGTTCATTGTGTACTAAAGGAGTCGTGTCACTTTCCCCCCAATCCCTTCCAATTATACGACCTCCATTGAAGCTTTTACGAGTTGGGTTCCTCCCTTCTGAATCTGAAGTAACATGCATATTCACAGCTCCACCAGCCCTATATCCATGTGACTCCTCCTGAACTGGGAATGACAATCGTTTTCTAGCTGAACTCATTCTCTCTCTTTCCGGGTTTGAACTTGAAGGCCTCTGTTTTGGTGCACTTTGTGGCCGAGTCCGAGCCATGGCCGATGCAGTTGTAGCCATGTAGCTCGGTGGTTCAGCCCTGTAGTGGTCACAAGGGCGCATTTGTGGCACTGGAGTTGCATTCCTCTCTGGGTTAATGCAGCGAGGACTCGCAAAATGCATTTGGATATCTTTTGGTTTAGATGAAGATGGTGTAAGTGGTGATTGGTAGGACAAGTAGTAGTTTCTTTCTTCATGGTATTGATAATGTGGTGATTTTTGGGATGTTGGTGTGGAGGAGTAATTAGATTTGTTATGATAAGGTAGATAGCTGTCAATTTCAACTGTCTTTATTGGGTCTCTAATTTGGTCAAATGATCTCCTTGTGCTCCCTAATGCCTTGATTCTCTTAGGACTCCACACATCAAACAACTTGGATTTCTCTTCTGGCTCTGGCTCTGGCTCATTTGAAATTTGCTCACATTCATCGGTTCTCCATATCTTTCAATAAGAACATGTATTTCTTGATGTTAGTATACCGGAAAGTTAGAACTAAAGTCATGTTTGGTTACTACAACATAAATACAAAAGGAGTGAGCATAATAATAAGAATTGTTAGAGTAGTTGAATCAAAATAAACAATAATATTAAAATAAATTTTTAAAATTATAAATAAAAGAAAATTAAAAAATAAGCTATTTTGATATTTAAGTAATATATAATTAAAAAAATATTATAAATAATTATACAAATAAGTTAAAAAAACAAATCATTTTAGGTTATTTTAAGGCTACGAAATTAATGAGTATTATTATTATTATTTAAATATTATATATTTCATTATATAATAAAAGTTAAATCAAACATATAAATAATTTGAATTATTCATATTATAATTCATATTAATGTCAAATAAATATTAACTAAAATGTAAAATCACATATATATGGTAAGATAAAACCTATGTTTTTTATATGATGCACTCACTCAACTCACATTGTTTCCCTTTTAACCTCTATAAAAAAACATGTTTTTTATGTTATAAATAAATAAATATATATATATATATATATACACCATATTTTTGTACATAAGAAAACAAATGTTTTTTTTTTGTTTGTTTTGTTATTTTCTTTTTTATAAAAAAATAAAAGTAAAATATATGTGCATTTGCCTGTAGAAGAGGGCTAAAAATAAAATCACATTTATGAATGAAGTTATATAATTAAACCAAAAATGGAATAGTAAATATATATGGGAAGATAAAACCTGCTGAGAAAAAGCATAAGCAAGAGATCTTTCCCGTTTCGATGAAGCTTCTTTAGCTTTCTTTAATCTCGTTTCAATATGCTTCAGCGTTTGTGAATGGTCGTCCCAACTGGTCCAATCTTCTTTAGTGTTACTTTCTTCTCTAGACTGTAAAACCAATTAGGACTTAATATACAAACAATACAATAACAATACACTGTAGGAAAACCTCAACTTAAAGAGACTTATATATATTTAACAGATTTCTTACAAGGGACTTTCTATCTGAAAGATGTAATCCTTTAAGGCTGTTGGGATCACTGAACATAGCATTATATGAGTTATCTTCATGGGTAAGCCTCTTAGTACGTTGGTTTAGTACTTGAGCTTGAACCCGAACCAGAGCTTGCATGCACTGAAGAGTCATTTTTGCTCTCTTTCTAACATTGTGCCCTCTTACTAAAGCTTGCAACTTCACCAGCGCTTTCAGTGCCCCAAGAGCTCTTCTTGCCTTCATTTTCAAAACCAAATATTAATTAGTCTCAATGCTTTTGCGCTACATATAACATACTGTTTAAAGAGAAAGCGCTTTTAGTAGGAAACATGAAGTACCATGTGCTTTTTGTACCATTAAATAACTTCCTGCAATTTTTTTTATTTTTATTTTTAGAAACAAGAAAACATCACAATGAAAACTCATGAACACAAAAATAACACTAATTTTATTCGATTTATATATTTATAATATTAAAAAAGATCTAATTCATCGTAATTTGTATCCGTTTAGTATTAAACTTTATATGATTGGATACGTTCAATTTTATTAGATTATCATTTTGTTATTATAAGTTTTAAAAATGTTATTTTACTTAAATTTTTAAATTTTTTTGGGTTTGATTGAAGTGTTTTTTTTTTCTTTGTAAGAAACGTTTTGTAAACTAAGTAATATAATTACCAGGTATCCTCTGAAGGCAGTCTGAATGACAATGGCAGCAGCATAGTGTTGTCCAACTAATATTGAAGATCTGGTTAGTCGAACAACTTTAACAGCTGCTTGTGCTGATGCCACTGCAGCCTGAGCAGCTGCTGTTGTGGCCATTGCCAGTGCAACTGCATGCTTCTGTTCATTATCATCATGCCTCTGTTCATCATCAGCTCTGTTATGAGTAACAGTTTTACTGGTCGGTATGGTCACAGCAGAGTTAGCTGCTGTTACTTTTGTAGTAGAGCTTATAGTCTTAGCTTCACAGTGATGTATGATTGTTTCCTGATTCAAACTTGGCTTCCTAAAAATCCATCTGCGTTTTCCTCTTCTCTATAAAATTTGCATACCTCTTTAGTGAAATAGAACTAGTAGCATTTATAGAGATATAGAAATTTTGAAATACTAGTTATAGTTTTAATGTACCTTTTCTTCTTCTTCTTCTTCTTGTTCTTGTTCATGTTCGGATTCTCTCCTTCTACTGCTTCTCTTTTCATGCTCTCTAGTAGGAGACCTGAAAGCCCTTTTAAATTTAGTCAACCAAGAACTTCCACCAATTTTCCCCATGAAAATGTTGTACTGGTTAGTATATATCTTATAAATATTACTAGCTTATATATATGGCCAAACGAAATTGAATTAGAAATGGTGGGTATTTTCTATATGGAAAACTTTACGTATACCTATTAAAATTCCATCACCATTTAAAAATAAAATTGTGGGTCTTTACATAATATAATAATGGGGCCCGTGTTTAAAACTAATAAAAAATTAAGAGTTTTGTATGTAATGAGAGAAATATAATTACTCTTTCAACATTTGAATAAGTGGGTGGTAACATTGAAAGCTAAAGGGCAAAGAGATATAAATGAGTAAAACAGAACAAATTATGCTCTAGCATGCAATTGGGTACTGATAGTCCATGTATTTGGAAACAGGCTTTAAATTGTATAGGCTTATAATGTTATTTATTACTTTGATTCTCTACTTCAATATATAATTTGCTAAAAGAAATGCTGTTTTTTAGTGGCATGGGAAGACATTAATAGAGATTTGTGTCAGAGTCGGACACAACATGAAACATTAGGTAATAAGTTCCCTCGAGAAAGATGAAAGCTGAAGTTTAAAGAAGAGAGTAGCTTTAACTTTAACTTTTTTATGTTTCTGAAAAAAAGAAGAAGCACAAAGTAATGAACTCTCAAGTTCTTTTTCATGGGTTTAGAGTTTGCTATTGAGAGAGTTGCAGTAGACAATGATGTTATTATGGGAATTTGTGGGTAAGAGGAAGGATAATGTTGGGTTTTTTCCGATGTTAAATTCTGAAATTAAAAAAAATTCGATTTTTGTATTAAATTTATATATATATATATATTAATCATTTTACATTAAAATTAATAAATCAACTATAGTATACTTTACTCAAAATGATTAAAGATTAAAATTTAATAAAAATAGATCAAATAAATAATATTTAATTATTGTTATTTTCATTTTTTAAAATTGAAATTAAAAACTATTTATCATACTTTTTTTTTAATTTTAAAATTGAAAGTTTAGTTTTAAAATTAAAGAATTAGAAATTAAAATATAATGGGGTATGGATTTTAGCTATAAAGAGATTGGACTGTGGAGGACAATGAGTTATTAATAAAAAGTTGCATTCAACAGAAAACTACATACGATTCCTTCATTGTTTGAAAGTTACGGATTGTAGCAATCAGAAGACCAGTCAACCTTTATAGGATTCCCTGAGTTCATTTTGTGCCTCTGTTTTATTTCATTAACTTTATCTTCTTTTTTCCCATCAAGAAAGCCTTTATTTTATTGTTTGAACTTTGTCAGTTACTTTGAAAACTTTTTTAAAGAGACTTTCTTTTACGGTAATGCTTAATTTTATGTTTAATGATTTTCATGCTACTATGGTTTTCTTGTATGAACAAGTCAGAACTAGTCTTAACGTGATGTACTTTGTGAACAGGTGGTCCAATTGTCTCCATTGAATTGAGCACATATCAGGTAACATGGCTCCAGTTTTGCATGCCTCTTTCTCTATCTCTCTTTAAAAATATACCCACTGTGAACAATAAACAGAGTTTATGTAGATGAAATCAACAAGAACAAAGAGGTAACATGTTTTTCATAATCTATGGAAGACTTAAATCACTTTTTAGCTATACAATCTGTTGGGATGATCTGAAAATAATAAAGGGAGAAGCAATACATATGAGAGATGATAATAATGATGCGTGGTTTCGTACCATTTATTATTTTAAATAAAACATGTTCATCTCATTTATATAGAAATACATATATATAATACTAAAAAAAATGAATATTGAAATCGATATGTAAAGTTGATTCGATGTAAAATCGATGCTATTCACGTAAGATTTACCGTCGATTTTAGGTGTCAATCGACGCTACGCTACGTGAATAGTATCAGTTCACCACGTCAATCGACGTTACACACGTGAATAAATTCTTTTCTTTTCTTTTCTTTATTTTCCAGACAGAAATTATTTCAAACACAACATAACTCTCAAAAACTCAAAACCTCTTCCATTTCTACTCCACTCTTTCTCATTTTCCGGTCACCTATTACCACTAATTTCAGTGCTGGTTAGTGGGTTTGCTTCCTCTCTAGCTAATCTTTTAGATCCCTTATTTTTTTGAGCAAAATATTCAAATTTTTTATACTCATTTCTCACTTATAAAATACAATTTTTTCTTCGTATCATTCATATTGTCAATTCATTTACTCTTGTAAGAATTTCTATTAATCCTACGCATTTAGTATTCAAATTTTTTTCTGTTATTATGTGTTATTATTTATGTGTATAATTTTTGTATTTTTGTTATTATGCGTTATTATTTATTTGTATAAATTTTTGTATTATATATGTAGGTTTGTATTATAACATGAGGAGAAAAATATGATAATCTTTAATAACATAGAACAACACCATGGTAATTTTTCTACTATTAATTAGTATTTTATTTTTTAATTATTTGTATTATTTAAACTATTTGTTAAATAAATTTTATTTTTTTCTGTTATTATTTAGTGATCAAATATAAGTTTTAATTTGAGTATAATAGAAAATGAATAAAATTTGTAAAATATTAAAAATAAAAAATTTAAAGTCGATTAACCGCGTGAACCGACTTTAAATTTTAAATCATTTCATTTAAAGTCGATTCGTTAACCAATTTTAATACATTTTTTATAGTAATGATAAGATTGTGTCGGATGAGAATTAAAAGAGATAAAAAAATACAAAGAGCCTATAAAGATTAGCTAATATGCAAGTCTAGTGCTTCATGTCTAACTTGTAATTTATTCTCAAACACAATCTACTCATATACATATGATTCATTCTTTATTTGAAAGTTGATTTTATGAATTATAAAATCTGTATTCGAAATCGTCCAAAAACTATTACAATATGAGGACGGTTTTTTACCCACGGTTAACGATTCGAGATCGTTATTAAAAAATACTAAAAAAATAGTTTTTTTTTTAAATTTTATTAAACCTGATACAACTAACACATAATTAAAAATGAATAATTTTACTTTTAATTTAATAAAATATATTTAAAATTCAATTATCTAGAAACATATAAATTAGCATCACATTACTTTCATTCGAACCTAGTTACAGAGTATATCATCAAAACAACCTACTAAAATATCCATCTATATAATACAATTGATATATCCATGTATATCAACAAGGCAATACTTCGGTATAATCACATCCATTTACAATTCAATTCACATGACATTCAGTAGGACCTCATTTACATCACTAAATCCTAAACCAATATTAGAAATATTTTTTACTACAAGGTACAATAGATTAAAAAAAAAACTTTAAACTAACTCTTAATGTTATTGCTCGTGGTGTTATTTGATTCTATTGGAATTTCCAAAACTTCTCCTAGATTTTGTCTTGACATGCTTTGTTTTGCACCTTGGTTGTCATATTAAGCCGTAGACCCCTAAGTTGTATTTCAACAACACCATCAGCCTAGGAAAATGTAACATGTAATATAACATGAAAGCAATAATTGACAAGAATGAAAGTTTTGAAACTGTATAAAAAAATACTGAAACTTGTGTCTACTACTTATATTATTTCCCGCCCGCATTAATTGAAGCTTGGGTAACTATAATTTGTGCAAGTTGTGCAGTTTCTCCACCAGAAGTTGCACAAAACTCATCCATAACATCTTATGTCCCTTTTTAAAATGTCATTTGAGACCTTTTCATTCGTATGTTAGAAAATTCTATTAATCATCGTTATCCATTATCAAAACATTTCATATAAAAAAAATGAAAAATTCTACCAATTCAACGACATAAACAAATCTAAGAAACAAACTAAATATGAAAATCAGACTAGATATAAAAATAAATATACCATCTGTTGAATCACCATTCTACTTCTGAAAACGCGCTTTAACGGTGAGACGCCGGGTTTATAACCAGCTCTTATCTTTGGTCCAGTCGATGTGGGACTCAACACTCACATCGACGACAGACGGTGGTGGTCTTATGGTTGCCACGTGTAAGTGTAAGGTAGCTCTCCATCGCCATATGCTCGATACCATGTTGGTTTATAAGCCTCCGCATTCTCACCCTTAAGCGCTGGTAAAGTTAGGCCCAGGTGATTCAACATGTTATCAGAGCAGGACCCTTGGCGGTGGAGAAGAACTACCCTAAACTTACACCCGTAGCAACCATAAGACCACCACCGTCCGTCGACACAGTCGATGTGAGGGGGAGTGTTGAGGAGTCCCACATCGACCAAGGACCAACATAAGAGCTGGTTTATAAGCCTGGGCAGTCCTAACCCTTGTAAGCGCGTTTTCAAGGGTAGAATTAGGCTCAGGTGAATCAACATCATCTTTATGTCGAACAACAACGAACAATTCAAACATAATATTGATAGAAGATATCACAACGATAATAACCATTCATCTATAATTGATAATTAATTTAGAGAAATAAAATACGTAAAACTCTAAATCTAAGGGAGAAATTATCTTTATCTTCTCATCGAAATTCAAAAAATAACACTGATTAAATGAATTTTCATCCCTTTTACTCGATAACAAAACATTAAAGAGAAATAAAAGGTTATAAGCTTACGAGAGATATAGAGAGAGGAAGATCGAGAAACTTACTGGAAATTAACTAGAAGCGTATCAAATTATTAACATTAAATCGAAAAGGGATAATTTTCAATTTTTGATCCAAATTGGCACGAAAATATATGTCAGAGTTTGAGGGGCCTTAAGTCCAATTGCAATGAAACCCCATTTTTGGACCTAATGAATTGTGCTAGTCCAAGCACACGTTACTAACACTCATTTTATTTTGTATTTTTCTTAATCTTGGGACACATAATTTTCTAAGAATCTTTTAATATGATGTAGTTTTGCTAATATTCAAATAAAAAATTTCACTGTTATTATTATCCAATTTTATAAATTATAATAAAAATCGTTGCTCTATTGTCTATGTCTTACCATTAACGAAGAGCAAGTATGAACGGTGGATTGTTTGAGAAAAATAAAATAATAAGTATAGTGTTGGGGTCAAAAATCATAATAACAACTTATTTAATTTACCCAGTAAGATACAAAAATTAGAGGTTTCGGGAAAAAATGAGAAAGTTGTAAGGAAAGAGAAAAAATATTATATAGTTGACAAGTGTTCGGTCCAGAAAGTTCACAACCTCAAAACTCGCTAAGTTTCAAGACCCATCTCCAAAGTTCCAATCCATTAATCAATCCCCAATTAATGCCTATATATATATATATATATATATATATATATATATATATATATATATATATATATATATATTCAAAGTCACGCCTGTTCTTCGTGAAATTAGCATTAACTAAGCGACTTCACTTATCATAATAAATACACTGCTGTCTTGAATCTTGTTCTTGTTGTTGTTAAAATGACAAGTGTAGTGTCGTTCATGTCATCTTCATTTCCAGTGCTTTTGAACAAAGCCAGACCTTCAAGTAAAGCTAACAGTAGTGATGGTCCTTGTTCATTTGCCACCTTTCCTTCAAGACCGTCTAGACTTCCAGTAGTGAGAGCTCAGGTTGGTGGAGATCATAACAATAAAGACTCATCTGTGGACGTGAATGTGAAACAGGGTGATCAAGGAACAGCAGTTGAGAAAACGCCTCGTAAACTGGCTTTGAATGCTTCTCCTTTCGGTAACTCCTATAAATAACTTTCTATATATATACACTTGGTTTCACTACCAACAAATAAATAGGTTCTTTGACTTTTATTTTTTTAATTTGCTAGGGAAAACATACGGTGTTACTTATTAATTTTAAAAATATATGATTAATTTTTATATAAAATATAATAAACTTTAAACACACTGATTCGTAATGGACATTTATTACTTTAAACCGGAGCCCATCTGTGGTCATCCCAACATGCAGCAGAGAACAATTGTTTTGGGGACATCTTTGCAATAAAGTTACGAAACTCTGTTTTTATTTGCTCTGTTTTGACACTAATTTGCTATAAGATAGTCATTGCTCTGTTTTCTAGTGACTGATTAAAAAACTCTGCCATACAGGTTTATTGGATCCACTTTCCCCAGTGAGAACAATGCGTCAAATGCTTGACACAATGGACCGTATTTTTGAGGATTCGTTGGTGTTTTCAGGAAGGAATAGAACAGCAGGGGAGATACGTGCACCTTGGGACATCAAAGACGACGAAAATGAAATCAAAATGCGATTTGACATGCCTGGTCTTTCTAAAGATGACGTCAAAGTTTCAGTAGAAGATGATGTACTTGTTATTAAAGGACAACAAAAGAAAGAAGAAGGTGGGGATGATACGTGGTGGAGCAAGAGCTCTAGCCACTATGATACTCGTCTTCAACTTTCTGATAACTGCGAGAAAGATAAGATTAAGGCTGAGCTTAACAATGGTGTTCTTTACATTTCCATTCCTAAGGCCAAAGTTGAACGCAAGGTCATGGACGTTCAAATTCAGTGATTGAAAGCCTTGTTTCGAGTCTTGTGTGATACTCTAATATGGCATTTGCGAAATCATTGTGTCCCTTTTCACCTTTAACTTGCTTTCGTCGATCTGTTTTCTAAACAGAGTAAATAAATGTATATTTTAATAGTACTGGACGGTGAACTTCTAATATTTGTAATATATGAGGTTATATATAATCGTTTGCCTTTATGCTTCGAATTATGTTGGGTTCTGTTATATTTATATCTATTTTTTTTTCAAACGTACATTTAATTTAATTTAATTTTTTTTTGTTAAAAAGTAAATAAATATTTATATTATAAAATAAATGTTAAAAATGTGCCTTGACCTTTGAACGTGTACTTAAATTGTAAAAAAAAAAAAAAGTGCAAAAATTTAACAAATGTATGAATATGGGTTAAAAACTTTTTAAATATGTGCTTAAACATTGGCTCCAAGTATCACCCAACCATAGATGAAAAAAATGGTTCTAAATGTTATTATTGCCATATCGTAGATATTTTAGATTTATATGGAGGTGTTAAATGTTTTATTTGGTAAATAAATTAAAATTTTAAATATAATATTTATAAAATTATAAGTAAATTAAATATATAAAATAAAATAATATTTTATTTAAATTTTAATTTTTTTATAAAAATTTAATAATTTTAATTTTAATTTTTAATTTTTTTATAAAAATTTAATAATTTTAATTTTAATTTTTAATTTTTTTATAAAAAATTAATAATTTAAATATATTTTTTATTAAAATAAAATATATAAATATTAAATTTATTGTGATAATATTGTTATAAAAAAATTGAAAGATTGTATTTTTAATTAAATTGTGCGGATATTATAGATGTCATAATAAGATTAACGGTAAATATCATTTTTATTATTTTTTAAAATAGTTTATTTGATATTTATTATTTTTTAAATGATATATTTTTAAACTTTTTATTTATATTTTTTTATTTTTAATTAAGAGATTATTTTTTGGAATTTATGATAATATTTTTAGTTTTTTTTTTGTATTTTTGGAATTATTTAATAATTTTTGAATTAATCTATTATCAAAATAAAGATCATAAATATACTTATTAAATAAAAGATTAATTTTTGAATTAATCGATTAATTAATCGATAAATACCATGAGAAACCATTGTAATCTTGTTATTGATGAATGACGAAGTTAGAGTTTTTAAGTAAACGACAATGATTTCCGGGAATCTTACCTCAGACTCAGAGTCTTTGCCATTTTCTTTTTTGTCTTTGTTTCTAGTTGGTTTGCGTTCCGAACCCATTCCACTCCAGTTGAAGCCAATTAATTGTGAGGAAACTGTTTTTACCGCTTCGTTTCTTGTTTCAATTGTTTGAATGACAAAGTAAGTTGCAGGGTTTTATTTGCCTCTAACATCAAGTTTTCACCTTTGCTCCACGTGATAGCCTTATGTAAACCTTAAATTTCAAATATCGATATTGCATTATTTATAACGTTTCGTTGTACTAAATTTGGTAAACAAGAATTAAAAAAAGAGTTCGTAAATAATGATTTTTTTCATTAAAAAGACATTATTTTATAATTTTTCAAGATGATTTACAAATGAATAACAATAGGTTTATTTATAATGTGATACCAAGCTTAAGATTATACCATAACTTTCTAGATATTTCTACGTCCAGAATGTACAAGATTGTTTTAGTTTTATCTACAACATGTCACAAGGTTTTATCTACCTTTTAACCAACTCTAAAGTCTTTTAGGATTTTCACGTCGACTTTTACATCTTTCATGAACAATCTAACACGTTGTAGAATATTCCAACCCCTTCTAGCACCTTCTAGCACATGATGGTATACTCTGGAACATTCTAGAGTCTTTGAGTGAGTCCATCCAACTCTAACTCCTTCTAAATATCTTTAGGTCACTCTAGAACTTTTTTCATATAGAAAAGTCTAGATCCTTTAGGCAAGCACAATTTCTGTGGATTTTAAGCGACATTTTGAGCAGGACGTAACGCTCTCCCCCACTCAAGTTCGGGATGCCCTCGTTGTGCCTTCAAGCTTGAACCTCTTTATGTAATCTTTGAATTGCCACAAAGAATCTTCAGGTTCCTAGCTTGCCTCTATGTCTGGGGCATTCTTCCACTTAACCAAGTATTTTCGATAACTTGGTACACTCCTACACCGAATTAGGTGGTCTGTTAAAATAGAGTCCACTTCTATATCGAAGGAGGTTACTACTACGGTAGGTGCCCTCTTTGATTCTCCCCGACTTGTGTCTTCCTCGTCCCTATCATAAGGCTTTAACATGCTTACATGAAAAACTGGAGGGAGTTGTAGTTTGTTGGACACCTTACCAACTCACTTGAGAACTAGAAATGCCCCTTCATATTTCCGTATTAACCCCTTGTGAACCTTCCGTAAGGACTTGAACTATTGGGGCAATAATTTGACAAGAGCTAAATCTCCTTCCTGAAATTCAACCATCCTAATTTTTCTTGTTAGCCCACTTCTTCATCTTTTTAGATGCCTTGATTAAACAGGCTCACGCTAACTCAGCTTGCTCATGCCACACCTTGGAAAACTTGATGATCTCTGATGAGCGAAAACTGGCATCGCCGATTCTGCCAATACTTTGGTTTTATATTTATAAAACTCTCGCAAGTGCACGAATCATTTCGTAGAAAATGATAAGTATACTCCCAAGGTCGATCTAAGGAAGGAATGTATGTGGTTTTTAATTTATTATTCAAACTTTTAAAAACGAAATTAAATCCTAAACATCCTGTCACGATATTTGGGGTTTTGTGTTTTAAATCTACTAACATAAAAATAAACATAGATTCAATAAATATTTATGCAAATTTTATCATTTATAATAGTAGAGTATTTATGGATATAATAACTAAGTTAATTATGCTTGCTCATATTATCTAGGATATTAAAGATATGAATTGATATTTATTGATTCTCCCTTTTTTGTATGAATACCACCTTTGGTGGGGTTAGATATTCTTTGTTAACTAAACAAATCAATTAACACCTATGGGTGGGGTTGATAACTAATTTGGTTAATTAAATTAATTCCTTTTTCTAAGAGATTGAAAATGAACCATTTAAATGCCACATTTGGTGGGGTTAGACAGTTTAAACTTTATTCAAGGTGTCCAAATTAAACCTAAGAATTTAGTTATCCGAGTACTAACTTTCAAGTTTTAAAACCACTACTGAAAACGTGTTGTCAATACATTTTCAGATAATAATTCTTATAAAAACTTTTGAAATAGAGCTTCACTCTAACTACCGGGCGATTGTACCAACAAATAAAAGAGCACTACTCTAAATCAGACCGGATAACTAAACCTTAAAATCTAATTTTCAGATTTAAGTTTGTAATGAAAAATAATATATTTCTCTCTAACATTCTTAATATAAAATCTTGAATAAAAATAAATTCAATTCATTTTAGAGATTTTTACTTATTTAATATTTCGTAAGCGTAACAACGTTATTATTATATCATGTTTACAAATAGCTAGCACAGTTAAATTTAATCACAGACAAATTAAATATAACATGTAAGAATAAAGCATAAAAAATAACTACAAAAAAATAAATTCCTTACAGTACTTCAATGCCATTCCCGTTGCTAGAAAACCTCCAAACGGAATTTGCATTCCCATTTATTGAATGAAAAAGCTAATAAATTACAAAAACATAACTAATTCTTCCCAAAGAGGGAAGAAGTCTAAAACTAAGAAAAACTAGCTAAAACATAAAAAAAAACTTAAAACTAAGAAATGGAGAGAAAGAAAGAAGAGAGAAGTGTGTTTTGAGGTGTGTTTTGAAGTGAAGGGAAGTGGGGTATTTATAGGTGAGTATGTAGAGTAAAAATGAGTAAAAAAATGTTAAAAAATGTAAAAACGCGTAATGGAAATACTGAGGTCATTAATAATGTCAGCATGACGTCATGAAGCGCTACACGTGAAAAATGGGCGAATGAAATGGCGTACAACAGGCGAGGATGAACAGACCATCGCGCATTCTGCGCAGATGAACAAGATTCTCGCGCATATCTCATGGATGAACAAGATACCAAGCGACTAATACATTGGCCATTGGCGCTAGCGGATGGGTCAAGCTTTCGGCGCGATTTTCTCCTTTTTGACATTTTTGACCTTTTCGACCATTTTGTCCAATTTTTTCATATTTGTTGACCTTGCCCCATTTATTTAGTAATATAATTGTGATGTATTGCTTCCAGTATTTCTCTTTGAGTCTTTAAGTTACGTTTTTAAGCGAAAATACCTAAAAAACAATAAAAATACCCGTGATTCTGAAAAAGACAAATTTATATAAATATATGATAAAACATATAAATATATATATTTTTAATCAATTAATGAGCATAAAATCATGGTAATTTTAGTGCTTTTTGAGCACTCATCAATCTCGAAGGGACTATTCACGGTGGACTCACTTCTATATAAGTTATAAGAAAATTGGACTACATCCAACAACTTAGCCCAATCATATCATGTTGGTTGGCACTAACAAAGTGCCTGGGATAGAGCTCCAGCAATGCATTGGCACGTTCTATTTGCTCATTGCTTTGTGGATGAACGCTTGTCGAGAAGTTCAATTTTGATCCCAATAACTTGAAGAATTTTGTCCAAAACTTCCAAGTAAATCGAGGGTCTCGATCACTCACGATGATGGATGGAATTCCCCAATGCTTCACAACGTGCTTTAGGAACAACCGTGTCGTCTCATCTGCAATGCAATTTGTTGAGACAGGTATGATTGTTGCATACTTGCTGAAGAGATCAATGATTACAATTATACTGCTAAAGCCCTCTGATTTTGGCAAGCAAGCGATGAAGTCTATTGAGACACTCTCCAATGGTCTCTCTGGGATAGGCAGCGGCTCTAGTAAACCTTTTGCTATGTCTTGTCCTATTGGCATACAAGACAAGTTCTCACATAAGCTTCAACATCATCCCGTAATTGAGGCCATTAGTAAATGGACTTGATTAAGATAAGGGTGTGTCTCATGCCTGGGTGTCCAGCCCATAATGAATCATGCCACTCTTTGATCAGCTCATTCCTTAGGTTCCCCCACCTTGGCATATAGATACGATTCTGCTTGGCGTAGAGTAGTTTGTCACTTAGTCAAAATCATCTTGTCTTTCCTTCCTTGATAAGGGTAAGGAGGTTCTGAGCTAGGGCATCATGCTAAATCCCTTATTTGATCCTTTCCAGTAAGGGACTAGTTGATCTACTCAAGGCTGCTAACTCCGCCTTTCGACTTAGCGTGTTAGTCACCACGCTTTTGCTGCACCAATTTGATTTTACCATCTGATAAGGACTCATTGATAGGGGTCTTATATCAGGTTCTAGCTCAATTTCGTGGTCCACCTCTCTCTTTGTAGGTAACCATTTGGACAACGCCTCAGTCATCACATCATGGAATTTATCTAAGACAACTTGCACTTATGTCGGCAAGCTTGGTTTTGGTGATGCCTCCTCGTCGTCGTACTCCTTTAAGATGGTCAAGTAACTCTCTTCTTCACTCTTCAATCTCTTCTTGAATTGAAGTGCTTAGAGAACTTGGGTAGTATGCTTCTAGAGACTTTTACATCTTTCATGAACCACCTAATACGTACTAGAATATTTCAACCCCTTTTAGCACCTTCCAACACATAATAGTATACTTTGGAATATTCTAGAATCTTTAAGACTTGAGTTGAATACATCAAACTCTAGCTCTTTGTAGACATCTCTAGACCACTCTAGAACTTTTCTCGTGTAAAAAAAATCTAAATCCTTTAAATATACACTATTTTTTAGATTTTAAGGGACATTTTAAACGAGACGTAACTTAACTAGCTTAGAACTAGGGGCTTCAAGGCTCAGGTTGGTCAAGTCAACTGATTCATTTCGTTCTTAGCCCCCGCACATTTGAGGGGGAAGAAGCATCCTCTTTTCGACAAAACTAAGCATGTTTTCACTAGGTAAATGCAATAGGAGGAGTATACGTTTCGTTCCAAGTTTACGCAAAATTGAATGACAATACACCTTAAAACATTCTAATCAAAATAAAACAACTTTTATTTATAATAAAAAGGTTACTTACTAAAATTCCTTATAATGCTAATCACATCACTGAACACATACCTAACTACTTGAGGAAGTTGCAGAACCGAAAAGAAAAGGCAACATGCACTTTGTGTTTCACATAACCAAACTTTTAAAAAGAAACATGCTGATTTCAATTCTGAAACTGGGAAAAACACACATTCAAATATGTAACTTCTTATACATGTATATTAATATTTTGTATAGGAAACTACTCTGAAATCATCAACTACTATGCAGATTTGCATTGTAGACCACATTTGTATTCTTCGTTTCATTTAATACAATGGAAGTTACAGAGTTATAGTCAACCAAATCCAATAAGTCTAACTACAATTATTAGAGTAATTAATTTTTATTATTATTTTAAGTATCAATTTAATTATTACTTTACGAAAAAATTACAATAAAAAACAATAATCAAATTTTAATATTTTTTTATATTTATTTTATTTTCTTATCAATTTTATAATCATTATTATCTACTGTTAAAAAAAATAATCTATATAAAAAATTAAAAATAAAATAAATAAATTATTTATTTATCATTTTACTATGATTAAATTGATATAAATATAATAAAAACTAAAAATTTGTAACGTCGTCCACCATATCTTAATTATTTATTCATAACGCTGCTCGTATCCTTCAGGAATGGATTCCAGCTTCGGCTTCCGGCTAATTGAAGAATGAGACACACAATTTTTTTGTTTGCTTCTCTCAAGTCCAGAAAGCACTTCCACCACTGATATTTGCTTACTCAATAGCTCTTGAAGCTGTTGCTTTGTTATTACAATTTTGACCCGTCTTATACTACCAGTCTCTTCTTTGACAGTCTCATTAGAGGACAGACAAATAGAAGGAAACACATAATAAACCTTCCCCATCTTTAACTCATAATTTGGAGGTAGAGGCTGAGAAGCTTGCTTTGAAATCCCAATAGCCGAGTCTGAGAAATTTACTAGAATATCCTTTACTAGCATCGGTTTTCTGAATGTTAAAACTTTTCCATCTATCTTCACAATCTTCAAAACTTTTGCTTGCTCTTCAACCACATATGCATCTGCAAATAAAGAACGTAAACCTGCTTTGCAATTAGCAAAACAATTTCCCATATCAAATTGTTAGAAGAGCTGAGAAAGAGAGATGGAGAAATATAGAAAACAGAGGGTTCAAAACAGAAGTATAAATTGTGAATGAGAATGAGGAAACATTAACTAAATAAGTTCATGTGTAAGAAATGATGGGTTTGTTTAATTTTGTGAGGAGAAGAAGCTAGAGGGGATACAAAACACTTTCTTTCAGCTGATGAAAGCATTGTTTATAGAAAAAAGTTCATTTATCAAAATTTATGATAATTATATGTTAGAAAAAGAAAAAAAAAACAGATGTAATTCTTTTATTTAATAATTTGTTGGCATCATTCTTCTTAGAATATGTAATGATATATAAATTAATTGTTAGTGTAATTTTTTTTATAAAATAAATTCCAAATATTTGAGAAAAAAATAAACAATATGATATATATATATGTAATGTATCCTAAGAATAATAAATAACACTTATTTATTTATTGGTATAAGATTACACTTAGACATGTAAAATGAGTTGAGTTGATTAGAAGATAAACTATAAATCAATGTTATAAGTTGATAATTTTTTTTTTTTTTTTGTTAAATAAAATCATGAGTTAAATCTTTTTTATATTAACAACTCGTTGAGTCAATTTTAGATAAATAATGTCAGTAATTAAAAAAAAAAAACTTTTTTTTGTAAACAAATGAAAAGAAAAACCGTCGACACGCATGCGAGGAAGTGTGGGTTAGTGGACGATGGAGCATTGGACTTTGCATATTGACCCCCTTTCGGTTGCATTAATTTATAAGACAAAGAAGCCCAGTTTCTGTTCGTCCATTTCTCTTGTAGACTGTTTTTTATTATTATTATTATTATTGTCTATAGCCTTTTTTGTGTGTATACAAGTGGGCATAGCATAGTAGGATAGACAACATTTCAGAAGATTTTTTTCTCATGGAGATTTTGGGGGATGAATATGAATCGATGCATAATATCTTCATGAGAGGATTATTATTATTTTTGTGCAAAATCTATGAAATATCTTTTCTGGTATGCAATTTTGCACTTGTATAATGACACATTTGTCATTTTCCTTTGTTTAGAAGAAAACTTGAAGGAATTTATGTTTCAGTTACATTATTCTTTTGTCTAATTTATTTATACATTATTTATTTATTTATTGTTTTAGGTGTAGTCAAAGATGCATTAACCCATAAAATATTAAATATTTAACCGGCTTTAGGTACTACTTTATAATTAAAGAAGGGGGACCCATTTTGCACCAGAACCCCTAAATTCTTTATTTTATTTTCACAAGTGCTAGTAAAGTACTCGTAATTTAATAATTACTGTGATATATGTTTAGTTGTTTACTGCCAATTTTTTAGTCAGTATAAGTAAATGATATTGTTTTCCTGGCTTTAAACTTTAGACTTATAATTAAATGAGCACATGCCTGGTAGTTATCAAGTCTTCAAGATAACTTAATTTTATAACAAGGGGCCAATGGCCAAAGAAGTCAAGACCTGAATATTAATAATTAATTACATCTTAAGAAATATAATATAATATAATATGTGAAAAATATTAGCAGTTCAATTTTGCTTCAAGTGCTCGTAGTTGGATTAGGGATTATAATATAAAAGAATTATTACACCAATCATATTGAAAATAAGTTTTATCTTATCTTATTACCGGATTAATGAATAATTTATATATATATATATATAATATAAAGTAGAATTCACTCACTATCTCCACGGGAGGAGAAAAGCAAGTAGTGAAATCAATGAGGAATTTTTCCACCACTTCCAACAGATGAAAAGGACACCCTCCCTTAATAATAATGGCACTTATTGAATCAGTTGACTAACAACCAAGTCTTTTAATAAAACAATTGAATGCAAATCTAACACCGTTAATGTATTGTTATATAGTTGTTAAAATGTTATGGTTGTTAGATTATCAAATGGCATCATAAGCCCATTTTAATAAATACATAGTTGATATCAAGAGTTGATGATGATGCAGAGTATATTATTGTTCTAGATATTATTAGCCCATTTTATAAAGGAAAGGTATCCCCTTAAAGCTAGCCAACGTTAAAATCAACCAATTTGCATATAATATTAAAATGTACGTCTATATTTAAATTTTACCAAGCTTTTCTTTCTTTTTTACCGAAAGATATTGTGATATGGATTCAAAACATGATATTTCATGCATATATGTCAAATTTTGAAAAATATATTTATGTATTAGAAATCTATGACTAATTTTAAAATAAAAAAATAACTCGTAAGTTAAAAAATTACACAAACTTATAAACTGATAATTTAATCTTTACTACCTAACATTATGCATTTATCATAACATAAGTCTTACCACATACTTCCAATTCATTCAATGATTAAAATTTTTAAAATTTGAACGCATATTAAATTAATTCTACTAAAAATTTAAATAACTGAACTATCTTTTTTATACCTCTATCGGTCAGTATCTAACACCCATTTAAAGTATAATAGTTGTTTATCGATAAATGTATCGAAGGATACAGAGGAGCTCTTGGAAGTTGGAAAAAGCTGTAGGAGCTTGAATAATCTTAATTAGGAGAAAGATACCATTTTGTTCGTCGTGTAATTTTCAAGCAAAACAATATAAAAATACCAGTCGGGGTTGATCGTTTTCTTTATTTTGCCGCACGTCGAATCAAAGGATATATCTTTTTGTCTGAATCTACATTTTACATGGATGGTGTAACAGTGCACTTACCCCCAATAAACCGCATACGTGTGGGCCAAATTTGAAGAGGAGGTAAACGCAATGACTTGAAATGCAGAGTTTTACAGCTAATTTCCCTGTTCTGTTTTCAACAGCAATAAATCCTAATTCATCAAAAATAAATAAAATTGCAGTAAATTCTTATTGTAACAATCATAACCACGAAGATTTGAAAATACCACACGAGTGAATATATAACTTGTGACCATATCTCTATATGCATTTCTTTCCTATCAACGATATCATGTTATTCGGCCGGTTGTTCAATAACTTCGTATATGTCATAATCTATTATGTTACAACGTAGAACAGTTATAGTTAATAATGCATCTTTTAGTTGTCAATTTGAATATACGTACTGTTATAAATAATATTATGTTGTAAACCAATGCAATAAATACCATAAGATAAAATATCATTTCTAACACAATCAGATTTGTTAAATAAATTGAAAGATGTTTTCTTAAAAGTAAAAGGAATAACCAAAAGATAAAAATCTTAAAATCGAAATTAAGTTTATAGAGAAACTTGGAACATAAAAAGTATTTTCTAATTCTAAAATAAAATCACTACTTAAAAACAAACTGTATGTCCCTACAACATTCACATGTGAGCCCATCTTGTTATCGGATAAGATGTATTGTTCACTTCCCACTAACTTCTTTAGGTTTCTCATATCCTATGAGGAGTTTGTAACATGTATTATTGATCCATAATTAATTCACCAGATATTAATATTAACATTAATTATATTAAATTCATAACAAACAAATAAGGTTGTATTACCTTTACCCTCAAGCAATATCTAGAATTTGATACATTCTTTCTTCATGTGTCCCTGATAATTGTATTTTATACAGTTATTTGCATCAATTTTAATAATAATAATTGCTATGTTCGTTTAATATTTATTAAATAAATTAATATTTTCCTTTTATTTGCTAAAAATACATTTTTAATAAAATTAAATGATTTGTATCAAAAATGTAATTAATTTTATATTTTTGTCCACAAATATAATTTATGATAATATAGTTTCTTAATTACAATTTATACAAATCGAAAATATAATTTAAATTAAATTTGGGCTTAATTATAATTATTAAAAGTTAAAAATTTAATTTAAAATTAGAAAAGGGCTAAAGTGTAATTTAAGAAAGTACAAAAATGTAATTTGGATTAAATTTGTGGGTAAAAGTATAATTTATAAAAGTTTGAATATTCTGCGCATGGAGATGAAGACCACGCGCAACATCACACTCGCCAAACGTGTACCGTCCGATCAAGGGATCAACGGCTCAGATTCGCGCGTGTCCATCAAACCCGACCAAGGAGATTGGGGACAGAGATATTCGTTTTGCGCAGTGGCGTGCCAGTGGGCTCCCACGTGTCGCGCAGTCGGCCGTCAGTGGGACCCACATGTCGTCTCGCAGATTCCCCGAGGCGATCGCCGACCGTGGATCGATCGACGGCCCAGATTGAAGCGCGTCCATCCAAGTCGCCGCGCACCGAGCCGCCAATGTGACAATCCCGTGTGACGCGGCCCATACAAGCGCGTGCATCTTCGCTTTCTGCACAAGAATCGCCACGTGTCCCACGAAGATTTAAGCTAATCAGACGCTGACACGTGGCTATTTACAATGCGCGCGACCGCGCTGGATCAAGACCCGTTTCCAGCCGTTGCCTCAGTTTTCGGCGCGCCAAATATTTTCGTTTTTTGATGTTTTAATTTTCCTTATTCTTCATCTTATTTTCCTGAATCTGTTGTAATTTTAATTTTAATTTTATGAAGTAATTTAATTTTTCTAGGGTTGCATTTGATCTAAATTTATGAAGCTTTAATTTTAATTATTTTTGTTATAGATTTATAAGACGTTCGATTTGTTCGTTCTATTTTGTGCTTAATGCTTTTTGATTATTTACGAATTTTATCAAAACGATTTGTGGCATAAAAATAAACTTGAGAAAGGCATTTTTTTGTATATTGCTCGTAAATAGAATGACACGTATGATGAAGGATAGGAATATACCCTAATTGTATGTGTGGCCATTTGAGAACTTAGAACTTAATTTAATCTTATTAAATTTAATTCTCATGTAGATATAGTGAATTAATTTAACGGGTGTGTTTGTACACTCGGAAGAGATGTATGAATAAAAAAGAAGTTTTCGGTTGACAAATTAAATGTACTAAAAAATATAAATCCAAAGAAAATAATATGATTGTAGTGGATTAGTTTGGTGAAGAATTGCAATCCTAGAGTTCTTTTATTTTCTTATTACCTTTTTTTCATATCAACGATTATTTTGGATAAAATCAGAGAGAAATAATTTTAGTACTCAACAAATTATAGTAACAAATCTCCGTGGGATCGATCTTTACTTATAAATGTTATTACTTGCGACCGTGTATACTTGCACGAGTTCGTGTGTTGAAAAACACGCAACAGTCCCTTCTTCTTACGGAAGAAACACTTGGTTTCTTTCTTAATATCAACCTCAAGTGAAACTATTCCTTTCCTTTTCTATTTGTATTGAGATTTTTCTTTTCCGTACATTGTAGCCAACATTGGACTTTCACCAAATTTAATTACAAGACTCTCTTCCACTTGAACACACATGATCATTAGTTCATTAATTGACCATTTATTCTTATATGTGTTGTATGAGAGTTTGAATGGTTTGTATTAATATGGGAGAACATTAAAGATATAGTGTATCAGTAAGTATTATGACATCTCAACCTTGAGATTCTTAAGTTGAGTCACAATGTCTCTCATTTGCATGCTCGTGCACAAATTTCACACTAATAAGTCTTAAGGAATAGAACTTCTCAATAATGGTGTTTTTCAAAGCCTTATTTGAAGTGACGAACTGATCATAAATTGTCTTTAGTAAGTCCCGAATATTGTTATGTTGATCAACAGAACCACGAATATCAATAAAGATCTTAGTCTTAATGAACATTACATTAAAATAATTAGATCACTTCCATTATTCATAAAACATGATATTTCTTGGAATACTTGTTTTAATAATTTTAGGTGATTTATTTTTTTCATAAGATATGTGTTTCAAAGCTTATGATACTCTTTTAAAATAGTAGTTAAGAATCTAAATGGGATTAGTTTTGACTTGATTATAAGGGTGAAGACTTAAAACTTTATCTCGTAAGAGGTGACAATGAACTGATATGGTACAAAATTTAAGAGCATGACTTTGTAAGAAATTATAAAGATGTTTTCTCATGATAATAATGTTTTTCTTCACTACTGTATTATATATTTCAATAGCCAATTATTCAAGATTATGATTAATGTGATATAAATTAAGAAGATAAAATAATTTAATTAATTTATCTAAATAAAATTAGGAATAAAATTATAAATAATTAAATATTTTATGTTACGTTAATATCTTATATTTAAATATTATATATATATATATATTATAATTATATTAAATTATTATTTTAATTTTAACATTATAAATGTAAATTTTAGATCCTAACATATTACTGATGTATTTTGAATTAAAATTTTTACTCAAATTAAATTTGGATTCGAACAAATAAAAAATAGGTTATTTTGATTCATTATATTTCTAAAATGTTTTGGAAAAGATAAAAGGTAAGTTTGGAAACTTTTTGAGCAAAACAAAAAAAAAAAAAATTACTGAATGCAAGGTCTGTTTGGTAGGCGGAGAAAATCGTATTAAGTAGTGGTCTGTGTTCTCCCTTCTCCCTAATGATCTTCTTTTGAGTAATCAATAATAATAGTACTCTTATCTTAATAGAGTCATGAGTACTATATACTGTAACATAAACTCTATATTACGTGAATTGTGAAGAAAATTTACAAGAAGTTACGAGAGATATATGTCACGGAGAAAATAGACATCCACGTTTATGGAAAAGAGTCATACTTCAATCATATCAATTCAAGCTCAGTCAGTCAACTATTTTTTAAGTCAAGCTTTGTATGCACTACTGCAATAAAAATAAAAATAAAAATAAAAATAAAAATATATTTAAGTAGATTTACATGCTAAAAAAATCAAAAATAATTATACTTAAAAGATTAAAAATTAAAGATGCAAGTTTTAATTACTGTTATTAATTGTAATTAAAAATACTATGAATCAACTTCTTCTTTTTTCTTCTTCTTCTTATTTTCAGAAAACTTTTAGACGAGTTAACGAGGATGCATTTTTAAGTGTACCTAAAACTAAATTAATTATACTTAAAATACTTTTAAGATATAACATACAATTTTATAAATTTAAACATCTACTTTATATAATATAACACAATACAAACCTATTTTCTTATTTAATTAATATGATTATAAATCATGTACACATTTTATATTTTGATATTTATTAATTAAATTAATTTGTGTTTGTAATTATATTAAAACTAATTATGTATTTAAAATCATATATTTATGATATTTGATATAAATAGTAATAAAAAATAAAAAATTATAAATTTTTTAGGTATAATAATTAATTATACTCAAAAGTGTCGAAAAAATACGCTATTTGTACCTAAAGAACATATTTATTGTATTGTATTTAATAGATTAAGTATAATTATATTGAACTAAAATGTATTAAATTGTTTGATAACAAGCTTAATAATATAGTCACATACAATTGATTATAAATATTTTAATAAAATAATTTATATTTAAAGTAATTTAATTTTATAAAATTTATTTAAATGTTTATTTTTATATTTTAAAATAAAAAATATATTTTTAATATAAAATAAAAAGAAAATCAAGACACAAAATTTATTATTAAAAATTCAAACAGACTAAATTAATTATTCAATACAATTTAGACACACACCCTTGATTGTACTACATTTTTAGGTAATTATATTATTGTTATACTATATGATATGATCTTATTTCACAACCAAATATATAAATGTACAAAAACTATACATTCAAAGTCTTTAATATTGTTTAACAAACATGAAGAATACATTATAGATGCAAGTAATAAATTTTTCAATATGACTCATTAATTGTATGTAAATATTTTAGTTACACTTAACAAGTGTATCTAAAAAGGGTATATTTGGTGCATCATATTATATATATGAAATATAATTGAATTATAATTACTCTATATAGTATTTGATGAAAAATTATAGAATATATTTAAATAAAATTATAGAATATATTTAAATAAAATAACATTTAATTTATTTTATGTAGCTTTATACTTTTCAAAATAATTTTATCATAAAAAATTATTTAAATTAATATTTAATTTATTTCTTTATATTTTTCTTACATTTCATTTTTTATAAATTTAAGATAAAGAAAATATCACTACACAAAATTTTAAAATTAAAATTTCAAATAGATTAAATAAAATATCATATACAGTTTAGTTCAGTTTTGTTTTTGAGCCAAAAATACTACGAGTTTGAGGAAAAAAAACAAGAAGGCCAATTCTAATTTTATATTCTTTGAAATCTCAAAATACATACCCTTAGTATGTAAAATTATAAGGGGTATGTATCTTAATGGTATATATTTGAAGCTTTTTATTGTTGTATTTCGAATAAAATAAAAACAATATCGAACCCTAGGCCCACTTTTCCATTGGAGCCCACATACGTAAAAAGTCCATAAAACATGTGAAAAGATGGCCCAACAACTAACATACAGTCTATATGAATAAAAGGTAGAGCCGTAGAGTTATGCTGAGATTTTCATATTATTTTTTTATTATTTTCATAATAATATTTTTATTTTTAAATTATAAAACAGAATATTTAATTATTTTAACATTAATATTTTTTAACTCTGAAAATATCAATTCTCTATTTATACTAATATCGTAGGAAAGTTTTTATTTTTTAAAATATTAAATATTAAATTATAAAAAATAATTTAAATTACTCTAATATTAGTTTTAATTACTTTGATAATATCGATTTCACTTTGATGTGGGCTTAGGCCCGAAAATAGTAATAGCCCAGACATGTTGTTCAAAATTCAAATCGGACGACCCGCTCTGCAGGCAGTAACTCTCTTATCTCGATTCTCGACCTGTGATAGTGCGAGTGATATTCACTTTGGAGTTTCAGAAGTGGAACCAATTGGTTGATATTCCGATGGTTGGTTTACTTTTTCTCTCTTTTTCTTCTTCTTCTTCCGCTTCATGTTCTCTTCTCCAATTACTACACAAACCTTCCTCATGTAAGAGTTTCGTGGAGTCTTCATTTGCAACTTGTCTTTATCATCAACAATGTTCCCCTCTCTGTAGATTCAGCGATACCACAAGGATTGAACTGAAACCGCCTGTAACCCACGTGTGTTTCGGAACCAGTAAAAGAACATTTGTCCAATGCAGACACTCGAAAGTGCCCACTATTCCTAATGCTGATATTGGTGAGTAACTCATTCAGTAATATTTTCAAACATCTAACGATCCATAGTTTTAACCAATGGTTTTGGTAACGCCGCACCAAGTAAAGCATGTCTCTTTACTTTGCATTTTCTGATTTCAGGAACGTTCTTCTCATTCTTTCGAGAAGTTGGGCTTGATGAGAAAGAGACCGGAATACTCCTGCAGAAGAACCCAGCTCTCGCATTGACATCTTTGGACTCGATTCGAGCTCGAATACGTTCCTTAAGTTCACTTGGAATTGATGCTTTCACACTCTCTTACTTGATTTCTAAGTGCCCTAGTTTGTTAACTGCTGAGGAAATTGATCCATTCGTTTGTTTTCTACATGACGAATTGGAAGGAAGTATCGATTCTTCGCAACTTAAGCGACTTTTTGCCACCATAGAACCAAGATTGTTGGTGGGTTTTGACCAAAAGGTTAGATTACTTCTTCAGCGAGGGGTACCATTTGAAAAGATACTCTATATTCTCAATAGTATCAATTTGTACAAGGCTTTATGTGTTAAGCCACTTGAAGAAATTGACAAGACCATCACTTTTTTGAGCCGATTTGGGGGTATTGATTTGATAATCAGACGTCCTACACTTCTCAATTTTGATCTTGAAAGTCAATTGATTCCGAGAGTAGGAATTCTTACAAAGCTTGGTGGAGGAAATGCAGATGCCATTGGAGCTATCTTGCGCAAGCTTCCTGCCATTTTATCTTACAGTGTTGATCATGTAAAAGGTCATGTAGAGTTTTTTAGGTCGTTTGTTGGCTTAAATAATGAGGAAATATTTAAGATTTTTCTTGTTTTTCCAAATGTGGTAAGTGCTAGCAGGGATAGGAAATTGCAGCCAAGAATGGTGTTTCTCAAACAATGTGGGTTGAATTCTAATGAAATCTTTAAGTTCTTGATAAAAGCTCCTTGTTTTATGGGTCTTTCTTTTGAGGGGAACTTGGCTTACAAGCTTGCTTGTTTGGTGAAGATTGGGTATAGATATAGAACGAAAGACTTGGCAGGGGTATTGGGATCTGTGACCAGAACAAGCTGTGAGAACTTGCAGAAGGTAATTGGGTTATTTTTGAGTTATGGGTTTTCATTTGATGACATAGTTGCTATGAGCAAGAAGCATCCTCAGATACTTCAATACAATCATAGCTCTCTGGAGAAGAAGATGGAATACTTGATAGAAGACATGGGTAGAGAAGTTGGAGAGTTATTGGCTTTTCCAGCATTCCTTGGTTACAAACTTGATGACAGAATCAAAGCCAGGTATGAACTAAAGAGGGAAATTCTAGGTGATGGAATGTCACTAAATAAGCTGCTATGTGTTTCGGCCGATAGATTCCTGATTAAGAAGAAAGAGAAAAAGTCAGCACCTTTGATTGGGGAGTGAAGATCATTTACTTAGTTGGGTAATTCTTATACATGTTCTTTATTTACAAAGCCTACTTATTATTTTTGCTGAATTGTACAATCTGTTTACATGCAGCATTATTGTGTAAATTTTCAGCCTTTGTGAGGCGTTAACCAACGATCACTTCCTCTGTTATCTGTTTGGGTGGGATATCATAGAACAAGGACACGTATTTGTAGACTTGACATTTGATCCATTTTTAGGTGCTCCCATTTTGATGGTTCGGACATGAGTCAATGGAAAAGAGAGAGTGCTTAAGAGAATAAAATAAGTTTAATGGGGTCATTAATAAATTCAGTAGATGAACAAAAGACGATAGATAGTCAGTCTTCTCGGATTGAGCCAATAGATAGTTTTCTTGGATGGAGCCAATAGATTATTATTATTATTATTATTTGCATTATTATTATTATTATTATTATTATTATTATTATTATTATTATTTGCATAAAGGGATATTCATACTTCATTAAGTTAAAGACAATACAGTACATAGCTCTAATATAGAGCAAAATTACAACTTAAAAAGCATAGAGTAAATAAGTCTTGCAATTGAAAACAAATACATCACATCTTAATTAATTATATAAGGCCCAGATAGTTTGTTAAAGATAAACAATACCATCTCATCTGGTGTGGTGGTTGAAACTTTTTGAAAAAAATTCTCATTTCTTGTCTTCAAAATTATCTACCAAGTGACAATAAGAGTCTTCCATAACTCTTCATCGTTCATTCTATTTTACCAATTATTCTAAAGTATGTTTATCCAATCGTGTATGTTAAGAGAACAAAGAGGGATAATTTCCATATGCAACCCCCCATAAGAGAGAATTTCAATAGATACATCACACTCCAATAAAAGATGTTTTGTGTTCCTCCATACATAAACAATAAATAGAGTTCACTTTCAATTCCTCTTCTAATAAGATTGGAGCTAGTGGCCAAGAAGTCTTTTGCACATTGTCAAACAAACACTCTTAGTTTACTCGGCACTTTTAGTGCCCAAATAAGTTCTCAAAAGTTTCCGTATGAACAAGTATAACTGCGTTATCCTTTTAAGCTACCTCCTCAAACTCCTCCATCTTCAAGGATTAAAGCTCTTTTGTATCTTGAACTTACATTATAAAGATCATTTTTAGAGAAATGTAATATTTGTCTAATAAAGAAATCACTCGTAGCCTTTTTTTTTTCATCAAACAATATCCATTTTACTATAAATTTATAAAGGTATAAATATCTCAATTATGAATATTTAAATAATATTATAAATATTCCAAGTTCATCTCTATTATTAATATCAAATCACTTTCCAGTCGTCCAAGATAAATAAATAATAAATGATTTCTTAAGGATATATTTGTTACACAATATTAAAAATATGAAGAATAATACACCTTCGTTAACTTTATTGAAATTAATAAATACTTATTATGTAATGTTACATAAATTTACTACGCATATAAAAAAGTCACAAAAATTTATTTTGTAAAGTAAATATACTTTTGTTATTTCACTTTTTTTTTGCAAGAGTGGGATTATATAAGTCCATGACTTTTATAAAATAGATTTTTGTAACTTTTTTTATAAATTTTGTAGACTTGAGATGCTACACCTAATAAATATGCGATTAAAGTATATTTTTATTAAAAATAAATAACTTATACTGCCTTTTCTTTATACTAAAATCCTGATTGTATATTTTTGTACATCTATATATTTAATAAAATAAGATCGTATTATATAAAATAATTTTTTTATAATTATATAGAAATTTAATACCAATAATGAGTGTGAGTCTAAATTGTTTTGAACATTTTATTTTATTTGCATTAAATCTCAATTCAAAAATTATGTCTTGATTTTTTTCATATTAAATTAAAAATATATTATATTTATTAAATGTAAGAAAAATATAAAAATAAATCAAAAATTAATTTTTATAATAAAATTAACAAAATTATATAAAATAAACTAATTATTATTTTATTAAATATTTATTATTAATTTTATACGAGTATATTATACATATTATCATCAAATAATGTATAAAATAATTATAATACATTTAAATTAGAATTTTGGTTTGAAATTCTCATCTAACTTTAATTAATTGATACAATAATTTTGTATATTTTAAACTTGGTTAATTTAATCTTATAATTTTAAAAAAAAATTCAATCAAGTTTAAATTTTAAAAATTTAGAATTTTTTTAACGGTAAAATATGAAATTTTAAAAAATAATTAAAAAACAATCTATTTTATTTTTCTCAAATTTTTAATTTTTAATTATCTAGTTTTATTGTTTGTTTTTATAAATTAAATCTATTATTTTATTTATTTGACCGACAATAATATTATAAATATAATATTAATTTTTTTAATTATCTATTATTTTTCTCATTTTTTATTCATTTAAATCACCTATCCTAATTAGCATATTATTTCCCTTCTATTATATCTCTTTCGCATATTTTATTAACAAGATTTTATTTTATCCCCCCCCCCCAACAAAAAAAATTAAAAACACAATCAATAAAAAAACACTAATCTCAATTAAATAGGAAAGAGAAAGAATATTGAAATTTTTCCTAACTTTTTTTAATAATTTTCTATTTTATCGTTCAAAAAATCTGAAATTTTTTAAAATTTAAATTTAATTAACTATTTTTGAAATTATAAAATTAAATTAATACATTCTAAATATTGTTGTACTAATGTTTCAATTATTTAAAATAACTATTTAAATTCAAAATTTCCTTAATTAAATACAATATATCAAATATATCTTAAAAATTTACAAATAAAATAGATACAAATGACTTATAACATCTACAATCCTACTTTAAATTTTTATATTCAATGCAAAATTTAGTATAGAATTCTTAACCCTACACCAAATCTTACACCAAATAATATTTATCATTATAAATATTATTCATATTATGTTATTTTTTTAAATTGTAAAAATATTTTTAAATTTTTATTACATATAATAAATAAAGAGTTAAAAATATAATATAATTTTTTTTAATAATATGAGTAAATAATTTTCAGATCTTTAAATATCATTAAAATATTAATAAAAATATTTACCTTATCTTAAAATTTAGAGGTCTTTACTTTGATATCATTATCTTTATTTATATCTATGTTTTTATTCTTTAAATATTTTTTATATAACTCTAGTTCATTTATTTAGAATAAATTCTCTTATAATATAAATTTTAAATATTTAAATAATATTTATTTATATGTATTTTTAATTAGATATAATTTTTAATAATATACTTTTTTAATTAATTATTATCAATTAATTAATAAAAATATATAATTATTTAATCGATTCAATATAATATTCGGTTGAAAATATAAAAAATATTTAATTTATACAAAGTATATATATTTTTTGGTATAATTAAGGATGTTATAGTTTGAAAAGTAACAAAAAAAATTTCGTGATTTTTTTTTTTGTGTAAAATAAATATCTGAAATTCGAGCTAAGTGAGTTGAATGGTATAAAGAAAATAAATATTATCACTCTCTAGTCCGGAATGTAAAAAGTCCCCACCTTACAAACTGCAGTTTCTCTAAGCGGTCCAATAAAATGGCGAGTAGCAGTGATTTTTCTACCTCCGCACGTGTTACTACTATCTAAGATATTAGAGATATCGCCAAGGCCACAAATCTATAAAACCCCTTGGAAATTCCCACGTGTAAGTATCGAATCCCATTTGCCTTGCCTCCCTCGCAGCACCAGCACTCACTGAGAAAAATATCTACCAGGTAGGACCCAAGAGCGTCGTGTCCCCGGGGGAAAATAAAATAAAATAAAAAAATCTCAAAGGTCGAACCTTTATATTCTTTTCCTGTACTGGGACTTAATTTTCTTTTAATTTGATTGTGCTCCACCAAGTACCAACCATAGAAACTAGAAGGCCAGAACCAATGGTTGTGCTTTCTCTATGGCCACAGATTTTAGAATAATATCTATTGGGTTGCTGATCTGGCACCTTCATCCACTATGCAGACTATACTTCCAGATATTTTGCATGTACTAGATCTATTTACGACCCTTGGATTTGAAGTTGTTTTCAGTTGACTCTTTTCCTTAGCCGTTCAATAACAATTATAATTTATCAATTTGGACTCCAGATATTTTCACTCTCTCTTTTGATTTTTTTCACATAAGGAGAAGCAAGGGGGGTAGTATAGACATAGAGAGGAAGAAGCTATTTGGGGCAAGTATTATAGAGCAGCGAACGTCTTGAATCGATGGCACATAACAAAACAGACAAATATAAGGTAGAGATAGAGTGTGTAAAAGAGGACACGACGATGATGAAGAAGAACAGTGATGGTTGTAGTTCAAACGGAGTTGAGGAGGTGAGGTGGGAGAGATTTTTGCCGAGAATGATGCTAACAGTTATGGTGGTTGAAGCAGATGACTCCACCAGACAGATTATTGTTGCGCTTCTCCGTAAATGTAGCTATAATGGTAAGTGTGGTTTCTTTAAATTTTTTTTTCCTTGTATTGCTTTTCGTTTCGTTTCGTTCAGTTCAGTTAAATTATTAATTGGGTTTTCATCGCTTTTTTTCCTTTGCTACTTTTGCCTTCGCTTCTAGGTGTTTGCTTCAATTGGTAATTGGGAATTGAGTTTCGGATGGGTACTTATTTTTGGTTTTTTTTTTCTTTCTCTTTTCATTGGGTCAATTTGGAGCTATCAATGAGTACTCTTCTTTTCAATCTGATTTTTTTTTATAAAAAAAAAATTCTTTTTATTGGATTTACAAATTCCAGATCCAGAATTTTAGTCTTTTTTTTTTTAATTAGTACTTATTTTTATTAAAAAGATAACATGTTTTCAATATAAATATGTTTAAATTAGGTAGTTTTTGGTGTGTTTTTAAGCTATAAAAGCTTAAAAGTCAAAATTCAGAGGGGGTATAAATCTATTTTATGCATGTAAATTTTTTTACAATTTTATAAAATATTACAATTTTTTTTTTGCTATTGGAGGTGAGAAGGGGCAGTGACGTCCCCGTGTAGATCCGCCGGTGCTTGCCTCAGTAAACATGGAGTAAACATGGAGATGAGTTTATATGTTCTGCTTAGTTCTGAAAATCCTCTCTTTTTCTTTTTTCTGGACAGTTGTTGCAGTACCTGATGGCCTAAAGGCTTGGGAAATACTGAATGGAAAACCACATGACATAGACCTCATATTGACAGAAGTAGATCTGCCGTTAATATCTGGATTTGCTCTGCTTACTTTGATCATGGAGCATGAAATTTGCAAAAACGTTCCTGTTATAAGTACGTTACCAGAAATTAATACATGTGGCTTTGTTCGTATCATCAATTTGTTTTCCCTATTTTTGTATGTATGTTTAATTGTTTACTATGTCATCATGCAGTGATATCTTCCCAAGATTCAATTAATACAGTTTACAATTGTATGACTAGAGGTGCTGCTGACTATTTAGTTAAGCCCATTAGAAGGAATGAGCTAACTAATCTGTGGCAACATGTTTGGAGGCGACAATCATCAGTATGTTACTGCCCTCAATTTTGTTTCCCTTTAATTTTGTTTCGTACAGTGCCCAACTAATTTTTTTGTGATTTAATGTCGTCGTTTTATTAGTCAACGGAAAATAGCCGCATGGATCAAAGTGCTGCCCAGCAAAAGATTGAAGCCACTTCGGAAAATGATGTTGCAAGCAGTCATTCAAATGGTTGTGAAGCCCAGGTTAGTGCCTCATATATTCTGGATATGTGGCAAAGGCAGTGATTGAAGCTTTGGTTGTTATTAACTTGTCATGACATCTATCTTAGCCAACAAAAAAAATTTGTTATGACATCTTAATATGCCTTTGCTATCTAGATTAGATGGATATTGATTCACTTTAGTGCCTTCACATCATAAATAAAACTATAAAGGTTGAGCTATGTGCTCTGCCTTCTGTTTTGATCAATATGAATGTTCTCTAATCACCAGGGTCCAGGGATGAGTTTTACAGAATCTCTAATTTGAAAGAAGCATCCTGAATCAATTCTATAATCTTAAAAAGTATAAACATAGTTTACTTTTCAATTTTTATGTTGCTTGGATGTACAGAAAGTGTAGGCAATTTATGAAATATTCATATTTGCTCCAGGAATGTATACTTGATGAATATTGTACCATAAGGCTACTTCTGTTTTTGAGGAATTTACTTTCGGTTTTAGTTGGGTATGTGAAGGTTCATAGAGAGACTGAATGTTTGCTGTCTCTTGCAGAGCTCTTATACAAAGCCAGATTTGGAAGTTGAGCATATCAACGGGGAAAATATGGAGGAACCTTCACATCCAATACAAGGGAAGTCTTCTTCAAGTGACTTGGGAATGCAGAAACACAAAGCGGGCATCAATTTTGACCTTTTGCATGCAAGTGAAGCTAGAGGTAACACACCTTAACAATTTCCAAATTTTTGACATGGTAATCTATTTTCAGTTTCATATAAAAGCTCCAACTTTCTAATGTCTAAATGAACTAGGATCCACAACAGACACGCTAGAGAATACTGATGTACAATTTACGCTGGGAAGAGATTTCAAGGCAGCAGATGAGCTCAGGACAGATGCTAATGTTCTAATTGAGGACTTTGACGACAACAATGTTATTGTCAGTGGTACTAGAGATGTGACTGACTTGCTTGGTGCTTTTAACCGTCATCAAAATCGCTGCCAGAGAACAATTTCTTTAAGAAATGGAGAGAACAAGTTTGACTCAGCTCCAGATTTGGATCTTTCCTTGAGAAGATCAACTTCTAGTGGCTTTGAGAATCATGCTACCGAGAAAAGGGCTACCCTTCGACCATCTAATGCATCAGCCTTTACACGGTTAGTATTGTTGTCTGCTTTATATTTTAAATTTTGTGAATGCTGCACATTTATCTTGCTATCATTGAATTAACTTGGAACTAGATGCGACTGCTTCCC
This sequence comes from Hippophae rhamnoides, assembly GCA_033030585.1. Taxonomy (NCBI): domain Eukaryota; kingdom Viridiplantae; phylum Streptophyta; class Magnoliopsida; order Rosales; family Elaeagnaceae; genus Hippophae; species Hippophae rhamnoides. The sequence goes on from CM065432.1 coordinate 55,532,569, forward strand.
ACTTGGTGGTCATATCTCTCTTCACCTTCATCAATGTTTCAGTTCACATGACAATTTGTTAACAGCTGTAGCTGGCAACCTTTCTAACTGATTCAATGGTTCTGCTTTCAGATATATAAACAGGCCATTGCAATCTTCAAGTACTACAGCAAATGCTTGTCATCAAGAGAAAGAATTCAAAGGAAACGTAGAAAAGAAGATAGCTGATGTTGTAACTGGTTATAATTATGACTGTGGAACATTTGGTTCTGAACTAAATATGCAGAAAGGTACAATTCCGTTGGTTAGTGGGCAATCTAATCATTCAGAGATTGCAACTTCTTGTCCTCAACAGAGAGTATTTCCAAGCCAAAATCCATTTCCAGTTAGAGGTACAAGTTGTAGTAGTCTATACGCAAGCTATGGTACAGTATTGCCTCCAATATTTCCTTCTCAATCGGTTGAAAATAATAAATCAGAACCATTTTGTCAAAAAGCAAACATTATGAGAGAGAAATTGGATTGTATGGAAGATCAAAGGCATGTATCTTCAGCCACTGACCAGAGTGGAAGCAGTAGTAGTTTGTGTAATGGGACTGCTAGTCATATAAATGGTATAGGAGGTTATGAAAGTGCTTGTGGAATTAGTAGCAAAATTGATCAGGTTGCTATAGGTCAGACTGCTTCAGAGAAAAAGAATGAAGAAAATTTTGTTGCACAAGATGGCAATGCTCATTGGTCTACTCAACGAGAAGCTGCTCTAAGAAAGTTTCGCATGAAGCGAAAAGACAGATGTTTTGAAAAGAAGGTAGGCAAAGCTAGCTTCCCCCCCATCACTTCTCTCTTCCTTTTTTGATTTGATTCCTCCTCCACAGAGTATGTTATTACTTGGGGGAAACATTGGTTCTCCAAATAATATTACACATCTCTAACTGAACATTTTTTTTTTCTCAGGTTCGCTATGAGAGCAGAAAAAAACTAGCAGAGCAGCGTCCGAGAGTAAAGGGACAATTTGTTCGACAAGGGCATGTTGGTGCTATACTAGATGCAGAAACTGATTGTAAAATGACAAATGCTTAAATATCTGAAATATATAGGAACACAAGGATTGTTTGTTATATATAAAAATCAGATGATTGGTATGGTGGGGTCTCTTTTGAACTTTAGAAGATTTGAGAAGCAAATATTTGGCTGTTCTTAATGTACGACACCATTTGAGTGTTCTTCTTGTTAGTGGACTAAGAGAGATCGAGTCATGGCGTATGTATTATAAAATTTTCTCAGTGTAAAATATTGTAGTTATGTTCTCTCTTAGAGTTTGATGTAGATTAGTTTTCTTATAATTACATTTATGAAGAAATATTGTTAAACCATTGAAGTCAAGTTCCACCCTCCTTGTAGAGAGGGTTTAGTTTACAAACTATGCATGCACCCTTTACACAAATAAGCATCGAATCATAATGAATATCATATCTATAAATAAATAAAAACTCTATAAAACTATAGTATTTGATAGTAATCAAATGCTTGATTACAGGAAGAAGAAGAAAAAAAAAACAAACTTAAAGAAATAATTCAGACTAATTATCAGAGACGTCAGAGATTAGTTTTTGAGCGATTGCTTTTTGTGCAAGTGGAAATTCATTTGTAAATATTGTGACAGAGAAGTGGATCAAATATACATGAGAGTGGCGTGACTGAATGGTGATGCGCCTCTTCTCAAATCTATGCACCAATATACAAATTATATCCTTTTCTTTTATTTGTTAGCAATAATTCTGAACTTGTACCAAACTCAAAAATATAGTACCAACTCACTTCAATATCGTTTGAACGTTGTGGAAAAGTTGAACACGAAATTGTGATATTATTAATCATTTTTGGTAATTAATTCTTAACTTAACTTTATTTTTTTTTTAACTGTACAAAGTAACTTTATTTTTATAAATAAAATTTTATTTTTAATTTAATAATATACATAGTTTTTTTCATATTATGTGAAGAAAAAAAAACATATATTTTTGTCATGTTAAAAGATGTCATAATCAATTATAATTTTATTATTAATATTTTTTTTTTGCTAATTATTGCAGTTAAAAGATTTTTTCTTTTCTTTTCGAGGATATAAAGCTTTCTTTATTTTATTTTCATTTCCACTTGTAATCATAGGCTGTTTGAAGGGAACTTTTGGTCCGTTCAGCAAACGAAAAAAAGGGGGCAACAAGCAAAAAAAATAAAATAATAATAATAATAATAAATAAATAAAATAAAATAAAAAGAAGCGATTATAATAAAAATATTAATTACTCAAAAATAAATGATAATTTAATATGTTATATCAATTAAATAAAATATTAATATAATTACTTTAAAAAAAATATAATTACCAAATGCTAGATAAATAGTATGATTAATAATGATTATTCTTATTTTTAAAATAGAAGATTAGACCAATCGAATCCATTAAAATTTGTTAAAACGAAAATTACACGTAAGAAATTTAATTTTTTTTAATACACATATAAAAAGTAAATATCAGAATATGCATACTTTTATAATAGTTTTGAAAATAGAATTTCGTTAGTAAACAGTATAGTATAACAAGCGAGTCATGATAAAGCACTAATATTATATTATTAATGTGCCAATGTAACGAAGAACCCTAGCTAGCTCCTACTGATTGAAAATCTCGGTCCCTGAGGAAAGTTTCAAAAGCAAGCAAAAAAGAAAACTACGGTAATCAAGCCTGTGATTTCGTATTCTCGGTTAATCATACTCTCAATTACATTTTTACCTTTTTAGTATATATTTTCATGTTTTTAAGGAAAAAAAAAACTAATATATAAAAAGAAATCAAGTTTATTCTTATTATTTAAAAAAAAATATAAATAAACCAAAGTATGGTTTGTAATATTCTTTTATCTTTTAGTATCATTTAAAAAATATATTTTTAAAATATTCTTTTTATTTATCCATCATTTATTAATTTCTAATAATTATTATATTAAATTAACTAATTAATTACATATTATTATTATTTATTTATAATAAATTTAAAGATTATATTTTTGATAAAAAAAAATGTAATGTTAGTCTCTTTATTCTTGATTTGTCTATGTATAAGAATATACCATAATTATTTTTTACATTATTTTATATAATGTATTTAATTTTAATTTATTAGTAAAAGATTAAAAATAATATTTTTTTTTTGATAAAAATGAATATAATTAAAATAATTTTTTTTATCTTTTATTAATATTAAAAAAATAGTACTTCAATATTATCACGTTTTCGAATAAAATATAACACATTATTATTTATGCAAATATTTAGAGCTTCGTTAAAATAATTTTTTATTGTAAAACTTATGTAAAATAGTGAGATAAAACTTCTATGTTATTTTCTGTATTATTCTTTTGAAAATGAGGAAAACAATTTTGAATATCAATTGATTAGATACAATGAACTCAATTGTAATATCGAAGGATATCACTATAAATATTTTATTTATATTTTTTTTTTCAAATATGAAGTTTATTTGATAATAATTTTTAATATAATATAAAAATTAAAGATTATATTTTCAAAACTTATAATTAGTTTACAACATGCATCACAAATTTATTATACTTTTATAAGTTTTCAAATCAAGATGGTTGTTAGGGTCCCATATTACGTACTTGACCATCCTTAAAAAATTATTAAAAAAAAAAAATAGTTTCAAGTCACCAACCCTATAATTAATAGTCCCACATTTAAATAATTATATTTTCGAGTTTTCATATAAGTGTTTGTCCAATCCTTTTTTATATCATATACTGTGAATAGTTACTCCCTCTTTATATATTATTAAGGTCGACTATTTTTTCAATATATATATATATATATATATAAACCTTCATAGCTAATAAACTCTCAACGTACTTTTACAAAGCTATTGCTATATTTTATTTTACATTATGGTACAAGTTTGTTACGTTAGATATATTTTAATTAATACATTAGTATCTTAAATATTTTAAATTATTAAAAATTTTCGTTTTATTACACTAATTCAATTATCAATAGATTTTTTCTTTTTTAATTCTAATTAAATCCTTCCACTAAAAAGTAAAAAAATGTATTTTGGATATAAAAATTATTGCTATTAAAAAATGATAGAAAATATATCAATATTTAAATTAAATTATTAAAATAAAATATTTTAATAATATAAAATATTAATTAATTTACCTCTAATATATCATTCCTTACAGAAGATGTAAGATATTTTAAGCTGAGATAATTTCAACTAAATATCAATTTTTTTTTAGACAACTATATTTGTAATAATATCAAAGCTGAAAGTATGATATATGTTTTTTCATTTTTAAAATTTATTATAATAAAAATAATATCTAATAAAATTGAATTAAATAATACTTAACATGTTATAAAAAATAATATTTAATATTTAATATTAATTATTAATTAAAATTAAATTTAAATATTTATTTGAACTATTTTTAATATAAAATGATAGTTTAAATTTTTTTAATATTAAAATTATATAAATTAAATATAAAATATATTATTTTTATGTGATTATAATTTAAAAAAAAATAAATTAAAGTTTTGCTCGTATCGTGCTAGTAGTAGTAGTAGTAGTATTGTCTGATTGTCTGAATATTTGGGCAAACAAAACTGCGAACATGAAACAACCTTACGTATCCATTTTGGCTACGGCATGTATAGTGCACGTGCTTTCACAACTGACAAATCTGAAAATGACATTATGTACTGCAATCATGTATTATCGTGCTTTGTTCTATAGTTTTATTTTTATGTAATTAAAATAAAAGTTGTTATTAGTTAAAAATGATTTTAAAATATACTGTTTAAAAAAGTTCTTCATTTTTCACGAACTAAAATATTTGTTTTTAAAGTTTTGAAAACTTAAATTGTGTTGATCTTAGTAAAAAAAAAATTAAAAAATAATAATAAAATTGTGAAATGTATTGATATTAAAAAGCACTTTTTTAATATTAGAATTATATAATCTTTTATGAATGATAAGATACCCATAATAATTTTTAAATTAAATTATATAATGTTTTTTTTTATATATATTTCAATCAAATCATGCCTTTATATATTATATTATAATTATTATTATTGCTGAAAAACCTTCTGACTACGCGCAACCCATTCAATCAAATCTTTTATGAATACATAAAAGTAGCTCATGTATTTTTATATAATTAATATCTTTATATAAATACATGGTATACACTAGTGAATTTTATGTAATTGTAAATCTAATAAGTATAAACGTGTAGGAAGCTCATTTGTTTATGGAAGAAAAGGCTAGTCTCGAGTCTCGAGTCTCGACCCTCCCTCTCTATATAATTCTTCATGCCCACAAACTCATACAATTAGTCCCACGATAAGGTGAAGCATGCAAGTATGCAACTAGGTCAACATCAAGATTTGGTTTTAATATATTGATCACATCGTTTATATCATAGGCCTGACTTACCAACTCTTGTTTTTGTAGCTAATTCTGATTTACCAAAATATTTTGATTAATAATTGTAAATTTAATGGCATTACTGAACTTTTTCTAAGTAAAAAAATCCTTCAAATTTTTATATCATTAAATTATTTACATTGTTTTATTTTTAATTTTTTTTAAATATATATATATATATATTTTAAGTTATAAAAAAACATTTATATGCATGAATGAAGATTAAAAGTTAAATTTTATTTATAAAATACTTTATGTAATGCAATTAAATCATCAAAATAGATGACATGCACCAACTTCTCACCATCTGTAGACTAGAGAAGCTGCCGGTCAAAAGCAATAACACAGCAAAGTAATTTCTGCTTTCTGCTTCCAAGTGCTGCCTCCCTAGTCGGCTTTATTAAACCCATCAACCTCCTCTTCCTTAGCCTTGTAATTTTCAATATTTTATCTCCTTTGAGACTCTCTCTCATTCTCTCAATTTCTCTCTACCTGCAAATGTCTCAAGTCTCCACAAATTCTCCAAAACACTGTGGCAAGAAACGATTAAACATTGACAGGCTCTATAAGAAGCTATTCTTTGCTTTCTCTACACTTTTCACAACAATTCTATCTATTACATTAGTAGTTTGGTTCACCCTTCACCCCTCAAAACCTGAATTCTCCCTAAAAGAAGTTGATATTTACCAACTTAACCTTTCAGGCTCTCACCTTCTAAACTCCTCAATCCAGCTTACTCTGTTATGCAAAAACCCAAATCAGAAAGTGGGCATTTACTACGATGAACTAAAAGTGTATGCAGCTTATAAGGGACAACAAATAACTGTGTATACCTCTCTACCTCCATTCTACCAAGGACATGAAGAAAACAATTTGTTAACAGCTTCTTTGATAGGAATTGGGTTACCTGTAGCTCCTTCTATTGGTTATGAAGTGGGACGTGATCAAACAGCTGGAAGACTAGTACTGAATCTCAAAGCTATTGGACGGCTTCGATGGAAAGTTGGGACTTGGGTCTCTGGGAGATACAGAATGAATCTTGATTGTGTTGCTCTTTTGCCTTTTGGTTCTGTTCCAACTAGTTCTCTCACTTCAAAGCAAGGGACTAAATGTTCAACCTCTGTCTAAAACAAAAAAAAAAACAATAATAGAAAAACCATTCAGTTATTTCCTAATTTGTTTTTGGATTTCTTGGTGTTGGGAAGTATTTTACTGCCATTGATAGAACAGAAAATAAGTATTTGTATTCGAGAATGAAAAGCTTGTTTTGATTGTTAATTAAATGTTATTAGCCTTCTTTTTTTACCCTCCTCCCTCCATCTTATTGATTTTTTTTCTTTCTCATTAAATGTTATACAGCCTTTTTTTTCTTTTTTTCAGAGTGGAAAAATGAGGCAGGAATTTTTTCGACTTTGTAGCTGCTTTCTTTGTTTAGTGGCCAATAGGAAGGAGGTAATGATGGATGAGATTCCAAAGAGAAAAGGCAAGAAAAGGAGATATAATCGTTTTCTTTCTTGGCTAAGGAATCGTAAAGTCTACTCTACTACACCTCTTTGCTCATGAGTTTGGGTCTACTGTTTTTCCTCATAAAAATTATAGAAAAGGAATCACAGTAGATCAAATATTACATTTTGTAAGCTTTATCAATTGATGGGTTAGTTTGGTCATTTAAGGTATGCAAAACTCCTTATATAGTATGCAAAACTTAAAAGAAGTCAATGAAAAATGAGCAATACATCTTATTCGGTAGTAAGATGGACTCACATGTAGAGACTATAAGGACATGCAATTTAATTTTAAGTAGTGATTTTGTTTTAAAATTATAAAAGAATTTTTATGTTTCAAGTTTTTCTAGAAACTTGATTTCTATTCCAAAACTTGTAAATTTTGGTTATTCTTTACACTTTTTAGAAACATTTTTCAATTTATTTTATAAATTTGATTGTGTTGGGAATGATATTTTATCTGATGATCTTTACTGCATTAATTTATGAAATAATGTCACTCATAACGCTATATATGTTCAAACTAGCAATAAAAGGTGTATCATTAACAATGATTCTCCTACACTAAGACATAGGAGATTAGGATATGTCTCTATAGAAAGAATTAAAAGATTAGTAAAAGATGGGGTACTTAATACTCTAGATTTTACTGATTTTAAGACATGTGTAAACTGCATTAAGAGAAAATTGATTAACCAGTCAAAGGAAAGTGCCAATAGAAGTTCAAGTATATTAGAAATCATACATACTGATATATGTTGTCCAGACATTGACATACAAGGTCAGAAATATTTTATCATCTTTATTGATTATTTTTCTCGATATATGTATCTCTAAATGCTTTATAATAAGAGCAAGTATTAGATACATTCAAGATCTTTAACGTTGAAGTAGAGAAATAATGTGAAGAACAAATAAAACTTGTGAGATCAGATAGAGATGGTGAATATTCTGGTAGATATACTGAGAATGAACAAACGCAAAGTCTATTTGCTAAATTTCTTCAAGAGCATGGGATAATTGCCTAATACACTATGCATGGTTCACCAAACCAAAATGGTGTAGCAAAAAGAAGAAACTGAACATTATTGGACATGGTGCAGAGTATGCTTAGCTACTCCAATCTTCTTAAATTCTTGTAGACTGAAGCTTTAAAGATGGCTATGTATATATAAAATCGAGTTCCAACCGAGGCTATCTTAAAGATGCCATTGAATTATAGAAAGATTGAAAATCGAGTTTGCGACATATTCACGTTTGGGGATGCCCATATGAAGTGAGGATTTATAATTCACAAGAGAAAAAGTTAGACCTAAGGACCATAAGTGTATTTTGTTGGTTATGTCAAAAGGTTTAAGGAATAGGTTTTATTATCCATCTCATAGCACTAGGTTTTGAAATCAAGAAATGAAATTTTTCTTGAGAATGACTTGATTAGTGGGAGTGATCAATCCCAAGGTATTGGTCTTTAGAAAGATCATTCAGATGCTCAATGTGCCACTTCAAGTAATGGACTGATCGTTGTTGTTAACAACACACCTCGAGTACAAAAACATATTGAAGAACGAGTCCTAAAAGTACCATAAACTATTGATCTTGATCCAGTAGATGTTGAAGTTCAACAAATGTTTGAAGCTATTGAACAACCAGCTGAACAACATAATCCTAATCCTTAGGATAATATTGATGCATCATTAAGAAGATCTAATAGAGTAAGGAAATCGGCTATTCCTAGTGACTATGTTGTGTCTCTGCAAGAGTGTGAGTACAATGTTGGAACCAAAAATGTCCTGAGATGTTTTCACTTTCGAACTTATGGAACAATTCCATGAAAGAAGAGATAGATTCTATGGCGTCTAACTAAGTCTAGGATCTCATCAAGTTGACCAATGGTATAAAAGTCATTGGATGTAAATGGGTCTTCAAGACAAAGAAAGACTCACAAGGCAACATTGAGAGACATAAGGCAAGGCTCGTTGTCAAAAGATTCACTCAAAGGAAGGGAATCAACTACACAGAGACACTCTCTCCTGTATCTAAGAAAGATTCACTTCGTGTGATCATGGCATTGGTTGTCCATTTTGATTTGGATTTGCATCAAATGGATGTGAAAACAGATTTTCTTAATGATAACTTAAAAGAAGTGGTTTATATGAAACAATCAGAAGGATTCTCTTCTAGTGATGGTGAAAAATTGGTTTTTAAGCTTAATAAATCCATATATGAATTAAAATAAGTTTTTCGTCAATGGTATTTGAAATTCCATAATATTATCACTTCGTTTGGTTTTGAAAAGAACGTCATAGATCAATGTATACACCAGAAGGCCAATGAGAGTAAGATTTGTATTTTGATTAAATATGTGGATGATATTTTACTTACAACCAATGATAAGGGTTTGCTATATAAGGTGAAAGAATTTCTCTTGAAGAACTTTGATATGAAGGATATGAGTGAGACATCTTATGTCATTGACATTAAGATTCATAAGGATAGATTTTGAGGCATGTTGGGTTTGTCTCAATATACTTATATTAATAAAATTTTAAAGAGATTTCGGATGAAAGATTGTTCACCAAGTGTTGTACCTATTGTGAAAGGTGACAAATTCAGCCTAAACCAATGTCCTAAAAATGAGCTCGAACAGGAACAGATGAAAACCATTTCATATGCTTCCGTCATTGGAAGGTTGATGTATGCTCAGGTTTGCACCATACCTGACATTGCATTTGTTCTTGGGATGCTAGGGAGATATCAGAGTTATCCAAGTGTTGCCACTTGAGAGTTGCAAAGAAAGTGGTGAGAGGTACCTTCAAGGAACAAAGAATTACATGCTCATGTATAGACGAACCGACGATCCTGAATTAATTAGTTACTCCTATGCGAACTTCGCTGGTTGTGTTGATTCACGTAAATCAATATCTTTTTACATTTTCATGCTTGTCGGTAGAGTCGTGTCTTGGAAGAGTGTGAAGCAAACCTTAATTGTTACTTCCACTATGGAGGCCAAGTTTGTGTCATACTTTGAGGATACATCACATGGTGTATTGGTTGAAGAGTTTCATTTTCGTGCTTAAAGTAGTTGACTCTATTTCTAGGCCAATAAGATTGTACTGTGACAACTTAATTGTTATGTTTATGGCTAAGTACAACAAGAGTGGTAGTTGTAGTAAATAATCGGCATCAAATACTTAGTCATAAGAGAATGTATTAAGGAAAAGAAAGTGGTCATCGAGCACGTTAGCATTAAGTTTATGATTGTTGGATCATATTTTTAAAAGCATACCACCAAAGAATTTCAAGGGTCATGTAATAAGAATGAGACAAAGTTCCATAATGTAATTATTCATTGTACATACATTTGATGTTTTCATGAAACTATTATTCAATTGATGTTTTCTCATTAATTTTATGCACATATTTTATTTATTCGTATATTTTGAGAAAACATATTTAAGTTATGGAACTCAAATAAACATGGGGTTTATTCATTAAGTTGTATGGGCTTAAAATGCATAATACATCGTGATACATGGAAGATAATACTCATCATTAGAGAACCTATCACCATAATTCATACGTTTCGTTTCTCATAAAGTTAAATAATGGAATATATAGACAAGTGGGAGGATGTTGGTTTTCTTCTCCGAGAAGCTCGATAACGAATTGAATAGTTGAGCGATTAGCCATAATTGGCCAAAATGTGGTCTATATCCATAACTCTCATCACCCACGTCCTACAACCTCTTAAGTGCACGTCATTTTGCTTTTTAATGGACAGAACATTTGAGACTTACCTATAAATATTTAGTTTGGTCCTTAAACCTACTCTGTGAGAATCTGAGTGAGAATTTGAGAGAGAATTCAATTAATTCAAAATCAATCTTCAATCTTCAATAAATTATTCTATGCCCTATCGTGATAATAGAGAAAAGTTTAGAAGCATCAAACTGAAACTTCATTAAAATTCTCGTGTACGAGTGATGAAACTTGATCAATGACAAGGTATGTTTTAAATTTCTTTTGATTCCGTCGTGTTTACATTCATATTTATATGCTTTCATGGATGTTTTTGGATCGAATTATGATCTTACAACATTGACTTTTAAAATATATCTTTGATGGTAGAAAATATCAAGGGTGTAAGATCTTGATAAGAGGATATTAGTGGTAGACATTTTGCTTAATGCAAGTCTCTAAATGATGGAATCGGGGGCAAAAAAAAAATCGCCACCCTAGTTTCATCATTTAAATACTTGCATGTAAATAAACCGGTCACCACTAACCTCCCCCTTTCTAGGCCATCAATATCACCATCATCATAAAGTGTATTTAAAAAGGGTGCTAGCATTACGCTAGTGGACTCAATATCCAACTTGCCTAACCTATTTGCTTGTGATATTTAACTTGCACATATTCTATTTATTGGCCAACGGCAAAACCAGTTATTAAGGCCAACATAAAACAATATTCAATTATTTCAAGCATTCCGTGAGATATGACCAAAAAAACAAAACAAGCATCTATTGTATAAAAATATATATAGATAGGTATGATTAGAAACCTTGAACTGGATGCAAGTACTGATTGATTGCAATTGTCTTGAGAGCCTGGTTAAGAGTAGGTTCGTACAAGGAACGACAAGCTTGGTTCAGCAATTAAAGCTGGAGTGTTCTGCCTGGAAGTAATGGAATCTATAGCTGACATAAACATGAAATGAACCCAAAGAAATAAAGACAAAAGACACAGCATCAACACAAACATACAAGAAGAATAGTAGAATCCAAAAAAGCCTTAATGTTTCCATCTTTAAAATTTTCATTACAACAACAATATTCTTTGGAGATATCAGTCTTTGAAACGTTGCTTATCATGATCTCCACATTCTCTCTGAATGTATGTGTTTGTCTTGGTGACTAATCAACATGAAATGAACTTCACCGTTGATAACTAATTAAATACAGATGACTAAACAGTAAATTAGGAACTCGGGGAAGCAACGACAATTACAGTCTATGAAGATGAGCAAAATAGATTCTTTATTTGAATTAAAGACCCGTTTACATGAATGAATTCAGAACTGAATCCAAAACTTTTACCTTTTGCAGTACCATTTGATAAAGGGCTCAATTTTATCTCTGTTAGGGACCAACACTAACAACTAAAATCCTCGCAAAATATGTAGTATTAATTAAAACGATACTGTTTTAGAACAGAAGCTAGCTCAAGGTCCAACCTCGATACCACATACATCAAGGTTATACCAAATCAGAAGTAACCCATTTCCAGAAATGCCTCTTGACAGACACAGCCTCGTTCGCAATCTTCGAATTTTCACAATTCCGATATTCGTCATCTTCAACCGTGCAAAACTCCCCCTCAGGCAAGCCATCCACTAAAGCATCCACAGAGTGCAACACATAACAAGCCGGCAAACCCGGATACGATTCTGAATTTCGCTCCTCCACCTTTTTCCTATACGAATTCGGTACAACCCTCACAACACCACTATTATCCAAATCAGTATGTGACCCATGTATCAGCGAACCGAGCTCCTCGCAAACAGCACGAGTCACAGCCGATTCGAGCTCCTCAAAAGGCTTCATTTTTTCTGACAAGGGTCGACCACGATTCCTCACAGTACCGTCCGATAACTCTTGGTGCGATTCCACGAGAACCCGATTGTATTTATCAATGATTCGGACCGTAACGACATTAACGGTTCGAATCGGAGGAGTAGAGTCAGCTAGCGAGGTTTCACCTTCAGAGAGCTCGAGCCAGAGGTTGTGGATGTTCTTGGTACCGGGCTTGACACCCCAAGAGGTAAAAGAATCGGAGGGCAAACGAGATTTGAGCCATTCGGAGAGGCTCTGTGGAGTGGCGAAAGTGCGCTGGGACATGGAAGAAATTTTGGGGGAACGTCGAGGGTATAAAGGGAAATTGAAAAAAAAGGTTTTTGAGAGCAGCGGTTTGGTAGAAGAAGATATGAGAAAGCAGATGGAGAGGGCCGTGAGGAAGAGATCAGGTAGAGTAGGGTGCTTGTGAGGTGGTTGAGGGACGCTGGTGTGGCTGTTTCTGATTTCGTGGTTAGGCGGTGACATGCGCCTACTAAGGTTGTTACAATACTACTGAAAAAGTATGAGACTTGAGTTTAAAGCAGGTGCGAAAGTGAGTATTTGAGGGTGTAAAATGTAATCCACCGGTGAATGAGAATAAGAGTGGATGGCTTAAGGCGTTAAGTCTTTTTATTTTTTATTTTTTATTTTTTATTTTTTATTTTTTATTTTTTATTTTTTATTTTTTATTTTTTATTGTTTTGGTGGGTGGCTAAAGAAGGCGTTAATCTTTGAAAATAAGGTTTCGTGGATGGGCTTTTCCTAGTTCAGTCCATTACCATTAATTTTCGGCATGGCCACTTGACCAATTAAATTTGAATTTTTTTACTTATACTCTACAAAAATCATTCTTTTAAAATGCATACCTTTTAAATATATATTTTTAATAATTTTATATATTAAGATATGTATTTTAAAATTTTGTAACGTATCATTAGAATTTACCTTAAATTATTCTTGGTCTAAAACTTTGTTCATACAATAAAATGAGTATTTACTCTACAATGATATGTATTTAATAAAATGATTACTTACTACAACATTAAAAATGTTAAAAATAATATATTTATTAATTGAAATACATAATTTTAAAACAATATATATATATATATATATTAAAAATATTAAAATAATTGTAAATTTAATCGGTTTATGATTTAAAATATTATTAAATATTATTAAAGTTATATATACGATATTTTAAACAATAAAATTGATGTATGATAAAGTATTAATAAAATTTAAAATATTAAAATTAATTTAATAAATTACATAAATATTCCTTATATTTTTATATATTTTTTCATTCATTATTTTTTTAACATGATCCTTTTATTTTTTAATTTTTACACTTTAATCTTCTCACCTTTTCTATACTTTTATGATTTAATTATACAAATTATTCATATATTTTTCTACATTTTATAATTTGATTCCTTTGTTATTTTTCTTTTGATTTGGTCTACTCATTTTTTAATTTTCACACTTTAGTACTCTTGTTTTCAATTTTTATAATTTGGTTCCTTTATTTTTTTAATTTTCAAACATTTAATTTAAAATTTGAAATCAATTTTAAATTAAACTTCAAAAGTATAAAAAAATAAAAATAAGGAGATTAAAGTATGAATATTTAAAAAAAGATTGATTAAATTGTAAGAAAAAAATATAAGAATTATAATGTGAAAATAAAAAAAATAAATGAATCATATGATAAGAAAAAATAATAATTCCATAAAATTACAGAATACATATATAAACATAAAGACCATTCGCGAAAGAACAATAATTCCATAAAATTGTAGAATACATGTGTAAACATAAGGACCATTCACTCAAATTACTTTGCAAGAAAAAGTCGAGTAAAAATTGCTCTGCCATTTAACTGCTTAAGAAATTAAGTCAAAATTAATCTACAAAACAAGAAAAATGAAGGACTAGTAGCCAAGAAATTCAAAATCGTCTCCAAACAGGTAAATTATCCTCTCGAATCTCCATGGATCATCTTCTCCATACTCTTGATTTATAGCAAGCAATAACTTAGACCTACAAAGAGGACATGTATCTTTGCCCTGATCAACCAAAACATCTAGGCACTCTTTATGAAACAAATTATTACAGTTACAAGGCACTCTAACCTAGTGGGTTTCCTCTATACAATTCATGCACACAATGCACACTAAGTTGTCATTCTTGTCTTCAATAACCTTTGCTCCAACTTCATGGAGATATCTGCTGTATTGCATTACTTCAAGATGCTTCTTGATCATTGATTTAGTCGTGAAGCACTGGGACTGGAACCAATGATGCAGAAGGCCGACGATCCTCAGGCCATCGTCTATAAGCATTAATGCAACAACTTAAGGAAAATGTTTTTCTGATTACAAGATGAAAATGTGAAAAATAAAGTATCAGTTTGAGAATGCATGCTGAACGTGCTAATGCAAAATTCTCTGAGGTTAGTTTGGGAATTCTATTAATTATATTACTAACCCCTGAGTAAAAACCCATAATATGATTATGATTGTAATGGAAAACAAGATGACTAACAGGATCTGGAAGAGAATCCCAGAATCCTGATGAAAAATATATGACTGGGACAAGTACATAAAGCTAGATAGCTCGTTATGACATTGTTGATCAAACAAACGAGGAGATTATATAAATATTTCTTTTATCGATACTAGGTATAAGTCTCTCCCTGCATGATGTTGATATAACGCGTTTCAGACTAGATTCTGTTGAAACAAGTTTATTAAAATAGTGTTGCAACAATATTATCGATAACTTGAAATGAACTATTTGGGTTGAATCGCGGACTAGGTCGTTCTCTTTAAGAAGTTTTGTGGCTCTGTCCAAATCGTGCAAGCAAACACAGTCCCATCGTCTCCAGGATAAAACAACCTATAATCTTTTTTCTCTGTCTCGAAAATTCAGATGAAAACCAGAATGTTATACCTGAAAAATTTGTTGCTCGGAAAACTAAAAAATAACTTAGAATTACAAAGAGAATTTTTTCTTAGTTAGATGAGTTTGCAGATTGTTGTGTAGAAACTGTGTAACCATTATGATAATAACGGTAATGTCTGGGATAAAGAGAGTAACAGCCATTCTGAGTAATGAAGAATAACAATCATTTTCTGAGTAAAGACGAATAACATACATTTTTATGAGTAAAAACGAACAACGACAATTTTTCTATATAAAGAGGAGTAACGGCTATATTCTGATAAAAGAAAACAACGGTTACATTCTGAGTAAAAGAAAATAACGGTTGTTTTTATGAGAATATATATATATATAATAACCATTTTATGAGTGTAAAAGTTTTTTTTCAAAAAATAAAAGATCACACACATATATTCAAACTCGGCTCGACCTGGCCGAATGTACTACGACGGCATACAAGGCCGTATATCACATTTACCTGTGCTTCTCCTTCCACAAAAAATTAGTATCCCTTGGGACCCAATTCAAATAGTTAATTATTCACTATTTATATATGTTTTAAATAATGTAAAAAAACAATGTGATACAAGTTTTTACTAAATTTTTTTTTTATAAATCTCATCTTTTCCAACAGATTCTAATATAGCTAATTGAGATAAGACTTTCACGAAATCTTTTGGATTGGTTTGCTCGAGCTTGAAATTTTTGCAAGTATTATTTTATTTATGAAAAGATAGATGAAGTTATTGATCTAAGGTGAAAAACTCTCTCCCTCGAAAATTAAGTAATTGAAAGAATTATTAATATTGTTTGTATATATCTGTAATATATATATAGATAAAATACTTATAATTAAATGATTATAATTACTAAATCTTAAATATAGAATTCTTAATTCTAATATTACGTTATAAATTAATTCTCTTAAAAGCTTAAGTTAACGAGAGAAAAACCTATATTAATTTTATACATCTATCAATTTTTATTGTTTAAATGATTAAATATGTTTCATGTATCTAGCATTTTGATCCGATACCAAAAATGCACCAACATTTAATTTGTTGTAAGAATACCCCCCAAAAGTTAAGTTCCATTAATACTTGTGTCTTATTGGTCATTTCCGTTAGAAAAACGGTTAACCATGGTATTAAATATCTAATTTTGTTACACGTTGGGAAATTTTCGCTTCCTGTCAAAATCGCACATGAGATAAAACATATAATCCTTTTTAAAATAATAAGATTGCTGATAACTAATTAGTGATTTGGTACTACTAGCAGAGCACGGACTCTTTTCCCACAGTTTCTGGGTCATGAGAAGGCAATTCACTTATGACTTATACTAGGAATTGTAAGCACTCCCGTTATCTGCTATGTTTAATTTGGTTGGATTCATCTGCTATATTTGTCAAAAATGAAGCAAAAGTTATTCATGATTTGGACAAATCAACACAGCATGCTCATTCTTGATCTGGTTTTAATTCTCAACAATTCAAAGACGGAAATAGTAGTGACATTTCACAATAGCAATTCAAATACGAAATACAAAGAGTGAAGTATTCTTCGGCATAAGCAAATCAGCTAGCTCATTCAGAATAAGGCAATATGCCAACAAATGCGACATTGTATACGCATTACAGATAATCGTTGTCAAACCTCAAACTCTCAGAAGCTGCATTTTGTTAGAAAAGGCAATGGCGATCCAATCAGGCTGAGCTGCTGACCATTGTAGCTGATTGATTTCAGATCCAGCAGAGTACATAGACATGGGATCAATCCCATTTGGTCCAGCCACAGTGGGAAGCTCCCAAATAAGTGCCTGGGTATCATCCCCAGCAGAACAAATATGCCTATAACTCTGAGGTGCCCAGGCAATGGAATTAACACTAGCCTTGTGCCTCTCCAACTCGGCAACAGGCATTGTAGGAGACCTTATATCCAAAATCACAACTTTATTGCTATCCATCAAAATAGTTGCCATGTACCTCAAATCCTGCTTATTCCAAACCAATTTAAGCAAAGGAGTATCAGGTTGAGGACTCTCATATATGATAGTAGAGTGTTCTTTATCTCTCAAATCGAAAATTCTCACCGACCCATCGGCTGAAACAGAAGCAAAAACCCGAGCTTCACCCCAAGCAATGTCGTAAACCTCTTTGTCGTGAGCTATAAGCTGAGTTTCAACCACACCCTTATCGATATCCCAAATGGTGCACGTTGTGTCAATGCTTGAGGTCCCAATTCTTTTGGGTTCAATATCATTCCAATCGAAAGAGGTCAAAGGGGCACAGAACTCGCTGGACTTGCTGTTATCGAGAACAGTAATGGGTTCGATTGAATTCTCTCGAACTTCCCAGAGACGAAGAAAGTCACCGGATGAAGCGAGAACGTCGGTGGATTTGTGGATATTGGAGGGTTGGAACATAAGCTTGGTCGGAGGGCAAGGGTGGTCAAAGGAAAGGGCTGGATTAGGCTTTAGGTTTTGGGTCTCTGGATCGAAAGAAAGGATGTCTACGCGATTGGAGTAGTCTTCGATAAAGCTTCCAACAGCAATTCTGTGATGACGTGTACAAGAAGTTTGGGTTGAGGAAAAGGCCATCGAATAGAGTGGGTAAGGAGAGTCATAGGTTATCGAGTTCTCTGATCTGAGATGGGATTCTTGGGTTGAGCTATCCATTTTCTCGAGAAATTGAAGGAAAATTGAGCTGATTTTTTGGGAAGGATTATGATTTTGGTTTTGGTTTTAAAGAGGAGAAACAGTCCAATGGTGTTTACATTTTCCTTTTGGATTGGGCGATTTGTGCTCTTACCTGGAAAAGTAGTTGGGACTACAGAGAGAGTCGAGAAAGAGTTCGTTGAAAGATCGATGCCGTTTCCTATGAAGGAGTTGGCATTGACTAGTACTAGGAGTCAATAAATATAACGCATAGTTTGACTTGGGCTTATGAAGGTATCAGGAACCATATTTTACTTTTCAACTCAGGCCCAAACATATTTGCATTATTTTTAAAGATTACTAATGCTTACAGATTAAGTACTTAAGAAAAACAATTTGTTGCAGATTAAGGTTTGGCTTGGTTGGTTTGATAAGTTATTAGCATATTTTATAAGTTAATTTTATCCCGTTAGTTTTAGAAAACTAAATAAGTATTAAAATAAAATTATAATTATAATAAAATAAATAATATGTATATATAAAAATAAAATAAAAAAATTAAATTAAATTAAATGCATGAACTTGATTAGGTTTAAGATTTTGGATATGCGAATGAGTTTCTAGCTGAAAGACATATAACCTACTCCAATTATGTAAAATTTCTAAAGTTTTTAAGTCGTGGTTACTGTGGTTGGTACGTATGAGTAATATAGTTATTTAAAAAATAAAATTTATATAAAATAAATAATAAAATTAAAATGTATTTATAATATAAGTAAAATATTAATCTAGTTTTCGTTAATTTTATAAAATCATAACCCATCATTATCGATAGAATTAGGTCGATTTTCCAAATTTCATTGAGTATACTAGACCGATTAACTTATGAAAAAAAAAGTGAGACTAAGTTTGGTCGATTATGCCCTTCTCTCCTCTATCTTTGTTTTCATTCTCTTTCTTCTCCTTTTTTTTTTCCCCCTTCTTGCATGTAGATAAAATCTAGCTTTTTACTCAAAGTTCAATTCCACCGGAGGAGAAGTTTCTCTTTAAATGAGCTTTTTATCTTGTGGAGATTTTTTTATTTATTTTTTTTTTGTCAAAAACAAATAGACATATATTTCATTGAAAAAAGAGACGTTACAAGACTAAAACCAGTACACTACCCAAAAACAATACAAAGAACAAATTATAAAATGATCCCAACTTCAACAGCCAACTGCACAAGGAACCAATCCTATAGATATCAAGCACCAGACTAGCGAAACAAGATAGATTAACGCTATCCAGGTAAGTGAAACAAGATAGATTAAAACTCAAGAAAGTAATAGAAGCTATTCAGTTTGGACAGTAATTTGTGAACAGGTTTGTTTTTTTACATTCTCGTATTTTTAGCCATATTGTTTCATATTTTTATGTTCTTAATAGTTTTTGTTTAGAGAGAATTTCCTAGTTAAGGATTCTAATGATTTTTAAAAGAAAAGTGAAAAAATGGATCAATGAATAGATAATGTATTATTTTCATTTAAGGGGTATATATATATATATATAACATCATACGCACGCACGTGACAAGATATGTATAAGCGACCTATATACATGGTTATATATGTAATAAAAAATAGAAAGCAGATCCCTACAAGTGTTATACACAAATAAAGGGAAGTCATTATATGCAAGTCGTTCACGATAGGGAGGATCGTGATCACGTCGGCATGTCATAGGTTCACCAGGTCTTTGACATCCAAGACCTTAACACTTGATAACGAGTTATTTTTGTCGACTGAGTTGTACGTTCTACCAAGCTCGTTGAGCCCATACCATTTGTTAAGCCATTTTTATATTTTCGTTATACCCTAGCGGAGTATTTGTACTTATTAGGTCGTATGTCTCTTACATATTTAATACCAAATAGTTTTTTTATTAAGTTTTGTATATTTGGATAAAATAATATTATATGTGATGTATGTCATCGTGATTACTTGATTTAATTTGTTAAATTTTAAATAAATTATTTTTATTAAACTTGTACTTAATTAATATACTTGTTTTAGGATGTGCTAGTTAATGTAATTTATTTTATACATGCTTTGATCATCTAATTAAAAATATTTTGGTACTAAATTTATTTTAAAACACTTATGAGTATTTGTGTTTTTGTTAATTTTGTTTGTTTTTTTTAGGTTATTTTGTAAAATTGTTTGATTGTTGAGTAGTTAATTAAAATATTGATCTAGATATTAATCTTGAAAATTATAAAAAACATGAGATCAAATTTTTACATATATATTTGATTTTAATAATGAAAAGATTATGCAGTCTAATATGTTGTAATAGTGGTCTTCCTTTTCTTTTTAATTTATGGTTGTAGCTTAAGTTATTTATATCTAATATTGATACTATTGAATTATTAGATATGTTTTAAAACTTTTAATCTTTGAGCCTGAATTATTTTATTAAGTTGACTTATTGTAGTGTTGTTGTATACAACTTCTTTGCGGAAGGTTCAACAAGTCTGAAAGCGCGTTCCTTTGAATTTTAGTGAAGTCATCGTCTAAGTGTTTGATGAAATTACCAAATGATAAAAAAAAATACGGAAGTTTCAATTTGAATGTGCTGGGTTGTTTTGTTTTGTCAATGCTTCGATCTTCTTTGTATAAAATGAAGGCCTTGATGAAAGAAGCTTAGTGTTATTACTCCATTGTAATGTGACAATTATGTTTTACAGAGCTTAATGTTAATAATGGCGAAAAACTTGATATTAAGGCAGCGATATCTTATTAAGCGCCAATTACGTATATATATATATTGTTGTCTTTCTTGCCGAGAATTAGAATGTAGCAACTAGAAAAAGCATAATCGACCATTAGAGTTTTTAATGACAGCGAAAATCTGCAGTACGGTAACCAGTAAGGAAGCGGCAGAAAATCGGCCGAGGACAAAAGCTGTCCATTTAATTTGTCGTTGTAGTGTTTACTCTTATTTGTACGGTAATATTTGATTTAATAACAAGTTTGTTAATTTATCTCTTGCTATATATATATTCTGGTAATTAAGGGGATATTTTATGGGTTTGATTTTGGATTTTTGGTATAATTTGTGAAGCTATCTGGAATTGGTGTTTGTATCTGTTTGATTATTAGTGGATTTTTATCGCCGATTGTGTCGTCGGTCGATTAGGTAGACTTTTCACACGTTGAAAAGTTGAACTAAATCGTGCATTGCCATTTAATTTCTTCTTGCTTATTACTTTTCTTGATTACCCGTTATTATTAATTTGTGTAACCAAAATTGGACTGATATTGACATGATCTTGTCGTAACAAATTGGTATCGAGCTATTAGGTTGATACGGTATTTATTGGAGCGATCAAGTTTGCTCTTTTGGATTTATTTTGAACTACGGTTATCGATTGGTTTCATATTTTTACGGGTTGTACTTGTTTATTTAATATTGGGTTTTAAATGTAAATGGCTGACAAAATATGAAATTGAGAAATTCAATGGTAGAAATGATTCGGTTATAGCGTATGAAGATGCGAGCCGTATTAGTTAAAGAAAGGGGCTCGTTAAGACAACTTGAAGGCGAGGATAAATTGCGAGGAAAAATTGGTGATGAAGAAAAAGATGCATTGATGGAAAATCTTTGAGTTGATTCAATTATCCTTGTCGATGAGGTATTACGAGGTTGGTGATGAGGAATCTCTATTTGGGTTATGGCTTAAATTGGAGAATTTGTATATGACCAAGTCTTTGACTAGTCGGTTATATTTGAAGCGGCGTTTGTATACATTGAGAATGTCGGAAAGGTACACGCTTTGATCATCTTGATGAATTTACTAAAATTATTCGTGATTTGAAAAATGGTGGTGTTAAGATTGATGATGAGGATCGGGCACTTGGATTCTATTATGTTCTTTACCTCGTTCATTTGAGCATTTTGTTGATACTATGCTATATGGGCGAGACAACTTATTTCTTTGGAAGATGTCAAAGCGAACTTTGAATTCGAGAGAGTTGAAGAAAAAGGTGTCTACAAACTGATGATAATAGCGATTGGTTTATTTGTCGAGAGGTAGAAATCAAGAAAAAGGCCTGGCATTAATAGAGGCAAGTCTAGATCCAAATCTAGAAAAAGAAAAGATAAATGCAATTATTGCGTCGGGAAGAACCTTTGGAAAGTAAATTGTCAAAAGCTTCAAGGTAAAGGAAAATGCGCCTGGCGTCTTACGGTACTAATGATGTCTTGGTGTTGCGGATAGTTACGGTTCGATGGTGAAAATGTTCTATCGATTATCTATTGGTTCTCACGGAGATGTTTGGATTCTTGATTCGGGTTCGCATACCATATGTGCCCCAGTAGAGATTGGTTTGTTTCTTATCGATCTATTGATGGGGTGTTGTCTTGATGGGAAACAATATCTCTGCAGTTATTGGTATTGGTCTTGTCAGAATTAAGATCTGTGATGGTATTGTTAGGACTTTAAAAAGATGTTCGCCATGTTCAGTTGAAAAAGAATTTGATATCTTTGGGTACTCTTGATTCCACTGAGGCTATAAGTATGTAGGCGAAGGTGGAGTTTTAAAAGTTAGTAAGTGCTCGTTGTTATTAAAGGGCAATTGTCGCGTGGTCTCTACATATCTTCGGGGTACTTATTATTAGCGGTGTATCAATTTCATCTCGTCGGATCAAGATTGAGACACTACTCGATTATGGCATATGCGGCTTGGGCGTATGAGTGAGGCGAGGATGTCTATTTTTGAAGCAAACGGGATTTGCTTTGTGGTCGAAAGCGGGAAACTTGATTTACGCGAGCATTGTGTTTATGGAAAGCATCGTAGAGGTCGAGTTCGATGCGGACCATCCATAAAAGCGAAAGATGCTTGTGATTATATTCATTCGGATCTTTGGGGTCATTCTCGTGTTGTGTCTAAGGGTGGTGCCGGTATATGTTGACTTTTATTGATGACTTCTCGTCATGTATGGGTGTATTTTGAAGAATAAGAATGACGCATTCTCAAAATTTGTAAAATTCAAGGCTTGTATAGAAAATCAAACAAAGCGAAAATCAAAGCTTGTTGAGAAGCGATAATGGTTTGGAATTTTGTGACGGTCGGTTTAATGAGTTGTGAAAGAAATGGCATAGTGAGACACGTATTTATGCGTCATCTACCTGACAAAATGGAGTAGCGAAACGTATGAATAGGACTCTGCTTAGAAAGAGCTCGTTGTATGCTCTTTCAAGTGATTTGGATAAATCCTTTTGAAATTTGAAGCTTGTAACCGTGCACCAATTTATTTGGTAAATCGGTCTCCGTCAAGCGCAATTGAGTTGAAGACTCAGTTTGAGGTATTCTTTGGTACTCACTTGCTAATTATTCGATTTGAAAGTTTTTGGTTGTCACTAACATGCTCGTGTTAATGATGGTAAACGAGCCTAGGGCATTGAAATGTATATTTTTGGGGTATCATGCACGGGGTGAAAGGTTATAGATTATGGTGTGTTGAACCCCGAGTCACCTAAATTTTGATTAGCTTGAGAGATGTTAAGTTTGATGAGTCATACATGTTGCGAAAGAAAAAAGAGTATTGTTGCGAGATAAAGACCACGGTGTTAGTGAGCGGTGGAGCTTGAGAGTGGAGCTCACAGTCAGTACTGAGGAGCGGCGGATCAACCATCTGTGGATGAGATAGGCGATTACGCCGCTGATGCTTGAGGGAAAGCGGCATGAGCAACTCATGGATGTCGCAAAGGGTAAAGGAATAAGAGATTAGGCGTACCATGCCGAATGCCTTGAATCTGGAACTTAGTTTCTTTTGCATTGTACGTGGCCAGTCTGATTGAGGTGCGTGAACCTTAGTTATCGTAAAAAGTCACTTGTGATGGAGTGCATTCGGTGGTTGGTTGCTATGAATGAAGAGATTGAATCGCCGTAGATAAATACGTAGGGGAATTGGTGAAACGCGCTGGGGCGAAAAGATTGTTGAAACAAATGGGTGGCGAAAGGAAGGTATACGAGGTTGAAGCGACTAGGTTGAGGCACGTGTTGTTGCAAAGGGCTATTGTCGAGAAGAAGGTATTGACTTGATGAAGTATTTTCTCCTGTTGTGAAAACATGGCTACTATTCGTGTGTTGCTTGCTATGGTTGCATTGTTTGACGTGGAATTAGAAACGACTTGATGTCGAGACCTTGCTACGTGGTGAGCTTGAGGAACAAATATATATATCGTCCCGGAGGGGTTTGTTGTTCAGGTAAGGAAGATCATGTTTGTTTATTGAAAAAGTCTTTATATGAAATTTGAAGCAATCTCGAAAGTGGTATAAGCGGTTTGATTCTTTTATGATTGATCACGGTTACTACAGGAGTGATTATGATAGTTGTGTTTATCATAAAAGAATCCGTGATGGTTAAATCGGTTTATTTGTTGCTTTATGTTGATGACATGCTTATTGCTTAAGAATAAGTCGAGATTCGAGAAATTAAAGTCTCGAACTTAATGGTGAGTTTGAAATGAAAGATTTGGGTGCGGCGAAGAAAATTTTGGGCATGGAAATTTACGGGGATAGGCAAGCGGCCAAGCTTTATTTGACTCGAGAAAAGTTATATTGAAAAAGTTCTTGAACGTTTTGGCATGAAAGATTCTAACTTGTGGAGTCTGTGTTAGGCTGCGCATTTCGGGCTTTCTTTGGATTTGTCACCACGGTCGGAAGAAGAGAGGCGGTACGTGTCTCGAGTTCCGTATGCTAATCAGTTGGGAGTTTGATGTATGCTTTATGGTTTGTACTCGTCCGGACATTTCACATGCTGGATTAGTGTTGTCGGCGGATATATGGGTAATCTGGTAAGGGTCATTGTGGCTTGATGAAATGGATACTTGTTATTTGAGAGGTACATCTAATTTTGGTTTGGTATATGATGGAAGTTCTATCTTGGTTGCGGTGTTATTGGTTATGTGGATTCGATTATCTTGGTGATCTGGATAGAAGAAGATCTACGGCCACGGGTTATGTTTTCACTCTTTCTCATTGTGCCATTAGTTGGAAGGCTACTTCTGATGCAGTTGCTTTGTCTACGACGAAAGTGAATATAATGGCGGCAGCGAAGCGATGAAAGAAGCCATTTGGCTTAGAGGTTTGGTTTGTGATTTAGGTTTACAACGGAATTACTTGTTGTATTTTGTGATAGTCAGTGCGATACAACGACTAAGAATACTATGTCGTAGAAGAACAAACACATTGATGTCGAGATATCACTTAGCGTTCGTGACATTGTCTCAGGGTGCTATTGTTGTTAATAAGATAGCCCTTCTGAAGAATCTGGTGATATGTTAACCAAACCGAGTTCCGTTTAATAAGTTGAAGCATTGCTTGGACTTGATTAGTATTTACAAAGATGATCACCGCCAGGGCTTTGGACTGACGGTTATTTTTTGAAGTAATCAGGAATTTCATTTGAAGAATTTGTTTTTTGTTTTGAAAGCGATGTGGAGATTTGTTAATAATGGCCCCAAAAACGATATTAAGGCAGCGATATACTTTCTTAAACCGCCGAATTTCATTACATATATATATATTGTTGTCTTCTTTGAAATTAGAATGTATATGACTAGAAAAACCATAATGCGACCCTTAGAGTTTTTAAATACCCAAATCTGTGATAACGGCCAAGAAGCGAGAGAAAAATCATTGAGGACAAAGCGTCCATTTAATTTGTCATTTGTAGTGTTTCTACCATTGTACGGTAATATTTGATTTAATAACAAGTTTGTTAATTTATCTTGCTATATATATATTACCAGCAAATTAGAGGGGATATTTTATGGGTTTGATTTTGGATTTTGGTATAATTTGTGAAGCTATCTGGAATTGGTGTCTGTATCTCCATTTTGATTATTAGTGGATTTTATCACCGGTGTGCCGTCGTCAGGTAGACTTTTCACATTGAAAAGTTGAACCACTAAATCATTACTGTCAATTTAATTTCTTCTTGCTTATTACTTTTCTTGAATTCGTTATTATTAATTTGTGTATGCTTCAAAATTGAATGCGATATTGACATGTAGTCTTGATTCGTAACACTTAATTTATTGGATTTCATTGTGTAAGATGTTTTAACAACTTGTATATAAAATATTTTACACCGTATAATTTAATTATCTTATATTATTAAGTAGTTCAAAAATTATTTTACATTTTACATGTTTAATTTTACATTAAACCAATAATTCACATACTGTTAAAAATTATTTGTTATATTTTCACAAGATTTTTAGGTTTGAAGTCTTATTTATTATTTTTAAAATATACTTCTTAACAATCAAATTGTTTTTTCTCTTTAGGTTTTGACGAGAAAACTGTTCAAATATTGGAAAAGATGAGTCTAACTCTGTCTGTTTGTGTGTTAACGGTAATAATATTAATAATTTACCATCTCCACACGGCGTATGAATTTAGAGGGTATCACGTGTAAAATTAATACTAAAAATAGATTATTTTTGCACTACATGAATCACAATAATAAAATAGATTATCCTTTTAATCAAATTATTATAAAATAATGTTTAAAATATTGTGATATATGTAACAAAAATTAGACGGGTGATATATAAGTGCCAAAAATATTTAATATATCGTAATTTTATTCATGTAAAATATTATATGGATTTATATTTATTTATTTTATTATCATTTTTTGTAAATTTATTTCTCAAAATTATATGTATATTTTGTTGTTTTTAAGTATTTCTTCTATTTAAAAATATTCAACTTGAAGAAATTTACTCCATTACAACTTAGAGGATTAAAAAAAATAGATGTAAAACATTATATATATTTTAAAATTTGAAAAAGGAAATATAAGAAAAAAAGTTCTAAGTGATGCAAATTGAAATGTGTTGAGGCATAAAAATATTATTAACTATAACATGAGTCAAAACGAAAAAATAAAATGTGACACATTTATGATGCAATCCGCACCATAAAAACTTTGTATATTGTGATGCGATTATAGTGAATCATGCCCAAAATCGTATACATTGATGACTATGAAAATAGAGTCATTAACGAACTTTTTTACATAATATTTATTTATTTTATTCAATAAATACTATTTTTAGGACTAAAAATATTAAAATATAAATTTTTGAAAAAGTTACACGGACATCACGCCATCAAATATATTTAAATTTATTCTTTTTGGATAATCTTTAAGTTTTACTTTACATGTTGTATGTTTATTTTATTAATCATTTATTAAATTATGCATCTCTTACTATAAATAGTATGCGATATTAGTAATGTTGTTACGTTTGTGAAATATTATAATAGGTAAATTATTTTTATAAAATAAATTAAGTTTAATTTCTTCATTAAGATTTTAAATAAAAATTAGATTTATAATTTAATTATCTTCATCTAATTTAGAGTTATGCTCATAAATCTTTGATCTATATCAATTGTATGGTTATAGTGAAAATTTTATTTTAAAGATTTTTACAAGAATTATTATATAAAGATATATTTAGTACCTATTTTTAGTATTAGTTTTAAAATCTTAAAATTAGATTCCAGATACTTAAATTATCATCCTAACTTAAATACCCTAATAAGAGTTTAAATTATTAAAAAAATCGAATGGCTCATTAATCTTATAGGAAAAAAACGCAATTTAATTAAAATTAATTTATAGATCTTACCAAAGATGGTAAGTAATTTTAATTAATAACAAATTTTAGACTTAATTAATTTCTATTTGTTTATATAAAAAATAATCAATAATTTTAATTTATATATTTAATAACTTATTTAATATTGAGGAAGCATGATTAACTAATCAATATATAACGTAAATTATACACTACATGATAAATATTTAATTACTTAAATGTTTATTGAATCTTTATTTATTTTTATGTCAATAATTTAGATAATCAATCAAAACAATCGTGACAATATGTTTAGATTTTTAATTTTGTTTTTAAGAATTTGTTAAATAATTTAAAAATCACATGATTTCTCTTTTGGATTGATCTTTGAAATCTACTTATCATTTGTTATAAAATGATTCGTGCACATATGAGCTATTTTATAAATCATACAAAATTTATACACAATAATTTTATGCAATCAATTGCTAGTATTACATGTTAAATATGTATTTGTATCCAATTTAGACAAAAACTCAAAAATATAATATTATACGTAACAAAAATAGTTGTATAATTATATGTTGTGTCATAAAAAGTAGGTAAATTGCATGGGAAAAAAACTATGAATTTTTTAAGAAAAGTTTCTTATGGTAAGAAAATTGAAATAGGAAAACTTATAAATCAAACTTTTATCACTATATTAGAATATAAATAATAAAAATTGTATAATATTATAGTAAAAATTAAAACATACGGTGAATATTAAATATGTAATATAACAAAAGAATAAAAAAATGTTCAAATTTTAAATTTGAGAAGGGATACCATGTGTGTCTCAACGCTTATCTCCACTATTTAATGACTCTCATAAAAAGAGAGCAATAATATATTCATTAAATTGTTAAATATATTGAGTGATATATTGATTATTAATTAGATATTAAATAATAAAATAACTATATGATAAATTATAAACATAAATCAATCATATCATTACTTGTGAATTGTTTAATGTATTAAGTTATGATATAACTATAATTTAAAAAAATATATAAAATAAACTATATTATAAGTATTATGTTATTTTTCTTAAATAATTTATAATATAATTTTATATTTTATATTTATATCAATTATATTATCTTAAAAATTTATATATACAAATTTATAAGTTTAGGTGTTATTTGTTAGTTAATAATATATATATATATATATAATTAAAATAATATATTTTATTTACTATTTAAATTATATATATTATATCCTATTATTACATCGAATATGAATATATTATATCCTATTATTACATGAATATGAATCTATTATATCCTATTATTACATCAAATATAGATCTAATTTCACGCATTATCCCGAGCCAACGTACCTAGTGATGAGGCCAAATATTTGGAAAAATGAGTCTAAACTTTGTCTGTTTGTGTTTTAATAGTAACAATATTAATAATTTATCATCTCGATGTAGGAATTTAGAGGGTATATATCACTTGTAAAATTAATGTAAATATAGATGATTTTGGCAACATATAAAAGACAATAATAAAAATAAAAAATTAGTTCAATTTAGTTATTAAAAAATAATGTGTAAAATTTTGTAAAAGATATTACAAACGCAAATTTCAGTGTTTTGAATAATTGATCATTAATAATCAAATTTAAATATAAATTAAAAATTTAGTAAATAAATTTATAATAATATTAATAATATAATTTAATATCTATATAAATTGATAAAAAAAATTATAGGTATTAAATAACATAAACTATAATAAATACGTAAAAAGATCTAAGTGTATGAAAGAAAATAAATACCATCAATATTATACAAAATAAAAATAGTTATATAATTATATGTGTTATAATAATGAGTAGCTAAATGATATAGGAGAAAAATTTATAAATTTTTAAGAACGATATTTATGATAAGAAAATTGAATTATTAAAATTTATGTGTTAAAATTTTATCATTATATTATAATTCAATTAATAAAAATTACATAATATTATAATAAATATTAAAAATATATAGTAAATGTTAAATGAGTATGTAATATAATAAAATAATATTTAAATTTTAAATTTAATAAGTGATAATTTTATGTATTTTTATAAAATAAAATATACATATTTATAAATATAATATAAGAAATTATCGAAAATTTGATGGGGTATATGGCCCTGACCACGTGTTTATAGAAAGAGATTAATAATATATACGGTAAGTTGTTATATATATTAATTGTTAGAATATACTTATAGACCCGTAGTTTCTATACAGTGAGGGGTCATTATACTCCTCCTCCAAACTGAACTACGTCGAGTTTCTTTCGCCTTCTCCAAATCTTGAATCTGGGATAGGTACTTAAATACCTCAGGTTGGTACCAACCTCTAAGAACATGAAGTACTTAAGGGCTAGGTCCAGGTTTGAGGTTTGGGGAAGTCGAAAGTAACTCGGCGTAGTTTAGTTTATATGAGGAGTTTAAGGACCATTTGTTGTATAAAAACTATGAATATATGAGTATATTCTAACATTAATTAATATGTTAATTATTAACTATATTTAAATTTGAAAATTTGAAGTAATAAACTAATATATTGTGATACAAGTATAGCTAACTTTTTTAGGTCGTACCAACCATATAAATGACCTATAGATGGCCATGTACAAAACAGCGTGCCGTGTCATGATGCAGACAAAAACCAAAATACAATTTGAATGATGGATGCCCTTCGATAGATTTCGTTATTTTAATTATCAACAAAAGATTTGGTTTACATTTTATTGACTTTACGTATAATATTATTCTACAAATAAAATATGTATATTTAGCTTTTTTTTTTAAAAAAAGCATCAAATGCTTATAGGTAAGAAAAAAATTAAAGGCAGTTACATAAGACTCCATTTATTTATTTATTTTCTTTTTTGTTTCTAAATTGGTAAATTCTTCCTTTGAAGCATCAACTTAAATGACAAATGATTATTATCTAATGGCTAAATTAGTTGAGTATATCAATTTGAGGGTAAGATATCTTGTCATGTCATTCTAAAATATCAGCTTATTTTTTTTTTCTTTTTCCAATCATATTTTTGATCTGGAAAAATTATGCAATCAAGTTGAAGAAGTGAAATTGACAGATACGTAATAGAGAAAAATGAATGAATGTAGAGAAATGTAGCATGATTTTTAAATGACAAACAAATACCAAAACTTTATAGGGCTAGATGACAAAGACCAAAGACTTTGCTAGCTGATTGACCAAAAAACATGAAGAGACCGAACTCAATCACTAATAAAGGCCCTACACATTTATTTATTTATTTATTATTAGATATGTAATTTTTTATGTTTTTATTATTGAAAAGATTAGTTAGCTAGTGAAGTTATTTTTAAGTATGATATAAATAAAAAATATCATAAAATTGATCGTATGATATAACATGTTAGAAATATTTAATGATTGAATTATATTATGTCTATTAAGGAATATACATGGTGTTTTTATATAAGAATTACAAGTAAACTAGATATACATTAGTAGATATGATATACATTAACATATATACATTTATATGTTAATAGATATACATTAACAGCTCCCATCAAACTCAAGGTGGATGTGAGATCAATTTGAGGTTGTCAACCAAATTACGAGTGCGTTCTTTAAGAAGTGTCTTAGTGAAGATATCTACAAGTTGATCGTTGGAAGATACGGGGAAAAGCTTGAGAGCAATATGGACAAGATGAGAACGAATAAAGTAATAATTAATCTCGATGTGTTTAGTTCGTTCATAGAAGACATCATTGTGAGCAATATGAATAACACTCTGATTGTCACAATAAAGGGGAGTAGCAGAAGATGTGGACACACTTAAGTCCTTAAGAAGCCATCGTAGCCAAAGGAGCTCAGATGTGGTATCAACAAGAGCACGATATTATGCTTCAATACTAGAGCAGGTCACGAAAGTTTGTTTCTTACTTCGCCAAGAAATCAAAGAAGAACCAAGGAGAAAGCAATAACCTATAGTGGACCTGTGATCAATAGGATCTCCTACCCAATCAGCATCAGAGAATGCACAAAGTACAAGAGGAGACTGAGCTGAGTAGAAAATTCCATGAAAGAGTGTGCCCTTCAAGTATCGTGGAATAGGTAGAACAACAGCATAATGAGCCAATCGTGGAGTAGACAGATATTGGCTCACCTGATGAACAACATAAGAAATTTCTGGACGAGTAATTATAAGATAAACCAGGCTTCCAACCAATCATCTGTAAAGAGAGGGATTAAACAATTGTTTCCCCCTCGAGGGTGTCAGATGCATATTAAGTTCAACTGGAATGTTAACAGTCTTGTTGTCAATGAGTCTAGCTTGAGATAAAAGGTCAAATGCATACTTTGATTGAGTAATATAAAGACCATCTATAGAACGAGTGATCTCAAGACCTAAGAAATAGCTTAGATGTCCAAGGTCTTTCATCTCAAACTACTGACTAAGAAAATCCTTGAGTTCTTGAATGTCACTGAGGTCATCACCAGTTATGATCATATCATCCATATATAGGAGAAGCAAAATGGTGCATTTATCATTGCGACGAAGAAATAAGGTAGAATTATAAGGAATGATAGTGTAACCCAAGCAAAAGATGGTGGAGCTGAACTTGGCAAACTAAGCTCGTGGAGCTTGTTTAAGACCATAAAGTGCGCGTCGAAGGCATCAAACCTTGTTTTGTTCAACAGAAAGACCAAGAGAATGTTGCATATAGACTTCTTGATGTAGATCCCCATTAAGGAATGCATTTTTAACATCCATATGAAAAAGGTCCCATTTACTAGCAGCGGTAATAACTAAGAGGGTACGAACAAAGGAGATATGAACATGTAGAGCAAAAGTCTCTTCATAATCAATCTTATACTCATGTGTAAAACCTTTTGCAACAAGATGAGCCTTGTAGCGCTCGATGGACCCATCAGAGCGAGTCTTGATCTTATAGATCCACTTACAACCAACCACTGACTGACCAGGAGGGAAAGTAACCAGATCCCAAGTATTGTTTTTGGTTAATGCATCAATTTCTTCTTTCATTGCAATCTTCCATAAAGGGTTAGTAGATGCCTCACGATAGGTGTGAGGCTCATGAAGTGTAACAAGGGCAGTGTAAAAATGATAGTCAAGTAAATTTGTAGGAATGGATCTTACTCGGGTTGAGTGGCGAGGTGGAATGACTTATAGAGGATCTTCAGGCGGAGCAGGAGCAAGGGACCTATGCTCAAGGTACGGTAGCTCGTCATCAACCTGTTCTTTTATAACCTGTTTAGGAAAATCATTAAAAATATCTAAAGATTGAATAGAGAAGTCCAAAGAAGGATTAAGAGTATCTGTAGAAGGAACATGAGACTTATCTGGAAAGATTTCTAAAACATTTGAGTTAGTTAGGGACGAACGAAAGTGAGAGAGTTCAACAAATAAGTGGTGTTTCCAAAAGACAACATTACGGGAAACACAAAGATGATGCGAGACAGGATCATAGCATCGTTACCCTTTTTGAGTTTCACCATAACCAAGAAAACAATAAAGTCTAGATTGATGCTCAAGTTTGTTGATTTCATGAGGTTGAAGAAGAACGAAACATGCAGATCCAAAAGAGTGAAGGTAATGATAGTCAAGGGATGGCCCAAAAAGGCGTTCATACAAAGTCTGATTATGAATGACAGCGCTTGGAATACGATTAATGGCATGAATATCATAAATAAAGGATTCATCCCAAAATGGGGTAGAAACTTTGGCAGAAAGAAGAAGAGCACGAACAATGTTAAGAATATGACGAAGTTTTTCTTTCGGCTCGACCATTTTGTTGAGAGGTGCCTGAACAGGTTAGATGATGTACATTGCCATAGAAATGTAAAAGAACTTGAAAAGCATGTTGAGTATATTTAAGAGAATTATCATATCAAAAAGTTTTGATATGTTTAGAGAATTATGTTTCAACCATTTTTTCAAAGTGACTATATATTGGTAAGATTTCAAAACGAGATTTCATAGGAAAGATCCAACTATAATGAGAATAATTATAAATAAAAAAAAACAAAATAACGAGATCCACTAATACTAGTAATAGGAGAAGGTCCCCAAACATCAGAATGAATTAACTCAAAAATAATCTATTATACACCACATCACACATTAAAAAACTTAAAAATCGTAAAACATTTTTTATAATTAAAAAAATCTTAAACGTTTGCACTTCACTCTCTAGTAGTTCTACTTTTCTACATTTCATTTTCATTTTTCAGTCTTATTGTCGCCTTCACTTCCTCTTCCTCATGTCCACACGTTGTTATCGCGTCATGCCTCACTTCTTCTTCCTCAATCCTCACGACGTCACGACTCACACAACCGGCCTCCCTCACCTCTTGCTCACGCCTCCCTCGCCTCATACAGTCTTACTCATCATTTTCAATTTTTTGGCCACCAACATCTCTATAAACACTAATTTGTAATTTCTTTGTTTGTTTCCTGGTTAGGTTAGAAACAATATCTTATAATGGAAGTTGAATATTTAGGATTGAGAGGCAGAAGAGTGTGAATGAGTTAGGTTTGGTTAGGTTAGAAATAAAAATACGCAAGATGGAAGAAAATTGATTTGTTATTTATTTAGTATAAGACGAGAGAGTGAAATAGATGTGGTTGAAATGCATATTTTAAAGAGAGAAACTAAGTGAAAAATTAAAAATAGGGATACAAACAAAGTGAAGTGAATAGATATTTAGGTGAGACATATGAGGATGCGAATGATGAGTCTTTTGATGTTTTAGGTTGGTAAAAATTGAACTTATCGAGGTACAAGGTTCTTTCTAAGGTTGTCAAAGGTGTTTTAGCTATATCTATATCAATTGTAGCTTCTGAATATGCATTTTGTACCGAAGAAATATTTATTGATCCTTTTAAAGCTTATTGTCTCCAAAAATTGTTCAAGTACTTATTTGTACTCAAGAATGGATTCAATCATCACTAATAATTAACATTTGAAAGTCACTTTATGATATTGAAGCAATTGAACCAGGTAATATTATTCTAATTTTCATTATTAATTGATAGCATTCTCTTATTATGATGTTTTAATATTTTCATCACTTTTTTTGTCTTTTATCTTGTAGATATGTTGGAAGGCAATAAAGATATTACCCTGAGTATGATATATAATTGTTTTATATCATATGTATTTCGTCTATTATTTTATATATATTTAGTTATTAATTTACTAACATTTTTTTAAAAATATGGCTAATAGGTAATGAAATATATAAGTTTTTTGCTATTGTTCTCAAGACCTAAGATTATTTTTAAGATGCTCGATGGATGTTAAAGAATAAAACGATCAACTTAATTTAGCTTTAGATTATTGTGAACTATCCTTTTGTTTATTGTTTGAATGAATAGTTAATTTTATTAAAATGATTATTGTAATTGGTATTGTATTATTTTTATTTTATATAGATTTGACAATTTGAATCGTATTTTAACATTTGTATTGGTATTTTAAGGTTTCTTTTAGTTTAAAAAAATTTATGTTATGTGAAAATTTAAATTTTTTATTCAAAAACATCAAAAATAGAATTAATTAAGTTTATTGGTTGGATCGATTAGATTTAACTGATCTAATTAGGTTATGGATTAATCAGATTCAAGACTTCCAATCTAAATAGATTACAGATCGAATTGTATCAAATTTAAAAGGTGATTAGATCGATTGTGGATTAATATGTTTTAATCTGATTGAAAGGTCTTATCGAATCGAATCAATCAAAAATCAACGATTTTGATCCAATTAACACTCCAAATCATAAACTTAATAAATGTGATTGCAATACCGACAACTTTAAAATTTTAGAAATTGTAGGCTATTTTGACTAAATTTTAGTTTAAAATCATTTTTTTATAATTTTTTATTTTCTTTTATCAAATCAATATATTTTATTGTAATTAACCTGAATCATCAATTAAAATTTTTCTAACATGCAATTAATATTTTGTTTTCCATAGATAAGACTTAAAGAGTAGATCATCGCCTGCCTTTTCTTTGTTCAGCCGACCTTTAATAAAGAAACAAAACAAATATTTATTAGTTACTAAGGAAGTCTGATACTCTGATATATAGAACTCCCTAACCATTAAAGTATGGTTTAGTTAAAGAAATTATCAACAATTTAAACTACATTATTTAACAAAAATTGCACATTGGAAACAATCAATCATTAGTTATATATATATAAGCAAAAATAATAAAAAAAATCATTAGCTATATAATTATTTTATATATTTTGCTACTGACTTTTTGTTGAAACTAAAGACTAAACCAGTTATTTGTTTGATTTTAAAAATAATTTCTTACTTTCACTCTAATCTCACACTGTAAATAAACATTTATTTGAACAAATGTTCATTTTAAAGTTAGTAATTCAACACTAAAATATTATTTTAGAGCATCGAAGTTTGTCCGAACAATTTTGAGATCCAAGATGGGACTCGTTATATGACACGTGTATCTATTGTATTTAATAATTCTACTAAAATTTAAAATATGATAATTCAAATTATAAATATAATAAAAAGAATACAAAATCAAACATGGTTATATTTTAATTATATAGTACTTTATTAAAAAAAATATAAAATTAAATAATACTTGATACCTTTTATCATTATTAAAAATCGCTAAAATATTTATCAGTTTTATTAAAAACCTACAAAGCATTTGATACATTTTAGAAGCTAACAATTTATTATTCGTTGTATCTTCCGATAGATATTGAATTTCTAAAATATCTCGTACCTCTTTAATAGTATGTCTATTTTACATATATTGGTTAAAAAAAGCATCCAACATAGCATAGTAAATATGTATATTTTACACATATTCATCTCTTAGGTTTCATTCTCATTTTCATCTAATGTACTGTGATGAAAATATATATCACATTTAAATTTGTTAAAAGAAAATATAGTTTTTTTTCAACGTGATAGTTTCCTCCATAGAAACTCTCTAATTTGACAAAATCGATAATAAATTTACAAATTAAAGATGATAATGGTATCGTTACAAAGAAATAATATCTTAAGATTGTTGATTTAAATAATAATTTTATGAGAACTTCTCGGTGAATTTTATAAAATTTAATAAAAGCTTCGAGACATGATATAATATTGTTCTCTTTATCATAATCTTCGTATTTTCATTAAGAATGAAATTTGCTAAATTTACATTGATAAAAGAATTAATTTTATATATGATAATAAACAAATGTATAATAATATATAATTATGGTTAAGATTATCTTAAAAAATAATTAAAAATTTATTACAAAATAAAAATAATAATAGTCCAATTAATATGATTAATATATATATAGTATGGTTGTGTTTGTTTTTCAATTGGTACCTAAGATATTAATAGTATCTAAAATGTTAAATTATTTATTTAATATAAATATTATGAATACAAAAATATATATAAAACTAAAGGATATTAATATTTTTCTGGTACAAATTAAAACTTAAAAACATGACTATGTTCGATATAAAATCTTGGCTATAATATTTATGTTTCTGTTTTTTATTTATTTATTATATAATGTATAATATTGTTATTGGTACATTCGGATATTCCTTTTTCAAGTTATTCATCACACCATGCTACAAAAATGATAGCTTTAGAATTGTGGCACATAAGTGAAAGTAGATATTACAACATATAGGTAGGGATACATTGATAATTTTGATAGAAGGTAATGTAGTAATCTCATTACATTTTTATTTTGAACTAGTTTAAAACGATATTTGTGTTGGAACCATGTAAATCTTTTGTAAGAAATGATTTTATTGTTATGAATAAACGAATGTTTACAATCTAATTTATACAAAAAAAAAATAAAATTGTAATAATTAAAAATAAACATAATTATGGAGAGACATGTTTTTGGACAACCTGATACTCCCCACCAATCTATTGGTGGTTGTTTCCAACTGATGTGTTGGTTGCCACAAACTGGATCTCAAATTCTTTAACATTCTTACTCAAGTTGGAATAAATGTTAATTATCCCTAACTTGTTAAGTAAGCTCGAGAACTGTGAAAAACTCAGGGATTTGATAAATATATCTACTGGTTGTTCTAATGTAAAGATATGATAAGTCTTGATCATTCCAACTTGAATCTTTTCTCTCATTAGATGACAATTGATCTCTATGTGTTTTGTTCGTTCATGAAACATTGGATTTGATGCAATGTGAAGGGCTGCTTAATTGTCCCAATATAACTTGGTCGGTTGAGAGTGTTTAATACTCAAATCATCCAAAATGTATCGTAACCATATTACTTCGTAACAGGCTGCTGTCATGGAGCGGTATTCTGCTTTTGCACTTGATCGTGAGACCGTATTTTGTTTCTTAGTCTTCCAAGAAATTAGCTAGTTTCCAAGAAATATACAATATCTTGTGATTGATCGTCGTGTGTTTGTACATTTATCCCAATCTACGTCACAAAAAGCATTTAGTTGTAATGAATTAGTTACTGAGAAAAAGAGACCTTGCCTTGGTGTGTTCTTGACATATCGTAACATTTGTTGAGTTGCTTCCAAATGTGGTTGATATGGTTTATCCATATATTGATTGAGAATGTGCAGAACATACACTAAGTCAGGTCGTGTGATGGTGAAATCTATTAATATCCCAACAAGTCTTCGATATGATGTGGGGTCATTGATGAATTCCCCTTCAACCTTGCTGAGGGATAAATTTTATTCCACAGGTGAATTGGCAGATTTGGCACCAATATAACTCATGTCCTCTAATATTTCAAGTGTGTACTTCTATTATGACAGAACAATTCCTTTCTTGGAACGTGAAACTTCTATGCCCAAAAAATACTTTAATTCACTGAGATCTTTTAGCTTGAATTGTCGCATGAGATGATTCTTAGTTTCTTCAATGACTTGAACATTGTTTCTTGTTATGATTTTATCATCTACATAGACAAGAAGAGCAGAGAAGGAATTACCACGGGTTTGGACGAATAGTGAGTGATCATACTTGGATTGGTTAAAACCAGCTAGCTTAAGTGTTGTTAATAGCATGATGAACCATTGTCGTGAGACTTGTTTGAGTAAATACAAAGATTTGTATAGCTTACATACTCGTGTTTCCCCCTTTGGTCCGAATCTAGGTAGGAGAGACATCTAGACATCTTCATAAAGATCACCATAGAGAAAAACATTGTTGACATCGAGTTGGCGAAGATGCCAATTTTGAATAGCAGCAACGGTAAGAAGGAGACAAATAGTGACAAGTTTGGCTATTGGTGCAAAGGTTTCTTGGTAGTAAAAACCTTCAATCTGACTGTATCCTTTGGGCACTAACCAAGCCTTGTATCATTCCATAGAGCCATTAGGATTATACTTGATTTTGTAGACCCATTTACAACCAACTGATTTCTTGTTTGGAGGGAGCTATTGAAGCGTCCAAGTGCCATTAGTTTTAAGAGCATCCAGTTCTTGTTTCATGGCAAGACGCCATTTTGGATCATTGAAAGCTTCAACAAAAGTGGTTGGTTCCCTGAGAATGAAAATAAAAGTAGCAAAGGCACGATGTGGAGGTGATAATCGGTCATAAGTAAGTACATGAGGTAGAGAATGAGAAGTATCTTTGTTATTGGATGATGCTGAGTTAGACGAAGGGAAAGACCGAGAAGGCAAGGAAGCTTCTACATGATACTTGCGAAGATAGCTAGGAACATTGGTGGATCGATGAAGCCTATGTGTGACTAGTGTTGGAGGAGTCATGTATGGTGCAAAAGTTGATGATGATGTTTCAGGAGATGAATTTTGAAGATGAAGAATGTCTGAGTCGATTGTTGGAAGGATAGATAGTGTATGATGAAGTGATGTATTTGGAGTGGTTGATTCATGAATGTTAGGTATGTCAACATAAATAGTATTTTTTGATGGAGTGAATAGAGTTGGAGTGTTGACAACAAAAGTAAAATAAGGAAATACATGTTCATGAAAGATAACATCACGAGACACTAAAGTCTTGCTTGTTTTTGGATTGTAGACACGATAACCTTTTATCCCAAATGGATACCCAATGAATATGCATCTATGTGATCTAGCATCAAACTTGGTGGGTAGATCATGATGTGCAGACACAAAACAAAGGGAACCAAAAACACAAAGATGTTCATACCTAGGATTTTAAATGGTGTTTTACCCTTGAGAACAGGTGTTGGAGTATGATTTATAAGGTATGTGGTTGTAAGAATGACATCTTCCTAGAATTGTTTAGGAGATTGGCTTGGAAGAGCAATGCACGAATGACATTGAGAAGATGACGGTGTTTGCGTTCAGCAATACCATTTTGTTGAGGGGTAGAAACACAATTGATGTGATAGAGGATCCCTTTGGTAGAAAACAACTTGGTCATAGAGAATTCTAGTTCATTGTCGCTATGAATGATTTTAACTATGGATGCAAATTGTGTTTCAACAAGGTTAATGAAGGTGGTAAGAAATGTGCGTGTATCGGATTTAGTATGTAAGATATAGACCAATGTGCATCTTGAGTAGTCATCAACAATAGTGAGGAAATAACATGATCCATTGGTCTATATCTTAAGTCCTGGAATGTGATAGCCACCCTAAATATCGACATGAATTAGTTCAAAAGGTGCTTTTGTATTGATGGAACTTAGAGGAAATGGATTACGAGTTTGCTTAGCTAATGGACAAATAGAACAATCACTAATGGACAAATAGAACAATCACTAATGGACAAATAGAACAATCACTAATGGAACAAAAGATGTGTTAATGGAAAGAGAAATTACACGCAAACTGTTATTAGATAAATGACCAAGTCGTTGATGCCATAGATGACAGTTAGTTAAAGAAGTATTTGAAACGGAGAAACATCCAGCCTTTTCGAAAATAGTCAGGTAGTAGAGTCCTGCTTTCTCAGTTCCCATCCCAATCGTCTTCCCCCAGCATTTGTCCTGAACAAAACACATATTATTAGTGAAGGTGACATGATAAAATGTAGTTTGAATTAGTTAGGCTATTGAAACCAAGTTTAATTTGAAGGAGGGAACACACAAGACATTATGAAGTATGAAATTATTGGAGAAATATACAATGCCAATATGTATAACATGGGCAAGAGAATGATCAGGTAAATGCACATGCTGATTAGTGACTGGAATGCTGAATTGCTCTTGTATAAAATATCCAATAAGTTTCTTAATGGAAAACAGTTGCACATAATGTGTTACTTGAAGAAGTAGTCACTTGACTTGCCATGCTACCTGATTTGGATTGCTTAAGAAGTGTAAGAAGCTCATGGTATTGGGCAGATGTAAGGTTGTAGGATAGTGTCTTTGTGTCGGAGCTGCTTTCCTGAAAGTCAGTATGGTGAGCTTTGGAGGGGAAGCCATAACTTGTATTTCTCTTATCTTAAATTGCTCATTTCTTTCGACACATGTTGATGTCATGTCCACTCAAACCACAAAAATTACATTTGAGATGCTTTCGGCAGTATTCAAAATTGTGTCTATTGAGACTACAAAAATCACATTTGAGGTGACTTCGGTAATTCTCAGAATTATGGTCGATATTGTTGCATTGATTGCACTTGAGATATGAGTTCCTTGATGAGTAATTCTTGTGAGAATATTGTGGATGACTATTCTTGGCAACAAGTGCGACAACTTCTAGCATCCTTCCTATGGTTTGCGTGGAGACAGCTCTTTGCTTTTCATCTTGAACAATGAGTGAATATACCTTATTTATTGTAGATAAAGGTTCCATGAGCAAGATTTGTCCACGTGCTGATGTGTAAACCGTGTTAAGCCCCATGAGAAAATTTATGGTTCGTTGCTTTTGTTGATATTCTTATAGTTCCCTTTCGATATTTCTTCCACAATGTGGAAGAGGACATAGTGCATCACGACTATCCCATAGGCTTTTCAACTTGGTGTAGTATTATCCAATGCTCACACCTTCTTGTATGCAGTCATGGATCTCTTACTTAATGTGAAATAAGTGCACGCTGTTAGTATGTGAAACGTGTTCCTTCAATTCTTCCCATAGTTTATATGCAGTATCATTATACATGATACTTTCTGCAATTTTAAGCTATATGGTATTGAGAATCCATCATTGACAAGAATGTTGCAGTGAGTTCAATGTTTGATTTCTGCTTCAGAGTTTGTTGATGGCCTTTTAATTATGTCGTCAATAAATCCTTCTTTGTTTTTGGCGATGAGAGCCATGAGCATCGCATGACTCCAAATATGATAATTTTCTTGATTTAAGGATTGAGCTACTAGAACCATGCCTGATTGGTCTGAGTGGTGTAGATATAATAAATGGCTAGGGTCATCATACCATTTTGGTAAAGTAGGGTTGGTATTTGTAGTCGTAGACATTATTGTTGAGTAAAAAATTCAAAAAAATGGGATAGGATTTAGTGTGTTTTAGATAACAATGATTGTTTATGAAACAAATAATGAACTGAAATATACTTTATTTTATAGAAAATGAGTCAAGGATTATAGAACCAAAAATTTCAACCAAAAAACCGGTCATAAAATTGGTGAATCGGTGTCTGGAGTGGTTAAAATAGTGGCTATAACACTGAATCGGCTGGAGCACTGAATCGGTTGAAGACCGAACCAGATGGAAGAACGACGCGTTGTTTGCTTCAGAGGCACGTTGAATGACGTGTCGTTTGAGTTGTCTTCTTCAACACGAGCGCGTGTAACTCCGGCGAGGCGCGTGGAACGCCAATGAACTCAGACAAGGCACGCGTGAGCACGTAGATTGATGTTTTGGCTTGAAATTAATTACAAATTGCTCGAAATTTTCTGGATATTATAATGGGATGAAATTTAAATTCTTTTTGTGAATAGAAATTGGTTTTGGAAAGAAACAGAATTTGAAAGGAAGAAAAAAGAAACTATAAGAGCTGGAAAACTAATTCCTGAACTCTGTTATCGTGTAAGAAATGATTTTATTGTTATGAATAAACGAATATTTATAATCTAATTTATACAAAAATAAAATAAAATTATAATAATTAAAAATAAACATAATTATGAAGAGATATTTTCTTGGAAAATCTGTTGCTCCACACCAATCTATTGATGACTGTTTTTCAACTGATGTGTTGGTTTCTACGTATTCGGAATTCTTTAACATCTTTATCTATTTTATTATTTATTTTATGTTAATAGTTAATTATTTTTGAGATTTATTAACGTTCTAATTATAAGACAATTCCCGACAAATAATAAATAATCAAGTGAGCTGTCAAAAAAATTAGTCCCTACAGTTAGGGGTGAGCATCGGTTCGAAACCGTAAATTTTAGGTCAATCCGAATCCGATCCGATCCGAAGCAAATTATGAATTATTCAATCCGAATCCGATCCGGCCATACGTCAATCCGAACAAATCCGAAACCGCTAATTTTAAGTCAATCCGAATCCGATCCGATCCGATCCGAAAATTATTTAAACAAAAAATTATTCAATCTGAAACTAATCCGTTGTACATAACTACATATCAATCCGAACAAATCTGAATTTGCTAATTTTAAGTCAATCCGAATCCGATCCAATTCGAAAATTATTAAATCCGAAATTTTAATTTAAATCTATTAAAAAAATTACATATAATAAAAAAATCTAAAATAAAAATATTTTTCATACAAATTAAAAAGTAAGTGACATGATCAAATATAATTCAACAAAAATAATCAAAAATAAAAAATTAAACATTAATTACATAATTTAACTCCAAAAAATTAAATAGCAATTACATAAATTAACTTCACTCTACAAATATTAATAACAACAACTCTTTTTGATAATCATTCAAGGTTTAAGTCACCAATACCATCAAGAATATCTGCACAATGAAAAATTAAAAAGTTAAAAATATACATAAATAATGAGCTAATAAACATAATAATATATATTTGATAACAAATAAATATATATATATTTGAAATATATATTTGAAAGTTTTATGAAATATACACGATTCTAGTAGCTTCAATTTCATCGTGCCGACTTCGATATTAATGATTGGAGATGAACGAATCCAATTTTGAGT
Source organism: Hippophae rhamnoides (assembly GCA_033030585.1). Classification (NCBI taxonomy): domain Eukaryota; kingdom Viridiplantae; phylum Streptophyta; class Magnoliopsida; order Rosales; family Elaeagnaceae; genus Hippophae; species Hippophae rhamnoides. Next base: position 55,576,603 of record CM065432.1, read on the forward strand.
GCAAATCAAAGATTGTACAGTTTTAGAAGATAATGAACTCGTATGGACTAATTGTACGACCACCAAGAGAGAATGCAGATTCAGATGCTACGGTAGATACCATTGTAACGATACATCTCGGCCATCAAAGACAAAATCTTAAATCTCGGGAGGAATCTAACATTCCACCAACTTAAAAGATCAAATTTCTCATCATCCATATCAACCAATGCTTCTTGTAAGTATTTTTCCACTTCAGTTGTTTTCCATAGTATGAACTTTTTAAATGCTTTCTCTTACGAGAAGCATAAAGTTGGAATGCATCTGCTTCTAAACCAAACCCATGTACCCATTTCTAAAGGTTTAAGATTCTTCTACGTTTGAGGAAAATACGCTTTTACGATACTCCTCGTACATATCTTCCAAAGTTTTTTTTACCCCTTTTAGAACTCATTGAAGCCTCAATCTCATCCCCATTACACAATTCTAACAAACTTAGATGTAAAGAACACTCTTTATGCCTAGGATCAAGTAAAACAGACACAAATAACATCATATTCATTTTAGATATTCCTCCCCAATATTTGTCAAACTTTACCTTCATATCACTAGCCATCTTCATCATAATATAATCCTCGCATTTACTCCACATATCAAGTTGATCATGAATAAAACAAATACGATCCAAGAAGAAATTAGAAGTCACATATAAAGATCCAGAAAACATTAATGTAGCTTCATAAAAAAACTTTCAAAAATTGGACAAAATGTCTAGCATTATCCCAATCCATTATAGTCGGAGCTTGTTTAATTTCACCTCGACAAAACTCTTGATAGTATCCCAAATCAGTGATCTCTAACCTTTCAAATGCTTTTTGAAAATAAGTTGCCGAATCCAACATCAAATAAGTTGAATTCCACCTTGTCGTAACATCTAAACAAACGAGTTTTTGAGTAGAGAGTTTTTCCATTTCAAGAAGACTCTTAAATTTTGTAGTCTAATTGCGATCCTCTCACATATCTTACAACAAAGACGAATCCTATTTATTGATATGTTATACTCTCTTTCAAACCCCGCTTCAACAATTAAATTCGACATATGCAGCACCACATCGTACGTAAATGTTTTGATTCTAAAATTGCATTACCCCAACCATTAACGCATTTTTTTCAAATAAGTAAGTTAAGATCATTAGAACTTGCATTATCAACTCAGAATACATAATATCCTATCAATGCCCCAATCTAACAAACATGCTTCAATAGCTCTACCAAGTTGTATCACCTTTATGATTTGGAACTTGACAAAAGTTCAAGATTCTCTTTTGTAAATTCCAACCATTATCAACAAAATGAGCTTGCAAACACATATAACATAAATTCTCGACAAGATGTCCATGTATCAAGCTGGTAAGACATATTCTTTTACTAGTTCTATTCAACAACTCTTTTAATTTTACCGCTTTCGAACGCATTAAATTCAAGCAATCTCTTGCAATAGTCCAATCGAGAAGGGATTTTAAACAAAGGTTGTAACTCTTCAACAAACTCCTTAAATCCTTCACCTTCTACGATAATAAATGGCAATTCATCTTTTATTATCATCCTTACCAATTTTTCTCACATCTTTCAAAGATTAAAACTATGAAGGTACAAGACTTCCTTCCTTATGGAAAGCTAAAGTTTTTTGTTTCTTAAGAACTCCCCTACGGAAACTTATCACATCCAATGGAAATGTGCAAGCAAATTTGACGTGCCGCATTTGCTTGACACATACTTATATTGTTTCTTACAATATTTGCATATAGCTTTGCGATGTCAGCTCTACCCCTTCTATAGTAAAACGAGCCCATGCTTCACTACTAGATCTAGAGGAAACTTTTTTTACATTCTTCTTTAGAAGCAATACATAGGTCGTGAATTGGAGACTTACAATCTTCTTCGAGTTGTGTTCAGGTCGCACTTTCATCTTTGTTTACTTCTTCAATCACATAAAGTGTATCATTATCTTTATTTAAAACCATCTGAATAGTTGTAGAAAAAAATATTAGACATTTGAAATATATAATTGGAAAAATGTGCACATTACGGGGGTGATGTCGACATGTTTAATTTCATACGTGATTTAAAATATGTATTGAACATTTATATATAATATAACTAAAACTTTAATAATACGAATGAAATGTTCAATTAACATGCACCACTTATAATACAATATTTTATGATACTGATTTTTATAACCATGTAAATAATCACGACACAACGATGAAATTTGTTCCACCAAGCCACGACATATCTCAATATTTTAAAATTTTTATAGCTCAATTAAAGCATGAAAAACAACATTTTTGGAGATAAATAGCGTTTTTGGGGAAAAACAACGTTTTTGCCGAAAAACATAAAACAATGTTTTATGATATTGATTTTTATAATTATGTAAATAACCATGATGTCTTACAATGATGAAATTTGTTCCACCAAGCCGCGACATATCTCAATATTTTAAAAATTGTTATAGCTCAATTAAAGCATACTTAAACAATATGTTGGCTAAAAACATCGTTTTTGGTGAAAACAAATATTTTTGATAAAACATAAAACAATGTTTTTTGATATTGATTTTTATAATTATGTAAATAACCATGATGTACTACAATGATGAAATTTGTTCCACCAAGCCAAGATAGATCTCAATATTTTAAAAGTAGTTTAAAAATTGTTATAGCTCAATTAAAGCATGAAAAACGACGTTTTTGGCGAAAACAGCGTTTTTGGCGAAAAATTCTGCAAAAACCGCCTTTAACAAATAGTGTGTGCCTAGATATCAAAAAGTTAAATGGAATCATAAAAAATTCATCCAAAACAGATTTCACAACACAAAATTATACCATTCAAAGTTTTCTTATAATGTCATCAAAAAATATAACCTTCTTATAGGATGATTAAGAAACAACGAGCAATGAGTAGCAAAGAATGGCGCATGTAGCGGTAAGCGGCCAGATTAGAAGCAGGCAAGAAAGCAGCTAAGGCAATGATAGTACAGGTTAAGAAGCAGCCAGAATAGAAGAAAAGCAGCAAGAATGCCAAGCAATGAAGAATGGCCAGCAATGGCAATGATAAAGCAGTAAGAGAGGAAAGGAAGGTTGCAGAAGCAGGTATGCATGTACCTAAACAAAGAAGTTGTATAAAGCGAGTAAAAATAGCCAGAAGGTAAATCAGAAGTAGAAGCGTTGGCCAGCAGAGAAGACTTAACAAATTCGAGGCGTGGAGAGAGATGGAGACAGCAGAAAAATATAGAGGTAGGGAGAAATATGGAGGCAGCAGAAAAATATGTTAGGTTAGATTTTGGAGATATACGGCAACTATTTAGGTTAGGTTAAATAATTATATATATATATATATTTAAATAATATATTAAATATATCGGATCGGATTGGATTATATGGATTTGAATATTTCTAATCCGAATCTGAATCCGAATCGAGCGGATTGATAAAATCCAATCCGAATCCGATCCGATTTCAGATAGAAACCACTTAATTTGATCGGATTTAATCGGATTGATCGGATTGATCGGATATTTTGATCACCCCTACCTACAGTATGCAGAAAGCCAGAAAGGAAAGTAATAATATATTAAAAAAAATTCTTATAATTAATAAACAGTATTGCTTGACGTGGTGCGTCGTTGACTTATACCTAATTGAATTATAAATATAATTCTATTTATCTCCGATAAAACATAAATTATTAATTTAATTTTAATTTTTAAATATTAAATCAAATTAAACTCACCAACATTTATAAAACACATAATCTATTAATTTTAAATAATAAAAAAATGTAATAGAAATATATTATAGGCCCCACCTAATAAATTGAAATAGGATCACATGGGATATTTAAGAAAATGAAGTGCATTTGATAGGTAATCAATGCATGCGTGTGCTGGCAAAGAAATAATAACCATCCACGTGCATGTATTTATATATCTTTGATTTGATTATTTACCAACCGACCTTCCACAGAAAATAAAAATAAAATTAAAATTAAAAATGATAAGGTTATCAAGAGATGTTAAAAGGGTGTGGCTAGCAGGACTCATGATTGCATAGTGTAGTTGATTTCTGAACCAAAACACAGGTTCATCTTACGTGGAGAACTTTATGGACACACTTTAATTTCATTTCTATCTATTTTTTAGAAATAAACAACTATATATATATCGTATATTATTAAATAATTATAAATTAATATAATTTAAACATAAAACTTATAATTAACTTTCATAAATTATATAGAAAATTAATGAATTACTCAAAAATTTAAATAAACGAAAGCTAGCTAGCTATTATATATATACAAACTTAGAAACCCATGCTTAACTCTGAACCCAAAAATCAATTTGTGAGTTAGAGGATTGATCAGACTTATAAGGGCTATCTTTATTTCTTCTTACGCGACTTAACATCCTCCACATCGGTAGAAATTCAATTTATGGCGCGGTCAAATTTATGGTACGAGGGCCGATGAAAGTCTGAGAAGCCAAATTAACTTCGATAACAACTTAAAACCCAAGATAACGAGCACCTAAAAGCCAACTTAGTTAGAATTCGCTAAACTTATAAGAACGTTGGTCTTTCTTTCTTGGTGATGTGGAACGCGACTTAACATACAACATTATGGTATATGGTTGGTCCATCACCACTTTATGTATTTAATGACCGTATGCGTTTTTCTTAAGGGGGGAAGTACCGTATATATGTTGAACTTAATTTTAAGGATGGGAAAAGATTTTATTCGTCCTTCTAATTAATAAGATTAATCTATCAATCAGGATTTTAATAAGAGTACGTACGTAGTTCTCTATGTATGCATGCCCTATCTATTTTTTAATGATTATTATAAATAAGATTTATTTTTAAATTAAATAGGATTAATAATTATTAATAAAATATTTAACTTACTTTTGTATTTTAGAATTTATGATATTTTGAATTCCAATTTAAATTAAGATAACATATATATATATAAAAAATTACTAAGAATATACAATCTATTAGTGGAATCCCCCATGTGCATCTTTTATTTTGAGGTTACGTCCATATTTAGTTAAGATTTTTTTAAAAGAAAAAAATTATTGATTTTAAAATTTTATTCTCAATAACTAGAATTCTTATACTTGATATTGGATCATGGTGACCTATCAAAATCGAAATAAAAGAGAAAATAGTGGGAACTATAAATAAATAAAATGAGTATTCTTTTTATCAGTATTTTTTTTACCTAATAATAATAATAATAATTAATATGATAGAAAATTATTAATTAAAATTATAATATAATATATTATAAATAATTATTTTTTCTTTCTTTATATATATCATCACTTTTTAATCACTCTCTTGTATCTTGACTGACCTTGAACATATGATTGTGAACCAATCGATTTTTCCTCTCCTACTTTGCCTATCGTATCAAATTTTTTATTTTTAAGATAGGTGTGTTTTATGCCTTAGAATATTATGTTTCACACTATCACTCATATTAAATACTTTTTTTCTTTATATTACAATTATAATTAAAATAATATTTTTTTTATTAAATTTATTATTAACATTACATCAAATTATTATTAAAAATCAAGTCAGCTTTCTCGCTACCATAATTTATGGCTCAAACTAATTAAAAATATGATATTAAGCCAAACACGGGCTAATAGTAAGTATATTAAATTTACATCTATAGTTTTGTCTAATAACTTTTACATCCTAATTCTTAGGGATAGTTAAAAGATTTAAGCATCATAAGTATCTCAAAGGTCAAACAAAAACAAAAAAAAAAGTTTGCTAATATTACCATGGGTAAATAAGAAAAGTTTTGTAGAGTCGTTTTTTTCAGTAAAAATTTATCATAACTATTTAAAGTTTTGTATACATTATTCATTCAGAAAATAAAAAAAAAACTTAATAAATTGTTAAGTTTTTTAATTCTATTTTTAAGTGTTGTGTTGTGTGATTTATTTTACTCTTAAATAATTTAATATTAAAGTTATGTATTCTCATCATTTAAAATTCATCAAAAACTTGTGTTATATACACTATTCATATACCAAAACATAACTGTTTTATTGCACCTCAACGAAAAAAAACCTTAACTCTTTTAAAAACCACAATTTAATTATAACTTTTTAATTTACATTAGGACTAGATAAAAAATTTTGATAAATTAGATTGGAGTAAAAAATTGTGTTATTTTAAACAATCTAATATAATTTGATTTTATTTATAAAATTTTTAATATGTTAAAAATGGATCGCATAATTTATATTATTATATTTATAATTTATAAATATAATATATATATATATATAGCGTAATAGTTAATTCTATTACTATTTAATATGGTTTTATCAAATTCAATAATTAAGAATATTAAATTTTTTCTTTTATTATTTTAATGAAAGTGGATAAACAAAGAAAGATATTATTATTGGGACGAGGATGTTCTGAATTAGATTAAAAGAAGTTAATAATATATCAAAAATTAATAAATTAATGTTTGATTAATGATAATATAAAATAATTTCAATATATTTATATTCTAAATAATTATAACCAAATTAAACTAGATCAGATTGATTTTAACAGTTCAATCCAATCTAATTTGACACATACGAACAATTCAATCTGATTTATTTAAATTTTACAGATTTTGAATCGGATCAAATACTATACACCCCTAATTAACACAGTTTAGTCTTATATTTTTTTAATCCATAAGTTATATTTGATTTATCAATTTATTTATTTTATCTAAAAATTATATATGCTTTATACCTTGTTTTAAATTTTTATTTTCAAAATTATGATTCAATTTCGAAATTTGGTAACATTTGAAATTTTTTAAAAAAATTATTGAAATTAGATTCATACTTTTTAACACTAAAAATTAAATAATTCTACCACATTTAGTCTATCAATCGTGTTGAAATTTACTCAAGACAATTAAAGAGGAAAAATAATAAAAATTTACTAAAAAGTAAGTTTTAAAATTTTAAAAGTTAAAAATTGTTATAAAACAAGAAATACTCACTTTAAAAGGTATACTTTCCGCGATTTAAATTAAAAAATTAGATACAATAAAACTTTTTTTTTAATTTCAAAAATATTTGAAAGTGAAAATTCAGTTTTTAAATAAAAAAGAAGCAATTAAATATGACATTGATAATGTACATTTTTCAGTGTCTTGCGACCTCAACTGAACGTTATTTTAAGCAAACAAACACCTATTTTATTTTAAATTTAATTTTTTTTTGGCTAACTATGGTTTTGAATACATGTTAGTTTGCTTAAAATAATGATTATATAAGGCCAAATGCAGTTCATGAGACATCGTTAACTAAATTTATAATATTGCTAATGATTTATTTTTAAAAAAAATTACAAAAAATAATATTTTTAAAACTTATAATAATAATAAAATTAACATATAAATAATATTGAATAGATTTTGTTTAGACTACGTTTAATAAGAAACGAGTATAAATGATCGTAGTTCAATTTAAATAGTGTCCAATTGGATGAAATTTTAAATAAAATAATGTATTAATTTTTTAAAAAAATATATATAAATTAGACATAATAAAAATATTATATTTATGATTTAAAAAAGCCAACTTTTATAGTACAATAACATTAAAGTTTCTTTATAAAATGTGCAAATGATAGTTTAAGGGTTTTATTATTGGTGTGTATAATTTGTAAGTATTGTTATTTAAAGAAAATGTTAAAAAATATATAAAGAAATATATATCTCATTATTATATTTTTATACTTATAGTATGAAATTTTTTAAAATGAAATAAAATAAAACATGTGTTTTAATATATTTTATTTATTTTTTAAGTTAGATTAATTACATTTTATATTTACTAACATATTTAATTTATTACAAACATATGTTTATAAAATTACAAAAGTAACTATAACGTGTTTAAAATTCTAAAAATATAGATATTTATTACAAACATTCATCTAAAATTTATAAATTTTAAAGTATTTATACCAAATCTATTTAAAATTTTAAATAAATTATGGATATATATATATATTTATAATTTTATTAAAATTATAAATAATTTTATAATAAATTAAAATATTAGTACATAAAATATAATCAAGCTAATTAAATATAAAACCATTAATCGTTATGTGACAAACCTTATTCTACTCATCAATAATAAATAATATTCACATGCATCAGGCGGAAAAAAAGTCGAGTTATAAAGTTTTATTCGTTTAATTATATTTCTCTAAATTAATGATTTGATTTAAAACATTAAACACAATGTAAATAGAATTCGAATTAGGTAAATTCCGATTGAAATCGTCAAATCTATTTACCATTTGCCCATTTCCAGTTTTTTTTTTCTCGTTTTTGTCATCATGGTAGCGATCGTACGATAGATTTAACATTTTTATTTTTAAAGTGAAAAATATAAATTTTTTAAAAAATATTATTTATTATTTATTAAAAATAATTAATTATTTTTTAAAAAAAAAAGTACATATCTTAACATAATTAATATAATTACAAAAGTAAATCGGTGTGGTCGGCATTACCCTCGTTGTTTTTTATCCATGGAGAAAATACTACTCGTGTTGTATTGTAAATTTTGACATTTGTCATAATGTGTCCACAAAATATTGGTGGGGTCGGGTAGTTTAAAGCATGAATATTATTTATTATAAATAAGTAAGAGATATATGACTTGCAAACCGCAATCGAAGGGAGAAGTTTCCTAGAAGCTAGTTAGTATAGTCCTTTTAGTCTCTGGTTCTAACAAAAATATTTGTCATTAATATGGTGTATACAAAAATCTTATCCTCCGGAATTCGGTACCAAAACTTGCCGGAAAGTTATATCAGACCAGAATATGAACGGCCTAGACTTTTGGATGTTTCTGATTGCGAGAACGTTCCGATTATCGATTTGGGTTGTGAGGACAGGGAACAAGTTGTTAAACAAATTGGCGATGCCTGTAAATCCTATGGTTTCTTCCAGGTTCCTTTACTTTTATTACCAATATATAATACTTGATCCATTAAAACATACCATTATCCAATTAATATCGTATCGTGATGTAATAAAGTTTCTAAAATACAAGAATAAAAATTTATTTAAGTGGAATATTATTTTCTAACAATTGATCTTGAATAATATGAAATAATTGGTTATTTAATAATTTTTATGATTTGATATTAACCGAGATTAATATAGTGATGATCGTATATAAACATATATAAGTGTTTATAGTTAAGTATAAATATGTGATTTTTATTTTTTTGAATCCCCTCTCACATGAAAATTAACTTATGAGTGGTGTGAAAATTAACTAATGAGTGATCGATGTCGTATATATATATATATATATATATATATGACAAACATGGATTAATGGATTCATCGTAAACAAATAATAATAATTAATTAATTAATTAACCATTAATGTATCAGTTTTAAGTTAAAAAAAAATTATTTACTAATTATTAGGTAATCAATCATGGTGTTGTGATGGAAGGAGTAGAGAAAATGTTAGAGGTAGCTCATGAATTCTTTGGACTACCTGTGGAAGAGAAATTGAAATTATACTCAGATGATCCTTCAAAGACTATGAGATTGTCAACGAGTTTCAATGTGAATAAGGAGAAAGTTCATAATTGGAGAGATTATCTTAGACTTCATTGCTATCCACTTCACAAGTACATGCCTGAATGGCCCTCCAATCCTACTTCTTTCAAGTGAGTTCATTCATCCATTCATTCATTCATTCATTCTCGTTTAAATTAACCATGTTAATCACATGTTCAAACTATTTTGTGATAAAATAATATATTAATTTATACAATTAATTAATTAGGTGCAAAATCATATCACATAACAAATAACAAACAACGTAAATATTAAAAAATAAAAATTTAATCATGATGATTAATTTTTATGTTTCTAACCTAAAAGTTTTTTTAATAATCAAATTTTTATTTGTGTTCACATCTCATGTCATATAGCTAGTTGTTATATATATATATATATATATAGCTACTAATCGTTGATTTTGTAATTGCTTTTTCTCAGTAGATCTACTTGTCTTGTTTATTTTATATTATTAAAATAGTACGTTTGAAAAACTTACACAATAGCTAGTAAAGAAGAAAAATGTGATAACTAAAGGGCAGGAAGCATTGCACAGATATTCTGGAAATTAAATATTACAATCATAAATTCTTTAAATCAATATATGATTTATAACTTTGAGACAACAATAATGTTGGATAAACACTATCTATCACCTTATAATTACACATAATCTATTAAATAGATAAGTTTTTCTTTCTTTTTTTAAGAATATAGATGTTTTAAAGATTGTATTAAAGAATTTCAAAAATAATTATTAAAAATATACGTGGAGGAGTGTTCTTGCAAATTACATAGGTGTTTAAATTTAATAATTAACACTATTAGGACATGATTGTTAAATAATAGTTTTTTTTATTATTAAACAATATATGATATTATTATAGTTATTAATCACATAATTATATTTAATAAAATATTATCATATTAATTATAAATATTTTATATAATTATGATATATAATTTTTTTTGTACTAACTGGACGCTGTTCTAACTAGTTACATTAATTTAAAAAAAAAATTCGCTTAAAATCTTTAAAGGTTGACAGTTTACATAAGTAGAATATACGCCGATGTTCGATCATTAAAATTATTTTTTTTTGAATATATGCTGATGTAAGGGGAATAAACCGTGTTAATGTCAGCGAACACTAATCACGTGGTTGATGAGTCATATATCATTCGGCCCATTTACCACCGCCTATACTGTGACTCACATTAAAAGTTATACCATTGCCGTACAAAAATCCAAATATTGCATCTCCTTCTGGATGAAACAATCAGAAAAACAAGTAAATTTTTAAAGCAAATTTTTTATTTTTTAAATAAAAATTTCCCTTTAACAATAATGTGTAATAATACTAACCAAAAATAATTAGACAAATTAAAAAGAGAAACTGTAAAACTATGCATTAATTTATTTAATTATATGCATCAAGTGTTTATATTAATATATATTTCTACTTGAGATAATAATATAAAAAGAATATTATAGTTACAAAAATTTATATTAAAATATAAGCTTGTATTAATTATAATGTGATATATAATTAAATAATTTTAAAAATAAAAAATTTATACATTTTTTAAAAATAAAAATTGATTACCTATCACACTATACAAAATATGTATTAATTTATGTGATTTTTAACCATATTCTATAAAAAGATAATACGACTTTATTCATTCTTTTACCTCGAATAAAAAAATATAAAGAAGTTAAAAATTATTTGGGTAAAATGTAACCTTAATTATCAATTAATTATTTTTTAATAAGAATATGTTAATCATTTAATTAAATGATCATTAAAGCAAATTATATTGCTATTGAGGCAATTTAAAATCGGAACACGTAGTATGCAAACAGTTGTTTAGAAGATTTGTTTTTTATTCTTATAATATAAAAATATAAAAAAATGATTTATTTGACTTCTAGGCTCTTAATTTATTAAGACTTAGAGAGGGAAAAAAATCAAAACATAGATAGGGAAGTAGTTAAAGAATAAAGAAGAAAAAGAAAACAACAAAAGTAGACAAATAGTTAAATATGACTTATATTTTGTTTTGCTTTTCCTTTTGTAATAAGTGTGTTTAATCATTAAAAAATAACGATTATTTGTTTTATTTTTAATCAAATGATATTTTAAAGTGATTAAAATGAGAGTACACTGAATTTTATAATAACAATTTTTCTTTTAATTGAATATGAAAAGGAATAGTTATTCTGTTAAAGTCCCACATCGATTGGGGATCGCGCTCACGCTGCGCATATAAACAAGGTCAATTCTCCATCTTATAACTTGGGTTTTGAGATGGGAGTTAAATTTAACACAGATCAAAGCGAGGTTATCTCATGCATTGTTATTCGCCATGGTAAGTGATGCTTCCGTCACTGGCTCCATAAGCTCAACATCCCCGTCTCGAGAACAGACATTGTGAGGGGGAGTGTTAAAGTCCCACATCGATTGAGGATCGCGCTCACGCTGCGCATATAAACAAGGGCAATCCTCCATCTCATAACCTGGGTTTTGAGATAGAGTTAGGCCCAAATTTAACATATTCACTACTTTGTTAAGAATTTGCAAATAATAATACAATAATTTTGATGTATTGGTAGGGAAATAGTAAGCAACTACTGTATGCAAGTTAGAGAACTTGGATACATATTACAGGAATTAATATCAGAGAGCTTAGGATTAGAGAAAGATTACATAAAGAATGTGTTGGGGGAACAAGGACAACATATGGCTGTGAACTATTATCCACCTTGTCCAGAACCGGAGTTGACTTATGGATTGCCAGCACATACTGATCCCAATGCCCTCACTATTCTACTCCAAGACCTTCAAGTAGCTGGTCTTCAAGTTCTCAAAGATGGCAAGTGGGTTGCTGTTAATCCTCACCCTAATGCTTTTGTCATTAATATTGGTGATCAATTGCAGGTAACACTTGGTCTTTTTATTACGTGATTCTCTTCTTTTTTGCTTCTAATTTTTAATCCAATTAAAAGTGTTCCCAGAAAACCCATTTTGTGCTTAATGACCTTGAAAGCATTTTCTTTTGAAATCACTTTCAACGTAATTCACTTTTAATATAAGTACAAGCAAACAGGTGTTTAATGTGCCAGTGGTTTTGACATATGATTGCAGGCACTGAGCAATGGGATTTACAAGAGTGTGTGGCACCGTGCCATTGTCAATATCGATAAGCCAAGATTGTCAGTAGCTTCATTCTTCTGCCCTTGTGATAGTTCACTAATCAGCCCAGCAAGAGTTCTTATAGGGAATGATGGATCTGAAGCTATATATAGGGGTTTTACTTATGCAGAATACTACAAGAAGTTTTGGAGCAGGAACTTGGACCAAGAACATTGCTTGGAACTTTTCAAGACCAATTAGTACTAGAGCCTTGCCCCAAAGCACGTTTAGTCTTTCTTTATTTCAAAGTTATTTTCATACTTGAATTTATCAGCAGAATGTGATAAATAGTAACATCAATATTATGTGTAGAACACTTGATCACCACTTTTGAGAACAAGGAACGACCATTAAGCATTCAATTGGAGGACCTCTGTGATGATCCCACAGAAACAGTTTATGCAAGAACAGTCGCCTACAATAATGTATCTTCTTATTTTGGCTGTAGCCTATTATTATTCCATTAAAATTTGTAATATTTCGTATGTTGAACTTGAAGAACCTTCCATGTAATTTTATTTTTTTGTTGGTTCTTGACTCCTAATCTTTGCAGAAGCATTGGAATATTTCTAGACAAAATAACAGAACCAATTCTAATGTAGTCCTTTTGTTTTTTTGATTCTTTGGAACAATTCTTTACTTGCACTTTTCTCTTCATAATGATCTCCCTGAATAAATTGAGCAGGATATTGGGAAAGAACATAAATAACTGAGCTTTAGCAAGTGTTGGAGGGAAATATTACCGTGTACGCATGAGATTTAGAAATATCTCGTTATATATATATATATATACTCCTAATGTAATTATAAGGTACGTTTTTTCTGACTTTTTAGCTGATATTTATTAGAGAATTCAGTTAAGTATTAGACTGGATTTGACACCCTTCGTTGCTATTCTTTTTGATTGTTTGTTCGTTCTTTTAATGATTGAGTTGGTAGAAACATGGTGCATGTATTTCAATCAACTCTACCTTTTTGATATTAATGTAAGTGAAGTTAAACCTTGTTATAATGATAAAAAATATCAAACTTCATTTATGAGTTACAAATTTGAAATGTTTTATTACATACAAGTAGATCATATAAGAGTCGCATGCATGCACTAGAAATCAAAGAAATAGAACCAAAATGGAAAGCTGCAGACAGACACAGTAGAGGAAAAAAGTAAACTGAAACCAACGAAGTCTCAATGTTTCTTTAGAAATTCAATGATGTAGGAATTGAAGGCATTGCAGAGTACACGAAAACCTTGAAATCCAGCACCCTTAGCTAAGGCCTCAAATTCTTTCTGGGTTCTCTCCTTACCACCTGGGTTGTGAGCCAACATAATAACGTCAATATGAATAACTCCCTTGGCGGCTAGGCTAGTGTCTGGTGCCTCAGGAAGAATGCACTCAGCCAGAATCACTTTCCCATTTTCTGGAAGTGCTTTGTAACAATTCTTCAAAAATTTCAAGCAATATTCGTCACTCCAATCATGACAGATCCACTGCATGGTTTATTAGTTAGAAAGAATGTTTCACATTGATTAAAAGAGCCATGAATGCAGAGTTAAGTAATACTAGCTACTAACTACTTACCTTCATGAAAATTGCATCTCCTTTTGGAACACTGACAAACATGTCTCCCCCAACATGTTCCACACCTGTATCGACAATGCATTTCCAATCCACAAGATCATCAATTTAATAAAAAAAAAGTTAAAAATTAAGGCTTTGTGTATTAGCATGAGAAACTTCAAAGCTTAGGGTAATGGCAGTACCAGGATAATTGGGAGCATCTTCAATGACATGGGGCAAATCAAAGTTGATGCCCTTAATTGAAGGGTACTTAGAGACAATCATGCTAAGGACAGCTCCAGTCCCACCACCGACGTCAACCACAGTTTTTAAACCCTCGAAGCCCTTGTACGTCTCAAGAATCTTCTTCATAGTAATGGTAGAATGGTCAGACATGCCCTTGTTGAATACCTTGTTGAATCTTGGATCTGTCCCATGATATTCAAATGCAGACATTCCATATGCCTTATTGAATGGAATTCCACCTTCAAGAACTGTATCTTTCAAGTGGTACCTATATATTGTGAATACCAATTGTGTCTTTTAAGTACTTAGGAACTTAAAAAAATCGGTTCTTTTTAAAAAATAATATTTATAACTTACTTAAACTAAATCCAAAAATTTTACCTTAAAAATCGTTAAAGTTAAATTAGATATGTTATTTTATGTAATTATATATATATATATTCCCTTTTTGTTTTGTTGGGTCTCGTAATGCAATTTCTATCTCATATATCTCTCTTTTCTTTCGAGGAAATGGCGGCAAGATAAGCTTATGTAGAGGCTAGATGGTCGAAATTTCAAATAAGAGCTAAAAAAAAAACAATCAAAGCCAAATTTACAAATGTGAAGTGTACCAAAACTTTTTATGCTTTCGAGCGACGTACTGGAAAATATGGCATAATACTAATTTGCTATTCATAGCCTAAGTTGAAAGACCTTTATGGCTTTATCCATCATCATAAGAGAAAAATCAACGTCTATATATGAAATGAAAAAAGCAACATTAAGAAAATTCTATATCCTAGTTGCAAGAATGCATAATTATATTACATGCCTATTTTAGAAAAATACTAAAGTTACTTATTTTTTCACACATTTTTTTTTAATAATTAATAATCTTTATATTTTATAATGTGTTTACTTATTTTAAAATTGAAAAAATAATGTAATTTTTAAGATAATACTAACATGTAACAAAATTTAAATGATTTGAGTAAGAAATTAAGATTAATTTATATGTTTCTACCTTCTTCTTGCCTATTTAAGTTGAGAGTTGGGACCCGTCCCTTTAATATTTTGATAAATATAAGCAACTACTAATTTTACAGTTGAGAATACCAAATTGATCGATAAATCAAATTGTGTGATAAATTATAATTTGATATTGATGACGAATACGTAATCTCTCTATAGTATATTAGTAAAACGTCTTTTTTACATCAAAAAGTATTTGTGTGGGTCAAATTTACTTGGTCACATTTTAAGTATCCAGTACATGGATAAAAAAAATTAATAAAATATGTATTTTATTTTTATAATTATCAATTATTATTAATGAAAGCTTAAAATGAGACATGGACGGTTTGAATCTAAAATTGGGTACAAAGTCTTGTTATAGAAAAGCCAACCACATAATTAAATCAATTGCAGTTGTGTTGTGGGAGGTGTGACACAACTTCTTTCTTTCTTTTTTTCCTTGATTGGATATTAGAGATAGAATTCAGCTTAATCCAAAAAGTCTTGAAATTTACCAAAATGTATGTATGAACACATTTTATATATTAATTTCAAAAAGATGTAATAGTGGTTGTGCCCTAAATATCACGTATTCAGCTAATTCCTTCCCACCAACTACAATTCAGCCACCTACCATGAAAATGAAAATGAAAGTGAAAATCGAACAGAACACATTGTTTGAGCAATTAAAAGTATGTCGTGTCCGTCACGCCACAATCAATTAGCAGTAAGCTTAGCTCATTTTGGTTTTCCTTTAATTTTTAAAATATACTTTTTTATTAATTAAATAATTTTATCTCTCTAATTTTTATTTAAAACAAAATTATTGAATTTTATTATTCTCTATTATTACGTAATCATAAATAATTTCTTTTCTATTTAAGCTCGTATTTAGTGTAAATTAACTTCTCATAGTAATGACCATAGTACTTAATTTCAACGTAATTTGTAGTTTAGTAATTCTAACAAATCCACTCTTTCTAAGAATTTTTGAAAAAGTTCAATCTTTATCTTTATTGTCTTTTAATTATCCTTGTCTCACATGACTAGTAACAAGTAATCAAAAATGTTTTTAAGCATAGTAAATCTTTAACTTAATGAGATTTTATTGGGTTGAATTAGGTTTGAGTTTTTAACATGGTATCAAAGTTGTGACTAATCTCTATGTGTTTGAATCTAATTAGGTTCTACTACAGTCTCACCGTGACGTTAATTTCACCTTTTTCTGCCGTGTGGAGGGAGACTGTTAAGTATTCTTATCCCACATCGACTAAGAATGATTAAGAACAAGTCACCAAAGTTGATTATAAGTTTAGAAAATCTTTAAATTAATATTGAATTGAATTATACATGATTTTTTAACATGGGAAAAAACAAAAGTAAAATCAAAAAGTGAAATGGACAATTCCTTTAACTTTCCGGTTATTATTTTGAAAAAAAAAAAAACAAAGAGAGAGAGTAAAGATAGAGAAAGAAAGGCATATACCAGCTTTCCATAAGGACTTTGTCCTGATTCATGAGACAGAGAGGG
Organism: Hippophae rhamnoides; assembly: GCA_033030585.1. Lineage (NCBI taxonomy): Eukaryota > Viridiplantae > Streptophyta > Magnoliopsida > Rosales > Elaeagnaceae > Hippophae > Hippophae rhamnoides. The sequence goes on from CM065432.1 coordinate 55,593,806, forward strand.
GCAATAGAGACACCTTCTTCATTCTTAGTCAGGAACTTGCAAACAGGGCCAAGTCCATAAAGCCTTTCAACTTTACCATCAGGTAAATGGCGTAAAGAGTAAGTGAGAACAGAGTAACTGGCAAGAAGACGCAACATACGGTCAAGCACGATTGCGGCATCTGGGTTCTTAGTTGGGAGCTGAGAAGCAATGTCTGTAGGTGAAAGGTAAGCTCCAGGACCAGCTTTGGCCATGATTTCTAAAAGGTCAAGTTCAATTGCTGATTTCAGAACCATGGGCAGAACAGAGGCACTAATTAATTGCATGGCAAAGAGGTTAGCTTCTTCATCTGATACTTGGGTTGGTGTCATCTGGGTCTCAGTTGTTGAACCCATTCTTGCTTTTTTTGGGATTTGGTAGTTTAGAATATGAGGATGAATTTGGGAAAGAAAGATTGGAGGCTGAAGAAAGTGGAAGAATTGCAAATGGAGGAGTGGTTTGCTGAGTGCCTAAAAGTGGGTAATATATGGTGTCTTAGCTCACCAACCCTGATGTGCCACACACTTTTGTATTTTCTTACTTATGCATGACGTCGCTACAGAATATAAAACTAGGATTGATGTTTATTATTTTTGAATCACTATTCAGATTATTTATTTTCATTATTTTCTATTATATATTTAATTTTTATTTAAAAAAATTTATTAACCTAAAACATAACATTATCGTAAATTTTATAAATAATAAATAATTTCAGTAAAAATGAGAGTGCTTTCTAGATTAAATTGTTATATCTGTAACTATGAAATTTTTTATTCGGTTAATGTAAAATTAAAAATATAAGATAATAAATAAATATGTTAGATTAATTGCTAAATGATCGATTAAATTATATTATATGTATTCATCTAATAAAAAGCATTTTTGAAAATTCGTTAGGATAGTTTTCTTGACTTTATGACTTAATTATTTTTTTTATTCTAATATATTACGACTTAATTATTTATTTTTTCTAATATATTATGACTTAATTATTATTATTATTTTGTTCTAATATATGACTTAGTTAATTCAACCTCTACCATCCACCCACTTTTATCTCTCTCTCTCTCTTCAAATTGAATTGTTTGTGTAATCATAAATAGCATATTGGATAATATAAAAGAATATTTTATGTGAAGGTGAAAAAACTGTAAAGACTACCTAAGAAAACAAATAAATCATAACATATTTTTTATATGTTCAAACATAGATGACGCCCAAAATTATTATTATTTTGTCAAATAATCGTGTAATTTTAAGTATCAATTTCATATATAAATAAAATTAATTAATAAAAATAAAAATGATAATGATAAAATAAAAAAATTTATAATTATAATTATATTAAAGTAAAGGTAAATAAGAATTCATATTAAAAAAATGACAATTCAAATGTGAAGTATATATTTAATTACTTAGGTTACTTCAATTAATACGTTGGATTGGAATTTCAAAACACTTATTGAATACCGATTAATTTTTTGAGCTTTCATAATAATTTTGAAAGAAAATAAAATAAATATAAAAAAAGTTTTGAAATTCATATAATTATTTTGTTTTCATACTATGAACTTTGATTATTATCTACCACTTTATTGCATGATTCACGTCACAAAGAAACCATTGGAATATATAAATTGAAGATTAATAACAAAAAATGATATATTTATTTTAATAAAATATTTTTATTAAAAAATAAATAAGATTTATTATCATAAGTTAATTAATATCGAAAATACATTAAAATGATTATATAATAATAAAAGATTAACTTATAAAATAAATATAATAATTATAAATTAAAAACTACACTCAATTTATACAAAATTGAATAATATAATATATTGAATATTGTAAAAAATGAATAAAATAATTTCTCAAAACAAAATTGTAAACTATAAATCACTTATAAGAATAAAAAATAAAATAAAAAACTATACAAGTAAGATCCTATATAGCTTTATTCTAACTTACAAATTACTCATAAAGTTTTAGAGAGAAATAGTGAAAGAAGAAAGTAAATTTTTTTTGTAATTTTGTAATTATCTTAAATGTTGATTATCTCATTTATTGATAGTATTAGAGTAAAAAAAATTACTAAATCAAAATAATATCATGTCATTTTTTCTTTAAAGATGATTGGTTTACAAGAGAGAAATAGTGAAAGAAGAAAGTAAATTTTTTTTGTAATTTTGTAATTATCTTAAATGTTGATTATCTCGTTTATTTATAGTATTAGAGTAAAAAAAATTACTAAATCAAAATAATATCATGTCATTTTTTCTTTAAAGATGATTGGTTTACAAGATCTTTTAAATATATAAATTGTAGCTCATTCTCCTATCTTTTCGTATAATTAAAAATGATATAATTTAGATATTTTGGATTCCACCTCATTTGTGGCCTTGAAATAGTTAGATTTTAATGTTGTTGTGAAAATTAAATTATGTATCATTAAATTATTTTTTATATAAACTTCAATCATTCTTTTGGAAGATCAAAAGAAAAATTTATGATAAAAATTCATCAACTTGTTCATAAAATATCAGAATTTTTTTGATAAAATTAAATTTTAATTTATTTGATGATTTTGTTGATATTATAAGCATTAAATTATAATAAGTAATATTTATTGAACTAATATAGATACTTTTTAATTTTAAATTTTTTAAATTATGAATATTAATTAATTTATACATTATAAATATATATTATTGTGATTTACACATTCGTTGAAAAAAATTATTGATATGTAAAAGTTTTAGCCTCAATGTAACTTTAACTTCAACTCCATCTAAAAATAGAACGGTAGATGTCACGTAATTTCAGGGGTGAAAGTATTGCAAGTTTCATTTAAAATAATAATAATAATAATATTTTAGTCAACTTGTTAATTTGATTGTTATAAAAATAAAATATATTAAATTTTATAATCATTAAAAATTGATACTTTAAGTTATACAATTATTTAAAAAAAAATACTAATTTTTATAACAATAAAATCAATAATATATAATTTAAAATTATAAAATTAAAATAGATTTATGAAATTTTTCTTTCATTCTAATATAATAAATTAGGTTATATCAATTTAATATTGTTATGATTATAAAGTTTTTGATAATTAACATAATAGGTAAAAGCACTTTAGCTAGAAGGTTCGATTTTTTGTCCGGTGTATATATTTGACCAAAGATGGACCTCTCTCCATGTATTTGGTATGAAAAAGGATGAAATAAATTTGAACAAATTAGCATTCACATCAAATTCATATTAATTATAATATATGTTATTTATTAAAATAATTTTAATATTATTTATTTAAAAAATAATAATTTAATATGATTAAAAATATATGTAACGTGTTAGTTTATGATTCTTTCTCTCTCTTTTTTTTCCCCAACTTCTTGGTTCCATCTCTTAAAATTAAGAAAGAAAGATGAGCAAATTCAGCAGCGAGTACTTTCATTTTATTTGCAAAACATCATCTAGAAATAATATTCTCATCAAAAGGGTTTATGTTCAATAATATTAATAATTGATATTTAAAAAAAAATTATAAAGAAGATTCGAAACCTTGATCCAACAAGATTATGATTATTAAGTTGACTCGTTTAGAATAAATATGTAAATCATTATAAAGGAGAGAATTGAACAGGAAGCCTTTTGTGAGAATATATATGAGAAATCTAATTAATTACATGAACTAATAGTAAATAATTCAAACCATATATAATAAACTAGTTATATTAACGGTAAAATTAATATAATATATACTACAAGAAATAACCTAAACTTTTATAAATGAAAGATTAGTTATTAGATAAAATATGATAAATTAGGGTTTAGAAACATACGTATCATATAGTCTATGCTTTGTGATTTTTTTAAAAAAAAGTAGTAATTAATTAAAGTCACCGACCCAAATATGTATTATATGAAGAAAAAAAATCAAACAAAAGACAATTTTAATTTCAATGAAAGTACCAGATAGCTACGAATCCATGCACCCGTCAATTTTAAAGCTAAGGCGAATATTATAAAATTGGATTAGTTAGCTAGGGAGTTGAAATGTCATACGAGTGAAAGTATTATTATTTATTATTATTTATATATATAGTCTATTTCTTAATTTGTTACTTTATATCAAAGTTATAATATTAGAGATTAGTTCAGATGTCGATTAGTTGTCCAAACATACGTATAATCTATGCATGATACCTGAATTGATGTTACTTATTACCTTAAACAAAAAGTTATTATGTAATTATTGATCAACTTCTTTTTCTTCTTCCGTTTACTCAACTATATATATATATATATATATATATATATATATGTTGAAGTTAATAATTCATATCCATTAAATACAATATTATAATAAATTTTATTAAAATTATTGATATTTTTATTCATTTAGTTAACTTTTTTTAAGATTAAAATACTAATATTTATTATATGTTTTGACATGTTAAATTATATCAAAAACTTTAGACATCCCTCACAAAAAATAAGTAGATCTTATAAAAAAACAAATTATTTAAATAAATTAAAAATAAAAAAAAGTGATCAATTTTATAGGAGATAATATATTGAAAGAGTTAAAGATAATAATATATCAAATTAATTAAAAATAATGTTTTCATCTATTATTTTAACTTTTTGAAATTGAAAAATTATTGTAATTTGAAAAACTGTTAAAATAAATAAATAAATAAAATATTGAAAAGAAGGATAAGAAAATTAAATATTTTCATTAAATACTTGTGTTTCCGTGATTGGTATTTGGTTCTTGTGAAAATTAAGCAAGAATCATTTGTCGGACTCAAACTATGAGCAATTGGACATTGGGTGTTTGGTCTTTAGTTTCCGTGTTTGGTATTTGTCTATTGTTTTATTTGTTAGATGATAAATAATTCATTATTTAGTAAAAAGTCAAAAAAAAAACCTATAAAAAATGAAGAGATAAATCTATGTAATTGTTAAAAGAATATATTCTATAAATAATAATGAATAACAAATACGAAAACATTTTGAAGAGTTTTTTTTTCTTTTTTTTTTAATTTAATCTGAGATAATTTTATGCAACTGCCCTTAGTTTATTTGAATTTTCTTGATGGGTGTATGATATCACAAGTCAATTAGTAGTTTATTCACTTTATTATTTTTATATTAATTTAATCATTTGATTTAAAAAAAATGACAACATAAAAACAAATTATTAATTTTTTTATTATATTTTTATTTCTTTCTTATATTTTTTTTAATTGATATATTTTCTTTTACAATAGATAATAATAACTAAAAAAGTGATAAAAATAAAATTAAAATTTAATTATTTATTATTATACGGTAAATTTTTTATAACAAAAAAAATTAAATTAATCTTATATTCATGATTAAATAATGTTACGTGCATTTCTCAGTTTCCTAATTTGACTTTGTACTGGTTCATATTATACTTTTTATTTTATTTTATTTTCTTTGGATCGATGAAAGTCTTCATATTTTACTTAGATATGAATACTAATGGAATGAAACCTGTATTTGTATATTCATTTAAAAAAAAACTACTCTATATACGATATCTAATAAAAGCATAACCAAAAGGATATAATATTCGTAACTTTTGCTATGCTAATCGATTAGTGAAATAATAATAATAATAATAATAATAATAATAATAATAATAATAATAATAATAATAATAATAATAGATAATAGATAATTGTGATTCACTTGGTGATAACGTGGTAAGACTAATCTCCATATTTATTTTAAGTCATAAATTAATCAAAAAATACAACTTTAATCCCTTGTCGGGTATAAAAATGTCAAAAAAATATTAGATTTAAAGGAATTTTTTTATATAAATAAAATAATATTTATTATAATTTGAATATTTAACTTAAAAATATATATATAAAAATATAAATATTATCGTTTGAAAAGCTCTAACTTCGTATTTTATATAATTATAAGCTATTCATTAAAATGTAATATCAAATTACAATACTAGAAGTAAGTATGATTCCTTGTTGATTTTCAATTCATTTTTACAAGAATGATTATAATTTTTAACATCATGATAACATAATATAAGATTAACTTAAATAAAAAATAATTTGATACGATATGATATAATCTATTTTAATTAATTTATTAAATTGGTTAATTATGACACAATAAGATAATCTAAAATTAACTCATTAAATTAATATTTTATACATTAAATCCCACGTGAATATGAAACGATACGATTTGAATAAATTTAACTTCATATTGGTTAAAATAACATATATATTTTATTTATTTTCGAGTCGATAACATGATAACTTGACTCGAGATGATCCAAACTCGAAATGACCTGACACAATAAAACTTTTATTAATAAATTGACCTAACATGATCTATTTTCAAATAAGTCGATATAATTAACACGATTTATCACTGCGACATCAAGGTTTGAAAAAATTTCAAATTATAATCCACCCATAAATCCTCTTAAATTTTAGTAAAATATACTCGAACAAATCCTCCTAAAATTAATCTTCAAATAAACATAGGAAGTCGAGTTGAGTTAATGGATTTAATACCTATTATTTTTCTTATTTTTTATTTTTATTTTGTATATAATATAAATTAATTTTTCATCAAATCTTTACTTCAAAGTATAAAATAATATTCTAAGTTTCTAACATATATCTTCTAGAAAAGAGAAAATAATTGAAATGGTAAGACCATCATCAAAAGAGGGGTTAATATGAAGACTTATATATATATATATATCATAATTATATAAATTTGATTGTATTTACTAATAATATTGTTATATATCACTCGTGATTTATCACAAATTTGTGATAATCAATAGACTTTTCCTAAAAATAGTAGATTATTGACAAAGTAACAATAAATATATAGATCTTACGTGTAATATAATATACCTAAGTAAGGATATCGATCCCATAGAAAGTTATGTAATTTATAGTCAAGTACCAATATAATTAATAGGAATACTATTTGGATAATATTAAATTATAAAAATTAAAAAATAAATGACAAATAATTTTAAATCGTAAAACTCAACAATTATGAAGATATATGATAAATGACCTAGGAATCTTAATCTCTCAATTTTCTATGAACGTGAATCAATAATTTTTTTTTCAAAATATTACTAGCCAATTATATGATCGATTGAATCTAACCTACCATGCATTTATCTTTCAAGTAAACTACACATTACATAATAATTAATCTCATCACACTCTCATGCAAATTAGATTGCACATTACTTATTAAATTTATTAATTATAGATCACACATATAAGAATCATACATATCTATCTAGAAATTATACATGTTATTTAATCAAGATAAATAATTAAATAATTACCTTAAGTTTATTTAGTTGTCTTTATAGATTAATTATTGACTAAATAATTAATAGTATAAAATCATATTAAATAATATAATTGAATTGAAATCATAATTGATGTAAACTATTATATCGTCACTTGTAAAAAATTGTATTCATAAGATCTCTATATTAAGAAATTAGCTAGATATAATTAAGTTTATAAAGTTTGAATTTTCTATAAAGAAATACATAAAAATTGATAAAGAAATTAGAAGAATAAAAGATATCCCCAATCTCTTGATTTGTAACAGTAATATTCTCTTGAATTTTTCCCTTTCTTTCTATTTTCTTGCTAGTTGTTAGGTTTTTTTTTAATTTGTGCAAGAATGATATTTATTTAAAGAAAAAATGATCTCATATAAACTATCAGATCATCTCATAAAATTAGGGCTAATGATTAAAGCTGAGATTTTTTTTATTAAGAATAAGATTTATACCCGACTACGAATGCACGCTATAACATTATTTCTTGCGCATCGCGATCCAATTCGATGAGATTCAAGTTACAACACACAAGTTGTGATACTCAATTATGCTCGATGTGACATGACACTTGTTTCTTGTCTTCCTCTGTGTACGTCGCGACATTATTTTCCTCTACACCGCAACATTGTCACCTATGATTGCTTCCTCCCCCTTTCACTTTTTACTCTATTTGCTTTCGTTTTACTTATATTTACTTAATTAAACATAAATTAAGTTTTTTTATGACATTTTAGCACAATATAAGATAAATAAATGATTTAAAAGTGATTAAATAACTCTATTTTCTTAGAATTATCACTTAGTTTTATTGAGTCAAAATAAAAATGCATAAATAACATTTGAATTAAATAATTAAAAATATATCAAATCATCATCAGAATTGTGACAACAAATATCTGGTTCAAGAAGTAATTTTTTCAAATATTCTTTTTTAATTCTTTCAAGTCCCTATCTCAATTTTGATCTTATAATTGTCAATATAATAGTTTTTTTTAAATTGGTCTCTAATCACTTGTGTTCTTGAATATTTAATATGCAACAAAATTTTCAATCTAAAACATAAAAAAACTAGATTGGCGACACCTTTAGTAAGGTTTCCCAAACGTATAATGGTTTTCGTCAGCGTTCTTTACTGACTCTCCTTTCAGCTCTCCTGACCCGGGCCAAAAAAAGGGGAATGAATCGGATAAGTCTGTTGACGACTTCAAATCCACATCTAATTTTGCTTCTTTGTCCAATTCAAAGGAATGAAATCGAAATCCGATTTTAAATCTTGTGCCCTTATTTGAGACTAAGGCAAGCTTTCGTTCTTTCGACTGATTGTCTTTCCTGGCAAAACTTCTTTGATTACATAAAGTTCACCCAATTGGGCTTGAACTTTCCTCTAGGATCCTCCCCAATCCTAAGGAGGAGCACGATTCTCTTTTAACATGAGATCTTCTTATAATATGAGAATAAAAATTTATTGAAGTGGAATATTATTTTAATGCTATTAGGGCATGATTGTTAAATAATATATTTATATTAATTTAAATAATTTTAAAAATGAAAAATTTATTATTTTTTAAGAAAATAATATTATAAGGAAGTAGTTAAAAAATAAAGAAGAAATAGAAAAGAAAGAAAGTGAACAAGTAGTTAAATATGACGTATTCTTAGGTTTTTTCGTTTTGGTAACACGTGGGTTTAGCTCGGTACAAGATAACAATCTTTTAAATAGATTGTTTTTTTTAATCAAACGATATTTTAACGTAATTGGATCATTTTATTAAAATGCAAGAATAGTTATTCCTTATTTTGTTAAGAATTTGCAAATAATAATACAATAATTTTGATGTATCGGTAGGAAAATAGTAAGCAACTACTGTATGCAAGTTAGAGAACTTGGATACAGATTACAGGAATTAATATCAGAGAGCTTAGGATGAGAGAAAGATTACATAAAGAATGTGTTGGACGAACAAGGACAACATATGGCTGTGAACTATTATCCACCTTGTCCAGAACCAGAGTTGACTATGGATTGCCCAGACATACTGATCCCAATGCCCTCACTATTCTACTCCAAGACCTTGAAGTAGCTGGTCTTCAAGTTCTCAAAGATGGCAAGTAGGTTGCAGTTAATCCTCACCCTGATGCTTTTGTCATTAATATTGGTGATCAATTGCAGGTAACACTTGTCTTTTTATTATGTGATTCTCTTCTTGTTTGCTTCTAATTTTTAATCCATTTAAAAGTGTTCCCAGAAAACCCATTTTGTGCTTAATGACTTTGAAAGCATTTTCAACGTAATTCACTTTTAACATTTTTACAAGCCAACAGGTGCTTAATGTGCCAGTCGTTTTGACATATGTTTGCAGGCACTGAGCAATGGGATTTACAAGAGTGTGTGGCACCGCTCCATTGTTAATACCGATAAGCCAAGATTGTCAGTAGCTTCATTCCTCTGCTAGTTAACAAATCAAGAGAAATTATTTATATAAAAAAAAGAGAATTAATAAATATTAATTTATATATTTAATTATCTAAATAGTACGAGAAAATATAATTAACTTAATTATTATATATATAAATAATTCATTGTTATAAATGATAAAAATTTGTATAAATGTTTATTGAATCTATATTTACATATTTTTTTTATGTTATTAGATTATGAAACACAAAAAAAAATCAAAATATAATTGAAAGATGTTTAAAATTTAATTTATCTTTAAGAGTTTGAATAATAAATTAAAAACTACTTATATTTTTTCTTTAGATAGATCTTGAAAATATGTTTGTCATTTTTTATAAAATAATTTGTACATTTACGAAATATAAAACTAAAATATTTGTAAAATAGGTATTGATAAACTAATGCTGATTTTGTTTATCAGTATCCATTATCATTAACCGATTAAAAGATATAAAATTTATAGATACATTTAAATTTGAAAAGAAAAGAAATATTCACGATGGGATAATTTTTATAATTAATTAATTAAATAATATATATAATCATAGTAATATAATCACAATAATCACAAGGTACGTTTAATATTGGATTTGACACCCTTCATTGTTATTATTTCTGATTGTTTATTCGTTTTTTTCGTTATTGAGTTGGTAGGAACGTGATTTACAAAAAAATCGCATCTATTTCAATCAACTCTACATTTTAGATATTATTGTCAAGTGAAATTAAAACCTTTTATAGTCATCAAAAATATCAAACTTTGTTCATATGAGTTTCAAATTTGAAATGTTTTATTAGATACAAGTTGAGCATAGAAGAGTCGCATGCATACAATAGAAATCAAAGCAACAGAACCAAAAATGAAAAGCTGCAGAAAGACACAGTAGAGGAAAATAGTAAACTGAAACCAAAGAAGTCTCAATGTTTCTTTAGAAATTCAATGATGTAGGAATTGAAGGCATTGCAGAGTACCCGAAAAGCTTGAAATCCAGCACCCTTAGCTAAGGCCTCAAATTCTTTCTGGGTTCTCTATTTACCACCTGGGTTGTGAGCCAGCATAATGACGTCATTAAGAATAACTCCTTGGGCAGCTAGGCTAGTGTCTGGTGCCTCAGAAAGAATGCACTCAGCCAGAATCACTTTCCCATTTTCTGGAAGTGCTTTGTAACAATTCTTCAAAAATGTCAAGCAATGTTCGTCGCTCCAATCATGACAGATCCACTGCAGGGTTTATTAGTTAGAAAGAATGTTTCACATTGATTAAAAAACTATGAATACAGAGTTTTAAGTGATACTAGCTACTGACTACTGACCTTCATGAAAATTGCATCTCCATTTGGAACACTCACAAGCATGTCTCCCCCAACATGTTCCACACCTATATCGACAATGCATTTTCAATCCACAAGATCATCAATTTAATGAAGAAAAGATAAAAATATAATTAAGGCTTTGTATATTAGCGTGAGAAACTTATAAGATTAGGGTAATGGTAGTACCAGGATAATTGGGAGCATCTTCAATGACATGGGGCAAATCAAAGTTGATGCCCTTAATTGAAGGGTACTTAGAGACAATCATACTAAGGACAGCTCCAGTCCCACCACCGACGTCAACCACAGTTTTTAGACCCTCGAAGCCCTTGTATGTCTCAAGAATCTTCTTCATAGTAATGGTAGAATGGTCAGACATACCCTTGTTGAAGACCTTGTTGAATCTTGGATCTGTCCCACAATATTCAAACGCAGACATTCCATATGCCTTGTTGAATGGAATTCCACCTTCAAGAACTGTATCGTTCAAGTGGTACCTATATATTGTGAATACCAATTGTGTCTTTCAGTAGTTAGGAACTTCAAAAAATTCATAATTTTTAAAAAATATAATTATAACACAGTAATCCTAAAAATAGAATATTTTATGTCAATTCAGTTAAAAATTGTTAAATAATTGATGCTTTACAAGGTCAATATCGCGTCCAATTTTTCGTCTTGTAATTAATAATAATGGGTAGCAATGAAAGTAATAGCAGTAAGAAATTAAATAGCGGAACGATGATTTAAGTGGTTGTTTTTTGATGTGAAAAGTCTCTTTCATTAATGACGCATTGTGTAGGAAAAAATCCACTAATAACCAAACGGATATCTAAACACCAATTAAGAGCCACAAATTATACCAAATTCCAAAATCAACCCACAAAATATCATCTAATTTCTTGGTAATATATATAGCGAGATAAATTAACAAACTTCTTATTAAATCAAATATTACCGTCTGAATGAGAGAAACAACACAAATGAATCAAATGGACAATTTTGTCCTTGAGCTAATTTTTCTCTCGCTTTCTTAGTTGGTTCTTGGTGGTTTTCTTCTTTCTTCTTCTTCTACGCTATTTTTCTTTGGTGGAACACAAAACCCTCCGCTCCCTGTTTTCTATTTTTGGCTGCAGCTTTCTCTTCTCTCACGTAGGAAACTTTAGATATATATATATATAGGAGGTAGCTGAGGGTTTAAGAGTATATTGGGTTTTGGGTCTAATATTGTTTTGGGCCATTATTAACAAAAAGTTTAATATCGAAAATTGTTTAACTTGAATTTTAATGGATTAAATTTACTCATTATTAAATTATTTTCATTAGATATTATTTTTATTAATATAAATTTTAAATATATTATTTTATGTAATTTTTTTATATATTTACTTCTTTTTTTCCTTTTTATTGTGTCACATAATGCAATTTCTTTCTCTTATCTCTCTCTCTTACGAAGGAGATGGCAGGATAAGCTTATGTACAGGCCTGATGGTCAAAATTTCAAATAAGAGCTGAAAAAAATAAACAAAGTCAAATTTACAAGTGTGAAGTGTACCAAAGCTTTTATGATTTTTAACGACGTACGGGATAATACAACATAATACTAATTTTCTGTTCATACTCGAATAGAAAGAAGGTAGGGGTGCTCATAAATCTGATTAAACAATTTAATAAATCGAAAAATCGGATTAAATTTGACCGGATTAAATAATTTTATAAATCAAACGTTCCCGTCAAGTTATATTAATTTTTAAACCGATCGAATCGGATCGGATCGAACCGGTTTAATAATATATTAAAATTTTCATATTATTTCTCAAGAGATTTATCCAAAAACCGAACCAAATCAAAAACTGAACTAAACTGAATAGTTTTATAAATCAAATGGTCCAATTTAATTTGTATTAATTAAAACTGTTTTCAAACGGTCCGATCCAAGTAACATAAAACAATTCAATCTAATTAAATTTTTTTTTCAAAACTGGACCGAATTAGACCGGTGGACACCCCTAGTCGAAAGACCTTCATGACTTTATCCATCATCGTAGTGAAAAATCATCGTCAATATATGAAATTAATAAAGTAGCATTAAGCAAATTCTACATCCAAGTTGCGACAATTTTCAATTATACGAATGCTTATTTGGGATTAATACGAGAAATACTCCAAAATTTTAAAGAATCTTCAAAAATATTCTTAAGGTTTAAAAAAAATTCAAAAATACCCTTAAAACATAATGAAAGTTAAATCTAACAAAACTAAATAGTAACATTCTTAAAATTGAATAAAAATAATAGACATAAAAACAAAAGACATCTCATGTTTTTTACAAGAAATGGTAATATGTAAAAATAAATTTGAAGAAATTCAAAGAAAAATTAATCTTAAAGAATGAAATAGATTTAAAGACCATCATTTTTATTAAGAAAATTATTTATAGTAAAAAATAATTTATTATGACATAAGTAATAAAGAAATGAGTATTAAGATTATAGATGGAAAAGGAAGGTATAATATACCACTAATTGATAAAAAAATTATATTAACCAAGTTACCAAAAATTCCTCATAAAGATAAATAAAAAATTTGATACATTCATTTAAGATGCGTTCAAATATTAATAAAAACTCATTTTAGAGAAGGAATAAATACATAAATAAAATAACATTATTAGATAACAAAATAATAAATAGAAATGATGCCTTATTATGAATGATTTATGGTAACTTAGGTTACCATTCATCATCATTTCCCATAGTAGCATAACTATGTTAGAAGAAGATGGTAAAAAAAATTATCAAATATAAAACCAATTTTAATTGCAACAACTTGAAAATTGATCAAGAAAAAAGGAAGGTATTCTACTTTTATGCCAGAAAAGCCTTGAAAGACCACAAATACATTATTTGCATCAAAGACCGAGAAGATGAAGATGTGTCATCATCAACGTCATAAAAAGAACCATCGACAAAAAATGACAAAGAAAAATAAGGAAAGAAACTATCAAAGAAAATAAAGAAAGAAATTGTGCGCATAAGATGACAAAGGAAATAAAGATGTAGATCCCATATCTTAATCTGAAACATATGTCAAAGAAAAAAACAATAGTTATCTTTTAAAATAAAAAGTAGACGAATTATTAAAGTAAAGGTAAAATAATAATTTTAGTCTTGTAAACATGGATTTCTTATGCTATAAAAGGAACACTTGTTCTTATTTCAAAACACACGAATAAACAGAAAATTCAGAACTCTCTACTCTCAAACACACAAAACTCTAGCATAGAAAATCTCTCTATCTAGGAATCCTAAAAGCAATAATATTATACCCAATAATTATGAGCGGCTAAGCACCTTCTCAAGGTTCTTGGTTGGCCTTAAGTTGTAATAATTATTATTCTATGATTAAAATGAAGTTCAGTTACTCTTGTCTAGTAAGTCAATTATTGGACACCATTTATATAAGAATTTATAAAGCTCACAATTGACAAGAAGGCGTTGATGTTTGAGCAAAGTTGAGGTATAACAGGTGTAGCAAAAGAAGATGAATCGAAGTGAAGATCGTAGTTAAGTCATCAAATTCAAGTAATTTAAGTCAATTAAGAATCTTGAATGTTAAAATATTTCCTTATAACAAAGACATATACTGTTAAAATAGGATAATGGAAACTATTTTTAGAAATAAACGACTAATAATTCCAAATAAAATTAAAGATAAAAATATAATTCTATTAGAAAATTTTGATAAAGATTACCTCTATCATTTAAATGATTACTTTAAAGATGAGGAGTATGAAATTGGTCTTTAAAATTTTAAAAGATTTAACACCTTATTAAATATATACATATATTATATTAAATCTATCAGAACCATCATAGATCATCATGTTTAAAGAACATTAAAAGACTATTTTAATTAAAAATATGTAAGAATAAAGGAAGAGAAATTTCACAACTTAATATTTGGATATCACTTCTTTAAATATAATGAGTACATTGTATGTACATAAGAAAAATCTGTTTGTATATTACGAATAAGATAAATCTGTTTGTATATTACAAATATGACAAAATAATATGCATTTAACGTATAAGGCTTATCAAGATAATATTTTATGAATATCGAAATAATTAGTAAATAAAATAGAATTATTAGATTTAATTAATGAAAGAATAATATTTAATTTAAAAAGACAATTAATATATTCACTTGATCATCAATTAAATAAATATTAATCTTTGATTAAAAGATTGTATCCATTCACAAAAATTGATATATAGTTAATAAATATTATTTTAAATAATAACGAATAGAAATTTAATAACATTAAAATCTAAAAATATTTTAAATATTTTATAAATCTTGGAAAACATAAATGAAAATATATTAAACTTAAATAATATTTGGAATATTATCGCACCTATTTGAAAAATACTAAGGTTAATTATTATTTTTTACATATTTTTAAACTTATAATTTTTATATCAAATATTAAAGATACCCGTCTCCTTTAATATTTGATATAGCTTACTGACAAATACAAGCAACTACTAATTTTGTTGCTCGGAAATCAGTTATTTTTTTTTTAGCCAAATGCATGTCTCAAATTTATAACAATTTAATATCCTGTGGTCAATTATAATTTGAGATTGATGACAAATACGTGATCTCTAACAACAGCAAGGGTCTTTCTTAAATCAAAATAGTATATCTGTGGGTCAAATTTACTTGGTCATATTTTTAATGTGTAGTAAGGATATAGTGGTCAAAATATGTACTTTATTTCATAAAAATAGATATTTTATTTATATATTTATTAATTATTAATTACATAAAATGAAAGCTTAAAATGAGAATGTGTACGGAACAAGGACGATTTGAATATAAAATTGAGTACAAGTCAACCACATAATTAAATTATTTGCATTTGTGGAAGGTGGTGTGACTCAGCTTTTTTCCTTTCCTTGATTGGATATTAGAAATAGAATCCAGTAATTAATCCAAAAGTCTTGCAACTAATTCTATCCTTCAATAATCGAATTATTGTGGGAGAGTAAAAAGACAGAGAAAGACCATCGTAATTAATTTATTCTCTATTATTACGTAATCATAAATAATTTCTTTTCTATTTAAGCTCGTATTTAATGTAAATTACCTTCTCCATCGTAATTAATTTCAACGTAATTTTAACATTTATATCAAATCAAGTAGTTTAGTAATTCTAACAAATACACTCTTTCTAATAATTTTTGAAAAAGTTAAATCTTTATTCTTATCGTCATAAGATCCTCGTTTCACACGACAGAATACGATCAAACCTGCTATAAGTTTCTAAATCTTTAACTTAACGAGATCTTATCGGCCGAAGTTAGGTTTGAGCTTTTAACACGTCGAAATGCCATTTTGCTGTCAATCTAATTGCTCTCTACTACGCTTCCCCGCGACGCTTAATTTCACCTTTGTCACCGCGCATGTGATAAGATTTCGTCTCCACATCGATTAAGAATAAGTCATCAAAATTGCTTATAATTTAGAAAATCTTTAACTTAATAAGATGTTATTGAGTTGAATTAGACCTGAGTTTTTAACATTTTCAAAAACCAACAAATAAAATGGACATTTCCTTTAACTTTCCGGTTATTATTTAAAAAAAAAAACAAAGAGGGAGAGTAAAAAGATAGAGAAAGAAAGGCATATACCAGCTTTCCATGAGAACTTTGTCCTGATGCAGCAGAGAGAGAGAGAGAGAGAGAGAGGCAATAGAGACACCTTCTTTATTCTTAGTCAGGAACTTGCAAACAGGGCCAAGTCCATAAAGCCTTTCAACTTTACCATCAGGTAAATAGCGTAAAGAGTAAGTGAGAACAGAGTAACTGGCAAGAAGACGCAACATACGGTCAAGCACGATTGCGGCATCTGGGTTCTTAGTTGGGAGCTGAGAAGCAATGTCTATAGGTGAAAGGTAAGCTCCAGGACCAGGTTTGGCCATGATTTCTAAAAGGTCAAGTTCAATTGCTGATTTCAGAACCATGGGCATAACAGAGGAACTAGTTAATTGCATGGCAAAGAGGTTAACTTCTTCATCTGATACTTGGGTTGGTATCATCTGGGTCTCAGTTGTCGAACCCATTCTTGCTTTTTTTGGGATTTGGTAGTTTAGAATATGAGGATCAATTTGGGAATGAAGGATTGGAGGCTGAAGAAAGTGAAAATATTGCAAATGGAGGAGTGGTTTGCTGAGTGCCTAAAAGTGGGTAATATATAGGGTGTTGTCTTTGCTCACCAAGTTTGATTTGCCACACACTTTTGTTTTTTCTTACTTATGCATGACGTCGCTCCAGAAAGTATAAGATAATAAAATGAATGTCAGATTACTTGCTAATATATGACTTAATTATTATTATTATTATTATTTTGTTCTGATATATGACCTAGTTAATTCATCCTCTATCATCCACTCAATTTTCTCTCCCTGTTCCAATTAGATGGTTTGTGTAATTATACATAAAATGTTGGATAATATAAATGATACCAAGGTAAAGAAAGTTCAAAGACTACCTAACAAAATTAATAGACGAGTTATAACATATTTGATATGTTCAAAGATGGATTGCGGAAAAAAAATTATTATTATAATAATAATCATTGTACTGTAGTTTTAAATATCTACTTCGTATAAAAACAAAAAACAAAAAAAAATCAATAAAAAAATAATAACAACTATGTTAAAATAAACTTATATAATTCAAATATATAGAATATAAGTACCTGGGGTTACTTGTTTCAATAAAATTTACTTTGTTGGTTTGGAATTCCATAAGAGGTACGAAAGATCTATTGATTTGTTTATAAATTAAGTATAATAATTTTGAAAGGAAATAAAATAAATATGAAAATAATAATATTTCCAAATTTTGCGTAATTATTTTGTTTTAATAATTATGAATTTTGGGTAATTATAATATGAAAATAATAATAATCTCAAACATCAAAAAAACAACAATAATTATATAGTTATTTATAAATTTTTTTAATCTCTCAATTTTTACTAATTACAAACAAAGATACTCACGCTTATATTTAAACTATCTTTTTCAAGTTCTAAGCTATCTAATGCTAATATTCTCTAAATACAGAAAATAAAAAATGAGTTTTTATCCGATAGAGTTACTCTAATATTTAAGTCATATAATCATTATCATTAATACAATCAAATACATAAATAAAATACATGATGTAGTTATAAAATATTTAAATAATTCCATCTAAATATAAGTAACTTGTATTAAAATTTAACTTAAATCAAAACGTTTATAAAATGATAAAAGTTTACGGTTAAAAAGTAAATCACTAGAATAAATCTAATAAAAGTATATATTAATTAATGAATTTAAATATAGAATAAATTTTAGAATAATTTTAATTGAAAACTATCCACTTGAATTCCGACTCATCTCATAAAGTCTTCTTAAATTTCATAACCTTAATTCTTTTACGGTTCATTAAATTATTTCCATGACTCATCAAATACATAATTAGGATAATCACTCAATTCATACTTGATATATTTAATATAGTGTTGCAAATGTTATTTAAAAAGATGATAAAAATCATTTTTAACCTAAATGTAATCTCTCTCTTTTTTTTTGTCATAGATTTGAATAAAAGTTAAAAATATCAAATATAAATACTTGATATTATAATCAAATTCAAGAATAAAACACTCAACTTAAAATAAAATATTCACATTAATTTTAAAACATAATTTATAATCAAGTCCTAATAATATAACCATGCATGATATAATTAATTCTTTCATTTTCTTATTAAATAAAATAATTAATTATTTTTGAGTTGAATTAAAATTATAATTTTTTAAGTTCCAAAATAGCTTCAAGACTCTTTAAGATAGTAAATAAATAATGTATTTCCTGTATACCCAAAGAAAAACTCAAAATAATATAACAAATTGAGGCTTAAAAAGACTAAAAATATCATTTTATTAAAATATTATATTTAATTCAAAAATTATTTAAAAAAAAATTAAAAAATACATTTAAATAACATCAAAGATTATATTTTTAATTTTACTCATAAAGATTTAAGATTATCAAAACAAATTAATTACACTTTAACATATAATTTATTCATTTTTAGTTATAGTTTAAGAATAGCGTCCCACAATCTCATATATATCCATAAAAAAATTCGTTCTTACAATTTAATAAAAAAAAATAATTATCTTAATTAAACAGATATAAGTATTTCTCTCTCTCTCTCTCTCTCTCTCTTGCACCTCTAACTCTAATTGCCAAGTTGTAGAACCTATGATCTTGCCACAACGAATTTCTCTTGGTCTAATTTTCTAGTCCACAATGTGCACTGCCTCTTCTTCATATCAAGAATCCTCTCATAATGAGATGTCAGACCAATTAATAATATGAGTAGAATATGGCTCCTACTATCATGACTTTAACATGATAACTATTAAGAACAAGTATTACCTTCCATGGATAGATAAATTTATTTTATCATGTTATTTTTCTCCTTCTCTTACTTTGTTCAAAAAAAATTTAAATGTCTTATTTCTATTATTATTATTATTATTTATTTTTTTTTCACTGAAACTTCTTTCCTGTGGACTAGTACAATTCTGTGTAGAAAAACAAAGTTTGTAATGTATTTTCAACCCTAAACAAAGGATAATATTAAAACATGCACATCATAAGTGATAAAATTTCATTTTTCAAGTTTAACCTAGTTTTTCTTTTATCAATATTCATAAGAACTCTTGAAATTACAGACGAAAATAAAATAGGGATTATTAAACTAATACTCCAACTCTTTGTCAAGTGCCCAAAATCTTATTGGGCCTAGTAAGGGCCCAACTTTATCAGTAATTTAGTAATAAATAAACCCTTCTTCTCTAACCAAAACCTCCACAGCATATCTAATCCTTACATCCAAAACTCTATATTTTGCAGAAAATGTCACCGGCTCAAGTCGTCGATACCACCGCTGCCGAACTCCTGACCCAGGGTGTTACCAACATCTCCATCAAAAAAACCGAGAAGAACGACGACGAGGTCTTCCGTTTTATATTATGTACATTTTTCTACCTTCCGATATGATTTCTTGTATATATTTTTTACGTTGCATATATTTTCCTAACAAAAAAGTAATTTTTGGCAGAACAAGGAAGATACTGTTGTGGTTGAGGACTTAATGGACGATGATGAAGATGACGAAAATGATGACGACGATGACGATGATGAAAATGAAGATAGTTCTCCAGGTTGTACTTTTTTCTCTCTCTCTCTCTCTCTTTTTAATTCTTTGTATATTTTCGTATGCCTCTCCCCCTCTATTGTTTATGCAGGATTAACTGTTTGGTTCTAGGGTTTTTTTTTCCTATGATTGTTTATTTTGCTACTTGCGTCTTTTTGCTTGAAATTTATAGTTTGCGGGATTCTTTGGTTTTCTCTGTTCATCCTTGTTAGTAATGAAGGCTTTTTATTCGGGAAAAAAATGTGAGAATATCTTATTGTAGAATTCTAAGCGAAGAAATTTCCTGAATAAAGAAATGAATACTTGATTTGACAACAGAACCTTTGAATTGAAACTGTAATCTTTGTGAATTGAATCTGAAATTCCTGTTATTTAAATGGAAATTCTGTTTACAGAAAAGTACACAAGTTATGCTTCCACTCGTTAATCTACAAATGCATTATATACATCTATTTATACAAGAGACTTCTCAAGCCTTCAACGACTCCTAAACAGTCCCCCTGAGTTTTTGAACACGAATCACAACACTTCAACATTTCGTGTCATAGGCTGATGATGTTGAGGAAGAGATTGGGATGAGAATTGTTCACGGTATCCTCAAGAGTGAGGATACTCTGTTACATTTTTCTAGTTTTGCTATTCTGTTACATTTCAATCTTTGTCCAATTCAATTATTTGTCGATAGTCTCTCTCTCTCTCTCTCTCTCTGAGGTGACATGAACATGTATTTTTTTGTCCAATAGTTTTTATAGGGACGTGATATATCGTTGTTCATGTTCAAATGTTCTCTTTGTTGTTATTAAGAGCGTTATGATTGATGCAATGAGTTTCAGGAGTAAATGGGAGTTCCAAGCAAAGCAGAAGTGAGAAGAAGAGCCGAAAGGCAATGTTGAAGCTGGGTATGAAGCCAGTTACTGGTGTTAGCAGGGTCACCATCAAGAGGACCAAAAATGTAAATTTGTTTTACTTCAATTAAAGGGGTTTCTTCATTTTCAGTTAGCAGTTTTTACCAGCGTTATTCTTTGTTATCTCAGGTACTGTTTTTCATCTCGAAGCCTGATGTTTTCAAAAGCCCAAATTCTGAGACTTATGTCATCTTTGGTGAGGCCAAGATAGAAGATTTGAGCTCTCAGTTGCAGACACAAGCTGCCCAGCAATTCAGGATGCCAGACATGAGCTCAGTGACTGCCAAGTCTGATGTATCTGCCGCTGTTGCTGGAGCACTGGTGGATGAAGAGGATGAAGAGATTGACGAAACTGGAGTGGAACCCAGGGACATTGATTTGGTAATGACACAGGCAGGAGTATCGAGGGGCAAAGCTGTCAAGGCTCTCAAGACTCACAACGGTGACATTGTTAGTGCTATCATGGAGCTCACTACTTAAATCTTCTTCTTCTTTTTTAATCCTTCTACCTGCACTCCTTTTGTTTTTGTTTTTCATTAAGAATGAGTTTTTCTTTTGAACACATGTCATTGGTTCCCCAACATTTTGGTGGCTAGATTATGCTTTTGTTTTTCTTGGCTGAAGACTTTCAACTTTGGTTGTATTTCTGTATTTTTGGTTATATGTTCAATTCATCCAACTCCATCTTCCCTATCAGTTATTAAATATTGAATAGCTATGACATCTAAGTTCTAAATAATATACTTTCTTAGACAGAATTTCTGACATAACAAGAAATACCTTCCACGTATGGATATCACTCTGATCAAGTACTCCGTTGTTCCTAGGATTAGCCTTTCACCTTATTTATCAGATTGTCCATCTCATGTTTGATTCGTAATGCTGAGAAAATTAGTAAGGGATAAACCTTAAACCATGCATCATAAAGGATATAATTAAAAGATCTTAAACATGGACAAGCAAGATAGGTAGTAATGCTTGGGCTCCCAGGGTTCATTGGAACTGAATGAGTTGATCTGCACTATGTTGGGTAAGGTAAGTTTGTTAATGTCTCTGAAGCTTATGAAATTCTTCCATCTCTTCTTCCAGGAGAAACATCATAGCCAAGTCCTCCTGTTGTCATGGAGATTCAATATTATGTTTAAAAGGGATCAAATTTCCTTACGGTGAGCATCTTTCTTTGTAGTTTTTTAGGAACGTTTTGAATCACTAAAAATTGATACATCACAACTCTGAGGCATCAACAAGCAATATGCACGCTACTATAGAAAGATAAGAGCTTTTGTATTGAAATGGTTTTTGAAAATCAACAAAAATAATCTTACTACATTATAAGTATGACCTACATTTTTGAAGGAAAAAAAAAAGTTGCATAATGCTAATCCATGGTCCTTACTCTTCTTGAAGCTGCGAATAAAATGTCTTGAAATGCTATGAAGTTCAAAGTAATGATTACATACAATACATACAATTTTGTAGTAATTATTGTGTAAAAAAATTAAAATAAAATAATAAAAATGATTATTTATTCAATTTGTCCAAATAAAAGAAGTTATTGTTAACATAACTAAATTACTCATTTCATCACGTGCACTTCTTTTAAATTAGAAACTAGAATGGATCAAGTGACGAGATCGGCAAGTTTTGATCACTTACCCATTATTTTACAATAATCACAAATTAAGTGGCCGACAAATATTATTACATGCTTCTTTTTCCTTTGGTTGAAATTCGCTTAAAACAGAAGGTTCTACATTTAGACCAAAAAAAAAAAAAATGTTCTACTTTCAGGGTGGGACATTATAAATGAATAGAGAGGAAACCAATAGCCATTGTCCTCAAAGTCATTTGTACGGTACTCATGCCAGAAATGAGAAGCAAGTACATAAAAAAAAAAAATCAAACAAACACAGATAATAATAATAATTGGATGATTACCATTGGGCATAGATAATATACAACCTGTTCCCGAGCCTCCATAACCAGAGAAATGATTTTGCATAAAACAAAACGCCATGGTTCATAGTTCATAGAGATCTAAAGGAGTTCAAATGCTTGGTTATTTACTTTGTACAATAATATAGGAGTTCCGGACTTTCTAAAGCAATCCACAAATATTGCTCCACGGCCATTATCATAGTAACATTCCGGTTTCAGCAGCAGGTTCAATGATTCTGCGCTCTACACTCCTCATCCATTATATGTTCCCAATCTGAAGATAAGCTTTCACGCTGACCTGCACGCAGCTGACTCCCAGACCCATTTCTTCTGGGAGGTCGTACCAGCTGATCTTCATCATCAAACAAATGGAACTCCTTCATAGTTACATTGCCAAAGGTGTGATGCTGCAAGACATGCTCCACTTTCTCACTCGAGATTTTATCCTCTAATCTAGGTCCAATGATCGATAAATTGTTTCTCTTACCAAAGCCCGTATTTCCTGACATTGGGTTCTCTTTAGAGACAGAGCTAGAGATGTCCTCCCATGATTTAAGGATTTGAAATCTTGACGTGACAGAAGCCTCAAAATCATTAGTGTCATTTTTGGTACAGGTAATATTAGAATCTTGATTGCAAATACCAGACTTTGGGCCACAATTAGCTTCATAAGATCTCTCTGGTTCTTTGTTGGCCTCAATGGGATCAGGAGAAATCTTGAAGCTTGATGGTTCGTCAACATTAGCAGCACTAAGGTTATCAATTCGGTTCTGTAGGATACAAAATCTGGCCATCACATCATCACCTTCGCTGCTTGTGCTTAAGATAGAGGAATTTTGGACTTTGGAATTTGGGAAATCTTCAGCTCCAGAAGACACGGCCTGAACTTTATCAGGTTCAGTTGAAACATAAGGACACGATAACTCGGCAGGGCTTTTAGGCACATCTGCAGTAGAAAATATTTAGATAAAATTTATTAAATCAAGTTTGAGATGAAAACAAAAGTCAGAATCCGGAGTGATAACACTTATATGTAAACCTTCAGACTTGTGTAACTTGCCATTACCCACGTCCCTCTTCATGCGGTTAAAACGAGCTTTGTAGTTGACTGCACATAATGCAGCTTCAGCTTCAAGCCAAAGATTCTTATACATGAGAGTTTGTGGCTGTGTTTCCTCATCATCATGAAAATTCTCACTGAGAACCTTCTTTAAAGCCTGCAAATGATGATGGAAAGATAAGTTGAAATTTATCCATTCACTTCTTTCCATATTTCAATGGAAGTTTGACACTTAAGAGTAATTTTGCTGCTTTAGAACAAATATTTACCAGAGGAAAACAAAAATACCTGGACCATTTTATCATCTTCCACAACGCCTGGTTCACCTCTTATAAAAGAAGATTTTGATACTCTATCATCTTCCTTACCGGACATACAATGCTTGTCCTGAGTGCTACGGTCTCCTGTTTTGGTAGGCTGAGGCCAAATGAACAAAAGAATAATAGAATGAACTGAAATTATAAGGCACACTACTGATGAATGATCAAGTGTAAATATATTGTATCAGGAGAAATCATTTTAAGAGTGGAAAAACTAGGGGGGGCACAGAAAGAAACGCAATGCACAAACTGCCATCAGTCTTTCTTGATCTGCTACAATTCACCTATCAGTCTCTAGGGTATCTAGTTTCAGCATGCAATGCTGTCCAGATTAAGTAAATAACTCGAAGTCCAAAACCTGTTGAAAGATATGTTTCCAAATTTCTCTACCTCTAGACTATAGATCGCTACTTTTATCTTTGAACTCGTGCCTTTTATCAGTAGGGCCAAAATAGTGACATAATTTATGCTTCTAAAATTTCAGTAATAAAACTACACCAAATATGTTTGCATGAACTTTGCTATGAAATAGGAAAAGATACAGTAACTTGCCTCATGAAGGACATTTTGCTGCCTGATATAGTCTTTAGCTTTTTCAAGGGAGGAACTGGACTCCATTACAGCATTTTTTGACATAGACATATTAAGATTACCGACCACACTTTTGATGGCTTTGAGGTCCTTTTCTTTTAATTGACACAAACCATTTGTACAATGGAACAACAGAACATCTGACATACTATGCATTGCATTAAGCAACATCAAGAAATCAATTGTTGGAGTTGGTTGCTGATCACTTGATTTATTAACCTTAGTGGATCCACCTTCATCACAAGAGCACATAAAATTGTCCATGGCATTAGAAAGCAATTGGGACATGTATTCCGACTCTTCATTAGCAATATCAGATGTCAATTCTTCTTGTCTAAGACTTTGTTGAGTGATCTGAGAATCTTTGCAGTCGAAATAACTTTTGAACCCACTTTCTATTTCATGGATATCATTTGAACGTTGAAACCCTTCACCACATTCTAAATGACAGTTTTCTTTTACTGTATCGGCTGGTTTTAGTTCTCCAAATGTCGAGCTTGCACCCGGAGATATATTCATATGCAATCCTAAACCATTTTCTAAACACCCAAACTCCAGATGCTTTGTGTTTTCACTTGATTCCAGAGAAGAGGCTGCATGGCCAGTACCAGGCGGAAATAGTTCTTTTGATCGAACATTCATACTATTACATACTTCTTGTTTCTTAATCTGATGGGGAATAAGGGCTTCTGACTCGCACCCTTGCCATGGAGAAGTGAGTGGGACTCCCTTCCAGCATGGCGAGTCCACAGCAAGGTTACAACTATCAACAATCTCTGTAATACTTTCAACAGAATTGGCCATGTGATTAGCCTTTAGGTCCAAGTTGAAATCATCAGCACTCACATTAGAAATTCGAAGTCCACATTTAGCTTTTGACCAATTATCCAATGCACCATTGTTGACAATTTCGTTGTTGAGTAGATCTTCATTTTTTGTCAACAATGTGTCTGAGAAAATGGGAACATTTTTTTCTACTTGAATTCTGAGATGACTAGGATCAAAGTTTGCTTTGCCTTCGGAGTTTTGTGGGGCATTATGTGACTCACTCTTACCAGAGGAGTTGTTGCTGGAAATATCTGAATAAGTGGCACCACTTCCGAAATTCGGAACTTTAATGGAGGCAGTGTGTCTGGCAAATGAGCTGATCCCAGCAGCTGGTGGCTTGATAACAACTGTAGTGGAGGACTTTGAAATGGATGTTCTATCATTCATACTAACATCATGTTGTCTCAGATGTTTACCATATGAAGGATTATTAGGTAATTGACTGTTACTAGAAAATGTGTCAAATCCTCCAACTCCGAAGTTACATGTTACCTTCTCAGCAGGCATGAAATTAAGATTTTGCCTCATGAGGGATTCATCAATTAAGTTTTCTGTAGATATATTAAAGTTACCAGAACATGTTTCAAGTTTTCCATAACCAAAGACAGGTTTTGCATCAGCAGCAGGTATGAAGTTGGGATTTTGCCCCAAGAAGGATTGACCATCCAATTTTTCAGGTTGAACAAGTCCTCCACGCCTCCCTAAATCCAAAATATCAATATCAAGTGGTGCTACATGACATGTGTTCAAGTCCTTCGGGTGAACCCCTGTGCATTGAAATGTAACATAGGAGGAGAAACGTTGAGTTAGTTTCCTAGAAATGACGCAAAAAACTTGTCAACTATAATCAATACAATGGATAATTTTAAGCATATACAAATCAGAAGAGGAAGCTGAGATCAGTTGTGTTCTCCAAAGTTCACAAATTATAGAAAAACCTTGATTGTAATTCAACATGGAAGTCTTCAATTTCAAAACAAAAGGTTTAACATTCTATGAAGAATTTAGCAGTATCCATGTATCCACCAATAACTTTTGACCCAAAGAAAAAGGCATCCACCAATAAAAAAGCATTTAACATTTATGCTTCAAATGTCTTTTATTAGTCTGAAGAGCACCGTATAGTATAGTTCTGCAAAAGATTAAAGCTCTATAAAAACATAAACACAGGTAGTATCCATCCAAATATTTTGAAACAAGTAAAAGCTGAGGCATTTGGAAAGCCTACAAAGCTGGCAGAAATTAACTCATGAAATTTTAAGAAACAACAATGAAAATAATTCAAAATATAAGACTAGAATAAAAGGACATAATTAAATTAGACCATGAAACGAGAACAGACATTAAGTAGGTTCAAAAAGTATGATTACTGATTTGCAGATACCTTGGTCCATATAATTATTGTAAAATGGTACAGGTAAGTCAGCCTCCTTTGAGAAGAAACTCCCATCAAATTCTCCCTGTTTTCCCAACTCCCAATCTCCCAATTCATTCCACAAACCACCCCATGGAGCTGAATTCTTAGAGGTTGATGATCTTTGAGTATAATCCTTGTGAGAGGACCCATCCAAGGAAGGAACATGAGATGTAGATAACCAGTCATAACTACTTTGATCCGGAATCACCAAGGGACTACTGTTGTCAGTAGTACAGGGCAAGTAAGAAGGATAATATGGTTGAGCTTCAACTAAATTAGCAGTCAAAGTGTCTGAGCATTGACCAAATGCTAACACATCAGCTGAAGCTGAAGTAACTGTGTTCAAAGGAGGCAAATGGGTGTTGGATGATTCCATTTTCTGAATGCCTCTATATCTATACATATTTGAAGAAGGCACAGAACCAGATTCCAATTTCTGTTTACGAAAGAACTTGGGCCCAGGAGTGGGATTTGGAGAAGGAAGCCAATTATGCAGAGAAGAACTCAAAGGTTCGGAATAAGATAAAGATGGTTCGGTCAAATCCAGAAGAGGGGTTGAATTGGGTTTTGTAAAAGACCGATCAACCATAAAAGGAGGAGCTAAAGGTGATAAATTGGAAGATAAGGATGACGATGAAGACGAAGAATAAGATCCTCCATGTCCATAAGGCCCATAACCCATCATTTCTCGAAATTTTGTTCTAACACAGAAATTAAATTGATCAAAACCCACAAAAATTTACATGACAGTGAGTTTCTTTAGAGTCGTAATTCGTCAATCTAAAGCTAGAAACTAGCACTTGTTAGAAATAAATAAACATTAAAAGAACACGTATCATTAAAATTTACTAACATCGTCAACAAATTTTAAATGTCTGCAAGGACAAGTGCGATTCTGCTAAAAAATCGGATGAAATGAAAAATAAATTCGGAGAAATTCATACCGTAAAGGTTAAGAGGAAGAGCCAAGTAGATGAGAAGTGCTTGTAGTCCTGGATTTTACCCGTCAATTACTCGGACGAAAACAAAAGGCAGAAAATATCAACTTGATGAAATTGAAAGCGTATCCATCAAGTCGCTCTCTGTTTGGGTCTTCAGTTTTAGTTTATTTACAAAAATCGACCCTCTACTTTAACAAAATTATTAGTCTCCCATTCTTTTTGGACAATATCCCCCATACCCTTCAAACTTCAAAGGGCCAATTCAGAGAATATAAAATGCATTTTCTAACTTAAATATTGAAAATTATAAATTTTAAAGCATTGTGTGGCGTGGTAGTTGAAGAAAAATGATATCAATATTATAATATAATATAATATTATTATTTATGATTACGTTTAAATTTATGATATACATTTATAGTCTTAGTAATATTCTTGTTTGTTTGTAAAATCTATTTGTAAGGAATGCAAACCCAAAATTGAAATTTAATAACAATATGTGTTAATTGTATAATATTGTTAAAAAAATTAAATATTGAAAAATCTTGCATTGCTCACATTGTTGCGGTGCATTAAAAAAACAATACTAAGTGTGGTAAATTGTGCAATGTTAATTAAAAACACCTTTTTAAGTTTTATAAAAAATAAATATTGTTTGTATTATTATAAAAATGTATATATCATCAAAGTTTTACTTATCTAAAATTTTGTATTCGTTATTTTAACAGTATCTTAATTTTTTTAATATTTTTTATTTTTATTATTAATTAATATTTTTTTTATATTTATATTTATATTTAAAAAAAAACACATTAATTTGTCCTAAAATTTAAATTTAATTTAAAAAATTTTAAAAGATATTTTTGACTTAAATATTTTTTCTCTATTCTCTCACCTCTTTTCCTCTAAGTTTATTTCTCTCGAACTTTACACCTTTATGTCTCTCTTTCTCACTTTTTTTTATGTTTTGTTTTATATCTCTTCAATTCGAGATAAAAGCCTATATATAAAATGTTGCCGTTTCTTATATTTCTATATCCATGTTACGTATATTTAATTTAGGTATTGATACGTTGTATAATAGTTATTACTTTTAGTTGTTAGATTTATATAATTTATTGTAAAAAAATAAAATTTTTAAAATTCAATATTTTTTACGATAAATCAACAATAATTTGTATATGCATATTTAATAGAATATGAGAGATTGAAGATGATATAAAATGAGTTAAAAATTGTATTTAAGAATTCAAAAAGGATAATAAAAAAAGAAAAATGTTCCTATTGAGGGATAAGAAAAGAAAAAAAAAATATTAAAAATACCTCCACTAAATTTTCATACGATGGTAAGATGAAAATGTTGCATTAAATTGATTTTTGTTTTAAACGTTAATATCATTAAAATATTAATTAATAATAAAAGTAAAAAAAAATATCAAAAATATTAAATAAGGGACCTTGTAATTATATTAGTGTTTTTGTTACAAAATTTATGAAAATTCATAATTTGATAGCATTTTTGTTATAAAAAGTTTTTATGTCAAAGATTTATAGTATAATAATTTTATTTTTATAAAATATAAAAATTTGAGATATTTTTTATAGAGAGAGAGAGTGAGAAAATAAATGATATTTAAAAATAATTATTTTTAACCATATTAGAAAAGAAACAAATCAAAGTTTTATTTGTGAATTTTTTTCCAGTTTTATATACCAATTTTTTTTAAATGAAACACACTTATTATGTTCAAACCACTTTTATCTCTCAAATTCAATCGTAAAGACAAGTTAAATAATAATAGACACAAATACATATAATATGTATATACCCCCTTTAATTTGGTCAGCTATAAATGATATGTTATCCTCTGTTTCTAATAAGAATTTTGCAATTATTCTCATACCATTTTTAATGCTCATAATACTTATTATGGGGGAAGAGAAGAACAAAACAAATCACACATTAAAAATTATAAATTCCATTCATTAAAAAAAATCACCCAACTTTAAGAAATTTATAATTAAAATTAAGTTTAGAATACTTTTAATAGTTATCTAAATTATGGGGGCATAAAACCTCTTTCATGGTACATAAAATAATTTTTATAAATTATTTTAAATTTATTAATTTTATGAATAAATTAGTAAGATATATTTTTTTTTTGTGTCATAGATGATATAAAGTATAAAAAATTATTTATTCTTATTGTGTTTTTTAAATAACAGTTTATATTTTATCTAAATTTTAAATTTTCAATAAAAATTATTAAATATAATACATAAAAGGATCACGTAATGTGTCGTACATAGCTAGGGTCTTGTATCGAGTCTCGCCTAGGACCCTCCTTCAAAGGCTTGGGTCGACCTTGACAGGAAGATAGTGTGCCAAGATGGCTATGTTTCTCGGAGAAATTATTCAATATTTTTAAATTTAGCGGTGATGTGATCTTATAATACAATATTAATATAATAATTTTTTTCTTAAAATATAAATAACTAATAATTAAATACAAAAAAAATTAATTTAATTTACGGAGACAAATTCTAATAACAATAAATAAATCTTCCTATTTCTTGTGTCTATGATTTTGTCAAGAGACAATGAAATCATATATATATATATATATATATAAATTTATATGAATTTCTTTGAGTGCTTTTTAATTTTTATTTGATGCAATTATATTGAATTGCAGATTGCTTAGCTGTTGGTTATTATATATAAAAAAATTATTAGTTAGCTAAAAACCTTTAATTTTTTAATTAAATTACGATAATTTAATAAAAATATATTAGATTAAATTAACAGGTATATTTACGTTATGTGTATAGAACTTTTATTAGTCGCCTTCAATAACATATATGTAAAATAATTTTTAATTAAAATTAATTACCTAACATAACTTTTTAAATTTATTTCATAAAAAAAATGTTTTTTAAGCATGTAATGTAACCGATAATTTAAAATTATATGGTGAATTTTGAATATATTAAGTTATAATTTAAAATGTTTAATTTTCATAATTATATTATGATTTCTGAGTTTGTTTGTTCTTTTTTTTTTAATCATAATATCACCAGTTTCTTGTGCAGCATTGTTTAGCAATAATAAATCGGCTAACCAATGAGAATTTTTCTTATTAATTATGATAATTGTCAGAGTATGAAAACATCAAAATTGAGTTTCAATAGTATCAATATATAAAGAGTCTCAATAATATCAAAATTTATTGAGTCCTGAAGAAGTGACGAAAAAATAGAAAGAAGTGGCCGGGAATTAAAAAAAAATAAAAAAAAGAAGAGTCTTTATTTCTTTATATATATAATTTATAATGACTCTCTATATAAGTTTTTTAGTTTTGACCCAAAAAATAATGGAGTAAAATTAAAGCCACACGTTAACTAAATATATAATAAGAATTTTTGAAAAAATGATAAATAATAGTTTTTTACTGTCATCAATATTAAAAAAAATCACAACTATGATACTACACCTTCAGTCAATATTGAGCAAAACCCATTAAAAAAATACATAACTTTATTATGTTTTTATTTCTTTATTAATATTAATCATCACATTTTAAGCATCTATTATTTTTTAAAATAAAATAAAATTCTAACATTAAGTAAAGATTATATTATATTAAAATTTATTAAAAAATATTTCTAAAAAATTAACATTTTTTTTTTCTTTTGACAAGTTAACATGACATGAGTCAATGTTAGATTAGTAGCCTAAAAGGCATGCTATCAATAAATGGAAGACACTTTGAAGAAAATGGTCTAATAGACCTATTTACACAAACAAAACCAAAAGAATGTATCACCTACAGCAAAATGTGAGGTTGTTTGTTATACTTGTGGACAAAAGGATCACTGCAGTTTCAACTATAAAAAACAAAAAAAGATAAATGAACTTGATATAGACAACAAGTTCAAAAGACAGATTATTTAGATTCTCTTAAATAATGAATTTGAGGAAGAAGCATAAGATTACATTTACGAATCATAACTTCAGAAATAGAATATACCAAATAAGAAGATGTTGATTGTAAATGTGATTATTACAAAGATATCATCAAAATGAATGGTTTAGACTTAAATGGCTTAACAAAAGAGAAAGACTTTGTTCTTGATACCATCGATAAAATCGATGATTCGGAAAAGAAGAGAAAGACTTTAACTAAATATATATCTATAGCTAAGGAAGCACCTACCTCTTCTAAAAGAAGAGAATCACAAGGAATACAAAGGCAACTATAATAACATAACCATAGATATTCTTGAAAATAAAGGACCTATGATTAAGGATCTTCGTAAAGAACTTAATCGAACAAAAAAGGATCTTAAAGATCTTAAAACTGAGTTCAAATACTCGAGCTTTATCAAGGACAACACTCTATTACTCATTCAAAAGCAGAAGAATTTGAAGAATTCACCAATCTCCTTAGTACAATTCCCACAGGAACCAAGATGTCAAAAGAAAATGATCATACTATCGATATTGCTAATATACAATTTATTAATTTTATTGATAAAATTATTAATCATAAATGGTACTCAAAGGTAACCATAGTCATCAATAAAGAATATATTTTCACTGCTGGGGCATTGATTGACTCAGGTGTCGATTTAAACTATATCAACGAAGGAATCATCCCTACAAGGTATTTTCCAAAACTCAAGTTCTTAATATTATAAATAGAGAAATTATGCAAATTAACTACAAATTATTTAATACGACAGTATGCAATAAATAAATATGCGTAGAAACTACATTTTTACTCGGTAAAGATTTATCTAGAATGATTATCTTAGGCATTCCATTTATATTAATACTATATTGTTTAAAGTTATAGAGGAAAGAATTATGTCCAACATCAAAGTGTATGATATATATTTTCCACTTAGAAATTAATAACCTTAAAAGTAAAGTAAATAAAAAGGAAAAGTTTTTGTATTCTCTTAAAGAGGAAGTCGGCCATAAAGTTCTCAAAGAAAAAATAGACATCATGCAAAAAGCAAATCACATATCTTAAAGAGAATTTTGAAAAGGAGATTTGCTCGGATATTTTCACTACTTTTTGGGAACGAAAGAGGCATGTAGTCACACTACTATATGAACTAGGCTTTATAGAGTCAAAAATTGTAACTAAAGTCAGGCCCATTCAAATGAATCAACGATACCTAGAGATATGTAAAAAGGAAATTGATGATCTTCTCGGATATTTCCACAGCTTCTTGGGAACGAAAGAGGCATGTAGTCACACTACTATATGAACTAGGCTTTATAGAGTCAAAAATTATAACTAAAGTTAGGCTCATTTAAATGAATCAACGACACTTGGAGATATATAAAAGAGAATTTGATGATCTTTTACAAAAAAGATTAATTCAAAAGAGCGATTCTCCTTGGTCATGTCTAATATTATATGTTGAAAATACAATTGAGCTCGAAAGAGGTGTCTGGAGAATGGTCATCAATTATAAACCCTTAAATTGGGTATTAAGATGGATTAGGTATCATATACCTAACAAAAAAATACTTATTAAATTGTTATAGGGCGATAATCTTTTCTAAATTTGACTTAAAAAGTGGTTATTGACAAATTCAGATTGTCACTGAAGATAGGCATAAAAATGCCTTCACAATTCCATTTGATCACTATGAATAGAACGTCATGCTATTTAGGCTTAAAAATATCCCGTCAGAATTTCAAAAAATTATGAACGAGATCTTCAATCCTTACATGAATTTTACTATTGTTTATATTGATGATGTGTTTTTGTATTTTCAAACTTAATCCACCAATACTAAAAACATTTAGAAAAATTCTTTAAAATCATCAAAAACGTAGATCTTGTTATTTCTAAGCCATAACATTGGGCAAGGATTAATCACTCCAATAAATCGATCTATAATATTTACTAAAAAATTCCTTGATGAAATTAAAGATAAGGAACAATAACAAAGGTTTTTAATCGGTCTCAATTATTTTTTAGATTTTTATAAGAATCTTAAACAAGATTTCAAATCCCTTTCTTTTTAGTCTTGAGCCAAAAAAATAATGCCTTTTATGGGTAAAATTAAAGCAACACGTTAACTAAATATATAATAAGAATTTTCGAAAAAATGATAAATAATAGCTTTTTACTCTCATCAATATTAAAAAATTTCACAACTATGATACTACACCTTCGGTCAATATTGAGCAAAAACCATTAAAAAATACATAGCTTTATTATGTTTTTATTTATTTATTAATATTAGTCATCACATTTTACATATATTTTATTTTTTAAAATAAAGTAAAATTCTTACATTAAGTAAAGATTATATTATATTAAAATTTATTAAGAAATATTTCTAGAAAATTAACACTTTTTTTTTCTTTTGACGAGTGGACATGACATGAGGCAATGTTAGATTAGGAGCAATATGACTCCAAATTCTTGAGCTAATGAGTGGGAATATTGACCAGCAAGTCCGTCAATTCTACTCTGTTGCTTTCCTACCACTTTTAGTCTATTCTTCTTCTTGACAAATGGTTCGACGTACCTTCCTTCATAGTTTTTTTCCCCCTCTCTAACTTTCTTCGTACCTTGTAATTGCAACAATATTAACACTATTTCTCGGCGTGGAAATAATATTAACCACTACAACTCTTTTTTTTTTAATGTTGTTGCATTCAGGGGATGAGTGTTTCGATTAGGCATGAACATCGAATTAAAATTATTTATTTTTTATTAATTCAAATCTTATTTGATACAAATCGTATTCGAAATTTTTTAATTCAAATCTGATTTGATACTAATCGAATTTGAAGATTTTTAAATCAAATTAAAATTGATGATATAATCAATTTGAATCAATTAGAATTTAAACTAATCGAATTCTTTTTTTGAATCGGATAAGTTTACATTAATATTAAAATTTATTTATAAATTATTATTATATATAAAATACAATATACATAATATTTAAATTTTAAATTGATATATTTATAAAAGAAAAATATTATTTATAATCACAATTAAGAAATTTAAAAGCATAAAAAATATATCAATATAATTATTAAATATTTATTTTTATTTTTAAGTTAAAACAATAATATAATGTAATTATGATATATATAATATTTAAATCTAACAAATAATAAAATAAAATATACATTTATTTATAATTTAATAATAATTTAATTTTAATATGATATAATAGAATATAAAATTTATTAATCCGAATTAGATCTAAATCTAAATGAATTATATACTTTTTAATCTGAATTTGATTCGATTATAAAATTTTAAAATTCGATCCGATCCAAATTCTATAAAAAAAATTGTAAGATTTTGTATGATTGATGTATAGACTGCTAATTTGAAATTTTAGACTTCAATTCCAAAAATGAGTGATTTAGGACCTGATCTAGTATTAACTTTACAATTTCAATTTGTTTAATTACGTAGTGTAAATATTTTTTTTAACATAAAAATATATATTTTTTAAAAAGAGATAATTAAAAATAAAAATTTATAAATAAATAATTCATATAATAAAACTCGGAGAGACTCCGATTCCTGAAGGGTTATCGGAGAATTTGGTCATATATGTAATATATTTATCTTCAAATACCATAAATCTATATTTGAATACAACATTTACGCAATGAAAACACTCAATTTTGGGATAATTTTTTCCCAAACTTACTATAAATAATAAATAAACAAAAAGCTGTTGCAGCCAACCACCTTGTTAAGCAATATGAATTTCTCGCGGGGATGTTTAATGTATCGAGTAATTAAATCATTTCAATATAATATTTTATTTAGATATAATTTATTGTATTAATATAAGATATTATTTAGATATATATTGATATGATTTAGTAGTATAAATAGTTAGAAAACTAGTTATATAAATAAGTGTAATTACTTATCAATCATATCAATAAAAATACATCTTTTACATTTCGAGAATTTAATATGGTATTAGAAACATATGTTCTTAAAAACTTAAAAAAATATGATAAGATTTTTGAGCAAGATTAAGTTATCAGTTGACAAGACCAATGACAACCATCAACTACTAGATATGCTAAATACAACGCAACCATCATCTGCAAATCTTGTTGGTAATGTCTTTAATTTTGAAGAAATATCCGGTAAAATACTTACTCTCACACAACACAATAAAAACATGATTTGAATATTAGATAGTATAGTCATTAAACATATTATATATGATCATGTCCATTTTACATCATTATAATCGTACAGTTAAACTACCTAATGGTACTATGTTACAAGTCTCTCATATTGGGACTGTAGTCTTTTTCTCAGATTTTATGGTCCATAATGTTCTCGACATCCCATTATTCTACTTGAACCTCATATCTATTAGCAAGCATGTGTTGAATTCCTTTTATGTCATTGTATTCGTTAAACAAGTTTACTTTATACAGGACCATCCATCGTGGAGGATGATTGGGATGGGAACTGAAAGTGAGGGACTCTATATCTTAATATGCCCAAGAAAGAAACATGCAATGTGGTGCAGACTAAAACTCAAGACTTTTCGCATTAATGACTCGGCTATCCCTCTAGCAAAGTTATTTCTTTATTCCCTTTTATGAAAAATATAACATGTGATCTTAATCATTGTTCTGTTTGTCCTCTAACTAAGGAAACTATACACTCTTTTTCTTTAAGTTTTTCAACCAGTACTTCTTGTTTTGATTTAATTCATGTGGACATATGGTGGTGGCTATCATGTTCCATCTCTTTTTGAAGCTCAACATTTCTTAACAATTTTTTATGATTATTCCAGAGTTACTTGGGTTTTCCTCATGCATCATAAGTCTGAAGTAAGAAATTTACTCATTCATTTTATTAATTTAGTCGACATTCAGTTTGAAAAAAGAGTCAAGGTTGTTAGGAGTGATAATGGTCTCGATTTTAAGTGCGTTGAATTCTATTCTTCTAAGGATATTTTACACCAAATGAGTTGCATTAATACGTCTCAACAAAATGGAATCGCTAAGCGTAAACACAAAAAATTGTTAAACATTGCTTGTGCACTTCTTTTTCAATCACACTTGCCTAAACCTTTTTGGAGGGATTCCATATTGACAGCTACTTACTTAATCAATAGGATACCAACACCACTCTTACAAGGGAAAACACTTTTTGAGATATTGTTTCATAAACCATCGACTTATTCCCAACTTCGTGTCTTTGGTTGTAGGTGTTTTGTTTCCACTCATCCGCTGCAACCTAATAAATTTGACTCTCGTTCTACCAAATGTATCTTTATGGGTTATCCATATAGTCAAAAGGGTTGCAAGGTTTATAGCTTAAAGGATAAGAAAACACTAGTGTCTCAAATGTGATTTTTTTAAAACTAAATTTCCTTATTAGGCTAGGACTACCACATCTTTGACTCCTGATAAATCTCAACCATTAAGTCACTTATTTCCTTCCTCATTTACTTCGTCCTGAACAGACCACCAATTCTTACCAAATCTTTTCGAATCTAAGTATGATTCCACTCTTAACTCACCAAATCTTCCAAGATCATAGTCTGATTCCACTTCTAACTCTTCAAATCTTCCAATATCACAATTTAATTCCAATCTTAGCTCACCAAATCTTCCAAGATCATAATCACATTTCAATCCTAACTCTACCATCTTAATTGTATCACCTGAAACTAAAAATCACTTTCCAATCATCTCAAACTCATCAATTTTCCTAGCAATAGCTCCTTTATCATGATGTTCTACAAAACCCACCAAAATTCCAACCATCCTCCATGACTTTCATATTACGTCAACCATTCCTTCTCGCCTACATTGTCATCCCCAACGAGTGAAGTACTCCTCATTCCATTGCTCATGTCTTATCTTATGACATACTTTCTCCCACACACACACACACAAAGTTTTTATTATCAATCTTAGCCCAGAAAAAGCAACACAATCTTTTTCTTAGGCTACCCTTGAACCAAAGTAGAGGGCAACCATGAATCAAGAAATGCAGGCCCTATAAGCAAATAAGACATGTAGTTTGGTACCTCTTCCTTCCCATAAGAAACCAATTGGTTGTAAGTGGGTTTTTAAGATCAAACATAATTCTAATGGAATCGTGGAACATTACAAGGCTTGTTTAGTTACCAAAGGTTACAATCAAATTGTCGGAATTGATTATCAAGAAACCTTTGCTTCTATAACCAAGCTCACCACAATTCATATTCTTCTCAGTTTAGCATCTTTATAGGATTTGCAACCTACATCAATTGGATGTCAATAATGTCTTTCTCAATAGTGACTTATATGAGGAGGTTTTCATGAAGCTAGCTCCTGGTTACGGACGAAGTGGGAGCATAGAGTTTTTCAACTTCACAAATCATTGTATGAATTGAAACAAGCATCCCGACAATGGTTTTTAAAACTTTCTGTTGCTCAAAAGAATAGTGATTTTAGTCAATCATGGTCAGACTATTCATTTTTCATCCAAAATTACTAAGGAAGATTTACAACCTTGTTAGTATATGTTGATGATGTTATAGTGATCGAAAATGATTTGGAAGACATCTTGAAAATGAAACAATTTTTTTACAAGTAAGTTTAAGCTCAAAGACATGTGGTCGTTAAAATATTTTATTGGCCTTGAGGTAGCACGATCTAAACAAGGAATTGTTTTGAGTCAATGTAAGTATGCACTTGAAGTTATTGAGGATGATAGTTTCCTAGGAGCTAAACCATTATGGTTTCCTATTGATCAAAACTTGGTGTTACAACAAGGTGAAGGAATATTGTTAAAAAATGCATCTCAATATCGAGGAGTTGTTGGAAGATTCATTTATCTTACAATTACCAGACAAGACCTTATGTATATAGTGCACATTTTGAGTCAATTCATGGAAAAGTCTCACCAACCTCACTTAGATGCAGCTTATAAGGTGTTGAGATATTTGAAACAAACCCCAGGTCAAGGGATACGACTACTTTCCACTGGACAATTAGAAATAAAAACTTGTGATGCAAATTGAGCTCATTGTAAGGACACTCAAAGATCTACTACTAGGTACTGTATTTTCTTAGGTAATGCACCCATTCCATGGAAGACTAAGAAGCAAACAATTGTATCTCGTTCTAGTGCAGAGGCAGAATATAGGTTTATGGTAACAATATGTTGCGAAATTACATGGATTAGAAATCTTAAAAGACTTGAATGTTAACTAAACGCATACAGTTAAATTATTTTGTGACAATCAGGCCATAATTCATATAGCATCAAATCCAATCTTTTTATGAGGAGACGAAACACATTGAAATCGATTATCATGTTATCTGAAAAAAAAAGGTACAAAGAGGATTGATTCAGCCCGTTCATGTCAAAACGCAAGAGAAACCAATGACTTGTTCACTAAGCCAATAAGACTAAATAGTTCACTGTCCTCCTGAGCAAGACATGTGTGATCAACATACACTCTATCTTGAGGAGAAGTATTATGGAATCAAATCATACATAATCTAAAATATTTATTATTATTTGATTTAATGTATCGATATAAAATCTTATTTAGATATGTTTTAATGTGTTATTATAATATCTTATTTAAATATGATTTACTTTATCAATATAATGTATTATTTAAATATAGATTGATATGATTTAACAATATAGATAATTAGTGAACTAGTTATATAAATAAGTGTAATTATTTATCAATTATATTAATAAAAATATTTTTTTTTATATTTCAAGAATTCAATAAAATGTATTTTCTTTGAGTCTGTTACAAATATTTGATTTGTAGATATTTAAAAAAAAGGTTTTCAAACAATTAATATCATCGCATAAATAGTTTGGACGGTTGAATTTGACCTTTTGAGATGATGATATTGTAGGAACGATGAGGATAGCAAAATTGTCAAAATTCGTTAAATTAACAATGGTAATATGATAAAAAAGACCGAAAATTATGCTTCACTTTAGAATATTCAATATTCTTTTGTGAAAACAAAGGCATAAATGAGACGTAATCCCTTGGATTGATTGGATTATCAAATATGTACAACTAATAAAAGGGGATTATATTTTGCTACATTTACACTACTATTTAATTCAACAATTTCATAATTAATTATTAATTTTTATTTGATATTAATTAATTTATGTGATAATTATAGCAATTTTATCAACATTATTATTATTTTTATTTGTACCATTCTTCAAGTATTACTTGTAAATTTTACTTTGTTGCATATTTTTTTTAACATTATTAAGAAAAATCAATACGTAAAATTCAATTAAAATATAATAAAAAGCAAAATGAGAATATAATTGAAATTGTTGCTCCCACCATCATTATGATCTATCAAAAGGAATAAGACCTTGTGAAAACTAATTTCTTCAAAGCTTTCAAACTAAAAGAGCGAACTTTGATGATAGCCAAAGGAGGCTTAATGGAGGCAGCTGAAGACTGTTTTAAACAAAGAGGGGAAGGAGGTAAGTCTGATACTGATTGGTTGTCATCAGGATTCCAAAAACGTGCTTCTTTGCGTTTGGTCCTCACAGTTTCCAATACATCATATTTGTTGCATATTCCCCATACTGTTACCTTCTGTTGATGGTAATCCACATTCACTGAATATATTCCTGTCATTTTATTTTTCCACTTATTTAATTAACTTTAGCTTCACATATACGAAAACACATCATTAAATTAATTAAGCTAAATTAATTACATACAAGATTTTCTATTGTAATCCACGTTTATTTGAGGGAGCAAAAACAACCAAATTTATTAACAAGTATTTATGTAATGTCTACCGTTCTATTAGAGGTTCCCTTTGTATAAATTATAACATTAGTTTTTAAATATTTAAAATTTTATCCCGAATTTATTAATAAAATAGTGATTCAAAATTTTTGAAAATTATATTAAAATTTTACAAATTTAAAGATTATATTTTACGATTCAAAAGTTTAAATATTTTAAAAAATTTAAAGAAAATCATACGATTTAAAAGTTTAAAAACTTAATTGTAAATATTAATAAAATCTTAAAATTTTAGGATATTTTATCCTTATATTTAAGAAGCTAGTACATCACTTGTTCATTAAAAGGGTTAGATTTCTAAGTTTGCCTAGTAATGGTGATTTTTTCTAACTCTATAATCTATATTTTATTTGTTTGCTGTTATAAAGACATGTACAATTTCATATTGCTCTACTATAGCAAAGGATGGTTTTCACGGACTATGGATAATTTTGGATTTTTGTTAAAAGTTACAGAAAAAGTTGTTTTAAAAAAAGAAAAAAAAAAGGTGTTAAAAGTCTACTAGCTAGCTAGGTGATAAAGTCCATATTAATCATTAAATCTTATAATTCAATAAAACTAATTAATTTATTCTAATTATTACAAGATGTTAGAATTAATTAAATTAATACAAGACAATGACATTCGTTATTAAGTAATATGCAAGTGGATGAAGTTATTAAGTTTTGAATTAATATAAAATGAATTAAATTAATTAATTTTCTGGATTGATTCAAAAAAGTTTACCACTAAAATGATAGTTTTCAAAAATGAGGGGATTATATCGAAAAACAGTGGGCAAATTTTTTTTTATTTTTTATTGTTTGAAAAGATATCATTATATATATATATATATATATTAATTAGTGTGATATGATCTTATTTTATAAATTAAAACTATAAGCCCATGAATCCGACTTGGGCCCAATGTAGATAAAACGAAGGCTAAAACAAGTTGCAAAAGGAAAGGTATATAGATAGGATGATTTATGGCTATAGCCTAAAATCAGTGTTTATAGTTTGATTTTTTTTTTTTGAAAAATATGGTTGTTAAGAATATAAAACACATATATAACACAATAATAATAATAATAATAGTAATAATAATAATAATAATAATAATAATAATAATAATAGTAACAAAGAAACTAACAAGCTAGCTACCTTTGAGATGGGAAAGTGTCTTCTTAACTTTCTTTTCACATCCATAGGAATAGAGAGGCACTATCATCTCCACGTACTGTGCCTCCACAACATTTTTGCAAGCTGAAGCTGCTGCAACTATTTGCATATTATTATCCATTTTATTCCAAAACTCCAGTACTTATCATCCAAAATCTAGCTATATATATATTATAAGTTGATGACTCTTATCAATGATCACAAAGATCAGTTAATTGAATGATCATTGTGTTGTGTTTCCATTGCTCTATATATAGCATATATAGAGATCATATAAATATATGTTCATTAATTATATAAGCTCTTTTATTTCTTTTTTTTTTAACTTTATATATACTTTCTTGACCATGTTGTTTATGCTTTATTCTTCATAGGCAATTAATTAGGATTAATTATGTAAGAAAATGAATTAAGCTAGCTACTACGTACATCTCAACAAGTAAAGGTAATTAAGGCTTTTTTTTTAAATTTTATGATTATTGAAATTCTTTGGATTAATTGGATGTATTTGGGCTTCTGACTTGGCTTAATGCATTTCTGTGTCAGCATCGATCGATCGATCTTTCTCTTCTCTGTTGGAAATTACAACACAAGCACGTGCTTTAATTTTTGTTCTCCCTTTTCTTCGGATTTTTTATTTAATTTGGCACCCATGTGGGTTTGTTTTCTTTAATTATCTAGATTAATTCAAGGCCAAGGACAAACACACTGTCTTCGATTAATTTCTCAACATATATTGTAACTTGGGAAGAAGAAAAATAATAATAAGAATTTATTAACTCAATTGAAAAAAAATATTCATAATTTTTATTATAATATAATTATCTTTAATTAGTAAGATATATATTACCTCTAATTAATAATAACTTACTTGTTATTCTGAGCGATGGATTCTAGGGGTGTTTATAGTTTAATTCGGTTCGAACGATTTAAAATTAATATAAATCGAATCATACTCTTTAATTAATAAAAATATTTAATTTAATTTAATTCAATCCAGTTTTACGATTTTGTTTGATCCGGATGGTTCTGTGAAGACCCCTAATCGATTCTACTTGAAAGTGCTTGTTATTCAATTAAGATATCATCATTTTGCACTCTCATTGGTCACAACACCATGCACATGCATGCATTCGTTTCTTTTCATT
The DNA here is from genome assembly GCA_033030585.1 of Hippophae rhamnoides. Classification (NCBI taxonomy): domain Eukaryota; kingdom Viridiplantae; phylum Streptophyta; class Magnoliopsida; order Rosales; family Elaeagnaceae; genus Hippophae; species Hippophae rhamnoides. The sequence goes on from CM065432.1 coordinate 55,637,450, forward strand.
TGGGGATGAGAGACCCCAATTAATTAATTAATTAATTAACAGTACCTTCTTAACTTAATTTCAAATAACTTTTTGTAATGTATATAAAATATGGTTTCATTACTTAACTTGATAATCTATCTGCAACAAAGTTAACAATATTGTGTTTAAAACCATTGTTTAATTAGTTAATTAATTGATAAAGTGGAAATGAATAGTATGATTTCACATGCAAAATTAAGGTACACTTGTTGTTTGCATATCAAAGATTCCTTAAAACATTATTTATGATGTTGCTTAGGAGGTAAACAAACTAATTAAGTTTGTGACGAATATAATACATATCTAACAAAAACTGTTTAACTTCGATAGAATTGATAAACAAGATATATAAGTATTAAAGAATATAAAAGGAATAATTTTTTAACAATGATTTAAAATTAGGTAGTATTGAACAAAATAAAAATATAATAATTATATAAAAAATTTGTACTATTAAGATATTTGAGCCTAAATCTTTCTAAATACTTGATTTAATATGTTTAAAATTTCAAACATTAATTTTATTTTTCTTATCAAATTAAAAATAATATCTTTTTTTATTATTTTTAAAATATAAGAAAAATATAAATATAAAATTAAATAAAATTTTATTACGAAATTATTTTAATAGTTAAGAAAGTTAGGTATTATACTATTTTAAATATAAATTATTTTATTATAAATTTTATCATATTATATTATATAATTTATCACCAAACAATATAATATAATTTCATATAATTAAATTAAATAAATTGCACTAAACATATCCACGTGAACTCATCCAACCATAGGATGAACGTGCATATACTTCTTGGTTTATTAATTTAATTATTAGAACAGTACCGCAGCTATTTGCCTTTTAGTTTTTATTGGTTTGCTTTGAGGCTTTTTCTAATAGACCAATGCAATGAATCGGTTACTGTAACTGACATGCATGTGATCATTTCAAACAAGAAGCTTAGCCGATTAGGTCAAGCTGTTATTAACCCATAAAATCAACCCAATCTCTAACCAATGTCTGATTTTCTGTTTGTACGTAATTTCAATGTTTGTGAACCGGCCTAGTTTCATTTGTGGGATTGGATTATTTTTCAGAATCTTAATTTTGCACTATTATTATGAATTCAAATGTGAATCACATTTTTAAATATTTTATTTATTATAAAAAAAAAGGACTTATAGCAATTTAAAAAAATATATATATATTGATTTTGTTTACGTATACCTAACATTTAGGTGTAGGTTTCATTTATGTTAAATAAATCTCAAAAATTAAACTTTTAGGTATACGAATAGATTTTATTAATGATAATTTTATAATATTAATATATAATTAATTATAAATTTATACAATAATAAATATGATGTTACTAATATCATTATTCAATCTTTTACCTTCTTTATTTAAAAAAAAAAATAAGGTTGAGTTACAAGACATTGATGAAATTGTTTTGTTTCAATTAATCCTTCAAAGTATTAGATGGTATTTTTATATGTCATCTTTAATTACGTGGTAAATTTAATTCTTTACCTTGAATAAGATAACAAGTTGTGATTAATCAGGAGAATAATTTTTAATAAAATTATTAAAATGTTATAAGTTTTAGTAATTATTTATATTATTTATTTTTTAAAGATAGAAATTTAATAATTTTTTCTTTTTTAATAATTGTTAGTAAGAAATATTGAATTTAATTTTAAAAAAATTATTTTTTAACTTTAATTAATTTTTATAAAGAAAAAAATAAAAACTTTCACTAAAAAATAAAATTAATTATTATTAAAAAAAATTAAATTAAAAAATAAAAATAAAATATTTTAATAATAAAAAATATTTAAAATACCAATATATTAATTATAATAATTATAATATACTATTCCCGCCAAAAACACAAAATGACAAATAGTAGACAAGTAATTTAGATAACTCTGTTTGACGTGAAGTTTAGCGTCCTTCATGGCTTATTCAGCAAAATATGACTCAGATCTCAAGACGAGAGGTCCTACCATGTGGCATCCATACACACTGATATCTGGTTTTCCTTCTGAGAATCTCAATCAACCTCCATTACGATAATTTCCTTCAATATTTTTCTTCTTCTGGATCATGTGATGTCCACAGTGGACTTTAACAAAAATAAATAGAGATGTTTTTGCTTTTGCCTTGTTAATTATTCCCCACACTTTTGGCGGTATTCTTTCGCTCTATTATCTGAGATGATCCTAGCAAAAGGAGGAATATTAATTTAAAATATATATATATATATATATATATAAGATAAGAAACAAAAGGGAAAAAAAATTATGTTTTTTCTTTCGTTCACTTTTAAATCACAACAAAAAATAAGATTGATGAAATGAAAATTGAAATTACGGTATATTTTTTAATTTTTTTAAGTTTTAAAAACAATATAAAATATAAAGTATGAGTATAAATAAAATAAAATTTTAAACTTAAAAATAAAATTGATTGCTAAATAATACTCATCATTGAAATTTTGTTTCAAAATTAAAAATTAAAAAAGAAAATTGGTTATAAATCATGCCTTAATTTTAAATTTAAAGCTAGCTGACATCCAAAAGTACGTACGTGAAAAACTTTCAGAAAATGAGGGCAAAAAGTATATCCTAAAAGCTCTTTTCCTTACTTTTATAAACTTTACGGTTAAAGTTAAATCATATAATATAACTATTGATAAGTAATATTTATTAATTTAGAATAAATTTATTTTTATTTTTTATTAAGTATTTATTTTTTAAAAAAATTATAATAATTTTAAATTTTATTTAAATAAAATATTATAACTTCATATATTCTAAAAATAATAAATAATTTGTTAAGATGAGTACGAAATATGAAGTAATCCTTAAAGTGATTTTTATGTATGATATATTAATATAATTAATTTAGAGAGGAGTAAATATGTAATTTTTTAATTTAAGTCTAATTAAAAATTATAAATCGTTCAGATTAATAATTGTGTGTAACTAATATAAATTAAAAATAAAGATAAATTTAACGCACGATATTTTATATGAAAACAATTTAGACCACAACAATGACTTAAGAAAAAAATCATCAATTTAATGGACTATCTAACTATTAATTATGAAAATAAATTCGATTACAAATCAATTCTTAAATCACTTTTCAAAGATAAAGCCTTCAAAATAATCTACTTAAGATCCTTACCTTCTTCGTAATTTCTATAAGGTACGCATATCGATTCGAATTAACTTTTAGATCTCTCAAGTCATATGAGGAATCAAATCTGCTCAACAAATACTTAAAAAGTTAATGCAAATAGCACAAGTGTAAAGTGTATCCTAATACATAATCAATAATGAAAAACCCTTGTTAAAAGATTCAAAATTTAAATTAGTTAAATTAAATTATCTAGCAAATCTTAGAACAAAAATTTAAAAGCACAATATCATAAAACAAATATGTTTATTAATCAATAAAACATAAACACACTTGATAGATTAAATCAAAAACAAACATAAAGAAATATGATTTAGTTTTTATAAAAAAGATTTAGAGAGAAAGCACACAAATAAATATGATAGATGTGATGATTTTTGAAAACAAAGAGCATTAGTTTATTTAAATAGAAAAATTGAAACTCTAATACTAAGTCATTGGACAATGACCATTTTATCCATAAAATATTTTAGAGTACAAACAAAAAAGGGTAATATGGTAAACTATCATTTAGGCTAGAGTAAATAAAAAATATTTTAAGTTAAAAACTTAGCACTCGATCCACACCAATCTCAATCGATTGATTCAATAATAATTAATAAAAAACTCGAAAGTAGGTAGATTGATTATGATTGATCAATACACACACACATATATATATATATATATATATATATATAGATTGATTAAAATTGATCCTCGACTAATCTACCAACATACATACATACATACACACACATATCATATTTTTCTATGTATGTAAACTCAATCCTAACATGTTAACTGAAGTGTGTATATCTGAAGTATATCAAATTGAAACTCGAACATTTCTTCGATTTTGAATAATAAAAGTTTTTAGTTATAGATCTAATTAATCGAAATATGTTAAAATAAAAATGTAAACAAACATTTATTGACCTAAATGCGAAATAAATAAACTAAAGGGATCGAAAATAAGTAAAACAAGGATCGTACCTCCAATCATTGAAATTGTTCTTCAAGCTCCCAAACAATCAAAATATTTTTGCTCTATGTGTTAGGAACTTCTACCTCTTAACAACACTCAAATTATATAGTGTATTGTGTGTTGAGCTTAGAGATCATAACATATTTTTTATATCTATACTTCCCATTAAAATATCGGCACCGTTTTCAGCTTTCATCTAGAACCGATGAGTTATAACTCTTCAAAAATGCATGAACCACTAAATAACCTGTTAAAGAAAAACAGATTGAAAATTGGAGAACAGATTGATTACATTCTCCCATTTGGTCCAAACGTTCAACGTAATCCTATCAATTATCTTTCTTAAAAAATAAACACACAATTTTATGTGTTAGGAACTTCTACCTCTTAACAACACTCAAATTATATAGTGTATTGTGCTAGAATTGTGTGTTGAGCTTAGAGATCATAACATCTTTTTTATATCTATACTTCCCATTAAAATATCGGCACCGTTTTCAGCTTTCATCTAGAACCGATGAGTTATGACTCTTCAAAATTGCATGAACCACTAAATAATCTGTTAAAGAAAAACAGATTGAAAATTGGAGAATGGATTGGTTACATTCTCCCATTTGGTCCAAACGTTCAACGTAATCTCATCGATTATCTTTCTTAAAAAATAAACACATGAATCATATCGATATGTCATCTAAAGAACAAGTATTATCTTCCATGTATTACAATGTATTTAGTTTCCAAAGCATTACAATTTATGTAGTAATAAAACTTAATAAATAGATCCTATATTTATTCTTAATCATATACAAATATATTTTCTCAAATAAATTAAGGTACATATAAATATGAGAAAATATCATAATATATAAGAGTTTCAATAATAAACTGTATACATATCTTTACAAAATAAAACAAAATCTCATTTTCTTTATATGATCCTTAAATTTCAATAGTAACATATATTTAATCAAATGATAAACAATCATCAACTAAGTGTTAAAAGGTTAACTTTGAATTATTGTATAATATCGTATTTGATCCATTTAATAAATAAATTAAAATAGATAGTGTTATTTCATGATAAAAAATATGATCCTTAGTTTTAATAAAAAATAATAATTAACTATCTGTATTTCAATACTAGAAGTGCGTGTGTGAGAGATATACACGTAGAGGCTCATTTCATATATATATATATATATTATAAAATAAATAATTAATATTATTAATTAAAATGAGTTGATATGTATATCTAAAATAATCCATCTTGATATATGCCCGATCCACCAAACATTAGTTAAAACTCCGATTCATTGAAACACAAAATTTTACTTGCTATTATTTTCATATAATATAAACAATAAATAGATTTTTTTAACATTAATTTATTTTTATTTTTATACGATTAAATTTTATAAAATATTATATATATATATATATGTATATATATATATATCAATTAATTAATGAAAAATTATAATAATAATTTTGTTATATTTATAAAAAGTATAAAAGTAATAAAAAAATTCGCATTTATTTTTAAAATATTTATAAAATTTAATGATATTAAAAACATAAATTAAAATTTAATAATATTTTTTTACAATAAAAAAAAATCTATTTAATAATAATATTAATTAAAGCAAATAATAATATTAGAAAAATAAGGTAACGGTAATGATATCAGGAAATGCAACAAGCATTAGGATTCTCATCACTGAAAAGCTGAGGAGGTGGGATACGTTCAATCATGTAGAGAGGTTGGTCGTGGTAATAATAAACCAACCTCTTCATGCTTTCCTCCTCAATACTAATGGCATTTCCGTTATTTTCTTCTTCTTTCTTGGGCTCTTCTGTATTTTCCTCATCCTTCTTGTTACCTTCTTCTATTTTCTTGGGCTCTTGATCTGCTGGTTTTTCCTCTTCTAATTTCTTCTCTGCTTTTTCCTCTTCTAATTTCTTCTCTGCTTTTTCCTCTTTCTTCTCTTCTGCTTTTGCTTCTTCACTTTCCTTATTTTCTTGCGCAGGTGGTTCAGGCTCTGGTTGTGGAACGATACGTGCTTGCTTTTTAGTTCGTCTGTAAACATACTCAACAAGCTTATCTGCATCCATTGTTCCTGTCACCATTACTTTCCCGCTGCTAAACTCTGTTACTGCTGTTTGAACTCCTGTTTATATATATCGACCATACTTAATTATTTTCTACTTATTTAACAAAAATTAACATTTTAATTCTACATAATAACATGCATAGATTTCAGCACCTATAATCTATCGAAGTATGTCTATATTATTTATTTAATTGTATTCCACCTCAGAAAGAACCACTCTCTCACTTCTTGTTGGCAAAAAGCTAACTTGAGAAATAGAGAAATGTAATTTTTTTTTTGTAATTATATATATGTAAATATTATTTATAAAAAGAAGAATATTAGAAACATATAAACGTGTATAGTTTTTTATACTCATATTGCTTAGATTTTGTTATATAGAAAATTAAATTATTTCTTTAATTTTTAAAATAATTATGAAAATAAATGATATATGTGTAAATGATACTAACATTTTTCTTATAAAATTAGTTAAATCGGTTTTTTTTTTTGAACTTTTAAAATAATTTTATTACGTAAAAGTAAGAGTACAAAATTACATTTGTATAATATTAACATTTATTTTTTTAGAAAATTTGTGTATGAGTGGGCAATAATAAAGTATGCAGTGGAATAATGAATGAAGGCTCATTTCTTTGTCACCAATTGTGTAATTAATCAGTCACTATCAAAAATACCCTTTTAAATGTTTTTTTTTTATATCATACATGTATGTTTGAGACTCATTTAAATAGATTTCACATTAATCTAAAAAAGACCTTTTTAATTTTGAATTTGAATTTGGATAATAATTAAAGATTACCCAATTCCTATTATTCATCACGTGAAAAGAATTAGTGCAATATATACTGAGGTGAATTGATTTCAAGAACATATATAAAATAGAAAACAAAGTTGAAGTTAAGATTTACCTCTCATTTTAAGTATCTTTTTCTTAAGTTGTTCTGCACAAGCCTCACAATGCATGTTTATATTCAGTTCCACAGTAACTGGTCCACTAACCTGTAATAACAAACAGCAACAAGAAAAACCAAATGCTGCTTCAATATTATATATGAGAATTGATCAAGTTATGATGATCTTCTTTCCATTTTATTTCATTAATTCAAGTGATCAATGAATTGGTTATGATTTAGAAATCAGACCTGCGAAGTAACAACTTCAGGCATAGGTTCACCCTCAGTAGCTGGCAATGGGGATAAAACTTTGGCCTTTCTTTTAGTTTTCTTCATGATTTTGTCACGCACTGCTTGTGGCTCCACTATTCCCTTTATAGTCACTTCATTTTTACCCATATCTACCACCACCCTTTCAACTCCTGCATATTAACAACAAAATGCGCTTAAATGACAAGTCAATCTAACACAAAAGCGCTTCTGAATTGTATAAAAATTTATTCCTAAAAAACCAATTTCTTCTAAAATCACTTTAAACATAAGCACAAGAGTAAGGAGTGTGTACCTCTTATTTTCATGATGGACCTTTCAATCTTCTTTGCACAACCAACACAATGCAAGTCCACATACAATATCAAAGGAGCCGGTGGCTTTGGCTCTTCTAACTTCTCCTCTGTTTTTTCTTCATTCCTTTCCTCTGGCTTAACCTCCTCTGGCTTGGCTTGTTCCTAAATAACCCAATCACCATCAATGAGCTAAGATCAACAAACATTTGTAACAATGAAGACCCAAATTATCCACACACAATAAAAATAATTAACCACTCATAATAATAGTATCAAATATGAAAAACAATAACCTGCTTAGACTCTTCACCCATTTTCTCTGTCAGTCAAAGCGTTCGTGTAAAAACTCTAAACTTTGACACAATAATTTATGAAAAGAAAATATGGGTTTCTAAAAACACGAAGAGAGTGATTATAAATGTTAGGGAATGAGAGATATAATGAATGGACGGTGGCCGGGATTATAGTTTGCATTTAAAAACAGATATTGTTATTCCAAAGTGTCACTAAGAACCCATCTCTTGTTTAATATTTCTTTAGATAATCCTTTTTCAATATCCAAGGAAGGCTGAAGAGGATTAGAAAGTAAAGAGGGAGGAAAAATAGTGGAGCAGTGTTTGCAGATTTATAGAGATCAATCACTATGGTAGGGTGAATCACATTGAGAAAAGAGAAGGAATTGAAAAAGAATACTTCTATTTTGTGATTATTTTTTATTGATTGTTTTAATAAAGTATATTATTAAATTAAGTGAGATGTAATATTAATTAAAAGATTTGATTTATTTTTAATTGAGATGATATAATAGGCAATGTATGGAGTTTTTAACTGAAAAAAGGATAATACTTCCAATATTCCACCGACTCTTGGAATTTTTCATGACAAGGTGGTGAAGTGTCATTCATGTGTTGGATCCTGTGTGGACAACCTGTATACCTTGTCTTCAAGGGATTTCATTGCATAATTTGAGAGATGCTGAATTTTAGGTGTTAAGTTACACTTTGAAAATTTTCAAAGTGACTATGAGCTATACTTTACTTATCTTATAAAATTGTGACAGATCTCTAACTCACATTACGGAATATATTTACTTTAAATCAAATTTATAAGTTATGTGATTAATCTCTCAAAATAAATTTAAATGTATCATGATTCGTAACATATAACATTACATTCTAAAATTAGGAATAAAAATTTGACATATTAGGTGAAGATTGACATCACTTTAAAGTATACTTTTTGATTATTTTTGTGGGTTTTTAAGATGAAATAATTTTGTTTATTTCACAAGTGTGAGAGTTTTATCCAACTTACTAGTACTATTACTATTAGATGAAATAGTCAATGTCTGATTAGTGATATAAAAAAATACATATATGATAATTTTATTTTTATAAATTAAATTATTAAAGTGTTTAAAAATACAATAATAATAAGATTAATAAAATGCATAAAATTTAAAATAAATTACTAACCTATTCAATTTATAAAAATAAAATGGATAAATATGAAACATGGGTTTGATGGTTAATAGGTTTTGACACTGCATAAATGCACAAGAACAGAATATTTTTCTTTTGTGGTCATGCATTACCTTATTGAAAGGCCTTATGTTGTTAAAAGGGTCTAAAATTGCAGTCTCGGAATCTACTAGAAGTTGAAAAAGATGTTATTTAAAATTTATTTTTGCAACATTGGACTTAAACTTGGCACTTGTTAACTCGATCATTATTCAGTTTTCACTAAAAAATAAAATAAAATAAAATAAAAAAGCCATCAACAGATACTATACTGTTCACTGTAATAGGAAGATCTATTTTTTTTAATAAGATTATCCACTTATTTTTTATTTTACTTATCAAATTTAAATTATTCATTGTTAATCTAAGAGTTAATATTATTATTTTTATTTATTAATAACTACAAAATCATCGCATGTATTTAATGTAAAAATTCACTATTAATTTAAAAACAAACAGTGAAAAACAAAACAAAAATAGAGATACTTGTCCCTAATTTTGCAATTATGAGTGAAAATAGTATTATATATTATTTTTCTCCCTTCAACGTGTTTCCCATTCTTCCTTATTTGGCAATCAAAGTTACTGATGTACGTGGCTACTAGATTCTAGATCAATGAGCATTGAGTAGCGATTTTTGTTCTAATTACTAACTAAATTCCTACATGCATGTGCTAAACGACTCTCGTTTTTTTTTATTTTTTTTATGAAACTTGATGTATTTTAAAGGCATTAATTAGACTTATCTATGGAATTAATACAGACAGTATCTAGTTTATATTAAAATACGTATTAGCTCTTGTTTAGATATATATATATATATATATATATATATATATATATATATATATATATATATATATATATATATTTAAAAAAAAATCAGCTTTAAGGTAAATGGTTTGAAATGAAGAGACTTCATTATAAATGGTTTAAAGATTAAGTTATTTCATATATATATAAAAAAAACATTATTATAAGTGATTTATAGTAATATTTTAATAATTAATTTAATTAAAGAGATACTATTTATCTAAAAAGAAACGAGGATTAATTATTTTTTTTTAAAAAAACATAAATAAATAATATTTTAAAACCAATTTTCATAAAGATGGTTAAAACCACTTACATATAAATTAACGTTTACAAACGGAACCTTAATTAAACAAAATAATAAAGTAAAAAAAAAATTGTTGAAATTAAATACTTAATTAGTTGGGATCAATGGATGAAGCTTGGGGATGTGAAAAATGTATTAAGTCTTGCGTGTAAAGATCTATAATGTAAAGTTGATATTTCATATATATATATATATATATATATATATATATATATATATATATATATATATATATATATATATATACATGTGAAAATGAGTCACAACTAAATCGATAACCTCATTATTATAATATGATTAAAGAGGTGTAATAATATTATCTCTAATCTTAATAAAGCTTGTATTTTTTTTTATTTATATATATAAAAAATGTTACTGCTCTCTCTTTTGGGCAATTTACCAAAATACCAAGAGTATATAATAATAATGTTCCGAAAGAAACTTAATTGTTTGAAAACTTATCCTTATTCTTTGTTTGGTTTGCTTTAATTTGTTGGAGAAATTTTGAGCTTAAAGATTCTTAATTTCCTTTTTTTTATCAATACGTTCAGTAATACTAGACGTTAGGTCTAATTACTTACAATGGTTTTTAAAACTCAGCTTAATTGGGACAGTAAACAAGTTAAAGCTACATCCTTAATCTCAACCACTAAATTTCAAACACAAATTAATGAATATATTTTTGAAAAAGGAGTGCTAGCTAGTATCCTTAAATTTTAAAATTTATAATGTTAATTATTTCATATTATAAAATATATTTTAAAATTTACGTTCAATTAAAATTAAATTATATTATTTTATAAATATTATTTTTATATCAAGTAATTAAAATATAATAAAATATAAGTTATTAATACGAATAAAAATAAATTTTAATACAAAGTATCACTTTTTTTTACTATATTTTTCACGGGAAAGCAGCTTGATTAAGCAAAAAGTCAACCCAAAAAGAAGCCAGACCATAGAGATTATATATATATAATCAGTTTTAACCTTTTTGATTATCTTTCTCCTTTCTATATTAACAAAAATTAGAATTTAGATCTAAATTATTGTAATTTAAATATATGCATTGTTAACTTTAAAAATATCATCAGATACTATTTTTTTTAAAAAGGTAAGATCCTAATGAAGGAGTTACTTGGGGTCCCTAGTGCTGTTATGACGGTGGTTTCATTTGAAGAATCTAAATGATCATCATTCGGCAGAGCTAATAAAGCAGTACATGTTCAACCACCCAATTATACTAATTAAAAGCATTTTTCCTAGTACTTAACATTCAATATGCACACAAATAATAGCATAATATTTTGTAAAAAGTTTATTTACAGTAATTTATCTTACAGTAACAAGTTATATACTTATAATTACAAGTTAAAAAAACATGCAGTTAATACATAATTTTATTTTACAATATCTTGTTGTAAATAAAAAATGATTAATATTTTACTACCTCATTGAAAATATTACAATTAGAACACATGTTTAGCTCCTTGCGGTTGATTTTGATGTGTCATTGTGTCAAAGGTACTAAAATAATTTCAAATAAAAATAAGATTTAATTCCATTAAGACAAGATTATCAATGTTATGGTGCTATCATGTTTGAATAATAGTGATGTTATATTAAAAGTGTTAAAAAATTTAGATAAAATGGTATAATCATAAATTTTACCTCTCAAGATCCTCTTTAACAGAATATCAAATAACAAAAAAATAGAGAATACATAACACAAGAATTATAGTATAAACTCTAAATTGGAGAAAAAACACTTTCATTGTCAAAAGACAACCTGAGAAAAAAAATTTAGTATGTGAAAAATTGTTACAACTATACTCTCAATTATTTTTTCACACACCCAAAAGATAAGAGTAATTATAAGTCCAAGAGAATTTTCTCACAAAAATTTTTCATTCAAAAACTTCTCATATAAGTTTTTCTCTAATTTTGGGATGATTATCAATGAAAAAATGAAACCATATTTATAAACTTCAAGTTATCATTTCATATGTCAAATATTTTTCATTCAATAAAATTAAGTTATTTAATTTTTCTATTCTTTATTCAAATAAAATTAGGCACATCTATCTTTGACAATATAATAAGTCAACTTCTATAAATTTTCTTCTAAATTAATCACCTCCTATTTTGATTAACAAACTTAATATTATTTTTAATCAATCACAACAAAAACAATTTGATTTTTAAATGTCCAACAAACTAAAATAATATGCATGACTTTATGTTTAAATTTTGAAGGAAGATACTAAACATTTTTATATTTTATTTTTCGTAATCATAATCGGGTGTAATAATATCTACGTAATTTATCGATCTAAATCAATAATATGATATTATAAGTTGTTTACATATTCCAATAAGATTTATTTATTTTATTTTTTTGAAAAAAATATATTACCATTACAAATGCTTGAAAAACGGCTTTTCGTTTGGATAGTCAATAATATACATCTGTAGACTAGTGTAGTCTTCTTTATGAGAAATATTGTATGATATATGCGACAACCAAGGACCATCAATTCCTTCGTAATTGCATAATAGAAATCTTATCGTGTGATATGTTGCTAAATAATGGGGAATTATTAATAATTGTATTATGTGTCACAAAACAAAAGTTTAGATAATTGACACAATTATTTATATTATTTATAAATTAATTAGTTTATTCTTATAATTAATTATATTTTAGTGAGAGTATTATTAACATTTGAGTTCTGATAATATGTACATCCTCAATTTTATTATTCCAACCCTCTCTGGCATTGAAGAATAAATTCAAAAGGACTGTGGAGGACACGCAAGATGGTCGCATCATTAGATAATGATTTATTGAAAGCGGAAAAATGGTAATTATATCAATTTGTATCAATCTAAATACATGTGTTGTCATTAACACTAGTCGGATAATACTAGATTAAAGTCCTGGTATAGAAAAACATAAAGATGAAGAAGGGAAAAAAAGAAGAAGAAGTTACATACAATTAAGTGTAGGTTAAGTACCTTTCAGAAAATAACAAATGAATAATCTGTTCGTTCATATACACAAGAGAAACACAGAAAGAGGAACGAACAATTGAACATGCTCTGTGTCTGTTTTGTGAGTGAAATTGAGCATGGTGGGGTTCCATTAATTTATTCCCTTTTAATGATCATGGTTGAGTTTTGTCTTTTTCTTATGAATTTAGGCCTTCTCACTAATTTTCAGTTGAAATGTCATCTTGACCTTCTTTTATGGTCCACACATTGTAGTATCTTCAAGATGAAGTAAAACATTGGGGAGTTGTAAGCATGGGAAGGCACATGTAATGTAAGACATAAAATCATAGCCTTATAGGAGCTACAAGATTTAATCATTTATAATTAACTTTGGGTGGGATGTATGTAATATGTTATTTAGATTACACCGTATTCTCTTTTCTTCATCTCTGTAAATATATTTTAGTTAGGAAGTCATAACTTGATTAAAGTTGATAATGCTTTTATTACAATCAACAAAGATACAAGGTGATGATGACTGAACAATTAGCATATCTTCTTGTTGTATAGTTTCTTAGTTAATAAATTTGAAAAAGTATTGATTAGTAATAAATGTTAGTGTTGTATTTTGGACTATAAATAAAGCCCTCTCCTTCACTTCTAACACATCCCAAAATTTGTAAATCTCCTTCTATTTTTTAAGGATATCTAATTAGCTCAATTTTTTCTATTCTAGTGTTTTATTTTTCTGATTTGGTTTTTTTTAGCAATATATTTTCAATAACATTATTTTGTCGGACTAGTTTGAGTTCTATTCATTTAAATCATAAGTAAATAATAACTACTTAAAATAGGAAAAATATACCAAATTTTCCCAATAATTGGTATCAGAGCCGAATGTTTCTACCTAAGCATTTGTTTCTATTCTGTTTGTTTGCTATTGGAATATAGTTGCTAGTTGTTGTAATCTGAAGAAATGACAGAAGAAAAGTCTCCCTCAAACAAAGGCTAACCATTCACGTTAAGTAGAAAAATTGTGATGAATGCAAGGTTCGAGGTGGAGAAGTTTCACATAACCGATCATTTCGGCATATGACAAGGCAAAGTTCTAGATGTTCTATTTCATATAAGGCTTAGACATCACCGTTGAAGAAGAGAAACTAGATGAAGTAGATAAAGTCGTGTGGCATGTGGTACAATCCCTTCGTGTATTTCAAGAGAACAAAAGTACAAGTTTATAAAGGAGACATCCACAAGTAAGTTAGGAAAGGCGTTGGAGAACAAGTTCATGAAGAAGAGCGGGCAAAATCGACTCTATTTGAAGAAGAAGTTGTTTCGTTTTGAATACCTTACAAGTACCACAATAAACGACCACATTATTGCTTTTAATCAATTAGTAGCATATTTATTAAATATGGATGAAACTTTTAAAGATGAATATTTAGCCTTGATGTTGTTAACCTCCCTTCCTGATGAGTTTGATCACCTTATTACGAGCTTACTCATTGGGAAGGATAAAGTGTCATTTGAGTAAGTTTGCATTGCTTTGTATAGTTATGAAATTAGAAAGAAATATAAAAAAAGGCCATTGAAAGCAGAAATGAAATATAAAAAGAAAGCAGAAATGAAGCCACATCGGCATTATCTGTAAGAAGGCATCCACAAACTCAACAAAAAGGAAGACTTGGTAAAGATGAATGTGTATTTTGTCATGAAAAAGGCCATTGAAAGAAAAACTGTTCGAAGTTGCAAAAGAAAGGAAAATTTGTGTTGTCTGATGCATGTGTATCTGAAAGCCATTCAAATTCAGATTTTGCATTGGTTGGTTTATCAACAGCATCCCATCCTGGTGATTGAATTTTTGATTTAGCGTGTACCTTCCATATGTCTCCTAATAAAGAATGATTCTTCAACTTTGAAGAACTAGACGGTAGATTTTTTTCATGGGTAATGATTATTCATGCAAAGTTTTGAGGATCGGTATAATTCGTTTGAAGAATCAAGATGGTTCAACCAAAGTCTTGATAGATGTTCATTATGTTTAAGATATGAAGAAGAATCTCATTGTTGTGGGAGTTTTAGAGTCAAAAGGCTTCACTGTGACCATACAAAATGGGGCATTGAAGGTTACTTTTGGAGTACTTGTGGCGATGAAAAGTGTTCGGAAGAATAACTTGTACTACTACCTTGGTAATACGGTTATTAGGACAACATCAGCAACAATTTCATCGAAAAGCCAAACAAAAATTAAGAAATTAGAGGCTCAACTAAGTTAGGAGTTCGAGATGAAAGATATGAGAGAAGCTAATAAGATTCTCGATATGGAGATAAGCAGAGACAAGAAGAATGGGAATCTTAGTTTGACCCAGAGTCAATATTTGAAAAAGGTACTACAACGTTTTGGTATGAATGAATAGACAAAACTTGTAAGTACTCTGCGTGTTCCTCATTTCAAACTTAGTGCTCAATTATCTTCTAAGAATGATACGGACCGAGAATACATGGCAAATGTACCTTATGCAAATGCGATTGTTAGCTTGATGTATGCAACGGTGTGTATGAGACCTGACATTTCACATACGGTTGGTGCTGTAAGCAGATACATGCATGATCCTGGTAAAAGACATTGGTTGGCTGTGAAATGGATTCTACGGTATATTTTTAATATTATAAATGTTGGTTTAGTATTTTAACAGGATAATACTATTGACCAATGTGCAGTTGGATATTGTGATTTCGACTATGTAGGAGATTTAGATAAGCGTCAGTCAACTACTGGTTATGTGTTTACTCTTACTAGAGCACCAGTCAGTTGGAAGTCTACCTTATAGTCCACAATTGCTTTGTCTAATACAGAGGCAGAGTATATGATAGTTACAGAGGTTGTGAAGGAAGCTATTTGGTTACGAGTTTTACTTAAAGACTTGAGAGTTGGTCAAAAACATATTTGTGACACTGAGAGTGCTATTCATTTAGCAAAGAACCAAGTCTATCATGCACGTACAAAGCACATTGATGTTCGTTACCATTTCGTGCGAGAGATTATTGAAAAAGGTGGAGTATTAGTTCAAAAGATTAATACTACAGAGAATCCTACAGATATGATGACTAAGGTGGTTACGACAATCAAGTTAAAACATTGTTTAGACTTGATTAACATCTTGCAAATTTGAATTGGCAATGACATCGTTGATCTAGAGATTAAAGAAATCATTTAAAAATCATTAAGTCGCTAAGGTGGAGATTTGTTGTATAGCTTCTTAGTGAGCAAATTTGAAAGAGTCTCACATTCAATAAGAATGAAGGTAGGTGTTGTATTTTAGGCAACAAATAAAGCCCCCTCATCCACTTCTAAGACATCCCAAAATTTATAAATTCTTCTCTTTTGTAAGGGTAATTAATTAACTCAATTTTGTCCAATTAGTTGTAATTTTGGAGTTCATCCATTTGGAAATAGTGAAAGTAGTTAACGACGCTCAAGGACATAGGTAACATTTATACTGAACTTCGTTAAATTTCTGGTGTTTTATTTTTATGTTTTAATATTTCTAGTTTAATATCTACTTTAGTTTCTTTTAGGATTATATTTCCAATAGGATTATTTTATTGAGTTAGTTTAAGTTCTATTCATTTAAATCATAAGTGAATAGTAATTCCTTAAAATAGGAAAAATATACTCAATTTTTCCAAACACTTTTTTAGACTGATATATTTTGTAGGTAGTTTATGGGCTATAGTTTCACTCTAGTAGACATGAACTTCTAGCACCAGAGCCAACCTTCTTATTAAAATCCTTATCACTACAAAATGTGTTTGGTTCAGCCAATTGCATTTTAAGTTTTTCATGCTTCCTTATTTTATTTGTTTATGTTAGACCTCTACAAAGTTTTAAGCTATTTGGAAAATGATAGACTATGTTTTTATACATTTATTATTCTCTTATAAGTGTTAGTTTTATATTTCATGTAGATTAAATGCTTACAATTCAATAATCGTGGTTAATGAGATTTGAACACAAAATCTACAATTATGATACCAAGATTAACTATACTATTATATATTTATAAGCTTAAAATGTCATCTGGGAACAGAGAAAACAATTATAAATCCACCATCATGTTAACCTTAGTTAACAGCAACTTAAAATAAAGACGAACAAGCAACCAGAAATTTCATCTGGATCTGGATGTGAATAAAACTATGAAACAAACATAAAAGGAGCTATGATTTTCATTCAAAATTACTTTCAATTTGGATTTAAAACATACATATGTACATTTTTCTTCTATTGACATACACAGTCTGCGTGCTAGCATATATATGCAGAAAGCAGAACCAATTAATATGAAAAATAAGAGCCTAAAAGGAGCTGTGGTGCTCATTCAAATATATGTCAACCAGGGCAGTATGTAATGCAACACCAACTGGTAGCACATCCTCATCAACAGAGAAGTAAGGAGAATGGGGTGAGTGGATTGAACCAAATTCTTCATTTCAAATTCCAATGCTAAGCATAGTACCAGGAATCAACTCCTGATAGAAGGCAAAGTCTTCACCTGACATCACCTGGCTGCCTTCCTTGACATTCTCAGGACCAAGTATGAGCTTTCCAACTCTCTTCACATGCCTGTGTAAGCTGTCATCATTCACAGTAGCAGGATATGGCAGGTAATCTTCTTTCTCCATGTCAATATGTGCCGTACATCTATGCACAGCTGCCTGTCCTTCAATAACCTATACACGACCCCATTGTTTAATGCTAATGGTTATGCAGACGATAACTAGACTAGACAGTTGGCCCAATTTTTCTTCAATTGTTAACCATAATAACTCTAGATAAAAATATTTTAAAACCTATTTACTCCTTTTTTAATAAACAAATTGGTAATACAACAAAAACCTTGCAGTCTACCCTCTTAAATGCTATCTCTTTTAGGCTTCATTTCAAAGTAAAATTTTCCAGCATAATCTAACTTCAAAATAGAGCATGCTTTATTAACTATGTTGAATTGACAAGGTTAAAAATGCATACCTCTTTCAACCGATGCATGAGTTGGTGCAAGCCTTCTTCTCAATGTGCCTCCAAATTCATTAACCCCACGTTTGGTTGGAGGGAATGGAATGGAATCAGAATTGATTCCTTCTATTTTGTGTGTTTGGTTGGACAGAATGGAGGGCGGAACTGACCGACAAAGAGAAGGAATCACAATTCCTTCTCCCACCTTTGGTAATCATTATTCCATTCCCATCTAAACATTTTTTTTCCAATTTTACCCTCACCTAAAATATAACCTTAAATTCAAATCCCAAATTCTCAAACCCAAAATTCCAAAACCCTAAGCCTTAAACCCTAAACCCAAAATTTCAAAACCCTAAATCCAAATCCTAAAATCCTAAAACCCTAAACCTCAAATCCTTAAACCCTAAACCTTAAAACATAAATCCTAAAACCCTAAACACATAAATCCCAAATCCCAAATCCCTAAACCCTAAATCCTAAACCCCAAATCCCAAATCCCAAATCCCTAAACCTCAAATCCCAAATCCTTAAACCCTAAACCTTAAAACATAAATCCCAAAACCCAAAACCCTAAAACATAAATCCCAAAACCCTAAACCCTAAACCCTAAATTCCAAATCCTAAAACCCTAAACCCCAAATCCCTAAACCCTAAACGTTAAACCCTAAAACCCTAAACCTCAAATCTCCAAATCTCTAAACCCTAAAGCATAAATCCCAAAACCCTAAACCCCAAATTCCAAATCCTAAAACCATAAACCCTAAACCTTAAACCTTAAAACCCTAAAACCCTAAACCCTAAATCCAAAATTCTAAAACCCTAAACTATTTTTAGAAAAATAATAATTTTAACCCTAAAATTTAACCTACAAATATAACCCCAAATCCTAAATCCCTAAACCCTAAATCACACATCCCAAACCTCAAAACCCTAAACACTATTTAGAAAAATAATAATTTTAATAATATATTTCTTTTTAATTAAGTAATACTTATTTAGAAAAATAATGATTTCAATAATATATTTTGTCTAACGAAAAAATAGTAATTAAATGACATTATTTGAACTTTACAGCATGTAGGAGTATTAAGGTCATTTACATCTTTTTTCATTCCATTACAATGGTAAACCAAACACTATAATCCTGATTCTGAGCTTGATTCCAGTGATCAAACCAAACAAAATTATTTTCTTTCCATTCCGATTCCGATTCCGATTCCGATTCCGATTCCGATTCTGATTCCATTCCACGAACCAAACGCCACCTAAGTGCAGGAATTACATTCAATGCATTTCCACTCTAACATAAGTTAGAGATAGCACCTTCAATGGGGAAAACAAAAGTATACTTTAACAATAATCATTAGTGCATACTGGTACAACTGAGGATATGATGAATGAAAATTGGCCCAAAGTCTCTGTACAGGCTGTACCCGCAATTTTGGGGCATTCTCAGTCCAAAGTCTAAAAATGAGCGATTTAAGGCCGAACGTCATGAAATATAGCCAAGATACTTTATCGGAAACGTTAAATCTAGGATAAAATCAGTAATATAAATGTTACCAATAGTTCTGAACAACTTATAAATGGGAGACATAAGCATAGAGATAAAAGATTTGAAGAGGAAAAAGAACAAGAAACCTTAAGAGTAATTAACAACTGATATGAATGGATATCAAAGATAAAGATTTTAAGCTATATATATCTATATATATTGTTGAAAATATTAGAGGACCTGGCTATGAAGGGTATCAGATTCTCTTGATACAAGCTGTTGCAAAGCCAAAATTGAAAATGAAGTAGCAAGTATTGGATCAATGTTATGATGTGGTGAAGCAGCATAACCACCTTTTCCTATTAAGTTTGCTTCAAAAAAGCATACAGCTGCACAGACAGGCCATGAAATAGATGCTATGGCTCCTGTAGGTAACAGATAATCAACATGCATTGCAAATATAGCTTCAGCATTACCAAGAGCACCTTCTTGTATCATGTGGGATGCACCGGCACCACCCTCCTCGGCTGGTTGAAAGATAAGTCTAACAGTTCCCTTCAAAATCACTTTCAAACTTTTCTCTTTGTATAAGCACTTCAAAGTTATATTTAGACAAATTTGATAAACTCAAATAAAGTACCATAACTACAAAGAAAAGTTAAAAAAGTGTGATTATATTCTTTTATCATATGTCATAAGTGTTTTCGCCACTTGGAAAACACATTGTGATGGAAAAAAAAAATTATGTGCTTATTTCTAAGGTACTTTCTCCTCAGGCCTTGGTACAAGCAAAGATACCCTTAGTTACATCAAAAGAATAACATTTGCCTTCTATATAAGTACTAACCTTAAGTTTATGTTTGCGTTGATTAAGCAACTTGGTAGCTTCAAGGAGCATAGTAGTATGAACATCGTGTCCACAACCGTGCATCTTACTATCTACCTTGCTCTTTTGCTGCCACTCTACAAGCTCCTAAATAGTTAGCAATCATTCAATATTACCCGCAGTCTCATAATTTAAAAAAAAAAAACTAATTCACATATGAACTAATAAAAATAAAAGAAATTAGTTAAAGTAAAGTACTTGCAAAGGGAGGGCATTCATGTCAGCTCGAAGAGCAACAACAGGAGGAGATCAGGTACCAATTTGGGCAATAATACCGGTAACGGCAAGTGGGTAAGAATAAGAGATGCCAAGTTTGTCCAGTTCTTTGTGGACAAGAGCACTTGTATTATACTCTTGGAATCTGTGTTCTGGGTTTTCATGGATTCGCCTTCTGACTGAGATTAATCAATCTTTGTCTTTCCGGGCAGCGCTGAGAATCTCTTTTGCATAACTGGTCTCATCGAGAGCAGTGCAGATAACTGAACTAGATAAATCAATCAGGGAGATAAAAAAGCAGAGCATAGAGTGAATGGGCGCCCATTTACTCTCGATTATCCTCTCGAGGGGCAAAGGAAGTGAATGTTTGATCAAAATTTATTAAGTGTGGTTTGTTAAATTGATAAAAAATGAAACTGAATGAAAAAAAAAAATCTTATTTGGTTTGATAATCGAAAAAAAGTAGGTATTACGTTATTTGATTTTTGATTTGAAATTGAAATAAAATAAAAAAATTATAAATTATCTTAATACTTTTATATTTAATATCATTTAATTATTTATTATTTTTTTATCAGAAAAAATATATTATTAAAATCATTATTTTTTTAAATAATTATTACTTAAAAAGAAAATATATTATTAAAATTATTATTTTTAAATAGTATTTAGGGTTTTGAGGTTTAAGATTTGAGATTTAAGTATTTAGGTATTTGGGATTTGGTGTTTAAGGTTTAAGTTTATATTCGTGGGTTAAAGTTTAGGGTTATATTTATGGGTTAAGGTTTAGGGTTAAAATTATTATTTTTCTAATTAAGAGTTAAGGTTTAGGGTTTAGGGTTTTAGTATTTGAGATTTAAGATTTTGAGATTTGAGATTTGAGATTTGTGGTTTAGAGTTTTGAGTTTTTGGTTATATTTATGAGTTAAAGTTTATGATTAAATTATTATTTTTTAAATATAATTTAAGGTTTTGTGTTATATTTGTGAGTTAAGTTAGGGTTAAAATTATTATTTTTTAAATAGGGTTTAGTGATTTGTGATTTGGAATTTAGGGTTTAAGATTTAAGATTTAGGATTTGGGTTATATTTAGGATTTAGTTAAAATTTAAAAAAAAATTGAGATGAAAATGAAATTATGATTCTTAAGGGGGAAAATGAATTCTGATTTTTTTTACTTTAGGGATCGATTTCATTCTTGATTTATTTTTAAACCCAACTAAACATATAAATGAAAAGAATTAATTCTGATTTATTTTTATTCTTTACAACCACATAATATTCTTTAAAACTGAAAATTAAAAAAAGCTTAACCATACCTTATATAAAATGAATTTATTTTATAGAAATGTCTCAAAATAAGTCTTTGTACCTTTTATATGAAATTTATAGAAAGAATAACTAATAAAAAATTAATAAAAATTATAAATAAAATAAAATAGTTTGGTTTAAAATGAAAAAATTAAAAATAATTATGTAAATATTAAAAAAAATAGAATATTTAATTGTGTACGAAGAGTTAACATTATTCTTATTATTATTTTATATTAACAATTAAATCAATTATAAATATATTTAAATTATTTTCGTTATTACCACACTTTTAAAATTGTGTTTGCTTCCCCCAGAAAGCAATCAACTGCTGCCCATGACTCATGGGAAAGAGACAGGCGGTTGACACGTTGGGTTTCAAGAAGACGTGGAGTACCTAAATTGAAGAAATTATACCTACGTAACGTTTATGATTATTGGAAAAGAATTATTAATCGTTAATTTAAAAAAATAATATTTTTTTAAATTAACAATTAATAAGAGTGTCGCATTATTTATTCTTAAAATAATATATAATTTCTTATATTTTTTTTGAAAACTGTAAAAATAATTAAATATATATTTTATAGTTTAATTTTTTTTTATAATTTCGTCTTTTTATATTTTTAAGTTTACATATTAATTTTTTTTATAAAATTAAGAAAAACAAAATATAAAAATAATAAATAAAATTACAAAAAAAAAAAAACTAAAATATGTAATTATGAATATCTATTAAACTTATTAAGAGTAACTTTGAATAAAATGAGATTTACATGACACGGGATAACATTAACTTAAAAACGGATATTAAATGAACATAAAATAAGATAAAACCATCCATTTAACATCTCTGTTTGGTAGTAGGTGACCACATCTCCAAAGTCCCAATCTAATTACTTATGGGTAATAACTAATAGTATTCTTACAAATATTGTTATTGATAGAAATTTTTTTATATAAATGTTGCAAATAAGGGGGTAATTTGAATCACATCATATAACATAAGGGCTGTTTCCCCCCTTCAAACTCAGGTAGGATGTATTGTTATTCTAATTACAGACGTGGATACATGCAAATAGCAAAATAAAGATACTGATGTAGATACAAAACCTAATAAATCCTATTCTATCCCATCCTCCCGCTTTCAAAAATACTAGGGCCTACATCCTCCTACATACAAAACAAAAGACTCCGGTCATTTTCAAGATTTAACACATCTCCCCATGCTAACAAAGACTACAAACAAAGATACAAAAACCACTACCCTTATCATAAAGCTAAATAACCAGTTCGAGCCATGGCTAAAAGATCCCTTCAAAACGGTAAAAAGGTCTGTCTTTGATGGAAAACAGAGCCTCTTGGTCGAGATCTGTTCTTCATACAATTTATCATTCTCAATGAACTCGAATGCAAAATTCTTCTGGGATACATCCACATGCTGCTTTGGATATTTTCTTTCCTACAAATGATAGCATTCAAATAGACTCAGCATCTTTGTATGCATATTATTACCTCTCATATTAGTTTAATAGCATTAGGCAAACTAGTTACCCCCGTAATAAATGATTTTGAATCCTCTTTCCATGGAAAGCTCCAATCTTCTGCAGTCTCTATGTGACAATCAACTGATCCTACTTGGAGTTTTCGCTGTAAGAGTATTCGTCTTGGTGCATTCCCCTGAATAGGAGAAACATTTTGTCTCACAAAGTTGTCTGTGCTTGGTAAACTTTGTAGCTGGCGATTCCTAATCTTAATTCCAGTTCCAGCATTATCCTTCACAGTCACATTCAATTGATTCCTTGAAACTACAGAACTTTCAGACTCGGTCAAGGATTGATCTGTGAGAGTCAGATGAAAAGCAGTTTGCTCGTGAGTTCATAGAGGTGTCAGATGCACAAATTCCCTATATTTAAATTAATACTAAAGTAAAAAACTAACCCTAGGGTCGTATTATTAGCCAATTTATTTTCACATGGAATATTAAGTCACTATATTATCATAATGAGGTACATTTGGTTACTTAGTTTCACAATATCAAAGTCAGAAGAAACAGTACCGTAAGCATCTAGAGCGCCAAATTGTCTTGGAGACTTTCTGCCAATATTTCCCTCACACCACCCACAATCTTGAAACTCGGACCCCAGCTGTGCAATTGGAAGAAGTAAAACAAAAAGGGACACAAGTCTTTATTAAATGTATCTTGCAATACAAAGCAGAAACCCAAGTATATAACTAAACATTTGGCAAAAACAGACTCAAAGTTGAGAATTGGTCACAATAGTTATGTTATTATGTGTAAATGGGCACTTTAGTTTCGTTAATTTTTTTGTTATGCACCTCTTGTTCCATTATTTATGAAAATAATAGCACCACAGTGTAAACATTAGTCCTATTTATGAGACTAAATACTCAATTTTAATACATTTGATAGACCAGATATACTTATTTTAATAATTATGACTAAAAATGCTTACTTTTTCAGGACTAGTAATACCAGGACCCATAAACTATGGAACTAAAGTGCATATTTTAAAAAATAGACATTTGCTACCTCGCCTCCTCTTGACACTCCTACATGTAAATGAACATCATCCTCAACATCCTCGGAGTTATTGATAACTGTGTCCAAGAACTGAGAAATATCTGCATCATTGTTACCATACTCAAATTGCACTCCAGAGTGCCAATTGGAACTGTTGACAAGATAAGGCATGCAAGATCCTAGTTCTGCTAGCACCTGCGAGTGCAGCGGGGAAAATATTTTCCAATCTAATGACTCCAGTGGGGGTTCATACAACATGTTTTTCAAGTCATCGTCCAGTTGTAGATCAACCTGAAGTAAGATTCAGAAACGAAATAGAAGGAATTGATTAGACATTATATTCACAAATAAGTCGGAAGGGAAAAAAAGGGACCCCCAAGTGAGAGGGAAAGATAAGCACACATGGAAAAAAGGTCAGTATATCATTCCATATTTCTATTTCCCGAATAATGATGCTCTCTTCACCTCATCAGAGTAAAAGTAAAATAAACAGAAACAGATTCACTCATCACCTTAGTGGCAGTTTCCACTGTCACCTTATCTTCACCATCATAAACATTGCAGCAAGTACTGGGACACACAATGGCTGCTGCAGTATCTGATGTTGCTGCGTCAGAATTTTCAGCTGCAGCATATTCCATGAGTATACCATTGTTTTCAGCCTGCACTCCCAATGATGGAGATGCTGGAGCCACTGCTAGCTCAGATTGTGTATCATCTAGTGTAGATTTGACAGCAGCAGGAGTAGAAACGGTTGGTCCAGCTTCTTTATATTTTGAATCTTCAATGCTCTCGTCTTGCCTTTTAAACAATCGGCAAAGGACATAGGGACTCTGGATAAGGTGAAGAACAACTAGAGGTTAGAAACAAGGTATAATTATAAGTTCTTCCTATTCACTTAGCGAGGAAAAAACTCAAAACTTAAAAATATATGAGCAATCTATGTGCTCTGGGAGAACTTAAAAGCAGATTAACAAAAGAATTTCCATCAATGAGTGTAACTACAATATTTTCTACTTCCTTATGTCAAGAGGATCGGAAATATATGGATAACTCTCGAAAGCCCTAGTTGGAAAACAAAGAAATAAAGACTTCATTTAAACTTGCATCGAGTGTATGCACTATTTAAGAGCCAATATAACTCAAAGAACATAAAAGTTGATAGCCCATAGATTGTCAAAACTGATTTTAAGCAAGCAACATCCTGATAAGCTTAATCATTGAACAATTTAACACTTAAAGAAAAACTACGACATCAAAACTAAAGAAATTATGCCAGGCGCAGAGGAAGAGGGGACATGGGAAAAGTCTCAAACCAAACTTAGCAAAAGAAATTACAAATATTAATTCAACTGTTCAAGCGTAAAAGGCATACAAAACAGGCATTTACAATTATCACATAGAAGGTCAGAACTACCTGGCCAGGGTTAGTACCATCAAGCTCCTTCAGGATAGTACGGTACTCATGCATTACCCAATTAGTCCTCTTGCCCTTAGGAGCACGTCCAGTGTAGAAGACTAACGTCTTCTTCATTCCAATCAAGCTCTTTCCAGACTTTATTGTACGATCTTTACCCGTTGCCTTCCAATACCCAGCAATTGTTGCCCTATTCAACCGATTCCCATTTGGATACTTGCGACCCTGCGGACAGAAGAAGAACCATTCTGGGTCCTGGCTCTGTATCACTGATAAATCTGCAACCAAAGACAGAGTCAAACTATGATAGCAAAATTTGAAGACCTAAAAGGTGAGGCAAACTATCAGATATTCAGTCAACAACTCAGAAAAACTATCAATCAGAAAAATGGTAAATATTTCCATGGAAATGTGAGAACATCTGGATCTACAAACTAGAAAAGAAAAAAAATAACCAAATTCAATTTACACAAGAAATAAATGAACATAAATCGAAACTGTAACCATCAACTCACAAAAGCTCTTGCATTTACAAGCAAAATAGAGTCAAATTCCTAGCTTTAATAAATTCCTAAAAACCCATTAATGTAAAACCGATATTTTTTACGGAGAGAAAAAAAGAGTGCGACAGTAATACCAGGCAAATCCCAAGGTTCCCATTTACAAACATCGATGTCGCGAATAACAGCGACTTGTTTATGATCTCCATTGATCTTCAAACGCAAGTAGAAATTGATGAGCTCCTCGTCCATGGGCCGGAATCTAAATCCCAGAGGCAAAGAATTCAGGAACATAAATGCCATATCAACCAGCACAACAACAACCCAGATTTCCAAAAAAATAGATTGGGAAAAAATAACTCAAGAGCGATACAATTATAGAACCCTTTAGACCAAAACCAAAAGAAAACAAAGTAGGAGAGAAATAATGTCGAAATTCAAACAGGTTTTTGTTTGGTTGAAGCAGACGGACAAGCAGAGGGATGTGAGTGCAAAGAACTATGTTTGGTCCACCAGGCAGTTTTTTTGTATCATAAAAATAATAAATAGAAGACCGCGTCTAAATTGCAGTATATACCCCGTGTGGTTCGATTTTGTTCTATTTTAAACAAAATATTAATTAAAAACATTGATCATGTTAATGTTTGATTTTTAGTTTAGATATATTTATTTTTTATTTTCTATTGATAATTTTAATTTTTAATATTTTTAAAGATTATAATAATTATTTATTTTATGGTTTTCTTTATGTTATTTTATTTTTTATGTGAATATTATTTAAATTTATTATTGTTATAAATATTCATTAAAATGTGTAAAGAATATATTTATGTATAATTTAAATTTTGAATTGTTAGATGTAATTTTTTTCTCACCTTCAACTTAAATCTTACATTATTTTTAATGTAATAATTATAAATTAGACTAATGTGCTAGAAATTTTGTAGATTATAAGATTACATTTAACATTAAAATGTCTAAATAGTTATACCTATATCTTTTAAAATTAAATTATATATTATATTTTTTTAATAAACAAATTAGTTTAAATAATTTTATTTTACATTAATATTAAATTAATAAATAATATTTAAATTATAATTAAGTATTAATTTTTAAATATTGAATAGTTTTTAAGAATAAGTAAATTTTAAGATTTTTTTATTAATTATAGTAATTTTTTTAAATAATATAAATTATTTTATATTTTTAAATGATATAAAAAATTAATTAAAATTAGATAATTATAACCATATGTATTATAGAAATGTATAAATTAAAAATAAATAAATATATATTAATAATATATAAATGGATTGAATTAAATATATATTTATTAATTTTTAAAAACACTATATATTTGATTTTTATATTTTTAATATCGAAATCAATATATTTAAATTTATAAGATATAAAATTAGCATTACGTTCCGGACGGAAACACTGGTGGGTCAATAGGGATATGATGGTAAATATATGAAGCTTTATGAGTAAGATAACGAGGAAGAATGAGGTGGACAACAAATGCTATTATGACATGTAAGCAAACTACATCATCTTGGAATGTGGGGTCATGGAATCTGCAATGAAATTTCATGGAATCTAGCCACGCAAGTTCCACGATGGCGCACCATGTCTTCAACTTTTTAACATTTTTCTTTTTCTTTTTCTTTTTTTCCTAAAAACATTTCTCTCTCTCTCTCTCTCTTACTATGTTTAAAAAACGAAACTATAAAAGTAAAACTCATCACAAACGCACAATAGGACCCAATTTATGTCCATCGACTTTTTAATAAACACTTTTCTAGAAAACTTTAATAAACACCTTGATAAAGTAAAATTCCCTATTGAAAAAAAGATGGTAAATTTCTTTTTTTTTTGTTGAAAAAATGTGATAAAAGAAAAAGTCATTAACAAAGGTGGCGTCTTTTTATAGTTTGAGAAAAAAAAAAGGATTTTATCAGCATATTTCTTACAAATTTAATTCAACATAAAATGTAATTTATTTTTTATTAAATTTTCTTTTTATCAAAATATATTAAAAAAATATCACGTAAAACTAATAAATATGATAATATTATTATATATATGTAGTAGATATATTAACAACTTTTGAAATATTTTTAGCATATCTATTACAAATTCTATACATAAAACTTATTAACCCGTTTTTTCTATACCTAATTTTATATTATTATGCTTAAAAATCTAAAGATAATAAAAAGTTGTAATTTTGCTATTGGAAAACGTCACTAACAGCAAAAGCCAAAACCTTTGAATAGTCTTTATAGAACGTTAAAGTAACAATGTTATTTTAAAAAAAAAAAGTAAAAAAGTTGTGGAATATAAGACATGAAATTAAGGAAGGTTATTTTTCATTTTTAGAGGGGAAAAAACTTCCGTAAACTTTTAACCTTTGTAATTTAATACAAGAGAAAACAAAAATGAAAAAAAATAAATAAATAAAGCTTTTTCAAAGTTTAGAATAATATCAAACTATTATGTGACAAAAGTCAATTTATAATGTGAGTTAATACGAAAAGAAAGGTATAAAGATATTTATTAACGGCACCGTTTATATGTTTTTGTAATAAATAAATAAATAAGTACCATTTATCTATTAATATATATGTGTCATGAAATCATTATAACTTCTTTTTTTTTTTGGCTGACCAAATAGAAAGTATTTTCCAAAGCCGACTCGGCTCATAAATGTCTGTATGCATCTTTTCTTTCTTTCTTTCTTTCTTTCTTTCTTTCTTTCTTTCTCAAAACCAGTAGAAATAATAGGATTTTTCAAATCACTAGCCACCCTTTCTCTTTGTTACGGTGAAAATTGAAAAAGAAAAACACCCTTATCACTTTTGAAAAAATGGGAACTTACTTTCATTCTTTCTTGTTTGAGTGAGTTTTGGATTTTGATTTAGTTGTGTATAATAGGGGTGTCCATAAATCGATCCGGATTATACCAAACCGTAAAATCGGATCGAATTGGATCAAATCAAACGGTTTTGTTAATCAAACAGTCCGATCCGATTTGTATTAATTTTAAACCGTTTAAATCGGACCGGACCAGACCGGTTTAATAATATATTAAAAATTTCACATTATTTTTCATTAAATTATAAAAAAATCGAACCAAATCGGGAATCAAACCGGACCGAACGGTTTTATAAGTGAAACGGTTCGGTCCAGCTTTTATTTCTTAAAACCATTTCAAACGGTCTGGTCCAGTCCGATCTGAGTTATATGAACGGTCCGATCCGGTTAAATTTTTTTTAGGAAAAATCGAACCGGACCGGACCATGAACACCCCTAGGGCATAGTTTAAATTTGTATTAAAATTGAAATTCTTAAATTTCATAAAACTTTAAATTTAATCCATTTGAATTAGTTTAAAATAAATTCAATACATTGATTTTTACTTTTTTTTATAGATCTTTAAATTTTATTTTATCTTTTTTGTGTTTAATAACTAAATAGTTTTTATATTAAATTTTATATTTTAAATATTCATTAAGTTTAGAATTAAAAGAATTTTAATTTTTCAATTAATAAATAAATATGATTATATATTGCAATTCTATATTTAAAATACCACATAAATTAAAATAATATTTTACTATGTAATTTCACTTCAATTAAAGCATAAAAATTAAATCTTTCACTAATTCAAATATAATATCGTATATGAAAATTAGTATTACTTTTCATTTATTTGAATTTTATTTAATAAAATTATAACATCAGAATTTAAAATTATTTAATTAATATTATGAGATTGGATCGGTTCTAGGATTTACTGATTCAATAATTTTGGGGTTTTTATAACCCATATAACCCAATAAAAAGTGAACAAATTGGACAATGTGCGCTAAGTTGGTTTGGGTTAAATGGTTTATTTTGAATCGGGTAATTTTTGAACGCTCCTATGCCATCTTGCTTGGGAGCCTTTGTTAAATATTTTAATTTTTAATAATTTATTTTCTAAATTTTAAATTTAAATAGTTATTAAACAAGAATGCATAAAACTAATATATTCCACTTCTAATTAACTTTTAAGGAGATATAATAAAACTTTGTGATTAACTATTCTCTCTCTCTCTCCTTTTACCATTACAAGCTCAAACATAACGGAGAAGATTTAGTTAGTTTTTATTAACTTTATCCCTCAGACTTCCTAATCCTCGACTTTTGTAAAACATAAACGTCCATAAGAAAATAAAATAGTTTCGAAAAAAACACCAAAAACGAGACCTTGTATATAGGTTAAATATCAAGTAGAGTTATAAATTAAGATAAAATATTAATATTATTTGATAATTTATTAATTTTCAAAATTCATATATATCTTATATCAATTAATTTTTAATAAAATAAGTTAGTATTTAAAGTATAATAATCAAGATATCTCATTTGTTCCTACCTAATGGAATTAAATGAGCAAAAATGATAAAAAAAATATAATAAATGATAATTTATATCGAAAAAAATGATACATATGTTTAAAATTAGATATATTAATGCAACAAATAAGATGATATAATATTTAATGAAATAAAACAATATTCCATTATAAACCTATTAGAGACACTCAAGAGACACTCAATAAAACACAAGGTGAGATGACACAATCTACTTTATATCTCTATCATGAAATGTAAAACCTAAATATCAACTTTCTTAGAATCATCCGATTCTAATACTAATAGACTACAAGGAGCAGCACACCATTTCTACAAAACAGGTGATTGCAATCATGCTAATCAATCCACAACTACACAAATCTCAAGTTCTCAATCTTTTTCCATTCTTTCTTATTCCCATTGTGTGGGCAGATAGAAACAGAACACGCTTCCACATCGAAAGGACACTCAGTCCTCTGACAAGCATAGTATGCCCTTGACAACACTTGACATGGAAAGGACACTCATCTCATTTTGTCAAAACACGCTGCATTTGCTTTAAAATGTTCAAGCCGCTTTCTGCCAAATGTTTAAGAACAATGTGCACTTTTGACATCAATTTCATATCAGTAGTCCCTCACCCTTTTGTCTAAATATTCAAAGGGCATACACAGGCATGGAACGTGATGGTAGAAGCTTGTCCATCCACACTTCCAATTTGCAAAATTGTACAACCTCTCAGCCCATGGATTATGGGTTTTTTCTCTCTCTTGCATGTCTTTTCATACAAGAATTTGTATGGATTCCGTACACTTACCCTCTATAACTCTATGGTTCCTTTGGACAAGTCTTCAAGCTAGCTATCACTTATAATAGAACAGTCACGAAGTCAATAGAGAGCATGGCATTTTAATTGGTGAGAACACCACAGTGAGTCGTGCATGATCAGAGAGAGAGTAGTCGTCAGGCCACCTTCCTTTCTCTACTTCAGAAGGGAAAAGAACTGCATTATTTACACTTAAACCAATTGTTTGTTTCTGACCTACTGTTGAACCGTTTTCCTGGATACCGTTCAAGTATTCGACTTTTTGCTTCAAATCTGTTGGATTCCAAATTCGTTGCTGCAATTCCATAATCCACATAATAAGAAAGAAGAAGCTATTGAATATTGAGCTTGAACTTTCTCATCTTGGCCTAAAAATATAAACACAACAGAGGGTAACATGATACTTTAGTCACTTTACTTTCACAAATTTGACACATAAGTCAACTTTTGTAAAATTAACACACCTTAATGTTGTAAATTTGAATATTTTAATCATTTCTTGCCAATTTTGAATTTTTGTTAGAAAAACTTAAGTTAGATCGAATTGAACCTTACTATCAAGGGTTGGTAGATATTTAAAGAAAAACATTTCTCAAAAAGTTAAATAAAAGTGAAAAATAAAAATATTAAAATCATCAAAAATGATTTAAAATGATTAAAATATCCACAACTATATTTAACAGTAAGGTATTAAAGTGCTTCAATTTCCAATGTGTTCAATTTGTGAAAATAAAGTGACTACAGGTGCGTTTTTTTTAGAATTTAAGGATTCTGAGTCCTAACTTACCGTGAATTCTTTATAATCAAGAGCACCATTGCCATCAGTATCTGCTTGATCCCACAAGTCCTTCACCTCTTCAACGCTAAGTCCATAGCAATGGCCAATCAAATTAAGCTGGTGAAAAGAATGACAGAACAGTATAAGCAGAATTACTAAGTGTTAATGGCCTGAATAACGTACAATTTTTTTTATCCTAACTGAACAAATACTATACCTGTCGAAGTGCTTCCCGGAAACCAGAGTAGTTAATGTATTCACCCTTGTTATCGGCCTTAAGCAGGGCAAATGCATCATCTTCTGTCAGTGAAGCTCTCCTCAAGAGATACTAAAAACAAGAGAGTCAAACTGTTAAAAGGCTGAAAGCAGTAAACCGTTAACAAAACATATTTGTTTGATTAGTTTTCTTGTAAAGCTCTTCTATTTGGGTGTGTTTTCTTTGTCCTTATGCTAAAAGTGGTTTTAGTAAAAAGTTTCAGTAAAAAGAAAGTGTTTTCTTGTGTTAGGCACAAAATTTGCTTTATGAGCCCTCAAAGTACTTCAGGTAAGAAAATATTTGTTTCATTTAAAAGTTTTTTTTTTGTTCTTGTCAAGAAACATAAACAAACCAACCCTAGCTGCCTGATACAAAATGGTTTTCAATCAAGAAACAAATCATTTCTCTTCTCTTCAAAGGAAGATCAAGTACTTCCTAACTTGGACTCATGACCTCAAAGCTCTTGTTAGGTCATAGTCAAGCAACCATATTCAAAATATGAAACTAATACCACTGCCATCTGAATAAACTGCTGTAGCGATAAACTAAAGAGTGTCGACACACGTACAAAGTTTACTATGAATGGTTTGTGAAAGTAGTAATATGCAGCTTATATAGAGTGATTTCCATTGTAAGTTTCCTATGATTTTATGTAGTACAAAAATGTAAAGAAAGCAATAAAATGCGGTACAAGTTTGTACAAAAAAAAATATCTGTAGCTAAATTCAACAAACCCTACGGGTATAACTAACTTAATAAATAGTTGGATAAGCTAAGGAGGAGCTGATATATCCTCAACAGCCCCCCTCCTCAAACTCAGAGGGAGAGAAATGACACTGAGTTTGCGTTGCAGAAAATGAAATTGAACACTTGAAAGGGGCTTGGTGAGAATGTCGTCAGTTTGTTCATGGCTAGAAACATATTGGACTGATAGCTCACCATTAACAATCTTTTCATGAACAAAATGAAGATCTAATTTGATGTTTAGTGCGAGCATGTAATATAGGGTTAGTAATAAGAGCAATAGAGCTAATATTATCAAACCAAATAACAGGAGTAGGAGCCAAAGAAACACGAAGTTCAAAAAGCAAGGACTTTATCCATAGGATTTCACTTGCAGCATTAGCAACACTTCTATATTCTACTTCGCAACGCTTCTATATTCTACTTCAGTGCTAAAACGAGCTACCACAACTTGTTTCTAAGCAGGCCTGGGTTGGCACCTAAAAACATAGAATCCAAAGGTTGATTGATGATCATTAGGACAAGATATCCGATCAACATCAACGAAAGCACACACAGAAAGCTTAGTGGAAGGCTTGAACTCCAAACCAAACTCAAGTGTACTCTTTAGGTAACGTAAAATTCATTTAGTAGTAGTCCAATGAATCTCATGAGATTGTGCCATGAATTGGCACACCTTATTAACAACAAATGTCAAATCAAGCCTTATAAGAGTAGCATATTGAAGTTCTCCCACAATGATTTTGTAAAGAATTGGATTATCAAAAAGCTCTCCTTCATATGCATATAATCTAGTAGAAGTGCACATAGGACTAACAGAAGCTTTAGGCTCAAACGTACCAATCTTTTCCAACAACTCAACAATATAACTTCATTGATGTAAAAACAAGGAACGATCAGACAATTGATTGACAATGATGCCAAGAAAAGAATGAATATCATCCATATCCTTTAAGGCAAAAGCATGATCAAGGTCAATGATAAGGGATTGAATACCACTTGTGCTATAATCTATTATTACAATGTCATCAACATAAACTACAACATAGACTAGCACATAGACAATTGAAGTGGAACCAAAACTGACAAACAATGAGGCATCTACCTTTGATTTCTCAAAACCAAATCGAATAAGAACTGAACTCAGCTTAACAAACCAAACACGTGGAGCTTGTTTTAAGTCATAGATGGCCTTTTTTAATTGATACACATGATCAGCATATTAAGAGTCCTTGAAACCCTTTGGTTATTCCATGAATACTTCCTCCTCCAAAATGCCATCGAGGAAGGCATTATTCATGTCGATATGCCTAATGAAGCACCCAAGTGACAAGGCAATTGTGAGAACAATTCTAACAGTAGCAAACTTTACCACATGTGCTAAACGTTTCTAATAAATCAAAATCAGTAGTTTGATTGTAGCCCTTAGTACTCGAGAATTGTAAACCTAAACTTTGATACCATGAAGATGTTCCGGAAAACAGAAGAAAAAGCTGAAGAGCAAGCAGTAGAGAAGATGGAGAAGAGAGAATAGAGAAAGAAGACACCAATTAGTTGAATGCTTTGTGAAAGTAGGAGTATGCAACTTATATAAAGTGATTTCCATTGTACGTTTCCTATGATTTCATGTAGTACAGAAATGTAAAGAAAGCAATAAAATGCAGTACAAGTTTGTACAAAAACTATCTGTAACTAACTTCAACAAACCCTATGAGTATAACTAACTTAATAGCTAGTCGGCTAAGCTAAGAAGGAGCTGATATATCCTCAACATACTAACCTTGAACATGGCAAATACTGCTTCACTCCAGCTTGTTTGTAGTACTTTCCTATATCTGTTAGGATTTAAGAGCCAGATAAAGTCAACACCACATATGTTTCCCCGATGATTGAGATGGCTAATCCACTGCAAGAGAAATATAACTACATGATTTGATCTAGTAGCATATAATGGTTCTCAATGGGAAATTGTAGAGACTGACTTTTTGTGCATCTGTATCAGTATACTGGTGGGCAGTATCATAAGATGAAACAAATCCTTGAGCCCTAAGGAACTTGTATACATGCCCGCGTTTGCTTCCATTCCAGTCACTGAAGAAAGGGAAAAATGCAAGAATGAGATACAAATTAATTTGTGCCTAAAACGTGTGAGTGTAAAATCAGAAATCTTTCTTATTATTATCATACAAAGACACTACCTATTTATATACAAAAGATAGGAACAATCTTAGGTGACATACACCTAATACACCACTAAGACACCTAATACACAACTCACACCACTAAGACACCTAGTGTTAGACACCTAATACACACACTCATAAATCATCTTTAACACTCCCCCTCAAGTTGTAGCATAGATATTAATCATGCCCAACTTGTTACAAAGATAATCAACCCGAACCCCACTTAAAGCTTTCGTGAAGATATCTCCTAGTTGTTCTCC
The DNA here is from genome assembly GCA_033030585.1 of Hippophae rhamnoides. Taxonomy (NCBI): domain Eukaryota; kingdom Viridiplantae; phylum Streptophyta; class Magnoliopsida; order Rosales; family Elaeagnaceae; genus Hippophae; species Hippophae rhamnoides. The sequence goes on from CM065432.1 coordinate 55,673,701, forward strand.
AGTCTTCATATATCCTGTAGAAATCAACCCTTACTGAATTTTCTCGCGAACAAAATGACAATCAATTTCAATGTGTTTAGTTCGCTCATGAAACACAGGGTTAGAAGCAATATGAAGAGCAGCTTGGTTATCACACCACAATTTTGCTGGTACTGAAGTTTTAAGACCTACTTCATCCAAGAGTTGATATATCCATATTATCTCAGACGCAAATTGTGCCATAGCCCTATATTCTGACTCTGCACTCGATCGTGACACAACATTCTACTTCTTACTTTTCCATGAGACCAAATTTCCTCCAATGAAAATACAATAGCTTGATGTGGATCTTCTATCCACTTTGGAACCTGCCCAATCTGCATCTGAAAAACATTCAATATGAGTATGTCCATGATTTGCATACAAGATGCCACGTCCAGGTACTCCTTTTAAGTAACACAAAATTTGCTCTAACGCTGCCCAATGATGAACTGTTGGGGATGACATAAATTGGCTAACAATACTGACTAAATATACAATATCTGGACGAGTCACGGTAAGGTAATTCAACTTTTCAACCACCCTTCGATATCTCTCAAAATCTTTAAAGGGTTCTCCATCTCCTATAAGGTGGATGTTCGGAATCATTGGAGCACTACAAGGTTTTGCTCCTAATTTTCATGTCTCAGTTAATAAGTCCAGGACATATTTTCTTTGAGATAGAAATATACCTTTTTTACTCCTTGTGACTTCAACACCCAAGAAATACTTTAGCATCCCCAAATCCTTCGTGTGAAACTGAGTATGTAGGAAAGACTTAAGAGATGAAATTCCCATAATATCACTTCCAGTAATAACAATGTCATCTACATACACAACTAAAAGAATGATACCAGCTTCTGATTGTTTGTAGAACACAGAATGGTCAGACTTGCTTTTCATCATACCAAACGTTTCTATAGCTTGACTAAATTTTCCAAACCAAGCACGAGGACTCTGTTTCAAACCATACAAAGATTTGCGGAGACGACAAACGTGCCTAGACTCCCCCTGAGCAACAAAACCAGGAGGTTGCTCCATAAACACCTCCTCTTGAAGATCACCATGAAGAAAAGCATTCTTGATATCCAGTTGATGCAAAGGCCAATGGTGATTAGCTGCCATAAAAATAAACAACCGAACAGATGTCAATTTAGCAACAGGAGAGAAAGTGTCAGAATAGTCCACTCCATAGGTTTGAGCATATCACTTAGCAACAAGACGGGCCTTTAATTGAGCATCTGACCCATCTGGATTGACCTTAACTGTGAACACACATTTGCATCCGATAGCCCGTTTCCCTGAAGGTAAATCAACCAAGTCCCAAATACCATTGTCATCCAACGCATTCATTTCCTCGATCATTGCATTATGCCAACCATGATGAGATATGGCTTCATGAACAGTTTTAGGGATAGAAATAGAATCAAGAGAAGCAATAAAAGAGCAAGAGGAAGACGACAAACAATTATACGAAACAAAAGAAGAAATAGGATAAGTACATTGACGTTTACCTTTGCGTAATGCAATAGGAAGATCATTGTTCAGGATAGGATTTGATGACGAAGGAGCAGGTGCAGGACATGAATTAGAAGGTCTATGTCTGGGGTAGACTTGAGTTATAGGAGGCCTAACAGGAGCTGGATCAGAGACAGGCTCAGATGATGTGATAGAATAGACTAACAAATCGTCATCCTCCCCCTGACATGCAGGAGGAGGAGAAGACGAAAAATAGGGTATGTCTTCCATGAAGGTAACATCAATGGAGACAAGATATTTGTTAAGACTAGGACAATAACATCTATAACCTTTTTGGAGACGAGAATAACCAAGGAAGATACACTTCAAAGACTTGGGATCTAATTTAGTAACATGTGGACGAACATCCCGAACAAAACAAATGCTACCAAATATCCTAGGGTCAACCGAAAATAGTGACTTATTAGGAAACAAAATTTTGTAAGGAATCTCACCATGAAGAACAGATGAGGGCATGCGATTAATAAGAAAACATGCGGTTGAAACTGCATCGGCCCAAAAAGGTTTAGAAACATTCATTTGAAATAATAAGGCACGTGCAGTTTCGAGAAGATGTTTGTTCTTACGTTCGACCACTCCATTTTGAGATGGAGTATCAACACACGAAGTTTCATGAAGTATGCCATTTTGAACCATATAAGATTGAAACAAAGCTGATGTATATTCTTTGGCATTATCAATTCGTAAAGTACGAATTGAAACATTAAATTGAGTTTTAATCTCAACACAAAATGCACAAAAAATAGAAAACAATTCAGAACGACTCTTCATTAAATATAACCAAGTTACACGAGAATAATCATCCACAAAAGTAACAAAATACTTAAATCCAGGTTTAGACAAAATAGGATAAGGACCCCAAACATCAGAATGAACTAATTCAAAAGGAACACTAGCACGTTTATTAACTCTTGGATTTGAACTAAGACGATGATGTTTTACAAACTGACAAAACTCACAATCTAATGAAGACACTTTACTAAACTGAGGACAAAGTTTCTTCAGTAAAGGAAGAGATGGATGACCCAATCTACAATGTGCCTCGAAGGGAGAGGTTACACTAGAGCAAGCAACAGATTTCGGTATCGGTGTGTCAAGAATATAGAGGCCTCCAGACTCATGTCCTTTACCAATAGTCTTCTTCGTCATAAGATCTTGAAATAAGCAACGATCAGGAAAAAATGAGATACAATAGTTAAGATTGCGAGTAAGTTGACTTACAGATATCAAATTAAAGGATAGGCTAGGTAAATGTAAGACAGACGACAAAGGAAGCAAAGGAGTGGGAGTAATTGTGCCAGACCCAAGAACACGAGATGATGACCTATCGGTTAAGGTAACAGTAGAGGTAGAAGTGTGTGACTGAAGAGTAGAAAAGAGATTAGAATTACCTGTCATATGATTTGTGGCACCAGAATCAATAACCCATTTGGAAGATGAAGAAATGAGACACGCATTTGATTTACCTGAATTAGCAATAGCAGTGACAGAGGGTGATGAAGACCTTAGTGATTCTTGATACTGTGAGAACTTGGTAAATTCATCTGCAGAGATAAGAACCGATTTTTCAGAACTATCAGAAGTGGATGCAATATGAGCCGAGTGACCTTTCTGATGTTTGTACTGAAGCTTTCTACATTCATGTTTCGTATGTCCTGGTTTGTGACAATAGTGACATACAATACCTCCGAGGTCCTGTGGTCGAGTTTCAAACCCGTGTGAGCTGCCTCCTTTATTTTTGTTCATATAAGTTGACCGTCCATGCTCATAATTATTACTTCGGCTGACCAAAGCACCATTTAATTGAGCAGGTGGAGGTGGAGTGCCTTCTGTACGAAGTACTCGACTAAACACCTCTTGTAAAAAGGAGATCTCAGAACCAGAAAGAACCTGGGACTTAGCAGTCTCAAAAGTAGAGGGAAGACTGGCAAGAAAACTCATGACCGCCATTTGTTCCCGTTCACTTTGTTGAACCCTGACATCAAGGCTAAAAGGCATCAAACTATTGAGCTCTTCATAAGTCCTTTTAAATTCCATAAAATAATTTGTGAGTGACTGATCTTGTTTATCTGCACGGTAAAATGCTTTGCATACCTCATATATGCGAGAAAGATTTCCCTTACCAGAATATAAGAAATCCAAATAATTCATTAATTCCTTAACGAATTCACAGTGATTGATCAAGTCAATTACATTGCTTTCAATAGAATTCCGAATCTGCAGAAATAAGCGAGCATCATCTCTAAGCCATGTCTGCTTTGAATCATATTTAGGAGGATCATTAGTCAAATGACTATCTTTTTCGATACTTCTCAAATAAATTCGAATAGTCTTGCTCCAAGCCAAATAATTCGAGCCATTGAGCTTATGGTCCGTGATTTTAGACATCACAGGCACCATATCCGTTACAACATTAGATTTCTTTTCAGCCATAACTCTTATAAACGACAAGACAACGAACAAAGGAACAAACAAAATCCAACAACAGCAGCGAACAAGAACACAAAATTGGAAAAAACGCAAACTTGAACAATCACAAGCGATGAGTGCCAAACCACCACAGATGACGCAGGGGGACGGAGGAGAGCGGCGCGGGGTCTGCCGGAGAAGAATTCTACACGGACGCGCTGTCACGCGCCGGCGCGTGAATTTTGACAGAAAGTCGCGGTGGCGCGTGTGGCCCACTCGCGGCTCGTCTGGTGACCGGACTTTGGGGTTTGGTCGGTCGGCGGATGTTCTTCCCCCCTGTGCCGGCGGTGAGACGCGTGGAATTTTTGACAGAAAGTCGCGGTGGCGCGTGTGGCCCACTCGCGGCTTGTATGGTTGCCGGACGTCGGGGTTTGGCTGGCCTGCGGCTGTTCTTCCTCCCTGTGCCGGCGGTGAGAAAAAATGTGCACTCCAAAAGGGTGTTCCGAGTTGGAACTCAAAAATGCACCAAATCCTAATTTGTGTTTACCCAAATTCTGCCCCAAATTTGAACGGGAAAAAAAATTTCTCAAATTTTGTAACCCAAATGCTCTGATACCATGTAAAATCAGAAATCTTTCTTATTATTATCATACAAAGACACTACCTATTTATATACAAAAGATAGGAACAATCTTAGGTGACATACACCTAATACACCACTAAGACACCTAATACACAACTCACACCACTAAGACACCTAGTGTTAGACACCTAATACACACACTCATAAATCATCTTTAACAGTGAGAAAACGAAAAAGAGTGCAAAACTTCAAACCGAGGAACTTAAAGGTACCCGCAGAGCAGGATTGGCATCGGACTGAGCTTGTTGTCCTTTTGGTAAGCTTCTATATACTGCAGGATCTTGTACACCTATCATAAGAAACAAAATAAGATGGAACCAAAGAGAGGCACTGAATAATGATTAGGAAAAAAGGTATAACTGAAATAGAAGATGGAGTTACCTGATGCAATCTTACAAGACACAAGCTAGAATCATGAGGAAACAACAAGTGTGTGTTAAGAATAATAATTTCCTGCTGAATATCCTTGCTTCGCAATTGTGAAAATGGGCCGGCTAGTTCAACATGTAACAATTGTGCAACACGATCCCCACAATCATTGAAATGCAGCTCTCTATATTTAAAAACCCTAAAGGAATCCTTCAGTACTGCAATCAGCAATCCTGTAAAGTCCAACAAAACCCCTGATGTTGATCAACAATTGCCCATTATGAATGACAAGAAAAAAAGGAAGAAGAGTGTTCATTTAACATCTATTTATTCATGTTTGTCAACATAAATGATAAATGTATAAAAGTATAATTGGTCATTCTCCCAATAGCTATGTGATGACTTGCATAATTTGACATAATTTATTAATTCTTAACTTTAACTTTAGTCTAATTTTATTTATTTTTTATTGATTTAGACTTCATTATTATTATTTAAATTTTATTACATATTTGAAGATAACGAAAATCCAAAATTTTTAGAAGTATATCATCTAAAGACTTAATTTTAAATGAAGATTTATTTAAATCTAATTTAAATAAAGATATATAATAAACAAAACATTCAGAAAGCAGTCTTGATATATATATAAAAGAAAAGAAACGCATGGATATATATATATATAATCAGAAAAAAAGGGCAAAGAAGGCCGATAGGTTTTGATATATATAAAGCAAAGGAGGATAGAGATAGGTTATATATATTTATATATATAAATAAAGATAGAGGGAGAGATGGAGAGGCGGCCACCAGCGCAAGAAAACAAAAAAAAATAGAAAGAGCAGTGCAGAAACGAACAGAGAAGACAGAGAGAGAGCGCCGCAAAGAAAAAAAATAAAACAAAAAGAAGGGAAAAGCACACAGAGACGCAGAAAACTGGAGAAAATATTCGCAGAGGCGTAAAAGACATGAAAACAGATTCTTTTTGCGATTCAATTTTCTTTCAATTTCTCTCATAAAATTATGGTGAATTCGTTTTTATGTTAAATTTAATTTTTAGCGTGAACTAATTTTTCTCTATTCTAGGAAAAAGATGTAATTTAATTCTGAACTATGCTTGATTTTTTATGTTAATTTGAATTATTTCTCTTCACGTTTGTCTGATTTATTCTGAGTTTAATGCGTGTAATTAACTGACCATTAATTAGATGATTTTAGTCTTGTGATTTATTATCAAAAGAGGAAATTATAAGATAGATCTAAAATATTTTGACATAGGTAAATATAGAGATCGAAAGACTTGTATGAACATGTGTAGTTTTAAAAATCATTGGTCTTAATGTTTTTTTGCTTTATTAAATTGCATACTCTTGTGAGAATTAATGAACAAGATTGTTTCCAAATGACTATCGAAAGAGGCTTTTGAATATTTTTGGAGATTGCTAACAAACAGAGAGAATTAAATTCAATTAGCTAGATGAGCAAAACATAGTAATGGATTAGATGAAATCGATTTACTAGAAGTTTCTTCCTATTGATTTGATCTTTGAATAATATCTTTATTTTCTTTTGTGCATCTTTCTTTAAATTAATTTTATTTTAAATTTCAATTACAACAACCTCAGTGAATTTTCTACATAAAATTGAGATTAATATAATTTTGGTATTTGTCAAAAGTAAGTTATTAATCCTTGAGGACGATACTCTTCTTATCATTTTATTATAAAACTACGATATTCTACACTTGCAGTTTTACACCGATCAAGTTTTTGGCACAGTTGTCGGGAATTGATTTTTTCTTATTTTTGCCAATATCGATACAAAGTAATCTTAATTTTAATTTAGAATTATATTTTTTTTCTTTTCTATGTGTGTTTTTCACATTGGATGCACCATGCTAGAATTCAAAATATTATTCTTTTTTATCCGAAAATTGAAAGAACTTTTAGATCACGAAGAAAGAAGAAAGTACTAGTCATGGTTGAAAGAGAACATAATATATCGCCACGTACCTTGTAAGATTATGTAAATCCAATTATGAATGACAACTACTCAGATGTAAGACACCAAACCATTAATGCCAATAATTTTGAGCTCAAACCTGCGTTGATCAGCATGGTGCAACAAGCCCAATTTAGCAGATCTCTACTTGATAATCCCAATATTCATTTGGCGATGTTCTTGGAAATTTGTGACACTATAAAGATGAATGGTGTTACTGAAGACACCATTAGACTGAGATTGTTTCCTTTTTCATTAAGGGACAAGGCTAGAGGTTGGCTACAATCTCTACAACTAGGAAGCATCACTAGTTGGCAAGACAACTGAAAAGTTTATTGCTAAATTCTTTCCACCTATAAAAACAGCCCAACTCAGGAGTTAGATTGGTCAATTCAAGCAAAATGATTTTGAGACACTCTATGAAGCATAAGAAATGTATAAAGATATGATTCGACGTTATCCTCGTGAATTGTCAAATTGGTTACAAGTTCAGATGTTCTATAATGGGTTAAATGGGCAAACTAGAACCATAGTTGATGTTGCTTCTGGTGGAACTTTGAGGTCAAAGACACCTGAAGGTGCTACTTCTCTTTTGGAAGAAATGGCCTTAAACAACCATCAATGACCAACTAAAAGATCTATGGTTAAGAAAATTGCTAGGATTCATGAATTGGAGCCATTTGTTACCCTTTCACCTTAAGTAGCTTCTCTATCTTATCAGATTTCTACCTTGATAACCCAAAGAATACTACAAAGTGCAAAATATGTTGCAACTTCAAGTATGACTATGTATAAAAGTATAATTAGTCATTCTCCTAATAGCTCAAGCTTTCGGGAAAGTTGGTGACCAATAACTCCTAACATAGTAGCATTTGAGAGAATTAGTTTCCCAACAATTTCTATCTAATGTTACTCGAACTCGAATACGAGTATCGAATAAGGGTATGTGTCTAGGCATTGGACTTGCTAAACTTAAAATTTTAAGACACTTAAATACGGATATATAGTGTCCAGTTTTTGGACATGGACATTAGGACACAACTATTAAATATATATTTTTAAAAAAAATTTAATGTTTGTATCGAAATAAATTATTACAAGCTATGAAAATTACTCAAAAATCAATAAATTTGTATCAAAAACACTTTGATTAATTGAAAAATAAAAAAAAGTTTAATAAAAAATTATGAGAAAAAAATACATTAATAAAGACTACTTCACATATAATTGATTATTTATATAAAAAAAACATTAACAAAAATTAAGGCCTAATCCAATTAACTAATGTACATATTAATGAAGACAAAGGCCATCGTAAAAAAAAGAATAATAGGCCCAACTCAAAATTTATCTCAGTTTTCGTTTCTACGCTCTTCCTTCTGCTCTTTTTCTCTTCTTTATTATCTCCATCGGCTTCTTTCTTCGTTGTGTCTAAAAAAAAATTCGTTGGATTCAACACAAATCCCATACCAATATCGATGTCGTGTCGTGTCGATAACAATACTACGAGGCAAAGCGACGAGTTCGAGTAACATAGCTTCGAACATAGTATCAGCACTAGAAGCCTGTGTTCAAGCTCAGTCATCCCAAATATTGAATTGCAAGTATTTGATATGCATGGTATATAGAGTAAATATTTGTGAAAAAATGATAAATATATAAAGTATAATCAGTCCTTCTAATAACTTAGCTTTTGGGAGAGTTTAACATATACTTGCATTTCTTAACCCAAAGTTGATAAAAAAAGAGTTCTAAGTTTTAGCTCTAAACACTGACATTTGTCCATACTTTTACTTACCCTTTCTTACAAGCCAATCAAACTAAGGTCATTTGGCAATTGAGAATATAATGAAATCTAAAAGAAAAACTCTAAACATCTTTATTATTATCTCATCTCCACTCCTACTTAAAATAAAGTAAAGTTTTTTATTAATTACTAAAGATCCCACCTGATTTAAAAGCAGATACATTTATTACAACCAACAAAAATAAACATAAAGTATATATAGAACTAAGTAAAACAGTAGATTAATAAAGCAAAGATGAATGGTATAAATGTGTTTAATCTAGGCGAAGCTAAAGATAAGCATTAAAATCAATAGTACAAAAAGGTGTTGATATCTTCAAAGTGAAAATGAAAACTAGCTTACCATCACCCCGGTTATTGGTCCTTTCAAGCTTGTAACAGACATAACCAGCATCACTAAGTCTATTCTCATACATATTCACAAGCTCTTCATTTCCAACCCAGAATTCCTGCACCAATCATATTCCAAATATATATGTATTCAACAAGAGTCCAATTCACCCGTCCCACTTTCGATGTCCCTTAGCAAATATAGAACGAAAGTGGTTGAAAAGGTGGACATTATTGGTGGCACATATAATGTAATACAGAAGTGTGACACATGAATCGCAAATAACTAGTAATTATTAGCTACCCTGAAAATTCAATCGGTAACAACTGAAATCCATAAAATAATTAACATAAAAGGTAAGAAAGCAGTCAAAACCTGAAGGCAAATAATAGAGGATCTTTCGCACAACAACCAATCCAATATACTATGATTCCTGGCCTGCCAATAAGCTCTGTAATTGCTCTCACGACAACTCGTATCCTGTTCAAAACCCACAACAAATCCACATTATTTGAATAAAGCAAATAAATAAATAAAAAGCAAGTCATGACTTTAATAGTCATTATATTCACTATGAAAGAAAGAAGCTTTATGACCTTAAAAAATGGTACATCAGAAAACTGAAAATACCCAAATTCGATAAGGGATTTAAAGACCCAGAACATAAATATGAACCAATTTGATAAAGGACCATTGAATATGATTTAAATGCAGAAAGAAAATAAAACCGAAATGAAGAAGAAAAAGGAACCTCATGATTGAGACGCTTGTAGATAGGGGCAAGGATGTTGAAGGTAGTGCAGGTAATGCAGGGTTGTTGTTGATTGTCTTTAATGGAAGATGAAATTGCATAGCTTCCAATCCTGGATATCCTTCCCTTCATTTTAGTTATCCTATCCTTCCTCATTCCTCGACACTCGCCCTCTTTTTTATATATTCAATTAAACACGTTTAGCAACAATAAAATGCAATTTTTTTCTCACATTAAAAATAAAATTGTATCTAGGAGACACAATCCCAGTTGTTCCTGACAACCAATGATAACCCAAATTGGAATATAACGCAAAAAGCAGACAGATTTCTTGTGAGAATGGCCTCGCAAAAGGAAAAGATGAAAAGGGCAATTTTGTAAAAGCAATGGGGATGATAATTTGGGAGGTCCTCGAGGGAAAGATGGAAACTTTAACAGAAATAACCGGTAAAGGGGTGGTTCTTCTTCACCTTAAAGAAGGAGGAGGAGGTGAAGTAGAAACACCTCCAATACCATCATTACCACAACCATCTCGTATGTTGTGAAAGGCGAACCTCATTTCTTTTTTGTCCTTTTATTTTTCAACAAAAACAAGGTTCTTAAATTTACATACATTATCACATATACAAGGGCATCAAAAATTTAGAACTCCTATGGGCTATGGCTACGAGGAAAAATGAAATAATAATGTTACACTTCAAACTAATTATAATATTAATTCAATTATTAAAAAAATATAAATATTCAATAAGACATGAAAACAATTAATAATATAATTATCATAGTATATGGGGTTATAAAATCACCCTTATCCTAATTTCTAACCTAGTTAAATTGAACTAATAGATTATCCAGGCAGTTTGTGGTCTTCTTTGTTCCGCCTTCTATTTTTTAGACGTTTTTCACCATGAGATCTCTAGGTAGTTTTTTCATATTTGTCTAGACGTTATAGATTAAAAACATTTGTCACACCTTGCCTTAAGTGGTTTATGTGCCAGAATTTTTCATGAAGAACTTTTCTCCATCTTTCCCAGCTTTAAAAATAGTGAATAACCCCCGAACATATATGCCTTGTTGTACTAGTATTAATCCATCACTCTTTTGGGTTTGATCCCACCAAATTTATCTCAAAAATGAATACACATAAATCAATGTCAAAGATATCATGAATGATGTCATCAACTATGTTTGCTTTACGGATTTTGTTTCTTTTCAGAAACTTATAATATCGGGCTTTATGCCATGTCCTCTGAAAATTAAAGCAAAACTTTTTGAAATTTGACTTCTTAAAATTTGTTTTTTTAGGTCCCAATTTAGACCTTTTACCCAGCTTACCCTTGCCCTTATCCTTATGGTGTTTGGAACTTTGACCATCACATTAGTCTTGGGTGCTAATGAGATATAACCTATTTTAGAAGAAATCATGTTGTCTTCTTCCACTTTGAATCTTATCAGCAAGTCTTTTAAAGACATTTCCATTCACTTATGCTCAAGGTAAGCCTTTAGCCCTATCCATGAAGGGGCAAACTTTCAATAATAGCTACAATTTGAAAGGTTTCACTAAATATCATCTTTTTATTATACATCTATGTTATGATATCTTGGATTTCACGTGCTTGATTGCATACAGATTTAGAATCTACCATCTTATAATCAAGAAAGATACCAACCCAAAATTCATTGTTGTCGGTATTTTCAGTTTTATACTTTCGATCCAATGATTCCCACAAGTCTTTGATCGTCTTTTCCTTATTGTATTCATTGTACAAAGAATCGGTTAAAATATTCAAAACATAGTTTCAACGTAGATAATCAGAATGCTTCCATGCTTCAATAGCACTAGTAAACTGAAAATATTATTCACCCTTAGGTTGATCGGAACATTTTTCAATCAAGAACCTTACTAAATTCAAGGTGGTGAGATATAACATCATCATCTTACTCTTTCATCTCTTGAAATTCAAGCCATTAAACTTCTTTGGTCTCTCAGCAACAACATGGTTTATAGGAACAAAAACCGATAACATTGGGGTTACCCTATGGGCCAAATAATATCTCATCATTTGATTCACAATAGAAAATACCCACATTAGGATCAGTAACATTTACAATCGGTTTTTAGTTCATGACACTGGAGTTGTCATTTCGAAATATAAGAGTAAAATTAATATTAAATAAATGATGAAATGAATAAATAAAAATGTAAAAATTGCATGGTAATTATAATAAAATATATACAGTATAACATATATATAATAAAAAAGATAAATATAACATATTATAAATAATGTGTTTGTCTCAAAATATTTGTTCAAAAAAAGTTTGTATTTGTTTGTCCAAAAAATAAAGGGAAAAATTATTTTAAGATTGTAGAAAATAATATACGTATAAAAAATTTAAGAATAAAATTAGAAATATATATAAATACAAAATTTAAATAGGAAAAAGAAAATAATAATCGAGGCACGCGTATTAAATAGTATCTTTAAGATAATTTTTTCGCTCACTGTGTGTTTTTAAGAACCAAAAAAACTTATCTTCCAAAATACAAAGATTAAATAATAATAAATTTACATCATAATTCATTATTCTTCGAACTTTAAAGTATCTAAACTCTATTAAAGAAATTTAACTCTAAATAGAAAATATATAATAATAAAAAATAAGATTTTTTTACCTTTTCTATCTCTTTTCTTTCTTTCTTTCATTTTTCCTTTTTCTCTTCTAATTTTTTTCTTTTTTCTTTTTCTTTTCTTTCTCAATCTCTTCTTCTTCTCTATTTCTCAACTTTGATTTTCTACTACTTTTTTTCTCAAATTTCTTCTATATTTATAGAAGAATTATACAGAAAGGGAAGCTGAGAGTTTATGTAGAGAAACGACTAAAGCTAAAAAGAATTAATTCAAAAATGAAAGTAGAAAGGACGGAGAGCATAACAGAAAATTTCATAAACAAACAAGAAAAAAAGGAATAAAATCTTTAATTTAGAAACGAAAATGAATCAAAATAAGAGGTAAATAAAAATTAAAAGAGAAAATTTTTATTCAAGTTTTCTAACAATTGTTACTCTTTACCCTAAAAGTAAAAGTAAGATTGAAGTTAATTCCTCTTAAATGTGTTAGATATATATTTAATTTTTAACAATTTAAATATATATTTAATATATCTTAATAAATATATTAAATACATTTTCAATTTACATAATTATTTTAGCATATATTTATTTATTGGTGATTGATAATATTTTTTATAAAGAAAAATTATATTTATGATAAAATGAAATCAAGAAAGATCCCTCCAAGCTAGAGATTTATTATTTTTATTAAATTATTTTATAATTTTTATAATTTTTTAAAAAATATATTTTAATCATTTAATTTTTAAGATATATATTTAAAATCAAACAATTCCGACAATGGGTAGGACCCACTTTATGTGGTACAAATTGTCTATTTTGGTCAATATCTATCAGTTTAGTGGTTCATTGGAACCTCAAGGCTTTGATTTTAAGAAAAAATCTTAAAACACATCATATCATATAAGAGAAGACACTTCTTATAAACATATCACCACTTAACTTTTTAAGTAATGTATGACATATGCAATTAGCATCATATTGACATGGATTAAATATCTAGGCTGTTTTGCTATTGTTTTGTTCTTAAGGGAGTTAGATTGCGTTTTTTGATTTTTCATTTTACTACGTTGTTGAACAAAAATGCCATGTTAAGAACAAAGATATCCGAAAATTCCTAGATGCTATCTACATCAGGGAGAAGTCTACTATTCTTGAAGAGAATTGAGAGAGAGGTGTTACAGGAATTTCTTTTCCTCTCAATCTCTCGTAGCTTCATGGTAGTTTCTTTGCTTATTTTCATCTTAAGTTTTTTGATTATTTAAGAATAGATTTTTGCGGGAGCTGTCTTTTCCAAAGGCCAATATTCCAAACCTATTTCAAACGTGGATGACTTCTTTAGTACAAACCTATTTCAAATGGACAATATTGCCTAGTTTTGTTTAGTTGTGAGATTTTTTCTTGTACGATTTAGTCGATAAACTAAATGTTAGCAAGATTTGTAGGATTGAAGAATGGATTGCTAACGGATAGCTTTACTAACCCTGGATGGTTTGTATCTATGGTGTGTTATTTTTCTCGCTTTGCTTTACAAATTCTATAACTATTAGGAAATCTTTTTGGTTGGTAAATTTGGATTTATATATTTTTTTCTAGATGAAGAAATTACCATTCTTCACAGACACAAGCTATATTTTATGAAGCATGGTGAAAATAGTTGAAGTTGATATATTTGCACGAGTCTCGTTAATTGTTAAGTAAATTTATATTTTTCTGAAGCATTAAGTTGATATTGTCTTGTTAGACTTGAGTCTAACTCCACCTCAAAACTTAAGTTATAAGATGAAGGATTGTCCAAGCTTATACATGCAGCGGAAGAAGTGTCCCTGGTCGATGTGGGACTTAAGAGTCCGAATTTACGACGATTCAGATTTACAAGACGATAATCGACGTGCAGAACCAAATTCCGACACCACGTTAGATTGAAATTTAACTTCATCTCAAAACTTAAGTTATAATGTAAAGAAATGTCCAAACTTATATGTACAACGAAATAAGTGTTTTTGGCTGATGTGAGACTTAACATTCTTGTTCATACATGTAAGATGATTTTTGCACTAACTAACTTTCCTTAAATTTTAACCTGCAAGTAGAAAAACAATTAGAAGGATTGATACTGGGGTGTTTAAACCACTTCCATGCTCAATTCAGCTTTGAGAAATACTAAAATAGTAATGAGATGCATTAGTGAATACTTACCTTTTAATTGAATTTATGAAGCTATTTATAAGGTGTAAATGAGATAAATAAAGGGATTAAATTGTTATAAAAAAATTTAAAAGGATTAAACTGTTATTTTTAACATAATTATAGAATTTGTGTTCTCATCCATCCAAAATATATATGAAAGAAGGTTCAATTATTTCCTGCTTATATAATACCTTGTGAAATGTTGGAATAGTCCTGAATCGGGATAGAGATAAGGTATTCCAAGTAGGCAAGAAAATCTTCTGTGGCAAAAAAGTAGAAAGTAATATGCTCAATCATTGTTTAATATATAACGATGTGATATTTTATATATATATATATATATAAAATTTAATATTATTGTATTTTTTTTTAAGGAAAAAACAAATATTTAATATTTAATATAAAAAAAAATAACATGATTATCGAAAAGTAACGAATAACCACAATTGTGTTTACAATTGCGTAACTGCATGCGGAATGGTGGTCCAAACTTAATCTAAACTATTGACTTTTAGACTCATATTAGCCACTCAAATATTTCGAGTGTCCCAGTTACCACCACGAAACTATTAATTTTATTTGCATAATTTACATAAATAAGCACATGCATGGACCCATTTATGCTCAATAATTCAACATGTAAATTAAGAAGAATCCATATCAAATGAGTCCGCTACATTACCATACGAAGTCTTTATTTGCTCTTTACTCACATGTGGACAAACTCACCGTTTTACGCAGCACCGTATAAAATCATAGTGTTTTTTACTTTTATTCCGCCTAAAATTATTATTCTTCTTCCTGCTTCCACCTTTTAAACTTACGACCATTATCAAAAACCAAGAAGCTACCTTATATTCAGCAGAAAGGGAAAGGGTTCATAGAGATCTTTTTCTGCTTATTCTCTGTAATGGGTTCTTTCCTTTGGTTGATTTTTCTATCTTATCTTTTGGTTTTGATAGAAAATCCAACTCGTGTTCAATCTAAAAGTGATAAGAAGCTAAGCAATGAACCTTCAATCAATGTGACCAAAGAACTTTCCTTTCCAGATTTTAACTTATTCAAAAACCCCAGAATTTTTCATGATATTAATCTCTTAGGCAGCGCCAAATTCTCAGAATCAAGGGGTGCTCTTCAGTTTCCAGATGAATCCCAAACCATTGATCTTAAACATCAAGCAGGCAGAGCTATCTATTCTTCTCCTATCAGACTCTTTGACCCTTTAACTCTAACCCCTGCTTCCTTTAAAACGACCTTCTCTTTCCAATTCCATAACCATTCCAATTCTGGTTCTGGCAGTGGACTCGCTTTCATCATTGTCCCAGATGAGTTCACTGTTGGTCGGCCTGGTCCGTGGCTTGCAATGCTTAACGACGCGTGTGATGAAGATTACAAAGCCGTGGCAATTGAGTTTGATACTCGTCAGAATCCCGAGTTTGGAGATCCAAATGACAACCATATTGGCATCAATTTAGGCACCATAGTTTCCACTAAGACAGTCAATGCCTCAGATGTTGGTGTTTATCTCAATGATGGTTCAGTTCATCGAGCTTGGATTAAATATGACGGTCCACGCTGTTGGATGGACATCCGTTTAGGACCAGACATCAACAAATACCCATCAAAACCTGTCTTCTATGGCCCCCTTGATCTCTCACCTTTCCTTAAAGAGTACATGTTTGTTGGCTTTTCAGCTTCCACAGGTAATTTTACTCAAATACACAACGTCTTTTCTTGGAACTTCACTTCAACTAGCCAAGCTTTTCTTCGTATTCCTTCTCCTGATACATGTGAGAATAAAATCATTATAGATAAGGGTGAAGCTCGTCGAGTAGAACAACATAATGCTTTCTTAATCTTTGTTGCAATAATGGTATTAGCTTTGGTTGTTTTGCTTAGTCTCTATTATAACAGCAAACGTAAAAATGAAAAATCAAATACAGTCATGTTCCCAGAGAAGAAGCAAAGACCAAGGCCTCCCAATAAACCTCGACGCTTCTCAAGTTCAGAAATTTCATCTGCTACACGTAATTTCAGCGAGTTAGAGATTCTGGGTAGTGATTCAAAAGGTGTTTACTACAGAGGAAAGCTTCAAAATGGTTGTCAAGTAGCCGTGAAAAGGTTCTCTTTTAAGTTTTTGAACTCGCAAGGAATAGATAGGAGAAGACTGTTGAAGGAAATAGTAGCTATTAGTTGGGTTCGTCATCCAAATTTGGTTCCAATTCAAGGTTGGTGCCCAGATGATCGTGAAGCTATGGTTGTATATGACTTCTTTCCTAATGGAAGTCTTGATAAGTGGCTGTTTGGAGTTGGTATTCTTCCATGGAATCGACGCTTCAAGGTACTTAAAGACGTAGCTGAGGGGCTTAGTTTCTTGCACTCTAAACAGATGGCTCATAAGAACTTGAAAACCACAAGTGTATTTCTTGATATAAGTTTCAGAGCAGTTTTGGGAGATTTTGGCTTTGTTATGGATGGGACAGAGTCAAAGAGATTTGAATCAGCAATAAGTCAAAGTGTTGATGTGTTTGAATTTGGAGTCTTTGTATTGGAAGTAATTGCTGGGAGGAAGAGATTGGAATCAGAGAATTGTGGTCATTTGGGGAAGGATTTTTTGAATTTTGCTTGGAGATTGCATGAGACTGATGAGAAGGTTAAGTTAGTGGATAAGAGGATGGGCTCAGCTATGAACTTAGAGCAAGCTATTAAGGTTTTGGAAATTGGGTTACTTTGTACACTGAATGAGAATAAAGGAAGGCCTTGTATGGAGCAAGTGGTGGAGTTTTTAAATATAGAGAGGCCTGTTCCTGAGTTGCCACTGAGTCGACCCGTTGCGTTGTTTCCTTATAGTAGTTCCACAGGTCTCTGTACTGGTTATACTTGTGCTGCTTTCAAATGAAGCAACATTGTCTTCAGATGTAGCAAAGAAGTACCCAGAAAGTGGAAGCTTAAATTAGCAGATGGAAAGACAATAAATATTGTAGGCTTATTTTCCTAAATAAGCCATATCTTTGCTATAATTAGATGATGAATTGTTATTCAAATCAATTTATTTATACTATTACGATATTTTGGTTACATAATTTATATATCACGTAAAAATAACTCAATTTTTAAAATTATAATATTTTAATTAGTGTTATAATTTAAAATTTTTCATCGATTTTTTATAAGAAATAAGTTCTAAAAATTATTATAGTTATTTAATCAAACGTAAAACGCAACTTGAACATGATAACCACAAAAATAAATGTAATCCGTTTGAAAGGAAATAAAATGGAAATACTATAAGGAGTTTTGAAGTTCTCAAAATCAATTTTCGTCTCCAAAAGAGTGAAGCAAGCAACAAAAACTCCGACAATGGATCACACAATTGTGGTTACTCGATTTTGATTCCTGACAATGAACACATCAGAGTAAGTGGAGCTTGGCGAGTTGGAAACAAAATTACCCCTAAATTGGAACCCTTTTAAGAATATAAATAAAATTGGATATTAGGTGGCGTTTGGTTCGTGGAATGGAATCGGAATTGGAATCAGAATCGGAATGGAATGGAATGGAATGGAAAGGAAACAATTTTGTTTGGTTTGACCATTGGAATATAATGAAAAAAGCTGTAAATGACCTTAATACCCTTACATGCTTTAAAGTTCAAATAATATCATTTAATTACTATTTTTTCGTCAGACAAAATATATTATTGAAATCATTATTTTTCTAAATAAGTATTACTTAATTAAAAAGAAATATATTATTAAAATTATTATTTTTCTAAATAGGGTTTAGGGTTTTGAGGTTTGGGATGTGTGATTTAGGGTTTAGGGATTTAGGATTTGGGGTTACATTTGTAGGTTAAGGTTTAGGGTTAAAATTATTATTTTTCTAAAAATAGTTTAGGGTTTTAGAATTTTGGATTTAGGGTTTATGGTTTTAGGGTTTTAAGGTTTAAGGTTTAAGGTTTATGGTTTTAGGATTTGGAATTTGGGGTTTAGGGTTTTTGGGATTTATGTTTTAGGATTTTGGGTTTTGGGATTTATGTTTTAAGGTTTAAGGTTTAGGGTTTAGAGATTTAGAGATTTAGGGTTTAACGTTTAGGGTTTAACGATTTGGGGTTTAAGGTTTTAGGATTTGGAATTTAGGGTTTTGGGTTTTGGGTTTTGGGTTTTGGGATTTATGTTTTGTGGTTTTAGGTTTTGGGATTTATGTTTTAAGGTTTAGGGTTTAGGTATTTGGGGTTTATGGTTTAGGGATTTGGGGATTTGGGGATTTAGGGTTTAGAATTTAGGGTTTTAGGATTTGGAATTTGGGATTTGGGGTTTATGGTTTAGTGGATTTGGGGATTTGGGGATTTGGGGATTTGGGGATTTGGGGTTTAGGATTTGGAATTTGGGATTTAGGGTTTAGGGTTTAAGGATTTGGGATTTATGTGTTTAGGGTTTTGGGATTTATGTTTTAAGGTTTAGGGTTTAGGGATTTCGAGGTTTAGGGTTTAGGCTTTAGGATTTTAGGATTTGGATTTAGGGTTTTGAAATTTTGGGTTTAGGGTTTAGGATTTTGGAATTTTGGGTTTGAGAATTTAGGAATTGAATTTAAGGTTATATTTTAGGTGAGGGTAAAATTGGAAAAAAAATGTTTAGATGGGAATGGAATAATGATTACCAAAGGTGGGAGAAGGAATTGTGATTCCTTCTCTTTTAGTAATCAAATTCCATTCTACCCTCTATTCCGTCCAACCAAACACACAAAATGGAAGGAATCAATTCTGATTCCATTCCATTCTCTCCAACCAAACGTGGGGTTAATTGATTAATTTAGGTACGTACAGAATCCCTTAACATAAATAGTGAAACAAACATCACAATTTTGAATATGAATTATAGCCTAAAAATTTAAGCAAGTATGATCGTACTAGTCCATCAGATTTCAAAAATTTGTAAAATATTTTAGTATTAAAATTTTGGGGGGAAAAACAAATCAATTAAATACAAATAATATTATTTAAATATTTTTATTAAATTTTATTTTTTTAATTAATTGATTAAACGTAATCATTTAAGAAAAATTAACTAATAAAATTATAATTTTTTAATAATATATTAAAATAAATAATTGATAATTAGTAAATATTTAAAAAATATTTTGTAAATAAAATGATAAAAATATTATTTATTTTTAATGAGTCACATTTTATAAAATTAAGGTATTAAAAACCATAACATGTGGATTAAATACAAACTTAATCTAATTAATTTTACTCACTTTTTTTTTAATTTAAATATTTATTTTTTAACAATACTAGAATTTTCACCTTTTTTCTCATTTTTTAATAAAAATTAAAAGATATTTGATTGATGTTCAAATTTTAAAAATAAAATAATAATATCATTTATTCGAATAAAATTCATTAATACACATTTAAAAATTAAATAACAAATCACATAAATAAGAATGATTGTTATGTTAAAAATACTACCAAATTGTGAGCCTCTCCGTCTTATTCATTTTTAGTTATCTCTTCTACCAATCATAGTTACATGTATCAATAAAAAACTCAAATATTTGTAACTTGATACATATTTATAGATTTAAGAATATAAAAATATATAAATACATGTCTAATAAAAGATATCATATTTAACAAAAGTGATATATTAAATACACAATAATCACAAACTAAATCATTATAACAATAACAATGAATTATTTATGAAACAAAAATTGTCATAATCAAAAGGAGACAAGCAAACAAAAAGAAAGAAAGAAAGAAACTTGTCGAGATATAGTTGAATATCATGAAATGTATATTTACAATTGAATTACAATGAATGATAATACAAGTATAAATATAGGAAATAAGAACCTACTTTTTAAGAAAAGTGCTTTTAAGAAAAATATATTAGTTGCATACAATTAATATACAGCTAATAAAGTATATTAGTTGCATATAACTAATATACCACTAATGATGATTTATTAACACTCTCCCTCAAGTTGGCACATAGATATCGATCATGCCCAACTTACTTAGTGAGTCGTATAATGCCTTCTTGGAAACTCATTTGGTAAACATATCTGCAAGTTGATCTTCAGTGGGAACAAAAAGAAAGCTAATAAGTTTGGCATCTAGCTTCTCTTTTATAAAGTGACGATCAACCTCTACATGCTTAGTGCGATCATGTTGTATTGGATTTTGTAATATATCAATGGCTGCCCGATTTTCGCAATACAACTGTATAATATTTTTGAGTTCGAAACCTAAATCAAATAACAAAGTTCTTATCCACAGTAATTCACAAACCTCATGAGCCATACCTCTATACTCAGCCTCAGCACTAGATCGTGCCACCGCTTTCTGCTTCTTACTTTTCCATGTAACCAAATTTCCTCCCACAAAGGTGAAATAACCCGATGTTGACTTTCTATCTGTAATACTTCCTGCCCAATCTGCATCTGTGAAGCCACAAAATTCAAGAGGATTGTTGTGTTTAGAGAACATTACTCCTCTTCGTGGAGCCGATTTCAAATACCTTAAAATTCTCAAAACAACATTCATGTGGTTCTCACTTGAACTCATCATACTTACTGCATATGCAACATTTGGTCTAGTATAAGCCAAATAAATCAAACGCCCAACCAATCTCTGATAGTGAGCTCGATCAATTGGTATATGATCTGGATACTCTACTAAACAATGGTTTTGCTCAATATAAGTGTCAATAGGTTTGTAATCTAACATACCTGTCTCTATTAGCAGATCAATAATGTACTTCCTCTGACACATATATATTCCTTCCCTTCCCCTGGCTACCTCAATTCCTAAGAAGTACTTTAGTTCACCTAAGTCCTTCATCTTGAATTCAGAGGCTAGTTGTCTTGGTAATTTATCCATCTCAACAGTATCATCACCAGTGATTACCATATCATCAACATAAATGATTAGGGTTGTTATCTTCCATCGTTGATGTTTGAGAAATAGAGTGTGGTCTGAATTACTCTATTTGTAACCAACCTTCTGCACGAACTATGAAAACCTTCCAAACCAGGCTCGAAGGGATTGCTTGAGACCATACAAAGACTTCCTCAATTTGCATACAAAATTACCAGGAGAATCAACTACATACCCAGGTGGAAGACTCATGTACACCTCATCGGCTAATTCTCCATGAAGAAACACATTATTGACATCAAACTGCCGAAGTGGCCAGTTTAGGTTAGCGGCAAGTGAGAGCAGAACCTAAATAGTGTTCATTTTGGCAACAAGAGCAAAAGTATCATCGTAGTTTACACCATACGTTTGAGTAAACCCTTTTGCTACAAGATGAGCTTTATACCGATTTACAGATCCATCACCATTATGTTTTACAGTAAACACCCATCGACAACCAACTTCCTTTTTTCCTTGTGGTGGTGGCACAAGTTACCAAGTATCGTTCTTTTGTAACGCCTCCATCTCTTCAACCATTGCTTTTCTCCATATTGGATCTCCTAACACATCCTACACTTTGTTAGGTACTGATATACCAGATATTTGATTCACAAATGATTTATATGACTTAGATAATCTTTTAGTGGACATATAGTTGGTTATTGGGTATTTTGATTTTGCATGAATATTTGGTTCATACCTTTTGGCTGGTTGATCTCGAGTAGACCTATTTGGTAACACATACTGTCCAACATTAGACTCAATGCTATTAGTATCAGTGGGTGTACATACCTCAGATGAGTGACCTTCAGTACAAGGGAGTTGTTGATCAGGGGTAGGAGTAATGCCTGAAGGAACAATTGTGTCTTCAACTTCATTTGTTGTAAGCGAATTTGGTGCTTGAATACTTGGAGCATCTACTACTTCAATGACTGAATTCAATGGATTAGGAATCTCATCTGGTCTCATTGAAACATAAGTTGGTGATTCTTCTAATTCCTCCCCCTCACCATGATACAGTTCTTTGAAATATGTATTCTCTCCCTGACGAGCAGTATCAGGTGAGGAAAAATAACTCATGTCCTCAAAGAAGGTAACATCCATTGTGACATAATACTTTCTGGTCGGTGGATGGAAACACTTGTACCTTTTCTTATAACCTCCATAACCAACAAACACACATTTAATTGCCCGAGCATCTAATTTAGACCTTTGATTTTTAGGAACATGCACAAAAGCAACACAACCAAATAACCGGGCAAGAAGATTATGGAAGGATGACAAGGAGACGTAAGATGCGAGAATCTGAAATGGGATTTTTCTGTTAAGGACACTAGACGGGAGACGATTGATGAGATGGGCGGAAGCTTGTACACCATCACCCCAAAGATATTTTGGCATATAAGTACTAAATAGGAGTGCACAAGCCATATCAAGTAAATGACAATTTTTTCTTTCAAACACTCCATTTTGTTCCGGTGTTTACGGACAAGTAGTTTGGTGAATAATCCCATGTGTTTTGAAAAAATCTTGAAAAACATGATTAACATATTCTCCCCCATTATCAGAATGGAGGATCCGAATGATGCCATTGTATTGTGTTTGAACGAAGGTATGAAAAGTTTGAAAAACTGAAAAGACTTCATTTTTTGTTCTGAGAAGAGAAATCCACGATAACCTTGTACAATCATCGATAAACGAAACAAAATATGTCATACCCGATATAGTAGACTCTTTAGATGGTCCCCAAACATCAGAATGAATTAATTCAAAAGGAATAGTAATTTTATTAGAAATACTAGGAGAATAAGTAACACGATGACTCTTGGCCAAAACACAAGTCTCACAATGTAAAACAATCTCACTAACACCAATAAATAAAGTGGGCATGGATTTTTTCATAAGACTAAAAGACGGATGCCTTAAGTAGCGATGCCACAACCAAAATTCACTTAGCTTATCAAAACTAGAAGTCAATGCAGTGTGTGCCCGGCTCCTAGTTTCTTTCTTACATAGTTATGATCCAAACGGAACAATCTGCCCCTCAGATACCCTCGACCAATTATTTCCTTGATAAGAAGATTCTAAAAAAATCACATACATACGATAAATGATTACATAACATTTAGACTCAATATTCAACTGTGGGACAGATATTAAGTGATGAGATAAGTCAGGTACATATAAAACATTATGGAGCTGTAAAGATGGAGTGATATGAACTGACCCCTTTCCTAAGATAGGAAAGGCCTCACTGTTAGCGTTCATAACATAAGACACTGGTGGGGAAGATAACTCATTAAAATAAGATTCATCATAAGTCATATGATCAGATGCACCAGAATCAATAATCCAAGTATTAGACCCAACAGAGTGAGAAACATTTAAGGTCATACCAATCTTACCACAACTAGCTATTGAAGCTGTAGGGATACCTCCACATTCCATAGGATAATCCTGTCCAGTTACTCCATAATAGTCTGGTTCTTGGACAATTTGCACTGCAACTGCTTTTGCTTTAGGACGACAATGTTTTCATTTTGCTCCATAGTATTCTGCTTTTGATTACAAGTGTGGATACAGTTTCCAATAAGTCTCACGAAGATGCCCTCGTTCATTGCAATAAGAGCAGTGAGAATAAGGGCGATTGGTAAAGCTTGGTAGAGGTCCCTACTGATGAAGTGGAATTGAATTTTGCTATTGGAGGAAAGGTGCCTTTGATTTGGCTTGAATAACTAGGCTTGATACCTCAACTTATGCCTGATGAAGACTTTCCTGCTGAGATTCGTCTTTACAGATGTATGTAAAGGCGGTAGTCAAGCTCGGAGGGTCTGAAATTCGAAGCAATTTGCCTTTAGCACTATTATGTTTGGTATCAAGGCCTCTTAAAAATGCATGTACTCGTTTAAGCTCCTTCTCCTTCTGGTACCATAGAAGGTCTTCTTGATTTTTAATTTTACACGAGCGTTTTTGGTCAATTTCAGCCCATACATTCTTCAGCTTGGTAAAAAACATAAATACTGGTTGCCCATTTTGCTGCATACCAGCAGCTTTGCACATGAGTTCATGAACTTGAATAAAGTCAGACTTATTTGTATAAAGATCACTTAAGGTATTCTATATGACCTCAGCAGTTTCACATTTCTCCACCATTTGTAATATATTATTAGTGATGGCTCTAAATAGAATTGACATTACATAACCATCATCATCTTCCCACCTGGTATAGGCTTCTACATCATTTTGACTAGGAGCCTTGATTGATCTAGATACATGTCTCATCTTGTGCATCCCACAAAGATAAACAAACATAACTTTTTTCCATGTTCAAAAATTGGTACTATTAAGTTTAGTACCCCGAAAGAACCAATTTCTAAACTCTTAACAAAGACTTCAAATTTTGGAACTTCATTAATTCTGGAAACCTGATGTAGTCTTAAATCTTCCATTGAAATAAAAAATATTGTATAGCGGAATAAAAATTTCGATTTTTTTGGGCCGGACTGGACTGTGGATTGGGTTGGTAAGTGGGTTGATGAGCTTATGGGCTGATAGATTGATGGGCTTGGACTTAGGGCAGAGTTGAGTGAATGTTATTGAAAACCTGAAAGCTAAAAACTGAAAAAGATACTATGGGAGTAAATATTACTGACAAAAGAACACAAAGCAGTGCAGGAGCTGGTGCGCGGGCTGGACGACGCGAGTTGGGCGACATGGGTTGAATGGCACGGGTTGGATGACGCGGGCTAGACGATGCGGACTGGACGACGCGGGCTGGACGACGCGAGCTAGAAGACGCGTGTTGGACGACAGATCTGCAATGGACAGACAGATCTGCAACGGCGACGCGAACTAGACAGTGCAAGAAGATTAACGACACTACATAAAAATACTAACGACGACGCTACTATTGATTGCATCGCTACTGTTAATGGCGGCGCTGGTGCTCGGGAACTGGTAAAAATAATTTTTTCTTTCTTTCCCTCTTTGATACCAAGTTGAATATATTGAAATGTATATTTATAATTGAATTACAATAAATGAACAAGTATAAATACATGAAATGAGAATCTACTTTTTAAGAAAAATGCTTTTAAAAAAAATATATTAGTTACATACAGCTAATATACCACTAATGATGATTTATTAACATATATAACTCTCCCGAATAATGATTCATTGCGGACGAAATACATAGAAAAAAATATATTCAAGGATTGAGAGATAGAGATAGAGAGGATGGAGAAAATTAATCCTAATAATGAATATTCTATTTAAGTTTATCTAAAAAAATTATAAATTTATAATTATATGTATATAAATATTATCTGAATCTAACTTATTTTAAAATCTATATGATAAATTTGTTACTACTTTTTTATATTAACAAATTCATTAATAGAAATACACTAACACTTTATTACGGAGATGATCAAGAATGGAATAATAAATAAAACAAAATAAAAAATATGCATTCTATATAAAAGCTATAAAAATGCAATTTTGGCTTTGCAAGAAGGTGGTAACAACGAAAGGGATTTTTTTTAAAATTTTTTCATGGTGACACGAGACTTGGGAGGGGGGAAAGAAAGGTTTTAATTTTAGGGTTTTTGGCTTCCTGCTCAATGTTAAAATTACAACACATTTCTTAAAACCCACCACTACCCAGTCAAAGGGAGGGAGACACAGAAAGGCACAGATAAACTAAAACCCAGCTCAACTACTCTTGAAACCAAAACAAACGAAAGATAATATGAGCAATTTGTGGAGGCTTAATTCCAATTCCATCAGAACCCTGAGATCTCTCAAATATCTTTACGAATCCCAATCCGCCATTATTAACACCACCACAATCAGAAGCTCCTTTAGAACTCTTTCGACTTGTTCGCCATCCATTCTCAAACCTTCATCTACTCTCCTCCCCAACAGATATTCTTCACTACTCCCTCCTTCTCCTTATGCCCTCCCTGTCCGCCATCTTCGAACCGGTCGAGAAGCAGCCTCCAGGTATTTCTCTTACTTTGTAATGTTTTAGGTTTTGTTTTGTGTTGGTGGGTTTTATTCCAGTGGGTCAATGAGTGACTTGGTCGCTCACAATTTTTAGAAGCTATGAGATTACTCCTCCTGTGAATTGGGGCATTCGGATTGTGCCTGAGAAAAAAGCCTTCGTGGTTGAGCGGTTCGGAAAGTACGTTAAGACCCTTCCTTCCGGAATCCATTTCTTGATTCCTTTTGTCGATCGTATTGCGTACGTGCATTCCTTGAAAGAGGAGGCCATTCCTATTCCAGACCAGTCTGCTATCACTAAGGACAATGTCAGCATTTTGATTGATGGGGTACTTTACGTTAAGGTATAATGTGATTGATTTGTTAATTGGAATTGTACGCTTTTTGTTTGCTTGCTTATTTGATTGATGGTTGGTGCAGATCGTGGATCCCAAGATGGCTTCCTATGGAGTTGAGAATCCCATTTACGCAGTTATTCAGCTTGCTCAAACTACAATGCGTAGCGAGCTCGGGAAAATTACTCTTGACAAGACTTTTGAGGAAAGAGATACCCTCAATGAAAAGATAGTTGTAAGCTCATTTCGTTTCTTGCTTTGAGCCCTTTCCTTTTAAGATAATATTATAGTATACATGGATAAATGGAGTCTGTTTATTTCAGAGCATAGATCTATTTTTGAATTGTAAATATCTTCTGAGTGTCTCTTTGCCATGCTATGTATTTGATGAAAATTATCAAACATATGAAGATTCTATCAAATACGTATGAAAAATTCAATTGGCATGAAATGGTAAATGCAACAAAGATGTTAACAAACTTGGCACTGTATGCTTATAAGTTTGCCTTTAAATGACTCCAAGGACTCAATCAACCTGTCTCCATGGCTGCAAGGCTGCTTTTTGTAGAAATTATTATGTTATTGCCTTGCTAGGAGCTTATTCTGTCAGTTCAATTCCTGTAATAGCTTATATGCATATTAGAACACATAAACCATGACATGCCTACATTAACCTTTATGGCTTAGATTTTCATTTTGCAAACATCTGGTCTTGTTAACCTTTGCAGTCTTAAAGATTCTGCTTCTTAAGAGGTTCTTTTGATCTTCATATGGCTTGAACAGAATTTATGATTTTAAAAAATTCATATTCCCCTTTTTAAATATGGAATTGAAGTATGTTGAAATGACAACTTCTTGCAGGAATCCATCAACAAGGCTGCAAAAGAGTGGGGCCTGGAATGCCTCCGGTATGAAATAAGTAAGTCATACTCTACTATCATTAGTAGCTTTTTAATGCTCCCAATGTAACATTTTGGAAGTATATATGGATGACCCTTTGTAGGGGATATATCTCCTCCGCGTGGAGTTAGGGCAGCTATGGAGATGCAGGCTGAAGCAGAACGCAAAAAGAGAGCTCAAATCCTTGAGTCTGAAGGTACTGAAGTTGGATAGGTTTTTCAGCTGTTTCATTGAGATAAGTTTTAGATGTATATTTGTTTTTCTTCATCTGTATAAATTCAGAAATCTTTGTTTTCTGATTTAGTAGCCACTTTCATTTTGATTGATGCCTTTTAATGTTTTACAGGAGAAAGGCAATCCAATATCAATATTGCAGATGGAAGAAAGAGTTCAGTGATCTTGGAATCAGAAGCTGCAATGATGGATCAGGTTAACAGAGCTAAAGGTATGTTATCGTTTACTATATTATTTTTAACACTGTCGATGATGGACAGGTGTCATTTCTTCTAGTGCAGAGAAAATATAATTGCTAATATAGCTAGAAAAATGCCAGTCCATCTTACTTTTATCAGGTTTAGCAAATTTTGTGGTAATATGCCCTAATTAAAAAGAGGAAAAGGATGGAAGTGGAACTGATAAAATTTCTCTATTCTATAATGTCGTTCTATCCTAGTACAAGCATTCATGCAACTTTGATTTCAGACATACGTCCTTGCCAGAAAAAGGGTCTTTACCAGAGGAGGTTGAGGCCTTTTCATTCTGTTATTAAAGTTAGGCCCTGTGGTGGATTATCTGATACTGATGCTCCTTAATTTGGGTGGTTATATTACGTGTCTGATTGGTATACTCTTTTCTTCTTTGTGAACATTATTTATTTTTCAGGAGAAGCAGAAGCTATTCTTGCTAAAGCTAAAGCAACTGCTGAAGGACTTGCTCTTGTGTCAAGGGCCCTTACAGATAATGGAGGAGTAGAGGTAGGCTGTTCTGTCTTCTTGATTGCATTATTTTCTTGTCAGAGTTTCTGGTTATTTTGTCTTCTTGATTGCATATTGGCTTGTAAGACTATCTACTTGATCCAAGACTTCTTTATGGAAGGTGTGGGCTATCAGATTTTTGCTGGGATTTTCTTTTTTTAAAGACTTTCAAAGTTGATATGGTGAAGTTCTTTTCGGCCCAAAATGTTTGTTATTCCCAAGTGTTTCTGACCTCATATTTTTACCGGATGTGCTAATTGTAGCACATGCAGAACCAGTTGAGCCGGCTATGATATTCTTTAAAGCACAAATTAAATTTTTGGTTTATAATGAGAGCGAGATAAATGCTAATAATAACACACATATTTGCACCCACACCTCTCATATCGTGCCATGTGTCAATAATTTTAAAAATTGGAGAAATAATTCATTTTTTAAGATAATATTAACACGTGTCATAATATAAATAGTGGGTGAAAATTTGTTTGTTCATAGCACAGAGCGATTGCAGGGTGTGGCTGTGTTGAAAATTACTTGAAAACCAATAATCCTATAAGCAATTATGTATGCATTGAGAAACTAATATTTTGGTTTATATGCAGGCAGCAAGCTTAAGAGTTGCTGAACTATATGTTCAAGCCTTTAGTAATATAGCCAAGGAGGTAGAATATGATTGATTTAGTTGTCTAAATTCTTTTTTCACAGTGCTCAATAGATTTACAAGTTTATCCTTTTGTCCTCTCAATGTTACTATAGAGCACAACAATGCTGCTTCCAAGCTCTGCTTCGAATCCTGCCAATATGATAGCTCAAGCTCTCACTATGTACAAAGGCCTAGTTAATGTTTCTAGTAATGGGCATCATGAAACCAGAGTAGGTATAGAGAGCGGTGCGAAGGTTGGTGGTTCCTCTGCAGAAACTGGAGATGAGAGCACCACAAATGCTAGAGCAGATGAGAAAGGTCATCTAGAGGAACCAAAGTTCTCGCTTCAGAGTCACAAGAAATTGGACTAGGTTTTTTATGATTTAACTGGACCAATCAATTCAATTACATTTTCTGTGTCATACAATCCCAATCGTGTTATTAGGGTTTGACATTTAGAGAACGTTATCTTATCATTTCCTCAAAAGAGAGGCAAGCTCAGGATTGTAGATTCAACCTTGAGGATTTATTTTGTTTTGTGACAGTAAAACTTTCTGTTACTGGAAAAATTAGGGCCTTCTGTTTTGGGTTATAATTGGAATTACAAAATCCATCTATAAAGTAAAATTTTTAACTAAAAATCAAATTTTTTTGGTAGCTTTTGCATGTCGTTTTAGTGAGTACTAAGTCATTACCTTTTACAGGTTTTTCTTGCTTGTGTAAATTTAAAATGAGAGAATATTGATCGTTGAAAATGTAATATAACTGTAATTGAGTGTATTGAATCATAATTTTCCCGATTCCAAAACTTTGACACATTTTGATGCGACTTAGCAGTGCTTTACATTGGACGTGATAGGAAGCATTTCATAAGCACCACGTAATGCCAGATTATAATAAGAACCACAAAATTTATTTCCTAAGAAGGTGTAACGGTCTTAACTACCTCGGAGGCTTATCCCACCAAAAAAGTCGCAATTCGACTCTGTATGAAAAAGTCAATGGCCCAAAACATGACAGGCTGATAAGCTAATAACTACAAAACTAACAAATTCCTACTAAATATTAGAAGCAGCTTAAGATCTATATATAATCTTTGTCTCCTAATTCCAATTCCTCGGCCTCAAATCCTCCTCATTTCATTTATTATAATAAAATTGTTTAAATTGTCATAGTTTTCACCTCCAGACTTTTAAGACTCGTCCAATCGTCCCACAACTCAATAATGGGAGGCTGTGCGAGCAAACCCAAGGAGTCTGACATCCATGCCGAGTCTCTTCCCACTGAGGCTCCTGTCAGCCCCAAGAAGGTTGATGTCGAGACTGTTGCTCAGGTATATTTTTTTTCCCACCATTTTCTCCTCCAATTTTTATATGACTCAGTTATTCACATGATTTCACTTTTAATTTTTTTCTAAAAAAAAACATTTGTTTTTACCTTAATATACACTGCATCAAAAAGCACATCGCATAAGTACAAATTCTTGAAAGTGCTTTTTCATCTAAAACACAAGCAAACATACTCTTAATGTTGTTAATTAAATGTTGTGTTGAGGCTTCTTGGCTTTCTGGATTGGATTTGCTAATTAACATATTGATGCAGGAGAACAATGGAGGCGAGAGTCAGAAGGAAGAACCTTTGGTAGACTTGTCCGACCCAAAGGAAGAGGCTGTTGAGGTGGAAAGTGTATCCACTGAGACAAAGCCTGAAGTTGTTGAGGTCAACAGTACTGAAGCAGTTGTTAAGGCCAAGCCAGTTGAGGCTGCAGAGACAGAGAATAAAGAGCAGCAGAAGGTTGAAGTTGCTCTCAAAGTTGAAGAGAAGGTTGAAGTTGTTGCCGAGGCAGAGGAGAAGGTTGAGGCTGCAGCTGAGAAACCCAATGAGCAACGAGTTGTGGAGGCACCAAACGAAGAGAAAGCTTCAGATACTCCAACCACACAGGAGAGTCATGATGCACCTCTTGTAACTTAAGCATGATCAACATACCTTCCAACTTATATTAATTTTACTTAATTTGACCAGAAAGATACACAAATATATATATATATATATATATAGAGTCACATTGTTAAAGAGGACATTATTTACTTTTGAATTTTATCTGATACTGCTTCAACGTAATCAAAATGACTAGACTCTCTTACTTAAGAATGATGTAGATTGCTAAAATAATAGATAAAATGCTATTTATCACTAATGTGACTTTAAATTCACATAATCGAACCCTTTCAAAAGCGTGTGTATATCTTTATTAAGTCATAAAAAAGAAGATGAAAAAAAAAGAATAATGTAAAACTGAGGAAGAAACTATAGAATAGACAATAAAAAAGAGGAGAAATAACAGATAATTATGAGTGAAACTAAAATTGTAATTCAATTCATTTCAAATTAGAAAATAAATACAACACTATATATTTTGTCCTAAAAAATATTTATTTAATTATTTTACTATTATATTTTTAGTATATGGTATCACTCTTTGTTTCTTAGAAGGACATTTATCCTTTTGAATAATAATAAATAAATAAAATCTAAAAATTAATTTAATTCTACGTATCTTAGACATTGACTTATATCTTTTTGGAAAAGTATAAATGTCTGTTTTAAGAAAAAAATTAGTTTATTATTTTAATTTTTCAAGAAAATTATATGTGTTTAAGTGAATGAATATCCAATGAAAATTGTGGTGAAAATATGTTTTGGATTTATCAATATTTTTATGATTTGAAATGATTATATAGATTTAAATTAAGTATATAATATCTTGTTATAAAGCTTTAGATGTCTAGTTTTTGTATCTTTTTACTTAAAAGTGTTTTTGAAAAATTTATTAAAAGTTATACCTATTTTTGTTATTATAGGTTAGAAGTGTTTTAAAACTATTTATAATGAAATGACACAAATTGAAATTTCAGTTTATAAAATAGCTTTTATGATATAAAATGAGCATATATTAGCTTTCTAGAAACACAAAAAATTTTAATTTTTGAATGTTTTTACATATTTTAATTTTGATATTTTTACTTAGAGTTACATGTGTTCTGAATGAATAAATTATTTTTAGTGATTTCAAAAGATGGTTCATCCATGTTCATGGATAAAGAACTAAGTTCAATTTTTGTATTTTAATGATGTTTTTAAAGAGTTTTAAAACTATTTTATTTGTAAGTTTAATAAATTTTTGGGTATGATTTTTTAATTTGAAAATAAGAGTAAGAATATCAAAACTATTATTATTACTTTAATTTCTACTTTAATATTGAAGAGGATGTTAAATTATGTGTTAAGAACATATGTTTTGACTTTTTTAAATATAATTTATTTTTGTAATAGTCAAATTAACTACGGTGTCATTATTCTTAGTGACACAAGTATGATCATATAAGACGAGTTGATTCAGAAGATATTTTAATGCAATTAAAACAATATTGATGAAAAAATACTGTAAATAGATATTCAAATATATAGTAAAGTTCATTCATATGGGCATAAGATTTATAATTAAGTTAAAATGGATTTTCATAAGAACATATTAATTATTTTTAATATAGTGCATTTCATACCAAAACTTTACTCCAAAGTTAGTCATATTGATCTTAAAAATGCATGTTTTATATCAATATATTTTATGTACCTATACATGAAATCATATTATGGAAACATATTTACCTTTTGGCACTTTCATTGATTAGTACACCTCCGGTGCTGGTAAGGTCGGGACCGTGGTCGTCCGTCTTCGGTTTGCCGGCCGATAAGATCTCTGAGATTGACCAGCCAGCTGGGTTGGTTTGGCTATTCCTTTCTATTGAAAAGGAGTCAGCTGTATGCGCGAGTCACCTTCTTCTAGGCTCCGCTGGACGACACGGCATTCTCGTTTAAATATAGGCCGACCGTACTTGTGATGGTTCCCAAGGATCCAATATGACCACTTAGGTCTACGTTGCCACGATATTGTTCTATGGAAGCGGGCGGGCTGTTAGTTAGAAGTTCGGCCCGGTTTTTTTTGGTGTCGTAGGGGAGGGAAACCAAATAGTACATAGTTAGCAACATCAACATGAGGAAAATATGTTTTAATTGTTGTATTGATTTTAAAGGAAAGTTTGAAAGTGATATTTAGTTTATTTTTCTAAATATTTGATAGTGTCATTGAGAATATCATTCGCATTTAAATAAATTCAATTGCTTTTACTAGTATATTTTTGTACATTAAATTTAAAAGTTCTTTAATTTTTAACTAAAATTTGGAAAACAAATTATATATTAGTTTCAATATACTTTATGTATAATAACACCACGATAATATATTTTATTTTTATTATCATAACCAACCAGCTAAAAGTAATATATTTACAATTTTAATTTAAGATTAAATTAATATTATTGTATTAATTTTCATATAAGCTTGAAAGTTCATTAAATATTTTAGAAATATCATAATATTTTTTATTTAGTTTTCAATGATAATTAGCTCTACTCGATATTCAAATTATTTACTTTTTACTTGATAAGACATCATGATTAATAAATTTGGTACAATTCAACTCATTATAATAATATCATATCGATTTAATGTGATGTTGTCATATTAGTATAATATAGATCAATCAAATTCAAAATAATATCAAATCATTTTAATATAATGTTACTAAATCAATGATATTTATTAATACAATTTAATATAATATTTATTAGTTTAGTTAATGATATTTATTAGTACAATTTAATATAATATTTATTAATTTAATTAATTTAGTGTGCATATTACATATATATTAGTAGAGTCAACTAAGTCATTATCATCACTACATCAAATAATTTTTCCACACATATAATTGAAAGCTTGAGGTAATCTAAGCATCTCTTCTATGTTCAACCCAAATTCTCTAATACTCTTTGTATAACAAATTTAAATTATATTTTTTATGATTATACTTTTTATTTACGTACTTAAAACAACATGTTATTATATTTAAATAATTTTCATCAAAATATTATTAATTTCATGATAACTCATAAAATAATACATTATATTCTAAAGATTAAACATGAATAATTTTCATCAACATGTTATTTCGTGGTAACTCATAATATAATCGTTATTATATTTTGAATATCATATATAAATTATTTTTATTGGAATGTTATTTTAAAATAACTTATAAGATAATACATTATTTTATCATTTTTATCAATAAATTATTTCATGATAATTCATAATCATTTCAGTTTTAGTTTTTAAACTTATAATACCAAATATTTATAAAATTCATCTATTCAACGAGCTTTTGAGTTCACTTTTTATATTTTACTTCCTCAAGTACAAGTATGAGAAAACACTATGTAACAACAAATTTTTAATATACTTAATATTTATTTTATAATATTAATATTTTTTGTTTTTATATTTATTAAAACATATTTATTAAAAATTAAATTAAAATATATATTGAATATATGTTTAAAATGTACGTAAATATTACGATATAATTTTTTTAAAATTTTAAAATAAAATTATTTAAAAAATTAATATTTTTACAACAAATAATTTTATCAGAAATAAATAAATCATTCGATTTTTAAAATTGATACATTTTAATCATATAATTTAGTAATTATATGATTAAAGTATCAATTTTTTCATAATTATTTAATTAAAATGTCAATTTTTTACATATTTATGTGACTAAATTATTTGTCTTCCTTTTTATAGTAAAAAATGAATACTTTGATCACAAAACTATAAAATTATGTGACAAAAGTATTTTCAATTTTAAAAAATCGAGTTATTTATTTATGTCTTGTAAAAATTATACTATAAAATACCATTATTTTAAGGATATTAATATAATCAATGATTATTAATGTATCAATTTAAGTAGATTTGGTAGCAAATGGTAACATATAGAATTACTTATTTTGAAATGACGTGAAAAAAATGAGATTGAATGTTAGCTGCTATTAAAAAAGTAAAACTGATGGAAACTAATTGCAATTCGATTAAACTTGGATTGAATGCGAGTTGCTATATATTCTTATCTTATTGATAATACAATAAAACAATACTTGTAAATTTATCTATCTCCCTAATTCCTCGTCTGAAACAAGCATCGAAGCAGGCAAGCCAAATGGAAAAGTAACATCCAAGAAATGAAGCATAGAAACTAAAAGCAAGCAAGAAATAAACATGGGAATTGGTCCAAAGATCCAAAGAAACAAAGGAAAAGAAAAGTAAAAGGCACGCAAACCAAGAGACCAGAAATAGCTGCCCCTGTTAACAGTAGTAGCTACATATTCAAGAGGAAGGTGAAGATATTGATGATTCTGAGACATCTTCTTAAAAGGCACATTAACCAGAATGCTTGCGTGACTATAGTACCTAATTGATTGTACATTTAATAGAAATGCCACCAAGAAACATACCAATATGCTAAAGAACTTTACTGATAAACCAAGTTCGCTTGTATCTCCAAATACAAACGACGTCGATTTGTCCCTGTTACTTCCTGTCATCAAAACTGCTATTAGTGAACTGAGCATTATGGCCGTTGATGCCAAAAGGGTCGATGCCATTATGTTGTTTCTTAGTGTCTGCACTGCTAGAACTCCATTTTTCGACACGTCCTGCATAGATACATGTAATACATGACACGTTCACTCACTTTTTTATAAATAATAATTTCTATTTGATTCAGAAATATATATATATATATATACGATATTAAAGGCATATTTTTATAAGCGTCGAAAGAATACCTCCATCATAGCTCGAACCCAGAAGCGGCGATTGATGGCATTGACGCCGATGACGGTCTTGTTGGGTTGTGTAACGATACGATGGAGAAGCCAAATGTGGTATACCACCAAAATCAGAAGCCCTGAAGGAACCAATACATAATCAAGAGCTTGTTTCTCCATTCATAAAGCTCTGTTTTTTAAATTAACTTAGATCTAGGTTTCTTCCCCTTTTATCTGGATCCTTCTTTCTTTCTTGTCTTAAATTTAAATCGGCAAGAGAAGCAGAATGATGAAAGAAAGCAAGATCCCAAAAGAGAGAAAGAGATAGAGTAACAGAAGCAGGGAGAGAGTACAAGTGTAACACGGGTGTTAGACAAGTGGAGGGAGAAAAATTGGCAACAAATTTAATGAAAAAATCAAGGAAGGTGGTTTAAAAAAGTTCAATAGTATCTGAATACCAATTACGTGTATACAAACTTAATTATTAATTAAATTTTAAAAATTATACAAAAAATGTAGATATAAATTTTGATTAAACTTTAAAAAATAGATAAAATTATTAAATATATTACTCATAATTAACATTAAATGGTTCAATGATACTTCAAGTATTTTTCAATTAACAAGCACTCTTTAGCTTTGTGGGTATTGCCTACGTGGTTCAACGTGATTGCCACGTTTATGATATTATTTTTAACATGATATTTTAATACTCAATAATTAAAATTACGATTATTTGTAAAAATATTATAATTTTTTTTCGAAAAATAAATGTGATTGATAAAATGTGAAACATAAATGATTATTACAATATCAAAATTGTGGTTAACTGAAATCGAATGAATAATTAAAATTGTGATTATTTGTAAAATTTTGATAATTTTTTGCTAAAAATAACCGTAACTGATAAAATGTGAGACGAAAATGGTTATTGTAATATCGAAACTGTAATTAACTGAAATTGAATATATATTAATATTATTATTTTATATACATATAATTATATAGAAAAATATAGTTTTAATAATAAAATGAACCACACTTTGTATAATTAGATTAAATTTTATTTATTTTTTATTTTACTTAAAAACATATGTTAAATAGTTAAAAATGAAAATTAATACCAATATTTTAAATAATACAATAAATTAATAATTAAATTAAATATATTTTAAAAATAATAAGAAAAATAGTTAAATTGTGAAGAAAATTTTAACAATTCATAACCGATACTTACTATCCCAATGCATTCAAAAGTGATACATAGTGGTTATAGTTATTATCATAATTGATCCCATCTATTCATGCACATTCATAATCACGTAAAAAAGATTATTTATTTTTCAAAACATTTTTTATATCTAATACAATTTAATTAATATAAATATAAATATATATAAATTTATGTATATTTAATATTTTTATACTTAATATATAAACAATAACCTTAATTAATCGGGAGAAAGTTACCGAGAATCTATTAAATTATTTTAACAATAAAATAATTTAAATGGTGTTAAAATTTAAAATTTAAAATTAATTAATAATTTTTAAATTAAATAATAAAGAAGAATATATTTATTATTATATGAAAATAATTTAATAATTAATTAAATTATTGATATTTAAATTATAATCTAATTTTGCATATATATATTTATGCATTGCGATTACATAAATACTTGTTAGATATCTATTACGAATCATGGCTCACCCCAGCAACATCATAATCTAACAATACGATTACATGATAATATGACCACCCGTATTCAAACCTATGTAATTACATTATTGTTGAATTTTAAATAATACAATAAGTATAAAACTTACACTTGATAGTGCAAATAGATATTATAAGAAAAAAGGTTAAATTATAATATAATATTATTATTTGATATATATAATTAAAATATTATTATTTAATTGAAAATAAAATGATAATTAAAATTAAAAATTAAATAAAATAGAGATAATTTTAATAGGATTGTTATTAAAATGTAACTTTAATCCCTATTAACGAAATCATAAACAATTTATGTGATAAATTTAATTATAAAATGTTTAAAAAGTAATATTTTTTAGACATTTTTTTTAAAAAAATGATTAAAAAATGTTAAGATTAAACTACTTAAATAACCTATAATATAAGAGGATACGATAAAACTTAAATAATATTAAAATTATAATTAAATTTATAACCCTTCATTAAATAACTTTTAGAAAAAATAAATATATAATTAATAAGATTGAAAATTTAAGTTAAGATATACCATAGTATTCCTATTTCCTCCTCCTGGCCTTTTTCATTTATTAAGGCACGCTACTAACACACTGAGCAACACCAAATTAAGGGTCGTGGGAGACAGTGGTTTCTTTTTATTTGACTTAATTTGTGATTAAATTCCACATGAGCACTGATTTTCTATCTCATAGCCGCCTGCTTTGAAATGTTTAAATAAAATTGATCCTTCGCTATTATGACACTACACTGAAATTTGACACGTTGATTTAATGAAACACTCATTACCATCTTCGGTGTCAGTGCAAGTTAAAATTGACCCCATTTTCAGTAGTACAAATTTTTATACTGAACAATAATAACAATATATATATATTGTTGTTTTAATTAAGTAACATACATATATATATATATATATCCTTTTTTTATTTATGGGAAAATTTATGTAAGATTCCCAATTTTCGAGAATGATTAAATGCATCAACATGGGAAGCTTCACAAGCATCGTTGTGATTGTGAAGGCAGCAACCATAGGACTAGAACTAAACAATTGATAATGTATTTTGAAAATGAGAAATACTAACAATATATAAATTTATATTTAATTTATTATATTATGATAAATGAGTAAAAAAATTAATAATTCTATTATATATCACTATATAAGTAATTTGTATAAAAAATAGATATTAATATTAATCTTAAAGTAAAACTATAAAATTTTAAAAGTTTATATATTTAAACTTAAAATAAATTTTAAATAACGCGGTATATTAATATTATTCTTAATAAATAAAAAATTTACTAGTGATGGTAATATAAAATAATTCACCAACTTTTTGTTGTTAATCTATTGAAACTTAAAATATCTATTATTTTTAATTTGCTTTACATACACAACAGCAATATAACCGTGACCAAATGAATGTAACATCAAACGGAAAGGATACTTAATTGTTTCACATCAACACTTGATTTACTAATTTTAGCTACCGTGTGCATGCTCTTCCTTAATATATTTAAGTCTCACGGAAAAGCTCAAGTTCATTAAGAGTAAAGTAAACAATGATGTTTATAAGTATGACTAATCATTTAACTCAAAAATCAACTTTTAAATTTAGAGTTAAACTTGGATTTTTAAGTTGTTATCAGAGCTAGAACTCTGGTTTCTTTGTACTTCTATCGGTCCTCGTGTTATAAATTTAAATTCTAACCGATGTAGAGAGAGATGTTAAGTCACATATTGATTAAGAATAAGATAATAATGTTGCTTATAAGTCTGAACAATCCTCTAACTAAAAAATTAACACTTACTTCAGAGTTAGGCTTGAGTTTCTATATATATATATATATATAATAAAAATTCTATACATAAATAAATAAATCTATATATAATAATTAATAAATTTGAGTCATAAAAATTTCTCCAAATTTCACATTTACCTCCTAATAAACTTTCATTCCCTTTTTCACCATTTTATTATCACCTAAAGCTCTTTTAGAAAAGAGATTCAGTAAAAATTATCCTTTTAAATAAGTTGTCACAAGTCTATTTATATTCTCTTATATTAAAAATAATATTATTTATTTCTTTGAATTTATAAAATTATCAGTTGAATATAAATTATATTATTATAATAATTTTTTATTTAAAATATTATTATTTTATATCAAATAATTAAACTACACTTAAAATACGAATCTTTAATAAATATAAAAGTAAAATTTA
This sequence comes from Hippophae rhamnoides, assembly GCA_033030585.1. Classification (NCBI taxonomy): domain Eukaryota; kingdom Viridiplantae; phylum Streptophyta; class Magnoliopsida; order Rosales; family Elaeagnaceae; genus Hippophae; species Hippophae rhamnoides. Next base: position 55,713,881 of record CM065432.1, read on the forward strand.
ATACGAAATAGTTTAATAAAAAAAATTTATTTAAAAATATTTTTTTAAAATTTTAATAAAAATTAAAAATTAATAAAACATTTAAATAAAATATTAACAATTAAAAAATATTTAAAAATAATATTTTATAAATTTTTTTCATATTAATTTTGATTTTATCATCGTTAAAAACTCATGTTTTAATAATGTTTAATCAATTGATAGAAAAATAAAAAAAATTATTAAAATAATATAATTTATCATTAACTTACAATTTTTATAAAGTTAATAAATTAAATGATACTATTTTTAAAATAATTAAACGATATAAATAATCTAATTAAAAAAAAGTGTGTAATTTAATTTTTTCAATCATTTATAAATCATAAATTTAAATTTCTTTTTTTTTAAAGAATTATAATCAATCATTATGAAATTATCCACCTAATTTAATTTTCTCTTGCAAAATGATACGGCAAAATGAGATGGAATATTACACCACCATAAATTATAAGCTTACAAATTATTCAAGTCGCTATTAAAAGTACTGATCGAATATAATTGCAATTCGATTCAACTTGGATTGAATGCGAGTTGCTATATATTCTTATCTTATTTATAATACAATAGAACAATACTTGTAAATTTATCTATCTCCCTAATTCCTCATCTGAAACAAGAGTGGAAGCAGCCAAGCCAAATTGAAAAGTAACATCCAAGAAATGAAGCATAGAAACTAAAAGCAAGCAAGAAATAAACATGGGAATTGGTCCGAAGATCCAAAGAAACAAAGGAAGAGAAAAGTAAAAGGCACGCAAACCAAGAGACCAGAAATAGCTGCCCCTGTTAACAGTAGTAGCTACATAATCAAGAGGAAGATGAAGATGTTGACGATTCTGAGACATTTTCTCAAAAGGAACATTAACCAGAATGCTTGCGTGACTATAGTACCTAATTGATTGCACACTTAATAGAAATGCCACCAAGAAACATACCAATATGCTAAAGAACTTTACTGATAAAACAAGTTCGCTTGTATCTCCAAATACAAAAGACGTCGATTTGTTCCGGTTACTTCCTGTCATCAAAACTGCTATTAGTGAACTGAGCATTATGGCCGTTGATGCCAAAAGGGTCGACGCCATTATGTTGTTTCTTAGTGTCTGTACTGCTAGAACTCCATTTTTCGACACGTCCTGCATAGAAACATGTAATATGTTAAATCTCACCTTTATTAATCTTTTAATTTATAATTGTTTTTAATTCAGAATTAAACTTTGTTTTTAAGATATATCAAAACTAGTTTATTGGTTTTTTTATATTTTCATTGATCTTCGTATCGTAAATTCGGATCGTGTGTTAAATCTAAATTTTAATCGATATAAAAAGTATGTTAAGTTTCATATTGATTAAGTGTAAAGCAACAATATTATTTATAAATCTTAACAATACTCTAACTCGATAAATGAATTTTAAGTTTAAAATAAGTTCTAAATTTTTAAGATAATACATGATACGTTGTCTCACTTTTTTATAAATAATAATTTCTATTTGATTCAGAAAATATATATATACGATATTAAAAGCATATTTTTATAAGTGTAGAAAGAATACCTCCATCATAGCTCGAACCCAAAAGCGGCGATTGATGGTATTGACGCCGATGACGGTCTTGTTGGGTTGTGTAATGATACGATGGAGAAGCCAAATGTGGTATACCACCAAAATCAGAAGCCCTGAAGGAACCAATACATAATCAAGAGCTTGTTTCTCCATTCATAAAGCTCTGTTTTTTAAATTAACTTAGATCTGTGTTTCTTCCCCTGTTATCCGGATTCTTCTTTCTTTCTTGTTCTTAAATTTAAATCGGCAAGAGAAGCAGAATGATGAAAGAAAGCAAGACCCCAGAAGAGAGAAAGAGTAGAGTATAACAGAAACAGAAGGAGAGAGTACAAGTGTAACACGGGTGTTAAACAAGTGGAAGGAGAAAATCAAGGAGCTGTGGTTTCAATATATAGCAAGACTAATTCTATATAGCAGCTGTGTTGTAGTAATAACATTGACATTATACAAATATGATGAAATTAGATTTTAAAAAATTGTATAAAATTATTTAATATACTATTCATAAACTACATTAAATAATTAAATGATACTCCTAGATTTTTTTCAATTAACAAACCCGCTTTATCATTGCAGGTATTAACTATGTGGTTGAGTGTGATTCACATCTATGGTACCAGTTCTAGGTGCACATACAGTTGTATACTTAACGCATAGATCAATGAACATATCAAATTATCTTAATAATAAAATAATTTAAATTTATAATACATATACTGTCACAATTTAAAATTTAAAATTACTTAATAACTTATAAAATAAATAACATATTAAAGATTGTGTCATGTAATTTTTAAATTAGAGAATGCTAGTTTAGTCATGTGAGTCAAAGGATGCGTTGTTTAATTATTTTTATTTTAAAAAATGTGTCAAAAAATATATTTAATAATTTTAAAATTATTTTATAAAAAAATTATCAAAATTTTTTTTGTCCTTTCAATGTTTAGTAATACCTTAATATTATTTTATCAAGATTATTTTTTATAAATAAAAGATATAATTAATATATTTTTAATTAAAAATATATATACCCTATGATTACATAAATATTTATTAGATATATAAAATGTATCATTGCTCATCCCAACGACAACATAATATAAAGCATAACAATGTGACCTCCGTCTTCAAACTCATGTAATTGCATCATTCTCACTCTAAATATTATATCAGTAAATACAATAAGTATAAAACTCACAGTTTAAAATATTATTTATATATATTCACTACTATAAAATTGATATATGAATTTGGTTAAGTATAAAACTCACAGTTTAAAATATTATTTATATATATTCACTACTATAAAATTGATATATGAATTTGGTTTTTAATCGTGACCAAAGATTTATGATCATCGTTATAAAAACTAAAACTTAAGTGAAAAAAATCATAGACTCTTACCTATAATCAGGCTCTTATAAAAAATCGAATTTATAGATATACATTTGGTCTATGTCTTATAAAAGATCGAGACATAATATGCCTATGGCTTAAATCTTTTATAAGATCATGACCAAATAATATGTCTATTGTCTTAACTACATTTAAACCGTGACTGTATACATATCAATTAACCTCATTTTTTAATATAAATTTTTTAATTATAATATAAAAAGTCATATTATATTAAAATTAAAAATTTAATTACATTCGAGAGTTTATACACTCAAAAATAATAAAGTTTTACTAACTAATTCTAATATTTACAATTACTATGAAAAATAGCTCGTGAATAAAAAGTTAATAATGTCAACAAACATGTAGCAAAAACTCTACAGGTGATTTTGGCATTGAGCCAGAACCAACTCTACCTTATTGTAAATGTGACTCACAGTGGCAATTGACTCTAAGTTGAAACTTATCTACAGCATTGTCACACTCTTCTCATGATTTCGAGATTGATCGACATTGAAACCTCTAAAAACAGTGAGATGGTATATGATGAACAAAATCGACAATGTCGATCTTACAAATACTTTGGTTTTATATTTGTAAAACTCTCGCAAGTGTACGAATTATTTTATAGAAAATGAAAAGTATACTCCCAAGGTCGATCTAATAAAAGAATATATGTGGTTTTTAATTTATTATTCAAAATCTTAAAAACGAAATTAAATCCTAAACAACTTGTCACAATATTTTGGTTTTTATGTTTCCTATTCTAATAACATAAAAAATAAACATAGATATAGATTCAGTAAAAAATCATGCAAATTTTTATCATTTATAACAGTAAAGTATTTATGGATATAATAATTAAGTTAATTATGCTTGTTCATATTATTTAGGTTATTAAATATATAAATTGATATTTGTTGATTTTCTCTTTTTGGTATGAAAGTGTATTTAGGTAGTATCCAAATTCTTTTGTTTAATGACATAAAAAATAAACATAGATATGGATTCGGTAAAAAATCATGCAAATTTTTATCATTCATAACAGTGGAGTATTTATGGATATAATTATTAAGTTAATTATGCTTGCTAATATTATTTAGGTTATTAAAGATATAAATTGATATTTGTTGATTTTCTTCTTTTGGTATGAAAGTGTCTTTAAGTGAGACTCAAATTCTTTTATTTAATATTATTTAACTAATATCCTTAGACAATACCTATTAATTAATTAAGTATTAAATTTTAGCTTTATTTTTAAAAAAATAACAAATCATCTAATCATACTTTTAGATAGAGTCAATTAATTAAACTTTATTCAAGGTGTTCAAATTAAATATAAGAATTTAATTATTCGAGTAATATCTTTCAAGTTTTAAAATTATTACTAAAAATATGTTGTTAATACATTTTCGAATAATAATTTTATAAAAAAATTTGAAATAGCACTTCACTCTAACTACCAGACGATTGTACGAACAAATAAAATAGCAATATTCTAAATCAGACTAGATAATTAAATCTTAAAATCTAATTTTCAGTTTGTAATGAAAAATAATATATTTATTTTTAACATACTTAATATAAAATCTTGAATAAAAACAAAATCAATTTATTTTATATAAATGTTTTATCTATTTAATATTTCGCAAGCATAATAACATTATTATTATATCATATTTACAAATAGTTCGTTATGTTAAATTTAATCATAGAAAAAATAAATATAACATATAAGAATAAAACATAAAATAACTATAACAAATTCATTTTAAAATTATATCTCAAAAGAATCCTTATAGAACCTTGATATTAATTCTGTTTCTAGAAAACCTCCAAACGGATTTGCATTTCCGTTTATTGAATCAAAAACTAGAAATCTATAAGATCATAACTAGTTCTTCTCAAAAAGAGAACTTTAAAACTAAAAAAAAAACTAAAAAAGCTTTCTAGAGAGAGAAAAAGTTGAAAAAATTGTGTGTTTTTTACAATGGGGAGATGATCCTTTTATAGGTGCAAAAATGCCAAAAAGGTAAGAAAATATTTCAAAAATTGATTTTGGACACGTTCGGACAAGTTGGCATGCGCGTGGGGGGCAAGAATTGTGGTAGATGGTTGTTTGGCGCATGCGAGTGCACTTATGACTCGGCGTAGTGTGTGTTGGGCGTGTGCTGGCTGCACACGGGCGTGTACAAGGCATGCGCGCACATATGCTGGCGTGCGCGACGTGTGCTGATGCACACGAGACTTCAATGTGAATTGATCCCAATTTTTCCATCTTTTTGACGTTTTCTTATTTTTTTTCAACATATTTATGATGTATTTCTTGTAGTATTTTTCTTCGAGTCTTTAAGTTAATTTTTGAAAAAAAATACTTAAAAAACAATAAAAATACTCATAATTTCAAAAATATAAATTTGTATAAAAATACGATAAAATTATACAAATATAAATATATTTAATAAATTAAAGTATATTAAATCTTAATAATTTTAATGTTTTTTAAACAATCATCGTTGTGCTAGCAACCGGGACACAGAGAGAAAAATAATTTCACAAAGTTCAAACTCTATCACAAGGGATTAGGCGTGGTTTGGAGCCATGTTTAAGGAAAACATTGCCCGAGGAAAAACATTTTGGGTGAAACCAAGAATATAATAGAAAACCATCACATAGTGCTCAATATAATATATAAAGGTACAACAGGCAAGAGTTCATTTACATTTTTTTGTTCCAAATACTTACTACTTTGTGCATTCACTTCCTCCCTCCTCATTGGAATAATTGTTTCCTACTCTACCAGTCCATAAACCTGCGACCCTATTGTTGTGGGTTACAAATACTGGTTTATAATTGTTTCAATATTTAATAAATACAGCAACAAGGATAATGTAACGAATGACGGAATGTCAAAAACTAGATGAAAATAGATTATTTCTTGCACACTTGTGCAGTTTTTCCTTAAAGTAGTGGGGAACCTTTAGAGTAAAATGAGAAAAAAAAAGATAATATCAGCCCATTTATATCTAATTTTGAAGTCTCTTCCCTAAATTTCCTCAATTTCACTGCAATTTACAATGAATCTTAAGAAAAGGGTTCAAAAAAGATGACATATTTACACAACCTAGAAAAGTTATGATGAAAGTAGTAATTAACCCAAGAAACAAATTGACTAGGAAAGGCAAATGAGGTACCTGCACTTTACTGAGGATTGATTCCAACACCATCTACACACATAATAGGTGAACATTAGCACATAATAAGCTGAAGCATAGCTCCTCTTTTAAAATGAAAAAAGCAAATATATTTAAAACTGTGAAGCAAAACTAGATTGTATTTATTGATCATATGATGACTTGTACATGAGCATAAATATAATGATAAAGATTTTCAACTTACCCCTATGATCATTATGTACAAAGAGTTCACCACATAATTATTTTATTTTGATTTCAATCTCCTCTATGCTTGCAACCAATAAAACATGTACACATAGCAAATACATGAAAAAGGAAAAATGCAAACAGTAAAGGGCTAAATAAGCAGAGTTGAGCATCCATATAAGTATGCATGGAGTAATGGAAATCATCCAAACCCATTGTAAGAAGTAACAAAGGCACTTTCAGGTTACATATTGAGGCAGTCAAAACAAGAAAGAGGAGAAAAACAATATGACTTGTGCTTTTCTCTGGCATTGATTCTTCTGTGGGCTAAATAAGCAGAGTTGAGTATCCATATAAGTATGCATGGAGTAATGGAAATCATCCAAACCCATTGTAAGAAGTAACAAAGGCACTTTCAGGTCACATATTGAGGCAGTCAAAACAAGAAAGAGGAGAAAAACAATATGACTTGTGCTTTTCTCTGGCACTGATTCTTCTGTAACAGCAAGATTCCCATAAATTTGAATTGTAATAAAATGCAGACAACTAACACAAATGGAGTAAAAATATTTTGGGATAGTAGAGAATAAAAACTAGAGAATAAATGTTAAAGGATAAAACATTCAATGTGCTATTCAAGCTTTTATACAAAGAAATCTTCTTCAAAATTGGTAAAATTCTTAGCTTACCAGAAAAGATGATCACATTATCAAAGACTACTTAATGTAAATTCTTCTTCTTTCATCTTTTAGATCTAATTGGTTTTTTACTATTCTAAGTAGATATTATAAAATTATAATCAAAGATATCAAGAAAGTTTTATTATTCTTAATTTCATTTTTTGTCCATTAACTTCGTCTTTTTATTTTGAACCAAAGATAAACTAATGTATCTGTTTACCGTACGTGTTTTTTTACTTACAAAATAAAAAAATTAAAATGCATCTATACTTTCCCCAATATAAACTATGAAGTTATAAATCGGAGTAAACTACGTTACAGTTACTAAAGCATGGAGTGCCCTACATAGAATAAGAGGGTGTATGCATATATCATGTGAAAATGAGAAACAACCTTAAGAAAGAGACCTAGTTGCATTCTCCCTCCATGCTTTAAAGGATGGTCCTCCCTGACCTGCATGCAAGTACATAAGGAGACAAAAGAATAGTTAAGTATAGAATAAAAGATAAATTGTCATAAAAACGAAAGCTACAAAAATTCTAATTTCAGTAAATTTCCTACCGTTTTCAAATAGGTAGCGCATACATAGAGGAAATGAACTTCTGGCTAATTCATCAATGTCTTTGATTGATATTTTAGCAAATCCTTTTGGCTACAAATTCAATCGACAAAATAAGCACATTACTTAAGATACATAGTTGGAGACTTTGAATAACATATGAACCAATTCAGAATATTAGCATACTTGAGAATAATTAGGTCCTAAGCAACTTGTGCTTAATGCTTCCACAATCTATAACATAAAAAGAGAAGTAAACATGCAAAAAAAAAAGTGTCCAAAATTATACTCAATTAAATGGCCTTCCAATGTAGAAGACTATCAGAAACTTACAAGAGTTAATCGATCCTTCTTTTGGTCTTTTACGGTAGATGTCCATTTCCTGCAAGCATCAATAAAGCTTCTGAATTTTGGGATATATATATTTTTATAGATTAAAAAAATTAGCTTATTGAAAAATTTAAAATCAAGTTTACACATACTTTATCTTTAGGAGCTTTTCCAATGGCATTACCCAGGATCAATCGTGCACCCTTAAGATTAAGTTGTAGTATTTCAAATTGCGCAAGAAGAAGCCATATTTTTGCAAATGAGAATTTATGATGCGCAATGGGTCAAACAATGTTGGAGATTGTTACAAAACTTCTTAATTTGAGGAGCAAATTAAGGAGCAAAACAAGGAGCAAAATATGGAACAATTCATAGAGCAAAACATGGAACAATTCATGGAGCAAAACATGGAGCAATTCATGGAGCAAAACAATTAGCAATTTAAGAAACCATTAATTTAAGGAGTAATTCAAGGAGTGAATTTTCCTATAAATAGATGTGTAATTGTAATGAATTAATCATTCAAAGTGTTCATTCCAATTGAGAGAAAAGCTTAGAGAGAAAAGCTTTTGTGAGAGAAAATTGAGAGCAATTTCTTGGGTGTAATTGGGTTGTGAGTTGTGAGTGTTGTAAACACCTTGTGTAATTTCTCCCCTTTCAGTGAAAAGATCTGCAGCAGATCCGGAGACGTAAGCAAGATTGGCCGAACTCCGTTATCAAATTTGCGTTATTTCTCAACAACTGGTATCAGAGCTATTGGTGGTGATTTCTGTCAATTTTCTGCAAGGTTACTATTTACGTGAATAGTGAATAATGAATAGTGAAATTTTGTTGACGATATTTGTTCGTTGACGGAGGTGTTCTAATACACTGTGATTTACAGAAATAGTTAGAAACGATCCAGAGGAAGTAAGATTTTAGTGGGCTGCAGATGAAGGAAGGATGACACTCGAGAAATTTGATGGCACAGATTTTGGGTTTTGGAAAATGCAGATAGAGGATTATTTGTATCAAAGAAATCTATATCAACCTCTCTCAGGGAAGAAACCAGAAGCTATGAAGGAAGAAGATTGGAATCTTCTAAACAGACAAGCTCTCGGAGTTATTCGATTGACGCTATCCCGTAATGTTGCCTTCAACATAGCAAAGGAAAAGACCACGCCGAGTCTTATGGTAGCTCTCTCCAATATGTATGAGAAGCCATCAGCCTCAAACAAAGTGCGCTTGATGAGACGTTTGTTCAATTTGCGGATAAATGAAGGCGCATCGGTAGCTCAACATCTCAATGAACTCAACACAGTCACAACCCAGTTGAGTTCAGTGGAAATTGAATTCGATGAAGAAGTACGAGCATTAATACTTTTATCTTCTTTACCAGAAAGTTGGAATACTACTGTCACGGCTGTGAGTAGCTCGTCAGGAAGCAATAAGTTGAAATTTGACGATGTTCGTGATCTGGTTCTTAATGAAGAGATCCGACGTAGAGAGTCAGGTGAATCGTCAACTTCTTCAGTTTTACATGCAGAGTCAAGAGGAAGAAATTCAACCAAAGGGAATGGACGTGGCAGAACAGACTACCGAGGTAGATTAAAGGACAGGAGGTCCAAATCCAGGAATCCTAATAATTCCCATAGCTCAAAGACTATCGAGTGTTGGAATTGTGGAAGAATCGGACACTACAAAAATCAGTGCAAGAGTGCACCGAAGGACAAACAAGTGAAGGCAGAGGCAAATGTTACTTCCACCTCAGGAGGAGACGATGCATTGATATGCTCTTTGGAGAGCAAGGAAGAATCTTGGGTGTTAGACTCTGGAGCATCGTTCCATGCTACTTCACAAAAAGAATTCTTTGAGAAATATGTCCCCGGAAACCTTGGAAAGGTATATCTTGGTGATGATCAACCATGTGCTATTATTGGCAAAGGTGTAGTGAAGATTAAGTTGAACGGATCTGTTTGGGAACTGAAGGATGTCAGGCATATTCCCGATCTCAGAAGGAACTTAATCTCAGTGGGGCAGTTGGCCAGTGAAGGCTACACTACGATCTTCCATGGTGATGATTGGAAGATTTCAAAGGGTGCAATGACAGTTGCTCGAGGCAAGAAAAGTGGCACTCTTTACATGACAGCAGAGGCACGTTGTTCAATTACAGTTGCAGCAAGCAATGAAACACCAAATCTGTGGCACCAGAGACTAGGCCATATGAGTGAGAAGGGGATGAAGATTATGCACTCAAAGGGAAAACTTCCAGGTCTACAGTCTACGGAGATAGACATGTGCGAAGATTGCATACTTAGAAAGAAAAAAAGAGTCAGCTTTCAGACAAGTTGTAGAATCCCAAAGAAGGAAAGACTAGAGCTTATTCACTCTGATGTTTGGAGACCAACGACCATCTCATCTATTGGTGGGAAACACTACTTCGTGACTTTCATTGATGATCACTCTCGGAAGGTATGGGTTTACTTTCTAAAGCATAAGTCTGAAGTATTTGAGGCTTTCAGAAGATGGAAAGCTATGGTGGAAAATGAGATGGGTTTAAAGATCAAAAAGCTCAGAACCGATAATGGTGGTGAATATAAAGACACCAGATTCAAAAATTTATGCTATGAGCACGGGATCAAAATGGAAAGAACTGTGCCAGGCACGCCTCAACACAATGGTGTAGCTGAGCGTATGAACCGAACGTTGACAGAAAGAGCCAGAAGCATTCGTATACAGTCAGGTCTACCGAAGCAATTCTGGGTAGAAGCAGTCAACACGGCAGCTTACTTGATCAACCGAGGCCCATCTGTTCCATTGGAGCATAGAATACCAGAGGAGGTATGGAGTGGAAAAGAGGTGAAACTATCACATCTAAAAGTTTTCGGTTGTGTAGCATTTGTGCATATCAGTGATCAAGGAAGGAATAAGCTTGATCCCAAATCCAAGAAATGCACATTCATTGGCTATGGTGAGGATGAGTTTGGCTACCGCATTTGGGATGACGAAAAGAAGAAAGTTATCCGTAGCAGAGATGTGATTTTCAACGAAAGGGTGATGTATAAGGACATGCATAAAATAGACGCCAATTACTCGGAAGCGAGAATGAATCGGTATTTGCGGTACGAGATGATGTCCCAGATACTTCCGCCACAGAACCAATTGTAACAAGTCCTCAACCAGAGGAACTTGTTAGACAAAGTAGTACATAGCATTCCGACACACCACAACCTCTTACTCCAGCTCCTGTATTGAGAAGGTCTTCTTAACCTCATGTGCCTAACAGAAGATACATGAACTATATGTTGCTGACTGATGGATAGGAGCCTGAATGCTATGATGAAGCTTGTCAGACTCGAGATTCCAACAAGTGGGAGCTTGCTATGAAAGAAGAAATGAAATCTCTCATCTCAAACTAGACATGAGAACTAGCTGAGTTACCTATAGGAAAAAAGGCACTTCACAACAAATGGGTGTACCGGGTGAAAGAGGAGCATGATGGTTCCAAGAGATACAAAGCCCACCTAGTTGTCAAAGGGTTTTAACAAAAGGAAGGAGTTGACTACAATGACATTTTTGCTCCCGTTGTGAAGCCTAATACTATCAAATCAATATTGAGTATTGTAGCCATCGAATATCTTCATCTTGAACAGTTGGATGTGAAGACTGGATTCCTTCATGGAGATTTAGATGAAGAGATATACATGTACCAGTTAGAAGGTTTCTCAGAAAGGGGGAAGAAGAACATGGTGTGCAAACTTAAGAAGAGTTTGTATGGCCTGAAACAAGCCCCGAGATAATGGCACATAAAGTTTGATAGCTTCATGCACAAGGAAGGTTTCCAGAAGTGCAATGCTGATCATTGTTGCTACTTCAAGAGATATAGGTCCAGTTATATCATTTTACTACTTTATGTTGATGATATGTTAGTAGCAGGTTCAGATATGGATGATATTAAAAGGTTGTAGCAGCAATTGTCAAAAGAATTTGACATGAAAGACTTGGGTCCAGCAAAGAAGATTCTTGGAATGCAAATCACAAGAAATAAGAAGAAAGGATCCTTGCAGTTATCTCAGGCAGAGTACATCAATCGTGTTTTGCAAAGATTCAACATGGGCGATGCCAAGCCAGTTAGCACACCCTTGGCCAGTCATTTTCGCCATTCCAAGGATCAGTCCCCTTAGACAGAGGAAGAGAGAGAATTCATGGCTAAGGTTCCTTATGCCTCAGCCATTGGAAGTTTGATGTACGCAATAGTGCATGCGAGACCAAACATTGGCTATGTAGTGGGAGTTGTTAGCGGTTATGTCAAATCCAGGAAAACTCATTGGGAAGCGATCAAGTGGATTTTGAGGTATCTGCGAGGCACCACAAAAAGTGCTTGTACTTTAGTAAATGAGAGTTAAAAGTACAAAGTACGTGAAGCCTTGAGACTTTGGAGGTGAAGTTGATCACCGAAAAAGCACCACCGATTATATATTCTTGTTGGAACTACAGCTGTTAGTTTGATGTCACAAATACAGAAAATTGTCACTCTATCCACTACAGAGGCTGAGTATGTAGCAGTAACTGAAGCTAGTAAAGAGATGATATGGCTTCAAGGTTTGTTAATTGAGCTTGGATTCAAATAAGAGAAGAATGTTTTGCATAGTGATAGTCAAAGTGTAATACACTTGGCGAAAAATTCAGCATTTCATTCTAAAACAAAGCATATTGGACTTCATTATCACTTCATCAGATCTCTATTGGAAGATGATGTGTTAATACTGGAGAAGATTCAAGGAAGAAAAAATCCAGCAGAAATGTTAACAAAGGTGGTGACTATTGACAAACTGAAGTTGTGCTCAACTTCAGTTGGTCTACTAGAGTAACAAAGACTAGAAAAGCTGTTGCATTGATCAAGGTGTGAAGACAGATTGAAATCAGTCTTCAAGTGGGAGATTGTTGGAGATTGTTATAAAGCTCCTTAATTTGAGGAGCAAATTAAGGAGCAAAACAAGGAGCAAAATATGGAACAATTCATAGAGCAAAACATGGAACAATTCATGGAGCAAAACATGGAGCAATTCATGGAGCAAAACATGGAGCAATTCATGGAGCAAAACAATTAGCAATTTAAGAAACCATTAATTTAAGGAGTAATTCAATGAGTGAATTTTCCTATAAATAGATGTGTAATTGTAATGAATTAATCATCCAAAGTGTTCATTCCAATTGAGAGAAAAGCTTAGAAAGAAAAGCTTTTGTGATAGAAAATTGAGAGTAATCTCTTGGGTGTAATTGGATTGTGAGTTACGAGTGTTGTAAACACCTTGTGTAATTTCTCCCCTTTCAGTAAAAAGATCTGCAGCAAGTCCGGAGACGTAAGCAAGATTGGTCGAACTCCATTATCAAATTTGTGTGTTATTTTTCTATTCTTGCTTTCTCATAAATCTGGCTTATCGGGAATTTGCGTTATTTCCCAACAAACAGATCCATAAGAATCATCCCCATCACTCTTTGACTTCACCTCGGCATCATAAACATAAAAAATAAATATTAGAAAGAGAGAGGCAAACAAAAGCAGTGGACAACTTTCTTAGTGAGTCCTATTTTTTCAGGTATGAATACAAGCTTCTTAATTAATTAAGCACATTGCATGGTATAAAAACATAACATAATTAAATTAGGCACAAATGTATATTTCTATTTACAATCTTGGATTAAAGATGCTACCAACAGAAACCATAGATTAAAACATGTCATAACACTTACCCTTAGAAAGTATTCAAAAAAAAAGGAAAATATATTTTTTTAAAATCAAAAATTGTGAATTAATATCAATTATTGCTCAACAATCAATACTAATATATACATTTCAAATTTAAATAACATAACACTGTTTATATTTTTATAAAAATAATATCAGTATTTTAATTCAAGTATTAACACAAAATATAAGATAAAAATAAATGTATTGCCTAATAAATTATTTATAAATTACATGTTAATATAAACAATTTAAAAAAAATAACCTTATTAATACAATTATATTTTATTTAATTATCCATGCATATTATGGATTCAAAACTAGTTATTTAAAAAAAAGGCGTAAAAGTTATATAAGCTACAATTAAGTGATTATTAGTCATTTAAAATATATAAAAAATTTATTTTTTGACTTGTTGTTATGAAAAAAAGGTTTTATATAAGGATAAAAAGTCAAAGTTTAATAAAATATACAATAAAATATTATTATTTGACATATGTAATTAAAATATTATTATTTAGATGGTAGTAAAATGGTGATTAAAATTAAAAAATGAATAAGGCAAAAAGAGAAGGTGACAATAAGGTGTCAAAGTTGTTGTAAATGGTAGAAATAATTATTAAAATAACAATTCTAAGTCATATTAATGAAGTCATGTATAAGTCACGTGATAATTTTAATTAAAAATGCTTAAAAATTAATTTATTTTTCTCAATCATTTTCTTAAATATAACATAATAAAAAAAATATTATTTTTAAACTACATAATTAAATGGCCTAAATTGAGAAAATTGACCCATTTTCAATAATACACAAATTTCTATACTAAACAATAATTCATACGCTTATGTTTTACATAGACTTTGAGATGACTTCGTTAATTTTAAAAAGACATACTTCTTGTTTGGTATTATACAATTGATAGGGATACAATCCTAACAACCTAAAATACTCCATTCATAACGGCTTGGTCCTTGACGGCTATTGATCTAGTTTTGTAGGAAGACCATGAGTGAGTTCTACGAGTTGCAACCTAGTTGTTGTGGCCTAATGAATACAACTTATTATATTGTTATCCCAAGTCCATTTCATGCAGCCTAGATAAAATGACCTAAGAGTAACGACCAATGCATAGTTACCTAGTGATTATTTGAAGTCTTGCCACATTCATTTCCTCTGACATATCTCAAATAAAGTGTTGTCTATTATAATAATGTCATTTATCTCTTATGTATCTATATATACAGCACTTAAGGATCTAACTATTACTTCTTTCTAAAAATCCTAACACATTAGTAATTCTTCAAATACTTTCAATCAAGAGAATTAAATTTGAGTATATAAATGCATTACATAATTTTTTTTTTAAATATTTATATTAAATAAATACGTGATTAGTTTCACTACCTTAGTAGTATCATAATTTTACTTTTGGTACATTTTTTATCCAGATTTTTGAGGTGATATCTTAATATTATCCTCATTTAAAAAAAGTATCAATTTTATGTAATTTGTCATTTAATTGAAAAATTTTCACATATATAATACACGTGCGATATTTAAATAATATTTTTGAATAATCAATTAATTAATTATCTCAAAATACTCTCTAAAAATAGTTCAATTTATTTATTATCCGAGAATTTTCTTTGAATACCACACATGTATTATTACATACATAAAAAAATCCTTAATTAAATGATAAATTACATCAAATTAGAAGTTTCTTTTTAAATGAGGGTACCATTAAGGTACTATCTCAGAAGTAAAATTGTGATACTACTAAGTTAGTAAACCCTATGTGATTGGTAGAGATTATCATATCTTCTTTATTCATAAATTAATGAATAATTTCTCCCTATGTAGTCAAACAAACAAGTGAAAAGAAAAGGCTAGATCAACACAAATTAAGAATGGGTATTGTTTTAAAAAATCGACCAATAAATTTGAGTCTAAGATCAAATTGAATATATATATATATTGGAGGTTGTTTGGTCCAAATAAATCTAAAAAATATCAAAATTGAACTTATAGGTTTAGTTGGAGGTACTCAAATTATGAAAATTGAATAAACTGACCCGAACCTACAATATTAATATATACTATTTTTTAAAATATATTTTTAATTATTACTTTATATATTATATAATATATATTATAATTAAATTTTGAACTTATATAAAATCGTAAAATGTAAACTTAATAAATAAGTATTCTTACATATAAACTCAAAAGTTCACTTTTAAACAAGATTAATTGCGAGAAACAATAACCTTTTATCTTTTGAGTTTTCATCATTATATTTTTTTATTAATTAATGTACTAAATTTGATGTTTCGTAAATTATTAAGTACACTCTAATTTTCTTAATTTTTTTATAATAAATTTTTAATGATTAATTTTAAAAATGATCATAATTATATATTTATATAATACTCACTAGAATCATCTTATATTTTCTTAATGATAAGAAATCAAATAAATATAATATATGATGATAATAATTTTTAAGTTAAGTTATGTGGTATGTTTTTTTATTTCAATCAAATTATGTTTTTATATCATATTATGATTATAGGCCTAAAACATTCAGGCCAATCTCTTTCAAATTGACCTTATATATAGATTAGCTTGAAGTATTTTTGGTCATAGATCGGTTATTGTTTTAAATTTAAAATCATCGAGATAAGATCGACTTATAAAATAACTTAAAAATCAAACTAAATAACTTAATCCTAGTATATCACAAACAATAAGAATACAGTATCTAGATAGTGCCTAATGCTTTTACTTTGTCAAGGGGGAAAAGATTTTTTCAAGTATATTTGTTTTATTTGTTTTTAGAAAGCTATATTTGAGTATATTTATTTTTTAAGTGTTGTATTAAAAATTACTTAATTTTTTAAAAGAATTATTTTGTTTTTAATTGATATATTGAAAATCACTTAATTTTTTTTAAAATACCACTTTAGTTATTTTTATTTTAAGTTGTGAACAGAAAATTTTCAACCTTTTACAATGAAGTATTATAATTCACTTAATTTTTTCAAAAGAATCTTATAATAAATTTACTTTTAGAATGTAAAGTGACTTTTAATGTTACGTTTAAAAGAAAAATTACTAAAGGTTTCACACAAAAAAAAATTAAATCACTTTCGATACATTACTTGAAAATAAGATGGTTAAAGTTTAATTTTTAAAAAATTAAATGCAGAGCAAATTTTCTGTTGTAACAATCCCTGCTTTTTAATGAAATAGTTAAAAATGATATCAATGTTTAAATAAATAAAAGGTTAAAATGTATTTTTGTTTTAAAAAAAACTATTTATTATAAATTATGATATTATTATAATTAATTATAAAATAAAAAATTTAATTTTATTATTTTAATCACTAATTATTTACTATATGATTTAACAACCTTTCAACAAACATAATGTAATACATTACAATGTATTAATTACCATATAACTGTTAGTTTGGACACAAACTAAGCAATACTAGTCCAAATATGTTATGTTAGATTATACACGAGTACTTGCACCAACAAAAGCTCATTATATATGGGAAGGTCGAATTGGAAAAGTAGCTCATTAATTTATTTGTCACATCCTATTAAACAAAAGAATAAGTTTTAAATATAGTATATTTATTTAAAAACAAAAAAAAATGATCTAAAACCTACGAAAGTTGCAAAATTAGTAGCGATAGGCCCAAAATGCATGAAGAAAGGAATAAACCATTAGGTCATTTGGTATATGAGAGTCCACGTAATGGCGAATATGGCATTCTTAGTAAAACGTGTCAAGTAGAGGTAAGCGTGAAAAAGTCGTAGATGTAGGAGGTAAAACGTAGATGAAGAAGAGAGAGCAAACTAGAGAATGCATTTGAATCGCTAGAGTTGAAAGACAAAAGTGATAAAGAACTGTTGGGATGTGACACATGACATCATTAAAAATTTCTATTCATTTACTTCGATGCAAACAATCGATTAAGAAAATGCATTTGGGTGATAAATAAATAAATAAAACTAATAATTTTTTATTATTAATAATAAAAATATAATATATAATTTATATTTTTTTTATTATTATGATAATAATCTAATAATACTACGAAACATAAGAGGATTAGGAAGAGTACACAATGACTAATATCTTGTGATTTTTTTATTGGAATCACTAGCTACCTAATGGAATAAAGACAAGACCCAATTAGAGAGAGAGAGAGAGAGAGAGAGAGAGAGAGAGGGAGTTTACCCGAAAGTTCACACCTTAGGAACAACACAAGGCATGTGCATTTAGTCAAGGAAATTTAGAAATTGGGTTAGTTGGGTCATGGGTTTGGGTTTGGGTTTGGGTTTGGGTTTGGGTTTGGGTTTTATAGCTCCACCAAAGTTCAACGCCAACTCCCACTATATCCTCTTATTTTGTCTATAAATACTTATTACTCTGCCCTGAGTTCCACGTTTGTGTTTTTTTGCTTCATTTGGGCATTGCGGAGAGTGCGAGAGAGAGAGAAATTACTTTGTGGGTTTATTTCTTTTCGCAGTTGAAATTCAAGTAAGTTTTTTTTTTTTTCCTTTTTACTATCTCATTTTCTCTTATTTTCTAATGTTTTGGTAGACGTCTCTATTTAATTATTTCCTTTTCTTTGTTAATTATTAGTGTCCTGATTTTTTCTTAGGTTTGTTGGTGTTTTTTCTTTTCTTTTCTTTTTTAAAAATACGAAGTTATTTTATTTTTTTATTTTTTCCATCCTTATTATGATCTTACAATCCTTAATTTTTGTTCGTACATCCATTCATCTTTTGTGTGTTCATGGTGGTCTTGAACATTGAAATTTGTAGCTCAGATCTGTTTCAGATATGGATTGTATTTTAATTATGGTAATTAATATTTCAATTCAAGGCCAAAAAAAATCCTCTTCTAATATTTTTTTTTATCAACCAATAATTTTTTTAATTTTATTTAGGAATATTAGATATGTTTTAATTAAATTTAAAAGTTGAGATTTAAAATTAAATAAAAATTAATAGCTAAAAAATTAACTGAGGACCCACTCAAAAAAATCTATTTTTCAATCAAGTATATATAAGGTTATTTTGCATGCAAAGTTTGATTACCAGTATTAATGAGGAAGGAAAAGTAAGATGAAACAGAAGTAAGGTCACATTGGCACCAAACGATGCTTTAAAGCATCCTTCTTTTTCTTTTAACGGAGCTAATTAGATTAGGGTTTTTATCACCCCAGGGGATTACATTCTTATTTTAAGGCTTCAAAAATATATTTTTTCAATTTAGCACCCTTAATAAGTTAACATCTCATATAAACCTGTTGTAGCCGGTCTTTTAAGTCATTATATATAGTGGAATAAACTGTGTAGGGAAAAAATATGGTTGCAACAAGTTAATAACTTGATGAAGGAGGGTCCTAAACTGAGAAGCATTTTTAAGGGATCCTATAAAGATACAAACTCATTAGATTATAAGCATATTAAACTTCACTCTATTTTGTTTATGTTACTAGGTTAAACTGTTTATTCTGATACAGCTGCTTAGCATAAATCTCTTGCAAGCAATTACTTCTACAAAGGGTGTTTTGTGCATAATAAAAAAATTTAAAAAAAATTCCTTATCAACCTAGAGGTCCCAACTCTAAAGTTATTGATGGGTTTCTATGTTGTGTTGGGATCTGCAGAACAATTAGGTGACAAAAAAGCCTTCAGTTGAAGATTCTGATAGGTTGAGTATTAGAACTAGCCAATTCAAAATGGAAATGGAAGGTTGTGGAAAATCCATCATAGCTGGGACTGCTAATGTTATTTTTCTGTCAAGTATTCTGGGCAGAGATGAGTCAATGCCTGCTCATAAATGTGACTGGAAGTGTCAAAACGAACACATCTGTGGGAATATGTATAGTTGCAAATTAACTGGACTCACTCACATTTGTGACAAGAACTGTGATCAAAGGATTCTGTACGATAATCATAGTTCGCTCTGCCGAGCTAGCGGTAAAATTTTCCCTCTTTCACCAGTGGAAGAGCAGGCTGTGAGAGGCATCCGAAGGAAGCTTGATGCAGATAATTCGGGAGTTGACAGCTGTGCGTTTAAGCGCAGACGCGATGCACAATTCCATCCTTCTCCTTTTGAAAGATCTTTTTGTGCTGTCAGTCCAATTTGCAGCCAAATCAGAGATGGCATGGATATGAGCTAGATGTATAACACTAATGAGATGACTGTTGTTGCTTATCTTTATCTTGTTCCTTTTTAAATCATCTCTTTTTTTCTCTTCATGGACAAATTCGGATAGAACTTGATGTGAGTACTTAAAATGGTGGACTTGATCAGTCCTACCTAGAACAATCTACATTCCTAGTCTACATTAATGCAATTTAACACTTCTAATACCATGCCTTTCAGAAGGCATTTTAGTTGTAGCATGTTTAATTTCTTATTAAACTTAAATTGAATTATGTTATCTAACCACAGAAGTTGAACATTTGGGCTATAATTCCTACAGGAAACTTTGGAACAATGTCCGAACTTTGTACAATGATTGTTTTGTTCCTGCTGTTTTATAATAGTTTCCTTCAACCTGCAAACGGTTTCTTCTTATTGTTTCACGTGTTCTGTCCATATATTATTCCTTAATTGCAGGTTATAATTAATTATATATATATATATATATATATATATATATATATATATATATATATATTTATGAGGTTACTCTTGTTTTTATTCACATTGATATTAATGTCTACCTATCTTCATTGGTTATGTCGTTGCTTTTTAGTTGTATGCAGCACAGGTTCATTTCAGCCTTCACATAAATGGTGTTACTCTCGTTTTATTTGTTTACTATATATATTCTTTGCTTGTTCTATATAGAAATAGTTATCTCAAGTTAAAATGTCAATTTTGCAGGAATCGAAGCATTTGCTGTTATGGAGAGATTAATTTAATAATTTATGTATCTTACGTCTGGAAACTACATTCCTAATGTTGAATTTGACTTGCTGATTGACAACTTAATTCTTTTTCTGTAGGGGAATTAATCTGTTATGGAGGTTCAGGAATAGCTGAATTGGCAATAATGATGAGCTGAAGAAGGTGGTATGTTTTAAAATATGTATTATTTGGAAGGTTTTCAAATATGTATTATTTGGAAGGATTATTATGTTTGTCAACCTATAGAAGCATGGTTTCCTTGTATCAACTATCATCGTCATCTAGATTTGAAATGTGTTCTGATAGTGTCATTAATTGATGTTTACAGCTTTGACGTCTTTGAGACTCTGGTGGCTGCAAAAAAAAATATATTCAGAACTAGGTTAAGCTCTCGGTTTGATGGCTATAGCAATCAGAATCATGATGTTCTTTTGTATTCTCTCGGGCCACTGAAACCCGTATAATTTTGTTG
Organism: Hippophae rhamnoides; assembly: GCA_033030585.1. Classification (NCBI taxonomy): domain Eukaryota; kingdom Viridiplantae; phylum Streptophyta; class Magnoliopsida; order Rosales; family Elaeagnaceae; genus Hippophae; species Hippophae rhamnoides. The sequence continues at coordinate 55,734,986 of CM065432.1, forward strand.
CAGACCAAATTAGTTTTGAACTGTGCTCTATTTGTGGAGATCCAATGTTATGCATTCTACCTAATCTATTTGAAAGTGGCATTTGAGGATATTCATTTGCGTTATGATGATCAAATTCCTGTTTCAGGCTGAAGAGCACAAAGAATGCAATGCAACCTTGTGAACCCTCCTGTCTGAAGACCCTCTTAAGGCTGAGAATGCTACTTGTTGATTGTAAATTTAATTTTTTTTATTGGAGTAATAGGGAGGAAAATATAGAGATTCCATATTACTCTCTCCTCCTCATAGCAGTTTGTTATGATTGATTGCTATGAGAAGTGAGTCAATATAAGAATGTGTATGCATACTGATAATAAGTCGACAAGGACATCCCTTATTTGTCATATCCATATGCGACTCTTTAAACTTTATATATATATAATAGCTTCCATTCTTTATGCAGTTTTTTACATTCCTATATATCAATGGGTAGATTAAAAGGGTAATTATATGTATGTTCCCTTCAAGAGTCATATACATCATATTATTTGCATTAGGTAAACTTGACTTGTGGAACACCTTTTAAAGGACTGATTCCCTGGGAATATTCTGAAATTGATTCCTCAGTCCCTGTATAATTTACGTAGGATCGTGACCCCTGTATGAAATTGATCTCTTGGCACCTCTTAAACGTTGCCGTACTAAGCTCTCAAGTGTAAAACCCTTATTTATTTATTTATTATTATATTGGATCATATAGGAACCTCCCTTCCCTTAGGGTCTAGATTTGGATAAGTGGAGAGCAAATGGTAGGTCTGCAAAAGAATAATTGGCTTATTTTTATCTTTCAAAGCAACCTACGAATGTTTCTTTCTGGGTTTTATTAATCTAACCCCTTTAGGCAGGAAGAATCCAAACTCACTTTTTCTCTGGGGAAATTCTGTGTGTTACTTATGATTTGGCTCAATTGATTCGTTGATAGGGAAACTAAAAACGATTCTATCTCTGCTATGCTCGTCGTATTGTATTGTATTGAACAACAAAACAACCCATCAATTGCAAAAGAAAGGTATTGCTTCTTTATGAGGCCATCCACATATAAGAAATGCTAAACCCAAAATAACCCTCTTGAGGTTGCGGTTCATTGGATTTTTTGTCAAAGCAACGTAACCATTTGGATTTGTGTCTCACATTACATATATTACTTACAAATATGCAACCTTTAGACCTTACTTGTTCCTATTCAATTAATTCCAATTAAGAAATAGGCAATGTTGCTAATCAAATCTAAAGCTTTCTCTTTTTTTCTTTGCATAATTGTCATTTTGCATTTCTCTTGCTCCTGCTCTTGCACTTTCATTATAATAAACAATTGTCCCAACACAATATGGCCTGGCACCCTAGCTGGTTCAGGTACACCTCAACTTTTGTCAACAGGGTTTCGATTAGACCCGAGGCAAAATGTGAAGCTAGGTTCAGTTCCGGGATGGTCAGGACGCATATGGGCGAGAACCGGTTGCACGTTTGATGAGTTTGGAGTTGGTAAATGTCAAACTGGGGATTGTGGGGGGAAACTGGAATGTAATGGAAATGGTGCTACTCCCCCTACTTCTCTATTTGAGATAACACTTGGTAAAGGCAATGACAAAGATTTTTACGACATTAGCATGGTAGATGGATATAATCTACCCCTCTTGGCCACCCCTCGCCCATCATTTGGTGCTTGTAATGCTACTGGCTGCATTTCAGATGTCAATATGGGTAAGTTAGAATACGATTCACATTTTTCCCTATACGTGAACATGTTATAATCCAAAACAACATTTACTTTGTAAAAGAGTCCTTAAATTAGTTTATTTGTATCATTTAGTTATTAATATTAAAAATTATTTTATTCAACCCCTTAACTTGAAAAAAAGTGATCAATTAAAAAACAAATTATATTATTTTAATGATGTTTTTGTAATAATTAAAATATCATTAAAATACGAATTTTTAGTAAAGATAAAAATGAAATTTAATATAAAAATGTGTAAAAAAAAATCAATAAAACATTAAGATAAAACAATGACAATTAACAAATATTAAAAAAAAAATTTGTGATTTTTATATTAATTTTTACTTTATAATGTTAATTACTAATTTTTAATTGCGTTTAATCATTTGATAGAAAAATCAATAAAATAATATAATTTATCATTAATTTGTACATTTTATTGTAACTAAGAGATTTGATTATACTATTTATAACATAAGGGAATTGATTATACTATTTATAATACAAATGAAAATAATCGGGATTTTTGTGGCTTTTTTCTTAAACAAATAAAAAAATTAATGGTGCCAAACAACAGGTTGTCCTAAAGAGCTTCAGGTAGTCGGGGAAGGCGGTGGAAATGAAGGAAGGGGTGTTATTGCATGCAAAAGTGCATGTGAGGCATTCGGGTTGGATCACTATTGTTGCAGTGGGAAGTTTGGAAACCCAACCACGTGCAAACCCTCTTACTATTCAACTATTTTCAAGAGAGCTTGTCCAACTGCTTATAGTTATGCCTATGATGACGGCACTAGCACTTTCACTTGCAATGCTTATGACTATACCATTGTCTTTTGCCCCGACGTTGACGGGTAAAAGTAAAATATTTTAGTTTAATTGCGTATATAATTGTTTTCACCTAATATACATATAATGTTTTCGTATAAAGTAAAATGATATATTTTTTTCGTGTTTAAAAATATAATTTACATATGTTTTTTTATAATATAAAAAACACTTTTTAAAAAAAAAATTGTATAAATAATTAAGTTACATAAAAACGGATTTTGTATCATTATGGGATAATTGTTGTTTAGTTTTATAAGAACCAGTGAAAAGATTAATGACAAACTGTAGAAAAATTTAAAATATTGTAAAACCGATTTTGGCTATCCTTGTTATTATTATTTTATTTTATTTTAAAATAATTACAATATTGGCATATTTTTAGTTGGGATTCCAACATCGTACTTTCTAACTATACTCACATCACATGTTTTCCTTTTCTTTTTTTTTTGATGTTATAGGATGAAGCAACCACCTACTACATTGACGCCCCCAATTATGCCAACACCTCCTATGATGCCTACTACATTCACACCTCCTACATTGCAACAGTCTTTTACGCCTCCTCCGGTAACACAACAGCCTTCTACGTTGACACCTCCTGCTCCAGTAGTACAAGAACCCGCTACTGAAGAGGCTTCGGCATTGGCTTCCTATTCCACTAAACTGTTTCCCCTTCAACTGTTAATCATTCCTCTGATTCTCAGCATAATCACATAAACACAATGAGAAATTCAGGAGCTCTAAACCCGTGAATCCTTTTGCGAAATTGAGCAGCCTCACAAATGCACCAGCCTCTGATGGGATGAAGCAGTACATTTGGAGTGATAGTGAGCAAAAGCAGGAAACTTTATTGAAGAAAGGAAATGAGAGTATTTTTTTATCTCAATGCCAAGAAACCGAAGTGCTTCCGAGCATATTGATGGATTAGTGTTGTGTTCTGTTACTAAAACCTATTCATGCTTTCTAAATGTAAAAATTCAGCTATAAAGTATTTATTGAAACAAACAATAAAGGCCACCATTTTTTATCCTATATATGCGAACATATTAACACATCACATACAAAATAATGCATAAAAAACAGAATTGGACTTTATAATCTGAATTCAACACACCTATTTCTCCCAACTATGAGAAAACCAATATTTACTACCATCAGATGGGTGTCAGAATGCACACAAATATGCAAAACCAATAACTTGTGGCACCAAGGCTAAACGCATTAATGTTTATAAAAAGATTATACATGACAGGATCAATACTTGAAAAAAAAGATGAAAACTTAAATGGTACAGATATAAATAAAAGCAATTCCAAGAGAACAAAACACATAGATGTAGCATCTGGTATATCATAGAATGGTCTTCCTTTCAAAAATAGCTAAAAAAATATCACAACTCACAAATATTCTTTTTCTATTCCTTTGTTATGCCTCATCATTTATACTGAATAAAGATTGTGAAGCTGCTTAAACAAGATAGAGTAAAGCATGCCTTTTAAGTCCAAGCACAATTCATGACTTGCAGATGGCATATCTGAAACGATTATTAGTCCCAAGCCTCCCATATTACTACTCAAATCCATAGAATCTTCTTCACACTCAACAAGTTCCTCTTCTAGAAGCAAAAGCTTTTAGTCAATCACAAGTATTGATGATTGGGTTTAGTGGCAAATAGTAATCTCAAAGGCTAAGGGATTAAAGACACTTTTTTCCTAAATAGTATCTGCAACACTGACTCGTTTATAAGCCTTTTTTTATATTTTTTTCACCAGAAAAATGAGACTAAACATTTGGCAAAATCAGGATGAAAATCTCAGGATATTTCTTCTGTTCAGAATTTTTTTTTTCTTTTTAAAGCTGCTTAGCCTATGCCTTTTATTTTCTACGGGAGTAAAAACAGACTTTACAGCACTTTTTCAGTTGGAAAAATATATAAATCAATCTACATGAATTACTTTAATGTCATTTCCCAAATCTAGCATTGCCTATAACATTTCTTATTAAAAATTAATAAATAAAAACTAAAAAATAAAAATAAAATAGCTTGTTACTTTCAAATAACGATAAATTTAAAACGTATGAAAAATTAATATAGAGATAAAATATTATTATTTAATAATTATAATAACTTTTTTTCATTTATTTTAATACTTTTTCAATTTTGTTACGATGTAATTGTTAATGTATGAAGTATATCGGAACAAAAAACTAATCCAAGTATGTGCTTGTTTTGAGAATTTAATGTCATTGTTTTAAAAATTTTACATATAATGGGTTATAAACAATAAAAAATCACATGAACTCAACACAAAACTTAAATTAAAGTATATAAAAGAATATATATATATATATATATATATATATATATATATATATATATAAACATATGAATACATGTGTAAATGCGTAAAATCAAAATGATTATGAAAAGAAGTAAAGAACAAGATTAGTTAGACATCATAATCGATCCAAAATAGATTTTTTCGATCACGAGATTAAGGGAGTCCTTAGTGGGGTTGTCCACATCACCTGGAGCGATGTACTTAACTTGAACTAAAACGAAGTGCTTCACTTCATCAGGAGCAAGATGTTCATTTGAACTAGAGCAAGTTAATCCACTTCGTTTGGAGCAAGGTGCTTCGTCTAGCCAGAAGCAAAGTATTTTATCTATCCTGAAGCAAAGTGCTTCACCTGACCTGGATCGCTTGTTCAAATAGTAGCCAGTATCCCAATAAGCTAGTGGTAAAAGTAGTAAGTGTGGATTCAAATCCCCTTCTCAAAGTTTATAACAATTTAGTAAGTACGAATTATGTATCTCTAAATAGATTGTATTAATTAAAAAAAATACTCAAATGTTAAAAATAAGATTTCATTTTCGAGGGACATACAGGCTAATGGTTTTAGAAAATAAGGTTGATTAACATGCTAGAAGTGACTCTTATTATATATTGGGGTAATTATTGATACAAACAAATGCCTATCTATTATAAATGTCACACGTACCAAAGATGAAAAGAATACAACTTCGTTTTACATATAACCTATTCATTTGACTAATTTCATCTTACCGGTGTTCTTAATGAACTTTTTCAACGTGTTAACTCATACCACCCACTGTAAACAACATAGGTATTTTATGTAATACCCTAAACACTAAACACTGTAAACAATACAAGTAAACTGTAAGCATAGGCATTATATGTAAAAACCTAAACCTGCAATATAAGTAAAGGAACACACATACTATATTTATTATTACCATAACTAATATAACAGTTTCTCACGTAGATGCAACTGTACTACAAATAATACTACGTCTTATCACAAATTTTAACAAAAAGAATTTTCCTAGGTAAAATTGAGCATTTTAAAGTTGTCATTCTTCACATTATCATTTGTGTTTGGACAAAAAAATAGCGCTTTTGCATCTCAATGGTTATTTTAAAAAAATGAAGCTTTTACGTTTATTATAACAATTAGTTCAACATCTTATGTAAGCTATTTAACATTATTTTGTTCAATAGAGTTCATTTAAATCATCTAAATCATTCAATATCTCTACCCACTACTAAATACATTATACATGGCTAATATTGTAGATATAATAAGAGAATTTTCCATACAACGATATACAGACAGTTAGCCGGAAAAAAAACGCCAGCAAGTAATATAGTGCTATATATCTATAACTCTGCCAGAACATCAAGGAATATGATATTTTATCATAGAAGTCAGACAACTCTACTGGAACTGGCACTGAATTTTCCTGCAGTGGCTTCCGTTCCATTTAAAAGTGTGGCTACAAATGGTGCCACTGCTATAATTTTTGTCATTCTACATGGATTCAATAGAGCCATATTTTAGGGTTCAATAGAGCCATATTTTAGGGTTCAATAGAGCCGCTTTTTAGTCTCTCCATACGAGCTTGAAGTCCAGATAACGCCTTCTCATCCATAGGAAAGACTGCACTTTGAATCGGATTTTCAGCACTATGATGTTCTAAAGTACGATGAATCTGACTAGGAAGTCCTTGCTTTGCATTCTCATCCATGCCAGTTAACGACCGGCCTTCACTATCCATGTTTCCAGCAGTTGCTGCTAATTGCATACTCTTCATCCTTTCTCTAATTGCATCTAACGTCCCACTGGATACTGCAGGGCAGACCATTAATTATACCAGTTAGATCTTTTCCAATAGAAACAAACAAGGTATATAAGATCAAAAGAAATGAATTATTACTATTACCTCCACCAACATATCTTTCATTTCTTTCAAGAAATGAGTTCTCTGTACTCGGACCTCTAAACAAAACAGTGTTATTTGCCCTATAGTCCCCAGCATATGATGGTGGTAGACTAAAGTTAGTCGGTTCGGATTTCACAATTAATGATTCTACATTGTTCAAGAAATTTGTATGTACAGGGGACAGTGGAGCAGATTCTGGAGGAGAAAGACCCAAGGCAGATGGTGGAGGGGTTGACATTGGCAAAATAGCATGTGTCATCCCAGATGCTGCATTCTTCTCCACCTGAGATAAAAATTAAAATTAAATCAAGTCATTATGTTACCTTTAACTTCATGTTCATGTATTTTGCATGCAACAGAACTTGAACATTTTAAGAGTTGTGGACATGATACTAGACCTGGGTTAGACCATCTCTAATATAGGTTCTAAAAGCCTCACTAGCATTTTGGAGCTGAGCAAATATATCCACCTGAAACAAATATCATAAACAACATTGAAACAAATAAAGACAACGTACAACTATGCAGAAGGAAGTGTTAAATGACAACTTAACGCTCACAAAGAGCAATTCATGAAAACCCAAACACTTACTTTTGGGTACAATTGAGTTATATGATATAACTCATATAGACCAATGGTACAAGTCTGCTTGTCACCAATTTTCTTGAATATAGCAGCAAGTTCTTGCTGTCAATAGAACAAAGCCAGTTAGGAACGACGTTGCAATTTGTCTGGATGTTACAGTATTAATCACTTAATACAATGGCATGGTACAGTTTCTTAATTTTGTCCCATTTCTTATCTTGACTATGCCTTTTAATAAGTCACAAGTGGACAAAAAAGGAGCTTCAGAAGGAAATACTATAAAAAAACTGCAACAGTGAAGGGCGACATTAAGATAAAAGCCAAAGGGTAACTACAAATGACACTATGAAAAGAGCACAGCAAACCTTCAACTGTGCATCGGCAGAATGTACAGCAGATGATGGATTGTTGGCTGCTGAATCACTCCAATTAGTTTGGCCCACAGGCCCACTTGACGTCAACATCCTCGCCGCAGCAAGTGTCTATCAAGTTGTAATAGAGAGAAAAAAAATTAGATAAAATAAATACCACTAACGAGAAGGTACTAAGCTTAGCTCAGCATCTACCTCAAGATTAAGATCAATGTAAGCCAGAATAATTGGCTGCGGTTTCATGTCTATGGGAACCATAGAAAGGTGACCTTTAATTGCAGCTCCACGAAGTTTAACAAGTTCATGTAAAACAGTCTTTACCATGCGTAGAGGCTTGTCATCAGCGCCAGCCCTTATTAGGATTTATACCACATAAGCCAAAATTCAAATAATCATATAACGGAGAAAGAATTTAAAAACTATATGAAGTATTAAATAATGTTCACAAATGACAGGTACCGTCTCCTGATTTCTTCCATCCCCAAGTCTTGCAGGTATAAATGGATACTTTGAAGAATGCGATCGAGATCAACATCGTATATAGTGCTTTGAAGAACCTGCATAAAAGGAATGCCAAGTCATGAGACATCCAGAATAATCAAAAGTATGCAAGAAAAATAAAGTAAAAAAAAAACCTTTTAATATATGAGGATCTAGCTAAGCATCATTGAATGAATAATATCAATGTTATCAAAAATATGATCTACAGCTGCATTCACCCAAATCGTTTACCCATGTTGTATATGATCTTTATGAAAAAATAGAAAAATATTTTCAAAAAAACTATTATCTCATCAATGAATAATGTATTAAATCCTTGGAATTGGCTCATAATTATTTTGCTGATAAACATTAGATTTCCGAACAAACAATCATATAGATCAATGTCTGGTTTCATTACTATATGAAATGTGCATGCACAAGTTATTATATCCCTGAAAAATAAAGCAAATAAGAGAACAAAAGTCACCTTAGTTAGTTTAATTAAACATTTGACGACCAGATCAGAAAATTTCTGATTACTGGTAGCCAAATTCTCATGTGATGCAGGGGAAGGCCATCTTGAGGAATCTAATGGGCGTAAAAGATCAATGAGAACAACGAATGATGAAGTTCGATCTGCATTATCCTATATGTAGAGCAAATAGAAAGATTACCAAACCACCAAAAAAAATGGAAACAATAATTAAAACATAATAAAACTAGAAAAGCAATGCAATGGAAATAAATCTTCACCAGAATCTTTAGCATCAAGACATTCAAAGCTTTTAGAAGCTGACTGCCATCATCCATATTTGGAACCCTCTCATCCAAAAGCCACAGCAAAAGCTCAGTTATTAGACTATCAAGAGTACTCTCCTTTACAGCATGACCAAGTCTCTTGTTTTGAAATGTCTGCAACAGTTACAGAATTAGTACCCAACCCTTTCTCACAAACAAAACATAACCTAATATACCAATGAACAAATATATACCTCGGTCACAACATTATACATTTACATTCCATAAACTCATAAGAAATTTACCTGCATAAGTGTGTTTAGGACATATTTACATGACCTGGATGATGCTCCGGTCAAACTGAAGTCAAAAGTCTTGGCTATCTATTAAAATTAAAACAGTGGATGGGAAACTAATAAGTTCCAACATAACAATGTTTAAGAAATAATAATGCGTATAAGGGCAAAGGGAAGAAGGGTTGCTTTTATGATTACGAAAAAAATAATATTTGTATTTGCCTTATTTGACAAGCACGAAACAAGTTTGTCTGCGTCCTTCTTAAGTGCATCCGTTGCACTTCCTTCTGGTTCGTCAGTAGCCTGTGCCAATTCATGACATACAACCTTCATTCCTTCAACAGACTACATCAAAAGCACATTTCGTTAGTAGCTCAAGGAATGCTGCTCCTCGAAATGAAACAAAATTAAGCAGACAGAAAAACGAAAACCAATAACTAGAAGTTTCACACAAGATGTAAATGGAAAAAATGGAGGGATAAAATAAAATTAAACTAAAACAACGCAAAAATTTAAAATTAAACAGTAATGTTTCCAGAGCATATAACTTCTTTTTCCCATTTTATCACTACAAAAATTGTGCTTGACCAAAAAAAACATAACCAGACACCTGCTCAGGAGAACCAAAAGAAATGATATCCAAAGCCTCACTCCAGTCGGTAGGGCCACTGACAGCAGCAACTATATAGGGCATTTGTTGTCTTTCCATATGAAGCTCAGAATGCCCATAGTTTCTCCTACAATGGAGTAATATCAATATGATTCAACAGAAGCTTTAGAGACAATGATTTTTTGAGATGAAAATTCATAGTATAAAAGATAAATGACTTGAAGATCAAAATGTTTGTCCTACCTTGCAAGTAATGGGCACGTTGAACGTGTAACCTCCCCGCTTAGTTCTGCAACATCAGATCTAAAAATGCAGAGAATATATTCAGTTCTTTCCCTTATTTTCTTCCGAGCAAAGAAAAAGGTATTCACAATATTAAGCTTTATTTATACATGTGTTTGATATTGATGTGAAAAGTCAAAGCGGACATTAGAAATGAAACCTTATAAAACTTAGTAAGTTATGCTGTAGTTACACTTAAACCGTAAATAAAGGGTTCACACCCTTTTTTCAGATGGTACACATTTAAAGATTCCAATTTGATGCAATTTTCATGTGACCAACATATATGCTTTAAATGAATAATATTTATGGCATTTTCATCTGTTCCCGCCCCTGCAACAAAAACAGCTTTTTTTCCCATTTTTGAATCCTTAAATATAGATTTTTAATGTTTTTAACTCATTTTACCTCATCTCCATCCTCCCTTCTTAGTCATTTTGTACTCTATTTCACTTCATTACTTTTATTTTCTTGTGAAGATGGAAACAAACCCCACCCATAGTCATTTCCCAAAGTATTGGTGTGCAACGTGATCTACAAACTAATGATGCTTTCTTTTGATAATAGAATCACTCAATAATAATATTGAAGATATGGATCATTCTTCATGATTTAGTATAGAATTTAATGTTTTAATTTTCTAAAAAAATTATTGCTATCCAAATATCCGTGGTTGGAAAAATTACTCTTTTTTATAAACTTTCAAAAACGGTTGTTGCTTAATGTGTATCGGTGCTTTTTTAAAATATTTTTTTATTTTAGGGATTTGGTATTGTTCCATTGCCTGGGTGGGCTTTGTTTCAATCTTCAAAAGAAAATAAAAATGAGCAAGTAAGGTTGAAAAAAGAGTGTAAAATAACTAAAAAGAAAAAAGATGAAGAGGAGGTAAAATGAATTAATAAGCATTAAAATTTGCATTTAAAGACTAAAAATGGAGGAAAAAACTATTTCTATTGCAAGAGCAAGAAGAGATGAAAATGTCAAAAATATCCTTCATTTAAAACATATGTGCTGGTCACATGTGAAAATTCCACCTGAAAAATAAAAGTAAAAAGGGTAATAAAAATGAAATTAGGGTACTAATAAGTTACAAAACCTGTACATAAAGGCATGACAGTAGCTACAAAGAACATAATAAATAAAACAGGTACCCAATTTCCCTAACAGAACGCCTCAGAGCAGCTCTGGCTTCACCAGGCTTTCCTTCTTTCTTTTTCTCCATCTCTCGGACCTGACAAATAACATCATTAAAAGCAAATGATAGAAATATAAAGAAATCAGTCTATAAAAAGTATGTCATGATCCACTCACAGGTTGTAAGCTCAAGCAAATACTTACCTTCCATTTAAACCTGTCATCTATCATGCTTTTCTGTGCATCAGTTAGCTTCCCAAAATATCTCCATATATCATCACCTGAAAACAAATGGAAGTGCCTCTTGATCATCAATAAATAATGAAAAAAAGGTTTCAAAGATCATATTCCTCGAAACCAAAGAACGACAACAAGAACCTTGTATACAATTTGAATTTATATTCCAGTAATAACATCTAAACAAGGAACTCCAAAAAGTTAACAATAGATGATAGAATATCAAATCATAAACAACTTGTCAGCCCTTCGGTGGCATCTAGACATACCAAAAATTTTGTAACCAGTAGCCAATGTATTTAAAGCAGCTTTCCTGATTTCACCATCCCTTTCTGCTGTCAAGCTAGCAACAACTTGCAAGGACTTTAACTGTCCACTAATCTGTCAAGAAAGTAAATGTTAACTATAATGAAGTACACTACCGAACAGAGTTGAGAGGTGAAATTTAGCATGGCAAGTTGTACCTCAGCACTATGATGATCCATTAAGTACCCAACAAGATCAACACACTCTATTCGAGTACGATTGTTTTTAGAACGCAAACCCTCTAAAATGTAAGGGAAAGTCTTTGCAGCAGTATATGCCTGAACAATTTGTTTGGTCAACTGCCGCATTTTCTCTCTTACTTTCTCAATGTTATGCCCCAACTTCAGAGAATTACAAATCAATAATTCAGGCACAGTGATAAACTACAACAGCATAAAAAATAACAGACAAGGACACACAGCTGGGGCGAAAAAAGAGCCATTTATTGAATGGAAACTATGAATGACTCCACATTTATGTTTTAAACTCATAAAAGAGAACCTTCTCTATCAAACATGGAAAAAATATGGCTGCTTCTGCCTCAGTCAGAGAGTATGCCTCATCCCTCAACGTATCAAAAAGTACAGGAAGAAATTCCAGCATCTGTCATTCATCACTGAAATAGTTAAATATCAACACAATGTGCTTGGCAATAATGACCATAGGGACAAATACAAATATGACTGACGAAGATGGAGATCAATAATCTATACCTTCAAAAGACATGTTGTATTTGATTTACAGAATTGTAAAACAAACCACCTCAGCAGTACATCCAACACTTCAATAATGTCCTTCCCAATAGATGGAAGTACCTGGATGCACATAGAAGATTCAAAATCAGTTCGATAACAGGTCAAAAGCAAATATGAGTAATTAAGAATGGAACGCAAAAGACCTTCTGTAGCATCTCAAGCCCATCAACTTGTTTCTTGAAATCTGTACTTAAAAGACGTCTATGCAAATCCTCTCTGAAGTACTTCATCATATCAGTCTGCACCATATCCATACACAATGAACTTTAAGTAGAACAACGTACAAAAACTAGCCAACTCATCCACAAGCTTCCCCAGTGTACTAACCTCAACATCTTGGATCTGCTCTATTCGTAGTTCTTCAAACTTGAACCTCCGAACTACTATTCTTTCCCTATCCTCCTGCAAATAATCCAATTCCTAATGACATCTTATCCAATATATTTCAGACAATGCACAATCCGATATTGCTTATTAAGCCAACTATACCTTATTTGAATCTTTAACGTTAATTAAAGCCTGAGACTGAATGGAAATATCTTGGACAGACATTATTGACTCCGACCTTGAAACCCTTGTCGCAGTGGTTCTCTTTGAAATTGGAAAAGTAGAATTAATTAAAAAGAAATCAACAATCTTCATTAAATATACATGTGCACAGCAAGCAAAATGTACCGAAGATATAGCTTTGCTTCCATGTTTTGAAACACCATTGGCAGTGGATTTTCCTAACTTAGAAAGGCCTTTGGAAGCAGGACCAATTGAAGCTGATTTTGCTGGCTCAAAACATTCTGAAAGAAAAACAATCAAATTAATCTAAAGCTTCAAGAGAGAGAAAAGAAACCAAACAGTCAACAGGCAAACCTTGAAAAGTACCATAAGGCTTCAATCGCTCAAGAACAAGAACTAAAGCTGGTCCGTGAATATCTTTTGCCATCTTCTCAATCTGCACAGAAAATCCAGGTAGTCCAGCACTTGAAAATTGTCAAATAAAACATAAACAGAAACAAAATTGTTGGCACACACTTACAGCGTCTTGTCCACTAACTCTCAAGATTTCAGCAAGACATAACTCTGCTGCTTTACGAACCTCTGAGGATTTATCCTGAAATAGATCCCACACGTAATGAATTTCAAAAAACTGAATTACCATTTTATCCTAACTATAGGGATGGAGTTTTGTAATGAATAGGCTATCTTATAGTTAGATTTTTCTTTTGAGTGGACTGCTTGTCCACATTTTGTATTTTTATATGTATATCTATGATATTTCTTATCAAAAAATAGAAGCTGTGCATCAATTATAATTTTATAAAAGATGTATTGGTATAAGCAAGTGTTGATGCATGAATGTTCATCTCCACTGCAAGAATGAAAAATCATCAAATGACAAGGAGCACTTTAATTAGCTAGCTATCACATGATTACATCAGCAATCAAATTTACCGTCATAGCCAAGGAAGTTGGTTTCAGCAGCTGTACAGCATCAGGAAAATCACTTAATTGAGAGAGCTGCTTCGATAACCATTCAAAAAGATCCTTGCGTCCTTCCGCACCAAGCTTGGTGTCTGTCAAAGCTGTCGCAACATAAGGAACCTAGAAGAGCAAAATTGTTACTATCTGACATCAAAGATTAACATCTCCAAGCAGACAAAATTACCATTTTGTCCAGATGAACGGCAGAAACCCAGGAATGCAATGTAGTCAAGGTACATTCTCTCATGTGCTTCTTATTGTCTCCAAGACATTTCAAGACATCTGACAAAATGCCCTAAAAGAAACCAATTTATGATAAACAGTTATGATTGCACAGAAAAATAGGCATTGCAGTACTTTTCAAATAAACAAATAAAAATGAAAAACCTTGCTAGACTTCTCAACAACCGGCCCCATCGCAGATGCAACATTACCAACAGTAGTCAAAGTTGTCATGACCAAATTTTTGTTGCTGTCATATAAACGTCCCCTCAAGGCCCCAAATAATTCGCCTAAAAACAAGTAACCAAAAAAAATGAGTGAAAAGTAGGGCTTTACACACATGAAGATTAACTTGTTGCCCTGACAAAAGAGGACAAATAAAAAAACCACCTCCACACCCTCCTGCAACAGTATGGAAAACAAAAGGACAAACCACTCAAAGAGCATAGCAGAAAAACTCAAACTGTACCAGTTCCAATAGCTTGAATTCGCTTGTTAGCCTCTTCCAATATTTTATTCACGGCTTCAATTGACTCCAAACGGACCTGGTTTTCAAATGATGACATTCAATACATAGAGCAGAGCAACATTTTCTAGCTATGTTATATGGACTCTTTATTTTTCGTGAGGTATCCGTGTCCAAGTGACAAGACATGGACATAAATGTTGGTACTTGACACTCCAATTTGGTAGAAATTTACAAAAAAAATCATAATAAATGGGTGTGTACAAACGTGGATTTATATCCAAATATTTACAACATCAGGTATCCTAAAAGAGTCCGAAAAGAGTCCGTGTAACATAGTTTTTTAGTATCAACATCCAAAAAATTAAATAAAAAAGATAAATGTAAAGACAATTCTGAGTAAATTGATAGCCAGACCTTCCAATCATTACTTTCCAAGCCTTTTAGTAACGCAGGTGTGATCTTCCCACTGATATCTTCGCGTGGCAGGCTATCTAGTACACCAGAAGACATAGATGAAGTAGATTCTGTTGCCTTAACAACCCTCTTTGGAACTACTGATGCACCCTGAAAAATGGTAGATAAATATATGTAATGAAACTAAGAATAAATGACACTGCACCCTAAACCATCTAGTGTACCTCAAATGGATTCTTTTCATACTCAGCATCTAGTGCACTAAGCAAAGCGGGCTTGACATCTGAAAGAAACCCTTTAATATCTGCATAAGAGAAACACTTTAGAAGGTTTAAGATTAAAGTGAGCAACACAGGTGGTTCAGACTGAAGCAAACAATGACCTGGACCAACAAATCTATGTAAAGCACCCAGAAGCTTGATAGTAGAATTCCTAGTAGCAGCAGCACTGGACTGCAGTCCAGTATCTTTACAAAAATCAATTAAGTCCTGTAATATGGCACATTTAATTTCATTAAGTAACCAACAACCACGAATAATAATCAAAACTTTAAGCAACATGAGGGCGCAGGAGAGAGAGATGCAAACATATTTGCTACCTTAAGCTTCAAATGTGCAGCACCGAAATCTTCAATTGCTGAGACCATCCATAGAATTCCTTCACTAAGAACTTTAGGGTTTTTGTGCTCCTTCGTGATTTTGTAAAGCTGCAAGAAATAGAATATGATGACCATCTCTTGGGTTCACAAGATACATAAAAGAGGAGGGACAAATTTGAGATTTTCTGGTCCATGTTTAAAAGGTCAAAGACTAGTAACATAAATGAATCAACCAAAAGAAAAATTACAATAAATCTCAACTTATTTGTTTGAAATAGATTAACGTAGAACTTACCCTTTCAAAAATAAATCCTGGACCTACAGCTTCTGAGAAACTAGTCAGGCACTTCATGGCATGAGCACGGGTCTTGATATCAGCTACTCGCTCACTTATACCTGTCAATGAGGCATAATAGACCACCAAAAGGATAAGAACCACACTCATACCAAATAGAATAAGAAGGCAAAATCCCATCAAATAGCTTTTAAATCAGATAAAGCCCAACTCAAAAAAGAGACTCACCAAGAAGACAAAGAACAACACACTTTTTAGGAAATTTAGTTGCAGTGGAGGCTATATAAGTAATAACTTCAATAGTCTGTTGCTGGACCTGCACTTTCAAACTTAACGTCTTAGTTCCTTTCCCAACAAAATATATAGAGATTGGTCTCTTAATGGAATTTTAAATACCTGAACATTTTTCTCGCTCCAGCCAGGGACAGCACACAACAGACGAATCAATATCTCAACCAACTGGTCAAGTTCCTGTAAACCTTCCAATTGTTGTTTGAAAGACGATATGGCTGCAATAAAAGCCATGTCATACTCATCATTAAATAACGTATTCAGTAACAACATTAGTGGTCAATAGGAAGTCTAACCTATACCCCTAAAGCATCAGTAAACAAATCGTAACTTCAGCCGCAAATGGTTTCCGAAATTATAAGGTAATGGGAATGGTAACAACAATGGAATGAAATGGAAACACCATTACTAATGCTATGTTTGGCTTAAACAATGGTATAACAAAATTATAACTGTAATGTTCAGTTTAAGCTTCGATTATAATGAAATAAATATTTTTTTCTAAAATAAGAAAGAAATTGGAAAATAAAGTTATTGTTGTTTTCAAAAGTGGTATTGAACTAATAATCAATTTTCTACTATGCTTTGAACGAGGATCGCATTGGAATTGGAAAAATTAACATGTTTAAAATGAGGGTAAAATAAAATATATATATATATATATCTAGATATATTTTTTATGGGAAAAAATAGGAGAGGGCATAGTATTGTATTTTAAGAAAATGGATGGGGGAAATAGCGCTTAAAGGTATTCCATTTCTAGTGGATGGAATGTGTTTCCTAGTAGTGGTGGAATAGATTCATTTCCTTTCTAGATTAAAAGTTAAACCAAAGAAAATAATATTATTAATTAACTATTGTCTACCAATCATGGCATTATCTTTCATCATTACAAAACCATTTACACTGTGATTAATATTTGTAAATATATTAATGTGGATGCAAATATCAAAGCAGTTTAGTAGTAGCTACGTTTTTCCCCTATACACTATAGAAGGAATAACACGGCAATTTATGATTATATAGAAAATATCAGCATTTGTTTATTATATATAACATGTATAATCAATTAGTATCATCATAGCCACAAACCTTCAAGTCGTTCTTTCCACAAAGCACTCTTCAATTGGGAAAGGACATCTGCCTGTATAAGGGAACCTAATCTGCTTTCAATCTCCTCAAGACTCATTTCTGCTGGCTGTGGATATTTAAAGAAGCATAATCTGTATTAATTGCAACCACTAAATCAAAAACTATTCAGAGTGGCAATTGCAAAGAAAAAAAACTGACCTCAACATCCTCATGTGGTTCAGTAGATTTAGACAACTTTTTTTGTGCTGGTGCATCTCCTTTATTTCTCGTAACCGATTTGACAGTACCTGCCTTTTTGTTGGCAGACTGATAACAAAACCATTGCCCTCAGTGTAAGCAAACAGCAAACTTTCAACTGCTCAAGTCCACAGAAAACATAGCAACAAAAATAAAACTAAACATAGAACTTACAGCAGCTGGAACTATTCGCTTCCCACTAAGCATACTTGCTGCTGACTTTCTAACAAATGAAACTTCCGAACTCTGCAGACAATTTAATGAAGAAAACAAACAGAGCATTTAGAATTGATCATCTTATATTATCAAATTTAGGTAACTTCGCTTCTCAAAAGGAGGATAACATCATGCGAGCAGATTTTAACTACAACTCGGATGATATAAACATCAAAATTAAAAAATTAAAAAAATTAAAACATGAAGAGCCATCAACACACCTCTGAAGTGGGCATAGCAGCACCTGAACTCTGTATTGTGGCTGGCACATCATTATTTGTAGAGACCAAATTATGAAGGCTCAAAAAAACAAAAACAAATGCAGTATTCCCTAAAATTCAAAAACAAATTACAAACCTGAGCTGGTACTAGTGGATGTGCCACCTTCAGAACCTGTAATCATTTCTGACAACTTCTTTCTTCTAACATCATCTAGTTTTTCTAATGACCTCTCTAGCGGTCTCATGCCAACCAACTAAATCAATGGAACAAAACAAAGCAGAAATGAAAATCAGTGTTATAAATTTGGAAATGCAATGCCAAAATAAACAGCAGGTACGTAATTGAATATACTACCTTAGCTATTGATGCTAAAGCTGAAAAGGCGGCATCCCTTACTTCTGGAGTCCCATCATTTAGGCACTAGAAAGTCCAGAACAATTATTATAAGGAAAGGTGGGAAGAAAAACAAAATATAGTTGGAGACGTTTTGGCCAAAATCGTAGAAAAAAAAAAGCAACCAACACGTAGATCCAAAGCCGAGATAAGAAATCATAAGGCATGGTGAAAGCACCATGGATTAATCAGCTAAACTAGCACAACACACAGCAAAAGCTGCTTGTTCAGATAATAAAACAAAACAGAAATACTCACTCATTATGTTTAACAGGAAAGTCAAAAAGAACCAAGTTTTTAACAAAGAACTACACAAATAAAAATTCAGACATGAGCACAAACCTCCATGAAGATAGGGACATAATCCTTATGTGCCTTTAAAACAACGGCCTTGCTATTTGTTTCAATACAAAATGTTACCCAGTTTAGAGTCAATGAGCGTACGAGAGGAACTTTATTTTTCACAGATGTCTTAACATCTGCAATAAACGGCATAAGTCATTCTATTGTTTCAACAACTACCATCAAATAGCTAAGTAAAAGACAAAAAGGAAAAGAATTCATGAATTCACATTTATAAAATGTAAAAATGTAAACTAAGATAATAATCAATAGTAAGTCATCTACCAGAAAACCATGAAAATCAAGTATATTGATATAGTTGTCAGATTAAGGTGGATTAAATCACTAATAAACTTACTTACCTTCAACAATGTCAACAAGAGTTAAGCAACCAGCCTTGTGCATTGCTTGAAGAGTCTGAGTTAATGCTTCGGCTGAAGTAGGCTTCTTCTCTTTCAATTTTTCCTAGTGAGCATCAAACAAAATGAAAATAACTGTCATAAAAGCAACACAAAAGATTAAAAAATTATTCAGGCTATAACAAAAGTTAAAATTAAGACAAAATGATGAAGTTCAAATCCCTCCACAACTCAAATCTGCGATTTTGATCTTCAATTGCACATTTATATTTCTTGGAAACTTCATTTACGGGAAGAATAATGTTTGGTCTCCTTTGGTTTACGTTGCAAACTACTCACAAGTAAAACTGGCAATAAGAAGCGTGAACTCCCAGAAAAGTGACTTCTTAGTCCCCAAGCTAGGTTGCCAATAGCTTGGATAGCTTCAACAGCTACAGCAATATTTACATCTGTTACCAACTGCAGGTAGCAACAGTCAGATAAATCTCCATTTATTAGTTAAGTATCCAAGAAAGGAAAAGAAAGTCAATGGAAGGTAGGTCATTGTTACTTTTTAACATACCATACAACAATGAAAGCATAACCACTATAGGAAAAATACATTATCCAACTGAGAAAAATAAAGAACAAAATACTTTTTTCAAAGTCCGACAAACTTCTGAGAAATCACCAGGTGCAATTCTTTTTGTTGAAGCAAGTTTAGTTAACTCTCCAACAGCCTCTTTTCGTTCAGACCATTTGGCTGCTTTCTGGAAAAACAAAGATGATGCAAAAATAATAATAATAATAATAATAATGAAGAAGAAAATAAATAATTGTACATTACAAAAAATTGGATTTTTCATCTCTACTAATAAATAGGAAAGAAAAACCAACCACTCTATCCCAAAATCCAGACTTCTCCAAAGGAGTCAATATATCAATGGGATCAATGAGCTCATACTCATCTATCTCCTGAGGAGCTGAGCCATCAAGATACATTCCAATTTAGAAAACAGAAAATAGCACGTGTAAATAAGGAAAAGCATACACAATGCTTCAAGAGTCAATCACGTACCATCATCTGTAGTTTCTTCAGATGAGCCAGGACCAGTAACTTCAGACTCAGCCTCCCTTTCCGGTTCTTTATCTTGCTCTGACCTGAAAAGTATATAATATAGAAGCTGAGACGTGACAGATACATCTCCTAGACATGTAGTGATAAAATTCAAGCTAAATAACAACAGACTTAACACCTTATTTTACGAGTTGGCTTGGCTGCACCTGTTACATTGACGAGCTCAGCCTCCAACTCTTTTTTCTTCGAGGAAGAAAGGGGAAAACAGTAAAAACTTTAATTATTGAAGAATTAATAAAGAAAAATGATCCCATGAAAAATTTGAAGGAATTTGTTTGTTTCTGCTTGTGAGAAGCACCTATAAAAGCACGAGCAAACATAAACTAAAAATTAAAGAAAGAAACACTCATCATACCATGGTATCACGCATCTTCTCTAACAATATAGACTTCACCGGATCTTTTCCAATCCAACGACATAGCTCCAGAGTAAGCCCTTTGGAAGATGCACGAACATTTTGATCTTGATGATCAAACAGTTCAGGAAGCATCTTCAGGATTCTTTTTGGAGGAACGACTTTTGCTCCAAATTCACTATGAAAACAAAAATATAACAAACATTTTATATAACACCGTAAAACAACTAGATGCATGCTCCACTTAAAAAAAATTGATTACACACCTTAAGGCTTGAAACATGACATCAATTGCAGGCACAACAGCCTTCGCAACCTTATTTTTAATTGCTTTCTCCATTGCATCCTACAATATATGCAGTCTTTGTCAAATCCTCGAAATGCTTGATATCATGCAGTGAATTATAATATCATAAAGGCAAGGCACAGCAAAAACATTAACAAATGGACAAACTTACAGCACTAACAAAGGGATCAACTAATTCCAAATCTTAAAACTATAAACTGATTAAGAAATACTAATTCGGATATGAATGGGTCTAAGAACAAACCCAATGATGAAAAATGAGAAGCCGGAAGATACATCACATCAAAGTTTAGAGCAAAAGAAAGTACGCATTCCAATATCAACCCAATGGTTAACAATAAAAAATAAAGAAAAAATAAAACATCAATGTAATTGTTTCAATTGCTAAACTAGACTACGAGGAGCCTATAACTTTTATAGAACAATGATTTTTCCCCATTACAACCCACAAAAAATTCTTTATTCTGAAGGATATAAAATACACTGTGCCAGAATCATGACTTCATGAGGTATAGTGACCACGTGATGCAGCTTAAAACTAATCCATTCCATAATGTCCTTAAGTAAAGTTCAGTTAAGTAAATTCTACACTCTGACGAGAGCCCTCTACTAAATATGAAAAAGCTATCATCATTCAGTAGTGCTAAATGACGTATAGTAATTCAGCTCAAGAAAAGGACGCCAAACCTGCTCACGTAGCAAATAAAGTAATTCAGCAGCAATAATAAGCTAATTCGAGGTTACCCACTGTATCATCAGATGGCAACTTAAACAGTAATCAGTATAAGGGAATCACTTTTAATCATATTGCATTACAAATTCTCACATTATCCAAGGCACGGCCATTCAGCATTTAGTAGCAGAAGAAAATAGAGAGCAAGAGAGCACGCATTACCAGTGACGATCCTAAAAACAACAACCCAAAAAAAAAGGATACGGAAATATAGAAAGTTAACCTACCAAAAAAGCGTCTGCAGCTTCCAACTCAACCCAAAGCGTAAAGATAGCCTGTGATTTCTCCACAGTCTTGGGCCTACCCGTGAGGCATTTTGCCACAACCGCGTCACAAACTTCTTTAGCATACCTATACGTAATTACGTATAGTCATATACTTTAAAATAACACAGTGAAACAACTAAACCATACACAATTTCACACAACAACAAAAAAACAGAAGAAAATTCACCTTCCAACATCAGAATCAGCGGCTCGCAAGTAAGCAATCAAGGCATCGAGAGCCTTGTCTTGAACCGGCGCATTGGAATCGATCACAGTCTTCTTAAATAGAGGACCTGTTAAACATTAAGAAAAGAAAAACCATAACCATAACCGCATTGCTAAGCCACAAAAATTAACAGCATGATTGTTCCAACATACAAAGAAAACCTTAAATAGCAAACAGAAATGAAAGGATATATTGTTTACCAAATTCACGGAAGCGAGGGTCCTTAGGATCGGTAATGGAGTCGCATAGGGAGGCCAAGTCGATATTTGCCTCATTCCTAACCTTCCAGTTCTTATGAAATAGCCTATCCTCCCATGGCAGTTTCTTAGCCTCCTTTAACAATTTTTCTTCCTCTGACATTCCTCTAACTTCAAATTTTTCCTACAATATATTTCCGTAACCTACCGATCTGATCTCGGCAAATACCAATGCACTGATACAGAAAAATGCGAGAGAGTGATTCGAAAAATGAAGAAGAAGCACACCCTAGTGGGTCGGATTTGGATAAACAACTTAGATCCAATAAGAAAATGACTAAGAGGCTGAGGGAAAGGTAATGAGAAGGAAAAGCCTAAAACAAGAAATGTGAAAGAAGAAAAAAAGGGCGCTCCGTTGGTTTTAACATTTCTTTTAGCAAATACATTTTTGGTGTTTTTCCCCATTTTTTATTTTTATTTCTGTTGTCCTTAAGACGGTGCCGCTGGATCTGAGCCGTTTGGAGCGTTTTGTTGAGGTTCAAGGATCTGAGCCGTTTATTTCAAATTAAATGGCCGGCTTTGCGGGGATTTCACGCTACAAGGTTCGTAGTGAAATCTGACTGATAGGGTCTTCAATATTTTTCTCATCAAATTAATCAAAACTAAATCAACCTATTACTTTAGATTTTTTCCCTTATTATTAAATTGGATTGATTTTACGAATTACAAAACAGAATCAAGATAAATTATATTAATTCTTATTATTATAATTTTTTAAAAATTTAATCCAATTCACACAAATATTATTTTATTATTTTATTTTTAACTTTTATATAATAATTTCATTAAATTAAATACAAATTAAAAAAATTCTAATAGTATTATGGTGTTATTAGTTTGTTAGTTTTTTTTCTTTTTAGAAAAATATCACACAAAAATATGTTTGATTAAGTTAATTGTTTCTTTAATTTTTTAGATTAAAAATATTATTATTTAATCTCTTAAATTTATAAAAATAATCAATTAATAATAAATTATATTATTTTAATGATTTATTATTATAATATTAGTATTTTTCTATCAATTAATTAAACATAATTAAATCATGAGTCTTTAACAATAATAAAGTCACAATTGATATGAAAAATTCATAAAATATTTCTTTTTTAATATTTATTAATTATCACTATTTAATTTTAATATTTTATTAATTTTTACTAAAAATTAAAATATATATATATACTTAATTTTGTTTAAATTTTATTATTGTTTATTTATTTCTTAAAACCTCATATTTTAATCATTTAATATAAAATAATAATATTTTAAATAAAAATCATTAAAATATTATAATTTATCTTTAATTGATCCAATAAAATTAAGGAATTAAATAAAATAATTTTTAATCTAAATAACTAAATAGTACAAATGATCAAATATAAAGTACTTTTCTAGAAGTTGTACAAATGATCAAATATAAAATATTATCTTTATTTTTCAAGAAGTTGTATTCCTTAATATAATATTTGATTGATAGAAATATGATTAAAAATATAATTATTTTAATATTTTAATATTTGATTATTATCCCAATATCCCCTAATGAAATTGTTATTACATTCCTATATTCATTTATATAAAAAAATTATTCAAAACTTTCTATCTAATTCTAAATCCTAAAACCAAAAACCTTAAATCTCAATTCTTAAACACTAAATCATAAATCATAAACTATAAACCATAAAACCATAAAATTCTAAATCTTAAATATTAAACTCAAAACCTTAAATTCTAAAAACTAAAACCATAAACTCTTAAATCAAAACCCAAAATCCTAAATACTTAAACCCTAAAGTCCTAAAATCTTAAAATTTTAAACCTTAAATCACAAATCATAAACCCTAAAACTATAAACTCTAATTCTAAAATTCTAAAACCATAAAACTTTAAACTTTAAATTATAAAACCTTAAACCCAAAATCCTAAAATATTAAAATCATAAACCCAAAACTCAAAATTTTAAATCTTAAAACCTAAATTCATAAACCCTAAACATTTTTTTCAAATTTGATTATGTCATATTCGGTGTTAATATGTAAGATCAACAATAGAACTTTACTACTATATATCAATACTTAGGTGTTATTTTAGAAATAATATGAAAGAAACAATTAAGAATATTTTTTTTGTTTTTAATTTTTTTAAAATTAAATAATATTTTTTAATATATTATATTTGACGAAAAAAATAACAATTAAATAACATTATTTAAACTTAACTGAACATATGGATATTCATGTAATATAAAGATCATTTCATTTAAATTGTAAATCAAATAATGTAATATATATTTTTTTCTTTAATTTAAGTGATTAAACTAAGTACTTTAATGATAATATATAATTTGTTACATTTAATGATATTACCATTTTTATTATTTTTTCCCATACAAACCAAAGTTCACCTAATTTCTTAATAATTTCATTCTAAAAGAGTAAATGAGACACAAGCACTAAGTTACTTGAACTATTGTCTCCATTGCAGAGGCTGTTTCATAGGCGTGGAATTGGGGGGATGGGGACCATAGCTCCCCTTAACACGGAAAAGAAAATATGTTATTAATATTTTTTCATTAAAAATTAAAAATTATGTATATAAAATATACATCTAACCTAACAATAATTTTATATACATCTTTTATTTTATTTTACCACTTTACAAAATTAAAATTTTATCGATAATTATATATGTCATATTAAAATACACTATTTTTTATATTTTTATTACTTGTTCATTGATTTATATATTATAATTTATAGATGTTTTCTTAATAACGTAGATTGAAAATGAGATTGATGAAAATTTTCTATCGACATAATTATTAATGATCATAGATATGTCAAAGAAAGTCGAGTCTCATTTTGAAAAATTAAAATATATATAAAATTATGACTTATTTAAGTTATTTTGTTTTGTATATTATTTATAATTAGTGCATTTTTTTAATTATTATAAATTTAAATGTTTAATATATTTTTTACAATTATTTTGAAACTTTAGTTTTTATAATTGGTCTTGAGAAATTTGCTATGGTTTTACCGCTAAATACTCATCAAATTTTCGTAGTAAAGTTTTGTTCTTATGAATAATTAGTTTCTAAATTATTAAAAAAATTAATTATATTATTATAAGAATTTTTATTATTATACAGTAAAATTATATAAATTATCTATTTAATTATACATTGTTGGTACTATTATTTAATAAAGTTGTTATTAAATAAATTAATATCATGACATTAATAAGAATGAGTTATTACAATATTACTGTCTAAAATTTAATATTTAGTTAATAAAATTAATAAATTTTAAAATTTTGACAACAGTAAGAAAAACATCAATCCTATGTTTAGTTTATCGGAATTGAATGGAATTAGAATTGATTTTTTTTATTTTATGTTTGGTTAAGATGAAAAGTGGGAATCAAGTAAAATCAATTTTTAAAATAGAAGAAATAAGAATTTATTCTCCCAAGTTATGATTCTATGTTTGTTAAATCAAATATTGTAATACTAATTTCTTTTCCATTCCGATTACCATTCTTATTCCATAAACCAAAAATCGCTTAAAAGGCAATACAAATATACCTAGAATAATTTAATCCAAATTTTAGTTGGAATTGATTCTATCCTTGAATTGATCATTTTGTATTCTTCTGTTTTTAGGTCAACCATATGTAAAGGTGACAATTTGTATTGTAATTCGATTTATCGAATAAAACTTAAATCGTAGAATATGAATCAAATTAAATTTGTGCTAGTTCAAATAATCCAAAAAAATCGAATTGGGTTTGAGCCAGTCTATTAGTCCAAAATAAAATTAAAAAGAAGAAGATATAACACGTTACACATTATATTTGTTAGAAACATAGGCCTAATTTAACCCAATAACTACTATATAAAGGTATCATGTATATTTCTTAAGATACAGAATTGAATACAATTATTAAGTATTTTTAACATAGTATCAAAGTTGAGCGTAACTTGATCAGTGATTTGGGTTTTTTCCTTAACAGTCTTACCATGGCTTTGTAAGACCATCTTTGTCCGTGTGGAGGGAGTTGTTAAGTTTTTTGTAGTTCCACATCGGTCAGAAGTTTGACAATAATATTGTTTGTAAGCCTAAACAACCCTTAAATGAACGATATCTTATTGGGTTGAGTTAACCATGAGTTTCTAATAATATTAAAATTAAAGAAACATATTTATTTTTTATCTTTCTTCTTAATTTCCGATCCGTTTAAAGGTTTTATGATCATAGAGTTTTCCTAACCTGGCCCAAATCTCCTTTGCTGTTGTGAGATATTGTATTTGACATAGAACATTATCTGCTAGATACAGTTAGATGCAAATGCTTGCCATTTTTATCTTCAACGCTTTTAATGTAGAAATTTTTTCTGCAACAAAGTCTTCTTCCAAAGCAATATTTTATTCTTATTGGATTATGACGTTCTTCATTTTTCTCTTCCACAGCGAGGTCTCCTCTCCTGAAGCATTAAACTTCTCTAATTCATATTACCTAGTAGACATGAAAAACAACTTCAAGAATCACGAGATTCAAATATGCAACACACTGTATAATTCTTTGAAATTTCATCCTTTCAGAGTCTTGGTTTCAATAACCCCAATAACCCTTGCCTTTTAACCTTCATGCTGGTTTTGATACCAATTTGTTAAAGACTATGTATCTTACTCGATCGAACTCTCTCATCTAAACACACACGAAAAACAATAGAGAAATTAAAGAAAACACACACTGTATCTTACGTGGTTCAGCATCCAGATTGCTTTGATCTTACCTCATCGGAAACCAACTGAAAGTTCCAATCCACTACTTCAAAGAATCGAGTACTGGCAGTTTACACCAATTCAAGCTCCTAGTGTTATCCTTCAATAATGGTTGCATCAATCAACACAATTCTTATTACAAACTATAGCTAAAAACTGCCTCTTACATAAGTATAGAGGTATTTTATGGATCTGCTTTCATAGGATGTGATATATATTATAAAATCTTCGTATCAAGGAAATTCATTGCTTAGTTCCTTCTAAAAGAGTTTTTAAATAAGAAGAATTGTCATAGACTTATAAATGTACCAAAAACTTAACGCTCAGTCGACGTGGGACTTCAACACTTATTTTTTTTATGTTTATCTTTGTGCAATAAATCCATATTATAAATTTAATTATCAAACCATAAAATTGACAAATATTGTGTTTCTGATAATTATCATTTCTATTTCATTATTATCTGTTCTATTTTTTTATACAAGAGTTTAACTATATGTATACAATAAAAACAAAAATTAAACAATAACCATAATTAAGTACGCGTCCAAGTGTTTTGTAAACTCCATTAATATTATTGTCTCCATAATGTTTTGCTCGCATTTGAGCGTTGGTGTATCTTGGCTCTTTAATGACATGCCAACAACACAAACCTTTCACACTCGAGTTGGTGCGTATATGTCTCTTATGCCTTTAACTTGTAAAGTAAGTTGTAAAAGTTACTTGTGAACCATGATTTTATGAGTATATCAATGATTGATCTTAATTTAACAAATGGAAGCTTAATAATCTTTTCTTCAAGATTATGTTTGATGAAGTTAGATCCAACGAAAGTGCTTACGTGCGATCATGTTGAATTGGATTGTGAGAGATATGCGATAGGTCTTTTTGTTATCCATGAAAATAAGTTCGTTTTCGAGTTAGGCATCCTTACTGATCTCAGGTTAGAAGTTTTTTTCAACCAAAGGTTCCACGTATTCCTTTGACCATTTCTCGAAATTAACTTCAATCTTTAGATAAGGCAACTACCTTTTTGCTTCGGGTCCTCAATGTAACAAGATTGCCCAGCGAAAGTAAAGTACCTAGCGGTAGATTTCTTATCCTTACGTATTCCACGCCGATTGAATATGTATATCCGAGGACTTCAATTGACCATTCTTTGAAAACATAAGTCATTTCCCGAGGAGGATTTTAAACAACGAAGTATTAGCATGGCGCATCCATATGGTCTTCATCAGGCGGTCGTGCCGACTCACGACAACTCATGACATAAGCGATATCGGTCGAGTATTAGATAAATATATGAGTTAACCTCTACTAACCTTTGATATCTTTGTTTATCTGCTGGTACTTGGTCACGTATTCTCTCGAGTTTATAATTTTGAACCATTGGAATTTCGACGGAGTTTACAATCTAGTAGTCATGTCTCTTGCCGGTGAGTCAGGAGTATATTTCCTTTGGGAAAGACATATGTCTTGTTTTGATCTTGTTACCTCAATACCTAGAAGTATTTGAGCCCTCCCAAATTCTTCATTTCAAACTCATTTGTGAGTTGTTCTTGAAGCTTAGAGATTTCTTCTTTATCATCCCCCTGTAATGATCATGTCGTCTACATAGACTATTAGAATTTTGTTATCTTCCACTAATCGATGTTTTAGGAAAAAAAGTATGATCGAGAGTTGCTGTTGGAACCCGTATTTCTTCATTCTTTGAACTCGACCTACCAAACCATTACTCGAGGTGATTGTTTTAATCCATACAATGCTCGTCGTAATCTCAATCACAATTTCTTTTTCCCGATGTAACGGTATATCCACGGTGGGATATCCGTGTAAATCTCTTCCTCGAAGATCACCGTAAAGGAAGGCATTTTTACGTCCAGGTTAGTGCGATGGCCAATCTAAATTTGTCGTGGCGATAACAGACTTCTAACGGTTTTTAGCTTAGCCCACGTGTGAGAAGGTTTCTTGATAATCTATCCCGTGTTTACTGTGTATATCCTTTTCTTCTGGCCTGCTTGTATCGATCAATAACCCAATCTGCATTATACTTAATGGAGAAAATCCACTTGCATCCTACCATCTTCCTCCCGAGGCGACCTACGGCTTAACACCACGTGTTATTCTTTACAATGCCTCAAATTCTTCTTCTTTTATAGCTTGAGCCCATTTTGGATCGAGGATAAGGCTTTTTCAATGCTACTTGGAATTTGACACGAGGAAGTGTTTGTCTGAAATGCTCGATGAGTTCGATAATCTTTGAGTAGATACATAATTATTGTGGATACTTGGATTGTGGATTCTTATAACTTTCTGAGGAGTATCCATTTGGAGGTTTGCCTCGATTGTGTGCGAAAGGTAAAACATAACTTGCGGATGTGTATGGCATTAGTTTGTAAATGTGTGATAGGATAGCTTACCTCAGGGAGTATTCTCGATGGGAGGATCATTGGGTCTTAGAGAGTGGATGGTTACATGAACCACTTCATCTTCTCAGAGATTCAATTACTACTTCATCTTCGGTTCTTGGAAGTTCGACTTGGGTCACAGATAAACTCCATATTATTGGCACGATCCAGTATGTTGGACTAGTGTCGATATTTCAACGTCAAGCCAATTTCGTTCTTCAACTATAACTCATGCGAAGAGTGTAATTGGGTACCAGTGATGGGAAAAACATTATGATTCGAGGAAAGTGACATCCATAGTAGTATAGGTTCTTTTAGTAATTGGATCATAGCATCGGTAACCCTTTTTTTGTACGACATACCCCAAGAATACACATCGAATAGCACATGGATCCAACTTTGTTGGTTGATTTTTATGGAGGTGGACAAAAGCAACACATCCAAAAATTCAGGGCGGAAGCATCAAAATAGTAGGCAAGGGAAGATGATCAGATAGCACCTTTAATAGAGTCTGAAATTGTAAGGTTTTTGTGGGCATACAATTTAGTAGATACACAGCTGTAGTAACAACATCACTCCAGTATTTATTAGGCATATGTGCACCGATTAGTAAGGCCCGAGCCGTTTCTAAAATATGCCGATTCTTTCTCTCCGTAGTCCCATTCTGTTGTGGGGTTTGTGAACACGAGGTTTCATGGAGAATACCATGATTGTCCAAGTATGTCCAGAATTGTTGATTAACATACTCCCTTCTAAAATCAGACCTAAGTATAATTTTTTCAGAAAATTGTGTCTGAACCATGGTGTGAAACAGGTGAAAAATGTAGAAAATACTTCATCTTTATGTTTGAGAAGGTAAAGCCATGTCATTCATGTATGTGATCATCAGCAAAAAATAACAAACCAAACTGATGACCAGATAATGTAATGGTGAGGGAAGGTCCCACGAACATCGAGAATGTACCAAAGCAAAATGTGTCATACTTTTATTCGTATGCTTTCATAGAATAAGATGCCACTGTGACTTTTTGCTGGGATACTGATATCACGTTGAAATGCGAATGTGTGATATTTGAAAAATAAAGCGGGAGTAGGTACTTTAAATACAGAATGATGGATGCCCAATCTACGATGACATAGCCAAATCACGTGGTTCCTTGTTACCAACGGTGTGTTGCGTGTGATTGACTCTTCTGAATTGAGTCGTCCACGTAATATATAGCCCTCTCTCCTAATACCACGCTTGATGATCTCCTTGGTGAGAATATCATGTAGAAGGCGAAAAGTAGAATACATCGATACTACGTAGTTAAGATCTGAAGTGACGACTTACGACATTAGTCGGTTTGAAAGAGAGAAGTCTGGTAAAGTATTAGATAATGATAATGAAGGAGATAAAGTCATTGTTCGGCCGCTTTGGCCGGATAAGTGACCCCGTTGGCATTAGCGTGCGAAGCTTCATCTCGGTTGAGTTGTATTGGATAGATCTTTTGGGTCGAAATGTCATATGATCTGTGTCGAGTCTAAAATCCAATCCTCGTTATCATACAGTATGAAAATGCTTTACTTGAAATACCTGGATCTTGGGAAGATTGATTACGAGGAATAAGGGATAGTGATGTAGTATTGGTAGCCACAAACTTTCCAGTGGTTTCCCTCTTCTTGCTTGTTTGAAGATCATTCCACCATTCTGGATACCCATGTAGTTTGAAGCAGTTTTCACGGGTGTGTTTGGAGTTTCCACAATGACCACATTTCATGTTAGCAAATGGTGGATTTCCCAGGGATTTCTTGCTACCCAAAAAAGTCCATGGCTTTGGTGGCATCGAATTATGGTGTCCCTTGATCCCTTTGTAAGTCATAACTGCCCCGAGTGTCGTATCTACACCTGTGATGATCACGGTCTGCCTGACCTCTTCCCTACGGATGAATCCATAGGCTTGTTCCACCGTAGGGAATGGTTTGATCTGAAGTACATCACTTGAGTTTTATCAATCTATCGTCAAGTCCGTCGAGGAAGGTATACCTTCGATCTTCTGTCGCGATGGGTTGTATTTTTGCAACTATATCAATCACACACCCGTTGGATTGGGATGACGAAAATCAATTTCATGCCTGACCGTTGAAGGTCGTTGTAGTATTTTTCAACCCGGCATTTGCTTCGTACGAGTAACTCGACGACGAAGATCATACAACGAGACGTGTACGGTCCCGTACGTAGTAAGTGGTAGCAGCGAATCCCAAACTTGTTTATGCGATTTGGGAATCGGATAAAATTTACAATGAGGAGGGCAGAATTGATCGACCATCGGCTTAACAATGGCATTTTTTAGTGCATCGTCTCACCGAATAAGGGGTCGGTTTCGATGGGTTAAGGAAAATCCCGTTAATATATCCCGGTTTGTCTTTGCTGAGATATACATCTCCTTTGGGACCATGGCATAGTTGGATCCTACAGCAATCTTGTGGAGGTAGGTCGATCTTGATTAACGAGAGGTTGTGAGGCACGGTCGACTCTAGTTAGAACTTCCATCATTTTCATCGTCGAAATCTTCCAATATGAAATTGGTGGTTAAATCTCTAGATACTGTATGAAATCTAAAAAAATTCCTTTCATTTTTCCTTTTTTTACCGCCGTCATATATATAGAAAATTTAGTAGCTTTAAAAAAAATTCCAAATGAGCGCAGCCTCTTCACGTTCACTAACCACAAAGAAAATTTCAAATTCACACATCTTTCCTCAGCCAACTTCTTCTAATCTTCGCTATGAAATTCGGAAAAGATGGTGAGCACGTTGTCTTAACTTATCTCACGTCAAATATGGTGCAGCCAGGAGGAGACGGTTTAGCCCACTGGTCTCCGTCTACTGTCTCTATGAGGAGTTCGTACATCGGCCCGATGGACACGGTTCTGACTACGACCTCAGCATCGTTTTTCCTACGAGCTCTAAAGTTTAAGTTGCATTTTGTTTCTTTTCAAAATGATTTTTTTCTGCTGGAAAATAAGTACTCCTGCCAGCTCTCTATCTTTCCTTCTTCTTCTTCTTTGTTCGTTTCAATTCAGATTCCCAGAACACGAAAATGTTTTTTTTTCCTTTTTTTTCAATGTTGCAACTGATCGTCCTCTTTGATATGTTTTTTTCCTCCAGCCAACTATACAAACAACAAGGTACATAGTGACGTCAATGGGCCTCTCGCCTAAATGACATTCACTTTGAATTTTTTTGAGATCACATGTGGCAGCGCTATTCATCTACGATTCACGTTTCTTCGAGAAAATAGAATCGGTACAATTTCACTAGTAAACCAGAATTGCCACACCAGAAATCAGAGATAAAAAAACAGAGGGTAAGTGTAAACCAGAATGGTTACACCATAAATCAATTGGTCTGAGAACAGAAATCAACGTAGCACGTAATTACATAAGCAATAACTTGCTTTGATACCATGACAAATATTGTGTTTTTGATAATTATCATTTCTATTTTATTATTATCTATTCTATTTTCTATACAAGAGTTTAACTATATGTATACAATGAAAATGAAAAATAAACAATAAGCATAATTCCTGTACATCCATGTTTTATGGCTCCACTAATATTATTGTATGCTCCATGTTTTGCTCCATTGAGCATTGATGTATGTCACTGGTGCAGCATGCACCACAACACACACCAACAAAAATGTCATCTCAAGTTTTTTTATCTGACCATGTTAAGATAAATGCACAAACTTAATTAGTCCCCATCCTCTTGGTTTTCTTGTTAGAAGCTGTAAAGTTTTCCCTACATGTTTCTTTCATGTCTAGTTTCAAACCCCCCTTTTAATCCTTATAATATTTCATCTATATTTACAATTTTCTTCTACCATCTCAACTTATCTTCCCAACTACATTTTTCTCATTTTTTTTAGTTTTCTTTTCCCATAATAGACCCTTCATTAATATGTTTTTCTTCTTGGTTAGATACATAAATCTACCTACAATTCCTTCTATACGCCACTAAAAATAGAAAATAAATTCCAGTTCTTCACGAATAATCCCCTTTTTAGTTTCCTTATTACATATGTTTGCATATGCATTGAATCAGCCTTTTCCAGACATATTATTTCATTTCTTAATTTAACTAAGAATCTACACTTCACCACTTAAGCTTTCATTCAACTTCTTATCTAGTGAAAGTAGCTTCTACGGTTTCACCAGGTGGTTCATTCCTAACCTCTTAGGTCTTATCCTAATAGAAATATTTGAAAATACAAGGCATATTTGCTCCTACATGATTTGTTTTTAATGACTCTAGAGTTATCAATATACTTTTTATACTTAATATTTACTCATTTTATTTAATAAGTGGTACTTTTTAGGTTAAAATTATTAAAAATAAATTTTCTATTAAAAAGGAAAGAAAATATAATTTTCCAAAATTTTTTATTTTTTATTTTGAATTTTTATAAATTTTTTAATACAAGACTAATTAAAAGTTGTCATGTGTATATTATGCAAGCCGAGTGGGTGAATCATATAACGTTGCATGTACAGTGTGATTAGAGATGGACATGGGTATGGATGAGGATGATTATTGATATAATTATTTCGAATCAAATTATAAAATCTATACCCAAAATTTTCTTAAAACCATTACGATTTGGGGACGATTTTTTACTCACGGGTAACGGTTCAGAACAGTTATTGAAAAATATAGAAGAAAACAAATTATTTTTCCCAAAAAAAATATATTTTTTTACGCATCTACACGAAAAATCAATAAACCATAATTATTAATTATATATTATTTAATATATAATTTAATTTAATAAATATATAAATATAATTACTTTCGAGTATGAGTGAGTACAGTTATGAGTATAACTGTATCCATTGCTTTATGTTCGATTTTATTGATACATCCATCTTAAAAATGGATAATTTGAGATCTTATCTTTTATCCAAAGAATTTAAAGTTACTTATATCGAATATGTTCTATTGGATTTACCTTGGTATTCCATTGGTATTTTTAAATTACCCAAAACAATTTGTGATAAAGATGATGCAATTGTCAAGAAATTTTAGTATAATTACTCTAAAAAACAACAATTCTTGCATATAAAAATTAAGATCTTCTTTATCTTTTTAAAGAAGTTGAGGTTTTGGTTTTCGAAAATTTGAGGACATTAATTTAAGTCCTCACTCTAAATTGAGTTGACAATTTCTTAATCATGATAATAAAGTTTGGGTTAATCTCTCAGTGCAAATATAAAATCCTAGATATTTTTTCAATTATGAAACACGTTATTCCGACTCTTGGATTTGGATCTATTCCTTGAATTTCATTTTGGTACTCTTAAAGTTAAAAATAATTATTTAATTAATATATGACACGATATTTTATTTACTTAGTATTCAAATTTTAAATGCACTTGTTTGGATAATTTACATAATGTTCTAATGATAATAATATTCTATCAAAACAAATTATTTAAATTCTTACTCTTAGTTTTGTGTTTCTGACTCTAAAGTAATTTTGATATAAAAAATGTTTATCAATGTATAATTTCAAAAAGATCTCAACAATATTTTATTATTTGAAAAATGTTTTTGTAGTTATAAATGCATGAAAGAAAAAAATTATTTTGTTGGAGACATCTTTTTAATTGTATTCTTACTAGATATAATATCTTCTAAATAATTCACCTAAATAATATCTTTTGTCCTTTTTTCATTACGAGACTGAAATTATTCAACATTTTTTTATGTCAATTTATTTAGTCCTTTTGTGCTAATTGGATTTACACGATCAATTTAAATTTCACAGATATATTCTCTTTTAATATGTTTATTTGTGAACCTTTCAATGTAGTTGATTTGTTCATCTAGAGCTCTCTCAACATGAATTTATCTTTGATATCTGTATTTCTTTTAAATAAATTTGGAAATCTCGTAATGATCTATTATTTAATGCAAAATCATGATTTTAAAATGACCATTTCAAAATTAAATTATAGATTCTATAAATTTAAGGATTATTTTCATTCTTATCTTGCTATGCTCATCAAACAAACTCTAATTATATCATGCATCCTCCTTTCATTTTGAGAAAAACTCCTAAAGGTGAAGTCAAAATTAAATTTGATATTATTGTTAACAATTATAAACTTATAACAACTCTCATCACGAGAGATTCAGAAGATAAAATTCTAAGATGTTGAAGTAAATTTTAGTTTGATTATTCTACTAAAAACTAGAAGCATATGTTTTACCATTGTCGTTGCATATACATATTCAAAATAATTACAAGATGGTGTACTTAGAAAGTAATAGATTTAATATTATTAGAGTTCTGATGCATGATGATTTTATTATTTATTGAGAATGTTAAAATTTTATTTCTCAAGTTCATTTATTGCGTTGCAAATTTAACATGGTATGTGTATATTGTATTTCATAAAATATCAATAAATTAGTTTATATTAGAACTAAGTGAACTTTTGATGGTAATATTGAGTGTTTTATTCTAATGTATGCTTTACTTCAATTATTTATTGCTATTCTCCGTAATAAAGTTTAATTTTAATAGTTGTTTATTTTCAGAGAAAAAAATATACATCAATATTATATATATTGATGTATATTTGTTAATGTATGTCATATCTATTAATATATATCATGTTATGCGCTTTAATCATATATAAATTACTTGTAATTCCTATATAAAGACATCATATATATTTCTTAAGATATGAAATACAATACATTATTCAGTATTTCTAACATGGTATCAGTCACTGCTCTAACCTTTCTTTTAACAATCTTATCTCTTTTGGTGTTACTTCATTCTTATCACTTTTGTCGTCACAACAGTCACTGCAGTTATTCACCGTTGAACCCCTAACGTCTCTCAACTATTGTCATTGGGTTTCAAGCCAGTAACCATCGTCGTTGAGGAGTCTCGTACCACAAATATCATTGCACCCACCGTTTTTGCTATGAATCTTGCTCCAATAATTTTTTTGAAGGTACGATTGTGATTGACTCAACCAGATCTACACAATCATGGAAGTCTTACAAGCATCAAAGCCCGCACGTGCCTTCACGCACTACCATCTTGAGTTTGAAGATGGTTGTTAATATATATCATGTTATAGGCTTTAGGTATATCTATTTTACTTGTAACTCGTATATAAATACATTACGTATATTCCTTAAGATATGAAATACAATACAATCATTCATTATTTCTAACACATATATATATATATATATAATTATATAAATTGAGTTTCATATATTTAATATTATTTTGCCAATAATTTTATAGTTAATGAACATATGCTCACAGTATAAAGTAGAAGTCTTAAATTCAAGATTTTAAAATATAAATGTTAAGTCCACTAAAAATAATATTATTGTGTGCACGAATAAGAGATCAAAATAAAAATATCATAAATAATGAGTCAAGGATAAATTTTTGTTTTTTATATAAAATTTTTGAAGTAATATCATTCCATAACAACAAAATGTTTAAAATACATTTAAAATTTTATAAAAAAACAATTAAAATAAATTTTATATATAAAATGTATTACACATGATAATAAAATAAATAAAGTAAATTTATAGTTTGATTCCTTACTACGTGATAATAGAAAAACAACTTATAGTTATTTTAATTTATAACATATTATATCACATTTTTTTTATCACAAATAAAAATATTTTTTTGTTAAATAAATTGTTATTAAAGTCTATTATTTTTTATAAAAATATATTTTAATTTTATATTTATTAGATGAAATTGTGCTATCCCATCTAATAATTTGGGAGCGTAAATTACAATTTCGTTAAAATTAAGATGCTTAACTTAATTTTTATTTTATTTTTATTAAATTAAAAAATCCAACACACCATACAACTTATTAATTAAACATAATAAAAATTAGTGAAAAAGTTACAATGTTTTTATTTAATTATCATTATAAATATATATTTAAAATTTAAGAATTAGTTTTTAATACATATATATATTTCTATGATCTATATTTATATTATATATAAAAATTAAAGATAATTATATATTTTAAAATAATAATTAATATTATCATCAATTATTGTATAATGTATCTAAAATACCTATTTTTTATTAAACATGTAATATATTATTAATAGTTAAATATTAATTATTATTTATTAAGCATATATATATTTTAAATGTTATAATAACACGACTTTGTGATCAAATGTTAATACACATGTTCTTATACAAAATGCTTATAAAAAATAGAGTTCTTACCAAAAATGTTTATTTATGTAGGAAGTATATTTATTTAGTTATTTTTTATAATTTAAATGATTTTTATTATTATATAAATAAAAATAATTAAAAAATAATAATTTACTATAAATCAAGTATCCTTCAACCAATTATATATAAAATTTGAGTATGATAATTTCAAATAAAAAATATATATTTTAAATAAAAATGTATATTATCTTCTATATTTTATTTTAAATTTTTAAAACAATTCAAGATAAACATATTAAAAAAATACGTTTATAGTATTAAGATATTTACTGCCATATAATAGGATTTCTTTTTCTTTGATATTTAATAGATATATCATCATTATGTTGTATTTTAACTTGGTAGGAAAAGATATGCAAAAACTGAAACAATTTCAGAAACTTTTTAATCCATTTTTTGGGTATATATATATATGTTTATAATTAAGAAAATTTTATAATAATAAAAATAGAATAAATATTTTATATATTTTTATGTGATAATAACGAAGCAATGGAGGTAATATTATTTTTATCTCTTGTAACAATGAAAATTATATTCAAACCGGGTTCATTAAGATATAATTTAACTTTTAGAGTTCAAAAATAGTATCTATTATTTTCGTACTCTAAAAAGAGTCACGGACGTATCTGTCTGCCGATGAAAATTTGACGACCCGTGTCATTTTCCCGAAAAATTAATTTTAACATAGTCCGGTGTTTGGTAACGCGCTTGCGGTGGATAACTTGTTCCAGGCGTCGAAAATACGTTGTTTATCAAGGGATATAGTTGTCTTGTCTCAAAATATAAAAAAGGCCTCTGCATCTCAGCCCTATTATGATTGTCTTGTACATGTACATCCCAACCGAAAGCAACAAAGAAATGAAGTGGGACGGACACTGAGCTCGTTTCCGACCCTCGCAAGCTACCTGTATGCTTTTTCCTCTCTTTTTTTTCCTCCCTAGAAATTTCCGTGACTCGGCGCGATTGGTTCTTTTTGGTTTTCCATTGCGCATCAGGAATTTACTTCGAATCTATTTGTTTCCGGTATCGAGGGTATTTCTCAATTTGGAAGATGTTAGGGATTCTCGGTGCATTGGTTTATTTTCAAACTAGCCTGAAAATTGGCGGCGATATATATGCAGAGCAGGTTTTGTTTTTGGCTAGGGTTAGTTTATAATGACATTTGTGGATAAAGATATCTGGGATTTAATAAGGCGAAGTCTACATCTTAATTTATTGATATTAATGGTTTATAGTATGCATATTTTCGATTGCTATGTATTATATATAGAAGCATGGGTGGTGTTGCTTATAATTAGTTGTTTCTGTCGAAGTGCTTTATCTGTTGACGATGCTGTAAAAACTTAGGATGACGCACGTGTCTTAACTCGTTAGTTACGGTAAAATGAGAATTGCAGTTGTTGATTTCTCTTCTCATCAATGTAGTTTGTCTTAGGTGTTCTGAAATTTGTTTAGTCTGCCCGAAAGATCGGCAAGTCCTGCAAAGATGGCAAATTTAGCAATGACTGGTATACTGGAAAAGGTATGAATCTAATGGCCTTTTGATTTAGATATGTGTGTTTATGTATCATCAAGAGGATAATGTGTTTGAATACCACTAGTTTGCCGTTGTAATTAAGTTGCAATGTGGTGGCTGCCTGTATGCATGCAATTTTATGTATTGACTTGGCTATTTGCAGATGACTGGCAAGGATAAAGATTACAGATACATGGCAACATCTGATCTTCTTAACGAGTTAAACAGAGATAGTTTTAAAGCTGATTCTGACCTGGAGATAAAATTAACAAATATCATCATACAACAGCTTGATGACGTTGCAGGCGATGTGTCTGGATTAGCTGTGAAATGGTATTATTTTAAAATATCAGAACAATGCTGCTTCTTTGGCTTGTCATACCATCTTTGCCTTTTATGGACTTGGGTTTTGCTGTTTATGTGTTTTTACTTATTCACGATGTTACATGGGCAGTTGATTAGTACTACAACGCACCGCCATCAGTTTATTGTATTAAATCAAATTTATAGGTCAAGCTTTTCATTTTTTTCCATAAGTTGAATGAATGAGAAAATGCATCTTTACCCTTGCTCTACATGGTGAGTGTCTTAGGTGATCTAAACCTACACAGTTCCTAAGTTGCTTATCATTTTATCAAGTGATTGTTGTTTATCCAAATTGGAGCAACCATTGTATCCCTGGCATTTGTAGTTTTTAGCATGCAACAGGTGTGAACTTGAAATTTTATAGTTATATAACTGTCTCCATTTCTTCCCTTTTTAACGGTTGCATGTCTCATGTCAAAACTAGGCTGCAAATATATAAATTGATATTGGCAGCTCTTTTGGTGTCACTTGTGTTCAAAACTCGTATGATTAAATATCTTTTGAAAAAGTGTGTATGATTAAATGAAGTGGATGGGCCAGTAAAAATGCTTAACATGTTTTGATTTTTTTTTAACATGACAACACAGTCTTGCTCCATTGGTTAAAAAAGTCAATGAGGCACGTGTTGTAGAGATGGCCAATAAACTTTGCAATAAATTGCTAAATGGGAAAGATCAGCATCGTGACATTGCAAGTATAGCTTTGAAGACGGTCATTGCTGAAGTTTGCACTGAATCGCTTGCACAGTCCATTCTAGTTTCTATTTTGCCACATTTGATAAGAGGAATTACTGGCCCTGTGAGTAGTTAATTTTCCATTGCCTTTCACATGAAAGTTCATGCAATGAATGCTACTGTAATGAATTCATGCTCTTAACACGGATTTACATGTAAACAAGTTAAGAAAGGATGGTGTGATAAATTAGTTAGCACTTTTCTTAACATCAAACATAATAAAACTGTTATTTGGATTTTGGAGAACATGTTGACTTTTGATGCATGCATGCTTGTATGTTGGGAGAGGTCTGATAGCTCATCAGAGAAAAATTAGTCCAAGTTTGTTGCTATTTAGTATTGTGTTTTATCCTCGTATTAAATGCGTGTCTCTGATGCATAATTTTTTTTAAATGTATTACATGCTCCAACAGAAAGTTATCAGAGAAAAATTAGTCCAAGTTTGTTGCTATTTAGTATTGTGTTCTATCCTCGTATTAAATGCATACCTCTGATGCATAAACAAATTTTAAATGTATTACATGTTCCAACGGAAAGTTACTTATGTAGGGAAGAAAACTTGGAAGTTGCTCGTGGTGCACTTGTTTGATGTAGTAATAATGTTGCACTATTTTTTATTTTTTTATTTTTTTTAATGTTGTAGCTGTTCCCACTTCCCAGCGATCAAGTTGGGATTTTCTTCTAAGTGTTTTCCATGCACTTTTTCC
Source organism: Hippophae rhamnoides (assembly GCA_033030585.1). Classification (NCBI taxonomy): domain Eukaryota; kingdom Viridiplantae; phylum Streptophyta; class Magnoliopsida; order Rosales; family Elaeagnaceae; genus Hippophae; species Hippophae rhamnoides. Next base: position 55,776,321 of record CM065432.1, read on the forward strand.
CCAGGGAACAAGCACGGAGATAAAATGTGAATGTCTTGATATCTTATGTGATATCCTTCATAAGTTTGGCAATCTGATATCAGCCGAACATGAGCTACTTTTAGGTGCACTCTTGTCTCCCTTGAGTTCCAATCAAGCCAGTGCGAGAAAGAAAGCTGTTGCATGCATTGGTAAGATTTGTTAGATTTATGTGGTAAATTTTCCCCATCTTATCATTACTGAGCTAGAATTTTGTTTTCATCTTTCTTTTAACTATTTAATTATAGTGAAATGATAAGTATATGCTGTTATCTGAAGTTTGTCCTCAGTTGTTGATATGTTGGATTTAATAATACTGTTGATGATCATGACTAATATTCAGCTCTTCTCTTTTGAATTCATTTTGTCTGTGATCTTGGAGTTGACTTTTCCTTTTTATTTATGCGCTACCTCTACTTCAAGTACAAATTCACATTTGTTTCTGAATCAAGAAGTCTTAATTAAACACTTCATGGATTGCATTGATGCAAAACATGACATATGCTGTGCATGTACTGGAGATAATTTTTATGGAGTTTGCAAAAAATAATGTTTGATGGATGAAATAGAAGTTTTTGAACTCTGATAAATTAGGTACAACTGTGCTGGTCTTGTTCTAAAATGAGACAATTGATTTTACTTAACATGCTACTTTGTTTTCAGCATCTCTTGCTTCAAGCTTATCAGATGATTTATTAGCAAAGGCTACAATCACAGTCGTTCATAACTTGAGAAATAAAGGATCAAAACCCGAATTGACCCGGAGTAATATTCAAATGATTGGTGCTTTAAGGTGCATTTTGTGACAATCCCTTCACGATCTTCTTATTTTATCAATTTCTCTTTTGAAATTATCTGGAGCTCAAACTTTTGGTAAAAAATATTAATAATGTGTGCTTCAGCCGTTCTGTTGGATATCGTTTTGGATCCCATCTTGCTGAGACTGTTCCAGTTCTTATCGATTATTGCATAAATGCATCAGAAAATGACGAGGAGCTTCGGGAGTACAGCTTGCAGGTACAGTTTTTTCATTTTTCCCCATCATTTAAGATGTTCAAAATTAATGGGCGATTTATAATTTCTCTCTCTCTCTCTCTCTTTATGATATATATCTGTGCTACTTCTAATTTGCTCTAAATTTTGTTTTGACTGGACATTGTATGTGTTTGTTGCAGGCACTTGAAAGTTTTCTCCTGAGGTGCCCTAGGGATATCTATTCTTATTGTGACGAAATTCATCATCTTAACCTGGAGTATCTAAGTTACGATCCAAACTTCACAGATAACATGGAGGAGGATACCGATGATGAGACTCATGAGGAGGAGGAAGATGAGTATGTTCCTCATCCATGTTTGTGAGCATATTGTACTTATGAAGTGCATGACAGGATCATTAGTTATGCTCATTTTTTGTACTATTTTGTAGTGAAAGTGCAAATGAGTACACAGATGATGAAGATGTCAGCTGGAAAGTTCGAAGAGCAGCAGCAAAATGCTTAGCGGCCTTAATTGTATCTCGTCCTGAGATGCTTTCAAAACTGTATGAGGAGGTATATTGGTTCTGATTATTATTCTTTTCAAGATTATTTTCTGCTGTTTCTTTTGTTTGTAGTTGATTTATGATATTTCAGAATGCATTCCAATTTTTTTCTGGGTAGCAGCTTTATGCTTGGTTTGCATTGTCCTGTCGAATTTTCTGTCCTATGATTTTGTTTAGTAGATTTTGTTTCTTGCATATTTAGGTCTGTGCATTTCTCATTCAACATGTTTTTGCTTTTTTTTTTTGGCAGGCTTGTCCAAAATTGATTGACAGGTTTAAAGAGAGGGAAGAAAATGTCAAGGTAAGCATGAAAATTTTATAAATGGATCTCCCCCCTGCCATGCCTTTACTTTATTCTCACAAGATTATATTTTCTGTAGATGGATGTATTTAATACATTCATTGAACTTTTGCGTCAAACGGGAAATGTTACAAAGGGGCAGATCGACATTAATGAATCCAGGCAAGTTTGCATACTTTTCAATTGAATCTTCTATCATTCTTAGGTGATGGATTCTTTACCATTCTTAGAAGGGTGAAACATGCGTCCTTTTTTTAATTTTTTGTTTGTCTTTGACTTCCTACCGTTTGAGTCTGCACCTCTACTGAGAAATCTCATGATCTCATCTACACCAGATTCATTGACAAATTATTTTAGATTTGTCCTTTCCTCACAAATCATCACTACTGATTCATTGGAAACATTATCATCTGTTTTCTGCTCACCAATCTTTGGATTGACATTTCACAGAAAAAGTTTGGTATGGTCTATGACATTCTTTCTCTCTCCTAAAGTCTGATTCGTCTGGTACTATGGTAGAACAACTTCTGGCCTCCTATGGCATACAACCAATTTTTTGCCACACTTTTATTGTTGATTTAGTTGTCTGGTTCCTTGGTTCAAGGGCGATATCTGATTCTTATGTAAACATGTATACTTGTATTGTGCAGTCCACGATGGTTATTGAAGCAAGAAGTGCCAAAGATAGTTAAATCTATCAATAGGCAGCTACGTGAAAAATCCATCAAGACAAAGGTACGACCTTCAATTGCCTATGCATTATTTCTAGGCTTGTGTTGACTTATCATTTATTTATGTACAGGTTGGTGCATTTTCTGTTTTGAAAGAACTTGTGGTTGTCCTTCCAGATTGTCTGTCTGACCACATTGGATCCCTCATTCCAGGAATTGAAAAGGCATTAAGTGTAAGTCAGTTATTTCAAGTTGAACATGAGGGTAGTATGAACTTTAACTTGGTTAATTCTCATTTATTGTTGATATATTTCCTTTGTTTCTATTTAATTTTTTTAATATATAATGCCATGTCATGCAACATCACAGGATAAATCCTCTACTTCAAATCTCAAGACGGAAGCTCTTATCTTTACAAGACTGGTATTGGCTTCACATTCGCCAGCTGTTTTTCATCCTCATATCAAGGTAATACTTGAACATTTATTTTTCAAGCCCACTATGGATGTGGATATGCTATAGAACAAATGGATGCATATTAGTCTTTGATAAATTTTAATACAAAATGATCCAATCTGCTGATATAGAAGTGCATTTTACGTAGATGATAGAGGGAAGAAAGGATGGAAAGAGAATGAACCCAAACTTTGAACTCCTATATTTGATTCTTGTACATGGATAGTAGGATCCTATTATATGAACTGGTCCTAAGCATGATCCAAAACATATAAGAGACAGAACTATGATTTTGTAATTCATAAGATTACATAGTCGTATTTCTCTATAGAAGTGACTTCCTTGAAAACAAAAAGACAAATAAGAGAGAATAATGGAATTGAAGCTAAGAAACTTGTTTGAGCTCAGCTTAATTTTTACGAAAGGTTTCGTATATATTTATATGAAGTTAACTAGCTGAATATACAAATGTTAAATGAGCTACTTAGTCCAGCTCAGCTTATTTAAAGCTGGCACATTAAGTTCATGAGCTGAAATAGCTTAGTTCACTTAGCTCATGAACTTAATTGAGTAACTCACTTGAGCTTATGAGCAACTCATCAGCTTATTTAATAATTTTTTTGGATAAACATTTTGTTTTTGGGGCGAAGAGATTGAACATATTTTTTTAATACATTTTTGGTTGATTTTTTGAACATTTTTTACCCAAACAAAAAACTTTTTTCTTTCTAAACAATCAAATTTTTTTATTGATCAACAAACTTTGAATTATTAATTTCTTTATTTAACTAATTACAATATAACCATTACATCCCTATCTAACATTTAAAAAATTAATATCATAAAAATGTCAAAATGAGTTCAACAAAAATAATAAGTTAAGCTATTTAATATCATAAATCTGTGAAAAATTAAATAAGTCAATCTATTTTAATAAAGAAGTTTAATAAAAAATAAATGTGGTTGGAAAAAAATAATAATTAAATGAGCCGTTCATGGGTGGTCCATCCCAGTTCAAATAAAAATGAGCTTAGCTCAGCTTAGTTTAGCCCATTTAAAATTAGATGAGCTGAATTAAACTATAGTTCACTTAAGATGAGTTAGGTTCAAGCGAGCTGAGCCAACCTAACTCGTTTGACATCTCTAGCTAAATATGGAAAGCTAAAAATAATAAATCATTTTTGAACCATTTGTTTTAATGATTTTAAAAACCTTTTTGTTTGTTGTAACTAATTTTTTTATACAGTTATAAAAAAAATCCTATATTTATGAGTGATAATTAATTATATTAGTATTGTTAGTTTTACTTTTTTAGGAAGATCCTTTTGGATCATGGCTCTCCCATTTAGGTAGTTTGAGCTCCTAGTCAAACTAGAATTTGAGATGAGGAAACCCAATTTTTGCCTTTTCTCGAATACACCACTTTGATTTGGTTTGAAGTTGTCATTTCCTGTCAATAAAAAAATACTCATGCTTCTTATGTCTTGTTTCACGAACCTTCTGTTCTAACTAAAAGGTCTTCTCGTTTAATGCTCAAGTCATCGATTGATGGAAGATGAATGTCTTTTTCAAGTTTGTCATCTAATAGAGATGCTTCAAAGAGCTTTAAATTCTTCGCATTGATGACCTAGTACATATGCATGTATGGTGGTAGATCGAATTGGAAGGCATTATCACTAATTTACTTGATGATCATGAATGGTCCATAATGGATTGGCTTCAACTTCTTGCCTTCTCCTTGCCAATGTATAACCGATCCAGATCACCCTCTTTAAAGTTGCATGGTACACTATGCTTTTCGGGATGAGTTTTGTACCGTTGTTAAGAGCGTTTTACTTTTGCATCTACTTCAATGTGAATCTTCCGAACTCGTTTGAGAAGCCTTTATGCTTGAATATGTTCTTTTCACTTAATGGTTTGTCATTGATAGTGAATGCCATATCAAAAGGGCTTTGAGGTAACCCTAACAAACCTCAAATGGAGATTTGGGTGTGGAGTCAAATTACTTTATTAAAAGCTAATTGTAAGTAACGGAGACTATCGTCCCAAGTTTTTGGATTCTTAAAATTATAACCTCTTAACAAATGTACCATAGTTCGGTTAATGACCTCTGCTTATCCATCAGTCTGTGGATGAAATGTAGTTCTACGCTTCAACTTGGTATTCATCATTCCCTATAATGACCTCTAGAAATGGCCTAAGACTCGACTATTAGTATCTGAAGTAATCGATGTATGCAAGCCAAAATGCTTCTACACATGTTGGAAAGACAACTTAGGAGCTCCTCCGGTCAGGGTCTTCTTGCATGGAATAAGAATCACCATCTTGCTGAAGCGATCCACTACTACAATAAAGTAATTTTTCTTTTCCATATTTGGTTTTAGGCAATCCACCAAAAAAGTCCATTGAAATACTCTTTCAAGGTTTCCCAGGTACTAGTACTGGAAGATATAGTCTTGACTTCCTATTGGAAGGCTACGAAGTGTTGCATAGAATACAACCTTGTATGTACCGTGAAACACCAAGGTGCATCTTCTACCAAAAGACATAATGATGAGGATTCAATACCGTTTTCTTCACCCCAAAATGTCCTGCTACTTTGGAAGTATGAGTTTCACGAATCCATTGTAATCTATCTTCATCTTCAGGAATGCATAACCTTGTTCACTTGTATAGTAGTCCATCTTTCAGTTGGAACTCACTAGTCTTTCCTTTTGTAGCTTATCGTGAGTTGAACTACAATAAGTATATATGTCATACCTTTTTGTGTACTCTGAAGGAACTATAGGTTGGATCTGCATAGCCACCAGCAATGCATAACAAATTGGTGTAAGGGGTCGAGATAACATATCTGCGAACTTATTTGTTCCTCCTTTCTTGTACTTGATGACAATATTAAATTGTTGTAGATAAGACATCCATTTCATATGGCGAGCTTGTTGTAACTTAGACTGTGTAGTAAAAAGTTGAAGAGGTTTATGATCTGAGTGAACCACAACTTCTTTTCCCAATGAGTAAGCTCTCCAATGTTTCACTGCTTGATGCAAGACACATAACTCTTTGTCATAAGTTGGATAGTTTAATATTGGTTCACTGAACATCTCATAATAGTATGCAACTTATTTTCCGTCCCGAAACAAAATGGCTCCCATGGTATAGTTAGACGCATCTGCTTTAACTTTAAAGCTTTCTACAGATTTGGTAATGCTAATACTGAAGCCTCAGTGATCTTCCATTTAAATAACTTGAAAGATTTTTCATGGTTCTTTGACTACTCAAATTTTTGATTGGCCTTTGTAAGAGAGTTTAGCAGTGCTGCAATTTTTGAAAAGTGGCAAATAAACTTTTGCAAATATTGGCATGCACCTGCAACGTTTCAAACTTTAGTCATAGATCGGGGTCTAGGCCATTGAGAAATAACTTGCACTTTTCCGGGATCCATTTTTGGCTCCCTTATACCAACTATGAATCCCAAGTGTACAAGATGTTTCCCAAACTCACACTTCCTTCTATTCAAATGCAACTTGTTTGTTTGTAGAACTTCCAGAACTTGAGCAATATGATGAAGATGGTCTTCCCATGTTACACTAAATATTAATGTCATCCAAATAGACAATAATAAAATTGTTAATGAAAGGTGAAGCACTACATTTATCAATCACATGAAGGTAGCCGGAGCATTAAACAAATTGAATGGCATAACCAACCACTCAAAAAGTCTTTGTTTTGTCTTGAATGCAGTCTTCTAAGTGTCTTCCTCATGGACGTGCATTTGGTGATATCCTTCTTTGAGATCTAACTTGATAAAGTAACAAGCACTACGTAATTGATCCAAAAGATCATCAATTCTTGGTAATAGATACCGATTCTTGATTGTTATTTTGTTAAGTGCCTTGAAATCAATACATATTCACCCGCCTCCATCTTTTTTAGGCACAAGTAATACTGGAGAATAACATGGCGAGCAACTAGGTTTGATAACTCCATGTTCAAGTAATTCAAGAATTTGCTTCTTTATTTCTTCAGATTCTATCAAGGAAGTGAGATACAAACTTGGCAATCCTTGTACATCTTGAATTAAGTCCTAAAACTCTTGCAATTTCTCAATTTCGGTAGATTGTGTAGGTGATAAAGAAATTGTAGTCAATGTAACATTTTCTGAACTCTGGATTTAGGGTTGAATTATTAGCTAAACAAATTGTCCGTATGAATTAACTTATCGCTTTGCTTGGTTAGCAGTTAAGAGATTATCTGTTGCATAAGGCTTGCAAGAGTTAACGATGGACTCTTTCCCGTCTTTCATAAGACGATACTTGTGTAGCCTCCCGTAGTGAATGGTATCATAGTCCCGTAAATATGGATTGCCTAATATCACTTAGCATATGTTCAAAGGAACCATCTCGCAAGTCATTTCATCAATGTTACGGCTAGTGATTACAAATTTAAAAGTACATTGTTTTATAATTTGCATAACAATGTCTTTTTGTATCCAACCTAATGGGTAAGGTTTTGTACAGGGGTGTCTCTATACTTAGCTTACTTAATAAGGTTGTTGAAATTAGGTTCTTTTGATTTCTTGGATCAATAGTCTATATAAGACTTTGTTTGACTTGAATAGTCAAATGAAACAATTCTTCTCGGTAGTAAACTTCTTTAGCGTCTGTTGGTTTCATCATTAGGGTTAGTGTAGCATCATTTTACTTTAACTTTAGAAGCTCTTCTGCCTTTTGTACAATCAATGTGGCTTTTCTGTCATTCCTACCCTAGTTGTTTCTCTGATCCTTTGGTTTCCAGTCAGGCTGGAGCATCCAACCCTTGGCTTTGACATGTCTACTAATCCAAAAATGTTCACATTAATTTTTCTGTGTCTAACCTTCCTTGCTTTGCTTCCCTATACCTTTCCAATCGCGGTTTTTTATGGATTGCTTTTTGTCTCTCTTATCAGGTCGCTTGTTCTTTGCCTCAATGGCAATAAAATTTCACAATGCCATCTTCAATTGTCTCCACGGTGAACAATTTAAGTGCTTTTCATATGTAATTTCCACTATACTTCATGAATACTTCATAATCATTTGCATCAATTGTCTCGGCAGTTTTTTATGGATTGCATACTCCAAACCTTTTTGTTTGAAATGTTGCCACCTATAATATCTTTTAACTTCATAGTCAACTAGATAAGTTTCAAGCTTGTAAATTGAATTTGTTTTTACCATTAGAATACTTATATGCAAAGAAATAAGTTTTTAATGTGCATATCCAGTTATCTAACTTCTTAGCATTAACAACACCACTATAAATAGAGATTTCAACCTTAAAATCAATTTTCAAGGTAGACATATGATTCTTTTTTTTACCCATATCATTTTTAATATCTCCAGTTTTAGGAATTTTGTCATTGTCTTCATCTTCATTGTCTATCTTTCTTTTCGAGGATGATGCACGAGAAAAGTTTGTAGTTTTTAATTCCTTGACAAGCTAGGAAATCAACGATGACAATGTTTGAACTTGCTCTTCTAATTTGGTGATTCGACCATAATTACTAATTGGTTGTTCCTTATCTCCTCTAATCATTGCACCTTCCTTTGATCTTGGTCTTTTATGATGAAGCAAAGGACTTACTAGTTCTTCGTAAGAAGTTTTGTGTTGGCTGTAAGTTAGGATCATAAATCACCTAACACCCTCTTGGATCTGGTTCTCTGATGTTGATACCACTTGATCCAACTAAACGATAGAATTATGATTTTCTAATTCATAGGATTACAGAGTCGTACTTCTATGTGGAGGTGACTTTCTTGAAAACAAGAGGACAAATAAGAGAGAACAATGGGATTGACGCTAAGAAACTTCTTTGAGCTATGCTTAATTTTTACAAAAGGTTTCGTTGAAGTTGACTAGGTAAATATGGAAAACTAAAAATGGTAAATCATTTTTAGACCCTTTGCTTTAATTGTTTTAAAACCTTCCTTCTGGATCAAAGCATGATACATGGATAGCAGGATCCTATCAGGATGTGTATATTGAGTAGTTTAGTTTAGTCTATGGATTCTATCTGTGCAATCAAAACCATAGCAAGCCCTCCCTTGCAATTATTACTGTAAGCAGTGTGGAGGGGTAGGTCAGACACATGAGAGCCTGCAGTTTTTTTGTTCTTGTTACTTTGCTGCATCTCCATCATCTTAGTTTGAATGGTTCTTTATTTTAACCTTGTCTTATTCTGCTAGTGATGTCAAGACGTGCTAATTTTTGCATAATTATTTATTACATGCTTTATAGGATTTATAAAGGTCTTTTATTCTCAATTGGTTCAAAAATATTTACATTTGCTACATTGCAGTTTCTTTCTAATCCCATTTTATCCGCCGTTGGGGAGCGTTATTATAAAGTCACTGCTGAGGCATTAAGAGTGTGTGGGGAACTTGTTCGTGTTGTGCGCCCAAATATTGAAGTGAGTTTAGTCTGCATAGCTAATTTATATTTCTAATTTGTATCATATTATTATCTAATCATATGAATCGTTTTTTACTACAGGGGATTGGATTTGATTTTAAATCTTATGTGCATCCAATTTATAATGCCATAATGTCACGCTTGACAAATCAAGATCAAGATCAGGTTCGTATTAGTATTTTTGTTGAATATTTCCTCGTATTTTTTTTAAAGTTGCTCACATCCCTTCTTATCCAGGAGGTAAAGGAATGTGCTATCTCTTGCATGGGACTTGTTGTCTCTACGTTTGGCGATAACCTCACTGCAGAGTTACCTGCATGCCTTCCAGTTCTTGTTGACAGGATGGGGAACGAGATAACCCGATTAACAGCTGTGAAGGTTGGTCTTCTGGTTATTTTGCTTACAATCTTATCAAATTGTTGAGATTGCACGGCAATGTTCTTTTTCATGCTTGTGCAATCTTATCAAATATAAACGCCCCTGTAACTTGTTTGAGCATTTCCTTGTTCTATTGCACCTTTTTTTAAAGCACTTGAGGGTTTGGCTTCCAGGCATTTGCTGTAATTGCGGCTTCTCCTCTTAAAATAGATCTTTCTTGTGTTTTGGAGCAAGTTCTCACAGAGTTGACTGCATTCTTAAGAAAGGTAGGGTGGTTACTTTCCTTTATGTTGAATCCATGGTTCATTTTAAAAATAACTAAACTATTTTTTCCCCAGTCGTCTCGGAAGATTCATGTGCAATTTTATGTAACAGGCTAATCGGGCTTTAAGGCAGGCAACGTTAGGGACCCTTAATTCCCTAATTGTTGCTTATGGTGACAAAATTGGTTCGTCTGCTTATGAAGTTATTATTGTTGAACTCTCCACTCTTATCAGGTTTTTCGTTTGTTACTTCATCCTTTTCCCCTGTTCAGTTTTGTTCTATGTATTGTTTCTTGTTCTTATCTTCTTTCTTTTTCCTGATGTGTCTTGTCTTTAGAAAATTCCAAGCACATTCCTCATTTATTGCTGTAAAAAAAGGATCATCTATTGCTTTTTTGTCAGTGATTCGGACTTGCACATGGCTGCTCTTGCATTGGAACTGTGCTGCACCTTGATGGCTGACAGAAGATCAAGTGGCCCTGTTGTTGGTTTAGCAGTCCGAAACAAAGTTCTTCCTCAGGCACTAACATTGATCAAAAGCTCATTGCTGCAAGGGCAAGCCCTCTTGGTACTTCTGTTCTGCATTTGTTATTGATTTCTCATCTCGTTTTGGATACTTTGCATGTCTTAGGACCTTGTTGGATGATGCAGGCCTTGCAGAATTTCTTTGCTGCCTTGGTCTATTCTGCTAACACGAGTTTTGATGCATTGCTGGATTCTCTTCTTTCAAGTGCAAAACCATCTCCTCAATCAGGTGGTGTTGCAAAGCAAGCTTTGCATTCAATAGCTCAATGTGTGTCTGTTCTTTGCCTTGCTGCTGGTGATCAGAAATGTTCATCTACAGTAGATATGCTGACTGAAATTCTTAAAGATGACAGCAGTACTAATTCTGTAAGTCATCAGCTTTTTCCTGAAAAATGGAAAATAAAAAGGACAGAATTAAAATCAATGATCAAGGGTGATGTGTGGCTTGTTGGCTGTTGCATGAGTTAGCCAACCTTGTTGAGTGAAAAAAAAACTAATATATTTAGATGCATATATTGAAATATACCCTTCTTCTCTCTCATATCCACTAAATATATTTTTTCATCATACTATTCTAGGCCAAACAGCATCTAGCCTTGCTATGCCTTGGTGAGATTGGGAGAAAGAAGGATTTAAGTTCTCATATGCAGATAGAGAATATTGTTATCGAGTCTTTTCAATCTCCTTTTGAAGAGATAAAATCTGCAGCTTCCTACGCTCTTGGAAATATCGCCGTTGGTAACCTATCCAAGTTTTTGCCCTTTATCTTGGATCAGATAGACAATCAACAGAAGAAACAGTACCTCTTGCTTCATTCTTTAAAGGAGGTCTGATTTCTTGAACAAGGCACCTTTATTTTACCTGTTTATTCTCGCATTTTTTCCATCTAAATTAGTTTGCATCTGTGCCCATGTTGCAGGTCATAGTAAGACAATCTGTAGACAAGGCAGAATTTCAGGAATCTAGTGTTGAGAAGATACTTAATTTGCTATTCAATCACTGCGAAAGTGAAGAAGAGGGTGTTCGCAACGTAGTGGCAGAATGTCTAGGAAAAATTGCTCTCATTGAACCTGCAAAACTTGTTCCTGCCCTTAAGGTGTTTCAATTGCCACTGGTTCTTATGCTTAGACGTGTCACAAAATTCAGCTGATTAGCTGCTCAGCTTCATTTTGCCTTCCCAATTTCTTACAGGTACAAACAACTAGTCCAGCTGCATTTACACGGGCTACGGTGGTGACTGCAGTGAAGTATTCAGTGGTTGAGCGGCCAGAGAAGATAGATGGGATTATATACCCTGAGATCTCATCATTCTTGATGCTTATTAAGGATCATGACCGCGTAAGCTTTATATTTGTATTGATTGAAGTACTAAGAATATTTGTTTTTAAGCTGCCTTTTCAACTTATATGAAACTTTTTTTTTTTTTGGGAAGCATGTCAGGCGTGCAGCTGTATTGGCCTTGAGTACATTTGCACACAATAAGCCCAATCTCATTAAGGGTCTTCTCCCAGAATTGTTGCCACTTCTTTATGATCAAACGATCGTGAAGGTAGCATGGGATTTTGACTTTAGTCATTTATCATGTATTTTCCTCATATAATTTGTGAACTATGCTTTAGAACACCAGTAGTTATAATCACCTTCATTTGGCAAATACCAGCCACCTTTTTTACAGTCATACATAATCTTTCAAAAGAAAGAAAGAAAGAAAAAACTTTGCCACATTGTCTTGTATTTCTTTTGGATGGTCTCTCTGCAATTTCTTGTAAAGCATTTTGTTTTGGGTTTTAATAATTTATAATTGATTTACTTCGGAGTAACTTAGGATTGGTATCTTAGACTGTTAGAGAATATTCAAAAAGGTTTTGTCCATCTGTCCTAAGTGAACTATATAGGATTCAAGGATGTGGCAGTATTTGGCGAGTTAAATGGATAATTCATTTTCTTTCTCAATTGTGCATCAGATGGTGTGGACTATTAATATTAATATTATCTATGCTACAAACTATCAATCAACACCAGGTGGTATATTGCCATTTTCAAAGCATATCTAATGAGCAGATTCACATGACAGTTCTATTTTGACTTTTATCTTAATCATAGTAAAAAATTAAATGCCTGCAGGCTGCAATCACCTAGTGTTTCTTTTAGTTATTTTTTTTTATAAATAACACTTTATATGTTCTTATATGTTACTGCAATTTTGTATCTAGCTGCTTTCCATAAATGGACTATACTTAAATATGTGATAACCGTAAAATCCAACGGGTGATAAGCTAACCAATTTGTGACGAGTTCAGTCATTTGAATTAATCTTTCTCACTTTTGGGTACAATTGAATAACACTTTCACTTCCTTCTGTGCACTCTGTGCTAAGGGACTTTTCTTTTTCTTTCTTCCTTGTGATATTTTGAGTCCCAGTGTTGGACCTTTCAAGTCTTATGTATGTTTCTCAAACTCTGGATTTGCAGCAAGACTTGATAAGGACAGTAGATCTTGGTCCTTTTAAGCATACTGTGGATGATGGTCTCGAGTTAAGGAAGGCTGCTTTTGAATGTGTTGATACATTGCTTGATAGTTGTCTTGATCAAGTGAACCCCTCATCTTTCATCGTGCCCTACCTTAGATCTGGCCTGGATGGTGAGTTTCTATTGTTTTCCTAATACTTTTCATTCTATTATATTTTTTATCGTCAAGCTGTTATCAGCCTTAGAGTTGCAAATTGTCATATCTTGGTAATAAGTCTATTCATTGATGCATATCGGAAGATAAAATAGATAACATTATGGTGGTTGTTTATTTTACTGTCGTTAGCTGAATTAAATTTCCACATGCAGATCACTACGATGTTAAGATGCCATGTCATCTTATTCTCTCAAAACTTGCGGACAAGTGTCCATCTGCTGTACTAGCAGGTTGGTGATCTGTGTATTTTGTTGAGGTTTTCTTATATTGTCCACATATTGGTTATAAGTTTTTTTTGCATCGTCCAGTGTTGGACTCATTGGTGGATCCTCTTCAAAAGACCATTAATTTTAAAGTAAAGACAGATGCTGTCAAACAGGAAGTAGATCGTAATGAGGACATGATTCGCAGTGCTCTTAGAGCGATTGCATCCTTGAATCGCATCAGGTTTTATCCCTCGTCTGTTTGTTTATTGAACCACTCAATGTACCTAAGTTCAGTTTTGCATGTTTTCCTTTTCTTTTCTTTCTTTGGTTGGAGAAGTGGTAAAACAATGAGGTTGAGATTTATATACCAATTATTTTTAATGCTTTATGCAATTTATTATTTTGCAGTGGTGGAGATTGTAGCCATAAGTTCAAGAACCTTATGAATGAGATATTTAAAACACCAGCTCTATGGGAGAAGTACTATACTATCCGAAATGAGTAAATGGAGTTGGAACCCCAAATATGTTGGAGCAAGAGTTTTTTAACAATGTCCTGCAGGACATGCATTTTTGGAGAGGAAAGGAAGAAATGAGAATGGTTATGGCCACATTGGGCTGTTGTTACATTTACTGTATAGTTACGTTTCCATCCGTACTCTTTAATGAATGCTACTTGCCCTATGTCTAAAGTCAAGGCCATGTTTGTCGATCCTCACTATAATGTCATATAGGATTATTCTTCTTCTGGGAGAGTTGAGTGACAGCATAAGCTGAATCCATGTGCAACGAAAATTGCACCTCTAATCGTAATTATGAGAGCAAGAGGGAGAGGGTGTTAGACTGAACAAAAATTGTCTTATAGAACTCGGTCAATTAGCTTTACTTTTTCGTGCTAGATTGAAACATTAATCGATGGACATTTTTGCTCCCCCGCCTTACATTCTTTATTTCTCTGATATATATTTTTGTTCCCTTTTACATTTTCATTATAATATTCTTAAGCAAATAAATTAGATTTGAGTAACTACTTTTATAATTATATAAAATTTTAATAATTGATAAAATTTTATTTTAAAATTAAGAAACGTCACAAAATTAGATACTTTTTTAAACATAGATGGTCTCATTAGTGATATTGTCTAATGCGGTTCATCACCAATTGTTGCACGGTTCATACTGCCCTTTAACCGATTGTTACCAAATGCAGTACAAGGAATGCCGTACACGTTATGTTCTTCATTTGGTTAGGTATCCAATGTCTCCTGCATCATTGGATAAAGGGAGGTTTTAATGGATCTCTTATTGGTAAAACAAATTTTTATATTAAGTTCTGAAAAATGCTAAATATCCCAATTAAATGATGTATTAGTTGGGCCACCTAAGCAAGTGAGATGATACGAATTGAAGTCTAATGTCTTAGTTTAGAGAGACTAATAAATAAACAAATTATGGAAATATTATCACAATGTATAAAACAAAAATAGTAATAATAGATTGGGGGCAAAAAGAAAATGGGAGCAGGAAGGTTTGAAAACGAAATGAAGAGTTAGTTCTTTTATTTATTTATTTTTTAAAAATATAATGAATTTTAGTCATGTTCATTCATTCATGTTTGGCATTCACGAGAAAGATGTGATCTGAATGCTCATGGTAACCAAATACAATCAACCTAAACGTACATAAGTTATTCTCCATAGTCAAAATAAATTATTATTCAAGATGCCAAACATTTGTCTTTAAACTTTTACAAGCAAATAGTTTAAGCTGATATGAGTCATGACAGCCTAAATAATCTCACGTTGGCTCTCAAAATTTCTAGAGAAACACTTAAAACATAGAGGCTTAAAACAAGTAAACAACCGTTCTAGTAAGAACTCAAGGAATGTGCTTCTCTTAAAAGTGGTTGCAAAAAAGGTGATTGCTAAGCCCTAAAAGCACTTTAACAAGTTTTTCATGTTTGGTCATGAAACTTTTTTTTTTGGGCTATCAGAAGCACTTTTACGAAGCAGAAACATACAAATCCTAAAAAGCAAACGAATTAAGAGATCCTTGTAACATCTATATCATCAAACCATAGAAAAAAGTGAGCTGCTTCTGTTTCCTTTCTTAATAATAGCTAGTCTGCTTCTTGACAAATCACTGACACATTTAGTATGTAAAATGAAAATGTAAAACAAGTGACAATGCTAAAATGTTGAACTACACCGATCACCGTTTTTCTAAAATAATGGTAATGAAACAAGATTACAAAGATACACTCCATATGTTTAGAAAAATAATCCCTTTATAACTAAACCAACATCAGCAACACAGTATGTTCAGTATTTTATAGCACTGAAATTGATAGTGATGGTGAGCTTGTCTTCTAGTATAACATTGTGTAAAAAGGAATTTACAAATTTCTCTCATCAAAGTTTTACTATAATTAAAACGTCCTAGGACTTTAAAGATACAGGACTCACAATCTACAACACCCAGATCTCTGAGAATGACTTAGTATCAAAGGCATGAAACAATTGAACTCTTGCATTCGCATCCTTCCAGTATGATGAAAAGTATTACGTTTGGTGACCAACAGGACTTACATATTTCATCATTTCTCCTCAAACTCCACATCTATAATCTCAGGCTCTGGCTTTGAAGAAGTTCTACCTCTATTATCTCTCGAAAAGAAGTCACCTTTTGGCTTCCATACAACGTTTCCGCAATTTGCACATTGAACCATCTGGTTCTTGTAACCAACAAATTCCCTCTTACAAGCTGGACAAGCCCCCTGTACCATGCGAACGATAGAAAAGATAGTGAGCTATTTGTTCAATCTATTTAATACAGATTTAAATAATAATCACAGATTATAAATACCTTTTCCAATGAGAAACACTAGTGGTTAAATAAGATAGTCAAATAAAAGAACAATTTTGTAGAAATCCCAGAACAGTTGGGATTGTTTTACTCATTCAAAACTGCATACATTAGTTACGTATTATTAGGAATATTTTAGAATTTATGCTATTCATTTATTCTCAGATTTTGTATTATAAAAGGAGACTTAGTGTATCATTTTAGATATATGAAATAAAAGAATATTTTCACAATCGTCTAGTTTACATAGTGTCAGAGCCTGGTCCCTAATCTCGTCAATCATGACTGAGATAAACAATAATCCAGAATCAGTCTTCACTGAGAATTCTGATAATTCAGATAGAAACACACGAAAAACCCAACAATTAGCTTGAGAGGATTCGATAGTTTGTCCATCCAGCTCACAGCCGAGAAAATCAAAGGAAAAAATTACCGTGAGTGAACACAATCCATCAAACTAGTAATTAACGACAAAGGAAAATTAGGTTACCTTATAGGAGAAACAGAGGAGCTAGATTCTACACACCCCGTCAGCCGTCAGAAATGGAACTCAGAAAATTTTATGATCCGAGCCTGGTTAGTGCATTCTATGATTCCCTCAATTGGAAAAGCTTACCTGTTCTTGCCAACAACGAAAGACATCTGGGAGGCTATTCGCAAGAACTACTCGGACACAAAAATTTTCTCACAAATCTTCGAGATTAAAACCCAGTTGTGGCAAATGAAGCAAGGCAATCGGGAGGTGACTGATTATTATATGGAAATGGTCACACTGTGGAAGGAGTTGGACCTCAACTCCGATGACACTTGGGTGTGCAAGGAGGATAGTCTTCGGTTCAAATTGAGGGTGGAAAGCGAGAGAATGTTTGAGTTCCTTGCCGGCCTGAACCACGAATTCGATGACGTGAAAGGGAGGCTTCTCGACCGACGACCCTTACCCACCACCCGAAAGGTGTTTTCTGAGGTCCGTCCCAAAGAACGACAAAGGTTGGCAATGCGTCTTCGTGAAGGATCAGTCCTAATAAGCTGAGTGGGCTCGAGCTTGGACCAAAAAAGGAATTGAACAGAGGGATTTAACTGGGCCTGGAAATGGGCTTTCAGCCCGTGTACACACTGCATTCTCTTTGATCCCATGGGCCTTCCTCAATTGGGCCACAATTTGGTGCCAATCAACAACGACAAAACAATGCTTTCTTGGTGTGAACATTGTCCTAAAAAATGGACACAAAAGATATATGCTATGAAATACATGGAAAATCCACATATTCAAAACCAAGAAAGTATAATAATAGAAGCCGAGGTTATCAAACTATTATTTGAGTATTAGATCGACACATCTCAAGGGATAAAACCCGATTCTAATGAAACCTTTAACTCGGAACAAATTGAACAAATCTATAAAATGTTTTCCAACTTTCAAATGTCTAGTCACTCTACGTATATTACTACTTGTTTGCTAGCCCATAAAGGTAACATCTTACAAGCTCTTAGTACTACCTCTAAAATTAAAACCCTCTATATTTTGATTCTAGCACATCATATTACTTAATTGTTACGTATCACCTTTTTCCTCTTATTTACTTTATGTTGGAAATATTAAAGTAAAAATTATAGATAGAACTCTCTTATTACAAGAAAAGAGAGTATAAAACCTTTTAACTCTATAACTCTTGAGTTTGTTCTTCATGTTTCAAAATTATCATGCAATTTGTTATATATTAGTCAGTTGACGAAACATTCTAATTGCTCTGCTAAGTTTCTCTCTTCATTCTATGTATTTCAGGACCTATCATCGAGAACAATGATTAATAGTGCTAAAGAATGTAGAGACTCGACTACTTTGACAAATCCCATGTAAGTGGCCAATATCAAAATGCCAGTTGTCGGTCTACGCTTGTTCTAGGGATAATGAAATTAAGTTGTATTTTAGAATGGGTCATCTTAAATTTTAATATTTAAAACAGTAGTTTCTTTATATTTTTCCGATAAAAAGTTCCCTGAGTTACGGTGTAAAATTTGTTAAATTTGAAAAACATTAACGTACATCTTTTCCCAAAAACAAACATGCACCATCCGAATCATTTACTATCATTCACAGTGATTTATAGGGTCTCTCAGACCCCACATACCTTGAATCGTACTTATACAAAATGATTTGTCTCCTTTATTGATGATGACCACGCTCGGGTGTGTTTGGTCTATTTATTAAATGACAAAACCAATGTTCGTACTATATTTATCAACTTACACTCTATGATCCAAGCACAATTCCAAACATAAATTTAGATTTTGGGTACGAACAACAATATTGAATATTTTATTGCTACTTTGGGGATTTATCTTTACATCACGGGATAATTCACCAAACTTTATGTGTCGACATTCAGCAAAAATGGAGTTACTGAATGAAAAAATGGACCCCTCCTGAAAGTTACACGTTCTATAATGTTCACCACCAATATGCCAAAATCCTTTTAGAGTGATGCAATTTTGACATCTGCCTACCTGATAAACAGAATGCTCAGTTGAATCATTTCATTTCAAATACCTATCCAAACTCTACAGAAATGTTTTCTGCATTCTCATCTTCTATCTAACATACCTCTCAAAGTATTTGACAGTACAACTTTTGTACACATCACCGAAGCAAATTGGATCCACGAGCACTCGAATGCGTATTCCTTGGATATTCCTCCAATCAAAAGGGCTACCGATATTGTAACCATCTACAAAAAAGGTATACACTAATCTTGACATCACATTCCTTAAAAACAAACCTTATTTTCACAAACCTGCTTTTCAGGGGGAGAATGCTAGTGAAGATCAAGTTCTTCAACTTAATCTTTATATTCCTGAATCTTCCACACTACATCGTTCTTATGAGCCAGTTACAAAAAAGAACGTGAACTCAAAGGGAGATGTCGTCACACAAAAAGATAAGACATGATTGTTTACTCATGGAGGCAAAACTCAAAATGATCACATTTGAAGGACTAAGAGAATCGAACCCAATGATAGCTCATGTGTCCTTGGGTCTCTTCCCATAGGTAATTTTGAACCTCCTAGTAACAATTTACCTATTGTTCTCAGAAAACGTTGGCCTTATACTCTCCACCCCATCTCAAAATTTGTGTCATCATACTTTGTCTCCTACATTTCGTGCTTTTACTTTTAACTTTGATAGGATAAAAATCCCAACAAATATGCAAGAAGCATGGGAAGTTCCTAGGTAAAAAGCATCAATAATGGAAGAAATGCATGCTTTGATAAAAAAAATGATACTTGGTAAGTGGTCAGTCTACCATAAGGGAAAAAACCTGTAGAATGCAAATGGATCTTCATCATAAAATATAAAACTGATGGTACAATTGAATTATATAAAGCATGTCTAGTTTCTAAGGGGTTTACTCAGACCTATGAGATTAACTACACAAAAACATTTGCACCTGTAGTAAAATTAAATATTATGCGAGTTATATTATCAATAGCAGCAAATTTGGACTGACCGCTTTAACAACTTGATATAAAAAATGATTTTCTCAATGGAAAGTTGGATGAGGAAGTTTTTATGACACTACTTCCAAGTTTTTGTAAATAGGGGGAGGAAAATTGACCAACAAGCTTAATAAATCTCTCCATGATCTCAAACAGTCATCCAAGACATGGTTTGATAGGTTTGCAAAGGCAATAAAAGGTCAAGGATACTAATAAGGGCAGTTAGATCACATTTTTTTCCCAACAATCTAAATAAGAATTGAAGACAATTAAAATTGTGTATGTTGATTATATCGTCATAATTGGGATAATCTATATGAGATCGAAAGACTCAAGAAAATTTTAGTTATTGACTTTAAAGTAAGAGATCTGGGTCAAATACGATACTTATTGGGTATGGAAATCGCTAGTCAAAAAATGGCATTAGTGTGTCCCAACGAAAGTATGTTCTCAATCTCTTGACCAAGATGGGTGACACTCCAATTGAAACAGGAAAGAAAATAGAGGATAATAAATGACCAGTTGATAGAGAAATGTATTAAAGGTTAGTAGGAAAGTTAATCTATCTGTCTCACACAAAACCCGTCATTGAATTTGTAGTTAGTGTAGTCAGTCAATATATGCATTCACCTACAGAAATGTAGTTAGTGTGGTCGGTCAATATATGCATTCACCTACAGAAATGCATTTAGATGTTGTATATCGAATTCTCAGATACATCAAATGGTCTCCAAGAAAATGACTACTCTTTAAAAAGGGTAAATGTCGAGAAATAATTTTTTTTTACAGATTCAGATTGAGCAGGTTCAGTAGAGGATAGGAGATTTACTACTAGATATTGCACATTTGTTTGGGGAAAACTTATAACCTGGAAGAGTAAGAAATAAAATGTGGTAGCAAGAAGTAGCGCTAAAGTAGAATTCTAAGCAATTGTGCAGGAGATATGTGAAGGATTGTGGCAAAGAAAACTTTTAAAAGAACTACAAATCAAAACTAAGACTTCATTCAAAGTCTATTGTGATAACAAAATAAGCATCAGTATTTCTCTCAATCCAGTCCAAGATGATCGTACCAAACATATAAATATGAACGGACATTTCATTAAAGAAAAGTTGACAACATAATTATTTATGTGATGTATGTTCCCACAAAAGAACAAACGGTAGATATCTTTACCAAAGGCTTTTGCAATAAAATTTCGATGATTTTATGGACAAGTTAAGAATGATTAATATATATGATCCAACTTGAGGGGGAGTGTAGCAATCTTGAAGCAGTTGGAATTGTTTTACTCATTCAAAACTGTATATGTTTTTGATTTTCGCGTGACCACGGATTTTAAGGGGAATGTCGGGGTTTTGTTTTCGATATAATTTTTTTACGCGTTTAAAAAATGTATTATTTTTGATGTATTTTTTAGCTATAAATAGGTGATGTTATGATAGAGTTAAAGAGTTTTTTTTAGTTTAGAAATTTTGTGGTGTTCGGTTTTGGACTGCAGAACACGCAGAAGCCATTTTTTGGCTTTTGTTGTGTTCTGCGTGTGCCAAATATTTTCGTTTCTTGATGTTTTAATTTTCCTTATTCTTCATCTTATTTTTCTGAATCTGTTGTAATTTTAATTTTAATTTTATGGAGTAATTTAATTTTTCTAGGGTTGCATTTGATCTAAATATATGAAGCTTTGATTTTAATTATTTTTTGAAAGATTTATAAGACGTTCGATTTATAAGATGTTCGATTTGTTCATTCTATTTTGTGCTTAATGCTTTTTGATTATTTACGAATTTTATCAAAACGATTTGTGGCATAAAAATAAACTTGAGAAATGCATTTTTGTGTATATTGCTCGTAAATAGAATGACATGTATGATGAAGGATATGAATATACCCTAATTGTATGTGTGGCCATTGAAAACTTAGAACTTAATGAATCTTATTAAATTTAATTCTCATAGAGATATAGTGAATTAATTTAACGAGGTGTGTTTGTACGGAGCTCGGAAGAGATGTATGAATAAAAAAGAAGTTTTCGGTTGACAAATTAAATGTACAAAAAAATATAAATCCAAAGAAAATAATATGATTGGAGTGGATTAGTTTGGTGAAAAAATTGCAATCCTAGAGTTCTCTTATTTTATTTTTAAACCTTTTTGTTAAATCAACGATTGTTTTGGATAAAATTAGAAAGATATAATTTTAGTACTCAACAAACTATAGTAACAAATCCTCGTGGGAACGATACTCTACTTACAAATCTTTATTACTTGTGACCGTGTATACTTGCACGATTTCTGTGCCGTTGCCGGGGATTTGTTTTACTATTTTTATTGTTGATATTAATAACAATCAATCTGATTTTAATTCAAAAAAAAATTTATTTTTGCGTGTTTAATTTATTTTTTAATTTTCTAGTGGGTTGAGATTTTGTTTGACACACAAATCTTACCTCACAAAAAGAAAAATAAATCTTTTTTTTTTCTTATTGTTTGTGTTTATTTTAATTTTCAATTTTCTCGTGTATTGAGATTTTGTTTGACACGTAAATCTTAATTCACAAAAGAAAATAAAAAAAAAGTTATAGTTATTGTTTCTTAATTTATTTTTCAATTTTCTCGTAAGTTGAGATTTTGTTTGACACACAAATATTAACTTACAAACAGGAAAACAAATTGAGAAGTCAAGCTGAAGACTATAAAACAAGCTTCTTGGGAGGCAACCCATGTGTTTTATTTATTTTTTATTTTTTTTGCATGTATTAAATTTTATATTTTGTTATGTTATTTTTTTTCCCTTCGTAGGTGCAAAGTGGATGTAATGAAGCAATCTTGGCTTAACCATTGAGGACAATGTGTATATTAAGTTTGGGGGTGGTAGATATATTGAACTTAATTGAAATACTTTTCTGGATGTTTTTGCTCGTGAAATTTTTGTTTTGTTTTGTTTGTTTGGTTGATTGAAGATAATTTGCTATGAATAGTGATATATTTTTGTTTCTTCGATTTAAATGATGCATATCTCCTTGAAAAATTTGAATATTGTCTAAGCGATGAATAATTTTTACGTATGTTTCATTTTTACAAGAATAATTATTCATGAGCACTATTCTTGATTTTTGATTTGCTACGATAATTTAGAGAAGCTTTATATGAGTATGGAATTCGATTGATTTTTGTGGTGTCACAATTCTTAGAATTTGTTTGATTTTCTCTCGAGGCGAAATTATAGATAACATTTAACTAAAAAAATGATTTATGCCATCTTTGGATCGTTTGAGCCTTTCTATCTACCTTTACATGCATTATCCATAGTATACCCCTTTTGAGCTTCAAAGTTTATATATATATATATTGCTCATTACAAAAGCCTATCTAAAAAGTATGTATATGTGTGTGTGTGTGTGTGTAGATATACCTATTGTTCTTATTCCACTAGCATGTTATAATTGTTAGTAAATGTTGATGGATATATTGGAAAAAAGGGTTACTGAAAAAAAAGCAGAAAAGGAAAAAAAAACAGATTCTGAAAAAAAAAGAAAAAAAAGAAAAAAAACAGTTTCCGAAAAAAAAGAGAAAGAAAAAAAGAGAGAATGGTATGTGATGATAAATCCCAAATTGGGAAGTGTTTCTTTTTATGATAGAAGTTATCTTTTTCAATCCTGAAATGTTATGCTCGGGAAAAGTTTTAAGCTAAATATTATCTTTTATCCTACCTTTACCTAAGCCATACATTACAAGCTTAATAAAGTCCTATTGATTTTGTGTTTTGTGTTTGTCTACATTAGTGGAGAGAGAAATGAAAAATAGACTATGAGATTTGTGATTTCATGATAATTTGTTTGATTTTATATTTGTATAAACTGATCCGGATTGCATGTGATGAAATTTGAAAAGACTTCACACACACACCTAAAATTCATTGTGAAAATGTAATATACTTTTAAATTGATTTTGATACTTAGATAAAATTCTTTTATTTCTTTGAGTTATGTTATTTGGAATGTTTAAAAAGAAATATTTTGAAAATCACTATTTTAAATGCAGTTATCTTTGTTTTATTTTCTTCCTTTTGCTCGAGGACTAGCAAAAACTTAAGTTTGGGGGTGTTGATAACTGTATTTTATATAGTTATTTTCATCAATTTTAGTAATGATAATTGCTATGTTCTATTAATATTTAGTTAATTTTTGTTAAATAAATTAATATTTTCCTTTATGTGCTAAAAATACATTTTTAATAAAATTAAATAATTTGTATCGAAAATGTACTTAATTTCATATTTCTGTCCACAAATATAATTTATGATAATATAGTTTCTTAATTACAATTTATAAAAATCGAAAATATAATTTAAATTAAATTTGGGCTTAATTATAATTATTAAAAGTTTAAAAATTTAATTTAAAATTAGCAAAGGGCTTAACTGTAATTTAAGAAAGTGCAAAATGTAATTTGGATTAAATTTGTGGGTCAAAATATAAGTTATAAAAGTTTGAATTTTCTGCGCAGGAAAAGAATAGCACTCGCACAAATCACGACGTTCATCACCCACCGTCCGATCAAAGCATCAACGGTCCAGATTTGGCGAGTGCAACCAGATGAGGCAAAATCGTGTGTAAAATCTTCGCGCGCTCGGCGTGCCAGTGGGCCCCACGTGTCGCGCAGGCCGGCGTCAGAGCGGGCTCCACATGTCGGCTGCGAAGGATTTCCCCGAGGCGCATCTATGACCGTTGGATCTCTTGAACGGTCCAGATTGAAGCATATGGAACCAAGGTGTCGCGCACTGAACCGTTCGTGTAGCAATCGTGTGTGACGCGGGTTATGGTAGTAGTGTGCATCCTCAGTTTTTACAGAATAAGAATCTGCCATGTGTCCCACTAATATTTAAGCAAATCAAAGTCCGACACGTGGCTATTTACAATGCGCGCGACCGCGCTGGATCACGCCCCGTTTCCAGCATTTGCCTCACTTTTTCGGCGCCCCAATCCCGTGCGTCGTTCATGCTTGCATCCGGTTTGTTCACCCAATGGTATGCTGCCACGTGGATATGGGGAATCTTGCAGCGAATCAGATTTTGACACGTGGCACGCACAATGAATAAAAAAAATATGCAGAAACGGCTCCTTGTCTCGCGTGAATTAAAATATGTTTTTGATTTTCGGGTGACCGCGGATTTTAAAGGGAATGTTAGGGTTTTGTTTTCGATATAATTTTTTTACGCGTTTAAAAAATGTATTATTTTTGATGTATTTTTTAGCTATAAATAGGTGATGTTATGATAGAGAGAAAGAGTTTTTTTTAGTTTAGAAATTTTGTGGTGTTCGGTTTTGGACTGCAGAACACGCAGAAGCCATTTTTTGGCTTTTGTTGTGTTCTGCGTGTGCCAAATATTTTCGTTTCTTGATGTTTTAATTTTCCTTATTCTTCATCTTATTTTTCTGAATCTGTTGTAATTTTAATTTTAATTTTAATTTTATGGAGTAATTTAATTTTTCTAGGGTTGCATTTGATCTAAATATATGAAGCTTTGATTTTAATTATTTTTTGAAAGATTTATAAGACGTTCGATTTGTTCGTTCTATTTTGTGCTTAATGCTTTTTTATTATTTACGAATTTTATCAAAACGATTTGTGGAAGAAAAATAAACTTGAGAAAAGCTTTTTTGTGTATATTGCTCGTAAATAGAATGACATGTATGATGAAGGATAGGAATATACCCTAATTGTATGTGTGGCCATTGAAAACTTAGAACTTAATGAATCTTATTAAATTTAATTCTCATAGAGATATAGTGAATTAATTTAACGAGGTGTCCCAGGTCAAGAAAATAAAGTTTGTAAACTAGATAAATCCCTTTTATGGTCTAAAACAAGTACCTAAGCAATGACATGAAAAATTTGATAATCTAGTTATCTCACATAGATTCAAAATAAATGAAACTGACAAATGCATTTATTATAAATTAAAAGATTACATTTGCACTATTATATGTGGATGACATGCTTATTTTTGGATCAAATATTCATGTTGTGAATAATGTGAAGACTTTGTTAAATGCTAACTTTGATATGAAAGATTTCGGAGAAGCAAGTGTAATCCTTGGTATAAAGATTACCGAGTCTAAAAAGGGAATTTCTCTAAATCAATCTCATTACATTGAGAAGATCTTAAAGAAATATAATTACTTTAACTATAAACCTACATGTACTCTTTATGATCCTAGTGTAAAGTTGTTCAAGAACACCGGAGACGTTGTTAGACAAACTGAGTATGCGAGCATCATTGGTAGCTTACGTTATGCTACTGATTGCACTAGACCAGACATAGCTTATGTTGTGTGACTACTATGTAGGTTTACCAGTAGACTTAGTATAAAGCATTGGAATGATATTGAAAGGGTTATGAGATACCTTAAGAGAACTATGAACCTTGGATTACATTATAAAAAGTTTCCCGTTGTTCTAGAAGGATACATCAATGCTGATTGGAACACTTTATCAGAAAACTCCAAAGCAACTAGCAGCTATATATTTAGCATAGTTGGTGGAGCTCTTTCTTGGAAGTCTAAGAAACATACAATATTGGCACAATCTACAGGAGCTATAAGAGTGGATCATATACGTTTGACAAAAGGATTATCGAGAGAGAAGGTTTTCAAAACCTCAAAAGGAATGTGACTAATGCCCTTAGAATGAAGAGTCACTCGTGATGGTAACCCAACTTATAGACTAGAGATCCCAAAAAATAAGATCAATGGGTAATAACAAGTCATGAAGTGATATGAGATGAATCATGCTATTTTGAAGTCCCATTCTATATTATTAGAAGCATGAAGTGTTGAAGCGATAGAAAATGATGAGTTAATTATTAAACTCTTAATGAGTTTTATACTCTATGTGGAATGGAGTACATAGCTACATGAATGCTCTTGATAGACTCACCTATGTGAATGTGGAAGTGTGGCCGCTTCCTATGAAATTTTTTGGGCAAAATTTACTAGAGTATTCACTTTAATGGGATACACGTGCATGGTCGTAAAGCATGGGATTTTCGAACTACACCTTGGAAAGGTTGTGTGTGTAATGTTATTAGAGATAGAGTTCAAAACTACGAGTTACTCTAGTATATTCTAAAGCATCAACATTATGCAAAGGTTCAATTCGATAGACACCTTTTGATTATGCATAATCTTATATTTTTAATTGATGGCTGCTCGATGAAAACTATTTTTATATAAAATTCAAGTACGAGATTATTGAAAAAAAGTGAATTTTTATAAAACAAATTATGTCAATTTTTTGCTTTGTCCCACATTGCTATTTTACATCACTTAGGAGATGTATAAATAGAAAATGATTGGCTATTGGGTTTAGGCCCCAAGGGGCACCCACTTTTGTGGAAGGGGAGAGGACCTAGCCAAATGTGATACCACACGCACGCACGCGCACCGTCGTCCATCCGACCGACTGGTCGTGAAAAGCCGAGCCTGAGTGCGTGTGTGTGAGGTGAGGTGGAATTTTTTTTTTGGAAAATGTTTTTTTATTAAAATACTTTTCAACTCAGAAAATGGTTGTTACCTTTTTTCTCAAAAAAAATAGCCGTTATTTTCTTTACTCAAAAAATGGCCATTATTTTTATTTACTCAGAATATGACCGTTATTTTTTCTTTACTCAGAAATATCCGTTAAATGGCTGTTACTCTCATTTACTCAGAAAATGACCGTTACTTTTCCTTTCATAAAATGATTGTCACGCTTTCCACCCAGACATGACCGTTATTATCATAATAGTCACACGTTTACAGGCGTAGCATTCCGGTCTTCATCAATGCAGTGAAGTTTCGAGACATAAAACAAATATTATGAGTTGTTTTATCCTAGGGACGACGAGGCTATATTTGCTTGCACAAGTTTGAACAGAGCCGCGAAACATCTTAAAGAGAGCGACCTAGTTTGCAACTCAATCCAAGCAATTTATTTCAGTGTATCGGTAACATCATTCTTACACTGTTTTTAATGTACTTATTCCAACAAGAATCAACGCTTCGATGGGTTGTATCTATTGCATAAGGAATCCCCAGCCATCCAACTCTAGCCGGACTATTTCACTAGTCTGCATTATTGTTTCATGGTAATTAGATATTTGAAGTTATTCGTGGTAAATTTCTTCCATATTTTCGGTTGTATTTGTTAAAGAGTATTAATAAATTTTTAAGTCTACCTTTATAATGTTTGAATTTTTGGGAGAATTAGTGTCTCACACTTATACATAGTATCAAAGTAATAAGATCTTCAGATTGAATCCACGTAGCAACCCCCAATATCAATTAAAATTCTTAATTTTGATGCGCATTGTAAAAAGACAAGAAAATCCACTCTCTAGTAAAATTCAAGCGATAGAACTTTGCAAACACAAAGTAACTCATACTCGAAAGAGAATGTTAAAGAGTATTAATAGATTGTTAGGCCTACTTTTCAAAAATTTAAACTTTTGAGAGAATTGATGTATGACACTTCTACAATATTTATAGATGAATGTTTATTTTGCGGTTTCAAATTTTCGATTCATGGATCACATGGCTTTTTGTGTTTGCAGTTGGTGCAATTTTTTCTCTTTCGAGTGTGGTGCTTGGAATTCTCTATTACATCACCCTAAATTCAGCAAAGACATTAAGTAACGATCCTTGGAGTGGTCCTAATAATC
The DNA here is from genome assembly GCA_033030585.1 of Hippophae rhamnoides. Classification (NCBI taxonomy): domain Eukaryota; kingdom Viridiplantae; phylum Streptophyta; class Magnoliopsida; order Rosales; family Elaeagnaceae; genus Hippophae; species Hippophae rhamnoides. The sequence goes on from CM065432.1 coordinate 55,804,872, forward strand.
AGAGTAACAATATAGCGATGGGACAACCTCAATTCCCTCCATAGAATACTCAGGATCCGATCTTTGTACACCAAGATACTTACATGAGAAGACAGTTCACCTGATTTCGAAACATATTTGAGTTTGCTTCCTATTGTTAGCATCAGAGAAGGGCATAATTTGGTCAGTAATGGAGGATATATAATATTTAGGTTGTTTTTGAAGTAACTAGTTAGAATTCCTTAGGATTGTATTTGTATATTAAGAAACATAATGTTTAACGGTACACAAAGCTTCAATTGGATAGATTATTTAAATTCAAAAGGGGATGACTTTTTAAGTCTCATGGTAGGGAATAGGAGACGTGACATGGCACATTATTATTGATGAATACACTACATGTATTCATACTAAATAGTGTACAGTCATCCAGAAGACTAACAAAAAAAATTGGCATAGAAGTGTTATATTATGTTCGTGCACTATTGTATAGATGAGGTTGATACCTACTTTATGATTTTCTAATAAATTAATTTTTGTGAGCTGCTTGGAGCATGCTTTGGCTTGTTAGAGAGTGACAATTTTAACAAAAATAAATAAATAATTGGTATTGTAAATACATCTTAAATGGGACTGCACTGAAAGCTGTTTGTGTTTTGACTTGTTTGATGTTTATCAATATAGAATTGAGTCAAGACGAAAATATTTATATAGATCAAATAGGGAACTTGCCCGAAGCCGGACAAAGGATTAGTTTTATGTGCAGCATTGACTAGTGGATTTTTCCCCACTTTGACCTTCAAAGTCAATTCATTTCTGAATAAATCATTCCATGTTTTAGACAATTCCTTAAAAAAAATTAATTTTATAAATAAATATACCCTTCGACATTGCAAGATGCTTGAACCCATGCCACGTTTTTCTTGGAGCAATTGACAATTTGATCACCTCGAAGCTCAGATGAAATTTATCACTCATGTGATTTTGAAGTCACAGATCGAACCCTACTAAAAACTTGTATGTATAGTTTTTCCAAGTAAAAAAGAAGAATCCAACTAGAGAGAATCAGAAGATAAACATGTGCAAATTATTATTTTTATTATATCGTGCTTAGCCACTTCAATATGAACGGGTAGAAGGAAAGGCCGAATCAGATCTAACTTGAAAAATATGAACTTCCGTACATTTGTCAAACAGAAGTGCCCATATTATCAACCTTCCTTGCCTAACCAAACCATGCACTCATGACTCTTAAATAAATAACCCTTGCGATGTGACAATGTCGAAGAGCTCCACTTTTGTTTTTGTGCTTGACAGTGAGAGAGAGGGGCTTAAAATCCTATAAATGCTACATCTGATAATAATAAAGATCCAAAATATAACAATCACGGATTGACATAATTCCTATTTTACTCCAAATAGATCGTTCCCTTCCATCATCTTCAAAGAAAACTGTAAAACAATCTGTTTTATTTCACCAATTGAAATACAAAAAAACATCCAAAAGTATCTGTCTAACAATAAATCAACACTATCATTGAAGCACTAATATAAAGCCTTCAGAGTCCTAGCTTCTATTTTCTACTCCAGCATGTATCATGAATAAGTCATCAAGAAAAACATACATCTGGGCTACTTACTAACACACGTTGAAGATATCAATCAATAGAGCCTACTTGTTGAATGCAGAATTAAGCACCCAGGTTTTCGTCCTCCAGCAACCACATCTACTCGCCCATATCAACAAAAGGTAATCCCCTGGCAAAAAATGAGCAAAAAAGTTGCAAAAGAAAGGAAGATGCAATGTCAGTGCATTATCATACTCTTAATGAAGTGAATCCAATATTCTTGTAGCGAGAAACTTATAAGGGTGACAATGTTCAAACACATTTCAGATCACCACTCTTCCTACAAACTGAATACGGTTCTATTATTATCCAACTACCCATTTTGCTTACCAGCTACCATGTCTTGAAAAATAATCATTATCCAATGATATAGCAAGAGCAACAGCTACAGCTCTCTCTGATAAAGTCAATGGTCGGGTAACATCCAAGTCTTGGATCTGCCATACGAAACTAAATTTAATAATTAAAAAAAATAGGGGAGGCAGAATGTTTACCAGCTGATATGGTTACTCATACCGCTCTAGCAGAGCCGGTCTTGGAACTCGAATCAGAACTCCCAAATCGGATCACATACTGACCTGCATCAGTAAAAATCTGCAATATGAAAAACAAAATTTAAATATTTGGTTAGAACTTAGAAGGATAACAGAATGCAAACATTAATCTATAAATCTATAATACAGAATCACTAAAGACACAAAGATGTCATAAGTATTAACTTTTTAAACAAAAAAAATTAAAGAAACCATGGTAAAAACAGGGTCAAAAAACTGCAAGCCAGAATTATCTGTCCGTATACAACATTCAAACAGAAATTAGACAACCTCAAAGCCAAAACCCCTCCAGTCACGATCTATCTCAGCCAGCACTTTCCCATCAATGTCCTTTAAAGTAAAAGTCCAATTCCAGAAGCCAGGGTTTTCAACCACTGAAAATTGCTTAGTCCTACAAATCATTTGATCTTAGACATGAACAGAAAGATTAACAAAATATAGAACTAAATGTACTAATAATAACAACAACAGGATAAGTATAAACTATTGGGAACCTCCATTTTTCTTCTGAAGAAGATAATACACCTTAGGAAACACTTTCTTTCTTTACCCAAACTAGAAAAAAGAACCTTGCTAAAGGCAACAGCAGCCAATGAACATATAAGGATGAAGTATCTCCAAACAAAAAATAATAGATCAGCAAATAGAAATTACCCTCGATACAAATTATAAATCCCCGCTGGCCTTGGTGATTGAAGTATACCGGGTAAGGATTCTTTACCCAAACAACTAAAATAACCTTGCTAGAAAAGGCAACAGCAGCCAATGGACATATACAAATTAAGTATCTCCAAACAAAATATAAAAGATCAGCAAATAGAAATTACCCTAGATACAAATCATAAATCCTCTTCCAAAGATGCCATCTTCTGTGAACCATGCCAACTTCCTGGAGTCGACAGATGCAACATCATCAGCAAGCATACTCAAAAAAATAACATAAAAATTAACAAAACCATCTCTTTTTCAAATATAACACAATCCTCCTAGATGAAGACCACTTCATCTAATGGTCAACGGATTGTCAAGGGCAGTCAGCGGTTGATCAACAGGTGGTCAATGACCAGTCAACCTTGGCCAACAAATTTGACATGTCAAGGCTGATCAGAGAGAAGAAAGCTTCATCTACCATTTTGTGGCAGTTTTAGAAAAATGAAATTTTTAATTACTAAATGTGTTATTTTTCCAAAAAAAACTGCCAAGTTTTTTGTTATTTTTGTCTTTAAATGCAGAAAATATAAGTAGTGTTGTATCAGTATACCTTACCGTTGATCTCTGCATAAATTGAGCTAGTTATCCACCAAAAAGGCCTGCTTACCTAAAGATTGTATAATGACCAAGGAAAATATTAAGGTATTCAAAAATTGTGAGCAACTTGACACTGTTATGAACCAAGAGAGAGAAAGATCTATATTCTCACCCTAAAAAGCTCATTACCCATGGCATCAGTTATGCAAGCAACAAATGGGCGCCGCAGACGAAGTAACTTCAAAATGAAAAAGAGTATCAGCATTCAGCACAGGAGAATTTCTAGGAAACAAAATAAAGCAACATAAGCAATTAAGGCAAAGGGAGTCATGGCTCAAGTTGGGCCAGGCCAGGAAATTCTAAAATGCTCAAGAACTGGAATCCTAAAGTGAATGTAAAAAATTTTAAATTACACATTTTCGCCTTTAGGCTTCATTCTTTCCGAGCAATGCAGTCAAAATAATCAATTATGCATCCTATTCAAAATGAAAATCCAAGACCCAAAAAAATGTGAGCAAAATGGAAATTCTTCCTAATTGATCCCAAAAAAATCCTCGATACATCTCAATGTAATTCTCCTTAGTGGATTAGAAATCATTTCTGTAGTAACTCATGGATTAAGAGAACTTCACAAGGATCCACTTGTTAAACATTAACATCTCTAGTCATTAAAATGTAGAAAATGTTCAACAAAGAAAAACGAATCCACATATTTAAAAAATATAAAAAGACTAATCATTTACCTGCCTTGCTAGAACATTGCTCTGCTCGCGAATAAAACCTACAGGCTGCAACACAACCATGAATAGAAGAAATTTAGTCAATGTTTTCAGGTACAGTATGATGCATTGCTTAGAAACTTGAAAAGTTTTCCTTGATGAACGTCAGGAAGTGGATTTAAAATAAGGTTTACTTACTGACTGAGGGTAGCAGACATCTAGTATTGCATAGCGATTTTCCTGGAATTTGATCAAACAAATTGAGAAACAGAGATGCTCTTAGAAGCCAAGGAATTAATATGAACTATAATTATCAAAACCTCTTTAGTAAATGAAAAGCAATCATGCTAGGTGATTTCAACATTCCTTTTCTAAAATTGAAATATAATAAAACTGCAAGATCATTAGCAGATCACGGATATATATTCCCATAGCATGGTATCTCATATACACTATATTGCATCAAGGCATATATCACCTGAATTTCCTGATAATAGTTTTACTAGAAGCAAACAAGATGCAAAAATATCACCTGCTCAAAACCAAGTACAAGGTTTGCCCACTCTATATCCCTTGTAATCAGCAAATTTGATCTACCAAGAAGAGGTGCTACCTGGACCTACAAAACCAATAAATTTCAAACAAGAAACTTCAACATTGTATATGGCACTGGACGTAAAAAGGCTAATATATGTAGTATTGTTTTCAAAGATGACTTTACAGTTCTTGGATGATCACAAATGAAAAGGACTCCTCCGTAAATGGTAATTAGCATTAAATATCAAATACATATGAATCTAAGCAAAGAAATTCCATAAGATTCCTTACCAAGCCAAGCAACCTAATACCCTTATGCCTATATGTAAAATGGAAAGGGTTCCATAAACCAAAGCAAACATTCTCCCTTCTTTAGCAGCCAATAATCACCTATGCTGTGACACCCTGGTCTCTTTTTAGTCAAATTTTAATGTTTTAATTTTAGTTTAGCTAATTACAAACTTTATTTTTCGTTAAGTTTGATCGCATTCCACTCTAGAAGACGAGATTTTTGTCATTTTTATTAAGTCCTCGCCGAGGCTTTGCCAAGTCTTGCTGAACATTCGGCGTATCACCAATCTCTAACCATGTTTTCCTGACCCTTTGCTGAGGTTTGCCAACCTAGGAGTATGTATACAAAGTGAGATTTTCTAGGTAGGGGAGTCTCTATTTTTCTTACATACATAGTGATTTGAAATGTATCATGCACATGCACTTATGATTGTGTTCTCAAGATTCATGACGTGATTTTTATACGATTATTGTTTAAAGTACGAATATATCTATTTATATTTATTTATAAAGTTTTCTGGTACATATATTATATATAAATAATGTTACAAATTGTTGACAAACGCATGGCGTAGAAAATTTGATTATGCATGCATCGTGAAAATTATGGGGAGAAAGTATTTTTGAGTATGCATACTTATATCATTAGCCAATAAGTATGCATACATGCAATTGTCCAGAGTTAACTCCAATATTTCACATCAATGTTTATTATTGAAACCACAAGTAACCAATATACATGAACGCAAATTGTACTGAAAAACAAAGTAAACACTGCACGTACCAGTTTTAAGCTAACAGGTGAGTTTTGAAATGACAATTGGACAACAAAAGAAGAAGACCAAAATTTACCTCTTCTGGACATTCTGGTTGTAGAAAACCCGAAATAGATTGGCTAAGAGGTGGTTGCTTCAAAGCTGTTCTTTTACCCTCTTCAAACGAGTTCGATTCAGCAACTGATGCACCACAAAAGAATTTGCCGAGTGAAAGGTTGTTTGTTGATTGATAATCCTCCATTGGAACACTACGATGCCCAAAGTTAGCCACTTTCCTATTTCTTTTGCGGCTAGAATATATCATTTTCCTATCGGCAACCCAGAGCTGTACAAGAAAGTTTCTATCTAAATGGGAATCACTTTCGACATTCCCAGCCAAATGACGAGATAAAACCCTCGAATGCCGCTTTTGGACAAAGAAATTTTCGGCAGAAGATGGCAATTCTGGGTATGTTGATGGAAGAAACCCTCTCTGAGATTGTAAGACACCAAATGATCGAACCATCCCGGCATTAGAAACAGCATATTGATGATATTCTGATGTATAAGAGACACAATAACCAAATTTGCGAATAGCTTCGGAGGATTTATGATTCTTGAGGAAGAAATGCAAACTCTTTGCCCAATTCATCCTATCATCAACCCTATAATATAGAACTAAGAATTAGGAATATTATTGATGGATAACTATTTTGTTTTCAATACTTGAAGTGAGTAGAGTTTAGATAAAAGGAGAACGCGTCTTATTCGTGAACTTTCTCCTCTCAATTGACTTTCACCTAATCTCTGAGTTGAGAACACTCGACTTGACCTACCTCCGTGAATCGGGGCTCCAATTATATGCGGTGAGTAAGAACTAACAGCCAATCAATTCATTCTTGACGAAATCAGACCCGCTAAGGTCTTGACGGACCTACAGACTGGCACGAAAAGGCACAGCCCGGGTAAAGAAAATACGCATGGCATGGCCTGGCCTTGGCTCGTCACATACCTTACGAGCTGTGTTGTGTCGGATTGGCCCGTGGCTAATAATAGTAAAATATATCCCCTTAATTCATCTTAATTATAGAATAAACATTGTTTTTCCAAATTACCTTTATACTTTCTTTTTCACAATTTCCTTTTGTTTATTTTTGCCAGCGAAGATTCAAGAAAAATATTTATGTTTTTAACGTATATTCTATTGAAAATATTTTTAAAATATACAAACTATTACGTTAACCTATAACTATGACTTTTAAATTATACATATTTATTTACGTTATTTTTAAATTTGATAAATTATTAGGATGACTAATCATGATCACCAAATCCATGATCCATGACTTTTGGATTTGATCACTTTGATAAATCAAATAAGGTGTAATTTAAACCATATAATCATTGTAGTACAATCTAAACCTTTGATTGATAATAAAACATTACTCTTAATGAAATATATTTGTATTACTTAAAATTTAACTATTGGATTAATATCTAAGAGTTATAAATGAAAATGAAGCAATGAAATCTAAACGAATCGATATCAAATTATTTTATAAGTATCAAAGGTACTACACCATAAAATTTATCTAAAAAAAATCTCTTCTTATTAATTCCCTATTCAAAATATTAATTTGTGATAAAATATTCACAAGTTTCAAATATACAAATTATATATATTTTATATTTAAGGTATTTTAAGTTATCTTTGTTAGTACATACAATAGTTAATAAAAACTTAATTATATCATGGAAGCATATTTGTTAAACCCTAACCCTACGTTTGGTTGGAGGGAATGGAATGGAATCAGAATCGATTCATTCTATTTTGTGTGTTTGGTTGGACGAAATGGACGACGGAATGGAATCTGATTACTAAAAGAGAAGGAATCACAATTCCTTCACTTTCTTCTCTCACCTTTGGTAATCATTATTCCATTCTCATATAAACATTATTTTCCAATTTTACCCTCACCAAAAATATAACCTTAAATTCAAATCCTAAATTCTCAAACCCAAAATTCCAAAACCCTAAACCCTAAACCCAAAACCCAAAATTTCAAAACCCTAAATCCAAATCCTAAAATCCTAAAACCCTAAACCCTAAACCTCAAATCCCTAAACCCTAAACCCTAAACCTTAAAACATAAATCCCAAAACCCTAAACACATAAATCCTAAATCCCAAAACCCTAAATCCCAAATTCCATATCCTAAAACCCTAAATCCTAAACCCCAAATCCCTAAATCCCTAAACTATAAACCCCAAATCCCAAATCCCTAAACCCTAAACCCTAAAACCCTAAACCCCAAATTCCAGATCCTACAACCCTAAACCCTAAACCCCAAGTCCCTGAACCCTAAATGTTAAACCCTAAAACCCTAAACCCCAAATCGCCAAATCCCTAAACCCTAAACCCTAAACCCTAAACCCTAAACCTTAAAACATAAATCCCAAAACCCTAAACCCTAAACCCCAAATTCCAAATCCTAAAACCATAAACCCTAAACCTTAAACCTTAAAACCCTAAAAACCTAAACCCTAAATCCAAAATTCTAAAACCCTAAACTATTTTTAGAAAAATAATAATTTTAACCCTAAACCTTAACCTACAAATATAACCCCAAATCCTAAATCCCTAAACCCTAAATCACACATCTCAAACCTCAAAACCCTAAACCCTATTTAGAAAAATAATAATTTTAATAATATATTTTTTTTAATTAAGTAATACTTATTTAGAAAAATAATGATTTCAATAATGCATTTTGTCTGACGAAAAAATAGTAATTAAATGACATTATTTTAACTTTACAGCATGTAGGGGTATTAAGGTCATTTACAGCTTTTTTCATTCCATTCCAGTGGTAAACCAAACACTATAATCCTGATTCTGAGCTTGATTCCAGTGGTTAAACCAAACAAAATTGTTTCCTTTCCATTCCATTCCATTCCATTCCACGAACCAAACGCCACCTAATGCATTATCAAATTGGTGGAGACAAATAACATTTTAAGAAGAGAGATATTATATCATATCTTAAAGCCATTATTAAATTTACAAAATTCAACATCAGGTTCTCACAAGGTTATTATTTTATTTTTCAACATATTCATCACATGTTTTTATGACATGTAATATACAACTTTTGAAGGGATATTAATTAAGTATGTTGATAATAAAAAGTGGATATTTAAAGAAAAAATGGAATTCTTCTTTTCTTTTATATTAAAAAAATGAATTCTTCTTGCGTGTTATGTAGGATATTATTGGAGCAATTATATTCATTACACTTTAATAAATAACTTGTTCATACACTAATAATCCTATCTCATAATAAGTTGGGACAACTTTTTTCTCATGAATGGGAACCACATTCTCCTTTATAAGTTTTAAACATGATTTTTTCGGACCACTCTTTAACTATGCACAAGAGTTAAGGTCTAGAGGTTATTTTTCTATACAATTTGTTGTTTTGTATTATGTATCGATCGACCTTAGTCTTGATTTTTTTCGCTTACTTCTAGTCTTCAAATAGGTCCTATCTTTTAGAAAGTCAAAGGATAGGAGCAAACCATAGATTGATGGCTTCACCAATGTTTCCAACCATTTTTATGCTTCTTCTAAATTGTCCTCTGTAAGAATTATTATAGAAATCACCCTACTACGGTTGGCCTTGCATATAGTAGTTAGCTTGGCTAAAGCGTCAACATGATCATTCTCATTTCTCGATATTTGATTGATCTCGAAGTTAACAAATTTTGAGCATTCCTTTTCTAGCCTATCTACATATCTCCTTATTTTATTGCCTTTAGCCTCAAACATGTCCAAGTATTAATTGACCACCAATCGTGAATCACTATGCAAGATAATACTATTAGCTTCGAGTTTCTTTGAAGTCATAACACCAAATATAGTTTCCTTGTATTCTACAATATTATTGGTCACTTGAAAGTATATCCTAACAGTATATTCGAAACAGTTTTCATCATGGTCTATTATAACAACCCCAAGCCCTGAGCCTTTAAAATTGCGAGCGCCATCAACAAATGCATGCCAAGTTGGTATTTCATTCTGCTCTATGCCACATACTTTTCCTTGTACTTCATCAATGGTGAAGTTCAGTGACTCACTAAACTCAACAACAAAATTTGCCAACGCTTGAGCTTTTATGGAAGTCTTAGACATATACTTGATATCATATTTTCAAAGCTCTATTGCAATATGTGCCAGTCTCTCTACTACCTTTGGCTTTGTCAACACGTTCTTAAGAGGTTAAGATATGAGCACTACTACTGTATGTGAGCCGAAGTAATGTCTAATTTTTTACGCTGCCATCTTTAGAGAGAAAGCCAATTTTCAATTATTGGATATCTATTGTGGGCATCTGTCAGGATCTAGCTAATGTAGTAGACTAGGTGTTGGACCTTATCTCTTTCGACAAAAAGTACAGTACTACAAGTCTGAGGAGTAATAGCCAAATATAAATATAATTTTTTTCCTGGGATGGTGCTTACAAAGACTGAAGGCTTGCTAAGATACAGTTTGATTCCTTAAAAATCTCTATCATAATCTTCGTTCTAGAAAATCAACGTGTCATGTCTCAGTATTTTAAAGAATGGCAAGCATTTATTAATACATTTGAAAATGAATATGTTGAATGCCACTTTTCTTCCATTTAGTTGTTCAATTCATTTCAGGTTACTAAGAGATTTATGTTTCCCAAGGCTTGTATCTTGTCTAGATTGGCCTTAATTATCTAGGAAGATACAAGATATCCCAGGAACTTACGTGAAGCAACACCAAAAACAATTTTAGGGTTTAGTCTTATAACATACCTTCATATCATGCGAAATATTTCTTCCAAGTCTTTAACATGGTTTACAAGTTATGCTAACTTTATCATCATACCGTCCACATATGTTTCTAGATTCCTTTCCAGCTGGTTAGCAAACATCTTATTGATGAGGCATTAATTTGTAACTCTTACATTCTTTAAACCAAAGGGCATTCAAGTGTAACATAATGCCCATTTCCTAAACAATAAAAGATGTTTCTCTTCATCTTCTAGGTGCATTCTAATTTGATAATAACCAAAATATGCATCAAGAAAACTCATCAAACCAAACTCGGAGATAGTATCAACTAGATGATCAATACTTGGTAGGGGAAAGCAATCATTTGGGTATGAATCATTCAAATCTATGAAAGCTACACACATATGGGATGATCCATAAGCATTTTTTACTAGCATCACATTTGACAACCGGGTTGGATAGTCTACTTCTCTAATAATCTTTGTTTCTTTAAGTATGGTGACTTGACCTTTAATCACCTCATTATTCTCTCTTTGAAACTTTCTCTTCCTTTGTTTGATAGGTCTAACTTTTAGATCAACATTCAACCTATAGATTATAATCTATGGGTCAATTCCAAGCATATCTATAGACTTCCACACAAAGACATCAAAGTTGGCTCTTAGAAATTATGATAGTTATTCCTTAACTTCCATTGTTAAGTCCGCACTTAATTTTAAAGAATGGTCTTTCCTTTTATCTCTAACTTGTAAATCTTGAACTTCATTTGAATCAACCGATTCCATTAGGCACCTACCCTCTAGTTTTTTTTATGAGATCCATACTATAATTGCTACTTTGGAACCATCTTTTTCATTGTAGCATTATAACAATTCCTAGCCTTTTCTTGGTCCCTTTTTTTCTCTTTTATGCTCTTCTCAGTTGGTTATTTGATGACTTGATGGAAAGTAGAAGAAATTGCTTTCATCTTATGTATCTATGGTCTATCCATAATGGCATTTTAATAGGTTTAGACATCAATTACCACAAAGTTGGTCATGACTATTGACCCTATCACCATGACAGGTAAAATCATAGTCCCAACGACATAGGTAGTGTTACTGTTGAATCCCACTAGAGGTAGCTCCCTCTTAATGATGTCTCATTCTTTCAGACCTATCGCTTTCATTGTTGAAAGAAAAAAAGGTCAATAGAGCTCCCAGTATTAATCAAGATTCTATAGACGTCGCATGACCCAACTCGTAGAGTGGTTACCAAATGGTCTTCATGGGGGATGAGGTCTCATCATTATTGGAGAAAGTGATTACAACGGATGACATCCCTCTATTTAAGTTATAAACATGAAATAATCCACGCAAGTCTCTAATGTATCTTTTACGTGCATTATTAGAAGTCACATTGAACCTAGGTGCTCCATGTATATTTTGAATGATCCTCACATTAGCTTCATTGTGTGGCTCTATCCTGTTAATTGGTGGAGTAGGTAGTCTCAAAGTTTCACATTAGGGCTATTGATCAACTTCTCTACTATATTTTCCTATGAGGTCACTCAAATACCCTTTGGATGAAAAATCTTCTATTTCTTTCTTCAGATGTTTGCAATCTCAGGTTTTGTGACCTATATCTTTATGAAAGGCATACCATTTAGATGTGTTTTTATGATATGTCCTCATTTTTAGTGGTCATCTAACGTTTTTCTCATTCTCCATCCTCAATACAGCTTGAGCTAGACTTACTTTGAAAGATGAACTTCTAAAGGAATATAATAACCTACCTCAAAGTCCTTCATTTTTTGGCCATTTATCACCCCTTTGTGAATTAGAGCAAAGGGTTTATCTTTGTTAATCATTTTTTCCTGTTTTGATCTGTTCGGGCTTATTCTCTTTTTTTCCTTTTTTGGTGTAGCTTCTACAGTAGTCTTGCTCTTCTTGTCTAATTTCAACTCCCTTTTCAAGTTAACAAACTTGCTCACCTCTCCATAAGCCTCATTTATCGCATGTGGAACATTTTGGTTAATTTAGCAAATAAATCAAAACTTCTTAATAAACCTCATCTAAAAGCTTCTATCGTTATATAATTTGGATAGTTTTCTATTTATAGTTTTTCTTCTCTTAACCTTCTTATGTATTCCTTAATAAACTCTCAATTTCCCTCATTGATTGAGGAGAGGTGATAAGATTGTTTCCTTATGAACTTGTTGCTGGCATAGTTGGTAATGAACAACTTGTCAAATTTAGATAAGGAGGTTATGGTATGGGATGCCAAGTTATTAAACCATTTTTAAGTGTTATCACATAGAGTGGCAGTAAAGAGTTTGCACATCATGGAATCTCTCTCGTCTTAGATGAGGCTCATAGGAACCATAGCTATCTTGAAATACTGAACATGAGTTACTGAATCCTTCATCCCTTGGTAATCTAAATACTTAGGAGCACTAAATTTGGTTGGGGGCTCATTGTTCTCTATTTCAATAGAGAAAGGAGAGACGTACAATTGTTCATAATCTCTATCTACATCATAGTGTAACTTACCCTTGTCTATCCTTTTGTTCGTTTCTTTGACTGCTTCATCTTGTTTTCTATTTGTTTCTTCTAATGCTTCGAAACGTGCCTCCCAAATCCTTCGTTCTTCCAATAATTTTTCATTGTTGAGCCCAAACATATTAGGATGAGGGACACCATCTACTACATTCTCAACTTGGGAAGGCTCTTTTATTATTAGAGTTGGCCCAAACTCACTAACCAGGTTATTAACTCGACCTAACAAGATGTATAGGTCTTCCCACATGTGCAATGCTATGTTTTCTCACCTGATCTTTTCGAGCACTTTCCTCATCTTGAGAAGATGACAAGCCAACTCTTGATGAGGGTAATCTCAACTCATACCTTAGCTCGTGGTTTAGCTCGAGCCTCTTCATAGATTAGCAAGATATGGTCTTGTGATGAAGATGATATTTCATTTCCTAGCTAAATCTTTCTTCAACTCGTGTTCTAACCATGATGAATGTGGTTTTTAGATAACACAATATGAGGATTTTGTTCACGAGGTCTCTCTTTCTCTCTCAAAACTTGGGGTGAATCCTTGAATATATGGGAGCTAAGGTTTTACCTTCAAATCTTGAGTTCCACGGTAGGTGCCAAAATGTTGGGATGATCCGATTTTAGAGAGAAAAACTAGGGAGAAGTTAGAAAATTAAATGAATTGTGTGGATCTCATATAAGGTCCCCAAATATAGTGTTATTCAAGTTTAAGGTATTTTAGGTTATTTTCATTAGTGCATACTGCAGACAATAAAAACTTCATTGTATCATGAAGACATATTTGCTAAACTCTAATGCATCACTAAATTAGTAAAGTCAAATAGCATATTAAGAAGAGTAATATTATATTATGCCTTGAAACTTTTATTAAATTTACATAGTTTAACAAGTTCTCACAATATTATTATTTTATTTTTCAACACATTTATCACAAGTTTTTGTTACATGTAATATACCAACTTTAAAGTTATATTAATCAAGTATATTGATAATAAAAAGTGGATATTTAAAGAAAAATTAAATTCTCCTTTTTTTATATATTAAAAAAGTTTTTTTCATGTAGGATAATATTGGAGTAATTATATTCGTTATCCTTTTATGAATCATTTGTTCATACATTAGTATACTCTTTTCTTTGGGACAGATTGGGATGGTTATGCTAATAATCATAATCACTTCACAACTATTTTTGGTACATTTGATTAATGACCATCGGTTATAAGTTAGTAATAATTTTTTCATGGTTCAGCTACGTTTCTTATTTTTTTTAACATTATTCAAAAATATATTTAGTTTAAAAAAAATAAATGTTAACTTAATTTTTACGTTATTATATTATTTAAAACATTAACATTAATTTTTATTTTTAACTATTTAACACATGTTTTTAAGTAAAATAAAAAAATATAAAATAAGAATAAATAAAATTTAATATAATTATACAAAATAATATGTTTTATTATTAAATTGATTTTTTATGTAATTATATGTATATAAAATAATGATAATATTAATATATGTTCAAATTAACTACAATTTCGATATTGCAATAACTACCTCTATCTCACACTTTATCGGTTACGGTTATTTTTGAAACAAAATCGTCGAATTTTTACGAATAATCACAATTTTAATTATCTATGATTAAAATGTGCATCCCTACTTCTATCATATTTCTACCTCTTTCGTTACTAGGTATTCGGTATTTCTTCTCATAACTAAATTCAACATATAATTTTTTATATATCTAAAAAAATATCAATTTTTATATAAAAATAAAGAAATAAAATTATTATCATCTATAAATAATATTACAATTCATGTAATATTTTGTGTTTTTAAAAACACTTTACATTTTTTTTATATCACGTATCATTTTCTACCATCTAAGTTTAATAATTTTATATATGAATAAATTAATTTTCGTTTATAATTATTAACTATGTTTACAACAAAAAAATTTATAATATATAGATGCATATTCTAACTATTATTATAATTATATATACATAATTTTTAATTTTTTTCACTTTTATATCACATCAAACTACATATTTGTTGATAATCGGTAAGTATATATATAACTTGGATTCTTTAATAGTATTATTACTTTTAGTTGATATTTGGTTCACATAATGGAATCGTAATCGGAAAGGAGTGGAAACAATTTTGTTTGGTTTGATCACGTGAATCAAAGAAGAAATCAGTATTACAGTGTTTAGTTTACAATTGCAATGGAATAAAAAACACTATATATTACCTTAATATCCCTATATTCAATAAAGTTTAAATAATATCATTTAATTATTATTTTTTCGTCAAACAAAATACGTTATTAAAATTATTTTTTAAAAATAATTATTATTTTTCTAAATAGGGTTTAGGGTTTTGAGATTTGGGGTTTAGGATTTGGGATTTAAAGATTTAGGGTTTATGGTTATATTTGTGGGTTAAGGTTTAGGGTTAAAATTATTATTTTTCTAAATAGGGTTTAGGATTTTAGGACTTTTGGATTTGAGGTTTAGGGTTTAGGGTTTATAGTTATATTCGTAGTTTAATGTTTATGATTAAAATTATTATTTTTCTAAATATGATTTAGGGTTTGGGATTTAAGGTTTTGGGTTATATTTATGAGTTAAGATTTTGGGTTAAAATTATTTTTTTTAAATAGGGTTTAGTGATTTGGGATTTGAGATTTAGGGTTTTGGGATTTGAGTTTAATACCATATTTGAGGTTGGGGTAAAATTGAGATGAAAATGAAATCATAATTTCTTAAAAAAATGAAAGGGATCAATTCTGATTTAATTGTATTTCATCCGAACAAAGATAACATTAATTTTTATTGTTGGAAGGTAGAAGCAAAAATAAAGATACCAAAAATCCTAGCAGTTAGTATCATCTCTTTTTACATTTTTCAATTGATTTTGCTTTTGATTCGTGAGAATAGAACTCTCCTCTAAGGTTTGCTCTATCTCTAGGATATTTTATTTTAAATTTAGATGTAAATTTATTAATTTTCTTATTAGAGTTGTTACAGGATAAAAGACCTAAATTCAACTAGAATAAAAGAAGGCATGAAATTACTATTAAGAGTAATTTAGGCAAATAAATAAAATTCCATAAAAAAAAATAGATTATTGTCCATGTTATTATGAAACGATGAAAAATAATACTTATACTTTAATATATTTTGTCAATTTTTATCTATCTGTATATTTTAATTAAATTCTATGATAAACTGTAATTTCAATAAATTAACATAAATATTATTTTCTAAAACAAATTTAGATTCTTTAATATGTAATTTTTGTTTATTTCATTATTTTAAATAAATATTTTCCCACTCATATATTTATTTTATGCTCAAACTTGTCAACGGAAATTCACATCTCACAAGTGAAAAAAAAAATTCACGCCAGTCGATACAGTACACATTCATGACGTCGTGACTTCTGTATGAAACATTACCTTTAACTTGTTGCCATGTAAATACAAAAGTAACATAAGCAGTGTCAAGCTTTATCGAGGGAATCGTGAAAAGTAATGCATCTCCATCAATATATAAACTTTTTTTAAAAAAAATACAAGAGGAGTAATTATCTGAAGACGCACAATATAGATTAATTATAATAATAATTTATTTATATAGTTTTCTTACATATCAACATATTTTAATTATTAAAGCTATTTAATTTATTTTACATACTTTTCATAAATTTTAAAAATTATTTTAAATTTGAGATTAAAATAAAAAATGAAAACATGCAACTTAATTTATCAAAATTTATATAAAACCATAAAAAAATTATTCTACTTAATACAATTTAACTTGTGTACATGCAGTTACTGCACTATTGGATAATCTATAATCTGTAATATATTACAAAGCGACGAATATCTACAGTGGCAGCCCTCAATTCCAACCTTACCTATTGTTTTTTCAATTTAATTAAAAAATGAATATATCAAAACGCACAATCCTTCTATGTCCATAAGTAATAAAGTGTACATCTTAGACGACCAACAGTCTAGTCTTTACCAAGATGAGCCTCCTGCCACTCAAATCCTCGGAATAACATAAATCAGTGATTGACTTTGCTGTACATGACTTCTTTGCAGGTTACCGCCTTCATCTGTATCTGATTATTCTAATGGACCGAGAGGGAATAGCTTCTCTATAAAGAATAAATTAGCAATTAATGGAGGACTAGTAGTATGAATTCATTGTTGCCTAATAACAATGTACATGTAATTTATGATGGCGGCCTATTAATCTTCTCTAGTAACCTACTGAATACCAGTTTGATAGGTATGCATGCTACTGTTGTGGGGCCCGAAGACTCCGGTTTCATCAGCCCGTCCATTTGACGACTACAACTTACATGTACTGGCTTGTTACGGAAGTAGTGCTCGTTAGGTATTGAAGACAAAGTCCTTGTCTTCTGACTAAACGATGAGCTTACTTTCTTGGACGCCTTCTGAAGCTTTCTGTACGGTGAAATCCCAGTATGTTGGAGGGCATTCCTTCTCACAACACCTGCCTTGTGACAGAAATTACCTGCATTTGACTTCTTGAACGGTTGCTTACTTTCCCTATCTAGAAAGGGAAGGCAATAAGCAGATTCGTCACCATCCATGCTTGATGATGTTAAATGGGGACGAGGGACCCGGAAATTAGCTGTCCTCCTTGCAGTCCTCCATGCATGGGGGAGAGATGCATTTCCATAATTTTCAATTGTTTCGTTACCAAAATAATCAACATTTGAAAGTAGAGTACTAGAAGTACCATCTTCCAAGGCTTCAATCTTGATGGGATGTCCAATTATTGCCTTACCATTTAACTTACTCGTAAGAGAAACAATAGGAACTGATGCTTTTTGGTAACTTGCTTGGACTTTCAAATCCACATCCATCAACATGGATCTCAACCTCCCACCGAATTGATGACGACCATCGTAGACAGGAGTTAAGTGTTCTCTTCTAGTCTCCCAATATCTTGTAAAGGCAGGTGAGTCCTCCCACGTCCAGTCATCCCAGTCAATCACACTACGGCCAACACTGTTTCGTCCTTTCAATGCAGCTCTGGGTGTAAGGGAGTATCCATTGTCCAGTCCAATCATCTGAGTCTTAAAATCCTAATCATTCATAACAGTCATGTCAGGACTGAATTTTATAATTTGAATCATTGCTTTATAGATTTTATATAAAATCAAAAAGTGACTTGTGAATTGTTAGCTCAAGATACTCACCTTATCTGTAGAACATGCTCCATATATTGACGTTTTTCCATCAGCTTCATCCAGAGACCTCTTATAAAGATTCCTGATATTCCTCTTCCCTTTCAATTGCCACTTGGAGACTGCTTCATTAGCAGATATGGGGTCATGACTGTAAAGATGAGATGTGTCACCAGAAAGTGCTGACTCATCAGGCTCCTCACTGCACAGGCTTTGATGGTCTAGCAATTCGTAGCTTCCCAAAGAACTCACTCCTGGTTCAGTAGGTACAGCAGCATCTGAGAAACCAAGACGTAAGGCCAATAAGAAGGAAATTATTCAACCAGGGAAATAGAAAAGCTTGAGGCTAAAGCTCAATGTCATACAGGCAGTGAAATCCACGAAGTGTAACTAAAGAAATCAATTATGAATACTGAAATATAAGGGGGGAAAGGAAAATAATTTGAATAAGAAAAATATACTAGGAGAAAAGGATACCATTCATGCTTTTCATTCTGAGATTTGATCATATACTAAAGCAAAATATTAAAAAAGTTCCATACGACACCAAATTTGAAACTTCTCTGGGAATCCACACAGGCATGCATACTTTGAGGCATGAAAAGATAACAAGAATTTACTCACTAAATAATCCCATAATACTCCGCAATGACACAGATCAATGAAAAACTAAAAGGATAAAAATTATAAGAATCACATAATAGCAACTCTTAGGGTAGCATGATACTCTAGTCAATTTACTTTCATAAATTGGACACATTAGTTATATTTTTTAAAATTTATACACCTTAGTCACCTTACTGTTATATTTTTGAACACTTTAGTCATTTCTCGCCAATTTTAGGGTGAAAAAACTTAAGTTTGACCGAATTAAACCATACTAACAGGGGCAGATGTCTGAAAAGAAAAATACTTCAAAAAGTTTACAAAAAAAGTGGAATGATTAAAATAACCAAAATTGGCCTAAAATGACTAGAAGTGTCTACAAATAGTAATCTGACTAAAGTGCACCAATTTAAGCAAGATAACCAATATGTCTAATTTGTAAAAGTAAAATCACATATGCACTTTTTTCACAATTCTTAGATGTGAAATTACATCCATAGAGAGCCACCAACTGAAACAAAAAAGCACATGTAATGCCAATTTCTCTCACAATTCCACTGCCCACTAAAGTGCCATTGTAACCTTAGTGAATATGTTCACATATGATATATCAATTATCAAAAGCATGCTGTAACAAACCTAAAGGGAATATCCCATGTTAGCTCAATGGAAAACAGTTACAAGTAAATAATCAACCTGAGTTCGCACCAGTTTTCTTACAGATTTTTGTTGGAGTTGCATTTTACACTCTATACTCTTTTCAAAATTTGCTTCTGGCTGCTATCTTTGACTTACATGTATTTCTATTGAACATAAAGGCACTAAATAACATGGAAAATTGATGTTGCTGGTACATGGATGATGCTAGATTAACATATTTTCCATTGTTAGAGAAATTGCTCCTTCTTCTTTCTTCTGTACCCTTTGAACAAGTTTTTATTGACATGGGATACAATATATCTTTCACATTGAATTTTCAATGGTGGAAAGCTATGATTAAACAGACGAGAGAATGAAGACGACAGCTAGAGAAGAACAAGAATTATATCTTGTTTAAAGAACAAGGATGAAAAGACTTGTAGATCATAAAACTGATTTCTCAAATGTGAAGCAATGAAATACCCTAAATACAAATAAATAAATAACAACTGGGGAGATAAAACCTCGGCAGTAATACAAAGGAAAATTAGAAAAAACCAACCTGAAAGTAAATCCATTTCTGGTTCTGTCTCAGAAGAACCAGACCCAGAAGAATCAGTTTCAGAAGTATCTGATTCATCTTCCATGAAACCAGTTATGTTCTCTACAATCAAGGAATCAGGATGTCGAGCAGCTCTTATCTGGGAATCTGACATCTCAAAATCACTTTCAGAAATTGCTTTATAATCCAATGATTCACTAGACCCAGTAGGCAAATATAAACCTCTACTCCTCTTTGCTCTGCAGTTAACTCCCATTTGCTTCTCTCCAGAAATAGAATTAGAAACAATAGCACTGTCAAGTTGCAAGGAATCTTGGACTTCTAATTTTGCACTACTCTGCAAAACGTGGACAAGAGGGCGGCACTTATCATGTTTCTTGGCCAAAAATTCCTCGCTCAACCCCTCATGCGACCTTTTCCTTTTGTCTAAGGAGTCATTACCATTAATATGACTCATGTTTCCCTTTTTAAGATCACCATGAGGAGGAGCTTGAGCACTATTGTCAATGGTTGGTTTCCGAGAACCATTTGAAGGCCCAGAAGATGAAAGCTTTCCCATTGAAGGCTTACTCCTGAGCCCAAAATCCTGCAGGCCTCTCATATGAGTGACGACTTCAGAATGAACCTCTTCCCCATTCAATTGATTTCCCTCTTTGAATATTTGGGAAGACAAAGGACCACATGTAATCTCATTGTTATGAGATGTATCTAGTCTACTAGCAAGCTGATTTTGTTTGGCATTCTGAGCATCTAAACTATCATTTCCTAGAGTTTCTATAGGCATAACTAACCTTTTTTTTTCCCCACCAGATGATCTACTGTCTGCGCAATCAGAAGATATTCCTATCTTTCCTTGCCTCCTTAATAATTCTTTCTCAAGATCAAGTGCGTGAAGAATAGCATCTTCTCGACGCGCATACTTTTCTCTTTTCTTTATTGGCATACCCTGTGAAGATTCAGCCTTTTCAATGCAATCATCAAACTCACCACACCGAAATGCCTTTACACGCTTAGATTTCTCTAGATTGTACCAATCCCTGAGAAGATATACCCCCAAAGATTATGTTAAAAGGACAGACTGGAGAGACAATAACATATAATAAGGGAGTAGAACCAGAAGCTGCAAGCAACGAGAGTTTATTATGACATTTGTTTGCAACAAAAGAAACGAATAATCAAAATTTTGATCTGAACTCTTCCAAATAATTTAATACGCCGCTTGGACTTATTACCATGCAGTAAAACCACTGAATGCTGCTACATTGTGCATGCCAATTCCGACACTCTAAATGATAAATTACGGTTATGTTTGGTTGACAATATTCTAATAGGAATGGTGATGGGGAAAATTTCGGGTATTCTTGTGTTTGGTTTGAATGGAATCCACTCCACCACAAGCCCCAAAAAAATTTACTCCCACACCCCACTAGAATGCTTGGAATGCATTATTTTCTTCACTTATTTGTTTTAACATATGTTTTTTTCTCTTGTTTTCCTTGATTAGAACACACAAAAATTAGTTTTCTTTAATTATGCTTCTAAATTTACATCAAATAAACATATTGATAGTAATATGTCCCTATCAATGTTACCATTTCCACTACCTTTATTCTCCAAACTAAACATGGCCTAAACTTATAGAGTATGCTGGCATCTAATAAGTGGACTGGCGAGTACAGCAACAACTACAATTCTATAACCCTCAATGTTCCACCCATAACCATACTAAATCACAACAAATGGATGAAAGAAAATCCTTTAAGTTAAAAATCAGCTATTGGTTATCATTGATAAATCAAAGTAGTCTTCTTTATCCCTTACTAGTACAGTAGTTACTGACCTTGTTCATATTATGTTGAGTTTCCCTAACTCCTAATAATCTCAGGTCTGCCCCAACCCCAACTTTTTTTTCAAGATGTGTCTATAACCACAAGTAAACGGCTAAAATGATTACACGCAAACGTATGAGTTAATAATGCGAGTGTTCCGGTAAAAATTCCAAGAAGCTTGGAATTGGAGGAAAGTAAGGGACAAAAAAGACATACACACTGGCGTCTTCCCTACCGAGAAGCTTAACTGGGGTCCCAGAGCGAGGCGAAGTGAGATGCGAAGCCGAAAGCTCTTCGGGCCCCACAATTTTCCCCGGCCACCACGACCCGTTCCTCCTCCGAACCCATACTATTGACCCTACACTGAAATCGCCCGTACCTGATTCTGTACTCCCCATAGGACATAGAACCATACAGCACCTGGGGAAAGAAGGAACACTCTCTCTCGTAAACAGAACAGAGGGCTCGGCAGACAACCTCCAGCGAAGAACTGGGACAAAGGAGATTCCGCAAAGGATAGAATGTGAAGGATACGATCAGATGAATTCGAGTTGGGATTGGGACTAGGGTTTCCAACTTTCAATTCAGATGTGGAGATATTTCATTATTTGGGTTTATATTAATTTTTTCTTTTTCTTAAAATAAACATTATACATGATAAATATTTAATATATAATTATATTATAATTAATTCGTATATTATTTAATATAAAAAAATTTAATTAAGATAGTTTATGTAAGCTAGCATATATATGGAAATCCTTTTGAATGTATCAATGGTAATGAGTAATGATAAGATATAAATATATTTTAATTATAAAAATATTAAATAACATTATACAAATAATATATTTGGGTATCAGGCCTCTCTTTCACTTATGTGTCTTAAAAGATGTTTTAATGCGGCTTAATTATAACCGATCATAAATTTATATTTAATTATATAATATAATTTATTTTATATGTTTGGTTTCATTTTTAATTTACTGTAGGTGCATATATTTTTTAACAACATTACAAAATTATGTTTTCTAAAAATTTTTTTTATTAAAAATAACATATGCATTTTTTATAACTTAAAAATTATTTTTTTTGTAAAATATTAAAAATAAAATAAACTGAATGAGTGTATTACATATAATCTAGACGAATATGTAATCATTTTAGTCTTATAACTAAGTTATTTATATATTTTAATTTCATAATTTTTTAAATTAATTTTATTAATCATATAATTTTAAAATATTATTGTTAAAAAAATTAAAAAATTATGATTATTTATGAATAAAATTTGAATTATATATTTTATTAATAAAAAATAGCCTGCACAACTCTGTTTTCTATATTCTTTTTTTCTTTCCAGATTTTAGAGAAAAAGAGAGAGCGGAGATAGAGCGCCTGAGGCGTCATTATTTTTTTTATTATTTTATTAAGAAAATATATAATTTTTATCTTATCTTTAAAAAATTTAATTTTTTAAAATTTTTGAATTAATCGATTATATTTTTAAATTACATAACAAATAAAACTACACTAAACATTTACAAAGTATATGTTTGAATAATTTTATGTAATAGTACTGTTGTTAGATTTTTATCCTTACATATAAATTTCAATTTTATCTAATTCGTATTTTAAACACTACACAAAACAAATATTATTTTAATAAAAATATATTATTTATTAACTTAATAATATCTTAAGATTATAGTACTGAAAAATATATTTTATAATATACAAATTTAAGTACATTAACTTCGTAACTTATACCATATAACCCTTAAATTTATCATTTATTTAGTATTTGAAATTGTATTTATCAATTAGATAGTTTATTGTTATTAGTTTGTTATGTACTGAGTTGTATATTAAATAATACAGAAACAAGATATCGCATAATATTCAAACTATAATTGAAATATCAGTTGTTAGTTATATATATATATATAATAAGTATATCAATTGTTCGTTATTATCTGTTTTTATGATTTTCCCTTCCCTTATATTTTATCCATATATATCATTTATACTCTACATCGTATTTGATATCACAAGGGGATATTTTATTTTCTTAAACAAAATATTCATGTTATCATATCATTTTAATATATTATTAAATTTTCGAAACGATAATAGAGAAAAAAATAAAAATATATCATTTATTTTGACACCATATATTTTTCTATTAAAAAAACTTTTAATATACTATTTTATTTTGAATAACATTATATTAAACATCGTTCAAATTAAAATATGATCATTTAGATCTATTTGATATCAAAAGTCATTTAATTAAATATCATTTAATGTTATTTGTGTGATATTTTTATTTTTTAAATTTTAAGTATATTATTTATTTATTTTAATATTTGTTAATTATCATTGTTTTATTTATTTAATTAAAAGATATATGTTTAAATAATTTTATGTATTATTATTATGTTGGGTTTTTACCATTGCATATAAATTTTAATTTTATCATTACCGGTAATAAGTATTCTAATCGCATTTTAGTTGATATAAAATAAATATTATTTTAATAATATTATTTATTATTAATAGACTTGTTGTTTTAAAATTATGGGAGTAAAAAAAATATTTTATAATATGAAAATTAAATAACATTAAGTTCAAAATCTGACTAGTACATCGCAAAATGCTTAAGTTTATCGTTTATCTAAACTATATTTATCAATTAGATAGTTTAATTATTTACGAATTTTAAATTTATTTGTTATTAGGTTTTTACATAATGAGTTGTATATTATCATATAAATAAAACAGAAACAACATTGTGCATAATATTCAAACTACAATTGAATTACCACTTGCTATTGTTTTTTTTAATATAAGGTGTTAGTTATTATTATTTTATCCTTATATCATTTATACTTTAAATCATATTTGATATCATAAGTTAATATTTTTTTATTTTCCTAAACAAAATAATCAAGTCTTTATATTATTTAAAAACATTAAGAAGTTTTCAAAATCATATAAAAAATATTTAGAAAAATAAAAAATATATTATTTTTAAAATTTATAAATAAAAAAATTCATCTTTTATATTTATATAGTATATTTTTTTATTAAAAAAATAATATATTATTTCGTTTGAAATTACGTTCACATTTTAAATTAAATTACATCATTTAGACATATTCTAACTCAAATATCCTTAAATTAAATTTCATTTAATATTATATATATATTATTTTTATTATTTTAAATTTTAAATTTTAAATATGTTTTTTTTAAATAATAATTTTAAAGATGAATAATGAAGAATCTACTTAAACACACGTGGCCCCAAAGCACGCGTAAAAGGTATGGAAGTACATTTAAGGTAGATTTTGTATTACGTTGGTCTTTAATATTTAACTCGTCCATAACTTTTCTAAAATATTTAATATGATCTGTGATATTTTAAAAGTTAATAATTTTAATTTAATTTAACATCAATTAATTTCTAACTTTTTTATGAAAACAAATTTTTTTCTTTAATTTTTGTATGAAACCTATTAATTAAGTTAAAATTATTAAGTTTTAAAAAATTAGTAATTAAATTAGACATTTTAAAAAATGTTTAAAATTAGAAACCACATATTAATTTAATATAAATATTAGTAACAAATAAAACCCAAAATCTCTATGCATCTCACTACAATTACATCATCGTTGTATCCCACTCAAAATTAAACTACATAATTTAAAAGTAATTATTAATCACACGTGATTTAATATCAAAAAATATGTATATAAATCAATAAAATTTTAATATATATCTAGAATTTATATTCGCATAAAATAAATAAAACTACTCGGTAAAACCAATGATGCTTAGATAAATATAATCCGTTTTCGAGCTCCGATTAAGAAAAAAATTTCTTTTATTGACGTTTCGTACCATTTAATTTATTAACGAACACTAAACTAAGAACATTCATTTTCATATCTATATAAATTATTTATTCTTATTCGCATATATAATTAACGTGTCATTTAAAAACAATACTTTTATTTTTAAAAATCTAATAAATAATAAATTATAAGGTAAAGTAATTGATATGACATTAATATTTTATGCTTTAGAAATAACAATTTTCTATTTTAATTTATAATTATTAACTATTAGATACTCAGATTTTATTTTTTATTACGGATTTATCAATTAGATATTTAATCTTGATTTTATTCACCTAGTGGTTTAACGATTAGACTCAACACTCCTCATTTCAAGTGACATGTTTGAACCATATAAAAATATTGTTTTATAAAAAAATTTAGATTTTATCTTTATTAAGTGTTTATCTAATTAATTGTTTATAACATTATACTTAATATTCATAAAATAATTATTTTAATTCTCGTATGATAATTTTTTTATTTTTTATCTTCTTTTATATTCATAAAATAATTTTTTTATCATTTTAATCGATCAAATATATATTTTTAGAAAAATTAATATAATTTATTACTTAAAGTCTTCTAATTTTATGCGATAAATTATGTTGATAAATGATATTTTTATAGTAATAATAACTATTACAAAAGTAAATTATCTACTTTTAGAAAAATTTATTTATAAAAATGAAAATTTTGTTTTAACGATAGTAATTATTGATTTGAAAATATAATTAGTCAACATATGTAGCTATCTATGTTATTTTCCCTTATTTTTAAAGTTTGGTGTGATTTTAGGTAAAAATAATCTAAAATATGTCAAGAAAAATTATTTTTAACCTATTGTTTTTAAAAAAAAAATTATAATAAGTTATTCTCAAATGTAAAAAAAGATCGTATGTTGAAAATGAAGTTAATATAAACATGTATTAAAAGAGTAATGTTTATAGTAAAAAAATAATTATTTGATAAATATTACTCTTCAAAATTATAATGATATTTGTTGATGTATGAGCATGAATTCTGTTATTTCAGTTTTGTTTTATTACGTTTTTAAGTTGTGTAGTTTAACTATTTTATTCCCTTAGGCTTAGTTATGAGTTGAACATTGTGTTTGGATTAATCAAATTAGCTCGAAAAGTTAAGCTTAATAATGATTTGTTTATTGCTCAATTTGTTTTCTTAGTGTTAACATATTCCCCTTAATGGCGATCATATTGACAGGTGATAAATAGTTTTGATATTCCTTTTACTTGTAGATCTATTATCTATAGTCTCATAGAAGTTTATGGAATGAGTCAACGATTTCTTCTTGTTGTTCATTAATATGATTCTATTAATTGAGACTTCTTACATTATAATAGGTTAGAATGGAGCGAATTTAACCTTATGGTAAGATGGCATACTCTAATGATAGCAGTCAAATGGTAGGTGATGATAATCACGATCCAAAGGTGATTCAAAGTTTGATGAATTTGCTTGGGATGTTCGCTAGTCTTTGCTTCAATTTGGGTAGTAACTCAACAAATTTTGCAATGGTCCTCGTAATGAAGAATAAGTTGTAAATCACCCTTCTTTACCAATTCATGCACAAAAACCCTTTTTGAATCAAATCTATCCTAATCGATTAGGAGATAATAACCTAGATGAGGACCTATTTCCTCAACAAGTGTTTCCTGTTAGTATAAATATTGATGATACTCTACATGATTGTCAATTACATTGACTTAGGTCTGGAAAACCTATGTATCCTCATCCCCTTCAAGAGTGTGTTGATTACAAGCTCAATATAGACTTACCCAAATTCATTGGGAATATCATATTGAAGAATGTTTGGAATAGTTCATTTTGTAGACAAAATTTCTACTACGTAAAAGTACTAGAGGAGAAAAAAGTTAAACTTATTTCTTATAAACTAAATAGTGGAGCATCATCATGGTAGGATCAAGTTCAACATGAAGAAAATTGGTGGGAAAACTTTCAATTGTTTATTGGAACCAAATAAAGAAAAGGATTATATAAATATTTTTACCAATTGATTATGAATAGTCATTTTATCAATATTACCACCAATATCACCAAGGCACTAGACAAGTCAATAAGTATATTAAAGAGTTTCTCAGATTATGAATTCAAACAAATATGTTAGAAAATTAGCCTCAAAGAGTTTTTCATTACACTCATGGTCTGAATTCACCCATTAAGAAATGTTTTGAATTAAGTTCAATATGTTGGAATGTGATTGGAGCCAAAATCTTGAACTCAAAGTTGAAACCTAACTAGCTCGAGTCAAGAGAAATTAGAGCACCAAAAGAACCACATTAGACATACCTTTTGAATGAGGCAAATCCTTATCAACCTTTACTACAGCCATAACCCATAATAATACACAAACACTTACCAAACTCACCCTTAACTTATCAAACATTGTTCAAAAGCCTAATCCTTATATTAATCCCTTTTTCCAATGAAATGTTTCAGGTGTAATTAGCCGGCTATCATACCAATGAATGTCCATAAAGAATAACAGCAAACCTTATTAATGATTGTGCAAATTCTAAGGAAGAAAATGGCTCAAATTTAGACAATTACTTGGATAATATTGAATTGGTCAAAGGAGATGAAAGAGATGGAGCCATTTGCATTTTGCATAAACTACTACTCAACCCAAGAAAACAACACCCTTTTAGAGGCATGCCTTATTGAAACAAAGTGCATTATTAACCAAAAGGTTTATGATGTGATAATCGATAGTGGTAACATTGAGAATTTCATTCCCTCTTTAGTGAAGGCACTTTACTTAACTACCACCAAAGATCACAATCCATATAAAATATGATAAATTAGAAAGGGCACTAAAACCCAAGTACAATAGGTATATTGTGTTCCTTTTTTCCATTGGAAAAAATTATCGGGATATTATGCAATGTAATATTGTAGAAATGGACGCTTATCTCTTGTTGTTAGGTCAATTATGGAAATTTGACACAAATGCAACTTATAATAGTAAGCATAACTGTTATGTATCAACGTGGAAAGACAAAAAAATAGCTATGCTACCCACTTCAACATCACACAATACTTCTAGTGCTGGAATTGAAGGGAAATAGAAGGTGCTATTAAGTTCATCTTGCTATGAATTTGACAGAGACACAAAAAGAGCAAAGTTAATAGTAGCCATCATGTGTGTAGAAACTCAAACTGATAGGAAAGAAGTTATTGTAGAGATTCAACCAATACTACAAGAACTTATAGATTTTTCACATGATGAACTACCCCTCAGATATACCTTTAATGCATGAGATTCAACACCAAATATACTTTACTCCAGATGCTAGTCTCCCAAACTTACCTTATTATAGAATGCGTCACCAATAGCATGACATGTTTCAAGGTATGGTAGAAGAGCTGCTTATGAAGAATTTGATTCAAGAGAGCCTTAATCCTTGTATTGTGCTTGCATTTTTGATACTTAAGAAGGATAAGGCTTGGAGGATATATGTTGACAACAAAGTTGTTAATAAAATTACAATTAAGTATCATTTTCTATTTCCAAGATTGAAATATATGTTGGATAAAATAAAAGTTTCCAAGGCGCTTTCAAGAATGAAAGTAGTAGGTACCAATAGAATAACTAATAATACGACTTGAAGATGAAAGGAAAACTGCTTTCAAAACCAAAAAGAGATTATATATTAATGGTTGGTGATGCCTTTTGGGTTGTGCAATGCTCCAAGTATTTTTTATGAGATTGATGAATCAGGTATTTAAATTATTTACCAATAATTATGTTGTAATGTACTTTGATGACATTTTGATCTATAGCTCCAGTCAAAGTGTATATTTGGAACATCTCAAGCTAGTGCTTCTAGCTTCTAAGGATAACACACTGTATTTGAATGTGAAGAAGTGCAAGTTTCTTACCACAAAGCTCTTATTCTTAGGGTTTATCATTAATGAATATGGTATCTATATTAATGAAAGGAATGTGCAATAAATTTTTGAATAGCCGATCCGAATTAGTGTACAAGAAGTTAGAAGCTTCCATGTGCTAGCTACCTTCTATAGGGGATTTGTGAAACTTTTTAGTTCTATAATTGCTCCAATCACAAATTGCTTTAAGTAAGGTCAATTTAAGTGAGGTCTTAAACATGCTAATAGTTTCTTACTCATCAAAGAAAAACTTAACTCTACCTCTATACTTGCTTTCCCAAACTTTGATAAGGTGTTTGAAGTAGACACAGATGCTTATTTAGTGAGAATATGTACTATTTTATCTCAAGATGTAAAACTCATATAATTATATAATGAGAAGCTAAGTAGTGCTAGATAGAGGTGGTCTATATACGAGCATGAATTTTATGATATAGTGATGGCTTTTAAGCATTAGGAACACTATTTGGTACAAAATGGGTTTGCCTTCCACTGTAATCACCAAGCCCTCAAGTTTCTCAAGTCATAAATAAACATTTAAAGAAAATATAAATTGTGTACAATGAATACATAAGCATATATATCATAATAAGTAATATAATGATAAAAAAATATCGTTCTTACAGAGATTATGTTATTAGAAACTAACTTTTAAAACTAAAAAATAAAAATCAATTTTTTTTATGTTTTTATGTTTTATGAAAGCAAAATTAAAATAATTAAAAATAAATAACAGTAATTAATTAACTTATATTTGACGGCTAATAAGATATATGAGAAAATATTTAGGAATACTTAATCCCTTAATTTTCTAAACATGTAAATCACTAAAATCCCTATAATATAATTACCAATCAATTATATGATCAATTGAATCTAACCTAGCATGTATTTCTCTCTAAAGTAAGTTACACACTATATAATAATTAACCTAATTACACTTTCATGTCAGCTAAATTACATACTACTCATTAAATTCATTAACTATAGATCACATATATAAGAATCATATGTCTTTAACTATAAATTATACATGTTATTTAATCAATACAAACAATTAAATAATTATCTCAAATCTATTTAATTGCTTCTATGGATTAATTGTTGGCCAAATGATTAATAGCATAAAAATTGTATTAAATAATATAATTAAATTGAAATCATAATTTAGGGTAAAATATAATCATTATATGTAGAAAATTAAGTTCATAAGAACCATAGGTTAATAAATTAGTTAAACATAATTTTGTGATGATTAGGGGTTAATAAATTTCCTAGACAAAATTGGGTTAATTTTGGCTCATTAAGGTTTATGGGATAATTAGGGGTTAAATTAATATGGGATAATTAGGGGTTAAATTAATTTCAAGTAGAATTTGGACAATCAAATCAACTTCAGGTTAAGGGCTGAGATGAAAAAATGAAAAACTAACAATGTTGGCCAATAATATTGTGACACATGTCACGAGGATTCACTTGACGAATCAACGTGAGATGTGTGGTGTGGGTGGACTGATTGTAGTCAATAAGCGTTGAATCAACACCACGTGGTGCGATGTGATTTGTAGTTACAGATTGCATAGTGCCCAGATGGGAAGAATGGACGAATCAAGTGACAATGCATGGCACACCTTTTGACCGCACGATGAAACTTAAAATAAATGCCATGTTGACAAGTGGTAAAGCCTGCATCACTTAGTACACACGATGTTGCACGATTGGCCCTCTTCACTAGCATGACATCCATGTGACATGTTAACAAGTGGTAAGGTCTGCATCACCCAAAAAAAATATTTATTAAATAAAACAAATAAATATTAAGTAAAAAAGTGCATTAGGTTCATCAACATTTCAGATGATATTTCTATAGAAATTTCCTTATGTTTTCCAGTTTAAGGTAGGTAAACAAAATAAAGTGCCCGATGCCCTTAGTAGGAGAAACCAATTTTTTATCACTCTTAGAACTGAATTGATTGGCTTTGAGTTACTACCAGACCTATATGACTTTGATGAGAACTTCTCTGATATTTGGAAGGGTTGTTAATAAAAAAGTAGCGAAACTAGAGCCTTTAGCATACAAGGGGTACCTCTTCAAAGGTAATCAATTGTGTATACCTAATAATTCACTTAGAGAAACATTTGATACATGAGTTTCATTGTGGAGGATTAGTAGCCCATGTTAGGAGAGACAAAACAATTGACATGGTTAAAGAGAGTTTCTGGTGGCTAAATATGACAATTGAAATTTATAAATGTGTACTATGATGTCAAATTTGTTAAGATGCAAAAGGTGGAACTCAAAACATTAGACTTTACAATCATCTTCATGTTTGTAATACTATTTGGGAAGATCTTGGCCTAGATTTTGTACTTGGGTTACCAGTTACTCAAAGGCGAGTTGATTCAATAATGATAGTAGTGGATATGTTATCTAAAACGACACATTTTGTTCCATGTAAGAAAACCAATGATGGTAGCCACATTGTAATATGGTTCTGCAGTTGGATTGTGAAACTCCATAGTGTTCTTAAGAGCTTAACCTCATATAGGGATGTCAAATTCCTAAGCCACTTTTGGAAAGAGTTATGGAGGCGTTTTGACACTACTTTAAACTTCAATAGTACTCATCACCACCAGTCAGATGGTCAAATTGGAGCTATAAATAGAACTTTTGGATAGTATGTTAAGATGCTTGGTTGGAAACAAACCCAAGGCATGGGACTCGACTTTACTTCAGGTTGAATTTGCATCTGACATGTTTAATATGTCCACGAATAAAACACCATTTTCCATCATGTATACAAATGTGTCTAATAATAAAGTGGATCTTATTGCCTTCCCAAAACCAATAAACTTTGTTGTTAAGAATACGTTTGGAAATTATCAACAACTCTATATTGAAATTAGAGCACATGTCGAAGAAATGAATAGACAATATAAGCAACTAGCAGATAAGATAGAAAAATCAAAGATTATAAAAGAAGAAGAATTAGTTATGGAATATTTGAACAAATAAAGAGCTCTCACTAGAATAACAAACTTTAATTCAAAAAATTCAAACAATTTCAATTCTTAAGAAAATAAACTCCAATGTTTACACTGATGAAGATCATTGGTTACTTTTAATGTCTCCTATTTAGACATTTACTATTTATTGAATTAAATGTTTATTTCTCTTCAACGGAGAGGCTATGATACAAGAGCATGTATTATATTATTTTAATTTAATTTTATTAAATTTTTAACTTGTATAATTTAATTGTTTTATTCTCTAAAGTCTTAGTTATGTGCTGAACATTTTGTTTGAATTGAACCAATTAACTTATCAAAATTAAGCTTAATAATGATTTATTTTTTAATTAATTTTTTTTGTTAGAGTATCAACATATTGTCTTTAAAGTGAACATTTTTGGTAGGTGATAAACAACTTTGATATTCCTTTAAACTTTATATATATGGTTTTAAAGAAATTTATAAATATGTCAGATCAATTTTTTTATTATATATTAATTTGATTCAGTTAATTAAGATTTTTTACATTTTACATTTAAAATAAACAAAATAAGTAGAGATAAGAATACATATTATTTTTTTTAATGGAAAAAGATTCTTAGAATTAGACGATTACTATACATCGTCCAATTTTCCTTTAATTTACTCGTGGGGAGGATTTTTATTTTTTATTTTTTTTACTGATTAAAATAAATAAGGAAAAAAAAAATACAAAGCGAGACTTTGAATTTAAAATTAAAAAATATGAGCGGGAAAATTCTCTCCTATGCTAGTTGTTCGAAATCTCCCCTCTTTCTGTACCAGCTTCTTTCTCGCTTCTCAGTATATGAACATGCGGCTTATAGTTATCATTCGAAGTAGATCCATAATTTACTGTGCTTATCTTAATAGGATTCCTTTGTAATTGGATTTCGTCTACTAATTTGAAGTTTTATCAGCTTGATTTTAACGAGTTTCCAGTGACTTTGCGTTCAATTTAAGTATTTCGTGCGCAGGCTAGGGATTGGGTATACATTTATTTGGGTTATTAACGATGGGTGTGGAGCACTATCATGTAATCGAGCTTGTGGGAGAAGGTTCTTTCGGAAAGGTTTACAAAGGAAGGCGCAAGTACACTGGCCAAGTATCTAATATTGCACCTCTTTTTCTCTTTACTAATATGTATTCATTTTTTTTTTCAGTACTGATAAGTTTCAGCCTATTGTTATAGACTGTTGCAATGAAGTTCATTATGAAGCATGGAAAAAGTGACAAGGATATCCATAATCTAAGACAAGAAATTGAGGTATGAACTCGTTTTTTATTTTAAATCTTATGTACTTATGGACAATTAATTGTCAATGTCCTCTATTTTGTTTGTTTTCTTTGCTAATTTTCTGATTATTTGATATTTGATTTCTTCAAATGTCATAGATTCTCAGGAAGCTGAAGCATGGTAATATCATTGAAATGCTGGATTCCTTTGAAAGCCCACAGGAGTTTTGTGTTGTCACTGAATTCGCCCAAGTAATAATTTCCCAATATTTTGTCGGGCTTTTATAGGCATACTATTTATTGTAACATAGATTAACTTGTCATTATTAAAACCAGCTCATGCCATGAGTAAGTATAAGTAGTTGCTGATGAGTATTTCAGATTTGCTGACTTTAAAACCATCATTACTCGTCTTGGCACACAGGGTGAACTTTTTGAGATTCTTGAGGATGACAAATGCCTTCCTGAAGAACAAGTTCAAGCAATTGCGAAGCAGTTGGTACTCTCTTCCTCTGGAACATTTGTTCCTTTACCATTATAAGAACTTGTTTTGGCTGTTTTCACTTTGGATGCACTTTCGATTTAGGTGGAGATATCTGTTAGTTTTTCCTTTCATTTCCTAGGTTATATTTGTTTTTCTTCTTTACTCCTATTGAATTTTTCAGGTAAGAGCATTGTATTATTTACACTCCAACCGCATCATACATCGGGACATGAAGCCTCAGAATATTCTAATTGGAGCTGGTTCTGTTGTTAAGGTTGATGGTTCATTTTATATTTTTGTGGAACAATTATTGTTTTCATTCTATATTTATCTTCTCTATAATGTCTAATTCTGTTTTCTTTGTATTTATGATGCTAATTAATCATGGTCAGATCTCTGATTTACTTTAAAGCTTTGTATTGCTTTTATAAGACTGTCATTCAAATGAGGTAACGTCTTGGTTTTATTGTTGGTATCAGCTTTGTGATTTTGGCTTTGCACGTGCGATGTCCACTAACACTGTTGTCTTGCGATCCATAAAAGGTTAGTTTGCTTCTTTATCTTTATAAAAATGTTTGTTTCTTAACCTTTCTATTGATCAAGTGTTAGTAAACTTCCCTAGAAAGATTCTGACGAATTTACATTTGCTTTGTTAGTAATCTTATCCTTTTTGTCTTTTCAGGCACTCCTCTGTACATGGCCCCAGAGCTTGTGCGCGAACAACCTTACAATCATACTGCAGATTTGTGGTCTCTTGGAGTTATACTGTATATGAAGACTCTCATCTTTTATTTTAATTCTAAATTTCATGAATCTAGCTCTGCATTGTCCATATGTCACATTTTCACCCTGAGTAATCTTTGCTCAAGTGCTTTTGACTTTGTGCATTGTCTCAATCTTACTAAGGTTGCTTGATTATGGTAGCATTCTTTTTAGTTAGTCTAGACTCTCTTGCCATTACTTGTTTAGTTGTTTGTCTTAACTACGCTACAAAAGGGGCACTGCATTAAATGAAGTATTGTAGAGGGTCTCATGATCCCTCAGCTTGGTGGTCATTATATTTCTGATTTACTATCTTTTGTTAAACTTCTTATTTACATATTGGTTCTCATTTTTACGGGAGTAGTTTCCTCTTTATGTTTTCTAGAGGGGAAAAAAATCAAATTTGTTATTTTTATGCTACTGATATGAAATAATTAATTCCTTCTGATTTTTTTATATTGTCTAATCATCAACTGGTTTCACTTTTAACCTTTAAAAAATATGTTATATATATGGGTTAAAAAAATATGTTATATATATATATATATGGGGGGTTATGCTAATTTATTCAGGAAATTAATGAATCTTTCATGAAAGGCATTCTAACTTTTCTCCTTCAATTAAAACTGATTTCAAATGAAACAACAGGTATGAATTATTTGTCGGTCAGCCTCCTTTCTATACAAATTCTGTTTATGCGCTCATTCGGCACATTGTGAAGGTATATTCAGGGTATTGTATAGCTTTTTTTTTGAATGATCAAAGCAGGAGCTAATTGGATATGATGTTCCAGGATCCAGTTAAGTATCCCGACAATATGAGTCCAAGTTTTAAAAGTTTTCTGAAGGGGTTGCTGAATAAGGTGGTTATATGACCAAAAGGTTTTTCCTTTGTTCTAAATTCTACATTGATTGCTTTGTAATCTTGATTTGGTTTATGTATGCATGGGAAACAGACACCACAAAATCGTTTAACTTGGCCTGCGCTTTTGGACCATCCTTTTGTCAAGGAAGCATCAGATGAGCAAGAGGGCAAGGTATCTAACCCTTTTCATGAAGTTGTGTCTGATACACTCTAGCTAAGATCATTGTGGTTCATTATCCTATCATGCTTTTTTGCAGGAAACATGTTCTTTCATCACACCAGAGAGTGACACTACACGAAGGAGGGAAGGACGAACCCCAAGCAGACCAATGGGCTTGCCAGTTCCTAGTTCTGGTCGTTAGCACTCTCAATACTTAATAAATTTATTATTATTTTTTGTTTAGAATTCCAATTAAACAGTTGTTGTCTACTTCACAGGTAAAATCAACACTCCAGTATCTTCAGATAATGACATTGGACAGACCTTTCAGAATGATGCCCAACTAAATATTCCCGTATCCATTACAAGTAATTCTGCACCAAATGACGAGTTCCCAGGATTTATAAGTCTTAATGATGCAAAAGAGTCAGGTAACTAGTGCCATTTTAAAAAGGACGGGGTCAGGTATAAGGGCTTCCTGAATTATGATCCTTACTATTTCTCATATCGTACGTTCTTTACTTTCCCGATGAGTGTAACAAG
The DNA here is from genome assembly GCA_033030585.1 of Hippophae rhamnoides. Taxonomy (NCBI): domain Eukaryota; kingdom Viridiplantae; phylum Streptophyta; class Magnoliopsida; order Rosales; family Elaeagnaceae; genus Hippophae; species Hippophae rhamnoides. Next base: position 55,841,733 of record CM065432.1, read on the forward strand.
TAACTTCTCATTTATGTTGTGCAGTTGTTCTTCTTTTATTTTTTATTTTTCAAGTATATCAATTAGTCTTATACAATAGTATTTCTAGTGTAGTTTTAAGTTTTTGGAAGCTTCCTGTGAAGCAGCACAAATAAAGCGTCTCTTATGGTCTCTTCTTTCTTAGTGCATATTTGGAGGAAATACAATATATTTATTAAAACAATAGCCTGTTTTGATGTGCTTTTGGTGAAAATCCCTTTTTTTTGGTATTAATATGATTATAATTTGTTTCAATACGGAATATCATATATTTTGAATTTAAGTAGTTTAATATGGTTGCTAGCATTTTGAATGTAAACTAAAGAGTTATTTCTACGAAACCACTTATGGAAAAAATATATGTAATCACGTTTTCACATATCTATAAATTTGTTTGTTTGGTTGTTAAGTGTTAAATGTACAAAATTACATGAATCACAAATTCACAATTGTTTTCACCAAAAAGACAGGCAAATGGTTTAAAGTTATTCCATTTACATGATTATTTGCCTAAATTTCTATTACAGGCATAATGTGAAGAATTAACTTTTTAAAGTTGGTTTCAGGTTGCCAGACATTAGATAGACTGGAAAATAACTCTCGTACTGTTAAAGGGGCACAAATAATTGGTCAAAATAATGAAGTATTAGCTCATATTTTGGTACCATTAAAAAGATGGCCCAAAGGATCTGAAGTTGCTTTCAGGTAACTACCATTAATTATATAATTTGAATTATCACGATACATGTTAGCTCCTATATGCAAAAGTTAATTTTTCGTCAAATGAATACAGGGAAGAAGACGTTCATTTTTCAAGTCAATCACTAAGAATTCTATCAAATCTAGTTACAGCTGGTGCCATTCATTCGTGTGGAATACTTGATGAAATAACACGGGAACTTCTAGTTTTCACTGCTGTTGTTGTTTGCTCAAAATCATGTGAAGTTATTGAATTACAAGCAAAGGTGCTTTTGCTTCATTAGAATATCATGTGAAGTTAGGGGTATATAGTTCCTATATACCCTTTTTTGTTTTTAAAAATGTCTGTCTTCTCTCCATCACCACAACTATAACCATTAATATTAGATTTATTTAGAAGACTGTAGGTCTGTGGTGATCAACATATAATGTTTTTTTGGTTTGAATAATTAAAATTCTATGTAAGATCTTTGGCTTATCTACCAAGATATTTTCATTTGTGTTTCAATTCATTGAAACTTCAGTAGTGCTAATTTAATTGCAAAGGTTAGGTTACTCAAAATACATTCATGCTCGTTAACTATTTTGCACTTTATTTCCGTTATATCTTTCTATAATACTCAAAATACATGCTCACATACTGCTTACATATGTCAGTTTTCTGTTTGATTCTTTTGTAATGGCCATCTCTTTGTTCTAACAATGTAGAGTTTCTCCATCATCAAAATTTTGGTTAACCATAGAGGAAGCTCCAATCAAGGGTCATATTTCAGGCACTGGGTTGCATTATCTGAAATTTTTTCACAGGTTATATTTTCTTTATTGTTGGTGCCTATTGTATGGAGATCTCTATCAATGACATCAAATGATCTAATCGTGTTAAACATGTAGGTTGTCAGTTGCAATGAAGATGCTTCTGGAAGAGTTTTATATGAAGCTATTGCTTGCATCAATGTGTTTTTATCTTCAGTTGCACAAGGTCTAAAAGTTTTTTCAGCAAGCTCTGGTCCTCAGGAGGTTTCCTCTTCTATTGAGACACTCAAACAAATAGTAGAGCATGCTAAAACATCTAGTTTAGCGGAACACTTTTGTCTTTGTTTAGCTAATTCAGGTTCAAGCCTCATTTCTGGTTCCTCTAATATGCTCCGTGTTGCTTGTAAAACATGTGAAGCCATTTGGTCATTGATAGATGCATTGGAAATTCTTTACATGAAAGATCATGCCTACATATTTCCACTAAGTGCCATGCAGAGTCATTCTCTACACCGGTTAGACATTAGTAATCATGACCGAAGCTCATCTGTTAGTATTGGATCAACAAAAGTTATTGATGCAGTGACAAACACTTTCATTAAATCAAAAGCAGTACAAGTTGCCATTTATTATTGTTTACATCATCGGCTTGAGGCTTCAATGTTTGCTGGAATCCAGGTCTAGTCTTTCTTCCTTATATCTGGAAGCTCTAAGTTGCATATTACATCCACATGCCAATAAAAACAAAGTGAAGTTAAGAATTTACTTTCAGTTTCATGTTATAATTAAAACTTGCCTATTATCACAAATGAAAAGATTTTTGTCATGTTTCAGCTTTTGTCAAGGTGCTGTCTACATAGTGAAATTGTTCCAGGGGTTTTATGTGGCCTGCCTAACTCTTTACCGGTAACGACTGTTGTTAGTGGTGGAGCAGATGGCACTATTATATCAGAGGTTTTCTCTATATTAAATTTGTGCACTTCATCTTTCAATAAAGAAGCGCAGACAGGTGAAACAAGTAACTTGAAATGCAAGTTAAATGATCCTACTGGCTTGATTTTGCATTCTTGCCTCGTCATTGCTATAATAGCACAATGCTTAAAGGCGTCTGGAAGAAATTCTGCATTATTTATGCTCACAACTTCCCCTAAAAAGCAGCTCTCACGACTTTCTGACCTTGCCTTCCATTTCTCTTTTGAGGACAGAATAAAAACTTGTTTACAACCTCATAATGCATCATCCATGTTGGCTCTTGCCTCCATTCTATCCCTTGAATCTGGATCTTCTGGTGAGTCCTCTATCACTGAGATAGCAATGCCATTTATTCCTCGAACTGTCACACTTTTTGACTGCATCAAAGTCTCATCAAGCAATGAGAATGAAGCAGGTAATAAAGATGCATACGGTGTTCTGTCATATTGGCACAGCCTTAAGGATGGATGTGTTGGTTTATTGGAGTCCAGGTTGAGGTGGGGAGGACCATTAGCTGTTCAACAGATGTGTGCAAGTGGTATTCCTTTGCTTTTAATAGCCTTGCTGGCTAAAATCCCTTTAAATGCTTCCCCTCATGGGATTGGCACCCCAAGTAATCAAGCCAAGTTGTCCCCTATTGGTGTTGTGTGGACAGTATCCTCAATATGTCATTGCCTTTCTGGAGGAGCCTTTACTTTTCGACAAATTATGGTCAAGAGTGATCACATCAAGCTCATATGTGATTTAATCACTGATATACATATTAAGCTTGTAAATTGCTGGGCAGGACCTGGTGGAGGCAAGGATGGTGTTAGAAGCATCATAAATACAGTAATTGATTTTTTGGCATTTCCTTTTGTTGCTGTACAGAATGCTCCAGGTCTACCATCAGCAGCTGCTTCTGTAAATAGTGGCTTCCTTCTGAACATGGGTTCACCAGGCGAAAAAGTATGCATAGAGGACAAAGAAATGGTGAAAGTGATTGAGGAAGACTTGGGAAAGTACATCAAAATCCTTTTGGAGGTTAGATCTTTTGTCATTTTCTATATTTCATGTACTTATTTTATAATAGGGTGGGGGTGCCACTGGTCCTTTTGCTTATGAGTTTGGGTCGATTGATTATTTTTCATTTAAAATATGTAATTTAATGCTTTTGGTTATTAAAAAGGATCATATAAGTACAAACTTCACTATATCATGGTTATTTAGTATTTTGTACACTTTTGTTGTCGGCGAGATTCATTAAAGGATAATTTGGTCATTTAATGTGTCCCTCTAAATATAATCAACTCACATTTTGCTTATTTCCTTCGTACTATTTTTGGTGCTTAAAAAGAAGATAAAATTTCTATTATTTTTCTCCCATTTTTATCATATTGATAAAAATAATTAAATAATATAAAATATTGAAGTTTGTTTTAAATCAATGTATTTTTAATAAACAAAATAATTAAATAACGCGTTTTAACAACCAAAAACACTAAATGATACTGGTTAAAAGCAAATGAAATAAGTTACATCTAATCTTCAATCAAATATACTATTTGGAACCTTTACCCTTTATAAGAGTGATTGCAAGATTATACGAAGTGATTTTAAGGTAAATGTGTGTTTGGATTCTTACCCTTCGTACGTTCACGATAGATTTTGGTAGCTTTCATTCTTCATTTTGATTCTGTTGTATTTTACTCTTTTGGTTGGAAATTAGAAGAAAGTTATTTGTCTTAAGCTATCTAGAATGTTTAAGCACAAAATTTCCTGGGCAATCCCTCTTACTCATCAGTTGCTTCTTAAGTTTTCAGGTGGGAGTGCCCATAATTATTCTCCGCTGTTTGGAGCATCTTGAGATAAACGATTGGGGGAGGCCTATTGCCTTTGTTGCTAAAATGATAGCCCATCGTCTTCTAGCAGTTCAATTTGCGAGTAAAGGCTTGATGGATCCTAACAGGTGGAGGAGGTTGCTTCATCGTTCAAGCCCGAAAGAGATCATACTGGACAGCCTTATGATTGTTTCAGATTTAGCACGCATGGATAAGGTTAAATATGGTTGCATTCCATAACCACTTTTGTACCTAACATCCACTCAATACATGCTCTTTTACTTTTGTAGCACCTGATCAACGCAAAATATATATGGTGTTCAGGGATTTTATGAGTACATTAACGGGGCCTCTTTGTTGGAGTACCTGAAGGAATTTCTTACCCATGAAGATCCCAATATACGTTCAAAAGCGTGCAGTGCTGTTGGCAACATGTGCAGGCATAGCTCTTATTTTTATAGTTCACTTGTAAGTAACGAATGACTGCTTTTCATGGTTTGAATCTTTTGATCACTTTGTAGGCATAAATTTTCATGAATAATTTGATGACTCGCTCCGTATTATGGAAGATACACTTCAAGTGACTTACGCAACTTTGCTCAGAGCAAAAATAAAAAATAACTCAAGCATGCATCCGGTGCATAAACTCTGATATTACCATTATGGGAGGCTGGATTATTGTAAATTTTCTTAAAACTGAATGTGATTTTCTAGGCAAGGTACCAAATGATCGGCCAACTTATTGATCGATGTTCTGACCCAGACAAACGCACACGAAAATTTGCTTGTTTTGCTGTAAGTTTATTCTCATCAGTACCACTTTTACTATAAGGTCCTCTTAGTACTACAATTACATGTGTATGATCGTCCTTTTCATGTTCTTTTACTCTGAAGCACTGACCATGGATAGTTATTGTTCTCTCTCTGCAGATTGGAAATGCTGCTTACCATAATGACACTTTGTATGAAGATCTCAGAAGATCAATACCTCTACTTGCCAATTTGCTGCTCTCAGCAGAGGAAGACAAGACGAAAGCTAATGCTGCAGGTGCATTAAGTAACCTGGTTCGCAACTCCAACAAGCTTTGTGAAGACATTGTATCTAAAGGAGCTATGCAGGTTCGTGGACTTCTGACATCTCTTGTTGCTATGCTATGTAGTGTGTGCCAATTTTTGATTTTTTTTTTTTAAATTTAGATAATGCATGAACTAATTGGATTTAGAATATGAAAAAGGGGTTGAGTGCATGTTGTGCACGGAAGTAATAAATAACGGTATATGAATATATTAAATCGGTAAAAAAAACTCATAGAATTTACGTGATTTGTCAATTTGACTAGGTCCACGGGAAGCAGTTGATATTATTGGTAGGAAATATACAGAATACAAGTACAAATTTTTTCATTAATAATATCTCTTAAATGTTTCTCCAAATTAATAGAAAACTCTCACATCCACTAAATATTTTCTCTTTGAGTTTGTTTATGCTCTTTTTAATTTTTTTTCTTCTAATTTTTGTCTTGTTTTTTAATACATGAACTCCATATTTACAGATGAAACAAGACTCTCTTTTCCTAAATTATGTCACTAATTTGTTACTTTAGAGTCAATATTCAACGGTGCAAAGCCGTAACAAATGAGTTTTTGTTTTATTTAACATTTAATTAGAAAACAAATAATTAGTAAACATAAGAAAATAAAATAAGAAAATAGAACTTGATACAACAGGAGTGCTAAATGATCAAAGAAAGTTTCGTAATTCATAGTTAGTGTTTTTTCTCCCTCTCCCTCCCCCGAAACTGCAGGCTTTACTGAAGTTGGTGGTTGATTGTTCAGTGGTGGCCTTGAACCCGAGTAAAAAAGAGGTCGTAATTGAATCACCTCTAAAGATTGCTTTGTTTTCATTAGCAAAGATGTGCACACACCTACCATGCAAACATTTTCTTCGTTCATCAGAGTTGTTCCCTGTGATTGGGCGACTTCTACAATCTCCAGAACCAACAATTGCCAATTATGCCTCCATCATTCTCAGCAAAGTTGCAGATGTAGCCTGAAGCAATCAGTCTGTCTTTTGATTATTTCTAATCAAATTTTGGGTTGATATGTATCTTCCAACTTCAGTTGGGCATATATATAAAACATCCGAAGGTAATTCCTTTGTAAATTTATGTGCTTGTATAACTTGTTCGATAGAAAAGCAGATTAAATGTGATTTTATTGAATTATTAGTCCATGAACTTGCAGATTGAATTCTCATGGTAGGGTGCATGGGTGATTCTAATTGTTTCAAAACGTAATCTTAATTAGCAAACTAACTGCATGTGATTTAGTTTTGCTCTTACATGATAACTGCATGATTATTTATCTCCAAAAAGAAAAAAAGGAAAATACTAAAAAATAAAATTTAATATTATTAATTACATAACTACTAATTATATAATGTATTTCTTCTTATTTTTATTAAATTGAAGCCATATATTCTTAATTTAATGCTTAAAGCATTATTTTTTAATAATAGTTTCAATTTAACACTTGTATTGGATGTAAATTTACTGTGTTGAGATTTAAAAATGAGTACAAATTAATAAGTATAGATAAAACAAATAGATGATCCTAGTTACTAATTGGATTATTGGAAGGTTTTCGCTTGAATAGTTTACGTAGAAATTGAAAATGCTCTACTATTTCATGTCCTTCACTCCATCTTATTCAGGACTATGTAGATGTGTTGGAGGACATGTCTCCCGGTTGCGCCTATGTCGATCGGCTAGTAAAACATTTCTCAATATTAAACCTTTAATTTGCTACTAAAATTATGATTTTGAATACAATTTGTTACTATTTTTATTTATTATCAACTTGCTATTTTTAGTCTTAATTTGATTTCCACTAATTTTTTATACCAAATTCTTAAATTTTGTTTTTGTTCTTAATAACATAATTTTGGCACCAATGGACTTTAGACGGCATAAATACCCTTGAAAAAAATTACATAATATCACATGTATATAAATTTTTTCAATTTTTGTCTAAAAAATTATCGCAATAGTTGTAATTAAATTTGTTATAAAATCTTATTGAGTTAAAGGTTATCTAAGTTTATAACTATCATGGTTGTCGTATTTTTTACAAATGTGGGACCGAAGTAAATTTAATAATTCTTTTTCACACGGACCGATACGATTTTACAAAATTATTGTGAGACTATTAAGGACAAAACTTAAGTCATTGATTAAGTTAGATTCATTTTTGATACTATGTTATAAATTCAAGTTTAATTTAATCAAATAATATTTTGTTGAATCAAGAGTTACGTAAGTTTATAAATAACACTGTTATCATGTTATTAATAAATGTGATATCAAAGAAATTTTAACAAAATTTATAATAGTTGATTAGATATTCACTTTGTATTAAGAACAATGTATATATAATAAGAGATACTATTCTATTATCTACTATCGTATTCCCCACACAAAAAAATAAAATCCCAACACAACTTAGCTATCAAAGTCTCTTTAATCTTTTGTATTAAGTTGACGTCGTGCATTCATAAAAGTTCATTACGTAAGTGGTATACAACTGGAAATATATATCCGTGGTAATTTGAAACGTAATGGATTAATTAGATCGACAATTATGCATGTACCAAAGTACGTTTTCATATTGTATAAAGATTATTTAGATGTCTACTGAGGTGGATTTGATAAAGAGTATTACGTGTTCCGTTTTATTTTAAGAAAAAAAAAATTTAGATATAATATTTATAAAATCATAAATAAATTTATAGGTAAAATAGAAATGTGTTTTCTTTGAATTTTAAATATTGAGTTTTTTAACTCTTAATAATCTATCATAAATTTAATAATTTTAATTTATTTATATTTAAATGAGATATATATTTTTTTATTTAGAAATAAACAGAAATATTTTTACTATTTTTTAATATCTTTTTAACCTCTTATCCTAAATCCGGATGTGTATATATACATTTACAGCTTTTTTATTTTTATAATAATAACGTTACTCACATATATATATAATTAAAAATAAATTATAAATTACGATACATTTTATATATTTAAATAAAATGTATATAATTGAGTCTCAAATTTATAAGAGAATGAATACTTTAATGTGTCAGCTATATAATTAGGAAATTATTACGTATGAAATAATATTAATCTCAAGTAAAAAGCCCAATTAAAATACTAATTTTCAATAATTATTATGGAATCCAAGTATTTAATATAACAATTAAAAAATCCATTAGAATAACAAAATTAAAGTGAGCATTTTTGAGTAATGGCAACAATACTTAACCCCACCCGAATTATTTTGTACAGGAACTAACAACTTATGAAAAGTGGAAACAGGTGTTCGGTCTTGAGAGCATCTGATAAGCACGTGTACTTATCAGTGTCTCTCTATGCGTAGACAACTACTCTCCGAGAAAATGATAAAAAGATGGATTCAAATAACGTAGGTTATTTACACATTATTTTTTATCGATTAATAAATGTAAATTTTAAAATTAATAATTTTAAAATTTATATTAAATAATAATTGAATTAATAAAAAATATTACGTTAATAACCCATCCATACAAATAACTTGTGATATGTATATATATTTTCACTGTATGCCATTAGATAAAATATTCATTATTTATTTATGCAACTTTTGATGATATATTATTTAAAATCAATAAAATATAAGATTCGTGTAATAATTTAAAACAAAAAACAAAAAAATAAATAATTTAATTATCATGTAATATACTTCACAAGTAATAAATAACTTTTTTAGTTATTAAAATAATACAACACAATTCTTATCCTTGAAATTGAAATTCTAGATTTTTTTAGTTATTAAAATAATACAACACAAACATCGTGCTATTAATTTATAAATTTATTGGTTATTGAGTCACAAGTTAGACACAAATAGCAATTAATAAATTATTTTTTTTTAAATAATTACATTATTTATATATATATATTTATAGTTAAAACTCAATCCATAAATATATTATACATATTTAATCACGGTCTCATTTAAAAAATTAATAATATATTTCAAAAATAATATAAGATAATTTCACTAAAAACTAATTACTAGATTGAAAAATCCCTCACAATTATTAAATTATTTACGAAAAAACATTGTGATAATAAAGCGAGCATGAAATATATGAATGAAAAGAGAATATGGAGAGAGAAAATACAACATACATAATGAAACCAACAAAGCTCAGACTCAAGAGTAAGAGAAAATGAATACTAGAAATCTACAACACTTATAAGTCATAATAGAATTATTACATATAATATATTAATATTATATAAATTTATATCAATATTAATTAAAATATATATGATTAAATAATTTTAAAAATGAATAAATTTTCATTTTTTACAAAATTTAAATATATATTGTATTATAATTAATGTAAATATAAATATAATAAGTAATAATAAATATGTTAAATTATTATATGACGTAAAAACAGAAAATAAGAAAATAAAAGAAGAGCATAGTAAAACGTGGGCCCAGAAAAAGAAGAAACAGTGTAACCTTTGTCCTTGTCATGAGAAAGAAGACTATTTAAAAAAAAAAAAAGATATGAGAGGGAAAAAGCTAACGACGTTTTCGATAGAGAGACTGGCGGAGGTATATAAATATATTATACAAAGCGAGATAGAATTGGTGCGGTCTGTGTTGGCTGCAAAAGTTCATACCCGATAAAAGCAAATGCTAATTTTACTTTAATCACACTATCAGAATTTTTACATTATAAAATTCTACAACATTTAAATATCTTATTTAGTTAAGTTATATATATATATATTTAAGATGTTATTAAAACTATGTTTACTTAATCAATAATTTGAATTTTATCTTTAAAAATCTAACAGTGTCTTTGTCAGATTACTTTTGTTCATATATAGAGACTTTGTTATGTAACACATCAACGAAGAAAAAAAGAGAACAGAAGAGCATCTGGAGATCCTAACCCCAGATAATATGTCTCATTTTGCTACTTCTTTTCATCTGTAAGCTCGGAGTGTACTCTCTCTGCTGTTTCGTTGCCAATGCAAGGAGTTTCAACAACCGTTGCGAAATCAAAGCTCAAGAATCCGGTTATGTTTTAGATTATGAGCTCGACCCTTTGATATTTTTACTTAATTTGAGTGTTGTTCTTATAAATGGATTTTAGACCAGTGAGTATCTGAAGATTGATGTTTCCAGAGACAATTTTTGTGTCGTATTTGCTTTTCTATGCTTCTGATTTTTTTTTTTGGCGAATTCGTGTTTCCGGTTGCTCAGCTTAAAGGCATTTCTCGTATGACTGAAGAAAGTTGCTTCAAATATAATTTGACTCGATAATTTAGTTAGCGGAGCGGAGAGTTAAAGAAGGACTAACATCAGAGTATTCTTGTCTATATCATAACGCAGTATATTTTCCGTTCTTTGTTTGATACTTAATCTTAGAATTGGAGTAGTTAGAATCATATCGAAAATGTCTTCATTGAGTCGGGAATTAGTTTTCCTGATCCTACAGTTCTTAGATGAGGAGAAGTTCAAGGAGGCAGTTCACAAGTAATTTTTTGAATTTTTTTTCCCCCTGAATCTCTGTTTGGTTGCTGATGGATCTGCACAGAAATATTATCATCTGGAAGTTATGCATGTAGATTCCCAGTTTTGTAATGGCTACTAAACAATGTTTCTAAACTTAAAGATTTATATGCTAGACTAACTGCTTACCTGAAAGTTTTAATCTTAATTACCGGAACACTTAATTTCACATTGTATTGTATAGACCCTTACCTGTCAACATGAAGGGGGGGATCTTGGGAATCAGAAGAAGAAGATGAGTCAGGGATTGTGAAGGTGTAAACTGTAGACACAAGGACTCTCATTCTTGCTGTTCTGTAAATGCGAGGACTACTACTACTACTACTTATAGAATTTGAAGCGCCCTCCATTATAGTTTTGTTGAATTCAAAATTTAATGAACGCAGAGGAATAAATATTTAACCATGACTTAATTATTTCTCTCGGTGTTTATATGTGTAGGGTCTAGTATTACCCGCTATTATTCTTTACTCCTGTGTATATTCCTCAACAGTTTAATGGTTTTTTTTCTCTATTTTTTATTAGGTATTTATTTTTGTAAAAAAAAAACAGTGATATTAATATTAAATTTTATCTATACGTATTTTTAAAATAATTTCTTCTTATACTACTAATGCTACAATCGTCTTTGGTGTCCCAGACTTTTTAATTGAGTAGTTTATGTTCTGTATTATTACTTGATCTAAACCATTGAAATCAAGAATGAGAAATTATAAAATAAAGTAATAGATCAAAGGTCATTATAACTCTACTCTTAAAATCATGTTAATTATAGCATTTTTCTTTTTTTTTTTTAATTTACTTTTAATTCTGATTCTGCAAATAGACTTCCCAATTCCCAAAAATAAAGGGCGGGGTTACGCATACGCTTATATATATATATATATATACGCTTATATATATATATTATTTCAAACACATCTTAGAAATTAAAAATGGTGGGTTTATAGGACTCATTGATGTGGTCAAGTTAGAGTAATTAGGGAAGAAACAGGTTAAGCCGCAGAAAATTTACCGTCGGTCGTGGTATTACGTTACATTACCCATCATATATTTTGGTCGTATTGATAATGTTGACTGAAAGCCCTATACCAAACTGAATTAAGAGACATTATCCTTTCTTACTAGCGCAAGGTAGCACGACTCTTAAAGTTCATGTTCCGTACCACCAACCGATCCAAACCATTAAAATTAAGAAGGAAAAAAGTAAAAAACAAATTAAATAAATCAAAAGTCAAGATAGAGTAATAGCATGAAACACTACTCTAAAAGTCATGTTACATTCGTTTTCCTTTATGAAATCTATCTCTAACCAGAACAGCAGCTTAAATTATTATAAAAGAACAAGGAAACACCACAGAACCAGAAAATATCATGCAGAAAACAAGACAATATAGATCACAATGTATGATCAATAGTCACCTGCACTACATCATCTACTAGTATAAAAACAAATGCAATGAGAGTGTTCTACGGGATTCAAAGCTGCAATTTTGTCAACGCCACCATTACCTTCTGATCTTAAATATACATTGGCGAGTAAGTTATATGACCGCTAACATGCCCAGAGGAAAGCACCCAACTTCAGCTTTAAAAATAAATCGGGAAAACAAAATCCTCACAGTTCATAACTCCTGAATACATAGAATGGAAGACCTTCTCTACAGCCTAAGCATTCGATATGTCCAATCACTTAAAAGATCTGCACAAGAAAAAGGAAAAAACTGTAAATGAATCGCCAACTTTTCCGTTTCAAAGGTAAATGGAGTTTTATAACCCAACCATTAGAAAGATGAGGTTCCCACAGAAGAGTATCCAGCAGCTCTCATTTCTTTTATTGTCCCAGCTAACCAATCCAATCCTTCATAGAGGCCATCTCCCTTAAGCGCACAAGTCCCCTGTATGTGCCATTTTCTGTTTTTCAGATCTAAGAGGCCCAGTCCTTCACACACTTCCATTGGTGACATCGCTCCTATCTAGATTAGACAAAGTCAACAAACAAATTAAACCAAGTTCCACAAAGAAGTTCATTAGAACTATGGGCATACTGACAATAAAACTTTTCCTGCAACCGAATCGTTAAGTCTTAAAAGGAATTGAAAAGATATGTTCTAAAAGGTAATTAATAACAAAGACTGTAGCAACTTTCTGCTCTTGTAATGGAAACTCACATATGCGCAGTTTAATAGCTAGATTGGCATCATTAATATACCAGAAAATAGGAGAACTGAACATTAACATACCATATCTTGTTTATTAGCAAACACCAAGATGACACTATTGAGCATAAATGGATCATTGATGATAGCCTGAAAGAGAAAACCAAGTAGAGTGAAGGGGAAAAAAATTACACGTGCTTTTGAATATACAAATTTTGCAAGCATATGCAACCTGAAATTCTGCCTTTGCTTTTCCAATTCTCTCTCGGTCCAAGGAATCAACAACGTAGATCTGCATAGATAGAGATATAAAACAAACCTTCAGATCCTTTAATCTTTTTTAGAAAACAATAAATTATGATAAACACTAGAAAGATAAGACTAAGCAGGAAACTGCAGGGTAATGACTAACAACATTCACTGTCCTTCAAAAATGACCAATTTGTAACTATTCATTTATTACCAAGCCATCAGTGTTATTGAAGTAATGCCTCCACAGTGGCCTCAATTTCTCTTGCCCTCCTACATCCCAAACTGTGAACATGACATTCTTATACTGAACTTTCTCCACATTGAAACCTGTATAAGACCAAAATTATGACCTCACAAGAAAATTTACAAGAAATTGACTGAGTGCCATTGTAAGTCTTCGGAGGGAAAAAAAAAATTAAAAAACAAAAGATGCAACAAAAAGGAGCAGGGGTGGCAAACTCTTGTCAGATCCGTGAACCCAACACACAAACACGATAGAACAAGAAAATATTTTCTAGAAGAACTATTATTTTATGTTATTAAAGGTCTCCATATCCCTACTATAATAAATAGACAACCCAACAAGAGGTCATGCTATTTTTTTGAACGTGAGTATATATAAACAGCTTCTTTATTCATGGCACTACACGGTTTCTATATTTAGAAAATTTATCATTTAATGTCCATGAAATAACAGAATGTTTAAAAAATACATACATATATAAATAAGAATATGGAAACACTGCATGACTGCATGTGCCATGCAAGGGATCAGCCGGGACATTTAAAGTTGTTTTTTGTGCATCAACAAACACAAAATACATGATAACTCAATATGAGCACGATTTTCTACCCTACAAAAAAGAGAGACACAACAAAGAGCATTGGATGAAGATTGAGGTGCTAACCAAATTGATGTTTACAAATATTCTAAAGATTCTCAATATCATACAAATATTCTCAAGATCACAAGGGATAGATTTAGAATATTAAACTGGATACAAAGATTACTTTAGGAAGCAATTTTTTTTTTAAATCTAAAATTTAAAACAAAGATAGATGAACATAAATAACCTGTTTTCAGCAACCAAGGCTCTGATATTAAATGATGCGGATCCTTTAGATGAACAACCTAGGAACCCACAAACTCAAAGGAATAGAAACGATTGATCTGCTAAAAACGTGTTGAAAATGGTAAGATTAGAACCCTAAGGAAACAAAGTCCTTAAAACCTAAATATTGAGACGCCACAAAGGATCATCACTCCCTTTGATAAGTCAGATTCAAGTATTCAATTAAGAAGACAAAGCAAGAACTTTCTTAAATTTTCTTTTCATTAATGAATATTCGTCTTTTTTTCCCCTAAATTACATGGCTCTTTTTATTAATAAGCAAGAAATCCTAAAGAAAAAAACCCTAGATAAAATGAGCCTATTTAGTTATGGATTGGGTTTAATCTAATCCTTAAAAATAAAAGATTAAAAGACTTCAAATAAAAAAGCCAACAATTAAAAAAAAGACTAAGGCTTAAAATAAAAAAGCCCACAATTTAATAAAATAAAAATTTAATAAAAAGTCCACAATTAACTAAAACAAAAATTACTTCCTAAAGTAATCTTTGTATCCATTTTAATATTCTAAATCTATTCCTTGTATAGGATCTTGATAACATTTGTATGATCTTGAGAATATTTGTATGATCTTTAAAATCTTTAGAATATTTGTAAACACAACTTAGTTAGCACCTCAATTTCCATCAGCATTACTCTCACTTCAACTGTCTAACATTTAAAACAAAATCCTTTTATATATAGCTAGTAAATAGCAAAGCAGCACTTGGTCTATGCAATGACATTGCGTGAGTTCCGTGAAATCTCAGTTGAGAAACAATTGTCTAAACATTAATTTGGACCTGAGGAAGCACGGTATCTGAAGAGCCTTAACCTATAAAAAGACATTGGATATCACTCTCAGACAAAGTAATAGAAAAACCTTTCCTGTAGGCTATCTAAAAGCCGCAGCATAATATTCTTTATGTCACACTCACAACAAGCACGAGAATAAACTGACGAGCCAATAATCATAAAGCCTTGTTGAAGACCATTGAGCAAAGTGACCTACCAATAGTAGGGACAGTTGACAAAACTTCTCCAATGTGTAGCTTGTACAGGATGGTTGTTTTCCCAGCTGCATCTAGGCCAAGCATTACAACCTAAGCCAGCTCAATCAAAGAGAAGGGGTTTAAACTATAGAGCGGATCTGAGTAATTGCAGACAATAGGGCTCATCGCTTAGAACTTAAGCAAAGAAATAAAAAGGCAATAAACAATTATTTTAAAAAAGAGAAATGATGAAGAGCCAATTCCATAAAGTTTTTTAGATAAAGAATAGGGGAAACCACAACGAGGAGGAGTTAGGAAAGTGTCAACTAGAGGAAGGTCGCAGACCAACTCCAAACCAAAAGCCCAGGTAACTTTTAGGCCTATTCCATAATTATTCATTAACTGTTCATACTGTATTGAATGATAAGCACTTAGATCAGACGACAGATACAATCAGCGTTCGGAGATGCATTAACTGCTCAATACAAACCATACCTATCTAGCTCAATTTTTAAAATACCCGTTCAAAAATGGAGAAACGAAATTACTAAAAGATATGCATGTTTCAGAGCAAAAAGATCAACTTAGATACTAAAGGAAACAAATTACAAATCATCAACAAATTATTTTATGATTCACCAAAAAATTATTTATGAAGGTGAAGACAAGAACCTGATAAGAAAGTAGAATTTTTTTTTACATGAAATTGAAAAGGGGATCCGGAATCCCATAAAATAAGTGCAGAGAAAATGAAGGAAAGAGTACTCGCATCTCGGAATTGCCGAAGAAGGCATCGAAGAGCTTGCGAAAAGCTTGACCCATACTACTAAACCTCTCTCTCTCTCTATTTTTTTTTTTTTTAGAATCACAAGCTCACCAACTATGCTAAGATATCAGCTCCTTTACCGTCAATTTCCTGGATCGATATACGAACAAGAAGAAAGTTCTGAGCAACACAACTGTTTAGCGTTTGCTTTTTCCTTTCTTTGCGAGTTGTTTCTGGGATGGTTGAAGAATGAATCTTCTCTCTTTTTCTTCTTTTTTATTGGTTTAATTGTTTTTTTCTTTTATTTTTAACCACTATATATATATATATATATTCTTATAATATAAATATTATTATTTTTATATTATAAAAATAAATGTATATTTTTTTTATTAACTCAAAATAAATCTAATTGAGTAATATTTATCCATCGAATTCTTTTCTTTATATCTCAGATTAATTTTAAATAAATAATAAGGGTTTACATAATAACAGACAAATAATCCTATCCAATTTAAATCTAGTAAAAATAAACATAATTTTATGTTTTATAAATTTAAATAGGTTAGTTTTGGTTTTAATTTTAAAAATGTAAAAATCACCTTATTTAAATCGAGTTGAAACAAACTTAGTTTTGTGTTTTGTAAATTTAAATATGTTAGTTTTTGTTTTACTTTTGAAAATGTAAAAACTGATGTGTGTTGAGTTGATTAAAGTTTTAGAATTTATGAAACAATATTTAATTGAATCGATTTATATATTATTAATATATTTATTTATTTATTTTTATAAAACATATAATTTTTTAAATTTTAATGTATAAAATAATTTATATTATTTTTCTATTATGTTAATTTTTAAAAAAATTTAAATTAATTTTTATTCTAAACAGTTTATTCATTTTTAAAAGTTTTTATCTACTTAAAAATTGATACATAATTATAATTTAAATATTAATATAATTTTTTTAATTAAATTGCATATTTAATAATAATATCTTATTTATTAGTTTATAATTAACATAAAATAAAATTATTTAAATTCACTTAAAAAGTAAATAAGTCTAAACTGTAAATCAAATATATCAAATTGATATAAATAAGTTGATAAAATGTTTCATAAACCACGTTCTATAATCGATTTCGATTTTTAATTTAACAAATTGATATATATCAATTTGATTAATATTTTAAGTCAAAATCGATTAAAATTAAACCAAATACAATCCTAATAAATTAGGTCATGAACATTCGTTTACATTTTAAAAAATAAACAAAAATTAAATTATAATTTTGTAAAAAAAACAAGACTATTAATACAAATATTATCTTTTGATTTATTTTTATAAACGAGAAAAAAATTGCATCTTTTAATTTTGTTTTTCGTTATAAAAATAATATCATCAACAAATATATTTTATAAAATAAGTTAATGAACTGATATTTGAGCTAATTCATTTGAAACAGGTGAGCAAATTTTTTTTAACTCAATAACTCATTAAATTAATTAAATAAGCGGATATTTCTATCACTAAATTAATACAAGAATTGTAAAAATATAAAATTATGATATATAAAACAAAATTTTATTACATGTAGCGTAAGTTTTAAGTTTGTTATATTTGGTTGTATAATAAATATATATAATCGAGATTTTATGAATACTTGGGGTACAACCGTTATTTTTTTGGTTAGAGAATCCGATGGACAACCTTACCCCACCCTAACCCCGCAATTATTTGAACAAGTGATGAGAGATAACCTCCCCTTCCGCATCGCTGCTAACATCGCCAATTATCAACCTTGGTGGATGCCTTTCAGTTAAATTATATGCTAATTCTCACCAAGCAAATTAGTGACGAGTGAAAGAGAATCGATACACTTTTCAACATCGCTTGGGTCAATGCACTAGGAACATAACACCCTAAAACTTTAAACAATAAAAATTAACAGCCTCCCTTTGAATTGGGGAGAGATATGGGCTAGTCTAATTCAAAGGAAGAGTGTTATTAAGAGTTTTAAGAGTGAACACTCGAGTAATTTTCCCTTCCCATATGCACAATCTAAGCCGTCGTTATGCATTCATATTTGGGTGAAGCATCTACCGATCAGTCTTCTCTGTTTCCTCATGTTGACAATGACCGCAATCTGAAACAGATGAAGACGAAGTTGCAACACTCTTTCCTTTGCTGTCTAACGGTGATGCAGAACCAACTCCCATGCTTTCCTGAACTCTAGTGTTCTTTAAAAATTGGAGCTGATTTTGCAGAACCTGTGGAACACAACTTGACATTAAGAAAAATACTAGAAAAGGAGCAAGCTGGGAGCTACAGATCACAGCAATATCAAGGAGTCAAATTAAGATCTTAGCATTGCAAGGGCCCAAAAAAATCCAATCTCAACAAAATGAAACATCTCTGCTCCATTTTATTGTCCTCCCTAATAAGAAAACACTAAGGAGATAATCACACCTTGTGATCCAGCCATGACACATGAGATACCATACACAGCACAGAAGCCACATGCAATCAAGAGGAATGCATTTGCGAGACACCTAATTAATAGGTGAGGAAGGAATCTTACTATGTGAGATGGCTTCTCTTAAAGATAGCACTGACTGTGAAAATGAAAGCAACATTTTACATAATTATTTTATAAAAAGTTCTTGATCCTAGCTGACATAGTACAAAGTATAGAACTGAAAGCATGCATGCTTTGGGTCATAAAAAAGAGAAAAGAAAATATAAAAAAAATACACTTCAGATACACAATGCACGGGAGAGTAAAAAACAAATTGTCCATCGAATGAATTATAACTGCTTGATAACTGTGTAATTTTCACCTTCTAACAAGATTATATGCATACCTATGACAGGTAAAATTCACTGGTTATGGTCAAATTGTAATCAAAATATTAGGTGCTCTAAAATGAAGATGTATAATACCTCAATCTGGTGCTCAAGAAGTTCCCGTTGAGCTTTCAACTGAGAATCTGATAATTTTGGATCACTGCCAAACCTCTCTCCTTGGGTCATATCTGCCCCAGCTGTCTGGAAAGGAACAAAAGCATAGCCTGGAAGTCGAGGGAGTGACATGTTCACTGGTCCACTAGGGGGAACAAACTGCTCCTGTGATTGTCCACCCACAGCCTGTTCTCCACCAGACTCAGTTGCAAAGGAGTTTGCCAGAGGTGTTTGAACCTGAGGAGGTATAGCATATCCAGGTGACCTGCAACGGATGAAATTGTTTGTTAAGCACCCAAATCCCAATTATTGCTTTCCATGTTAGTTACTGATCCTAAGCTGCTGAAAATGTTACGCATGTTGCATTTAGAAAATTAAGAATAGGCTTTTTAGTTCTGCATGAACAGGCAAGGTGTTGGAACATTCATGTCAGAGTCTAACTTCACATTTCCCAAAGTATATGTACTAAATATGAAGCTTAAGATTTTCCTTACGAGAGATATCAGGGAATTTCATGATCCACATCACAAGTTTATACACACATAAAACTCCATGCATGCAAGCAGAGAGCCAGAGAAATATCTTACAGGTTGTGGTTATAAAAACAAAAGAATAAAGTAATTAGATATCATGCCTTCAATTAATAGCAAATGCCCATACCAAACTAATGTGCTTGCACAAGGATACACATAAGATTTCTCATATACTGAAGCAGCTGCAGCAGCAGCTTGAAGCCTGGCCTGATGGTGACTCAAATTATCACTTGTTTCGCCACCAACAGAACCCTGGTCAGAAGCACCTGAGGTGCTTGTCCCTGATCCCAATTGAATTTAGTCAAAAGATTTGAGTAATTTGAATATGAGATTATAAGAATAAAGGGGTTCAGTCCAATAAGATCAATAGGCATCATGAAAAGAAATAGCTAACAGCAAGAAATGTAATATCTAATTCCAAGAGAAAGAGGAATCTATTAGAACCATATAAAGGGATACTTAACGGGTTCTCTAAAAAAGGAGAGGAAAAGAGAGGGGAGGAGGAGGAAGAAGGGGAGGGGGAATCCCTTCACAAAATAAGAGCAAAGACATTCATACTTGAACAACATAAAATCAAGAGTCTTTTCTTTCAAAGTCTAACCACATCTCAAAATTGACATATCAAAAGCTGCAAAGAAGCTTAACAACCAGAAAGAGAAGGGAGGAGCCTCTTAGAACAATGTCTAATCATGGCAAGGTAAATATGCATTCCAATGCTGATAATGTAGTTACCTTGATGAGCATCTGGCCGTGCTCCAGTTGGTCCTCCAGTTGCCCCAGTCTCATTTTCAGGGGGCACAACAAGGGCTCTACAAGTAGGACAGGTATGTTGTCTCTCTAACCATGAGCGCAAACAATGCACATGAAAAAGGTGTCCACAAATAAGTTTCTTGGCTGTGGTCATCTCTTCACGACAAATTATGCAGGTTGCATCGCTACTGCACATCCAGAAACAATCAATGTTTTAACATCTAAACTGAACCTTTAAATAAACAATAATTATAAATGTTATTCATTAGAGACTGAACAAGTTCACTTACGCATTCATCTCTTCAGGTGTTGCATCTGGAAATCTATCATTCATGTTTGAAGTTATCTTTCTATAACGCATGTAGTCAGAAACACGAATCCTAAAGTTCCTAAACGTCTCATAGAGCTCCCGTATCAAGTGTAGAGGAATACCATAACTCCTGTAAAAGAAACTTGAAATGAACAAAATATGCAAGCATAAACTTAATAAAGAAAATAAAATTTAAAAACTGCATATGGGAGCGGTAGAATAAGTTAAGGTGACACATTTCAAGGGTGAAAAAAGTACTCACATGAAAATCACTAGGAAGAAGCAAAGGTACATGGATAGATGAAGTAAGTCCCGAATGAGCTCCAAATAAAACGTATAGACAGGCTTTTTCTCCCATTGTCCCTCCATAAGCATGTCACTGACGTAAAATACATATTTGACAAATATTGACACAGTCGTGGTTGCAAGTATCATATACCTAAAAGTTGTCAACAATCCAGAATGAGAAACACCTGACAGTATAAAATTTAAAGCTAGCACTTCTGAAAATTCAATGAGGCAAAATCATAAACAAGTAAATTTCAAATGCACAGTTGTAGATATCAAATCCATAAATGTAAAATTTATAACAATGCACGCAATTTTGATTGCTTCATTGAATAGTTAAAATTCTTTGATAAAAAAATAATTAAAAAAGAAGAAGCGGCCACTAAGGTCTAAAGACAAGTCCATATGAGATGGCTAAGCAGTCTCAAATATCAAGTAAGACAAACATGTTATGGTGTTGGTAAGTATAATAAACACCTTTTTCCAATAACAACAATTTTCCTAATTTTCTTTCTCTTTTCTTAAAAGTTTACATATTAACATTAGCAATTGTAAGGAATTGTATATTATTAATTCATCTCTGGAGTAATAAAACTTTCACACGCTTCTTAAGTTGCCCAAGTGGCTGTAGGTACCATTATAGATTCTAGAAACCCCAAATATTTAGCCCAGGTGATTGTGTTAGAATTTTTAATTTGCCAAGATAGATACAAATTTTAGATACTGAATTCACATAAAGGATTTGGTCGTGATTATGTAAAAATGCCTACAAAATGTTATCCCCTTGAGCAAAGCATTGGAGAAGTGAGAAGTACAACGAAAGAAAACTCACTCGAATGAAAAGAAAAGTGAAACTGAGGGCTTCTTTGATTGTATTAACTCATTTACTCTAGTATACAAAAAGGTACTGTCAAGGACGAGAAGGAAACCCAAAAAAGAGACGATTCGAACATGAGACAGCATAGGTACTGATGGAGTTGTCTCAATGTATTCAACCCTCTTCTGAGCCAACCAATGCAAAGCTTTGATCAATAACAAAGCTGTAACCATGGCAAGAAATGAAACCGAAAATTCCTGACGGAAAATAGTGATAGCAAAGAGGATTTCCATGACCTCTCTCCAGGATTGCTCATTGAGCCTTTCTACTTCTGCTTCTCGGAGGGAACCAAGGAATATCTTCTTTGTTAATTGCCATAGGATACACATAATGACCAAACCCATGTTGAGAAGTAGCACCAAACTGATCTTGGAGGTAGTAGACAAATAAACCATAGCAGGATAAAACTGCCCTCTACTGTTAAATGCATGGTAGATAACAGCTATAGTGGCAACCAAACTAAGTCCTGCATATGTCTGCAGTCTCATCATGTTTCTGTATGAACTGTCAAAAAATATAAGTCAACCATTAGATGAAAACTCATAGAGAAAAATTGCAAACTAAAGATTTAATCTATTAATTCTGACAATCTTTTTCACATGGGAGCTGGTTTCCGTTATGGGGCTCTAGAGTAGATTAACACAAGAACCGAATCTTGAATTTATATACAATAACATCAAGGAAAATAAATTTTCATCCTGAGCTAACGGAGATTATACCATATATGATTCCAATTCCCTCACTCAATTTTCTCCTCAATGCAGCAACTTCGAATCCAGAAAAAAGAAAAACCTTCAGAGATTAAAACGCTCTATTTAATTCATGAATGTTTATATCCCTCTGTTTTCTTTTTATAAGATCATATTCCTCAATCTTACATCTTGAAATTTCGAGATCCTAATGGAAGAATAAAAAATGACTAAATATTGAATCCCTAAACTTGAGGGTATATACATCGGAATAACTCTACTCGAACTCAAGACAGAAAAATTCAAAAAGAAACTGGTATTAAAATAAATAAATTTTCAAAATTACATGAATCTCGAGGTGCAAGAATGCATACCTTTAAGCTGCTCTATTCCTGTGCCCTTGCTATTGCTTTCTGAAAGTCGGGTTATTCATTCTCTTTCCCCCAATTTCCGTTCATTTATTTTCTCATGGACAGTAGGTGATGTGTACAAAACCAATCAAAACTCGCCAAGTCTACCTAAATGACTCCTACGGTAGGACACGACATTACCTCCAAATGTTTTACACATTACATTTTATTTAAGATTATGACATAAATATTTATTTTCTTATTTTTAAATAAAATAATAATATATTAATTATGAATAAAATATATTTATTTTGATACTTCTAAATATTTATTTTGAAAAAAAAATTATTAATACTTTTTTTTTAATTATATTATCCATTTGTATTTCATCATCTTTACCTAATTTAACTCGCAGTTCTAATAAGAATTCAAATTAAATAGGGACACATTAGTTAATTTTTGTACAATTTTAATATTTTATTATGATATTTTTAATCATTTTTTATAATTTTAATTTTTTGATATTTAATTAAATTAAATTCTATTAACAAATTATTAAAATAATTAACATATCAAGAAATATAATAATAAAATAATTAAAATATATGGATTAAAAAAATAATTAATAAAGTAATGTTACATTAGTGTTTTTTTATTATTAAATGGAATTAAGATAATTACATCATTAATGAAATTTAATCAATAATGTTCTTTAAGATTTATGTTTTCTAAAAAGAGATTTAATACTTTAAGATTAATAGTTAATATTACTAATGAATTTGAATGTTTATTGTATTAATTTTTTATCAAATAATTTTTTTTTAACTTTGATACCAAATTATGATTAGCATAATTTATTATAAGAATTATAACAACGTATCTAGATTTCAATGAGTCAATTTTTCGAGTATTATTTGATACCTCTTTCTTATATCCATCTAACTTTGATTCTTTTAATTAACATATTAGATATTAGTCCTTAATTTAAGAAATAAAACAATGACTTAAATTAAATGAGTAAAACAATGACTTAAATTAAATGAGTAAAACAACGAGCTTAATTCAAGGAATAAAACAACGAGCTTAATTCAAGGAATAAAACAACAAACTTAATTCAAAGAATAAAATAACGAGCTTAATTCAAGAAATAAATAAAGTAATCCTTAATTTAAAGAGTAATTGAAGGAGTAAAATTTCTTTATATATAGCTATACAATTGTAATGAAAACATAAAGAAAATAATATAAACTAGAGAGCTCTTTTGTGTAGAGTTATTTCTTATTTTTCAACATGTTATCAAAGCAAGAAAATTAACTAGCTTTTGCTTTATTATTATCTTAGCATCTTCAATCTTCGAAATGGCTGAAGACAAGCCGTCAGGATCAGAAGCTGAAAGTTCATCAGTGTTTTCCTTTATGAATATGCATAATGTGAATGTCAACCCAAATCAAAGATTAAGCTCAGTCTTATTGAATGAGTTTAATTACTTGCCTTGGTCAAGAGTAGTGTCTCTAGCTCTAGGGGAAGGTCCAAGTTGGGGTTCATAAATGGAAGCATCGAAGTACCTAATGTTTCCTCACCAACCTATGAATCAAGAGTAGTGTCTCTGGCTCTAGGGGAAGGTCAAAGTTAGGGTTCATAAATGGAAGCATCGAAGTACCTAATGTTTCCTCACCAACCTATGAATTCTGGCTTAGTAAGGATCAGCTCGTTATGTCGTAGCTCCTAAATTCCATGGAACGTAAATTAATTGAAATATTCAGTTACTCTGAATTTGCATACCAACTATGGGAGACGGTCAAGGAAATGTATAACAATCAAAACAATGTTGCACGAGTTTTTCAATTAAAGAAAGACATCTCATATCTGCAATAAGATGACAAGCTTTTTGTACAACTATTAGGAAGTATGAAAAGCATATGGAATGAGTTAGAAATATATCGTTCTCATACAACCGATGTAGCCCTACTACGAAAGAGAGCATAAGAAGATAAGATATTTCAACTTCTGTCCAGTCTCGATTCAACATATGAAGATATATGATGCCACATAATCATGAATACTGAACTTTCTTCCTTCACCGGTGTATGTGCCATAATTCAACGTGAAGAAGTAAGAAGGAAAGTCATGAATAAGGGTACAATGGCTAGTGCACCTGAGGCAAGAACTTATCTAACCAACGAGAGGAAGTACAAAGGGAAGCATCCAAACTTGAAATGTCACCACTACAACTATACGGGTCATGTGTAAGGACACATGCTGAATTCTACATCCATAATTAAAGCCTTATTTTATAAAGGACAAGGGTTTACAGAAAGTCAATCATACTGCACACCGTGCAAATCATGCGTTTGCCTCTACCTCCAACTGAACTCATGAATGAGTTTATGTTGTATCTTCAAAGCAAGACATGAGGAGCTAAAATTGACCGTGGGGATAGCATATAAGAAGGAAACTCGACAGCAATGTTAGGTAAGTTGTGGGTTTCTTGGTAGATACAAAACTCATACCACAAGAGGACAATCAAGATATCATAAATTCCCTTAAAACTGCTCTTAAAATAAATATATTGCATGATTTTTGGGTTGTAGATTCAAGTGTCACAAATCATATGACCAACCATGTGTCTAAGACTTATAAGTTTGAAAAATTAGCAAATCTTTCTCAAGTTTCAATTGCAAATGGTGAAAATATAAAGGTTTTAGGAAAGGAAAAATAAAATTAATGTCAAATGAAATCGAGTCGGTAGTTTTATATGTCCCTTCCTTTCCTTTCCAAGTTCTATCTATAGGAAAGATCATAAATACCTTGAATTGCTTAGCCATTTTTTTCTCTTCACAATGTCATTTTTCAGGATTGTACCATCCAAAAGACGATTGGTGAAGGGTTTTACTTAGATGGTCTCTATTACATATCCAAGAGCAATCCTAGAGGATTTCAAGCCAAGTTTAACCCCATCCAAGATAATCAATTGTGGCATCAACATTTAGCTCACCCTTCTCCACCAAATTTGTTAACTTTATTTCCAAACTTAATAAATGATGCAATTGCATGTGAAACTTGCCACTTGTCTAAGGCCACTAGATTGCCTTTTAATTCTTCCTTGTATAGGGCTAGTAAGTATTTTGAACTAGTTTATTTAGATGTATGGGGACCAACTAATGAATCTTTTGATGGTTGTATCTTTTAAAGTCTAAAAATGAAGTTATGGAAGTATTTAAGAACTTTCGTAACCTTGTTAAAAATCATTTCTCCTCTAAAATTCAAACTTTAAGGTCTAACAATGACATCGAATACATGTCTCATATCATGAAACAATATTTGAGCACCAAAGAAATTATGGTCCCAAGGGGTTATGGTAGCTGCTTACATGATGAATAGATTACCGAGCCGAGTCTTGGATTTCAAGTCTCCCCTAGAGGTCATGAAAGGAAGGAAAATTAACCTCTCACAACTTAGAGTCTTTGGCTGCATCTGTTTTGTACATATTCAATCTCATCATCGAGATAAATTGGATCCTAGAGTTGTTAAATGTATTTTTCTTGGTTATTCATCTACACAAAAGGGATATAAATGTTATGATCCCCAACTTAGAAGATTAATTGTGTCTAAAGATGTTCAATTTTATGAAACTAACCCTTTTTTCAACATGTCACATGAAATCACAAGTTGGGGATGACATCTTGGATGTGTTTCCATTACCAAGAATCGAACTTGAGGCTCCATAACAACAAGATCCCCACCATGTCAACATTGATACATCTCTCACTGAAATTAACAATGAGGGGTTTCGTCTTGATGGTACACTACATGAAGATGGTGACAATCAAGATGATTCGCACAATATGGTACAAGATGTGAACGAGTGTGAGATAACTCCTCCTACTCCATGACGTAATCCAATGCATGTTAGGCAACCTCCCACAAGACATCAAGACTTTGTCACATACAAACCCACACATCCCAACTCAAAATATATGTCATATAAGAGAGTGACACCAACACATGCCGCATTCCTCAGCACTATATCGAGTTACAATGAGCCTCAAAACTTTCATGAGTCCAACATCCAAGAGGTGTGGAAGGAAGCCAGGCAAGAAGAACTTAAAGCCCTAAATCAACACAACACATAGATCATCACCAAACTTCCAAGAGGCAAGAAAGTCGTGGGTTGCAAATGGATCTATAAGCTCAAATTCAAGTGAGATGGATCAATTGAAAGGTATAAAGCAAGATTGGTGGCTCAGGGATTCACTCAAACATTCAAGGTGGATTATAAAGAAATATTTGCACCTGTTGCAAAAATGAACACAATAAGAGTGCTACTATCCGTGGTTGTAAATAAGGGGTGGTCCATGTACCAAGAATGCATTCTTGCATGGTGATCTTAAAGAATATGTCTATATGAAATTGCCACCCGAGCATCCTCAAAGTAATGAACTAGATTTAGTGTGCAAATTATACAAATCCATTTATGGTCTGAAACAGTCCCCACGAGCTTGGTATGCCAAGTTAAGCTCAGTTCCCCCTAGTGTTGATTTCAAAAGCAACAATGCCGATTCCTCACTATTTGTTCGCATAGGAGCTATGGGAAAATTGGTTGTGCTTATTTATGTAGATGATTTGATAATTACAAGTGATAATGCTGACAAGATTTTCAACCTCCAATAGTCCCTTAGACAAAGGTTTGCAAATAAAGACCTTGGGATCTTAAAGTACTTTCTTGGTATAGAAATGACAACCTCGCACAAGGGAATATTTCTTAGCCAAAGGAAATATGTCCTAGATTTGCTTAAGGAAGCTAACACGAGCGATGTTAAACCAACCATTACCCCTCTTGACAGTAAGCTCAAATCTAGCTTGAAGGGCACGCCACTCACGGATATAAGTTATTACCAGCGACTGGTTGGTAAGTTGATCTACCTAACAATCACCAAACCTGACATCACATATTCTATAAGTATTGTGAACCAATTCATGCACTCCCCGACACTTGAGCATTTGACCCTTGTTAAAAGGAACTTACGCTACTTAAAAGGATCAGTAGGTCGTGGTATCACCGTGAAGAAGAATGACAACACACAAATCATGGGGTATTGTGATGCTGATTAGGCAGGGAATGTAATCGATCGTAAGTCCACCACTGGCTATTGTACATTTATCAGTGGAAACTTGGTCATATGGAAGAGTAAGAAGCAAACTGTCATCGCCAGATCAAGTGTCGAAACTGAGTATCGTGCAATGGCTTCAACTGTATGTGAGTTGATATGGCTTAAAGGTCTTCTATATGATTTAGGTGTTCCTACAACTCTTCCTATGTCCTTATTTTGTGACAATCAGGCAGCCTTGCATATATCATCAAACCCAGTGTTTCACGAGAGGACGAAACACATTGAAGTTGATTGTCATTACGTTCGTGAACAAGTTCAATCACAGGTGATTCAAACACATTATACAAGAAGCTTTAACCAACTAGTTGACATATTCACCAAGCTCTTAGCTTCTCATCAGTTTCAACGACTTCTGTCTAAGCTTGGATCCATAAACTTTCTAGATCCATAAACCTTCTGGATCCAACTTGAGGGGGAATATTGGATATTAGTCATTAATTTAATGAATAAATATAAGGACCTTAATTTAAGGAATAAAACAAGGATCTTGATTTAATGAGTAAAACAAGGAGCTTAATTTAAAGAATAAAAAACGAGCTTAATTTAAAGAATAAAAAAATGAGCTTAATTTAAGGAATAAAAAAATGAGATTAATTCAAGGAGTAAAACAAGAAATCCTTAATTTAAGGAGTAAATAAATGAATGCTTGATTTAAGGAGTAAATAAATGAATGCTTAATTTAAAGAGCATTTGAAGGAGTAAAAATTTCTTATATATAGTTATAAAATTGTAATGAAAACATGAAGAAAATAATACAAATTAAAGAACTCCTTTGTGTAGAGTTATTTCTTGTTTTTTAACATTACAATATGATAAATTATTAATAAAATTTGATTTTTAATAGTTTAAATTCTTTAATTTTTGAATCAAAATAAAATTACAAATAAGAATATCATATCTAAATTTAAATTTAGATACAACTAAAAAAAACTTCCAAAATATAACAAAATATGTATAATATCACCGTAAATTAAAATTAAGCGAAAAAAATTGCCATACTAAATATAAACTTAGGCGAAACGAAAAAAAAATCACATAATAATTGTGATATTTATTTAAAAAACAAAATAACAATTAATCTATTGCATATATAGTTTCCACGTGAATAATGTATCTCCTTATAAAATGAGAAGTAAGAAAAGAATAAAAAACAATTAAAATTTTCAATAGAGAAAAAGAAGGGAATATGAGACTCGTGTTTTTTTTTCTTTTTATTTGGTGTTTGCCTTAGAAAATCAAAAGGAATGTATTTGACATTTTAAGTAAATATTTTTTTAGATGAAAATATTATAAAAATTTCTTATTAAATCATTTGTGTAATTTAATCTCTTAGATTAAAAATAATATCATTTAATTATTTAATTTTATAATAATAATCAATTAAAGATAAATTATATTATTTTAATGATTTTTTTATTAAAATATTATTATTATTTATCAAGTAATTAAACACGTTTAAAATACGAATATTTAATAATCGTAAAGTTAAAATTAATACGAAAACATTTCATAAAATACTCGCTTTAATATTTTTTAATTATTACAAGTTTTATTTTAATGTTTTATTAGTTATAATTTTTATTAAAAAATAAAAAAAATATTTAAATAACTTTTTTTTTAATATTATTATTGTCTATTTTTTTCAAATTATTTCGTATTAAATTTCACTTTTATATATATTAAAAACTTGTATTTTAATATGGTTTTAATTACTTAAAAACATTAAAATAATATAATTTATTTTTAATTTATCATTTTTATAAAACTAAGAGAGATAACGTTTCAAATCTAAGAGACTAAAGTATATAAATAACATAATGTAAGTGATTTCTATAATATATCATTTTTTTTAAATATGATTAAGTTTTCTATTAATCTATTATGAATTTCTTGTGATAAGAGGTTGTACATAAATGCAATTTATTATTATTCATAATAAAATATGATTTAAATGATACTAATAATCTTATTTTTTAATTCTATTTAAAAAAAACTTCTTAATTATTCTTATATTCACCATCATATTAATCATGTTCTAAAATATTCATCTATATAGTTCTGTTTATATTGAAATTACACGTTTTGAGATCATATTTTACCATATTCGATTATGATTCATAATTTTTTAATGTAGAGTTTAATATATAAATTTGTATATATTTATATATAAATAAGTATGCATGAAAATTAGATACATATTTGTAATATATTATAAATATGCATTGAATTTTTATATAAGTATGTAATAATTGTGCATAAGTAAATATTTTAAAAATAATTTATAAAATAAATAGTGAAGGAACAACAACAAGAATAATAATAATAACACTCTTTTACACACTCGTTATTATACTCATCTAATTATTTTATTTGATTTGTATTATTTTACGTTTATTTTATTTTATTTAATTTTTTTAAAAAATATAATTTTATTGACTGATTATATTTACCTAACATAATTTATTATTAATTTAATAGTATTTCATTAATGAAAATTTGTAACTAATAATAATAATGATACTTTAGTATAATTATATATATATATATATATATATATATATATATATATATATATATATATATATATATATATATATATATATATATATATATATAATAGACAATTTATCCATTCTGTTGCAATTTTTAAATTCATTTGTTTTTGCAAATAAATATTTGAGTTTACTTATTTTTAAATGGTACATTATAGTTCATTTAAACTTTTAAAAAAATTACTTTATTTAAATGTTACACAAAAAGTGACTTAATTTTTTTAAAAATAAATAAATTAATCTATTTGATTTTAAAATGTAGAGCGCATCCTAATACTATATTTAAAAGCATAATGAATAAAGTGCTTATTCATAAAATAAAATAAAAAATTAAACAACTTATAACACATGACTAAAATTAAAGTGGTTAAAATAATTATTTTAAAAAATTTGCTTATAACACACCTTTTAAATAAGTGGATAAAAAAAACTCATAAATTTTTTCTTCATATATCAACAATAACAAAAATAATTAAGATATTATTACTCTTCTCCTTTTATTTTAATAAAGTTTTAATTTTGTAATTAATTGAAAAATTTCATGAATGTTTGAAAACGGGAAAACATTGGAGGATACTATTAATAATTTAATATCATTTACATACTATAGATTTAATAATTTTTTATATTTTAATAAAATCTAATAAAGGATAGTAAATTTATTCATATAAATAGTTTTGATAACTAGTTGTGTCATATAAAATTACTATTAAAATGGTATATTAAAGAATGTTTAGCATTTCTCAAAATAAAATTGGGATGCCTAGGAATGGCTTCGGGATGTCTACAAAAGTTTCCAAACAAATGTTGGTCTAACGGATAAGGGCCCATGTCTCCCAACTCGCAGCCTAAGTAGTTTATTTGTCCCCTTATTACTTTTGAAAGACCTAAACAGTAATTAGTTGGTCTCTATTATCAATCTCAGAGAGAGAGAGAGAGAGATGACGTCGGTGGTGAGAAGCGCTTTGAAGGCGATCAAAGAGAAAGGCATAGGAAACTTTTTAAGGGAGCTCAGAGAAGAAGGATACACGTTAGTTTACTTACTCCAACCTCTATTTTTTTTTTGTCTTTTCCAAATTTTATTTAATTGAGTCCGCCCATTTATTGCATATATGTGAGATCTCGGTTCGCTTCTAACTGTATGATTTTGAATGGATTCTTTTTTATGTCAACCAAAGCATCTAGAATACGACATGACATGAAGTGTTTTGATATTTCAATGTTTTTCGTATCTGGATTGCACCATCTGTTTGATATCTGAGAAATGAAAGCACATCCACCGAAATTATATAATTTGTGAAAATGCTGGAAATATTTTGCCGCCTGAGATGAGTATTTCACCACCTATTGTGCCTGTCTATGGAAATCCTTGAAAATTACGGTGATACAAAATAAAAGATATATGTGAGTTAAATTAGGTTGTGTATGATATCGATTTTAATTTATAATTTATGATTTTTTTTTCGAAGTGATTTTTTAATTTTATGATTTTTATTTTTATATTTTTACGTAATCACTATCACAATATAGCTTGATTTATAAATTTTTAAAATTAAGATTTTTTAAATCAGATTTTAGATTTTTTTTCAATTTACTATTCTAAATAGCATAAATATTGGATGAAAATGATTAAAAACTTATTTTTTTAAATAATAGTCAAAAAAATTCTTTAGTTTTTAAGTTTTTGAAAAAAAAAATAGAAAATATAAAGTTTTACCAAACAACTTGCAGATAATTTTTTTTTTATTATTAAATAATAATTGTTATCAAACATATTGATGATTATCTTTACAAAAGAATCAAAAATCACAAAATCAATTATTTAATCATAAATCATAATCACAAATTAGAATCATTATCAAACATGAACTTAGTAATCTATCTTTATTTGTATTTCTATTTATTTTTTATCAACTAAGTATTTAAACTAGCGTTTAGGATATTATTTGTTTATCTTTTTAATTTTCTTATTATGTTTAAGAATATTTATTATTTTACAATTATCTAGTTTGTTATTTCGATCATATAAATAGGATCTAGCATTGTACTTTCAAAGCAGACTAGAATAAATTGAAAACAATTATTAGTTTCTTCCCTTTCTATTAGTCTACATCCTCAATCTCCAACTCGTTTATTATTTCTCTCCTTTCGTCCATCCTCTCTTGTATTTCTCTAACTGTTACACTCTCATATTTATCTAACTGTTCCACATCAACAAAAATTTGGTGGCAACTGATGAAGCTCTTAGCATAATAAGTGCTTAGTAATTATATCATATGCAACTTTATAATCGATAGATATAAAGTGATCATTCTATTATGCGGTTTATGTTTTATTCATTTTCTGGTGATAATTGTTGAATTAAGGCAACTTTGAAATTTAAAGCTTTTAGTTGTTATTTTAGTAGTTTTTAGCGAAGATATAAAGCTTTTTGCTCTGATTGTTATTAGCAAGGCTATAGAACCATAATATATATTTCTTTCTTTCCTTTTTGTTCTCCCAAAAATTTTCTTCCATGTAATGTTTATTTTTGTGCCTTACTCACTGCTTATATTCTACCAAATTTTACAGGAAATGCCTTGCTGATGGAAACCTTTTGTAAGTGATTGTTTTTTGTTCTTTTGCTTTAAATTTATCTTATATTTTTAGGAATAAATTTTTTGCATATTTTTTCATTGATAATATTGTAGGTGGTGGTTTAACAATTGTTCTTGATTTATTTGCCCCTTATATTTGTAAATTTCATGTTTAGTTACGCTTTGATCTTAAATATTTTCACAGAATTAACATACATGCACGAGGGTGGATCATTTTTTTCCATGTCTAGCTGAAAACGAAGTGATACATTAGAGTATTGTAAACAGGTGTAGGAGAACCTTTGTATCAGTTTTTGGGAGATGAAATTGAACATTTTTAGCGAAAAGCAGCACTTTGAGTTATTAACTGCACGCAAGCCTTTTGCTTTTATTTATTTGTATTTAGAATCATCTCTTTCTTTATTCTTCATGCCACTGTTATTTTATAATACAGATATATTAAAGGATCTCTTGGTATTTTTTTAAAGCTTCAATACAATATCAACAAGTGATAGTATTAGGGTGTACTTGTACAATTCAAATTGATCTCCACTTGTCAGGTAGCCTGTAGATCTGCAATATCACTTCTAATGTCTAATGATAATGATCCCGATGGGACATACCCATTGCGTGAAATGTCCCATGTCTTGTCTAGGAAAAGGTCCATGGATCAATCCTTTGTGTTTAAAATGGTAGATATCATATTGTTGTCTCCTATTGCGGTTCTTCCTCCTTGTTGAGATCGTTCTAAATAATTTCTGTATTTGCTTGATTTCTCGATATTTTATCTTGATTCTTGAGTGCTGCTGCTTATAGGTGACATTCATCTTATCATTAGGACTATTACTGATCAATTTTTTCGTTTGATTATCATAGGCAAACAAAAATCCATAATATTGGGGCTAGAGTTGTAGGTGTTGATAAATTTGGCAATAAGTACTATGAGAAACTGGAAGACACCCAATATGGTTAGTATTTTCCTCCCTTTCTAAAGTCTTACTTATATTGGACGCACTTTTCTATTCCACTTGTGGACGGTAGAATGATAGTTTGTGAATTTGTAGACTCGACTGATTTGCCACTCAAATTCCATCTGTGTAATTATTTAGGGTTTGTTTCGTAACAAGTTCTATTTTTGGTGTTTGAAAATAGTTTTCTATTTTCTAATTTATTTTGAAGAAAAAAAATTGTTTGGTAAAAAGTTATATTTTCTTCTTTCATTTCATCTTAAGTTACAAAAAAAAAAGTAAAGTTAACTGAAGAAAATAAAAGTGAATTTAGAATGTAGTTTTCAAAACCTTCTTTTTTTTAGTTTTAAAAATAAGAAAAATGTGTAAAAATAGGATTAAGTTTCAACCTAATTTTGAACTTGAAAATAAAATTAATTGCTAAATAACACTTATTTTGAAAACTTTGGTTGAAAAACTCGAACTTGAAAGCATAATTGATTGCAAAGCAGGCCCTTAGGATGCTTGGGCAATTTGATTCAATAATATTTTTATATGATGGATGACTTGGTGGAATATCTTACAGGAAGACACAGGTGGGTTGAGTATGCAGAGAAAAGCCGCTACAATGCTTCTCAAGTTCCACCAGAATGGCATGGTTGGCTACACTTCATAACCGATCACACAGGAGACGAGGCAAGTTCTGCTTTCTCTGTTTATTTGACGACATAATCCATGTTTTTAGCTAAAATGAGTAACTAATGGAAGGAGGGTTAATTGATTGCAGCTTCTTTTGCTGAAACCAAAGAGATATGGGCTTGAGCACAAACAGAATTTCTCTGGAGAAGGTGATTCATATATTTACCATTCCAAAGGACATGCCCTCAATCCAGGACAAAGAGACTGGACCAGGTACCAACCATGGCAACCAGGCAACCTAGCAAATCCTAAGCTCCCATACTGTTGAGTTGATCTCAAAACGTTTGGGTGTTAATAAATTGCATGAGTGTGAAAATCCGAGGTATTCATTGGAAACGTATAATGTCTGTTACCTTTGTACCCAACGAATGGAAGGTATTGTGAATTATTGCAGTAAATGATACTTTAATCAGCCCTCCTAGTTGGCTATCTGTTTTAATTATATATGTTGGTGAAATGTTAAGCGATATCAGAATTCAGAATAAATGAAAAACAAAGTCAGAACAGGAATGACTTGTATATGAGATTTGATGATAGATCCCTTAATCATGCAGCTAAATTTTAAAGTTTTGTCTTGATGGTGAAAGTATTGTTTAATGGGGGTAATGCAAGGGAGAAATATGACGGGTATCTTTGCAATTACCCGCATGTCCTGCCCCATGGGACAAATGCTCTAAAGTTAAAGTTAAACCTTTTTGGCATTAATCCAAGTAGGTGTGCTATTGAATCTTAATCTTGTTTTTATAATTTATAGTTATTAATAGGGAATTCAAATCAAATATAGTACTTTTTTTAATCTTAAACGCATGGACAGAAGGTCCCATATTAATAGTAGATTATAAATTTGCAACTTGATGACTGGTTTAAAAATATTCGGAAACATGTAAGAGGAATGGATGAAATGAATTGCTACGATATCGAAATGGTTTGTGCCAGGATAATTAACGTAACGTTGTACATCGGATATATAAAATGGTTTTTCTTTATTATTTTGTGTTTATAATAGATTTATAATATAATATTGTTTTATTTTATTTAAATATTATCTTATGTCATTTAATTTTATTTTATCTTATTTAAATAATAGTCATAGTAGGTTTAACTTTAAACATATGTATTATATTTTTTTATTAAACATGTATTATAAATAATTATGTAGTATAATTTATATTATTTTTTATTTTTACTTGTATCATTTAGGTCTATTAAGAACAAATAAAATATCTTAATTATTATCGTTTTATTATCATGTCATCTTATTAAAAATTTAATTAGACAAAATAAGATGTAATTTGAAAATTAATAGATTAGATTCTGAATTTTTTTTAACATTTCATGTTAACTTATATCTTTGTTGCATATCACAGTTTACAATTTTTGTTGGGTTACAAATGTAACTCTAGTATTTGAACATAATTGAAAATATGGTCATCTTGAAATTGGAATCGTTAAACTCGAGCTCAACTCTATCTCAAAACTCAAGTTGTAAGATAAATAATTGCTCAAACTTATATATGTATCAAAAGACTAGTACTTGTGATTTGAGAGAATCGCTAAGTTTTTGGAACTAACTCTTATATCATGTTAAACTCGAACCTAATTCAATCTTGAAACTCAAATTGTGAGATAAAAAATTCTCCAAGTTTATATATACAACGAAAGATTAATATTTGATCTATGAGAGACTTAACAGAAATAATTAGATTATATTTATTGAAAATTGGCCACTATATTACTCTAAAATGAACTAAATTTGAACAAGAATAATGGATGATAATAACAAAGAAAAGGAGAATAAGGATAAAAGCGTAAGATTTTTTTTGGTGTTTGAAAAAAAGAAACTTATTATATCGATGTTTGAATATAAATTTAAATATAATTCTTAAGAAAAAATAAAAGCAATAAATTTAATTCTTTATTTGTTAATTGTTTATTTATATCTAGCTATTGATTTCTATATCTATATTATCTATAAATTTAAAGTACAATTAAAATAATTTTGAACAAAAATATCTTTATATTTAAATAATATGCATTTTTAAATTTTAAGCTTTTTATTTATAAAAATATTACTTATAAAATGTGTTTATCCTTATTTAATCCTTTTATTTTACATATAATTCTTAGCGAGCAATTCATTTTACATATATATATATATATATATATCAATCTGTCATTTTTTATTTTAGCCTATTTTGTCTAATTTTTTTTTACTTTAATTACACATATTGTTATTATTTTAGAAGGTAAACATAAAAAAAAAATTCAAATAATGTATTTTACTTATCTATGATTTCTTCTATAAATAAGATTCTTATAATCTTATCTTATACTTTTTAAAGCTTTTTTTCTTATTTACCGACATTTTCTTTATGTTTTTGTTTTTTAAACACTTAATTATCATAAAATAAATTTAGAAAAATAAAACCTATAAAGTTCATTTTTTTTTGTAAAAAATATTTTCTACTTAATGTCTCATGAATATTTTACATTATTTTAAATATTAAGATAAATAATTATTTTGTTTTATTTTATTTACCACCAATTTTTTAAATTATTTATGAAAATGTCATTATAATTTACAAATTTTTTATATTTTTTACCTTGTATTCTTTGTTTTATTATTCTTATTTTTATTTGTATTTTGTGTGAAGAAGACTTTTGATATATTTTTAAATTCTATGTAATTTATTTTAATATTTTTTAATATTTTTGTCATTATTTTGTTAACCTATAAATCATGTAATTAAATGTCTTAAAGTTGTTATTTTAATTTATATAAATAATATAACGTAAAAATTAATCAAAAATCTCATTTTTAGTAAAATGTTATTTTTTCCCTCATATTACACATATATTTTGTTAGCACTTTATCATTCTACATAAACTAGATATATAAAAAATAATAGATTTTGTTGAATAGTGATAGACGAGTCAATCTATGTATAGACCACGTATGAAATGCTATATGATTATATTTAATTTTAATTTATCGATTGTACATTTATATAAAGACATCTAATTTATTTTATTATAATTGTTCATTTTAAAAGGTACAGGTGTATAATAGCTTTTTTTCCATTTTTTATATACGTATGACAGTTAAAAATAAAATTTTGTTTTTTCAAATTATATTTGAAAATTAAATTTTTTATTAAACTAACTTAACCTTAACTATTGATTAAGTCAAGATAATAATATATTCTATAATCTATCTAAATGTCATCCTTCAATCTAATAGAATTTTGTAATTTTCATTATGTATCATCTGTTGGAAAAGATGAAATTTAAATAAAAAAATTTTGTTGGAAAATATGCCTTGTCCCACGTTGCTTTTTTACATTATTTTAAAGATGTTTAAATAGTGAAGAGTTGGCTATTGGGATTGAAATGAGCACCCACTTTTGTGGAAGGGGGAGACATAGGCAACGTGATATCACAATGTGACATCGCCTTGTACATGTATGCCATGCCAACGGCCGTAAGCCAGAAATCAGTATGTGTGTGGTGGTATTTTCTTTTTTGGTATAATATTTTTTTAAGGAAAATTTTTTCACTTACAAAATGGTTGTTATATATATATATATATATATATATTTTCAGAAAAAAATGATCGTTATTTTCTTTTATTAAGAATATGGCCGTTTGTTTTATTTATTCAGAAAAAGAGCCGTTGCTCGTATTTATTCATAAAAATATATCCGTTATCCGTTACTCTTCATTACTCAGAATTGCCGTTACGCTCTTAAATCCTAGACATTACCGTTTTATTCATAATTGCTACACGGTTTCTAAAATCTATAAAAGGAGGGATTCAGCTCTCATTTGATACACAACAATCAACAATCATCTACCTACGAAAAAAATTCTCTCTAC
This sequence comes from Hippophae rhamnoides, assembly GCA_033030585.1. Taxonomy (NCBI): domain Eukaryota; kingdom Viridiplantae; phylum Streptophyta; class Magnoliopsida; order Rosales; family Elaeagnaceae; genus Hippophae; species Hippophae rhamnoides. The sequence goes on from CM065432.1 coordinate 55,880,492, forward strand.
AATTTCTAAGTTTTTTTTTTAGTTTTCCGAGCAACAAATTTTTCAGGTGTAGCATTCCAGTCTTCATCGGTCAAGTTGAGAGACGAGAGATTAAGATTCCTGTTTATCCTGGGGACGACGAGGCTGTGTTTGCTTGCACAAATTGGGCAGAGCCGCGAAACGTCTTAAAGAGAGCGACCTAGTCCGCGATTCAACCCAAGCAGTTACTTTCAAGTTATCGGTAATATTATTCCTACACTGTTTTTATAAACTTGATTCAACATCATCAAATGAGTGATAAAAATATTATCAAACAATCATTTATTAATAAATCTTCAACGGAGTTAATAGTTTTCATTTCTCATCTCGTAGAAAACCTTTTTCATTTCGCTTAGTCTCGAAATTGGTTTATAATAAGTTCTAACTATTATTCGATTTAAACCAATTTAATGCATTCATCATATTACATATTATTCAATTAATGAAATTAATTTTTATTAACAACTTGAAACTATTTATATTTACAAATAGAATATTAAGTATAAATTAAATAATAAATATATTATCGATTTATTTTTGTTCTAAACAAAAGAGGAATACTTCATTTTATTAATCTAACTAAATCAATCATAAATTATTCTAATTAATAATAATAATCAGTATATCTCTTTAAAAATGCTTATATCACATTATACATCAACTCACGATGCATCTTTCTCTATAGAACTTCAAAAGAGTACTTTTGGAATACCAATAGTTATTATAAGAAGAAAAAAATAAATAACCTATCCCACCTTGACGAGAAAGCTTAAGAATGTATTTATTTCCTTGATATTAAGACTTTTACTTTTATTATATTTGATCTATTGATTGAATAATTTCATAAAAAAAGAAAAATCTTACATATAGATCATATGAATGAGAAACAAATAGAATTGCAGTCATTTATATAAAACGATATCAACACCTTATCCTTACGTATTGGTACTTATCGAGATAGAATAGATCTATTTTTTTGTTCCCAATAGAGAAAATTATTTTTTAAGGAGTATATTATCATCTATATAATTACAATATATATATATATATATATTATATATATATATATATTATAATATAAATATTAAAATATTATCTTCAATTCAATTTATGTGTAAGGCATGGTTGCTACTAGTGTTTGAAAAAAACATATAAAAATAAGAGTTCTACTTCTTATTGTTTCTCCAAGTTTTAACTTTGCTATTGTTTATCTATTGTAACGTTGAAATAGTAATATTAATTGTAAATTGTAAACAAATAAAAATATAGATAATATATGTTTATAAGAGTTGTTATTATTCGATATTTACTAAAAGATAAACTATATATCAGTATTGATTTTAGGAGTATATCTCTAATTTTTAAGATAGATTATGTTAAAGAACTCAAGATCTAGTCGGTGACAACCAACATACCAGTTGGAAACAGCCACTAACAGATTAGTGGGAAATAACATGTTATTCAAGAACATGTCCCTTCATAATTATGTTTGTTTTTAATTATTACAATTTTATTTTTCTTTTGTATAAATAGGTTGTAAACATTTGTTTATTCATCATCAATAAAATCATTTATTACGGATTAAAAACTTAATTATGATCTCTTAAAATATTTTGTATAAATACAGATACCTTGTGTTTTGTTAGGCTGGCATGCAAAATAGCCTCTTCTAAACACCGGGTGGCTGACAATTCAGAGAACTATTCTGTTCTTGCTGCAATCCTCCCGTGAGTATCTTTATTGCTTAAAACTTCTTTATCTTCTTTTTTTATTATTTAAAAACTTAAAATAAAATAAAATTCATTTTATATAGAAGAATTATATACATGGAATGAAGAGTTGCTAAATTTTATTAAGTATATTTCGTTGATTTATGTAGATGGTATGATAATTACAGGTGATAACGCTGGCTAGATTTTTAACCTCAAACAGTCCTTCAGACAAAGGTTTATAATTAAAGACCTTGGGATATTGAAGTACTTTTTTGGTATAGAAATAACAACCTCGCACAAGAGATTATTTCTTAACCAAAGTAAATATGTCCTAGATTTGCTCAAAGAAGCTAACATGAGCGATACTAAACCAGCCATTACCCCTCTTGACAACAAGCTCAAATCTAGCTTGAAGGGCACGCCACTCACGGATATAAGTTATTACCAGCGACTGGTTGATAAGTTGATTTACCTAACATTCACCAGACTTGACATCACATATTTTGTAAGTATTGTGAACCAATTCATGCACTCCACGACACTTGAGTATTTGACCCTTGTTAAAAGAATCAGTGGGTTGTGGTATCATCATGAAAAAGAATGACAACACACAAATCATGGGGTATTGTGATGCTGATTGGGCAGGGAATGCAATCGATCGTAAGTTCACCACTGGATACTGTACATTTGTTGGTGGAAACTTGGTCACATGGAAGAGTAAGAAGCAAACTTTCATCGCCAGATCAAGTGCCGAAGCTAAGTATCGTGCAATGGCTTTATCTGCGTGTGAGTTGATATGGTTTAAAGGTCTTCTGTGTGATTTAGGTTTTCCTATAACTCTTCCTATGTCATTATTTTGTGACAATGAGGCAGCCATGCATATAGCATCAAACCTAGTGTTTCACGAGAGGACGAAACATATTGAATTTGATTGTCATTACGTTCATTAACACAGGTGATTCAGACACATTATACAAGAAGCTTTGACCAACTGGCTGATATCTTCACTAAGCCCTTGACTTCTCATCAGTTTCAACAATTTATGTCCAAGCTTGGATCCATAAACCTTCTGGATACAGCTTGAAGGGGAGTATTAGATATTAGTCCTTAATTCAAGGAATAAAACAAGGAATCCTTAATTAAATGAGTAAAACAATGAATCCTTAATTCAAGGAGTAAAACAATGATCTTAATTTAAGGAATAAAACAAGAAATTCTTAATTCAAGGAATAAAACAAGGAATCTTTAATTCAATTAAATAAAACAAAGAATACTTAATTCAATGAATAAATCAAAGAATAATTAATTTAAAGGGTAATTAAATGAGTAAAATTTACTTATAAATAACTATACAATTGTAATAAAAATATGAAGAAAATAATAAAAACTATAGAACTCTTTTATGTATAGTTATTTCTTATTTTTCAACATAAGTGCTATTCTTATTTTTAATTTCTAGCTTGTTTTGTTTCATATTATCATATAATCATATAATAATAATAATATTATTATTGTACAAGCCTAAGGTACGTACATACAGCACCCACAATTGTAGTGATGATGGGGATTACAATTAGAAAGAAAAAAAGAAGTTAACTAATGCATGTGGTGGTGTCCAGGGTGGTTATGGAATTGGAAGTCTCTTAATTGAGTCGGTTGGTGGTTGGAGGTACATGTATGCAGCTAGCACCCCAATTGTAGTGATAATGGGAATTGGAATATGCTGCCTCCCAGCTTCCCCTAGATGGATACTTCTACGTGCCATACAGGGAAGAGGTAACATAGAAGACCTCAAAAATGATGCAATTCGTTGTTTGTGTCGTCTCAAGGGTCCATCCTTTGCCGATGCTGCTCCCGTCCAAGTTGATGACATAATAACTGAGCTTTCTTCTCTTGGTCAAGAGAAAAAAGCTAGAATTGGAGAAATTTTTAGAGGAAAAGGTCGGAAAGCTCTCGTCATTGGTGCAGGACTTGTGTTTTTTCAACAGATCACAGGACAACCTAGTGTACTATATTATGCTACATCGATTTTTCAGGTATATATCCTAACCTAATTGATGATGATGATGATAACAAAATAGTCTTTTCATATTATTATTATTTTTTTAAATAAGAAATGTTCAAGTTCTAATATTATCAATACGATTTATTAGAGTGCAGGCTTGTCTGCAGCCTATGATGCAACACGTGCCTCAATTCTAATTGGTTTACTAAAGGTACAACTTAGTAGAATATATTGGCTCAACTCATATGAGTAATGAGATCTCTAACTTGATAATAGTTATTATATTGTGGTTGTAGTTGATTATGACTGGAGTAGCTGTGTTTGTTGTCGATACACTTGGGAGGAGACCCTTACTGCTAGGAGGTGTCTTTGGGATGGTAATTCCCAACTTCATGAATGCTTTAATTACAATATATATATATAATTTTTTATAATAATATAATAAGATAGATAAAAATGCAAATTAATTAAAGGGCAAATGTGACAGGTAATCTCTTTGTTCCTTCTTGGATCATATTACCTTTTCTGGCATAAAGCAGCAATAGCTGTCGTTGCATTGCTTTTGTATGTCGGATGCTATCAGGTAAATAAAATGAAATTTAAAATTATATTCATATATAAATAGGTAGGCGTTTTAATTGTCATGAATGGGAATTATATTTTTGCATATATATATGCAGTTATCTTTTGGTCCAATTGGTTGGCTAATGATATCAGAGATATTTCCATTACGCCTGAGAGGGAGAGGACTCAGTGTAGCAGTACTTGTAAATTTTGGAGCAAATGCTGTGGTGGCATTTTCTTTTTACCCTTTGAAGGTTCGACTCTGACTTTTGCTTTTATTCTCAACAATTATTGAGAAATTTAAATATTAAAGCATCTAACTGTTGCTACTTATGTTTATAGGAACTAATTGGAGCTGGATCTTTGTTTTATGCATTTGGGGCAATAGCTGTACTATCTCTTGTCTTTATATTCTTTATTATACCAGAGACAAAAGGCCTTACTCTTGAAGAAATTGAAGTCAAATGCCTATAGATCTAGTTTCCATCTAGGACAACATCAGAATATTCTAAATCATGTCTTACTTTCTATTTCTTTATTTTTTTTCTTTTTAATTATAGGTACTTCCTAGTCTTTTAGTTTCAAGTATTTTCCATTTTAGCACCATATCTCATATTGATTATTTAGACTATATGATAAATATTGTGTTTTTGATAATTATCATATCTATTTCATATTATATGTTATGTTTTTATACAAGAGTTAAGATATATGTATACAAGTAAAACGAAAATTAAACAATAACTATAATTCCTGCACATCTATGTTTTATGGCTCCACTAATATTGTTGTTTGTTCCATGTTTTGTTCTACTGAGCATTGGTGTCTGCCACTGTTGCAGCATGCACCACAACACACACCAATACTCCTTCTCAAGTTGGTGCATATATGTCTCTTATGCCCAACTTGTCAAGTAAGTTGTAGAAGTTCTTTGCAGACACAGATTTTGTGAGTATATCAGCCAATTGATCTTCTGATTTAACAAATGGAAGCTGAATAATCTTTTCTTCAAGATTCTGTTTGATGAAGTTCCGATCCACTTCAACGTGCTTTGTGCGATCATGTTGAACTGGATTGTGAGAGATGACAATGGTTGCTTTGTTATCACAAAATAAGTTCATTTTAGAGTTAGGAGCACCACCAATCTCAATTAGAAGTTTTTTCAACCAAAGGAGCTCACATATTCCCTTGACCATTCCTCGAAATTCAGCTTCAGCACTAGATAAGGCAACTACATTTTGTTTCTTGCTCCTCCATGTAACAAGATTGCCCCCCACAAACGTAAAGTACCCAGCAGTAGATTTCATATCCTTCATATTCCCTGTCCAGTCTGAATCTGTATATCCAACGACTTCCAATTGACAATTCTTTGAAAACATAAGTCCTTTCCCAGGGGAGGATTTTAAATAATGGAGTATTCGCATGACGGCATCCATATGGTCTTCACTTGGGCAGTGCATAAACTGACTCACGACACTCACAGCATAAGCAATATCAGGTCGAGTATGAGATAAGTATATGAGTTTACCTACTAACCGTTGATATCTCTGTTTATTTGCTGGTACTTGGTCCACATATTCTCTAAGTTTATGATTTTGGACCATCAGAATATCGACAGGTTTACAATCTAGTAATCCTACCTTTGCAAGTAGGTCTAGAGTATATTTCCTTTGGGAAAGACATATACCTTGTTTTGATCTTGTTACCTCAATGCCTAAGAAGTATTTGAGCCCTCCCAAGTCCTTCATTTCAAACTCATTTGACAGTTGTTCTTGAAGCCTAGAGATTTCTTCTTTATCATCCCCTATAATGATCATGTCGTCTACATAGACTATAAGGGCTGTTATTTTTCCCAATCGATGTTTTAGGAAAAGAGTGTGGTCAGAGTTGCTTTGTTGAAACCCATATTTTCTCATTGCTGAACTCAATCTGCCAAACCATGCTCGAGGTGATTGTTTTAGTCCATACAATGCTCGTTGTAATCTACATACAGTTTATTTTCCTGATGTAACAATATATCTTGGTGGAATATCCATGTAAATCTCTTCTTCAAGGTCACCATGAAGGAAGGCATTCTTCACGTCAAGTTGGTGCAATGGCCAATCTAAATTTGCTGCAAGAGATAACAAAACTCTCACAGTTTTTAGTTTAGCCACAAGTGAGAAGGTTTCTTGATAATCTATACCATGTTTCTATGTATACCCTTTTGCTACAAGCCTCGCCTTGTATCGATCAAATGACCCATCTACTTTATACTTAATAGAGAAAATCCACTTGCATCCTACCATCTTCCTCCCTTGAGGTAACTTGCTTAACACCCATGTGTTATTCTTCTACAATGCCTCAAATTCTTCTTTTATAGCTTGAGCCCAATTTGGATCAGATAAGGCTTCTTCAACACTACTTGGAATTTGACATGAGGAGAGTGTTTGTGCAAAAGCCCTGATAGGTTCTGATAACCCTTGAGTAGATACATAATTGGCTATTGGATACTTGGGTTTTCGTTTCTATTTGTCTGGAGAGTATCGATTCGGAGGTTTGTCTCGATTGTGTCTGAAAGGTAGACCATAACCAACAGATGTATCTATAGCATTAGTTCATAAATGTGTGATAGGAGAACTTACCTCAAGAGTATTCTCAGTAGGAGGATCATTGGGTACTAGAGAGTGGATGGGTGCATCAACCACTGCATCTTTTGGAGATTCAGTCACTAGTTTAGATTCAGTTCTTAGAAGTTCAAGTTTGGGTCTAGGTACTGGCTCATCCATATTGTTGGCATGATCTGAATATGCTGGATTGTTACTAGTATCTAATATTTCAACCTCAAGCCAATTTCGTTCTTCACCATAACTCTCCCCCTAAAAAGAGTAATTGGATGCTGGTGATGGAAAAAGCATTCAGATTCTAGGAAAGTGACATCCATGGTAATGTAGGTTCTTTTAGTAATAGGATCGTAGCATCGGTATCCCTTTTTTTGTACACCATACCCCAAGAAAACACATCGGATAGCACATGGATCCAACTTAGTTTGTTGATTTTTATGGAGGTGGACAAAAGCAACACATCCAAAAATTCGGGGCAGAAACATCAATATACTAGGCAAAGGAACATGATCAGATAACACCTTTAATGGAGTCTGAAATTGTAAGGTTTTGTGGGCATACGGTTCAGTAAATACACAACTGTAGTAACAACATCACTCCAGTATTTACTAGGCATATGTGCACCAATTAGTAAGGCCAGAGCAGTTTCTAAAATATGCATATTCTTCCTCTCCGCAGTCCCATTCTATTGTGGGGTTTGTGAACACGATGTTTCATGGAGAATACCATGGTTGTCCAAGTATGTCCGAAATTGTTGATTAACATACTCTCCTCTATTATTAGACCTAAGGATCTTAATTTTTTCCGAAAATTGTGTCTAAACCATGGTGTGAAACAAGTGAAACCTAGAAAATACTTCATCTTTATGTTTGAGAAGGTAAAGCCATGTCATTCGTGTACAATCATCAACAAAAATTACAAACCAACGATGACCCGATGACGTAGTGAGCGGGAAAGGTCCCCAAACATCACAATGTACTAAAGCAAAAAGAGTCGTACTTCTATTCATGCTCAAAGGATAGGACACCCTATGACTTTTTGCTAAGATACAAGTATCACATTTGAAATGTGAGTGTGTGATATTTGAAAATAAACTAGGGAGTAGGTACTTTAAATACCCAAATGATGGATGCCCAAATCGACTATGACATAACCAAATCTGGTGTTCCTTGTTACCAACAATGTGTTGCATGTTATTGGCTCTTCCTGAGCTGAGATCATCCACATAATATAACCCTCCTCTCTTAGTACCACGCCCAATGATCTCCTTGGTGAGAATATCCTGTAGAAGACAAAAGGTAGAATACATCAATACTACACAGTTAAGATCTGAAGTGACCTGACTTACAGACATTAGTCTGTTTAAAAGAGAAGGTACAAGTAATGTATTAGATAATGATAATGAAGGAGATAAAGTCACTGTGCCAGCCCCTGTAACTGGATAAGTGACCCCATTGGCATTGGCAACACGGCTCCGTCTCGGTTGGGTTGTATTAGAGAGATCTTTTGGGTCAAATGTCATATGATCTATAGCTCCAGAGTCTAGAATCTAATCCTCATTATCACTACGAGTAGAGATGTGAAATGCTTTATTTAAAATACCTAGATCCTAGGAAGATTCGGTCTGAGGAATAAGGGATAGTGATGCATTATTGGTAGCCACAGCGGCTCGCCCAGTGGTTTCCCGTTCTTCCGTGTTTGAAGATCATTCCACCATTCTGGATACCCATGTAGTTTGAAGCAGTTTTCACGGGTATGTTTGTAGTTTCCACAATGGCCACATTTCATGTCAATAGACGGTGGATTTCCCTTGGATTTCTTGCTACCCAAAAAAGTTCCTGGTTTAGGTGGTAATGGATTATGATGTCCCTTGATCCCTTTGAAAACTATAACTTCTCTGGGTGTCGTATCTGTACCCGTGATCATCACGGTCTGCCGAACCTCTTCCCTACGGATGAATCTATAGACTTGTTCCACTATAGGAAATGGTTTGATTTGAAGCACATCACTTCGAGTTTTATCTAGTCTATCATCAAGTCCATCGAGGAAGGTATACACTCGATCTTCCTGTACGATGGAGTTGTATTTTTGTATGTCAGTCGCACACTCCATTGGATTAGGACGACGAAAATCAATTTCTCGCCACAACCCTTGAAGGTCATTGTAGTATTTTTCAATGGATCCACTCGCCTGTTTCATACGAGTAACTCGACGGCGAAGATCATACACTTGAGACGTGTTTGTCCCATCATAGTAGGTGGTAGCTGTAGAATCCCAAACCTGTTTCGCAGTTGGGAATCGAATAAAATTTGCAATCAAGGAGGGGTCCATCAAATTGATCAACCATCCTTTGACAATTGAATTTTCAGTGCGCCATCTCCTAAATGAGGGGTCGGTTTCAACCGGTTGAGGAAAATCCCCATTAATATATTCCAGTTTGTCTTTGAGAGAGATATACATCTCCACTACCTGGGACCACAAGACATAGTTGGATCCTCCCAACTTGATACTAATGGGAGTAGTCGACGCTTCAGTTAGAGGAGGTTATGAGGTGATATGAGCTCTAGTTAGAACTTCCATCATTTTTGTCGTTAAATCTTCCAATATGAAATTGGTGGTTAAATCTCTAGATTTTGCAGCCATTATATAAATGTAAAAAAAAATGTAACCCCAATTTCCCATTCGCGCAACGATGCCCTTCTTCTTCTGATCTTCCTACGCAAATTCAGAAAGATGGTCGAACACTTTCCTCTTATCTCAGATCCACCGAAATGGTGCAGCCGGAGGTTCAGACGGTTTCAGCCCTCCACCTGGTCCTCCGTCTCTGTGAGAGTTCATACATCACCAATGGACACAGCTATAACTGCGACCTCATCTTCGTTTATCGCCGGGAGCTATGAGCTCACACGCAACTACAAATTGCGACCTCAATGTTATTTTTTTCCTACGAGCTCTAACGGGAAAGTCTGAGTTGCATTTTGTTTCTTTTCGAAATGATTTTTTCCTTCTGGAAAACAAGTATTTCTGGATACTAGATCGTCCTCTTTGTCTTTTCTTCTTCTTCTTCTTTGTTTCTTTTCGATTCAGATTTTCAGAACACGAAAACGTTTTCCTTTTTTTTTCAATATTGCAACCGATCTATTTTTTTCTTCCAGCCAACTATACACACAAACAAGGTACACAGTGACGTCAAGGGGCCTCTCGCCTAAAAGACATTCACTTTGAATTTTTTTAGAACCACTTCTATGGCGCGACACTGTTCATCTCTGCGATTCACGTTTCTTCGAGAAAATAGAATTGGTACAGTTTCACGAGTAAACCAGAATTGCCACACCAGAAATCAGAGATCAAAAAACAGAGGGTAAGTGTAAACTAGAATGGTCACACCAGAAATCAGGAATCAAATGGTCTGAGAATAGAAATAAGCGTAACATGCAATTCCATAAGCAATAACTTGCTCTGATACCATAACAAATATTGTGTTTTTGATAATTATCATATCTATTTCATATTATCTGTTCTGTTTCTATACAAGAGTTAAGATATATGTATACAAGTAAAACAAAAATTAAACAATAATTATAATTCCTACACATCAATGTTTTATGGCTCCATTAATATTGTTGTGTGCTCCATGTTTTGCTCCACTGAATATTGTTGTGTGCCACTATTGAAACATGCACAAAACACACACCAACATTATATATATTATTATTTTATTGATAATGTTTAGACTTCATTAATTGAATCTTGAAGATGAACAGGTGATCTATTTAATTTTTTTATTTTATAAATAGTTATTACTTTATTAGATTTGAATCAGTAATTTTAAATAAGAAAGAATGAATATTATTGATAGATTATTTGATGATACATTTAAAAATAATTTAAAAATTAAATAATACTTGGTATTATTAGAACTATAATTTTAAATAGATAAAAATATAAATTTACAATTAAATTATCAGGTGAACCATAAAAATATATTCGTATAGTCATGTCAAGGACATGCATGCACTGATGCAAGCCCCTTCTACAGACGAATGGTGGCAAGACATTATATTTACTATTAGATATTAGATTATTGGATACGTTTAAGTGAGGAATTCTAAAGTGCAGGTTGCATTCACACCCAAGAAAATAACAGGAGAATGAAAAGAAGAATACCAACCGTTTAGTTAAGCATGACTTATTTAGTTGTTTCGCCAGTTGCCAATTGTATTAGATTATCTATAGTTTCCATTACATGCATTCGTATTCTTTTCTCACATAAGAAAACAATCCAGCTGCTTTGCCCCCACCATAAATGCTCTTTGACAAATTGGTTACATCCATTTTGATAAATGAGTCTTATTAGATTAACTTATTAATAAAATATTTTTATCATATTTAATTATTTTGAATTCCAATCGTATCACTTTAGTTTATCATATAATTAACTTAAAAAAATTAATAAAATATATTATTTTAACCAAATATGACTTAATAAATTCATCGAAATAGAATCAATTTATAATCATTTTAAGTTTAATAAATATAATAATATTAAAATATTAATTTAACGAATTAATTTTAAATTAACACATTGTGTTATATTTGATCTATTTAATAAATAAAATAAAATAAAATAGATTTTTTGATATCACTTTAGAAATTACAACCTCTAATTATGTTAAAAAAATTCATATATATATATATATATATAAGGATGAAAATATAGGAATTATTCTATTTAAAGTAAGAATGTTCTTATAATTATAAGGAAGCTTGAAAATTATTATAAAGATACCACAAAATTTTGATAAATGATTTTTACAACTATGATTTAGATTTTTATTAATAAAAAAATAGATATTTTAACTGGTGTGCTCTCATACATTTTTTTAAAATATATGTTAAAAAGTAGGAGACTAAACCTAGTTTGGGACATTTAGTGCCCTCTACCCAAAAAGGATGACCACACAAATTTACTAAATTTTTCCTCCTCCTTCTTCAAGAAAAAAATTAAATTAGTATGCATTCTGCAATAACATTCATAAGAAACTATACGAGGGGTATACCACCACTAGTTCAAAGGTTAAAAGTAGATGTAACGTGGAAAGGATATTTTTAAATTTTTTTTAAAAGTAAAAATCTAGTATCAGTATCTATTTATGATTAAATATGGTTAAAACATTTGATTTTTTTTCATATAAGACTTAAGTAAAAGGATTAAATTTTTTAAAAAATAAATAAATTATTTATATAATTTTTTTTAAAAGTACGAAAGTTTATAATACATTTTCTACATATTATGTTAAATTATTATATTGTAATTTTTTTAAAATAAAATCTTATTTTATTTTTTTAATATACATTTTTATATTATAAAATATTTATAATCATAGAACAAGATACATAATAAAAATAATTATCTATACCATAAATACTAATCAAATTAAACTCATGTGTTATGTACTTGATTTTTTATCTAATTTATATTATTATTTTACAAAATATAATTTATTTATGACCCATAAATTTTAAATAATAAAATTATATTCAAAGCTAAAAATTTAAATTCATGTATAACAAATAAAAGTTATCAATTGACTCGGATTTTTTTTTTATTAATTAGAGGACGTGGGTTCTACTTACTCTTGTAATATATGTCATATACGTAGATAACTGTTATTCAAAAATATTAATAATTAAATAATAAAATATTAATAGATAAAATATTAATAATTATTAAAATTATATTTATTTTTATTTTGTATCAATTAAATAATAAATTATCAATATCAAAATTATAGTAATCTATCATTTAACTTGAACATAAATAGTCATAGTATATTTTTTCAATTAATTATCTTAAATCTTATTTTTATCAATTAAATAATAAATTATTAATAATTATTTAGATTATATTTATTTGTCTTTTCATAAAAAAATATTTATTTTAAATATACAAAGTTAATTATATTTATATAAAATAATATATTATAATATGTTCGAGATTATTTTCGAAAAAATCATCCCGTTTATACAAATAATTATAATTTTAATTTTTTATAATTAAAATTTCAATCCTACATGGATAAACCACGAAATAAAAGACCCTATACGCAGTTGTATTTAAATATTTAATAATTAAAAGTATATATATTAAAATATTAAATTTAAATCTTTAATAATTAAAAGTATATATATATATATATATATATTAAAATATTAAATTTAAATCTTTAATAATTAAAAGTATATATATATATATATATTAAAATAAACTTAAATCTAATAGATTTAAGGTTTAATGTTTTTCAATTAATTAAGAAATATTATTGATAATTTAATATTTTTTTATTTAAAATATACCTTTTAATTTTTAATTATAAATAATACTATTCCAAACAAAGTTAATAATAATGGATTTGTTTAGAAATAATAACGTGGGCTTTATATTAAACCCATCATGAATAAAACAGATTCATTACGGGTTTGATCCAGAAACTGGTCATATCTCCACTCCACGAAGTAACCGCCAGAGTAGTATTTGAGTCTTGAGATGGATAAATCAGGAATTGCGAATCGTCAAGAAATTTAGGGTTTTCCAGAGGAAGAAAGAAGGATGGCGAAGTTCAATGAGGTGCAGAAAAAGTGGAGGACGCAGAGAGCCGAGCATAAGAGAAAGACGAAAGGGGACCCTTTAACTGGGAAGCTGACGACTAAGATCCAACAACCCTCTCACTCTATCTCTGGCAAGCGCAAGCGCAAGCTCTTCAAAAAATGGCGCCGAGTACTACTTTCATCTGAGCCTCTATCTCTCTCTTTCTTTATACATATGTATATATATCTATATCTATTGGGCACTATTATGGCTTGTGCTGCGACAATAAACATGTTATATTGGTGCGATATTGAATTCCTCAGGAACAAAACGAGGCTATGCAAAAGGGCCTGCTGACTGTGGAAGACGTTGAAATGGCTGCTGCTGATGGTACCTCTCTTTTCTTATCTTTATTTTTTTTAATCAATAACACCAATTCGTCATTCATATTCAACAACACTGACTTTTAAGCAAGTATTTAGTATTTAATTATACAAAACTATTTCCACCATTGCATAATGGTAAGTAAAACTTCAGGAAATGTTACATACTATACAAGTCCATGCTATTTATGACTATTTGACCATTAGTGTTTCTGCCGATGATATTCGTGTTGCCCTAATAATGATTTTACAATATGCTTACTTTTGACTGAATTTTAGACTTGAGGAATTACCATCTCTTAACCAAGTTAATTATAGTGGAAAGCTTTTGAAAAGTCTCATAGTTTACTAAAAAGTACATATAAGTCCCTTGTTTTAAGGTAGTACACCATCATTAGTCTCCCATTCTTTAAAAAGTATACATAAGTTAAATTTTGCTTCGTTCTGATAAAACCCGCTAATCACGTATAAACTAAGAGGGATAAAATAGTCATTTTTCTTGCCTAATTAACTATTGAACTTCTATAAAAAAAATTCCTAACCCATTCGGACCTTCCCTATTCATGCATAGAATGACAAAACCTATCCTTCATTAAATACACACACGAGGAGCATGTGCATAAAAAAAATGACCATTTTCATGTGGCTAACGAGAAATTGAACTTATTGCTGCTGCTTGGCTAGTCAGTTGATCATCTCTTGATCAAGTTAACTAATGAGTGCTTTAATTGGTCATTTTCATCTCCTCCTCCTTCTTAAGAAGGGCTGGAAGGATGTTGGGGCTTGGGTGAGCTAAAGTCAAGTCTAAATTTTGGACAAATTTTTTTATACTGTATGTGTAAACTCAATATTCTTTAAAGCTACTAAAAGTTATACATATCAACCCAATCAACAATTTTTGAAAAATTTCATAAAATGACCACTAAAAAATTTGTAAAAATAAAAATAGCATGCACCTAATAATATAGTTAGGGATTGAACTGGATCGAGTTCAATGTAAAATAATTGGTTAAACTTTTATTTAATTGTAAAAATATATTTGTTAAACATAAGAAGTGTTGTTTTGTGATCTCAAGTTAAGGTATGTTATTTATGTTGTTTTTCACATTTTTGTTCAATCTATACAATCTATTTTGAGATGCACTTTTACTCACTAACAATTCTAAACTATAAGGAGACTCGAAACCACATAAAAAAGGATATAAGATACTACCTTTACTATCAAGTTATTGAAGTGACGGGTATCCCAATCAATATTTAAAGAATAAAAAGAAGTTAAAAAAATATATATAAATAAAAAAATCTTGCTCTAAATAAACAAAAAATATTAAACAATATCTCATCTTATCTTTTTTCGTCCTGCTCATCTTTTACATTTTTTTTCATTCTTTTCAATTTCTTCTTTATTTTACTAATTATTCTTATTTTTAGTCTGTTGAAGTAAAAAAAAAATATACTTGTATTCCTTGTTTTAGTATTATTTTTTTTCTCACATATTCAGTGGTCTTTATTATTAGGTGAACTCTTCATTTTTATGATTAATTAATACATAAATTTTGTAGTACTCTTTCATAATAAATTAATTTTATGCTTTAAAGCACGTAGCCAGCACTTTTGAAACATTTTATTGTCCTTGCACTATTGTGTAATTTTAATAAATACATTTACAATAAGACTGTAAGAGCTATGATGTTTATGAATTATTTTGTGTACAATTTTTAATTTTACTATTTTTTTTAAACAACAAAAAATAACATATTTAGAATTTGTAACTACAAAAATAGCACCCTCGTACGTTTTACTGTTAAAAAGTTGTGTTATTTTTTATAATTTCCCAAAAAGATTCTTGTGCATTGTGTTTTTTGCAAAATTACCTTCTGGTTCTGCCACTGCTCATAAGCTGTCTACTTCCTGTCTGTCCTTTTTTTAATTGATAAATGGCTTCTGTTGGTGAATGATGATCTTGCACACGAATCTCTGAAGAGGCAAGATTATCTCCTAGTGAAGAAGCTAGGTATCTCTTGGCTGAACAATGTAACAACTGGTTGTTTCTTTATGCTTTTCTTAAATAGGGGAATCTCAAGGTGCCCAAAAAACATCAGCAAAGTTTCCCATTAAGAAGAGTTTGAAGTTCAAACAACTAAAGCGCAGAGGCAAGTTGTCATTCTCATCTTCTATTTGTTCCTAGAGTCATTTTGAAACTTCTTTACATGTTGACTCTGTAGAATGCTCTTTAAGTTATTCATTTCTATCAATGGGCAGGTAAGAGCAAATCTTCCAATCTGGCTGCTGAAGTTTCAACAGATGCCACGTCAATATGTCCAATGGCGATGGATACAAATATAGAATTTTGAACCCCCCTTCTCTCTCCTCCTCTCCTCTCTTTTCTCCATCTTTTTGCAAGATTGGCCTTCGTTTCCAGTTTCAGGACGCAATTTTCATTAGATTTATCTCTGATATTGACATTGTAATAGATGGATCGGAGAAAAGGGAGTCAGTGGTTTAGAGCGTTGAAAAATCTAGTCATTGTATTTGTTTTTTATTTGGAATGTTTAAGTGAATGTAATTCATAATCCTAATCTATACCCTACTTTTCGTCTTGTTTGGATTCTCCTTGCCATTCTAGACTTATTTTTAGTAGCTTTTGGTTATGGATGGATGTTCTTGCTTCTAGGGGTGTGCAAGAATTGGATTGGTTCAGTCGTGATTCTAAACCGGAACTGCAATCCATTCTTTGAAAAATGAGTACCAAATCAAGCTCTTCAAAGGAGGGAGCTAGGTTAACACAAAGTAAAACTGAAATAAAATAAACTCATACAAGTTAATAAAATGATTTATTTTGAATTGAATTGGTTTTTATTGATATCTGTGGTATGTTTGTTACACTATTAAATACCATGATCGTACAATTTCTATTAAGTATGGTATTGTACAATTTCGATTAAGAAGTATAATATTGTGTTTAATCGTGAAGTTTGATGTAAATATTAAAAGTTGTAAGATTATAAAAATTTTGACCCATTGCATTTTAAATACATGTAATTTTTTTTATGTTATAATATAAAAAAGCATGTATATCACTTGTGAATTTGATTGTTAAGTAACAACATAAAATTATATATAAATTTTGATCCATTATATTTTAATTACGTTTAAAATATGTTTTTTTTATCTTATAAAATAAAAGAAAATATTTGAACGACGGATTAAAAATGAAATTATACTTATAAAAGGATTATATGATTATTATTATTTTTCCTTCTCTTTTTTAAAGGGCTCCTTATAAGGCTTGAATGGGTTTTTTCAACGTAGAATTGGTAGGTATCCGTATCACTACCAGTAATCTCACTTTATCGAAAAACTACATTATTTATTTATTTTGCTAAACCATCGAAAAACTACATTATAGATTGCTGGGATCTAAACTTCCCCAGCCTTTAATTCTGTTGAGTTCAAATTGAGATGGGAACAAGAGCCCAGCCAGCGAGCCGTGCAGACGACGACGTCGACGAGGACCTTGCTGGCCGGCGAATGACGGTCTCTGGCCAGTCAGCGTCAATGAGCGGTAGTATTGGCTCGCCTTCAAGCCGTAGCGAGCAGACCATAGCCACTCCGGCTAGCGACAACACTTTCGTCAGATTGAACCATCTTGACATTCATGCCGACGATTCCGTTTCACAAGGGTCCGTTGCGTGAGTCTTCTCTTACCCCTATTAGCTATCATTCAGAGCTCTACTCGTTTCCCTTGCGGGTTTATTTTATTTTAATTTTTTTGACAGCGTATTTGTTTTATGGTTTAGGGCCTAGTGTTTATCTTGCTCTTTATATTTGATTTATTATAATTCATGGGATTGGCTGTTAAATGACTGTTTCTGTTTATGGTGCCTTCTGTATGTCTTTTGTTCTTAATTTCGCGAGACTTGATAAAATCTGGTGGGGATTATTATACGGTAGCTTGTTAATCTTCATTGTTTTGTTTTTGATGTAGTCTTATGTCTGAGTTACTTCCTACAATAGTCCGTAACTGAATTTATTTCTATAACTTGGGTTCTTCTGAGTAATGATTTGGTTTTAAACAATAGCAAAAAGAAGAAGAGAGGTCAACGGGTTGTTCCAGGTGATAAGAGTGGAAGAGGACTCCGCCAATTTAGCATGAAAGGTGTTTGATTTATTCTATCACTTTATTCCTTCACATGTCATCTGTGCCTCGTCTGAAGTTTGTAAACTTTAATTAGTTATGAATTTAGCTTATGATAACATTCTCTTTTGTATGTTTAGAAGTTTATTTTCTTGCGGATAAAATTTCTATTATGCGTGGCTTTTGCATTATGAGCATTATTCTATATCTTAGTAGCAGTATGTTCTTTGACTAGTTTTGTATTGATACTTTTCCTATTGTTTCCAGTGTGCGAGAAAGTAGAAAGCAAGGGAAGGACAACTTATAACGAGGTCAGGAAATTTCTGAATTTAATTGTAATTTGAGTTAGTAATGTTTTTCTCTCAGATGATAATTTTTATAGAGGAAGTGTTTGCTTTTTGTTTTAAACGACCATTTTGCTTCAGTCATTAAATCTGTCATAATATTAGAATGTATAACCTTCATAGTTCTGTACATTCTTTTTGGTAAATAATTGTGTAGTGTTTTACAAGCTTCCTGATATGTCAATAGATCTAACATATTAGGTCTCCCAAAGGTTACTATTTTTTTTCCGACAATATACTTCGAGAATGACTACATGATATGGTTTACATTTTATAAAAAATTACAGGTATATTAGATTCTTAACTCAATCAAATGAGTACTGTATTTTGCCCTAAACTGTTCAAACCTACAAAACCATGCTTTAAATAAAATTCAATTGGTTCAACTAAAGTATTAAAGAATAACCAGATTAACTGCACGTGAGGCGGCAATTTACATCTCATTTAGGGAAGTTGGACTAGTTTGTTTTTTATGTTCATAATGTTCATTACTCTGTAATAGCTACATTCAGCTATCTGAAATTGGTTTTAGTCGTAAATGAAAGCTTCTGAAATTGGCTGTTGGTGAGTTATCTGCATTTGGATGTGGCATTGTAATAGCTACATTCAGCTCCATAGCAGTAATATCTAACAGATGTTAGAGCCCCTTGTTATTTTGAATTGTCTATTTGCTCCATTAGTAGAATAGTAGTGTTTATGTTGGTATATGAATATCCAAATTTAAAGAGAGAAAAAAAATCTGCTTTTATGGTCTGTATATATACACTTCTGTTTGTAATAATCATCATTTCTATGCTCTAAAAAGTTTGGAGTACTGCCCAGGTTGCAGATGAACTAGTAGCAGAGTTTGCTGACCCTAGCAACAGTGTTACATCTCCGGATCAGGTTTGACTTTATGTTCTGAAGGAGAGAATCCTATTTTCCATCTGTTCTTTTTTGGGCAGAGTCAATAGACTTAATCTGGAAGGGAGAAAAAGATTCCATGGAACTTGCTAAATTTATGTTTTGTTTTGCTATTTTTTTGTTTGACAGCAACAATATGATGAGAAAAACATCCGGCGAAGGGTTTATGATGCCCTGAATGTCCTTATGGCCATGGATATCATATCCAAGGATAAAAAGGAAATTCAATGGAAGGGTCTGCCTCGTAAGAGTCTGAATGGTATCGAGGAACTTAAGGTTAATGTATTTTCATTTTGTGCATCAAGTTAGTTTTCATCACCTGACTGGATACTGAAAGCATTTTTTTTTGTGTGTGTGTATTATATTCACATACTTGATGCAGACGGAGCGTCTTGCACTGAGAAATCGGATTGAAAAGAAAGCTGCCTATTTACAAGAGCTGGAGCAACAAGTATGATTAATTTTTTTAATCTACTTCACCTTTTGAATTTTTGCAGACTTTTCAAGTGCTTTAGTTGACGACTGCCATTATTTGTTACTGAAAGCTCATGTACTTCAAGAGGAGAATCTTAAATAATTACTTATGGTTCTGAGCATCTGAATTCTAACATCTTGTGTCCATTATCAAGTACGTAGGTCTACAGAGTCTGATACAACGAAATCAACAATTATACAACTCTGGAAATGCTCCTAGTGGCGGTGTAGCTTTACCTTTTATTATTGTTCAAGTATGCTCTTTATTATTATTATCATTTTTTTAATTTTATTTTTAAGTTTCCTTTTTATATATTGCTAGTATTTTTGAATTGCTTCAGCTGCTTTGATCTTACTCTAATTTCTTTCACCTTTACCTGCTAATCCTCAAGACTCGCCCTCATGCAACTGTTGAGGTGGAAATATCAGAAGATATGCAGCTGGTGCATTTTGACTTCAATAGGTAAGCTAGCCCCGTGAATGTACCGATTATCTTTATTTTATTTTTTTAAGTAGTCACCAATATGGTTATATGATATAATGCTTGAACTAATTTTAGAACATTATGTTTGGGGATTCTGAGACTTGTTAACTTCTAGGATTATATTGTATTTAATTAAAATATAATGGTGATGGGTGCAATGCTGGGTTCATGAGTTTTGTTAATTGTTTAGATTATGTTACTTATGTATTGACACATGAAATATGCTGGGTACCATGAATGCAGCACGCCTTTTGAGCTCCATGATGATAATTATGTATTGAAGGCAATGCAATTTTGTAAAACACCCCAGGAGGATGATATCTTGCACAATTATAATGCAGATGGAGGTGGAGAGGGTTCTAGTATGTCTGGCATGTATCAGTCACAGGTTGATCTTGCTTCAATGTCAAAGTCTAACACACTGGTTAGGCCTCCCACCTCACCACCTGTTCCTGGGATACTAAAAGCTCGGGTTAAGCATGAGCATTGAGAAAATTCAAGCACAATTATTTTCCATGGAAAGTCATCAGCATCTGTATATTGTGTAGAGTAATATGCCAGAATGAGTCTTGGATATAGATTTAGGTGAAAAGTACATCGGTCTCAATTACTTTCAGGCTGGGTAGGAGGCTTATTATAGGCTCAGGCAGATTCTTTTGCTCTAGGTCCATGATGTGATATTGTAATATTTTGTCCTTTAACTCTGTTGTCGCATAAGTGACAATTAGTCTCAAGAGGATTGTCCACCTACCATTAGAATCACAGAATGTGTCGAAATTTATGCATAGAGTTACCATTACGCACAATGTTGATATTCCAAAATGTACTCGTGGTCTCTCCCTCTGTGGTGCGATGCTCTGCCCCAGAATTCATATAGAGAATATAGTACGAGATAATCCTTTAATGTGTGCTTTCATTTTTAACCCTTGATACTTTGAAAAGATGTTCAAACACAAAGGTCGTCGTGGGAGTTCCTTCAATTCCTCCACTGGGACAAAACATCTACAAATTATGAATAACTTAAAAAGAACAGTTTTGGATTATATGTTAAAATGAGCTTTTATTTTTGAAGACGTGCTTAGTCTTAATTATATGGGTAAAAAATGTAGTATAGAAGGGTAAATGTTTCCCATCTATTTGTCTCCTTGAAGGGCCTAAGGTAGACATGTTTGAGCGATTTTTTTTTCATCTATATAAGTCTTGTTATTTTTAACTATTTAATGTGTCAATTGATACCTGACACCAATACAACTAATATGTCATAGTTGCCATGAAAGAATTCCACAAGTTGCTCACTATGGCTGTACGAATATTAACTGTCACGACGCAAAGAGTCGTCCTTGTTTGATATGCTTTATGAACTTGTTCATCTTAATAAAATGGTGGGAGGGCTTTCAATAGCAGCTTAACAAGGAAGCAAGATTTCTCCCTTCTGTCGAACAATTATTTTACAGCCAGGAATTGTGACTTGATAAAAAGAATTTAATATACAGCCAAGATTTGTGACTCGACAAAAAGAAAATAAAGAATAAGATAAAATAATAAAACCTGGTTTTGACTTTATATCTTCTGGGCACTCTACTTTAACAGCAATCGTGTTGTTTGCATATCATACTCGACATGAAACCAAGACGAGTATTCAATATGATTGTCCATCTATGACCTAATCACAAGTAAAAATAGAACTGACCAAATATCATAATTCCTTGAACAAAGATACTTGTATCAAACAAAACAAGTCTTTGAGTGCTTAACAATCAAACATTATTAGCTAAGGGGATATCTAGGAGTGAATAATAAGATGCCCAAGATCCCAAAAAAAAAAAAACGGGCCTATCAAAAATGTTTAAATTGAATCACAATCTAAACTGCCTAATAATGGAACTTTCTAATTCAAAAAATTTCATCCATTACTTTTGTCAGCCGCTCCCAGTTTCCTTCTCTGTTGATGCTCTGCCACTTTATAGTCTACCACCTCACGGAAAAGGATTGGATCAAGCATACAGTTTTCACTCCCATAAACAGCAGCTTGGACACTTGCCATCATTTTTGCTATCTCTCTCCCAGAAAATCCTTCGGTCTTTGCTGCCGCTTCTCTTAAGATATCATCTGTTAATCCCTTAATCTCTATCTTCTTCTGCTCCCTCTTGAACAAATGACCAAACAAACCAGGCTTCCTTGAGCCAGCTTGACCTATGTATTTGTCTAGATAAAGCTTTAGCAACTTAAACCGTTCCTCTTCCCCGGGCAAAGGAAATTCCAGCACTTCATCGATACGATCTGCCACAGCTGAGTCAAGATCTCCAGGACGATTGGTAGCAAGGGCAAGAGCAATGTCTTTGGACTGATCACCAGCTCGGAATAGGAATGCATTAAGTGCGCTCCTTTGAGCTTCACTCATGTAAGTTTTATTACGCCTGCAAGGTTGTTCAACATATTCATAATCTTCACATGAATCTTTTGAATCGTAGTTAACATGCAAAATTATCAAAGCTCAACTATTACTCACTCGCACAAAAATGCATCTGCTTCATCAATGAAAAGCAATAAACCCTTCCGCGACTTCTTGGCCCAATCAAACAACTGATGTATCTTGGTCACAGCCTGCGATCCCAGAGGAGCAACATCCCCTCCTGTCATCAATGCATAATCTAATCCCTGAAGGCATGAGTAGTGTATAATCAATAAATAATGATGAGGGGAATGATGTCAATGAAGCAAAACTTGGCAGTGTTCATGTACAACTACTTTTTCTACATACCTGTATAGTATGAAAGATTCTTTTCTTTCTCTTTTGAAATTAAAAGGATTAAAGTTAAGACTGAATATAAGATGCATTATTTTATATTATGTGTTAGAGACCGGTAAAAGTACTGTAATCCATTGTTTAGGGATTTGAGATCTTTGATCATAGAGAAATATATGGTATCTATCTAAGAAGGAAACTAGACCTCCCTGAAATTATACCTAATAAAAAGGTTTTCTAAATTGCAATAAACCAACAAATGTATAACATATTGGAATTAGTGAATTATTTTTTAGAACTCAAAAGGACAGCAGAATATAAAGATACAAGTCATACAGATTTGCGAGCCAACTCTCTAGCAGCCATTGTTTTCCCAGTTCCTGGAGGACCATAGAAGAGCATGTTTCGGAATGGTGCCTGGTGGGACTTTGTATTTGCAGTTGCCACAGCTAATTGTACTATCCTTTTCTGAAGGGAAGGATGTAAAATAACATCACCAAAACCTTTGAAATTTTTTGAAGAGCCTTTATCATTACCACGAGCTAGCAAACGTGCACGAGAAAATAATCCTGACCAAGGGTATTTCCCTCTGGACGACTCTCGGATAAGCGATGGTTGTCCTAATATTCTGTCCACGTAGCTCCATATCACCTTTGCACCTTCTCTGTATTGGAAAAATGAAACCTTCATAAGCTGTAGATAGCAGGTTGCAATAATAATTCCACCTCAAACTATTTTCAATATAGCATGTCATTTATTGAAACTGGAAAAGGAACCCTTCATTTTCAATTGAATGTGACCGGGGAGAAAAGCACAATCATTTATTAAAGTGCCTTGAGAGAGACAGTGTTAAGTTAAGACAAATACACAGACATGCATAGTTCCTCTATATTCACGATCCCATAACTGAGGATACCATTGTATTCACTATCACAAAGCTAAGGATTTACGTTAGGAGATACATTTCAGAAAAAAACAATCAGTAGTTTTAAGATATAGATGTACAAGCTGCGAGGAATGAGGACAAAAAATGAGGAACCAGTAGTAGGGGAAAAAAAAGGAACACATTAAGGTTTGTACAGAAACAATGTACAATAAGATCATGTAAAGCAAAACAACTATGGCTATGGTATGAAATGAGAAAGTGTTAGACTTCATCCAAATGTTCAAGTATTTTAGTCATATACCTTGTTGTGTAAATCCCAGCTGCTAAAGCTGTCACACCCCCAACAGCAACAACCAGTTTATTTTGATCTGTCAGAATCGCTTTCAATCCCCCTGCAGAGGATAGTTAACACGCATCAAATCACACTGTGAGCAATGATTTAATGTAACAATGCACCATACAACATTCAGACAGCATTTTGTTGATCATTAGTCCTCAACATGAGATTAGCAAAGAAATACTCAATGGCATGAAAAGAAGTTTGACTCTGAACCACAGTTGTTTTCTTTATAAAGGAAATTGTGGCATGATAGATGAATGTTTCGATCAAACCTTGAAAGTATGAGCAGCTTGCTCAAACAGCTGATATTTTATACAAAACATATAGTGTCAGTATCAGGTAAGGAGGATATAGAGAGAGAGATCACGTTTACATGGAAAAAGCCTTAAGTGAATAACATGAAAAATACTCACACGTTCACCCGAACACGAGATATAAATCATGTAACTCCCTTCCTCAAGTTGTCATTCACCAAAAGAAAAGGATAGCTTAATATTCATATAATATGGGGAACATATACAAAAATGGCAACAAGAAAAACAGAGTGCACATTAAAATAATTGCGGAGAACAAGATAAGTAAAAAATGAGTTTAGGATTCTATTTAAGTCCACTTGATAGGCCTCCAAAATTATCTTCTCAACCCACAAGTAAGATCCCATCACAATCTTATACCCAATCAATGAGATTATATCTAATTCCACTTGATGGACCTTCAAAACTATTTCCTCAAGTCACAAGTGAGAGCCTATCACAATCGTTTACGCAACTCTCAATTGAGAACTCATTAATTCAAGTGGAGTGAGGGGAAAAAATATAAAGTGAGAGAATGTTACCCAAATTTAATATATAACACGATAGTTAGTCCACTTTCTAACAACTTGAGCTTTTAGGAAAATTGATTGTTGACAATCTTTTTACAAAGAGTATGTTCTTTGAAAAATATGTGATTCTTCCATTTTATTTTAGCTTAGGTGAAATCAAAGTAGATATGAGGCTATCTGACTGAAATACCTCCAATATGGTCAAAAGTTGTATTAATTGCTGCAATCCACTTCTCCCTCTCTGCATTTGCACGCTCTACAAGCATCCTCCTGTTAACATCTTCACCTAGCTTTGCTTCATGAGCCCTCCCTTCTGCTTCTGCAATAGCCCTCACTCTAATAGTTTCTCGTTCTATTTCAGCCTTCTCTCTCTCGGTTTGTCGGCGTTGTGCTTGAATTTGTTCCTCTATTGCTCGTCGAGCTTGCTCTTGTCTAATTGATGATTCTTCTTGCATTTTCACAAGCTCTTCATTCCTTGATCGCTGTAACTCATTCTCTGCCTGCAATTGACATTAAGCAATTAGAAACCCTCCACCATAAAGAGCTTATTTAGTTTCTATGTTACAAGGTCCATGCCTGCATCCTCTTTCTTGCCAAGTCGTCTTCATAGCGAGCCATTTGGGATTTTGTTTGTGCTTGATGTTGAGCTAACTTTTTCTGTTCATCATATATGACCCTTTGTCTCTCCTGTAAGCAATGAAATATAAAATTGAATGAGAAATTGGTGTCAGAGTGAAACAGAACTTTAAAAGATACTAAGGTTGGAGGAGCCCTTATATATCCTCAAGGCAAGAGCAACAGGTCTCAAGCACCAAACGAGTTATAGAAGCTTCCATTAGCTAATAGTAAAGTCATTAAAAAATATGAAAGAAAAACTATAATAATATCTTACGGTTTCAGCTTGAGCTTGCATTGCCTTAAACTCTACAGCCTTCGCGGCCAACTCAGCTTGCCTTGTCTCTTCTTGTTTCTTCATAACTTCAAACGCCTAAAGCATAAGGAGATAACTATCATTTCACTCAAAAGTTCACTAATTCAATGACAACCCAAAGAAAGAAAAGGCTACCAGATGCCACTTATGATCTACATTTTGTCTTGTAAATTTTATTAAAGAGTTATGAAGAGGGAGGAGAGAGGGGGGAATATAAGAAAATCCGTGTCCAACTGACCAACACAAAGACAACCCACCATCAATTCACGGTACTTCACAAAGAAAATGCATAGATAAGAACCTTAGAAAGTCCCATAAAAAAAACAAGTAAACCCATTTACAAAAAATGGAGAAAATCCTGCTAGAAAATGACAAACCTTTTTGGCATGAGGAGACTTTTCGAACTCCTTCAAAGCCTTGGCACCCCGCTCCAGCGGCTCCGGATCAAAACCAGCAGAAGTGGTCCTCGGATTATCATTCCGAACCCTAGTAGATGAATCAGCATTGTCGGTAGATGGCGTGGATTGCCCGGAAGAAGGAGCAGGAGGAGAAGCATCAGTTTGTGAAGTAGTAGAAGAAGGAAAAGAGAAACCAGAGAAGTTGAAAGGACCATCAGCATAAGAATAATAATTGCTCTGGTATGAAGAAGCAGATGCTGCTACAGCTGCTGCGATTATACCCATCGCATATGTTTTAGCCATTTCTTCCTTGATATTTCAGATTTTTAATAACACTCCCAAACAATAGAAAATGTTTGCACTTTAATGAGCGAGGGGAGCAGATGTAACTTGAAGATTGAAAAAAAAAATTATGCCCCAAACCTAGCTTCCATTGAAGGCAGAAATAGATAGAGTGATTTTCAGGGTTTTGGTAGGGTTTGTGAACGGGTTCTTTACTTGGCCGTTTCGGACTGACAACTTATGTGAAGTTGTAAATCCATCCAGTTTAATAAGAAAAATGTTCAAATAGACGGTTTGAATGTGAAATTAAGATTCATTCTTTGTTTTTGTTAAATTTGATTATACGCGTAAACGTTAATTATTAAAATTTCTAATTTATTAATTTTTAATTTATAATTAAATATTTATATTATTATAATATCTTTGAAAAAAATTTCCATATTAAGATTTTAGTGAATTGATACGAAAAGTAGTAAATTAAACAACTGAATTGATCATATATTTTTCTCGTTTAAAGAATATATATATGTATAACATCATACATACATAACAAAGTACGCATAAATGACTTAAGTATACTATTACATGTGATAAAATGACACGTGAATTAATTTAAACAAAAAATAGATCGCTCAATGTGTTACATAATGAGGTCGTTACATGCATACAAGAAAGGTAGTCACATATAGGTCGTACAAGATTCCTAAGTAACTTTCTTCAAATCGTTCGTGAAGAAGTATCATGATCACGTCAGTATTTCATAATTTCATTAGGTCTTGACATCTAAAACCTCGTATTTAGATAACGAGGTATTCTGTTGAATGAGTTATGCATTTTACTAAGCTACTTGGGTTCAAGTCATCGTTAAGTAAATCATATTATTTCGTTATATCATAATGGAATACTTGTATATTTTAGATAATATGTCTATTACATATTTAATATCAAACGTAATCTATTATCAACGATTATTTTATTCAAAAATTTAAAAAAATTGATCCTTTTCGCAGCTAACTTGAAAACTTATAATATATATAATAACATAAATTAAATGAGTATTAAAATCTTTTTTTAATTTTTAAATAAATTAAATGATTGAAATTAATTAATAAACTTATTCTAATTAACAATACACACCATAATCATTTTAATAATATAAATAAGCTTTATAATTTACTTTTTTCATGAAATTTGTTAACTTGGTTAAAGATGTAAGTAAGTTGAATAATTTAGTTTTTAAGAAATTTTACAAACATATATTATCTTCGTGATTTTAAAAAATTTAAAATCTTAACATATTTGTAACCTTAAGAATTAACTTTCAAGTCAATATATAAAGTTGATTTTAAAAGCGATTGACTTAACGCTTAACGATTTTAGTCCTGTATAAAAACATCATCTAATTAAAACAGAACAAACATACTATATGATTTCTAAATAAAGAAAAAAAATTAAGTAAATAAACATGTTCATTAATATAAAAAAAAACACTAACATTTAGCTTTGAGTAAGTTAAAAGTATATTGTTAAATAATTTGTTAATATTTACTTAGAAAATTATAATGGAATATTCTATCAATAACATTCTAAGTTATATTTTATTATATTCTTATTGTGTACTGTTTAAATTAAATATTAATATAATTATAATTATAACTTAATAACAATAAAATTATAATATTTAAATAAATAAATACTTAAAAGTAATGTATAAAAGAGTAAGTTTATTCAATCGTGTCGATTTTGTTATTTTGAAACCTATAATCAAATTCAATTAATCAGTTTACATAATTTTCACACATATTTGGAATCTTTAACCAACCAAACTCTAAAAAGAAAATTATACGCTTAATTTAATTTTGAACTTAGATTAAGTCGATACGAAAAAAATACCAACGCTTAATCATAATAGTTATTATTATTGGTATTATTATTATTTATAAAATCAAATTTATGAAGAAAAAAAAGTAAAATTTTAAAATATTAATTTTTAATAAAAATATAAACAATAATAATATTAAAATTATTTATCATGATAATATAAATACTTAATTTTTTACTTTTTTACGTATAAAATATTTTATACTCAACACATGGTTATGATTATGTAATTTATCTATTCATATACGAATAATAATATCAAAATTATATATTATGATAATATAAACATATGAACTTTTATTTTATCACATATGGTACCTTACATTTATCAATAGATTTTTAAAGCATAACTTTTAAAAAAAAATGGGCACAATAATAATATCAAAATTATGTATTTTGATAAAACCAATACTTAAAATTTTGTTTTTTATATAGGACATTTTATACATACTAGATTATTTAATTATGACTATTTTATTTATCTATTCATATACGAATAATAATATCAAAATTATATATTATGATAATATAAACATATGAACTTTTATTTTATCATATATGGTACCTTACATTTATCAATAGATTTTTAAAGCATAACTTTTAAAAAAAATGTGCACAATAATAATATCAAAATTATGTATTTTGATAAAACCAATACTTAAAATTTTGTTTTTTATATAGGACATTTTATACATACTAGATTATTTAATTATGACTATTTTATTTATCTATTCATATAAGAACAATAATATCAAAATTATGTGTTTTGATAATATAAATACTTGAACTTTTTTTTGTATATAATATTTTACACTTACTAATATATTTTTAAAGCAATAATTTCTAATGCATACAATAATAATATTAAAATTATATATTGTGATAATATCAATAATTAAATTTTTATTTTTTGTACAAGATTAATTATATTTGCCACTAGATTATATGGTTATGACTACATTATTTGTTTACTAATATATGTATCAATTTTTTTTAATTATCAAGTCAAATTTATGTTTGATATCCTAGAAATGATTAAATGAATAACACCTTGGCTCTTCCTTATATAAAGGTGCAAAACTTCTCTATCCAAATTGTTAGAAACTTAGGAATAACTCAACCCAATAAGATCTCATTGAGTTAAGGGTTGTCCAAGCTTATAAGCAGCTTTGCTGCCTTGTTCCTAGTCGATGTAGGACAAGGATACTTAACAGCCCCCCCTCCACACAGCGGACAAAGGTGGACATTAGCGCCACGGTGAGACTGTGGTAGAGCCCAATTATGTCCAAACACATAGAGATTAGGCCTAGCTCTGATACCATGTTAGAAACTCAGGCCTAACTCAACCTAATAAGATCTCATTAAGTTAAGGGTTGCCCAAGTTTATAAGAAGCAATGCTGCTTTGTTCATAGTCGATGTGGGACAAGGATACTTAACAGCCACCCTACACACGGCGGACAAAGGTGGACATTAGCGCCATGGTGAGACTTTGGTAGAGCCCAATTAGGTCCAAACACATAAAGACTAGGCCCAGCTCTGATACCATGTTAGAAACCTAGGCCTAACTCAACCCAATAATATCTCATTGAGTTAAGAGTTGCCCAAGCTTATAAGCATCATTGCTGCCTTGTTCCTAATTGAAGAACCAAGTTAAAAAAGTATGGAGACTTGATGTTTGAACATATAAATTGGCCTGGAGATCGACCCACGAATAGCCCGAATAATCAGACGTGTTAACTTAAGAAGACTCAATTTGTACCCACTCACACAACAATATACATAAAGTGTCACTTCTTATGTATAGTAACCTTGAGTATTAGAAGGATGATTAACAAACCAAGCCATAAAGTGGTCAACTTCAAGATGAGATTGTATTTTTACACATGTGATCTCGTGACACGCTGCGATGTGTACCACAATATGATCAACACGTGTACATATAATGTTATATATATATATATATATACTTCATTGGAGATAAATATATTCTTTTATTTATTTAATTTCTCTCGAAAAATTGGATCAACATTACAATATATTTTATATTTGGTATTTTATTTTTTATTTTTGGTTAAATTTAATCTTATAACTTGTCAAGTATTACAAATTTAATCAAAATATAGATATTATATTGAGAATTCATTGTATTAGTAATATGTTAAAATTATTATTATTTCTTATAACTTATTACATTAATTTTTATATTTAACATAATTAGCCTCTTTTTTAAATAAAAATATATAAAAATTAAAAGGTTATAAATTAAATAAATAAATAAAAGATCAAAGTATAAAACTAATAAAAGCACGAAAATTTATTAAAAAAAATCAAAACATTGTTTTCCATGACTTTTGTTAGGTTGTCATATTTTCCGCAAT
Organism: Hippophae rhamnoides; assembly: GCA_033030585.1. NCBI lineage: Eukaryota > Viridiplantae > Streptophyta > Magnoliopsida > Rosales > Elaeagnaceae > Hippophae > Hippophae rhamnoides. Next base: position 55,911,375 of record CM065432.1, read on the forward strand.
GATTTAACACAAGGCATGGGCTTTTGCCGCTTTGAGTTTTTTTTTTTAATTGTTTAAGCTTTTTATTTTATAGGAATTGTTTGAAGAAAAAATGAGTTGTTTGTAAAAAAACCTAAAGCGAAAAAGACATTGTAAGCATTAGTATTGTAATTATGGCTTCATTTGCACCATCTCTTGCATTAACAAGAAAGGGTAAAATTATAAGAAAATTAAAACAAAATAGCTAAAGTAAAATGAGGAAGATTGAATAAACCAAAAATAAAATCGGACAATACACAAATAAATAAAATAGAACTCTATCTTTTGGGCAACTCTCTCCTTTATATAGTAGTAGTTAGTATGAATATTAATTAGTAATCTCACATATAATGACCAACCCATCTAAAGAAATTTTGATACCATAATGTTATTTTAATAACCCGTCGTATATATTGAGAGAAGGTGTAGTAATACAGAGGTGAGAGAGAAATACTGGAGTAGTATAAATGATAATCTAGACAAGTTGCTTGGAAGTGGAGAAATATGGGAAGCCCCTGAGTTTTGAGGCCTGGAATTTGGGTTAGTCCGAATGGGAATGGGGAAGGGAGATTGAGCTGATATAATTACTGGAGAAGATGTAGAGGGAATTATATTGGTTGAGGTTTGAGGACATGACGGCAATTGCAAAGTGGGGTTTGGCGCAGCTGCTTGATCTGAATCTGATGATGAAAGGAAGAGTACACCAGCAATGCCATGACATCTTATTGTAGTAGTAGACGAAGAGCATATGTTTGGGCTGATGATTTTAACAGAATTCACCGAGTAATTCTTCCTACCGTTGTTGGAAATGTGGAGTATGTAGCCTGGCTTTGAACTGGGAAGAAGGGAGCCTGTCGGAATGAGTTGAAGGTTGTCAAACAGCAATGGAGAAGGGATAGAGTGGCGAAGCAAGAAGTCGGTAACTGCATTTTCAGGAAGACTGATATTTGAGAGCATGCGGTCATTGGGCATTAAGAATGTCACGTTTGATGATCTGAAGAATATGCCTCCTTCATCAGTAGCCATTTTGATCAACATGATGAAGGTGAAGTAGTTTGCTCTATGCATCTCTTCTATGGCAACTACAAGCTCATCATCATTAACAATAATATTGCTGCTGCTAAAAGAACTAGTCTTGTTATTAACGCTTGCACAACAAATTACTGATATTAGCATCATCAAGGTCATGATTATAAGGGCCATTACTCTATTAAATTTGCTTTCTGTTTTGTTCCTTTGATTTGATACTGCTCTTATTATCAACGACAGAATTAGCTTTAGCTATAAAAAGGGCATCAAAGTATCATGTCTCAACTACTACCTAGTTTCATACTTTTGGCATGCAGGATGTTACATTTTATTATTATACTATCTAGTAAATAAATATCTAATTAATGTACCATAATGCAAAGTGTAACTTTACCATTTACAAACATAAATTAAAATTAATTAATCCATTCAAGGCTTACATGACAAAAACAAAATGATGTTGTGCCCCTTCCATCTTTAGTTTAACTACAATTGTCGAACAACTGCTACTAAACAAAATTCAAATACAAGTCAAGGCTGCATAATTCATACACCAGCATTCATAACTATCCTCCTTTTTTGTGAAATAAAAAGGAATGCAATATTGAATTTAACACCAAAGAATTGGAAGCCTATTAAGGGAATTGAAATGAACCTCCAATTTGGTTAGTACCAGAGGGGGGATTGATTGCCACCCAAAGGAGGGATATGGTGATTGCAATGAGTCCTGACCACACAAAAACAATGGTTGGAGTTCTGCCCCGTCTTCCCATCAGCCCTTTAGCAAAAGGATACAAATGAGCCAACACCCAGAAGCTAAAGAAAACCCCACCTATTAAGCGGCTCCACTGTGGAATGACACTGTATATTGTCCGGCTAAACCCAACCGCTATTGCAATCAAGTTCACCATCATGATTGTGATAGGAGGTATCATCAGCGATGTCCACTTAACAACATACAGATCTGCAAATTCATCATCCAGATCATCACCTGCTGATTTTGATGTCAAGGTGAAAGATATTTCGATCCCTGCAATGACTTTCAGTAGCCCCTGAAGTACTGCAGCCAAGTGGGCACTAGTCCCTCCAATCAACCAGAACTGCTCATTTCTCCACCATTCTTCAAGCTCAATACCAGACCATTTAATCTCCAGCACAGCAAGCATGCACAAAGTGACAGTAATGATCAAAAGATAAGCAAGGAAAGTCACATTAAGGGTCTGCACAATGAATTGTCCGGAAAAGAGGGAAAGTGCTGGGAGGAAGCAATAGACAATAAGGAAGATGGAAGTGAAAGGGTAGATTCCAACATTGAGATACGCAACCCTTTGCAAAAGCTTCATTCTTGAGCTAGCAAGGAGGGCATTGTTTCTGGAGAAAAAAATCTCAACTGAACCAGTAGCCCAACGGAGAACCTGATGCAGCCTATCAGTAAGATTTATTGGAGCAGTTCCACGGAAAGCGTCACGCTTGGTCACACAATAAACTGATTTCCATCCCCTGTTGTGCATTCTATACCCAGTCACCACATCTTCAGTAACAGATCCATAAATCCACCCAATACGCTGCCCCCACTCAGTCTTGTCTTCATACCAGCAGGAAATAACACTGATAGCCTCAGCAACAGTCGATGCATCAAGAAGGTCACGTGGAATGGTGAGGGCACCTGGTGGACGTCCATTCTTCACAGCTGGGTGGTCAGCAAGGGGACGACCTTGGAACTCTGCAACTGGGATTGAATCAATGAGAAAAGCTGAGTTTCCAAACTTCTTAGGGACCAATGAGAGGTTCATCTCTTCATCATCAGAATCACCCATCCTCAAAGCACGGTTCTCTTCAGGTGTGTTAGAAATAGAGGAATGCTTTTTGCGACGGCCAAAGCAGAAGCTGCAAAAACCAGGGTGGTGTTCTTTAGCTCTAGGGGGGTCAAAGCCATAAAGAGCAATCCTACGAAAGAGGCAACCAGTTCCGACATATACAGGACCCTGAAGCCCATCAAGAGCTCGCATGTTGACATCAAAAAAGACTGTGTTATGGTTAGCATATCGATCAGAAGGGTCTATACCCTCAAACCTCTGAGGAAACTGAACATAACAAAGGCGATCACCACCACGATCCATCATAAAACACATGCCTTCCCTCATTGCCTGAGAATTGTAAATGTAGTGGTCGCAGTCAAGATTGAGAATAAATGGGCCATTGGACATGATGGCAGATGCACGAACCAAAGCATTCATTGCCCCTGCCTTCTTATTGTGATCATAACCTGGACGCTTTTCACGAGACACATAAACAAGCAAAGGAAGGCGGATGTCAACATCTGTGAGGTCAATTAGCTGACTATCATCTGCAGTTCCATGCAAAGGTTCATCACTTGGAGGTTTTAGCATCACCTACACCATTAAGAGAAAATTTTGGGGGGTCAGCAAAAATGAAAATTTAAGAACATCCACGTAATATGTTCACAAAAATAAATATTAAAGGTCTTAACAATGTATTTAGCAGAGAGAGAGAGAAATTTTACACTTGTGTCATGATAAAAACATTGAATACTATTTGATTGTTGATATAATAAATGAATATCCATACATTCATTTACGCCAGACCCGGTTAGCAAATGTAAAGAACTTCTAAACATCATATAGTTTACCTGTATAATACCAGCATGGTCCCCTTTAGTGTGCTCTGGACCAGGGTTCAACCAAGTCCCTGGCCAATGAGTACCATCAGCCATCCACGTCGCTTTCGAGATCTTCAAACTTTCCACAGGTTCATCATCTCTGTTCTGTCTCTGAAGCTTCATAGCCTTAATTTCCTCCCGAGCATGAAAGGCATCTGATCGACGACGAATAGAATCTGGCAGTCCATTGATCCGAACCTTGAACTCATCATACTCGCGCTTTATTCTTCTCCGATCCTTAACAAAGTCAGGCTTTACTTTGTTTTTGTATGGATCCCTCTTCAAATTGAAATATGATTCGGGATTCCTAGGCTCAATATTATGCTTGCGACAGAATGGAACCCATATATTAGCAAAGCTTGCAGCTTCTGCCATGGCCTCAAAGGTTAGAAGAGCACCTCCATCATCAGAAACATAGCAAGCAAGCTTTTCAACTGGGAAATCTGCAGCTAGAATTGATAAGATTGTATTTGCAGTGACTAGAGGTGGCTCTTTTTCCGGATCTGCAGTAGAGACAAACACATCAATTCCTGGAAGATCAGACTTTCCAGTGGGGTTGTTGGGGGTAGGAATTTCAAATTTCTCCTTCAAAACATTAAGATCAGTCGAACGATTAATTGGACACAGTTTGGGAAGTTGGTCGAGAAGCCAAGAAAAGGCAAACCAGATCTCACAAACTACAGACATTCCCCAAAGCCAGATTGCATCATTGTTGGGATGATTAACTCTCCAAGCCAGGAACAACCCGAGGACAGCCATACGAACAACAATTAGAAGCCTACGAAGAAATTTACAAGCATTGACCAAATTGCTTTGTTAAAAAGCATTAACTATCACAAAGTTTAAGATTTGCAGGAATTAAAAACGAAGAGAAAGGAAATGGAAATAGCTTTACCTATACGGGCTAAGAATAGCAGCAGGTATCTTTAACTTCCTTGTAAGAGGCCGCCATGGTTTATTCATCAACTCTGTTGGCTCAACAGCTTCGTCATCTTTCTCATTCCCAAAACCTCCTTCCTTGGGCCATATGGCATTCCCATATCCATAAGTTCCCTTAGTTTCAAACAGCCATCGATTGTGATCGAAATCCCCAGTATGACTCCTCATTAATGACTTTGTTGACTTCATCAATGACAATCTCCTCTCCATCTTAGACATTGTATTTGTTGGGGCAAGTGAAAGCTGAGGCCTTGAGCTGTCCACAGCTATTTCATCCAAATCTGTATTCTTATATGACTCTTTGCACCCCGGGCAAATCCCACCAGTAGTTTTTACTGCATCAATGTAGCAATCCCGACATATCTTGAAGTCACACTCACAAGGTAGAATATCAACACCACGTTCATCACTCATCACCTTTGCATCACAGCCAGGAATTGCACACGAAGACCCTTTAGCCCCAGCCATCTGAGGATGGCTTGTTTCAGATTCAATAACCTTGTCCATAAGATGAGCTCGGGTTGCACTGTTAAACCCGCCTGTAAAAAGCGAATTGGACACATATTGCTCTTCAACCTTCTGAGAGATTGATGGATCCATGGGTTGGTTGTCTGGAGTGGGTGGTATATGCACCGTATAATTCATGAAGTCACTACTCCCAAGTTCACTGTCAAGATCATCCCTAGAATAGCTGATGTAGCGACCTGAGGAAGTCCTCCGGCCAAATGTCACAGTTGGAGGTAGTGGAGGCTTGTTGCTCCCATCTGGTGCGTCAGATGTTGATGATAAATTTGATCGGCTAGCCTTGAATGACTTGGATGCCATGTTCAAGCAACTAAAAATTTCACAATTTAAAAAGAGAAAAATAAAAAAGCATCAGTGCATCTGAAGAAAGAATTGGAACAAGATCTGAAATGAAAATTAGAAAATGACAAAGTTGTTTGTTCCTGAATGTAATAAAATCCACAAATAAAAAGTATGTTTCAATACGATAAGTAAAATTTATGGTGATCAAGCATGTAAAGTTAGAGAAATCTTTTTATCGGGAACAAAAAGGAGCATGGAATATCCTTGTTCACCCCACCAAGAAGAAAGAAAGCAATAGATGAGTAAGAAAGGAAAATTGTGTCTCTTTCACTATAATAATAATAATAATCTCTAATTAACTAAATAGGCGAAGTTGCATACTTGATGTAGATCAGTACACAGACATAAATAAGCATAAGGCTTTCCTCCTAAAATCACAAATCAACCAAAACTAAGCACCCAAAATTTTAATCTCTCTCTCTGTTAACCTTATCATAAAAAAACAAAAAACAGCGCATAGCGTTACTCATGCAATTGCTACAGATCTGAAACTGAGCGTATGCGAATTCGAAATCCCTCCAACAATGTGATGTTTGGTCGCGAGCGTTAAAAAGAAGAAAAATTCAAACTAGAAAGGGGCGAGAAAGAAGACACTAAAAAGCTTTGATCGAAAAGAAGAAAAAAAAAAACAGAAACGCATAAACTAGACATAGAAACAATTAACTAGAAATGAAGAAGCCTGGGACCTGGACCTCTCTTTCTCATGAACTAACAGACCCCAAGAAAAAGCATTATCAGTAGTACCTACCTCCTTTAACTGTAAGCCAGGATGTAGTGGGGGTAAATAAAACGAAGAATACCTGGTTTAGGTTTTGCTAGTAATAAGCACTATTTTCAGATCTGACACTGTCCAAAAGAAAGCGAAAAGACCTTTGTTTAAATGTACAGGACTGGTTCAAATCAAAGCCCGCGGCTTTGCTCACCAAATGTCCATTGTATGACCATGAGACCCAGGAAGAGAAATAGATAAAGAAAGAAAGAGCTTAATCGTTGAGACTTAGTCGAGAGCAAGACTACAAGCACTAATACCCCATGATTCTAAGTTTTCTTTTTTATCATTAATCATTAAATATTAAAGAGACCCTGTAAACTAATTAAACTAGATGAGATGTGCTCTCAACTTTTTATTTTTATTTTTATGGTATTGGTTTGAAAGGGGAAGCTTCTGAGTTTTAGAGAAATGTAGTAAAGAACGTGTAGAAGGAATTGTGTGCGTCGATCGCCAGGCTGTGTTTAGTGCTGCTCTTGGGCTGTGCAGCTTTTGATTTTGCGTGTTTCTCTCTTCTTTTTCTTTTTTATAAATATAAGTAATTAAATATCACTGTCTTTCGTTTATTTTTGGACAAGATAATAGTAAAAGTAGGATATAGAAGAGGGTCGGAATAATAAAGGACAGTAAAATCTTATGAAGTAAAGACTTTTAAATACTCGGTGAAAATCTACGTGTATTTTTAAAATTTATAAAACACACCTATCAAACCCACTAAATATTATTAATACATATATTTATTTTTTAATTTTATAAATTTATAGTTCATATGTGGATTATAAAGGTATAAAATTTTATGTCATTTGTTGAAATAAATTTTATTATTGTACTCTTATGTTAATTATTTTAAAAATTTATTATAATAAATAAAAAATCTAAATTATTTTTTGTTTTTGATAGTTTACTAATTTTCAAAAAAAAAATCTCTTCTTTACTTAAAAATTTAAGTAAAATTATAATTTAAATGTTAATATATAATTTTTTTAATTAAATAATAAATAATATTTATTAATTTAACATTAATATAAAATAAAATTATTTAAATTTATACAAAAATTAACGAGATCTAAACTATAAATCGAACATACCAAATCGACACAAATAGGTTGGTTAAATGTATTCTATCTAATATTTTATAAGTTGTTATCGATTTTTTATTTAATAAAACAATATATCTTAATTCGGTTAGTATTTTAAGTTAAAATTAATCAAAATCAAACTACACACTTCTAACAAGAAATATAAAATCTTATGAAATAAGTACTTTTTAAATAGTATGTGAAAATATTAGAAAAAAAATAAAAGAAAGTAGTGTTATTACTATTTGTAATTAAATAAATATTATTATTATTACATGTTTATGTTTTTATTATCAAAAAAAATTCAATTCATCATTTTATATTAAATATCATTTAAATTAAAGTAATTTAAGTTGAATTAGGTCATTTAAATTCATTTAATATAAAATACATCTAATTTAATATTATTCGATGTTATCAAATGTATTATTTTTATTATTATAAATTTTAAAAATATTATTTTATTATTATTTTCTAAAATATTATTACCCTCAGACTTTGTATGTTTTTTTCTAAGTTAATATTCTCTGCCAATTGCAAATAAAACTACCCTAGCTATTTTTATAAATAATATTTATACTCTAATATTCACACTCACATTTTGATAGTATTCACAAGTATCATTATAATTAATTACCCCTATGTTAGACTAATAAAAAATTATATTTAATAGTATTACCATAGATGTTGTAATTAATTATATATTAAAAAAATAAATTTTATTATTTTAATTAATAATTATATGAAACATCAATCATGATTATATTATAACTTATCTGGTAAAAAATCGAGGTAAAATAATAAAATTAAAATTTTAACATTTTAAATAAAATGTTAAATTGTTTTGGCTTAATTTTGCTATGTTACATAAGTATCAAATCCATATTAGTGGTAGTGTGATATATTTGAATGTTAATGTATGTCTATTAACATATTAATGTATATTATATTTGTTAATGTATATATAGCTTATTTTAGACATATCTAGTTTACTTTTAATTTCTATATAAATGCATCATGTATAAATTAATACATAGAATATAATACAATCATTAAATATTTTTAACATAATATTAGAGCCACTATTCTAACCTTTCTCTTAGCAGTCTTGTCTCTTCTGGTGTTACTCCATCCTCATCGCTTCCGCTATCACAACGGTCGCTCTAGTCACTCACCGTTGAACCTTTGACGTCTTTCAACCGTTGTCCTTAGGTTCCAGACCTACAGTCGCTATCGTTAAGGAATCTCGCACCACACAGACCACTGTAATCACCTTCTTCGCCGTGCATCTTGATCCGATAACATTTTTACAGATACTATAGTGATCGACTCACCCCGATCTACACAACCACGAAAGTGAAGCAACCATCGGAGTACGCATGCTCCATCATGCTCCGCTTAGAGGAACCATACATATTCTTCACGCATCGCCCACAAAAACCAAGCGCCACCGTGCATCTTGTTCTGATAACCTTTTCTGTAGATACCATTGTAATCGGCCTAACCAGATCTACACATTACACCCGTGGCAACCATAAGACCACCACTGTCCGTCGACACAGTCGATGTGAGGGGGAGTGTTGAGGAGTCCCACATCGACCAAGGACCAGCATAAGAGTTGGTTTATAAGCCTGGGCAGTCCTCACCCTTGTAAGCGTGTTTTCAATTGTAGAGTTAGACTCAGGTGAATCAACACCATATTTATGTCGAACAACAACGAACAATTCAAACATAATATTGATAGAAGATATCACAACGATAATAACCATTCATCTATAATTGATAATTAATTTAGAGAAATAAAATACGTAAAACCCTAAATCTAACAAAAACAAGGGAGTAATTATCTTATCTTCTCATCGAAATTCAAAAAATAACACTTATTAAATGAATTTTCATCCCTTTTTCTCAATAACAAAACATTAAAGAGAAATAAAAGGTTATAAGATCATGAGAGATATAGAGAGAAGAAGATCGAGAAACTTACTGGAAATTAACTAAAAGCGTATCAAATTATTAACATTAAATCGAAAAGGGATAATTTTCAATTTTTGATCCAAATTGGCACGAAAATATATGTCAGAGTTTGAGGGGCCTTAAGTCCAATTGCAATGAAACCCCATTTTTGGACCTAATGAATTGGGCTAGTCCAACCACACGTTACTAACACTCATTTTATTTGGTGTTTTTCTTAATCTTGGGACACATAATTTTCTAAGAATCTTTTAATATGATGTAGTTTTGCTAATATTCAAATAAAAAATTTCACTGTTATTATTATCCAATTATATAAATTATAATAAAAATCGTTGCTCTATTGTCTATGTCTTACCATTAACGAAGAGGTGGATTGTTTGAGAAAAATAAAATAATAAGTATAGTGTTGGGGTCAAATCATAATAACAACTGATTTAATTTACCCAGTAAGATACACAAATTAGAGGTTTCGGGAAAAAATGAGTAAGTTGTAAGGAAAGAGAAAATTATATATAGTTCACAAGTGTTCGGTCCAGAAAGTTCACAACCTCAAAACTCGCTAAGTTTCAAGACACATCTCCAAAGTTCCAATCCATTAATCAATCCCCAATTAATGCCTATATATATATATATATATATATATATATATATATATATATATTCAAAGTCACGCCTATTCTTCGTGAAATTAGCATTAACTAATCGACTTGACTTATCATAATAAATACACTGCTGTCTTGAATCTTGTTCTTGTTGTTGTTAAAATGACAAGTGTAGCGTCGTTCATGTCATCTTCATTTCCAGTGCTTTTGAACAAAGCCAGACCTTCAGGTAAAGCATCGAAGCCTGCACGCGCCGCCAACAAAAACTGTGCGTCAGATTCACGTGCCTCACATGTCGCATTCTAGTCTTGTGACATCATCAATGACACATCCTCTAAGGTTGACGTCATCATTTCATTCTACTGACATCATCTCATAGTTGATTGTCGTTGATCGTTGACTTTTTGTATATCAGGTTCTTCCTACCCAGTTTTTTGCGTAGATCTCATTTTTGCAATCCTTTTTTGCATATTGTGTTTCTAAATGGATAAAAAGGATATGTTTCTTCCTCGTCCCATCAATACTGTATTAGAGGGGACCAAGAATTACTTATCCTAGTCTTAAGTTATACATAATTTTCTTAAGAGTCGTATGCTTTGGAATTATTGTACTGGTGCAACTACCATTCTTGTCAAAGGAGCAAGTGAAGAAGATGTTGGCTACTTTGGTTGCATGATTGAATGTGATAGTCACAACCACATGATCCTCACATAGATTCAGAATACTTTCATTTCGTCCATCTCCAATCTATTGAACAGCTTTGATGATGCAAAATAAGCATGAGATATGTTGGTTAAAAAGTACTCCACTATTCACGGATCTATGAAATATCAGTTAATAGTTGAATTGCATCAACTTCGACAAGAATGAGGATAATCCATCAATAACTACTATGATCAGTCTCGTTTTCTTTGGGACCAAATTGACCTTTGTGATCCAATTTGGGCACGCTCAAAGGATGCTCATTAATATACTGCAGTTAGATATGAGTTTCGTCTCTATGAATTCCTGATGTCGCTTCAACGATCAACTTGTAAATATCTTCATTAAGATACTTCCTAAAGAACGTACTCGTAATTTGGTTGACAACTTTAAGTTAGTCTCACATTTATCTTGAGATTGAGAGATTATTAATATATATCTGATAATGTATATATCATTTACTTGTAACTCTTACATAAAAACATCATATATATATATATATATTTCTTAATACACAGAATACAATACAATTATTAAGTATTTTTAACACTTAAAACACAAATATTTGGGAATTGATTCCTTAGATATCTTACACCAATAAAAACAAGTGTTGGTTGAAGAACCACGGCAAGATATAAAATTAACCTTATTATTAGCTGTTCCGACGCGGAAACCAGCAGTGTACTATTATTATTTTTAACAGAAGTACAGCTAAAACTATTCTGGAGGTTTTCCTTGAATTTCATTCCCCTTTGTAACCAAATTCCCATAATAACTCAATGATTTTTTTTTTATCTTTTGGTTGAGAAGATCCGTTAATACATTTATTTCTTAAATGATCCATATAATAAAGTGTACTGAGAAGTGGATATGAGTACGATAATACTTTTGATAGATGAGAAAAAAATGTTTAAATATAAATATAATTTATAAATAATGTATAAAAATATATTATATACCATAAGAGAAATATAAGTTAGTGAGATAGCGTGAAATCCAATCTTTGAAACAAAACAATCAAATATGTCATATTATTCACAGTGCAGCTAACATTTGACATGGGATTTATTTTATATTTTATTTTTTTCCTTGAAAATTGGACATGGTCTTTTGCATTTTGCAATTTAGAATTTAGATGCGCAAACCATGGAATAAATGTAGAGTGTCTGTCCACAGTCCATCCATCTCTTTTTTTTTTCTTTTTTTAATAAAAATTTCAAGACGTCTTCGTCGTGAATTTTTCAAAAAATAATAATAATAAAATATAAATATATATATATAGTAAAGCAATTAAGAATAATGAATTCACATATTGAACTGGTGATCATAAACTTATATTATTTCAAGTTACATGTTACAATCATATTAAAAGTGTTAAAAATATTATAGAAGATCTGCTATCAATTGGAGTTGGACAGAAAATTAAATTAAACGGAGTCAGTAATCCGAAGAAGCAGGTAATTACTATAATATTATTATTACTATCTACGGTGATGCACGCAATATGCATGGAATCTGTCAAAATAGCCGTAATATGGAAAGGGTGTTTGTTGAGAAGTTGGCTGATAGAGTCATAGGCACTGCCATATAATACGACTCTTTGTTGTAAAATTCTATTGATATATATATATATATATATATATGGTGAAATTCTTGTAAATTAAGTATAAGCCGTCATTAATTCTTTAAAAAATAATTTTTTTATCGTATTGTTATCGCAAAGGAGTAAATATAAAAAGTTAAAATTCATTAAAAATATAAAATAAAATATTATTATTTAAATAAATTAAATATATAACGAAAATAATCATTAAATGAATCAAAAAAAATCTAACATAACAATTATTCGCAGTAAAATAAAACTCCAATATCATTTGTAGCTAGTAATGATGATTAATTTGATATAAAACATTTCTTTATAGCAAAAAAATCATTTGAGATATTCCGAACGAAAGAAGAAAAATAAGTTTGGCATGCATTGATCCATTCCAAATTCCATTAATACGATCAATCTTCTAAATACAAAGACGTTCCACTTTGTCGTAGGCTAAATATCTTTAGTTTTTTTTTATTCAATTTTTCCTCAAGCTAGCTCGAATGTAAGATACACCCCTTTTTGGTATTTTTTTTTATTATTCCAGTGATATATACCTTATTTTAAAAATATATATTAATTAAATGTAATTTTTACATTAAATTTAAAAAAAATTTATATTTATTTTTAAATAAAAATTTCATTAAAATAATACTCAAATAATAAGGATAAAAAAATATCAAAAAATTAAATTATATATAGTATCCTAAATTAACGAACCTCTTCCTAGCTAGCTAGCTAGCTAGCTGTGTTATAATTAAGCTTCCTATATATGAAACAAAGTTTTAATAATAATAATAATAATAATAATAATAATAATAATAATAATAATAATAATAATAATAATAATAAACAGACTTGTGATCTGAAATTGTCGTAAAGCCAAAACAGGCTCATATTATGTTGGAAATTGCCAAGTCATCGTCAACCACGTTTATTATTTTCCCTCAAAAAAGAAAAAGAAAAAAAAAAGATTTTAGTTGGCAGCAGAGGATATTATCCTTCATCTCTAGCTGTCTCACACGTACATCTTAGTAATTTCTATGGTTACTTGTTATTCTTGTGCTAATAGTAATTTCAAGGGAATTAATGTAACCAAGTTTATAAGTTATATATAATAATCGAAGCAAACTAGTAACAATTAATACGAAATTTTAAGCATAAAAATGAGAAGCCTTTGGGATTCAGCGACAACCAATTCCCCCTCACAGCCAGTCCCAGTAATCAATGGAATGCTGACACAGGAATAATTCACTGCTCATCACTTCACTGCATCAAAAAGTGGGTATTTGTTTCTGTTTGAAAAAAAATGAAGTACTTTTTCAACAATTGTTCCATAACATATTTTTAAAATTACTTAATCTGTATTATATACTGTGTTTTCCATTAAACTTTTCAATTTAACAACACACAATATAAATCTATATAATGTACAAATATTTCAAAAATTATGTTACATTTTGTTAATAAATTACAAAAATTTATAAAATATTTCTAAGTAAATTAAACAAAAGTAATTAACAATATATAATAGTTAAATAAAACAACAAAAAATAAACATTTAATTTTCATTATCAACCTTTTACAGATAACATATATTTTACTAATGTCTATCGAAATTTATCAAATTATGTGTTCTTATATGAAACGTATAATTTTATCTATTATAAATAAAAAATAATCACTATTTAATAATTAATATATTTTATAAAATATTATTAAAATGAAATTAACTATATTGAATTTAGAAAACTTATTTATAATTCCATGATATGTTTTGATAAGTTGTATATAATTTTATTCATTACATAATACACATATAATTTGATACCAACTTATTTAACATATTATTAAAATATTAAGTTATGTTAATTAAGTATCTAATATTTAATACAAAGTAACGACAAAATTAAATGTGAACCTATAAAATTTATAATTAATTTACATCAAGTTGTAAATACAAGATGTTTACTTAATTATTATGAAATTTATTCATGTTTATTTTCTAACATGTTAAATTACTAACTAATTTTTTTTATTTTTTTATTTATAGAACAAGTTTGATAATAACATGAATGGTGTGGTCAATTAATCTAAATGTCTAAAGATGAAAGATTCGAATATATTTAGGAAAATTTTTAATAACAAATTGTGTAATACAAGGGTAAATAAGTAATTGGTGTGTATGTGATAAGACACTCAATAATACACATTTTTCACGTGCATTCTATCACCCCACCATAGTCTCCATATCTTCATGCAATCTTCACTATTACAATATTGATATATAGCCTCAATTTTTAATCGTGATCGTAGGTTCATGATTGATGAGCAGCATCGGGATTACCAAAAACTTTGATGCCATCCCCAACAACGGCGCAAAAAACTTGATGAGCAGAATCGGGATTGTCAAAAACTTTGATGCCATCCCCGGCAACGGCGCCAAAAACTTGATGAGCGAAAACCGGCATCGCCGATCCTGCCAATACTTTGGTTTTATATTTATAAAACTCTCGTAAGTGCACGAATCATTTCGTAGAAAATGACAAGTATACTCCCAAGGTTAATCTAAGGAAAGAATGTATGTGGTTTTTAATTTATTATTCAAACTTTTAAAAACGAAATTAAATACTAAACATCCTTTCACGATATTTTAGTTTTTTTTGTGTTTCTAATCTACTAACATAAAAATAAACATAGATTCAATAAACATTTATGCAAATTTTATCATTTATAATAGTTGACTATTTATGAATGTAATAACTAAGTTAATTATGCTTGCTCATATTATTTAGGTTATTAAATATATGAATTGATATTTATTGATTCTCCCTTTTTTGTATGAATAACACCTTTGGTGGGGTTAGATATTCTTTGTTAACTAAACAAATCAATTAACACCTATGGGTGGGTTTGATAACTAATTTGGTTAATTAAATTAATTCTTTTTTCTAAGAGATTGAAAATGAACCATTTAAATGCCACCTTTGGTGGGGTTAGACAGTTTAAACTTTGTTCAAGGTGTCCAAATTAAACTTAAGAATTTAATTATCCGAGTACTAACTTTCAAGTTTTAAAACCACTACTGAAAACACGTTGTCAATACATTTTCAGATAATAATTCTTATAAAAACTTTTGAAATAGAGTTTCACTCTAACTACCGGGCAATTGTACCAACAAATAAAAGAGCATTACTCTAAATTAGACCGGATAACTAAACCTTAAAATCTAATTTTCATATTTAAGTTTGTAATGAAAATAATATATTTCTCTCTAACATTCTTAATATAAAATCTTGAATAAAAATAAAATCAATTCATTTTAGAGATTTTTACCTATTTAATATTTTGCAAGCATAACAACGTTATTATTATATCATGTTTACAAACAAAAAGCAGAGTTAAATTTAATCACAGACAAATTAAATATAACATGTAAGAATAAAGCATAAAAAATAACTCTAAGAAAATAAAATCCTTACAGAACTTCGATGCTATTCCCGTTGCTAGAAAACCTCCAAGCGAAATTTGCATTCCTATTTACTGAATCAAAAAGCAAATAAATTACAAAAACATAATTAGTTCTTCCCAAAAAGGGAAGAACTCTAAAACTAAGCAAAACTAACTAAGAAAAGCTAAAAACTAAGAAAACTAAGAAAAAACTAAAAAAACTAAGAAATGAGAGAAAGAAAGAGAGAAGAGAATGTGTTTTGAGGTGTGTTTAGAAGTGAAGGGAATGGGGGTATTTATAGGTGAGGATGGAGAGAAAAAGTGAGTGAAAAAATGTTAAAAAAATGTGAAAACATGAAGTAGTGCAATTGATGATGTCATTGATGACGTCAGCATGACGTGGGGCGACTGTGCGCAAAAATGAGGCAAAATAGGCGCGGGCACGTATGAAACGATACCAACGCTTGTAGCGGCGTATGAATAGTACTACCGGCGTGCGCATCTTTGCGCGGATGAAACGATACCAGTCTGTATGTGCCCAGGCGATTGAAGTAGCGGCACGGCGATGCGATTTTATCTTTTTTAACATTTTTGACCCATTTTGTCCAATTTTTCTATATTTGTTGACCTTTCCTCATTTATTTATTAATATATTTGTGATGTATTGCTTCTAGTATTCCTTTTTGAGTCTTTAAGTTGCATTTTTAAGCCAAAATACCTGAAAAACAATAAAAATACCCGTGATTCCGAAAAAGATAAATTTATATAAATATATGATAAAACATATAAATATATATATTTTTAATCAATTAATGTGCATAAAATCATGGTTGTTTTAGTGCTTTTTGAGCACTCATCAATGACCACAGTTATAAGAACCGAGGCCTAAGTGAGAGAGACTATAGACTATTACCTATGATCTCGGTTTTTATAAGATCGAGGTCATAAGGTATGTCTATGGTCATAAATTTAAATAAAATATAATTATTAATTACAATATTAAAAGTTGATATAAATTACAATAAATTTATTAATTATAATATTAAAAGTCACTTGATATTAAAATTAAAAGTGTAATTATATTTGAGAGTTTATACACTAAAACATAATAAAGTCTTAGTAGTTAATTCTAATATTTATAATGACTATGAAGAAATAAAAAGTAAGACATTTTTCTATAACATTGGAAGCAAAACTAAGACATTTTTCTACAACATTGGAAACAAACTTCTCATGGCTCATCTGAACTATTTTTCTAACTAGTTCTTTGATAATATTCGAACACTCAAGAGGCTTATCATGCTCAAATACATGCTATTGATAGATAAAAAAGATTTATAAATATTCTTCACATTTAAGAAAATATAAAGTACTCCATAAAAAGCCAAAAGATTGACTTGCAATTAGAGAAAATTTAATTTAGATCAACAACACAATATGGTAGTAAAATTGAGCATTAACTACTAGAACTTGATTTATTTACATTTTCATTTGATGTCAATAAGAACCAAAAGGCTACCTCAGATGTTATTGTGCAACTTCTTTCTAACAAAATGCAAAACAACTTCTACCATAAAGAAACAAGAAGAATGCATATAATGCAGACATAATGCATCAGTTCTAAAATATATAAGAATCTTTGATTTGAAAATATCAAAGCGAAGTCAAAAAAATGGAGATATACAACCTGAAAATAGTTTCTATGATTATGTTGAAAATATATATAGTGAATACAAAGACCACATGCTTCGATAAAAAATCAACAACAATATGATCACTCATAAGGACCAAACTTACATATAAAAGACTAAGACAGAATCAGTTTCTAGAGATATATCTCCTAAAACATCCTTTATTACATGAACCATGATTCCTCGATCAGATGTATCTTCCTCTTAAAATCATCCAAGTGTATATGTCTTGCCCATACCTGTTTGACCATAAGCCATAACAATCACATTGTAACCGTCCTGAACACTCTACATATCAAATAGTAAAGATGTAAGATGTCACTCAAAGCCAAAAAAAAATAACAGGTACAACATAAAATGAAACTCATATAAGTTGAACATCAAGATATGTAGAGTAGAAAGCAAGTCAAAAAATTGAACATTGAGAAGTACTAAAAGCAAGATACATCATAAAGTAGATGCCAATAAGACAATGATGTTATTTAAATTAATAAAGAGAAATGGAAAACCTTCACAACAAGCATGACAACAACTTCATTTACACATTTATGCGATGCAAATTCAATAAGAATCTCATCGAATTCATAAGGGTCTATATCCCAGTTGTTTTTTCTAAGTTTCATTCATTTAAGTTGAGGTAAAGTAAAAGCCAAAAATTACTAATAGTCTAATAGATTCACATTTCAAAATTCTAAGGATAGAAATGACAATACCTCAGGCTGCAATTCCACATAATCGACAAAATCTGCATCTATTACTAACTCTTCATCATTTTGGGGTCTCAATCTTATTGTCATTTGATGGTGATTTTTTTCCAAGAATTTTTACCTATGAAATTTTATTTGTGTCATGAACAAGACAATAAATTTGAAGGGTATGCCTAGCGAAGCTTTAGCCTTTGCTCTAAGTTTTGTCTACATTCAAAATAGATAAAAGCACGGTCGAATTCAATTATCTTTTTTCCTAGATTATGCTAGTAGCTAGACTCTTCAATTTTAGTTAAACTGAAAAATATACATGAATTTGTTGCAATTTTGAACATCAATGCACGTTTATAAAGGTTAGAATTATAGTGTTTATAATTATGTTGAAATAAAGTAGATTATATCATTCTTAGATACGAACGGGAACAACTATAAAAAAATCAATAAATAATATCTTGTTAAATGTCAAATAATTCAAATAACCCAAAAAGAAATCTAATATGAATGAAACAAAAAGAAGTCATATAATGCATACACAATTAGACATAATGCATCAATTCTGAAATATAAAAAATAAAATAAAAAATATATACTTGTGCCATAAATCCTTTGATTATTTGATAAAAATGTGATCCTTGGTAATAGAGAGGCTTGCCAGTAAACTTCCCAATTCCCTTCTCACCTACAAAAGAAGACATCATAGCATTATGAAATATTTTCATTTTCCTTTTTTTCTTTTTTCAAGAATAACAGTTATGGTTACCATGATGCTTTAGCAAAAATAGATAGATCCTTCAATGTTATTTAATGTAAGAAAGTAATTTACATACCAAAGACAATAGTTAATAACAAATATCATGAATCATAATTATCTGAAAACACATATATAGGTACTTGATTGGTACAAATTTAAAATTCCAAACACATGAAGAATAAAAACACATTTAAAATAGAAATGCAAGATATTCCCTATTTGGCCATTAATAAGCACATAGTCTAAAAATAATGATATGTCAAATTATCTGCATGTAATTTACTAATTATTAAGCAAGGTACCAAATAAAACAATCCTACCAAACAACATTAAACACTAGTTGGATATCAACATTCAACTGTTCATCGAACATTAATAAAGACCAATCAATTAACCATAGTAAAGAAATCTTTGAAAAAGAATGAAAATATCAGTACAAAGTGCCCAAAAGTTCTCACTTGTCTTCAAAACAACATTAAAAATAACTACATTTAAAAAAACATTTAACAGTTAGTTGGGACTTGGGACCAAAAACATGTTTACATATTACTTCTGATATAAAAAGGGTTGCAAAGTATCAAATAGAAAATAGATAATTAGTTTTAAATTTATCTTAATAGTAATTCTTTCTTAAGAGTCTCTATCAATAGACACGTCCAAAAATACTAAAGGATTCTTCTTTTTTCTCATATCTTATAACTTTAAAAACATCAAAACAATTCAGCTTAAGTATTAGAGTGGAATAATCAAGAAAAACATATGAGTTGAGAGAAAAATAAATTAAAAACTAAAAATTTACAATTGTATAGATATCTGAATTAAAATGGCCATCTCAAGATTATGAATTACTGTGAAAACATTTAATGGTGTACCATATATCTGAATAGAAGATGCAACTTTAAAACTTGCATTGCAAATGAAATTTCCAGTTTCAATTCTACTAGATACAAGTATTTGGGAATTAATAAGCACATACAAATAAAAAACTCATTAGAAATCTTAATGTCTATCTCTCAATTAAAAAATAAAGGATTTGATATGTCTAAGAGAAATAATTGTTTATATACATATTCTAAAATTACTTATAAACATCTATTATACTCAAATATTTTCTATAAGGATATACCCAATTCACAAGCTTGCTTTATACATCACTCAATTGCTCATGACAATGATGTACTCTAAAGAACTAAAGGTTACTCTCATACTCATCTTGAAAGACAATAGAACGTCTTTTGATATATCTTTAATAACAAGATTTTTCTATATGATACAACAAGAACGAAGCATAAAACATAGACATAACCTAACTTGATGGTGAGGACGGTGAGACATAGAGATGAGGACGACGACGATAACACATGCAAAGCAACAAATAGGGTGAATTAATCCAATCTCATAAATGAATTTACATATGCTACACAAAAACCCTAAAAAATTATCCAACACGAGGATCGATAAGAAAAGAAAAAAAGAGAGAAAAGGAAAAATAAAAAAATTGGTAGAGAAATTTAGTGTATAGTATAAAAGAGAGCAAATATATGAAATTAAATTAATAGAGAAATGAAAAAATTGTAAAGTAATTTTTATATTTTTTTAAATGAATAACACACATAATATATTATTTTATTTCAGTTTTTAAAACACTGTAAACTTTATTATTTTAATTAGATCACGGTCATTTAATAATCACGACTATATAAGTTTGTTTATTTATTTAATTTTTGTAATTTAACTTATCATCATGATCACTGATAAAAACCGAGACTATATATATACGCTATAATCTTGGTTTTTATATTAGACTTTGACCAAACTTTATGACCTTGATTTAAAAAAAACTGAGGTTAAATTTTCGAGACTAAATGTTTATACTACACAATACTTTCTCAGCTCAAATTATAACCATATCCCTCTAACTAGCAACATATCACAAGAAAAGGTCGAAGAAAATGAAAAACAATATTGCTTAGCTCGACTCTTATTTCATTTTGCTGAAAAAGGTTTGACGAAAAACACCCATTTGATCACCCTCCTTCTTCTTATCTCTCTTTCAGTAACACACCAAGTTTTTGATAGGAATATTATTGATAATTTTGAACAGGTAAATTTTGGTATTATTGATAATTTTGAATGGGTAAATTTTTTCAAGAATACAAGAGTGTAATGGTTATGTACTGCTAAAACAGTTTTTTAATTAAACAAAATTTATCTTTAATTTCTTTTCGATTTAACCGATATTTTAACGACAATTATCATTTAGGGTATTTGTAAAGATACATCGAAGATTAGGAATATTATAGCACATTATTAAAATATAAGAAGTATTATTGAAATTATCTTAAATTTTTAGGGTATTGTAAAAAATTTCTTTTATATTTGTGAAAAAATACAAAGAGAATAATAATACAATATATCCAATTAAATTGATAACCCATATGCTCGTTCACTTATTGAGATTGATGTTGATGGAGACTTTATAAATGCTATTAGAGAACAAGTAAGATAATGATTAATAAACTGGTGAGAATTCATAATACTAACCAATATTTCAAATTAAAGAAAAGTTATCTAAGAAATTAAAAAATTGTAATAGTAGTAAGATAATACCTTAAAATTACAAGAAATGTAGTAACATTTATTTATGAAAATTATTGATATTTATAATTTTATTATGAACTTTTCACGTTAAGTATAGATATCTTGGGGATTGAGAAGCACGTTGCTTTAAAATAGTGGGTTCAATATGGAAGAATCATAAAAGAAATGAACTTAATTTCCTTTGTATTATTTAAACTTATTGAATTTAGAAATACCACTGATTAAAGAGGTTCATCGAAAGACTTAATTTGCAGTTGATGAAGTGAAAAGTTTCGTGTATATTTTTAATGAATTTACTCTTTTTCATAATGCCTTTTAATACGTTCAAAAAGGTATCTATTGAGAATAATTTTTTTCATCAAAGTAGGAGAATGAAAATCTTTAATTAAGATCAAAGTTAATATGATAATTACAATCAAATTTTATGATAATACTTATTTCAATGTGTTAAATTAATGTATAAGTACATATTTTACTTAATATGAATGAATATAACAAAAATTATGTTATGAATTCATTGCAACTTAGTATTAGCGGCAACAAGTTGCTTAAGAAAAGATTTAAGAAGGTATTAACATATGACAAACAAATATTACTTGATTTTTAATTAAGTTAAATATTATAAGTAATTAAATTATTACGTATAATTAATAAATATTAAATAATTTTTTTATTTTTAATTAAAAAATATAAAAAAAAGTAGACAAAAGTAATGTTTCAAATTATTGGGAAAGAATGCTTTGTTTTAAGAGACGAGTTTTAGGAGCGGGTAATTTTCCCCAAAAAAAAAAACAACAAAGAGGTTATATTTGATAAATGAAAGATGTAAAAAAAAATGTATAAAATTTTAAATAGTTAGGATTTTATATTTTATAGTTTTATTTTATCATAACTGTTATATATTAGAATAATTTATTTTTTTTAAATAAGAGTCCTTAAAAAATTATACTAATATTTTATTTTATATAAAAATAGATTTATAATTAGAGATGTTCATTTATTTTAAAATAAATATTGATTATCGAAAAGTTTGTTATCTAATTTATATATGACTCGACTTTTTAACTATTTATTTATATATAAAAAAAAGAAGAAGATAACGGTGTTATATTAAAGCAATTTAAAAACAAAATATCGATTATAGGCCAAGATATTTTATTTGAAGGATAGTATTTAAATTTTATGTTTTTAATTAAAATCAAGGAAATTAATTTCGTGTAGTTTAAGAGGGAAATAAAATTAACACAATTAAAATTGGCACAACTTTTATAATATTTCAAAGTATATTTTATGTGGGAATTGCACCATAAATATTTATTAAATCGTGGAAAGCACAGAAAAAGAAGAAAATATAAATGAATATAAATTTCAGTTTAGAAAATTTATATGGATATGTAAACAAAAATAAAATAAAATAAAATTTACGGTTATATGAAAGGAACAGAAGTTTGAAAGAAAAAATTTTTTTTTAATTATAAATATTATATAATTGGAGTTGAATTTTCCTAGAATTAAAACGTCAACCCATTGTGTTGTTTACGCGGTATGTGTAATTATAACGCGGTTTCTTGGTTTCATGGAAATTGAATGCAGTGTGTGTTTACGCGGTGGGATTGCCGAATCCTTCTCACCTCAATATATTTGTCTGATTGTCTTATAATTAATTTATTTATGTTTGATAAACTTTTGCCATTTGCTTGGCTTCCACTAAGGTTTTAGAGACACCTACCTATCTACAGGGATACGGTACTGTATACACAACCTGCATATCATCTCCTCCATTTCCATTTGGAACATTTCTCTTCTCTCCATTAATCGGTATTCTATTTAAAAGAGGCTTCAGAGTTGAGACACAACAAAATGGCCGATATTATAGTCCACAACAGAACAACCGATCCTTCACCCAACGACAAGGAAATTCCCCAAAAACCCATCTCTCCTGCGCAGGAAAAACCAGTCCCTCCAACTGGAATTTACGTCATTCAAATCCCAAAGGACCAAGTCTACCGCCTCCCTCCCCCCGAAAATTCTCTTCGCTACAGTCAATATGCTCCTCGGAAACCTCGCCGGAATTCTTGCTGCCTTTGCCTTTGCTGGCTACTCGGCCTCTTTGCCATCTTCACTATCCTAGCCGCCATTTCAGTTGCTGTTTTCTACCTTGTCTTCCGACCGGAATCGCCCAAATACTCTGTAGACAATCTCTCCATCAAGGGAATCAACCTTACGTCTCCATCCACAATATCGCCTAAAATCAACGCCACTATCAGAGCCCATAACCCTAACAACAAGATCGGTATCTACTACAGGAAAGGTAGCTCTGTTAGCATCTCTTACTCTGGTATCAATTTGTGCGAAGGTGTTCTGCCAACATTTTACCAGCCGTCAAACAATGTTACGATGTTGAAGATGGCGTTAACGGGGCCCGAAATAAAGCTGAACGCCACCGATCGGAAGGCCTTGATCTCGGCGCAGAGCCAAGGGAAGGTGCATTTGAAATTGAAGTTGAGGACGGCTGTTAAGATTAAAGTGGGTGCTGTTAAGACGTTGGAAATTACTGTTAAGGTGAACTGTGATGTGGTTGTGGATAAGTTAACCACGAACGCGAAGATCGTCTCCAAGGACTGTGATTATGGTGTGGTCCTCTGGTGATTGTTTATACTTAATTTGTTCATTGGCGCACACACTAATGGGATGTTTATCTATAACCCATTATTATATCTCATTCATGTGAATTTATTTTGGTAGCCTTACAACAATTTTTGCTAGCAATATTTTAAATTTTAAAAGTATTACAATATTAAATTATTAAATAAAATTTTAATTTATTTTTATATTTATATTTTCTATTTTTAACAATAACAATTCCATCTATTTTTTCGGATAAACCGTTATCTTTTTCGATCTTTTTGTCTGACATATAATTCCTATTTGGAAAAAAAAAATGTGAGTAGAAAAATTTCGGTTGATATAAAAGTTTTTTTATTTTAAAAAATGTTTAAAAAATATTTAATAATTTTAAAATTATTTCATAGAAAAAAACTATCAATCATGTACTCATTATTTCACTTCTTACTATACAAAAATACCTAATTATTCTATTTAAATTTTTTTATTAATACTATTAAAAATTTTCATGTCTTTCATTTTTTTATAAATAAAATGATTAATAACTATGTTTTTTTATTTAAAAGATAAAATAATATTTTTATTAAAAAGGATAGAACATCAGTATACTTATCCCTTAACATGCTCTTTTAATATAGATAAATTGTCTAAATGATTATTTTCTTTGAATAAATGTATTGTTTGTTCTGTTTGTTTGTATATATAAAGTGTTTTTAAGTCACATTTTATAAAATAATATATATTATTTAAGTCTTTTTATATGTAAAAAAATGTAATAAAGTTAATTTTTATCATATTTTTTGTTAAATATATTATAGTAGTACATGTATCATATATATTTATATTTTTTTATAAGTATATACCTAAATGGTTAATATTTAATTAAAAAAATTATTCAAGCTTTTAAGAAAAAATTTCTTTCAAAATTAAACAAAAAAATTATTGTATAATATTTAAAGGAAAAAAATATATCTTTAAGGTTTTGATTTTTTTTTCACTAATGCCGTCCTATTTTTAATAATAGGTGATAATATTGTTAATGTTTATTGAATCTTTGTAAATACCTTTTGTCAATAACGGATGTTACACTAAAAGTTAGTCTCATAATTTTTTCATGAAAAATATCAATAATGCTTGTGAGATGTCTTTATTTTCACAAATGTTCTTAACATTTAAAAAAAGTCTCAGTTAAATATATTATCAAATATAAATCCAATTAATAATGGTGTTAATTTTTTATCTTTGTATTTTTTCAATTTTTTTAAGTAATTATAATACTCTTTAAAAATTATATATATATATATATATATATATATATATACTATAAAAATAAAAATTTATAATAAATGAAGAAATATTTAGAAATTAAAATTTGCTGTAAAAATTATCTTATATTATTGATTTCTTTCTTATATCAACAAATCATATCATTTACTATTTTTGTTCATTTTTATAAAAATATTATTTGTTTTTACATTTATTGAAATAGATACAATAAATCAATTTTTTATTACTTATTCTAAATAATCACATCTAGTAAAGTTGTTAAGTTTTAATTTTTAAAAAAATAATAAAAATAACAATCTATAAAGCTTGTACCAAAAAGTAGTATCACTTGTTTTGAATTTATATATTGTATTATTTAAAAAATTCAGTTAATCATTTAATATAACATTAAACATTGTCTGATTGAATTCTATTCAAATAAAATTATGATTATTTAGATAATTTCAATGTTAAAATTCATTCATTTGAGCCCATTGAATAATAGTATTATTTTTATTGTTATAAATTTTGTATATGTAACTTTATTGAATTTCTATTACTTTATATTGTCTAAAAAGATTAAAGATCAATTTAATTAAAATAAATCATATAGTTTTAAATATAATGGTAAAAAAAATTAAATTAATTTATAAAAGTTTTAAAAAATTGAAAATAAATTATATCTCATTTTATAATAGATTATTGATTTTTTATAAACACATTGTTTATGTGTTCAATGAGAAATAATTTTTAATTATATGAACAATAAGTAATTTTTAATTATGTTAAATAAATTAAGAATAAATTTTCAATTTTTCACGAGTCAATATAAAAAATTTAATCTTTTCCTCGGTTTAATTAATTAATTACTTAATTTTTTAATAAATAAATGCTAGTAACAATAGAGAAACTTTTATTTAATATATCAAAATAATAAATATTTTTAAAAAAATTAATAAAAATAATAAATGATGTGATTCATTGATTTATAAAATAAATAAATTATATAATATTATTTTTATAACTATTTTTAATTTAAATATTTTTTTAATTTTTATATATATGTGTCTTCACTTATTATACGTTTTTATTTTTAACAATAATAAATACAATAAATAAATAAAAATATTTTATTTTAATTTTCAAATGTATTTTAATAATTTAGAAAAATTGAAAAAGTATATGGATAAAAAAATTAATAATGTTATTAAATGGGATTATCTTTGATAATACATTTAATCACGATATCATTAGAAATAGTTTTTTAAACATTAATGGAATTCAAAAAGAGAAGGAAAACCTGAGAGATATTTTTGATATTTTCATTAAAAAGTTGTATCATTAATATTTACTATAACGTCTGTACTAAAGAGGGGTATTTGGGGAGATTTATAAATGTTGAGAATATTAGTGCCTATTTTTAAAAAATTTGGGATATTATGAAGAAAATCGAAATCTCGAGGGTATTATTGAAATTTTTTCTATCCAAAGTCATACTTTAAATAATAAAAAATGAATTTAAATTTGATCAAAATTCAAATATTTGTTAAAAAATTTGAGTAATTTTTAATTAAAAATAATACATTAGATATATGTATATCGAAAAATACAAATATATATATGTCACATGTAGGTAAGATTTGAAATATCAATTTTAGTAAAGATATCGAGATATAATTTTTATGAAAATTTAAAAGATATTTTCGTTGTTGATGAAAATTTTAGAAAAAATCATGTAAACTATCAAAACTTTATTAAAAATGTGAAATTTTTTTATAAACTAATTTTTTATTTAATACATTTATTTTTAAATATTTTTTTTTGTAAAATATTATAAAATGAATAGTTAAAAGGTTTGAAATGATTAAGTAGACTATTTAATTGTAAATGTTATATAAATTAATAAATTTCATTAATTATTTATTTTTAAAAGTTACGATATGTTTAGCAAACATACTACAATAAATCAAGAATATATTATCTACTACATAATTGAAAAGAATTGAATTGGAATTATTATTTAGAAAGAAGAAGAAAAATCAAGAATTTATATTTTTGATATTTTGTTCGATATTTTGGTGATGTTTGTCGTAATTTTAATGAAAATTTCTTTGACAATTTAGTTAAAAAAAAAACATTTAAGTTATATTTTAATAACAACTATATTTTATCAACATTTTCATCATAATTTAACTAAAAAATATGTATATCATATTTGGATGTATAAAAAAGAAATATTATGGGAATAATGTCACTCATAACGTTGGCATTTTCATACTTGCATAAAGAGGTGTTCAAAATAAAATTAATTTGACCAAACCCATACAATTCAAACCAAATTAACCTAAGTTACTCGATTTTTCATTATTATTAGGTGATGATTCGTATAATTTAAAATAATTTATCACTTTTAAAAGAAAATGAAGATCCAAAATTTTAAAAATATATTGTTAAAGGACTCTCAAACTTAAAAGAATATTTATTTAAATCTAATTTAAATTAGGATGTATTTAAATCAATTTTAAATGAATATTTTTAAAAAATTTGATCGATGTAAAACTACAGTGCACAATATAGTAGTTTTATGGTAACTTACTTTTGATAAATACTAAAATTATATTAATCTCAATTTTATCTAAAGAAGCCAATAAGATTGTCATAATTGAAATTTATAACCAAATCAAATTAATGAAAATGTGCAAAAGAAAATAAATATTTTGTTCGAAAATTAAATCAATGAGAATAAAACTTATAGGAAATCGATTTCATTTAATCTCTCAGTATGCTTTACTCGTCTAACTAATAAAAATATTTTTGTTCATTAATTTACATAAGAGTATACAATTTAATAAAGTAAGAAATCATTAAGACCAATATTTTAATACTATACAATTTCATACAAATCTTTTGATATCTATATTTATTTTTACCAAAATATTATATATCTATCCTATAACTCGATAGTAAATCACAAGATTAAAATCATATTATTAATAGCCAGTTAATTAGAAACATTAAACTCAAAATAAATTATATAAACGTGAAGAGAAATAATTCAAATTAACATAAAAAATAAAGTATAGTTCATAATTGAATTGCATTTTTTTCTAAAGAGTTTGTTTTGTATTGGTTTCATAGGTTTTATTGTTAAATTGATTCTTAATTTTTAGAAATCAAAGTTATTGGCGCATTTTCAATTTTAGCTTAAATTCAAATCAACTCGTGGTATGCACACCATTAATCGTGTAATGTTCAGTTATATTTAATAAAAAATTAGATATTTTTTTTTATAAATAAATAGATTTAAAAACATATTTCTAAATAAAATGACTAAACAACTTCTGATGTATAAAGGGGACATCCACCATTATTTGTATTAAATTGTAAAAAATGGATATATATATATATACATATATATATATATGTATGTATTTGTATTAAATTTTATTTAACTTAACAATATAATATTATACTAGTATATATTCGATATGGTTCCAAATAATTATACAAATAAAATAAGAGTGATTTTTTTATTCATGGAACTGTGTAATTTATATATTTTAATTATGTAACTTTTTAAATGAGTTTCGTTAGTCTTGTATTTTAAAAGTATAAATAATTAAATTATTTTTTTTAAATTAGGATAATTTAAGAGATAAAATAAGAATTATATATTTTATTAATAATTTTTTTAAAAAAAGTCCCACTTTTCTTGCCTACTCTTTCTATCTTCCTCACTATCCTTCGTCATTTCTTTCTCATTTTTTCTCTCATCATTAATTTATTAATAAAAATAAAAACAAAATTGAGATAGAGAAAGAGAAAGAGTGAGTAAAAGAGAGGAAGGGAGAGAAAAATGGTAGAAAGTGAGGAAAATGGGGAGGCGGTTTCTAAGTATGTTTTGTTTTTTTGTTATTTTTTATTAATAAATATGTAGTTTTTATTTTATTTTAAAAAAAATCTTAATTTTTGAAAATCAAAATCTTGAGAATATCATTGAAATTTTTTCTATCCAAAGTCACATTTTAAGTAATAAAAATTTAATTTAAGTTTTATCGAAATCTAAATATTTGTTAAAAAATTGATTATTTGTTAATTAAAAATATTTCATTAAATATATATATATATATTAAAAAATATAAACATGTATGTATTACGTATAAAAGAATTCAAAATTAAACAGATCCGATAAAATCCATACAATCCAAACAAAACCAACCTTGGATTGGTTCAGATTCTGAAATTACAAAACCAATCCATGATGAGTTGAATTAGAACTTAATATTTTTATTTTTTATAGAAATCGATCATCCAATACATATATTTTATTATATATATTTTTTAATTTTTTAATATAATAATTTTATTAAGTAAAAAGGTAGAATAATAAAACTAATAATTTTCTAATTTTTCAACTATCAGTTTTAATTAATCTACAACTTTATCCAATATCTATTTCCATTTTCATATACACGCATATAAGTCATGTTATTATTTATTTAACCACATGCTTATTATTTATATTTATGCCTACAATCTATACTCAAATTAATACGAAATTAAATAATAAATATTTGTATTAATTTTTTTATCATTTAGAAAAAAAATTTAATCTTTTTAGACCTAATTTTAATCAATTATTAAAACATAAATTTAATATAATAGTTTGTTAATTATTAAAAATAAATATTTAAAAAAAAGACCATTAAAAAAAATAAAATACAAAACCAATCCACCTAATCCAATCCAAATGGCATAATTTGGATTGGTTTTATAGATTTTATTAGATTATATCGATTCTTATTTTTTAAAAACTCACATTTTTTGTTTGATTTTGATTTTGGTTCAAATTCGAACTAACTCATTGTATGCACACCCCTAATCACATGTATTATTTTGTTATATTTAATAAAAAAATGGATTAAAAATTATCTTTATCTAACACATTTTTTATAAACAAATGGATTTAAAAACATATTTTTTAAACAAAAAGACTAAAATACTCTTTAAGTATAAATGGATGTATTTGTATTGAATTATATTTAACTTAACAATATAATAATATAACAATATATATTTGGTGTGGTTTCACACAATTATAAAAGTAAATCACATTTTAATCTTGTAAATATGTGATTTATATATTTTTATATTTTAACTTTTTAGGTGACCCTTATTAGTATTGTAATTTAAAAGTACGATGAATTAAGTTAAAATTTTAAAAAATTTAAATTTTTCAAAGATAAAATAGAATGATATATTTTATTAATAAAAAAATATTAAAAAAAGGAAAGAAAAGGAAAAAATATATACTAGGCTAAGAAACCTCCTCCTCTCTCATTTTTCTGTCTCATTTTTTCTTTTTAAAAATGAATAATTTAGTAATTAAATATATAATTGTTTTTATAACAATAAAAAATTGTATTATGACAATATTATTTTAAATTAATTATAATACAATTAAGTTAAATATAAAAAAAATAAAAAAATAAAATTCTTTTTTGACTGCCTTTTAGGATGGGAATTTACTTTTAATCTTATATTCATGAATATATATATATATATATATATATTACATTTTTATATGAAAATGAACACACTAGCATTAAAAATAACATGTTATTAATTAATTGGTAGCATTAAAAATAACATGTTATTAATTAATTGGTAACATGTAGACTAACTATCAATGTATTATTTTATATAACCTTATTCAACTATAAATTGAATTTAGTTTATTTATTTTTTAAATGATATTTAGTATAAAAATGATTTATTAGTATAATTTCCTTTTAGTAGGTGATTAAAATAAAAAAAAACTAAAAACTTTTGAAATATTAGATTTTATGTAAATAGATTTAATCTTTATAAATGATCTCTTATTGAAAATCTAAAAAGAAGAAAGCAAAAGACTTATGAACATTATAATAATTATCTTTTATTACGAAATTAAAATAGAAAATTAAAAGTCTAAGATATATGTATTAAATTTTAATTTATTTTTTAAATTATTAATTTTATGTATTATTTATCTTTTAATGATAAAATTAAAAGGTAAAATCAAATGACTCTTAAAATAAAATTTGTTACGTGAATAGATTTAAAATTTAAAAAGAGAAAATCAAAAGATTCATAAATATTATAATAGTTGTTTATTATTGTGTAATTAAAAGAAAACCAAAGGCATCCTTAATATGTATTAAATTGTAAATTTAATTAATCATTTATGTTAATTATCTTTTAAGGAGAAAATTAAAATAGAATATTAAAATACTATTAAAATAATTGATTTTATTTTAATATTTTTAAAAATTAAAAAATTTATTTTAATAGAAATATAAAAAGGAAAAATAAAAGAACTTATGAACAATATATTAGTTGTTTATTATTACGAAATTATAATAAAAAATCAAAAGTTTCTTAAATATATGTTAAATTTTAATTTATTTTATAAATTTCTTAGTGTAGAAAATAATTGATAATGTCTAGAAATAAAAAAAAAGCAAATGACTTCTAAAATAATTAATTCTATTTAAATAGATTTATAATTTATAAAGTTTCTCTTGTAGAAATAAAAAATAAAAAATTTATGAACATTATAATAATTCTTTATTATTATAAAAATAAAAAAAATAAAATTCTCTTAAATATATGTTAAATTTAATTTATTTTAAATTATATTTAGTATAAAAAATTATTGATTCAATATATTAGTTATGTTATAATACTGAAATTAAAGTGAAAACTAAAAAACTCATAAAATATTTAATTATACGTGAAAGATTTAATAAAAATTATGATTAATGTTGAACATATAAATAGATTTAAATTTAAAAATCCATTTTTTGTGAAAATTAAAAAAATTAAAAGATTTAAACATTATAATAATTATCTATTATTATATAATTAAAAGAAAAAAATCAAAAGTATATTAAATTAGTATACTCAAAATAATTATAATATATGATTGAAAAAGTTATAAAATGATACTTTTCTTTTACTTGCTTATACAATTTTATAATGCATCCAATATATTTAGGATTTTATTTTTTTTTTACATTTTTCTCACAATTTTGAATGTTTTGTATGTAAAATGTATTGATACATTAATACATATCTTGAAGACAAGCATAATAATTTAAAGATAATTATCTATTTTACATTTTTATTTAAAATATCTTATGTATCTATGCATCCAAGTATATAATCGTTTTGATGATGTAAAATTTAAATATTTTAAGAAATAGATGAAACTTCATTTAATTAAAAAATTTAAAATTATAAAAAATTATTGATTACAATTATTATTATTGGTAGTTTTAGTATGAGATTAATCATTGTATTTATTTTTCCTTTATCTTATTTTTTTACTTCATCTCTACTTTTGATTTTGTATTTTTTATTTTTATGCATTCTTAATCTTTTGTGTTGATAATTTCATAATATTAAGACAAATAAATTAATTATATTGTATCATTATTAATTACAATAATTTAAATTATAATATTTTATGTGAAACGTAAAAGTATATATATAACTTTGTTTACATAGATGGATGTACCCACAACAAAATAATCCTTAGGAATCTTATATATATATATATATAATAAACATAAAAATAAATTTTAATATTAATATAATATTATTTTTAAAATAATTTTTAAAAAAATTATTATTATATTTTAAAATAATGGAATATACTCTTATATTTTAATTTTAAAAAAATTAATAATTTAACATTGGCTTAAAAAAATTATGCATAGTCTCAAAACTCAAAGATATTAATTAATTACTGTTAACAATTTTATTTTATATATGCATGTATATTTTTGGTTAAATAAACATTATAATAATAAATACCTAGTTGATTCAAAAATATGATTTTATAATGAATTTAATCACTTTCACAATTAATTTAGAAACATTAAATATTTACTTTTCTATTTTAAATATGTTGTATAATTAAAAAAAACATAATAACTCACGTGAAATTTACATATTTTAACTAGTATGAATATGGGTCATGTAGGATACTTTAAAAAAAGTAATATGTATTGACCTATGTAACTCAAAAATCCCACTAGATAGAAAAGAGACTTTTTTTTTAAAGAAAATAAAAAACTTCATTAATTGAAAATAAAGATACGAAGATAATTTAATTACATAATAAATTACAATGAAAAATATAATGCTTCACGAGCACCTTTTTGGATATTTTTGTATAAGCACTATCAATATCCACCTCATACAATGTTTTTTGTTTGTCTAAGTTACTACAAAAAATGCATCAATATTTTTAATCAATTTCATTGATTCTATGAGCATGACCACTAAAGTATAAAGAATGAAATATCATATTTGCACCTTAGAGTATATTTAAACAAAAAAATGTGCATAAATAATATAAAAAATCGTAGTAGAATAAGTGTACGAAAAAAATCATAATTTATATCTATATGAAAAAAATAATAGATTATAGTTGATTTTATTTTAACTAAAATAACTTATTCAAAAAAAGAGAAAGATATCCAATAAGATAATAGCTCTTGTTTCTATAAGCAAAATGTAAAAGATGAGATAGAAAGAGAAAAAAGTTCTTAGAATTTAATAATTTATACGTTACACTAAATATAACATTAAAGGATTGTATTTATTTTCTTTAGCACACTGTATTATTATTGTACATGATCTGTAAACATCAAATGTTATTTTTACAAGAATATTTAATTAATGAAAATTTATTTACAGAGAATCAATGTTCATTTTACTTATATAAAATATATTATTTAGTTTATTATTTTAAAAAAGTGACATTTATTCTATTGATTATAAAAATAGTATCAAAAAGAGATATTTAATAATTTTGATTTTTTTTAAATAAAATTATTATGGATACTTTCAGTCATAGGATGTGAGTAAAAGATAATAATACTCTCATAAGTTATGTTTCAATTTTTTTAGATTGACAGAGTGAGTTTAAATGACGAAAATACATTTATCAATATGTTTAATTTTTTTTATTAACAAAAATCTTTTTATAACTCATTTTTTACAAGTAAAAGAAACGATGAATACATTTTTTTATAAGTAAAAGAATTAATAAATACATTTGTTTTATAAGTAAAACAACTAAATAGCACCATTTTAAAACTAGAGAACTAAACAATAATTTTGCTCAAAGAGATTTCATGATATTTATTCCTATTTAATAATAATATTATTAATCTGTATTTCATATTAACGATAAAATGAATGTTTCATGATTTTTATTGTAATAATATCATTATTATTATTTTTATTAAAAATTGTCATAAAATTGACTTAAATTATTTCATTTGTGTTGTTGATTGCCTTATATTATAAGTATTGTTATTTATTTTCTTAGTTATAGAAAAATGTATCAATTAAGAATAAATTATATTATTCTAATAATTTTTTATTAAAATTTAATTATTTTTTATTAAGTGATTAAATGTAATTAAAATACGAGTTTTAAATGATAGTCTAACGACAATTAGTATAAAAATTCACAAACATTTTATTTTAATATTTTTTAATTATCAATATTTTATCAATTTTCAATTTTTATTAAAAATTTATGTTTAAATAAATTTTATCTTTCATTGATTTTTTCTTAAATATTCATATATTAATTGTGTTTTAATCCTTTAATAAAAAATAAAAAATAATAATAATAAATAATTAAAATAATATAATTTTTTAATTGAATTATTTTTTATAATCGAAAAATTAAATAATATCACGTTGTTCTTGATGGGGGAA
This sequence comes from Hippophae rhamnoides, assembly GCA_033030585.1. NCBI lineage: Eukaryota > Viridiplantae > Streptophyta > Magnoliopsida > Rosales > Elaeagnaceae > Hippophae > Hippophae rhamnoides. The sequence continues at coordinate 55,946,505 of CM065432.1, forward strand.
CTTCCACCGGTTCTAGAGCCAACGGATTCTGAATGACCTCTCTTCCACGGTTAAAAAATTCATAGATTCAGATCTCAACTGAGGACTTTCCTTTTCAGATGTTACTTATCCGGGCTAAGGGAATGGGTTAAGTCAGCTTGCCAAGAGGACTGGACTTCCTCTATAACAGAGGATTCCTCCATTTTTAATATAAAAATAAATATAACAAATAATATAATTTAAAATACGTCTCCCGAGAAAGAATTAGACTTGTGCTCAGTAGCGGTGAATTCTATGTGACTGACAACGAGAGGTTTATGAAAGTTTGTGTTGGTACATATGAATATGAGAAGCGACTAAACTTTGAACTTGTATTAAAAAAATATTTTAAAATTACATATTTAAATACCATAAAATATATATCGCTATAATGTTTTATTTTGCAAAAATGTTACTCATTTTTACAAACTTGTATCAAGCTTTCACCCATCTTAATTTAATGACCATGAAAGGGATGATAAATGCAGTGCTCATGTTTCAAATCCAAAAAAAGTAAAAACAAACGACTCGAGGATAGAAGAGATTGGTCAATAATCAATCGAATCAAATGAATTACTTACACCAGGTTTGCAGAAACAATGCCAGATGTGCTGAATAGAAAGAAAGAGAACAAGGAAAGCACAATCCAACTTCTTTTTCGTCCGAAGTTAAACATATTATCAAACATAATTGTCTTCAACTATCAACCTAAATAGCCAGGTAAAAACCAGCATCATAGGCCACTATGCAAATACAAGGAATTGACATTGTAAAGCATAATCAGAAGGAGATGAGATCATCATCCTTCCGTGCTTGCTTCTTCTTAGTATCTTGGCCACCTTCAGACGTGCCCCCGCTGCCTCCTTTCTTCCCAAATATCATTTCATCAAGATCGTCCATCATGTCGTCATTGTTCCCACTTTGGGCCCCAGCTCGGGAAGCAGCTGGTTTTCTAACCAGGGCATCTTCTTGTCCATAGTGGGGTGAATCATCAGGTTCAGTAGCAACAGGTATCATGGCGGGTTCTGGCTCACGTTGAATTACCAAGGGATTGTTCAACTCCTCATACTTAGACATAACTTTCTGGATTTCATCATTCACATTCAAGGCCTCAAATAGCAGGGCCTCGTTATCCCCAGCAGTTTCAATAATTCTCTGGACAGCATATTGAGACTGTCGGCATTGCTGTACCAGTGTGATTGTCAAGTCATCCTAGCAAGGGACCAAAAAAATATAAGTTGTACGCCATTTTAGCCATGTTTATAATTTGGTAACAGGAATTCCTCTTTCCTGTTTTTGTCAGACATGTTTGCACTTACTACTTTCCAATCCACAAAGGATATTGATTGATAAAAACATGACCTAGTCTATTGTAAACACTTAACCGGACAAGCTACTTGATTCAAGAATAATAACAATAATGCAAGAGCATTCTACCTTACAGGTATTACAAATGTGTTCTGCTATAATCACTTAATATTACATTACCCAAAATATGACAAAGCACAAAAACTTCATGGATAGCATCAAAAATGTAATTCAGTCCATCGCAGATCACATGTCCCTACAAGAGGACCACATAACTGACCATAGTAGCGTGTGGATATCCCACAAGTGATAATAAAAGCAATAGCTACAGTAGTAGTGTTAAAAATATAGCAGCAACAGTAATAACAATATTCTTCTCTTGACAAAAAAAGGAGGCGGCAATAACAATAGTAAACTGTGCAACTAAGCCAAAGGAACAAGAGAAAGAATACCCTTAAAGCATCTTGCTGCGGAGAAGATGTCAGAACAGTTGAAAGTAGCTCAATACCGTTTCTTGCCACATCAAATGCTTCCTTTGTTTGTTCTGCTGTAAAGCTTTGCACGGGGATACTCTGCTCAATCTGCTGTGCAACACTAGCATCTGTCTCTGAGACCAAAACTGACCGCTGGGGAGTAAAAATAGGTGCCAAGCTCTCATTGTCGCGACCAGGGAACCTAATACCCCTTGATATCAAACTCTGAAATGCAAAACCCACATGAGAAAAGAGGTGATCAAACATAAAAACTATACTTTCATGCATAAATAATTACCACCAACTGGGAAGGCTGCTTATGCTTGAAAAAAACCAAAAAAGAAAAGCCTATCATTTTGAAGCAGTGCCTATTTGGGATCATCTCAAAGTTTCTACTGCAGTGATTTGAATATTCAGTAAACCCTCCCTTACAACCTCAAATAGTCTCCAGATTCAACAGCCAGCAACATTGAATCTTTCCCCATAACTTCACCTGCAACTTCTAAATATTCTGTTTCTCTATTCACAATTCAATACTAGATATGGTCAAAACATTTATCTTAGTAGCAGAACTGTTGTCATATTCCCCCCCCCCCCTTATTTTTTACTAAATTTTGTTCTTATATTGCCAAATGAGCATTTGGTGAGGGAATTGGCACTTGGAAACTAGAGTTGGAATTCTAATTCATACTTTAAAATAATATGAACCAATATTAAAGAGACACCAAAGATCATTACCTTGTATGTTTCTTCGTATACAGGCAAATAGCGTAGCTCACTGGTAGACTCCCCCCAAGCTTCAATCAGCATCAAAGTCTTGTTGCGATTATTAACAACAGTCTGCGGGTCATCAATTAGTTTTACCATCTCATCAAGAACTCTCTCAGCTGCAACCTCTGAGAAAGCCTTCTCACAGTTCTTAACAATTGTTTCAAGAAGCACTAAAGTTAGGTACTGAACCCTTGGATTCTTTAACATGATCCGCCTTTTTATTCCACGGATCAATTCAATACTGTTGACCTTTTCATTATTAATCATGTCGCATAGATCAAGATTCAAAGCCCAGTCAGGTTCATCTAGGGCTTCTGATGTAGCATCCTCGACAAACTTATCCGCTTGATTTGTGCCTTGGAAAAGCTCCTTCACCTTGAAACTCATTGAGCTCATTCCTGCAGTCATCTTTTTACCCACCTCTGCCCCTCCAACCTTGAGGCGTTCACCAAAAGCACTTACTTTATCCATCAAATTGTCACTCATCTTCAGTCTTCTCTCAAAGTCAATCTTTAAAGGAAGCTCCTGCAAGGTTGGAGCAACTAACAAATTTTAGCAACATCTTTAAAGTCTACGCCAAAATACAATATTCTAACTTCCATCATATATCAGTTTTAATCATAAATCCTAAAAGAAGAATATTAGATAGAACCAAAAATTTAACTTTTTCAAAAGCATCCAGCTAGGATTACCCAGGATTTCAAATTCAAAAGAAAGAAAATAAATTCCAAAAGCCCTAGAAATGAGCTTAATGAAATTGATTACTTAAAAAAGGTGCAATAACAAATTCGAAGTTGAGATCACCAATCAAATATTTAACCCATCTTATCATTTTCTTCAACCGAAGAGATCAACAACCAAACACAAAAACTGTAAGCAAGGGACTGAAAGTATAGTAATGAATCAAGAAAGAAATTGTTTATCTAATTATGTAACAACAGAAAAAAAAGGATGAATAAGGAATAGACAGCACCTCAGATGGATGAAAGCGGGAGGTTTGGTGGAGAGCTTAGACCAGAAGACGGAATGAGTCTTGGTAAAGTTTTTCTCAAGTTTCCTTAGACTTCCAAGCACCCTCTATTTCTTGTTCTCTCTTTTTCTTGCCCTTTTTATTTTTTTTCCTCCCTTTGACTCGAGGAAATTTGACTGCCGTATCAGGTTTGAGTACTTTCTTTCGGCCCAATTATTTGAGTAGTTTCCAGCGGCCCAACTAAATGTAAGACTGAGTGGAAATGGGCAAGGAAATAATGACCCATTATAGCTTATAAAGCTAATAGATTCTAGTTTTTTCTAATTTAACGTTTTGACGTCATTTTTAATTGGAATTACAATTTTATCCTTATAAGGTTATCTATGATATTTCTCATTTTTTTTCACTATTTCACACATTGTTCTCTCTCTCTCTATTGTCCCTCTCTCATTTCTCAAACCGATTTCGATTTTCTTCCCCTTGTTTTTACTCATTTTTGCTCCATATTTCACTTGTATTTCTTTTCTTGTTCGTTAGTAATTGATTTGTAAATTTTATTATTAATTTTTATTTAGTTTAAAGTATTCTTTGTTGTGATGTAAGTATTTTTCTAATTTGTTTTTGTGATTTCCGTTGTGTTTGGATTTTGTAGTTATTTTTAATTAATATTTCTTTTATTTTTATTACAAGTTTTGTTTGTGATTTTCAGACGTTTTGGTTTAATATTTTGCATATCATGTTCGATTTTTAAAATCTTAGCTTTAGTATTTTATTTTTCATGATTTTTTTGGTAATATTTTAGTTTTTATTTCGTATTTTGTTTACGATTTTGTGATTTTATGGTTTCATATCTTCGATTTCATGTCTTGCTTGTCTTCGAAATTATTATTTTGTCTTTTCTTTGGTTTCTTTCCATGGTCTTGTTCTTTCTTCCTTAAAATGTTGTTGGCTCAAATTCTCATTCATTTTTATTTATGTTCATTCGAGGTTTTTTGATGATTTATGGTTTTTTCGTTTGTGCTTAAATCAGTTTTATATTTGTAGCTTGTTCTTCATTTTCTTGTTGTTTTATTTCCTAGTTTTTATGCGGATATTGTTTTTTTTTTCTATTATCTTTTTTTTGTTTGTATTTATTATTTACTTTTTTTTGTTTTAAAGTTTTGGTTTTTGCTTGTTTTTTTCTTCATTTTGATTTTGTTGCGCTCGTTATTTGTTTTTATGAAAATATTTTTTAAACTGTTATCTATTTTTTTATGTGTTTGTATTTATTTTTCATTTGTGTTTGAATTTGTTGTATATTTTGTAATTTACTCTCATTTTTTATTCATTTTATTGTTATTATTTTGATTCTTAGTTTTTATGGAGACATTGTTCAATTTTTATTTATTCTTCACTTTTTCATGTGTTTGTTTGCGTTGTTATATGATATCTAAGAGGAAAAAATTAGATTCTCCTACGTCAAATAAAGTGAATAAGGGTTAAACTGCTCTTATTGATGCTTCTGAGGTTTAATAATTTTTCTTTTGTTATTTTATTTGTATAACTTAGTAACATGTATGTTTTGCGGTGTAATCTTAAATTGTAACATTTTATTTGTCTTGTTTAGTGAATTATGTAAAGTATTACATAATAATAGAGATTCCTTCGTCAATTAATCCTGTGTGTCAACAAACTCTAATAAATGTGTTAATTTTATCTCATTTGATGCTTATTTTAATAGTTAAATTGTCCTTTTGTTCTTCTAAATTGAATTATGATATTTTTACTTTTTATTTTTTTTTTCTCTCATTAATTTTTTTTCATTAGGATAATACAAAGTACTTATTGGGTTGTTCTATTTATACATGTATAAACTTCCTTATACATGTTTTGTCAAGTAATTTATAATTGACTTTTTTTTCTTTTTCAATAAAAAGATGTATCGTCCATTCAATTTTCTTGAATTGTTTGCTTGACAATCACTATTAGGTTGACGGCTTTACAACCATTATTTTGTTTTATTTTCATTTATTACACCATTTGGTGCATGTAAGTTTGACCAACAATCTTTCACTTAAAGATTTATTTTAATTTATTTTCATACCTTGATCAATGTTATAGCTTTTCTAATCTTGTTACTCTAATAGACCAATTAAAAATTACTCAATTTTATTTCATTAAACATTTTTTTAAGTTTTTTTTAAATATGATAATACAAAGTACTAATTGAGGTATTCTATTTATAAATACAGAAGTCCTTTTTTTATATGTTTTGTCAATTAATTCTTAATTGACTTTTCTTCTTTTTAAATAAAATAATGCATCGTCTATTTAATTCTTTTGAGTTGTTAACTTACAACCATTTTTTTGTTTTATTGTCATTTATTGTATTATTTGGTGCATATAAGTTTAACCAATAATATTTTCTTCAAATATTATATTTACATAAATTTATAATCGAGTTTATATACAATTAATAATTTGTTTCTTACACATGAAATCTATATCTTGTAGCTGGCCATATAATCTGGATGTCATTGGCGCTCTTCGAAGAAAAAATGCGTCTGTTGTATCTAAAAGCTGGTATCTCAGAAGTTGATAAATTGTGAATAGTGTCTAAAAAACTAACAAGTTTCAATGCAATGATAGGATGATAGAAAATTGGCAATGGTAAAATTACAAGAAAATCGCAAAAGTCGCAATGGTAGAGCTTTGATAACTTGCTAGAGAAGGAACTATGTAGGATGATATTTAGACCTAAAGTGTACTTGTTTTTCAAATTGTTTTGATTTTGTTGGTTAACTTAAAGGGCTTTTTAGTAATTTAGTTATTTTTATGTGCTTTAAGGCTTGCGTTTTGGGTTTTTTTTTTTATAGTTTTGAAAATGGTATGTATAGTTTTGAAAATGGTATGTAAAATCTAAATGAGTTTTATTTATGCTTCGAACAGAATGGGCATAAGACAGAGAGTGATAGGTAAGAGTGTGAATAATTAAGATAATAATTATAATTATTTAATATTAAATTTAAGTATATTTGAATAATAATTATCAATTATAATAATTAATAATTTTTTATGATTTAACGATGTTTTTTGTTTTTTAATATTTATTTAAAATATATATATAGTTTTAAAAAATTAAATATTAATATAATTTTTGTTTTTAAATTATTTATTACAAATTTTTAAGAAAAATAAAAAATATTTATGTCTTAAATAAATAAAATTATTTTATTATTTAAAGTGTATATTTTATATAATTATATGTATATTAAAAAATAATATTATTATACATTATGTGTTAATTAATTATTATTTTAATATTATTAATTATGATTATTTTAAAAAAATCAGTAGATTTTTATAAATAATTACGACTCTTAATTATCCGTAATTAAAATATATATCAAAATATATCACGACAATTGTGTCGCTGATAAAAAAACAAAATGAAAAAGAAAAACGCGTGCACCGTGCACACTCAATGATAGCTGAAGCCAATACATGTTCGATCTAGGGTTCCTTCAAATGCAGGCAGGCTCATCGGCATCGTCGCACAGGCACTTGCACCGTAGGTCCTCTTTTTATCCGGTAGTTCCCTTTCACTCTTGCGAACTACTTTCCTGGAAAATCTCTTCCCTTTGTGAAGTTATTAAACTCGTTTCTTATGGATTCAATGCGGCCTTCTTAAATTACATGATTACTTGAGAGTAACTTTTTTCTTTCAATTTTTATGGAAATTTGTTTAGTTGAGGTAGATTTCTGACTGCGAGCTATAGGCTCATCGAGATTGGCTCGCTGTTTCCGGCTCGATTGCGGTTGGTGAAGTAAGCTATGGTGGGTTTGAGTTGGCTGAGCGCAATCATAGTCGGGGCAGGTTGCCTTGCCTTGGGCTATATTATTGGCGCTCGTTATCCTTCTCTGGTTTTCGTCTCATCCAGATTGGTTAATAGTAGTTCACTCGTCTCTGCATCGAATAAAAAGAAGAAAGAGCCTCTTGAGGTTGAAAAACTTGCCGACATTCTTGAAGATTTCAAAATGGTCTCACTCTCTTTATACGTACCCCCATTGCTTTAAGGAGTAAAGTATGTCTTTTTTCACTTTCTTCGTGCTTTGTTTTGATGCAGGTCTTGGTGGTCAGAAATGAACTAAAGATGGGTAAGGGGAAAGTTGCAGCCCAATGCAGGTAGGTATCCTATTTCCTAAATCACTTTTGGATATTTTTTTGATGATCGGTTATTTGGTTGAACTCTAACATATTTATCTTGTTTATAATTGTTATTATGTCTAGTTTATTACTATATCTCTATTCCTTGGCTTTTCAGTTGTATCTTTATTCTGATTTATAATGTAAACAAAAATCTTTTGATGCTTAGTCATGCGACTTTGGGTCTTTACAAAAAGCTCCTCCACCGTGCTCCAAAAGCATTAAACAGGTACCTCCAATTGCTGTTTATTTTTTTAAATATAGATTGTTTTTGGAAAACTTCATGATGATTATTTTATCTCTTCTAAATTATATTACCATGGTCTGTCAATTTTCAGGTGGGAGATGAATGCACAGCCTAAGGTGGTAGTTAAAATTGAAAGCGAGGAAGATATGCTAGTTTTGCAAGTTAGTATTTGTTCTTTAGTACTAGTTTTACTCTAAATTTGTGGTGTTTATCTTTTGCTGTTTTGCATACTGCATTGTCAATCATATAATCTTATTCAACTGTTTGACAAAGGAATGGTAAATAAAGTATAATTTATGGATTTAACAGTTACATCTATTTTAAAAAAATCAGTTATAAGTTTGTTTTAGTTCTAAAAATTAGACGTAGAGTTAAACTTAATTTTGCCTTGAATCTTCATTAATATCTGAAAGATTTCATTTGTCTGAGTATGCAGTTTTCATTGCCCCCATATGAAACAGTATTTGTATGGTAGAGTGATTCTATTTTTATGATGAAGTAAGTCTTGCACAAAGAATTTGACAGTTTACAAATTATCATTGCATACAACTTATTTGAAATAGAGAGATTCAAATTAACCCATCGGTTGCTGGTGAGTGATGACTAATGTATTTCTCTTTCGCAGAGTTATAAAGATTTAATATTCTTTGTGAAAGAAACTTCAAAATCCAAATCATCCTCACTCCAATTTAATGTGAAGTTTCTAACTTTTTATTGTTTCGGGACTGAAGTTGGTTTACTTCTGTGTTTATCCTTTTAATACTATTCTTACATTATTTGGAAGCTATGTGAACCTTCATATATCAGTTGGTTGTTTGACCTCAATTCTAAATCGTTGTTCATGTCATGTCCTTGTCAATCTACTTTCCTTGGTGGGTGCTGTTTGTTTAGTTATAAGATTTTTCTTTTGAATTTTGACAGGAGAGGGCGAAATCACTTAAACTACCAAGCCATATTACAATTGATGCCGGGAGAACTCAGATTGCACCAAGTGAGTTGCTATAATCTACATATATTCTGTCAATCATAATTTTTGGTATTTTGATGGTTCTTCTGATCTGTGTTGCATGGCTCTTTCATTTCATCTTGAAGTACACCCCAACCCAACTTGCTCTGGCCCAGGTCCTCATGTCCTATGGGGTGTCAAACAGTCTGCTTAACTGGGCGGGCCAAGACCTTAGGAATGGCATGACATGGCATGTAGCTTGGTCACAAGCCAGCATGCTCGAATTGACACTCGAGCCACGGGCTATGGCAGCCTGCTAATCACCGTGTTGGGCCATAATGGATTAGCATTAGAACTTAAATGAAGTTGTCTAGCATTATTCTTCTTTTTCCCTTGGGCTTTAAAATGGATTAGCATATTTTCCAAAAGTTTGGAATGTTATGTCTGTTTGCGCTCCACTCGTTTAGAAATGTTGATAAGCAAATTTTGGAGTGCCGTGAAGAGTCTCTTTAATTTTGTAAATATTGATATGCCAATTGAACTGCTGCTTGAGGTTTTGAGTTCTCATATTTCTCTTCTGCTCTTTCAGATTCAAGGACGGTGATGGCTATCCTTGGTGAGGATTCGTCTTTTATTCCCATCTTATAATCATTACCATTTAAAAAAAACGAAATTTCTGGCTATACTGAATGTTGTTGTTCTAATATTAATATGCAGGACCAGTAGAATTAGTTGATGATGTAACAGGTGGACTGAAACTCCTTTAGGCGATTTATTTAGGTGGCCATATGAGTTGGGAAGACAGCAAATTGCGATGTCAGGGATATTCATAAATTGATCATTTTTAGGTGAAAAGCTGTCCATTTACATATTTTGGGGATATATTTTATCAGGTGCAAGGCTTGAATTCATAGTTCATTTGTTATATCCATTCACGGGCATGACAATAAAGCTCATATATAACTTATATTTCAGGATAATCGAAATTTTGTATTGCACGTTATTCAGTAGTCACGATTGGGTTGCGATCTTTTAAAAATAAAAGAGAAAAAAAAAACACAGTTGTATCAGTTATTTACTCCACTGCTAAGTTTTGTTTCTGTCATGTTTGTAAGGTTAGTTGGTTTGGCCCGAGCACTTTTAACGTATGAATCTACACTGCTTTAGAATCTGACACGTTTGAGCTGTCGATCAAAACTAATTGTTTTTCACGAAGTTAAATCCGATTCGAATAATGTGAGAGTTTTTAATTTGAATTGATCTGAAGTAATCGGTCAATCAAATAATGTGAATCTGAGAAGATCAGATTTTCTGAATCAATTAAAATCAGAATGATCTTGGGACTTGCACGTTATTGGGTAAGTAGATTTTGTTCCTTGTTACAAAAATTTAATTTAATTTTAAATTGTTATAATCTATATTTAGCTTTTTTTTCCATAAGTATTATTTTTATTAAAATTTTAAAAAACTAACGAATAAGATTACACAAGCATCAACAACATAAAAAAATTGTTAATTTCTTGACAATTTTAAGGCAATAATATTTTTGTAACAATATCTAAAATTTAATATAACTATGATATATAATATTTAAATATTACATTTTAAAATAAATATCTAGTTATTATTTTAACAATAATTTAATCCAAATCAAATTGTAACAAATTATAAGATATGTTAGTCTAAATTGAATAATTTATAATTTTGAAATTAATTTGATCTGTTAGTTTGAATCTAATTTTTTTAATTTAAATGAATTTAACTTATTTTTATTCAAATTAGTATAATCAATACTAGTAACTAACAAATGATCACATTCTTTTTCGGATTGACTCATGCAAGTTGTGGGGAAAAAAAATATGATTCAAGTTCGTGGTATTTCTTGTGAAGTTTCATAAGTTAAAATAATTGTATTTAGGTTAATTAAACTTTTGATATAAATAAGTGTATAGAATCTAAATGAGAGGCAAACATGTCGATACATAGTATTTTTTTTGCAAGTTATACTCTAACTTAGTCAGCAGACTTAATAATGTGAATTGTGTAGATAGCACAATAAAAGTATAAAACAACATGATTAATTCAACATATAATAAAAATAATCAATATATAAAAAAAAAACAATCTATGTTAAACACACTATTAATAGTGTATCTTATAAGCTATTATTCTAGCTAGTAACATGCATATACATGGCAAACATCACATATCATGTAAATTAGACATACATACTGTAAAAGCTATCATTACTATAAAAATAGCATTAAAGTTGGTTAAAAATTGAATTTAAATTGAGCGACTTAAAATGTAAAGTCGATTCACGCGATGAACCGAATTTACCCGTATATTTTATGATTTTATTTTTATTTTTATTCTCATTTTTCGTATTATTCAATATATATATATATATATAGTATAAAAAACTAAAATATAAATAATAATACAAATAATTAAAAATTTAAATATATTTAATTACTTGATAATTAAATTTATTACAAAAAAAATAATGTATATACAATACATATAGTTAACTTAAATTACAAATAAAATAAAAAACATACCTAAATCAAAAATTTATACAAAAAATAAAAAAAAACTGAATAATAATAAGCTGCAAAATTTTAATTAATAAAATATAATTATTTATAATTTATAAATAAATTTATCCAAACACACCAAATATATATAATCCATCAAGCACAGCAAATATATATAATCCATCAAACCCACAACATTTTAGATATTATTTCCACATAAAATAAGTCAAACATAATAACAAGTAAAATAAAAAACATACCTAAATCAAAAATTTATACAAAAAATAAAACAAACTGAATAATAAACTGCAAAATTCTACTTAATAAAATATAATTATTTATAGTATATAAATAAATTTATCCACGTGTAGTAAATATATATAATCTATCAAACCCACAACATTTTAGATATTATTTCCACATAAAATAAGTCAAACATAATAACAAGCAAAATAAAAAACATACCTAACTCAAAAATTTATACAAAAAATGGGTATAATTTTTTTAGTATTTTGCTAAAAAAAATAGTAGATTTGAAAGATAATGAGAAGAAAAATATAACTCACAAAACGATGTTGCAAATGGTGGTCGAAGGTGGCAGAAAATTTAGAAAGAAGGTGGTTGTGTAGCTCAATTTTGGGAGAAAATGGAGAAGAGAAATTAAGAAATTGGGGTTCTGCGTAAAAAACGAGTCAAATTTGGATATATTAGGTGGATAGCGTCAATTCGCCACATCAACCGACGCTATCCACGCAATTAAATTTTTTTTTGTCAATTATTATTTTATTTAGACTATGCATATACGTACTATAGAAATAGAAAAAAAATAATTACTTTAGAATACTATTTAATTAAAACATATACACAAAATTAAATAAAGATATATTGTAGGTACATTTATAAATTTAAATATCCAAACAAATAAATAAAATTATATAATTTTTAAAATTAATTGTCTAAAAAAAGGAAAAATTATACTATTGTTATCCAACTTAAATTCTAAAGAGTCAAATAAAATAATAATTAATTTTAATTGTATTTATTTCATCTATTTTTAATTTAAATAATAGGACGTAGCGTCGGTTGACGTGGAGAACCGACGTTACCCAACGTGGATAGCGTCGGTTCTACACCAAATTGACTTTAAATTCATTATAAGTCGGTTTTTGGAAAAACCGACTTTACACAACAACTTATATACTCATTTTTGTAGTAGTGTATAAAAGATTTTCAATCATTTCCAGATCTCATATGTGAGAACATATTCAATAAATGATGATTGTACTATCACAATATAAGATCATACATAACACAATATGTAACGAGATATAAACACATAGAACCATTGCCTATGTGATAACATCATTAAGTTGCTTATGATAACCATTCGACGACAAATACTCCACTAAAATAGAATAAACAGATACAACTCAATATATATAAATGTAAATACTCTATCAGTTAGGACACATGCCCTAATTGCCTATGATGCCTCTATTGCATCTGATCCAAGTAGATCCAAGCTCGTCCTTGGAGCTCCATCGCCACATGATGTGATCAACTACTGATGGCTCTACCATATAACATGCATAAACTTTATGACCTGCGACATTCAGTCGACACATAACACACAAACACATAAGTTCATCACCCATGCACCATGTTGCAACCGTACAACACTTAGCTGACACATTACATACGACTACATAGGCTTTTCATCTATGGGAACTATTGCATCCTTGTAACTATTTGTTGACATATAAAACATTACCATAACTCTAATCTTGACTAGTAAACGTCATATTAAGTACATACAACTCAAGAAAAAAATTTTGCTCTCACAAACATGGTTCATAAATATCGAACCAACACTCAAGGTAATCATGAACCGAAATGAGGTACCCACCTTAACACTGAGAGTAACTCCTTAAAATGATGTGTCATTCCACTAGCCAATCATATTGTAAGTCTCGTTGTAGTTTTGTTTGTGTTTTAGCTTCATGTGTACAAAACATGGTATCTATTTTATTTTAGTCAATGTTTTGTCTTCCTCTATGTAAGGTTGGTTACTGTGGATCAATAATATACACATGCACATAGCTAGGAACACTTTGGATGCAATCATGTTTATACACACCACATGTTGGTTTTCATAATGTGAATGCTAGGTATAGTGTTGGTTTTCAATGAGCATGTCGATGTTGAGGTGCAGGTATTTATGAAAAGTAATCGACAATTTTTGGAAGAAAAAAATGTGACTTTTTAGCACTTATCCATCACTCTTGTCAAGGTGTTTGGTGAGGTGACAAATTAAAATTCTATAAATACTCCAATTTCTTCTTATTTGGTATTCAGAAAATGTAGTAGAGCTCTGTCAAATCAATGTCTAGTTTTTTCTGTTTTCAATTCACTTATACCTCGAGTGTTTTTTCGTATTAGTGATTCATGATTGTGTGAGCAAAATCGTGCTAGTGAGTGGTGAGTGCTCGAGACGGTGTTTGTGAGTAGGTTATATGTGGGTTGTGTTTCAACTGTTAGTTGCCCTTATTTAATTTTTTTATGTGATGAGGCTGTGTAATTGTGAACTATATGTCAGTTGGTGATTACATTCATGCAACATTTTCTTATTCATTTTACACTTTACTGGTCTATGGTTATTGATCACATTAATTTTGATGGTGTGGGCTTTATAGGAGAGTTGGGATTGCTATCAAATTAGGTCATTATAAAAGCAGTAAGTAGAGCAATAATAGATAGTTCAAACAGAGATCCCAACTGATAGAGGTATTGGTGGTTTTATTTTCTATAAAAGTTGTAACTGTTTTATTAATTAATGGATTGTTTGTTGTTAAGTGGTTGCCTTAAGCAACCCAATGATGTTACCATATAGATAGGATTTTTATGTGGCTTTACCTCGTTATAATTAGTGCTGTGAATGCTCTAATATACGGCTAGTACCATCAAAGTTTAAATGGTGTATATTTATACATACTCAATTTTAAACTCTAATTAGAAAGCTTTTATTATTTATTATTAGCTTTTTAACTTTTGAATATTGCTTCTACTTTATATTGTATGTTTGTGATTATTTATTAGGAGTTTATATATATGTTATTTGCCTGTTTGTGGTTGAGTCCTTAAGGTGTTAGTATTTTCTTAACATGATTGTGTATCGGGGCTTGGACTCATTCTTTATAGTTATACTTGATCTAATTTTGTGTTAGTATAATCTGTCTTTTTATCTAGATGCAAGTTTTGTGTGAGTCTCTAAGGAGTATGTATCTCTTGACCCTAGAAGTGTACCATGTGTCAGAATTTTTATTATGCTTTGATATGTAATATTTGATTATATGTTGTGTGATATTTGCTTTATTTATGCATGCTACTAACTTGAATGGTAGTATATGGGATACATCGTCACTACTATGTTTACTGCAGTTTTTTCTTTCTATAGGTTGTTTTTATTCTGTGTTGAATTGAGCATGTTGTTTTGTACTTTTACTTTTTTAATTGCTCAATTCATGATTTGAGGCATGTATGGCCGAATTGATATAAAGTTCGTGAAAAGATTCCATGGGAGGCATCTTTTCCTCTTATCTAGGTCACAGTTACTCATTTGAGTAGAAAGAACAATTGACCCTAGAGTAATTATTTCTACGTATGGAAATATTAACATACATTTTACCTTTCATCAAATCTCACTCAATGTCATATTGTTAACACTTAACCCGATATTTGAGAAATATAAGAGAGACTCATCTCTGATGTCCAACACTCAAAAGGAATACAGATCACGGATGGACCAAAGAATTCAGGTTCCAAGAGCTTTCCTCCAATTATGTCTAAGAAAACAAGAAAGGGGAGAAGGAAATTTATATAAAAATCCAGCCTCTGAAACCCTTGCCTACCTCAAGTTAACAAGGAAACTAGTTGTTACACACTTGTCGACCCCTTCAGCAAAGAGGTGGTAAGCACCCCGGTGAGGCAACAAAAATTCAACTATGACAATGTCGATGAGTAAGCTTGGAGAAATACCTAGTTCCCAATGGAAAAATACAACACAAACAAAGCCCCTAACATGACCCCATGACAATAAACAAAGTCACTAAAGGAACACCATAACAATAAATAACTAACAATGCAAACTATATACAAACTAAGAAATTAAGTATGCATTGTTTGGGTTTTTATATACTAAAGGGTATCCCATGTATCCAGGGTATGCACGGGGAGTGCAATATGTATATGGGGTGATCTCAATATAAAAGGTATACAGTGTGTGAGATGCCTACTACATAGGGTGGTCATGGGATATGCCTACTACATGGGGTAGTTGATGAACAAAAACAAGTTTCCCAGCAACGACACCAAAAACTTGATGAGAAAAATCGAGTCCTCGGTAACAACATCAAAAGCTTGATGAACAAAATCGGTAATGCCGATCTTGCAAATACTTTGGGTTTATATTTGTAAAACTATCGCAAGTGCATAAATAGTTTTATAAAAAATGACAAGTATATTCTTAAGGTCGATCTAAGGAAAGAATATATGTGGTTTTAATTTATTATTTAAACTTTTAAATACAAAATTAAATCCTAAACATCTTATCACGATATTTTGGTTTTTACTTCCTAATCTAGTGACATAAAAAATAAACATAGATATGGATTCAATAAACAATAATGTAAACTTTTATCATTCATAACAGTGGAGTATTTATGGATATAATAATTAAGTTAATTATGCTTGCTCATATTATTTTAGTTATTAACGATATAAATTGATATTTGTTGATTTTCTCTTTTTGGTATGAAAATGTCCTTAGGTGGGGCCCAAATTCTTTTGTTTAATATCAATTAATTAATATCTTTAGGTGTGACCTATTAATTAATTAAGTATTAAATTTCAGCTTTATTTATAAGAAAATAACAAACCATCTGATCACAACTTTAAGCGAAGTCAATTAATTAGACTTTATCCAAGTACTAATTTTTAAGTTTTAAAATAATTACTGAAAATATGTTTCCAATACATTTTCGAATAATAGTTCTTTTAAAAAAATTGAAATAAAGTTTCACTCTAACTACCGGGCGATTGTACCAACAAATAAAAGAGCACTACTTTAAATCAGATATGATAATTAAACCTTAAAATATAATTTTCATATTTAAGTTTATAAGAGAAAATGATAAATTTCTATCTAACATACTTAATATCAAATCTTGAATAAAAACAAAATTAATTTATTTTATAGAAATATTTTACTTATTTAATATTTCGCAAGCATAACAACATTATTATTATATCATATTTACAAACAACCAGTCATATTAAATTCAATCACAGACAAATTAAATATAACATATAAGAATAAAACAAAAAAATAACTATAAAGAATTCATTTTAAAATTATACCTCAAAAGAATCCTCATAGAATTTTGATGCTAATTCTGTTGCTGGAAAACCTCCAAATGGATTTACATTTCTGTTTATTGAATCAAAAACTAAAAATCTATAAAAACATAATTAGTTTTTCTCTTTTTGAGAACTTTAAAACTAAAAACTAAAAAAAAACTATGAAAGCTTTATAGAGAGAGAAAGCTAGAGAGAAAAAGAGTTGAGAAAATTGTGTTTTTTACAATAGGGGAGAGGATCCTTTTATAGGTGAGGAAAATGCCAAAAAAGGTGGGAAAATATTTCAAAAATTAATTTTGGACACGTTTGGATATGCTCTCTCTTGTAGGGTGCAAGATTTGCAACAAATGGTTATTTGGCTCACATGGGGGCGTGCAGGACACGACACATACGTGTGTTGGTGCACGCATAAATGGGTGTGGCGCATGCAGGGTGTGTGTTGGGCTCAGCGTGAATGGACACATCTACATGCGGGACATGCATGATGCTCGTGGTTTGGAGCATTTTTGACCTTTTGACCCTTTATGTCCAATTTTTTTTTCATTTTTTTACTTTTCCTCAATTTATTCTCAACATATTTGTGATGTATTACCTATATTATTATTTTTGACTCTTTAAGTTATTTTTGAACGAAAATACCTGAAAATAATGAAAATACCTATGATTCTGAAAAGATAAATTTATATAAAAATATGATAAAATCATACAAATATATGTATATTAAATCATGATAATTTATATATTTTTTAAACACTCATCAGTGGTCATAAAAACTATGGTGTTCTAGGGGTATGACCCTGACGGGGTGACCGAGGTGTACGTCCTACCAAGGGGATAAAGACGTGAAGTGTAGAGAAAACAAACATGACCTTATCGTATGATAGGATTTTATAGTAAGTTAGACATGGTTATTCCATTGAGATGTCGACATTTGGGGGTAGTAATGTCTGTATATATGACCCATTATAGGAATCTGAAACTCTCTTTAATCCTGTAGCACTTGTAATTCTCTCTAAATAATTGGCACCTACTAAATCCTAAGTTTTTACAGTCCATATTTATAATTTGAGACCTTTCATTTAAAAAATTAAGAAAATCACCTTATGTACTAGGACATTCACTTTAATCATGTCCATTCATCGCACTACATCCGTTTCAAGAAGAAGTAATCCTTAGAGCCACATTAAGCACCCTGTACCTTAAGGTCCTAGGGTGATTCTATGAAGCACATACCTCATCAAGCAGCTGATGAGTGCTCAAAAAGCACTAAAATTACCATGATTTTATGCACATTAATTGATTAAAAAAATATATATTTATATGTTTTATCATATATTTATATATGTTTGTCTTTTTCGAAATCACGGGTATTTCTATTGTTTTTCAGGTATTTTCGCTTAAAAACGTCACTTAAAGACTCAAAAAGGAATACTGGAAGCAATACATCACAAATATATTAATAAATAAATGGGGAAAGGTCAACAAATATGGAAAAATTGGACAAAATGGGTCGAAAAGGTCAAAAATGTCAAAAAGAAGAAAATCGCACCCGGAGCAGCCCTTCCCCCGTGCTCCTTCCTCCTGTTCTGCGCGCAACGCAGCGCGCTGTCACTGTTCACGCGCGCGCCTATGCGTGCCCCAGCTGCCCTCCGCGCGCGCCGACGTCATTTCGCCCCATTTTTCACGTGCAGCCGCCCCATGACGTCATGCTGCCGTCATTAATGACCTCAGCATTTCCATTACGCGTTTTTACATTTTTTAACATTTTTTTAACATTTTTTACTCATTTTTTCTCTCCATCCTCACCTATAAATACCCCCATTCCCTTCACTTCAAACCACACCTCAAAACACACTTCTCTCTTCTTTCTTTCTCTCTATTTCTTAGTTTTTAGGTTTTTTTAGTTTTTCTTATGTTTTAGCTAGTTTCTCTTAGTTTTAGAGTTCTTCCCTCTTTGGAAAGAACTAGTTATGTTTTTGTAATTTATTAGCTTTTTGATTCAATAAATGGGAGTGCAAATTCTGTTTGGAGGTTTTCTAGCAACGGGAATGGCATCGAAGTACTGTAAGGATTTTATTTTCTTTGCAGTTATTTTTTATGCTTTATTCTTACATGTTATATTTAATTTGTCTGTGATTAAATTTAACTGTGTTAGCTGTTTGTAAAAATGATATAATAATAACGTTGTTATACTTGCGAAATATTAAATAGGTAAAAATCTCTAAAATGAATTGATTTTATTTTTATTCAAGATTTTATATTAAGAATGTTTAGGAGAAATATATTATTTTTCATTACAAACTTAAATCTGAAAATTAGATTTTAAGGTTTAGTTATCCGGTCTAATTTAGAGTAGTGCTCTTTTATTTGTTGGTACAATCGCCCGGTAGTTAGAGTGAAGCTCTATTTCAAAAGTTTTTATAAGAATTATTATCTGAAAATGTATTGACAACATGTTTTCCCACCTTACGTCTCATTGAGGATTGGGGTATCTTGCTAGTAATCCATCCAATCTTGTAAATGGAGCCAAAGTTACTAAAATAATTATGTATCCTGCTAGTTTAGTAAGTGTTAACCCTAAAGATGTATTTGTAGACAAAAATGCTCAAATGGAAAAACTTCAACAAGAAATAACTAAGTTGCAACAAGAATTTATTTAGTCCCAAAATGATAATAAGAAACTCCACACTCTTTTGTTATAAGAAGGCTATTCGGAAGAAGCTAAAAGCTATTTCCAAACCATAACATCTACTCTACTCCCATAACAATCACACTTAATAAGAACTCGTCAAATTTTTGGACCAAGAAAACATTATCGTCAACCCTCCAATCCACCATAAGCTCATAAATATAGACTTACCAATGACCAACCTGAAACACACATATAAACTCCTCACACTAGGACACATGCAAATATCCAATTGAATCATCTCGATAATGAATGGGATGTCCTGTGAATGATATTGAGGGCATATGTGATCAATTATCAACATCCCCATTTTCTAAAGAAATAGAATTGATGGTACCCCCACCTAGATTTTCAGCCCAAAAATGTCCCCCTAATAAGGAGATGACCCAATAGCCCATATCATACACTTCAAAATGGCTATGGCTCTAATGTCCATCCCTGAAGAAAAAATAAGCCCATGTTCTATGAGATTATTACTTCAACTTTTCAAGACATAACACATAAATCATTTATTGAACTTCCACCTAAAAGAATTATTAATTTTAATCAATTGGTGAAGACATTCATAAAAAATTATGCCAATAATAGGCCCATTTGAAAAGAATCATGCCATATGTTCTTTATAGTCCAAGAACATGAAGAAAAAATAGAGAACTATATGAAGGGATTTAAGAAGTAGAAAACATATATTTCACAGTGCCTTGATTCTATCGCTATCAAGATCTTTAGGAAAGGGGTAGAATTCACTAAAACTACCCCACATTTATTAGAATTGCTTTATGAGAAGACACAAAAAAAATCAATGTTGAAAGAGAGATCAAACCTGCCAAATTTAGCACATCCACATCATCAACCAAGCCTAGTACAAACAAGGATTTGGAAAGGAAACCTTTTATGGATAGGCCCCCCAACTCACCTCATTTTAAACCAACAATAAGGCTAGGGACAAAAGATGGATATTTTGGAACAAGTGAGGTGACCTTAGCCTATGCAAGCTCCCTAAAGGGCCCTCAATAAATATTTTTCATTCCATAGAGATATTGGTCATTGGACGAAAGATTACAAACATATCAAATGAGAATCGAATAACTCTTATCGGAAGAAAAACTAGGATATATAGTATATGAAAACAGGAACAAAGCTCCTAAACAAGGAAATAAAGGAGGTAATCTGAGGAGGGATGTAGTTCCTCTTAATCCCCCGTGGAGAGAAAGATAGATAAATTCAAACACCTTATGGCAATATTCATATAATTCATACCATCTATGGTGATCCAACCATGTCAAGAAATACACACAATTCTCGCAAGAGATACACTAGAGAAGAAAGAGACACATATCATCCAACTTACACCTCGATACATGAGGGACCAATATTTTTGATAACATTTGAAGGAAGAGAAACTATACCATCTTATGACGATTCTTTAGTGATCATAGTCAAAGTTTCACATTGTGAGATGCGTAGAGTATTGGTAGACAATGGTAGCTCCTCAAACTTATTATATTTGCTAGTGCTCTTTGATATGGGAATAAACCCCAAAGAGGTCACCCAACAACAAATGCCTTTGGTCGAATTCAATGATAGTGTTACCATGTCTTGAATACTCCTATCTTATATAATGCAATATTGGAAAGACCATGGATTCATAAAATTATAGTTGTTTCATCAATGTACCATCAATTACTTAAATACCCCATGGTGGATGGGGTGAAAGAAATCAAGGGCGATTAGGAAAAAGCAAGGAGCTGTTGTAACCCCACCATGAAAAATACAAAGTTTGCCTCCAACTCTAAGTAGCAGTTAAAGGATTCCTACCATAAAAGACCGACTTTGACACGTCATTTGCATCACCAAGTATTGACTATGGGTTATGAGGATTATGAGGTAGTTCTTGTCCAAGATGAGAGATTTTTGAAGGTCAGTTCCATATTACCCATAACGTCAAGGAAAAATTGTTCCAATTCCTAAAGAAAATGTGGATCTTTTTGCGTAGAAATCAGAAGACATACCTAGTATTGACCCGGACATAATCATCCATGAGTTGAATGTAGATCATACAAAAAACCAATCCAAGAATTAAAGTGAAGGTTTGCAAAAGAAAAGAGTAACATTATCAAAAGGAAGGTTGCCTTGCTCAAAAAAGTTAGATGGGTTAGAGTAGTAGACTACCCCATATGGCTTTCCAACGTGGTACTAGCCAATAAGGTTGGTGGTGATCATCGTATGTGTATAGACTTCACTACTGTTAATTTTACTACACCTAAAGATTATTTTCCACTATCGCACATTGATCAATTGGTTGATGCCATAGATGGTTTTGAAGTAATAAGTTTTATGGATGCATATTTAGGTTATCATCAAATCCATATACATATAAGGGATGGGGGGAAGATGGAATTTATTACCGAGGAAAGGACTTTTTTCTACACAAGAATACCTTTTTGGGTAAAAAAACACAAGCACAACATATCAGTGATTAGTAATCAAAATGTTTGAACGCCAAGAATGAAGGAATATGAAGGTGTATTTTGATGACATGATGATCAAAACTAAGTTCACAAAGGATCATGTTTTAGATCTAAAAGAGGTTTTCGTTGTTATCGAACATTATAAGATGTGTCTTAATCCTAAGAAATGAGTCTTTGGCGTAACATTAGGGAAGTTTTTAGGCTACCTAGTGTCTTTGCGAGGAATCGAGGCTAACCTTGATAAGATGTTTTCCATTTTCAACATGATATCTCCAGAATACCTCAAGGAAATACAATAGTTAAATGGAAAAATAAATGCATTAAGTTATTTTGTATCGAAGTGTATATTTCACCTTTTTTCAACTCTTGAGAAAGAACAAAGATTATTTATGGGGAAATGAATGCAAGAATGCTTCGGGAAATCACTTATCTTGACAAATCCCAAAGTAGACGAACTCCTGTATTTGTACCTGGCTTTTAGAAAAAGGTAGTTAGCGTCATTCTCGTGGTAGATAGAAAAGGAAAACAATAACATGTATACTATTAGCCACTTTTTGACCATGCCACAATAAAGATATCCATCCATAGACAAGGCTGCATTCACCATAAAAAATGGCCTCTAGAAAGCTCAGTTATTACTTTGGTGCTCATAAAATAGTCATCTTGACATCTTATTCTCTCAAGAATATTCTAGGTAAGCTAGAACATTCTGGTCTGTTTCAGTTGTTATCGAATTGAATGAATTTGATATACAATACATGCCATGATTATCCACTAAGTGACAAACACTGGTTTGTCACTGAATGGATAGAAGATAAATTGGTAATTGACCCTAAAAACCCATCCCAAGAATTCGTACCCATTGCAATGGTTACAGTAAAATTATGTACAATATATGTGGATATGGCTTGTAATTCCAAATGCTTGAGGGTGGGGATCACCATATTTACCTCTACAGGAGGATTGATTGAAAAATGCATCTCATTTGCTTTCCCAACCACCAATAATGTGGTTGAGTACAAAGAGCTTTTAGTGGCACTCTACCAACTTCACTCTCTAGAAGCAAAGATATTATTACTCTACACTGATTCACATTTAATAGTCAATCAGGTCAATAATGCCTTTGAAATTAAGGAAGAGATAATGAAAAAATACTTGGAAGAAATAAAAAAGGAAATATCAGACTTCCAAGCATTCGAAATCAAACTATGCCATGGAGGAAATACATATGCCCAGTCACTTGCTAGCTTAGCAACATTAGTTATCATGGAAACAAAATGAGTCATCCCCGTATTTTGCTTATCGAGCCTAAGCATCCATGGATCTTATTACGTTTGTTCCTACACTTACAAGCATCACCATTATTACCTCATAAATGACCCCATACTTAGAATACCTCATTCAAGAAAACTTTTCCACAAATAAAAAAGAAGCATGAAAGATCACAGTAAAGTCTAAGAATTACACAATTCTTCAAGACACTCTTTATCGAAAAAATTTCAAATAACCATAGCTCAAGTGTCTTTCTAGTCAAGAAGCTTGACTCATAATGAGAGAATTACAATAAGGTTATTTTGGTGCACATTCTTTGGGGAGGATAGAGGGAGGACACTCGTATAAAGGATTATATGAAAAGGTTATTATTGACCGAACTTACAAAAGGATTGCATTGGTCATACCCAGAAGTGCAATACATGCCAAAGACATGTCGATATACTGCGTTTACCTACTGATGAGTGCCCAAAAAGCACTAAAATTATGATGATTTTATGCATATTAATTGATTAAAAATATATATATTTATGTTTTATCATATATTTATATAAATTTGTCTTTTTTGAAATCACGAGTATTTTTATTGTTTTTCAGGTATTTTTGCTTAAAAAAACATAACTTAAAGACTCAAAAAGGAATACTGGAAGCAATACATCACAAATATATTAATAAATAAATGAGCAAAGGTAAAAAAATATGGAAAAATTGGACAAAATGGGTCAAAAAGGATGAAATCGCGCCCGGAGCCGCCCAGCCCGCGTGCGCCTTGCTCCAATTCCGCACGCGTTGCTCCTGCCTTCCACGCGCGCCCCAGCTGCCCTTCGCGCGCACCACTGCCATTTCGCCTCATTTTCGCACGCAGCCACCCTATGGCGTCATGCTGACATCATTGATGATGTCAGCAGTCACCACTCCGCGTTTTCACCATTTTTTAACATTTTTTCACCCATTTTTTCTCTCCATCCTCACCTATAAATACCCCCCTTCTCTTCACTTCATACCACACCTAAAAAAACCATTCTTCTCTTCTCTTTATTTCTCTCATTTCTTAGCTTTTTTTAGTTTTTCTTAGTTTTTAGCTTTTCTTAGTTAATTTCTCTTAATTTTAGAGTTCTTCCCTTTTTGGGAAGAACTAGTTATGTTTTTGTAATTTATTAGCTTTTTGATTCCATAAATGGGAGTGTAAATTCCGTTTGGAGGTTTTCCAGCTATGGGAATAACATCGAAGTACTGTAAGGATTTTATTTTCTTTGCAGTTATTTTTTATGCTTTATTTTTACATGTTATATTTAATTTATGTGTGATTAAATTTAACTGCGCTGGCTATTTGTAAACATGATATAATAATAACGTTGTTATGCTTGCGAAATATTAAATAGGTGAAAATCTCTAAAATGAATTGATTTTATTTTTATTCAAGATTTTATATTAAGAATGTTAGAGAGAAATATATTATTTTTCATTACAAACTTAAATCTGAAAATTAGATTTTAAGGTTTAGTTATCCGGTTTGATTTAGAATAGTGCTCTTTTATTTGTTGGGACAATCGCCCGGTAGTTAGAGTGAAGCTCTATTTCAAAAGTTTTTATAAGAATTATTATGTGAAAATGTATTGACAACATGTTTTCAGTAGTAGTTTTAAAACTTAAAAGTTAGTACTCGGATAACTAAATTCTTAGGTTTAATTCGGACACCTTGAATAAAGTTTAAATTGTCTAACCCCACCAAAGATGGCATTTAAATGGTTCATTTTAAATCTCTTAGAAAAAAAGGAATTAATTTAATTAACCAAATTAGTTATCAACCCCACCCATAGGTGTTAATTGATTTGTTTAGTTAACAAAGAATATCTAACCCCACCAAAGGTGGTATTCATACAAAAAAGGGAGAATCAATAAATATCAATTCATATCTTTAATAACCTAGATAATATGAGCAAGCATAATTAACTTAGTTATTATATCCATAAATACTCCACTATTTATAAAAGATAAAATTTGCATAAATATTTATTGAATCTATGTTTATTTTAATGTTATTATATTAAAAACACAAAACCCCAAAATATCGTGATAGGATGTTTAGGATTTAATTTTGTTTTTAAAAGTTTGAATAATAAATTAAAAACCACATACATTCCTTCATTAGATCGACCTTAGGAGTATACTTATCATTTTCTACGAAATGATTCGTGCACTTGCGAGAGTTTTATAAATATAAAACCAAAGTATTGGAAAGAATCGACGATGCCGATTTTCGCTCATCACCCACACATGAAATAAAAGCTATAGTCATCACATGGTCCTTTCAAAAATGGGAACTAGACATAGTAGGTCCTTTTTCCATTGCCCCCACCCAGAAAAAATTTCTCATTGTAACTATTGATTACTTCTTTAAAGGGATTGAGGCAGAACCACGGAATTGAATACAAGAAAGTGACATAAAGAAGTTCATTTGGTGAAACATTGTGTAGATTTGGTTTGTTGTGAGAATTAGTAGTTGATGATGGGTGATAGTTTACCTCCCAAAGTGTAACATCATTTTGTCAATGTGGGAAATTGGGTTGCGTAAAGCTCTGAAGAATAAAGTAGAAATTACTTTAGGAAAGTTTATGGCTATATAGAAATAAAGCGATAACCCTCGAGTATGGAAAATGAGGCCAAATGGACCCCACTAGAGATGCAAGTGTAAGAGACACAAAGCCCATTCTAAAAAAGGGTCATGAGTTCAAAAATATGGACCTTTTCTTTGGGTTGATAATGATGAATAGAAAATTGATTTTTCCACTTATCCTTATCACCTGTCTCATAAATTAAATACACGATAACCCCTAGTATGAAGGAGGAGGCCAAATGGACCCTTACTAAGGATGTAGGTTTAAAAGACACAAGGCCCATTTTAAAAAAAGGTCATGAGTTCATAAACGTCGACCTCCTCTTTTGGGTTGATAATGATGAATGATGAATTGATTTTTTCACCTATCTCTATCACCTATCTTGCTAATAAAATAACATGATAACCTTTTTAGTATAGAAGAAAAGGCCAAATGGACCCCCCGTTAGGGATGTGGGTGTAAGAGACATAAAGCCCATCCTAAG
The DNA here is from genome assembly GCA_033030585.1 of Hippophae rhamnoides. Classification (NCBI taxonomy): domain Eukaryota; kingdom Viridiplantae; phylum Streptophyta; class Magnoliopsida; order Rosales; family Elaeagnaceae; genus Hippophae; species Hippophae rhamnoides. Next base: position 55,972,910 of record CM065432.1, read on the forward strand.
AAAGGGTTGTGAGTTCACAAATATGGACCTCCTCTTTGGGTTGATAAGCATGAATGACAAATTGATTTTCCCACTTATCCCTATCACCTATCTCAGGAATAAAATAACACGATAAGCCCCTAATAAGGACCCACACTAAGGATTTGGGTGTAAAAGGAACAAGGCTCATCCTAAGAAAGGGTCATGAGTTCACAAATGGACCTCTTCTTTAGGTTGTTAAGGATCGGATGAGCGTCGAATTGATTTTTTCACTTATTCTTATCACCTATCTCGCGAATACAATAACGTAATAACCCATAGTATAGAAGATGAACCTAAATGGATCCCCTACTAAGGATGCAGGTGCAAGAGGCACAAAGTCCATCCAAAGTAAGAGTTATGAGTTTGCCATAGTGAACCTCCTATAAAAAAGCCCCACATACAGAAGAGTTCTGAAAGGCAAAGAAACAGATGCCAACAATAACATATTCAATATCATTAGGATGAAAACCATAAATATATTTATTACAAAGACTATTACATGATTGAAATGGAACACCTATTTTTGGAGACCATATGAGGAACTCTGTGTGTGAAAATAACTCCTTTTTCAATGGTCAACTTCTAGATGTAATAAGTTTTGTTCCTCAATTGATTCACCAAGTCTACTTTAAAGTTATGATTTTCTTGAAGAATTACTATGACCCTTTTTAATAGGACATACCTCAACCTAAATATTCTGGAGCTCTTGAGAAGCGTCTGTATAAGTGGCATACAAAACTTCTATATTTATTTCCACATCTCGACCCATTTCGTACAATTTTTGAGAAAATTTCCCAAAATCATGAACCAAAGACGCTGCTTGCAAATAAACAAAAAAACAAAATAATATATATATATATATATATATATATATATATATATATTTATGGACATTAGGAATTCAGGGTTAATGCAAGGGAACATTCAATATTTACCTCAAAGAGAAGTTTCTCTGCCATATGTCAAACATATCTTTCCTTCTTTATAGCTCTAGATATGGCTAATTGATCTATCGGGTACCAAAATGATGATAGTATCATTATGAGCTACATTGTTAACAAATATGCCATTTTCAAACAAAGTTGGGAGGTTCTCATCATGATATACCACACATAGGACATCATCCACTCGAGGTGCACCACGTTTAGATACTTTGGGTACAATATGGGATGGGCTTTCATTGGGAATCCTAGTAACCTCACGAGGTTGTAGCACGTCCCGAATAGGAGAAAGTATCTTGTCCATTGGTACGGGGTGATCTATACTCCTTCTCAAAAATGTAGATTCTTTTTCAATAAGAGGGTTCACCATAACAGATACCACATTATGTTTTAAATCCACCTCATTCCTATTAGAATTTTGCATCCCATCCTATGAGAACGATTCATCTTGCTCACACACGGTCTCATTTGGTACCATATTGATCATCTCTATAAGAAACATACTCACTAGATCGTCAACATTGATATTTCTAAATTCTATATTCGAGGTGTTTACAAGGTTCTTGAAGTGGAAGTATGGATGCATGAACTGACATTATAAGTGACAATGAGAAAATTGAATTGGATTTCTCTCAAGAAAAGAAGGGTTTTTTGTATTCAAAAAAACAAATAAGTTACATTCAAGAGAGTACATATTTATAAACTCTCCAAGGCATTTAATGTATAAAAAAACATTCATTTACGATGGACAAATAAAAAATGCTCCAAGTCTTTATGGGATCTCAACCATACCATCATGAGGTGGCTCATTCAGGGAAGGACCTTTAGGAGCACCAAGTATAATGGGTGGTACTATGATAAAGTAGGGGTGCAACTGATGAGTGCTCAAAAAGCACTAAAATAACCATGATTTTATGCACTTTAATTGATTAAAAATATATATATTTATATGTTTTATCATATATTTATATAAATTTGTCTTTTTCGGAATCACGGGTATTTTTATTGTTTTTCAGGAATTTTGGCCTAAAAACGCAATGAAAAGACTCAAAGAAGAATACTTGAAGCAATACATCACAAATAAATTGATAAATAAGTGGAAAAAGGTCAACAAACATGGAAAAATTGGACAAAATGGGTCGAAAAGGTCAAAAATGTCAAAAGACGGAAAATCGCGCGCCGCGGCCCGGCCAGCGGCGCGGCGCCAGGCCAACGCGCGCGTATCGCGCCAGCTGCGCGGCGCCAGCGTTGATCCTTCCGCGCGCGGCTGCACAGCTGACGCCATCGCCTTTCAGCGGCAGCGCCCGGCGGCCAATAGCTGCGCCCAACGTTTTTGACCCATTTTTCACGTGCGGCCGCCCCATGACGTCATCTTGGCGTCATTGATGACCTCAGCAGGTCCAAAACACGTTTTTATTTTTTAATATTTTTTTAACATTTTTTAATCATTTTTTCTCTCCATCCTCACCTATAAATACCCCCTTCCATTCACTTCAAAACACACCTCAAAACCTCACTTCTCTCTTCTTTCTTTCTCTCATTTCTTAGTTTTTAAGTTTTCTTTAGTTTCTTTCTTAGTTTCTAAGCTTTTCTTAGTTTTTCTCTTAGTTTTTAGTTCAATTGTCTTAGGTTTAGAGTTCTTCTCTTTTTGAGAGGAACTTGTAATGTTTTTGTAATAATTTAGATTTTTGATTCAATAAATGGAAGTGCAAATTCCGCTTGGAGGTTTTCTAGCAACGGGAATAGCGTCGAAGTTACGTAAGGATTTTATTTTCTTCTGAGCTTATTTTTATGCTTTATTCTTACATGTTATATTTAATTTATGCGTGATTAAATTTAACTTGCTATTGTTTATAATCATGATATAATAATAACGTTGTTATGCTTGCGAAATATTAAATAGGTGAAAATTTCTAAAATGAATTGAGTTTATTTTTATTCAAGATTTTATATTAAGGATGTTAGAGAGAAATATATTATTTTTCATTACAAACTTAAATCTGAAAGTTAGACTATAAGGTTTAGTTATCCTGGTCTAATTTAGAGTAGTCTTTCTTTTATTTGTTGGTACAATCGCAGGTAGTTAGAGTGAAGCTCTATTTCAAAAGTTTTTATAAGAATTATTATGCGAAAATGTATTGACAACATGTTTTCAATAGTGGTTTTAAAACTTGAAAGTTAGTACTCGGAAAACTAAATTCTTAAGCTTAATTTGGTCACCTTGAATAAAGTTTAAATCGTCTAACCCCACCAAAGGTGGCATTTAAATAGTTCATTTTCAATCTCTTAAAAAAGGAATTAATTTAATTAACCAAATTAGTTATCAACCCCACCCATAGGTGTTAATTGATTTGTTTAGTTAACAAAGAAGATCTAACCTCACCAAAGGTGGTATTCATACAAAAAAAGAGAGAATCAATAAAATATCAATTTATATCTTTAATAACCTAGATAATATGAAAGACGTAATTAACTTAGTTATTATATCCATAAATACTCCACTAATATAAATGATAAAATTTGCATGAATATTTATTGAATCAGTATTTATATTTATTTATTGAATTTGTATCTATGTTTATTCTTTTAGATTATATTTAATTAATCTGTATATATGTTTATTTTATGTTATTAGATTAGGAACACAAAAACCAAAACTATCGTGACAGGATGTTTAGGATTTAATTTCGTTTTTAAAAGTTTGAATAATAAATTAAAAAAACCACATACATTCCTTCCTTAGATCGACCTTGGGAGTATACTTATCATTTTCTACGAAATGATTCGCACTTCATGAGAGTTTTACAAATATTAAAACCAAAGTATTTGCGAGAATTAGCGATCTTGGGTTTTAGATTCATCAAGTTTTAAGGCGTCTTGCCGTGAAGGAATAGCGTTTTTTAATTTATTTATCAAAATTTTAAAAATATTTTTGTGTTGTAAATAATTGTGATATTTTTTAAAAAAAAAAAAAAAAAAATAATAATAATAATAAATAAATAAAATAAAAATTAATCAAATTTCAAATTTCATAAAAAAATAAATAAAAAATTAAAAAAAAATTAAAAAAAAAAAAAAATTAAAATTTTTTTTATTATAGCATAAAAAGTAAATAATTTAGAAATTTGAAATTTGAAGTAAAAAAGTTTTTACCGTAAAAAAAAAAAAAAAAAAAAATTAAAATTTTTAAAATTTTAAGTTAATAAGAAATAAGATAGTGTGAATAGTAAAATAAAATTACCGTTCGTAAAAAAAAAATTTAATAAAAAAAAAAAAAAAATAAAAAGCATGAAAAGTAAAAATCTAAGGGAGTTAATGCAGGAGGTAGTTCTTTGAAGCGCTTTGTCTTTAGTCTTTCAGGAACGTTGTTACATTTAGGAGAATGGTTTTTAAGGAAATTCTTGTAACCATTCTTTCGCAGGAACACTTTCTTGCTAATCTTAATTATGTTATTTAAAAATAAAAAAATAAAAAATTAAATAAAAAAAAAAAAAAAAAAAAAAATTGTCTAGTGTTTTGTATTAAATGCCATGGAAATTTTCTAATTTCTTTATTTTTGTTGACAGGAGTTTTAAATTTACGTTTAAAAATAATTACATGCGTGGTAGGAGATCCTTAGGAAACCCCCTAACACCATATGTAAATAATATTCATAAATTTAAACAAGTGTCAACAACACTGGATCCTTCCCATCAACCTGATTTTGAGCCAAACATAGAACGTCTTAATCCTTTACTAGAACCAAAAGAAATGGAGGAAAACCAACATGTTAGGGAAACCACGATGAAAGAGTTTGCAAGACCGGTGATTGGCACGCAAGAATCGCCGCTATCCGATTGGGAGAGGTCGCTAGGAACTATGACCTTAAAAATATTCATTTTTCTATGCTTCCTTCCTACATGGGCTACCTAATGAAGATTCTCTTTCCTTTATGAGAGATTTCTATGCTACGGTCCAAACCTTCCCCTCAGTATTCTAAACGAGGATCAGCTTAGAATGAGATGTTTTCCGTACACCTTAAAGGATAAGGCTAAAGCTTGGTTGATGTCACTTACCCCTGGTTCTCGATGACATGGGGTCAAATTTACAATAAATTCATGGGAAAATTCTATTCCCATCAAAAACATCGAGCCGAGAGGAAAGATTGCTACTTTCTCTCGGATGGAAGAGAACCATTCCATGAAGCTTGGGATAGGTTTAAAATGTTTCTCACTCAATGTCCCCATCATAGCTTTCCCTACGGTTGCAGAACCAATTCTTTTACGATGGACTTACACAACAATGTCGGTTCATTGTCGACAACGCTGCGGGAGGAGCGATAGGAGAAAAAGCGCATCGAAACGTATAATCTCTTTCAAATGTTGGGTGCTAATTCCCAAGTAAAAGCTCCAGAGTGAGAAAAGTGGTGTTCGTGAGATTGACTCCGATAATGAAGTTCAACAACAACTTGTTCAACCGACTAAGCAAGTTGCCTTCTCGCTACACAAACCAACACAAATAATGAACAATATGGTTTGTCTGACAACGTGGGACAAGGTACTTGCCTATCCATATCAAGGAGAAACAACAACTGGACCTGAGCAGGTTAATGTGTTGGGAGCATATCAACAAAGACCAAGGTTTGATCCCAATTCAAATACCTATAATCCTGGGTGGAGAAGTCATCCAAATTTCTCTTGGAGGCAAAATAACCCTCCTTTCCCTCAAAGCTCAAACCAGGCAAAGGCCAAAGAATTCCACCCACCTATTCCACGAAGCATTCCAAATAAACCAACCCTGGAGGACAACTTGAATTCTTTTATTCAAGTTTGTAGGGACAATCAATCAAAAACCAATCAACGGTTGGACTCTGTGGAAGCTTCTATCAAAAAGGTGGAAGTTCAAGTTGAACATTTAGTTGAACATTTGCAGAAAGGCAAAATTGAAACTTAAATGAATTCAATGAAGAGGAGACATTGAGTTTTTCATTCTGCAATCTCCAAGCAACGTCTTACTAGAAGACGATAAATTTTAGTCCTACATGGGAGGTCACCCATTATTGTATTTTCCTTTGTTTTAGTTTGCGTGTAATAAAAAAAAAATATATATATATATATTTCAAATAAAATAAATTCGTTTGTTTCAAAAATTGTGTCCCTTCATTTAAAAAAAAAAAAAAAAAAAATTTAGGTTCCTTGCATTTTTTTAGAGATATCTACTATTGTTTTTAAGAGCAAAATGTTGATTCACAATAGGAGGAGGATCATTTCCAACTACAAATAAACATGGGAGATGCTGAAGATAGGCGGAAAAAGATGAAAGACTATACAATGCCAATCATTGGCAATGTAACTTCCGGCATCCAATTGCAAGAGGCTGCAAGGAATTATGAATTGAAAAAGATTCATTATTCTTTGTTGCCTTCATTTTACGGTATCCCTAATGAAGATCCTTTGCATTTCATTCGAGAATTCTATGCTATTGTCCAAACCTTTCCACTACATGCAATTAGTGAAGATCAACTTAGGATGAGGTGTTTTCCTTACACTCTCAAAGATAAAGCTTGGTCATGGTTCATTACTCTACAGTCAGGTTCTCTTAAAACTTGGGAGGCAGTCTATGAAATTTTTATGGGTAGGTTCTATTCCCATCAAAAGACTGTTGATCTAAGAACAAAGATAGCAACATTTTCTCAAATGAATGAAGAGTCCTTTCATGAAGCTTGGGAACGATTCAAACTCCTTTTCACTCAATGTCAAAATCATAGCTTTCCACTACAGCTACAAAACCAATTCTTTTACGATGGATTGACACTACAGAGTCAATACATGGTTGATAATGCTGCTGGTGGTGCTGTAGGAGAAAAGACCGCAGAGGAAACCTATAATCTCTATGAGCTATTGGGTTCTAATTCCCAACAAAGAGGTGGTAGAAGGAAAGCAAAGGTCAATGAAGTCAGCTTTGATAATGAGATAACCTTGCAACTTGCTGAATTGACTAAACAAGTGAAATTCCTCACGTCTCACCAAATTTCAAATCAAGAGGTATGTGGAGTGTGTTGTTCAATTGGGTATGGTACTCATAATTGTTCAGATACTTGTGATTCTAGTGTCGATGCCATAGAGGAAGTCCAATATTTTCAAAAGTATCATCCAAGCACCTATAATCACCCAACCTACAACCACCCTTACCCACCAAGCCAATCTTTTAAACCAACCTTAGAAGATAGCTTGAATGCTTTTATTCAAGTTAGTCGTGACAACCAACTGATGACTAATCAAAGGTTGAACACCATGGAGGCTTCGGTTAAAAGAATTGAATCTAAAGTTGGGCAACTGGCTGAACAAATGCAAAAGAAAGAACCAGGAAAGTTGCCCAGTCAACCAGAACAAGCAAAAGATGTTAGAACCCTTCGAAGTGGTAAGGTAGTCAATACCAGTGTACCTGAAATCTCTAAACTACCATGTAGTTCATTTAACAAAGAAGGCGACATTCTAATATCGCAAAAAGGAGAAACAAGTGTTAAACTTCACAAGCTTTCTGAAAAACTCATTGGGGGGTCATCTGACACTCCCAAAATTCAAAAGACAACAGAACCACACCAGATGCAAGTACCTTTTCCCCACCGGTTGAAAGAGTCCAAACAAGATAAGCAATTCAATGATCTTTTTAATATGCTCTCTAAAGTAAATATCAATTTACCATTATTAGAAGTGATCATGAATGTGCCCTCATATGCCAAGTTTTTCAAAGAGTTGAACACAAAGAAAAGGAGGTATGAACTGAATGAACGAATAGTAGTATCGTAAATTTCTAGCAGATTTCAAAGACAAACTACCCCCTAAGTTGAAAGACCCTGGAAGTTTTATTATAAACATAACTATGGGGGATAGGAAGGTTGCTAAGGCAATGCTTGATTTAGGTGCTAGTATAAATTTGATGCCCTACTCTATATTCTCACAAATTTCAATCTAGGGATTTAAAACCCACAACTATGTCCCCGCAACTTGCGGATAGATCTCTTAAATATCCGGAGGAATAGTTGAGGATGTTTTGGTACGGTAGACAAACCGATAATACCTGTTGACTTTGTGGTTCCGGATATGCAAGAAAATCCTGCATTGAATGAGAGAGCATACAATATTGCTTGGTAGACCATTTATGGCAACTACTAAAACTATTATTGATGTCCAAGATGGAAATTTGACAATGACAGGTCTTAGGAGAGACTGCTCATTTCAAAGTTTTTGATTCTTCACCTTTCCCTTCTATTTCGCCATCGATGAAATATTCGAAGTTGATCCTTTGGATAATCTTGTCCAAAACACCTTTTTCCAAACCGAATAGAAGACAAGCTTGAAACCTGTTCTTACACTTGAAAAGGTTGAAGAAGATTTAGATGAAGAAATTAAGGGTACCTTGAACAACTAGACAATAATGAAGTGATGACAAAATCTAGTGCACTTTCAAATCTACCCAGCTTCTTCATCTCATTAAAGAGGCCAATCCACCGAACTTGAACTCAAAGACTTACCCGAGCACTTAAAATATGTGTTTTTGGGAGAAGGAGAAACATATCCAAAGGATAATTTCTTCAACCTTGACCAAACCACAAGAAAAGGAACTCATCAAAGTGCTTAAACAGTTTAAGAAATCTATAGGTTGGAGTATAGGGGATATAAGAGGCATTAGTCCAACAATGTGTACGCACAAGATCAACTTGGAGGATGGTGCTAAACACATGCGAGAGGCCCAAAGAAGACTAAACCCAAACACGCAAGAGGTAGTTAAAAAGGAAATCCTTAAATTGTTAGGAGAAGGGATTATCTATCCTATTGCGGATAGTAAGTGGGTTAGTCCCGTGCATGGGGTACCAAAGAAACCTGGGGTAACAGTTGTTAAAAATGATAAAAGTGAATTAGGGCCCACTAGAATAATCACTTTGGATGGAGAATGTGTATAGATTTTAGGAAACTAAATTTATATACGAAAAAGGATCACTTTCCACTTCCATTCATTGATCAAATGTTGGAAAGATTAGTCAAGTACCTAATTTTCTTGTTTTTTGGATGGACTGTCTGGATATTATCAAGTACCCATAGCACCAGAAGATCAGGAAAAGACCACATTTACATGTCCTTTTGGGACATTTGCTTTTCGTAGAATGCCATTTGGGTTATGCAATGCTCCTGCCACTTTCCAGAGATGCATGATATCCATTTTCTCGGACATGGTGGAGAAGTTCATTGAAATTTTCATGGACGATTTCTCTGTCTTTGGGAACTCATTTGATGATTACTTACATAAATTGACTTTGGTTTTAGAAAGATGCATTGAATGCAATCTAACCCTTAGTTGGGAGAAAAGTCATTTTATGGTTCAACAAGGGATAGTTTTGGGACATATAATTTCAAATAAGGGTATTGAAGTTGATAAGGCAAAAGTTGAATTGATATCCAAACTACCTCCCCCTACATCTGTGAAGGGGATAAGAAGCTTCTTGGGACATGCAGGATTTTACAGACGATTTATTAAAGATTTCTCTAAAATAAGTCGTCCTTTATGTAACTTATTATCCAAAGATGTCAATTTGACTTCAACAATGATCGCCTTATTTCCTTTAATACCTTGAAAGAGAAACTAACATCTACCCTGTTATAATGGCACCAAATGGTCTTTACCTTTTGAGATAATGTGTGACGCTTCGATTATGCAATAGGAGCGAATTCCTGGGACGAGAGTGGATAAGCGTTTACATGTCATCTACTATGCTAGCAAGACACTCAATGATGCCCAAATGAATTACACCACCATCGAAAAGGAATTCTTGGCTATAGTATTCTCTTTAGATAAATTTCGGTCTTATTTAGTAGGATCTAAAGTGATTGTACATTCTGATCATCTTCTTTAAGATACCTATTAAGTAAACCAAATGCCAAGCCAAGATTAATCAAAGGGTCTTACTCTTACAAGAATTTGACCTAGAGATCAAGGATAAGAAAGGCGTGAAAACTTAGTAGGCGACCATTTGTCTAGGTTGATTTCGACTTCAATTCTCTTAAAGATGAGAGTAATAATGATATAGTTGAAACCTTTCCCGATGAACAGTTATTTTTCATAGGTCCGAACCCATGGTATCTTTGATATTGTAAACTATCTTGCCACTTTGGTGTTTTGCGACCTAACACTTCATATCGGACAAGAAAAGGTTTTTTAAAACTATTAAGGACTATTTACGGGATGACCCTTATTTATACAAGATTGGTCAAGATCAAGTCATCCCAGGAGATGTGTACCGTAAGAAGAACATAAGAGCATTCGACTTTTTGTCATGAACTTCATGTGGGGGTCATTTTGGAGGTGAAAAGACAAAACAGTAAGATATTACATCTGGATTCTTTTGGCCCACTCTTTTTAAAGATGCTCATATGTTTTGTGCACAATGTGATAGATGTCAAAGAACAGAAACATAAGCAAAAGAGATGAAATGCCTTTGACATCTAATTTAGTTGTTGAACTACATGATGTATGGGGATTGACTTCACGGGTCCTTTTCCCCCATCTAATGGTTTTCAATATATTTTGGTTCATTGTGGATTATGTGTCCAAGTGGGTAGAAGCTATCCCCACCAAGACCAATGATGCTAATGTTGTTGTGAAATTCTTGAAAGATTTCATATTCGGTAGGTTCGAATGCCTAGAGCTATAATAAGTGATGGAGGTAGCCATTTTTGTAACAAACTCTTTGATGGAGTACTAAACAAGTACAACATCACACATAAAGTAGCTACTCCATATCATCCTCAAACTTAGGTTTAGTGGAAGTGAAGCAATAGGCAAATTAAGGGGAATCGAACGCACCGTGCGTCCGTCGAGGAAGGATTGGGCATTTAAGCTAAATGATGCCTTATGGGCATACCGCACCGCTTACAAAACACCTATTGGGATGAGCCTTACCGGTTAATCTTTGGGAAAGCGTGCCACCTTCCAGTTGAACTTGAACACAAAGCTTATTGGGCAATTAAAGAGTTAAACATGGATTTAGATAAAGCGGTGAAAAACGATTACTCCAAATTTCACGAGTTGGAAGAAATTAGGAATGAAGCCTATGAGAATGCCAAATTATACAAGGAGCGTACTAAGCGCTATCACGACAAGAGGCTAGTTCCTAAGACTCTTCACCCTGGAATGAAAGTTCTTTTATTTAACTCTCGTTTGAGATTGTTTCCGTGAAAGTCGAGATAAAGATGCGATGGACCATTCAAAATAGTTCAAGTATTTGAACATGGAGTAGTGGAACTATTGGACTCCAAGACACAAAAAACGTTCAAAGTCAATGGCCATCGTGTCAAGCCTTATTTAGAAGAACCAAACAACATTGCTGAAATGGACTGCATTTGGCTGAGTAACCCTTAGCACCAAAAAGATACGTCTTGCTAAGACGTTAAACTAAGCGCTGGATGGGAGGCAACCCATCATTTTAGGTAAAATAAAAAAAAAATAAAATAATTTTTGTTTGTTATTTGTTTTCTTTACTTAATTTTATTGTTTATTTCATTTTACTTGCATGTGAATAATTTTTAAATTGTTAGAACTAAAAATATTTGTTGAGATGTTAGAAGTTTACAGCGATCTGTCTGTATACACTTTAATGATGAATATGATGGATGCACCTGCATTTTCCATTACTACTTGCACATTCTCAGGAAATAGGTAATCTCACATTCTCTTCTCTCTTTATCTTTAATTTACAGTTGTTACATTGAGGACAATGTAAGTTCTAGGTTGGGGGTGGTGAAAAGTTACCATGCTTAATTAAAAAAAAATAAAAAAAAATATACTTTTTGTGTGTTTGGTTTTATTTCTATTCTGTGTGATTTAGTAATTTTTGGAATATAAAAAAAATATAAAAAAAATATATATAAAAAAAAAAAAAAGTTTCACAAAAGTTTATCATTTCTTTAAATCAAATTTAAGTAAATAGTTAAGTCTTTTGTACTGTTAGATTAATTTTTGAAAACATATCATGAAATATTTTGTAATTATTTTTGATAATTAGTTAGTTTTTGTCATAATTAGTATTTCTTGATAAGATGTTGAAATTATATTAAACCCAAAATCGGTGTTTATGAGTTTTTTTAGTGGAGACTACCTTTGTGAGATATAATTTGAGCCTAATTTCCTTTATTCAGAGTGAAATATATATTTTTTCTACTCCAAACACATTTCTTATTTCTTCAAATTTTTAGATGATCTCTATAGGTATTAGCATTGAATGTATGAATTTTTTTCATTTTAATAGAGTATCATATATTTTTGATTATTATTTTTTTTTTTGCTTAGATTAAATGATTTGAGTAGAAGTTGATAGTATATGCTTATATCTCATTTATGCATGACTACTACAAAAACAAAAAGACATATCTGGGGTTACCTAAACCAAGATCAAACAGAAAAGCCACAAAATTAACCACTCACCAAAATCCAAAATATGTACAATCTGTACATGGGTTGACTCTCTAAGAAATACACATATTGAAAAATATCTACAGAAAAAAAAATAAGAGAGAGATAAAAATAGTATCATCTACATACTATAACCCGCATTGCCTACAAAGTTGTGAGTAAAGGCTAATTACAAAAGAAAGATATAAGAAGTAATTCCCCAAAAAGTCATTGCAATTTCTTCATTTGTAAAAGGCATATATCTTGAAATTCTTTCTTAATGAGTTTGATTTATGCATGAAAATAATTTTTATATATGATATCTTTATAATTTATACATTTGATTCCTTTCATGAGATCAATGTTAAAATAACACTTTGAGCCTTTATTCTTTATACATATGCGAACATATTAGTTCATTTCTATACATCAACTCTTTCGCATATAAATTAGTATGAGTGTTTGAACCCATAGGATTCAGTGTTTTGAGAGTATTGACTTGTGAGGAATAGAGTCGAAGCGAATTCTGATTCATGACTGAAATTGGGTGAAATTAAATGGATACATTTTTGATATGAAATATGAAAATGATTTTCGACTAATTATTATAATAAATCATGATTGTTTAAAGAGATTAAGATAACTTATGCTTGAGATTTTAATTATGATCTTAAAGGAGATTAAAAAGTATGAGACATTTTTGTGAAATGTTGTTAATTTGTGATTTTGTTGTAAATTTAATTTTTAAGTTGTTTGTTTTTATTGTTTCTTTTGTTTTTACATTTAGTACAATGTTTGTGGGTATCAATACTGAAAACCTTCACGAGACTAAAACTCGTCCACTAGAGCAACCTAGGGTTTTAACTGCTTGGTGCATATGCTAAATGCAACCTTGTTAATCCACGAAAGTGATTTAGGATAGTTTAATTTTTAGTTTTTATCGCTTCTCTTGCTAAGGGACTAGTAAAGGGACCAGCAAGAAGCTGGTTGGGGGTTGTGATGAGTGCTCAAAAAGCACTAAAATAACCATGATTTTATGCACATTAATTGATTAAAAATATATATATTTATATGTTTTATCATATATTTATATAAATTTGTCTTTTTCGAATCACGGGTATTTTTATTGTTTTTCGTGATTTTTGGCCAAAAAACGCAATGAAAAGACTCAAAGAAGAATACTTGAAGCAATACATCACAAATAAATTGATAAATAAGTGGAAAAAGGTCAACAAACATGGAAAAATTGGACAAAATGGGTCGAAAAGGTCAAAAATGTCAAAAGACGGAAAATCGCGCGTCGCGGCCATGACCAGCGCGCAATAGGCCGCGCGCTAACGCCAGAGCTGCGCGCGCCCGCTGCGTTGATCCACAGCGGCGCTGCTGGCGGCATTCACGCGCAGCGCGACGCCTGCCAGCGCGCGCGGCGGCCCAGCCAGCGGCTCAATACAGCGCCAACGCGTTTTAGCCCCATTTTTCACGTGCAGCCGCCCCATGACATCATGTTGACGGCATTGATGACCTCAACAGTCCAAAACACGTTTTTATTTTTTAATATTTTTTTAACATTTTTTAATCATTTTTTTCTCTCCATCCTCACCTATAAATACCCCATTTCCATTCACTTCAAAACACACCTCAAAACCTCACTTCTCTCTTCTTTCTTTCTCTCATTTCTTAGTTTTTAAGTTTTCTTTAGTTTCTTTCTTAGTTTCTAAGCTTTTCTTAGTTTTTCTCTTAGTTTTTAGTTCAATTGTCTTAGGTTTAGAGTTCTTCTCTTTTTGAGAGGAACTTGTAATGTTTTTGTAATAATTTAGATTTTTGATTCAATAAATGGAAGTGCAAATTCCGCTTGGAGGTTTTCTAGCAACGGGAATAGCGTCGAAGTTCTGTAAGGATTTTATTTTCTTTACAGTTATTTTTATGCTTTATTCTTACATGTTATATTTAATTTATGCGTGATTAAATTTAAGCGTGCTAGTACTGTTTATAATCATGATATAATAATAACGTTGTTATGCTTGCGAAATATTAAATAGGTGAAAATTTCTAAAATGAATTGAGTTTATTTTTATTCAAGATTTTATATTAAGGATGTTAGAGAGAAATATATTATTTTTCATTACAAACTTAAATCTGAAAGTTAGACTATAAGGTTTAGTTATCCGGTCTAATTTAGAGTAGTGCTCTTTTATTTGTTGGTACAATCGCCCGGTAGTTAGAGTGAAGCTCTATTTCAAAAGTTTTTATAAGAATTATTATGTGAAAATGTATTGACAACATGTTTTCAATAGTGGTTTTAAAACTTGAAAGTTAGTACTCGGATAACTAAATTCTTAAGTTTAATTTGGACACCTTGAATAAAGTTTAAACTGTCTAACCCCACCAAAGGTGGCATTTAAATGGTTCATTTTCAATCTCTTAGAAAAAGGAATTAATTTAATTAACCAAATTAGTTATCAACCCCACCCATAGGTGTTAATTGATTTGTTTAGTTAACAAAGAGTATCTAACCTCACCAAAGGTGGTATTCATACAAAAAAGAGAGAATCAATAAAATATCAATTTATATCTTTAATAACCTAGATAATATGAGCAAGCATAATTAACTTAGTTATTATATCCATAAATACTCCACTAATATAAATGATAAAATTTGCATGAATATTTATTGAATCTGTATTTATATTTATTTATTGAATTTGTATCTATGTTTATTCTTTTTAGATTATATTTAATTAATCTGTATATATGTTTATTTTATGTTATTAGATTAGGAACACAAAAACCAAAACTATCGTGACAGGATGTTTAGGATTTAATTTCGTTTTTAAAAGTTTGAATAATAAATTAAAAAAACCACATACATTCCTTCCTTAGATCGACCTTGGGAGTATACTTATCATTTTCTACGAAATGATTCGTGCACTTGCGAGAGTTTTACAAATATTAAAACCAAAGTATTTGCGAGAATTGGCGATGCCGGTTTTCGTTCATCAGCAACTGGTGACATGCCGAGGGATGTTCTCGAAGTATTTTGAACACATTTTAGACTTCATACATAGCTCATGAATATGAGGACCATTCTAGGCTTCATAGCTTAGGCCTTGAAATTTTTCATCACAAAGGATAATCCCCCACAATAACCATGGGCACAATCATTCCTAAGCTTAGTAACCATCTCGTTTAGGGAAGCATTTTGTTCCTTGGCTTATCTTTCCTGTTCCTCAGCCACACGGGTATGCTTCTTGGCTTCTTTTGCTAGCTTGTATTTTTTAACAACAAATATTGATGCAACCTTCAGTTTTTAATTATGATATACTAGATTGTTACTTAGATCGATGATTTTTGTTTCCTGTACCCCAAGTACCTTCTCACGCTTTTCCAAAACCTTATCTTTTTCCTCGAGTACTCCTTGAAATTATGCAACAAGTGCTTTAGCTTTGTACACACAAGAATGATAGGTATTGGTAGCAATTTCTCCCTTCCTTAATAGTGAAACAGCCTGAAAAAAAGGTGATCAATTCACACTAGGTATCTAACTTTTTAATTAAAGATAAGGTAAACTGTTAAAATATGATAAATTATACCTCCAACATGCGGCTTTTAACCATATCCCCATGGGTAAGTCCGTATTTATTCATAGCCTATTGTATTCTAGCCCATTCTTGTTCACATCCGAAGTGGTTCAAATATAGTTACTAGGGTATCTTCAATTTGGATGTTTTTACCTTTACATCATCAATACAAGGTGTTTTTGGATTTAGCATGGGCACGGGTTCAACATCCACTTTGTGATCCTCATGGGGGAGAATCTAGATTCCTTTTCTTATGGGGTGGTTTCATTGGAGGTTCTATTGCCTACATTCCTTTCCCCTTGGCAATTGGCACAAATATGGTACTTTTAGGAATGGTTGAGATATCCATCCCATGAAAAAGGTGCCCATGTTACTTGAGGGAATCGGTCTCAATCAATTCATCTACCCCAAGACTAGAAATTAAGTCATCTATGCTTATTGAGGTGAAGTTGTTTCCTACATTACAAAAAAACATTAGTATTAAAATAAGATGCTTCAAAGAAAAAGTAGAGTATCTCATGTAAAAGTTGAGGATAGAGTACAAAATTCCCTTAGTACCCTGGAATCCTTAAAGCGAGACTCATTAAGGATGTCTTTATATGTCTTATGGTAGGTATTCTGAAGCTTGAGGTGACAAACCTTTTCCCTCTTCTCATGACCAAGACGGAGTAGTATTTATTGACCTCGTGGTTACGATATGTCAAAGTTGTGATTCCTTGTTGAACATATAGGAACCATGGGCTCACCGTTCCAAATATCACCCCCAATATAAAATTATTTGTCCTTCCCCTTGGGTTAACTATCAAGTAGTTTTAGAATAAGATAACAGAGTGTGATGGTTAAGATGTATGCTCTACCTTCATCCATCTTATTTCTTTTTATAGAGTATATGGCCCATAGTTCGTGTTATCCCAAATCAAATCCTTACTCCCCGCTAACCGCGTCCAAACTTAGAAGGCTCTTCTAAACATTGGGGTTTATTTAGGCCAATATCAAGTCATAAGTATTCAAGAAACGGGTTACCAATAGAGGTATTGGAAACCTCAAACCAATATGTAGAGCCTCATGGTGCAAAACATACCAATCTTGAGGCAGGTCATCCATTTCAAGAAGATACTGGGGGATTATAACCAGGTCTACATGGGGTGGGATAAAGTACACCATTCTTACATTATACATGTCATTCGTAGTCAATTTGGAAGGCAATTTTTTAATTTTCTTCACCGAAACTTTTTCCACAAGCTCTCCATTTGTTTCATGTCATAGTTTTTTCTCTCTTTGCACCTTTTGGGGCATGGTAAGGTGGATGAGAGGTATAGACCCAATGGTGGCTCCAGGTGTATCTTAAATCAGGGTGTTAGATGAAGGAAATCAAGAAGCAATCAAGGTGCTTAACTCGTTCACCACTTGTTTTAGCATAACTAGAAGTGGTTTCTTGAGATGTTTAACCCACTTTGGATGTCCTTAAGTGATTTATTATGAAATGTGTGGTTCCTTAAACACAGACCCCATCAGACGAACCTAGGGTAGAAACATGGAGTGTTAGAACCCTATCCTAAGTCCTTGGCTCCCTTACTCACATTTATCGACCCCATGAATTATATTTACAGATTATAGGGGATAACACGTCTTCGGTACCTGAGGTGGACCTAGGTGGGACACTACTTGGTTGGGAGTTAGTTTTCTCTACCATTAAAGAAGAAAAACTGGAATTTTAAAAAGTATGAGTTAGTGGAAGCACCTGAAGTTGGGCAAATCACGATCATAAAATGTGAAAATTGACTGAGTTTCCTTTAGCATGAACTTGATCTTTTTTGACATAAGCTTAAATTCTACACACAACCAAAAATTCTCTAAAGTAAAATTATGAATGTTTGAGATAGAATAGAAGAATGAAAAGCTAAGACCCTTAAAATAGTGGTAGAAGGAGCTGAGTTGCCCAAGAAAAGTTGAAAGGTTGACAGTTGTAAAAGAATTTGGAAGGATTTATTCCAATGAATTTGATATGGTTTAAATACATGAAAGGTGAAAATATTTTTCTAATAGTATATGAGTACTAATTTTCAATTTTTAAAATCATTACTGAAAATATGTTGTTAATACATTTTCGAATAAGAATTCTTATAAAAACTTTTAAAATAGAATTTTACTCTAACTACAGGGAGATTGTACCAAAAAATAAAATAGTACTACTTTAAATCAGACCTCATAATTAAACCTTAAAATATAATTTTTAAATTTAAGTTTGTAATGAAAAATAATATATTTTTCTCTAACATCTTTAATATAAAAATCTTGAATAAAAACAAAATCAATTTATTTTAAAGAAATGTTTTATCTATTTAATATTTTGTAAGCATAACAACGTTATTATTATATTATATTTACAAACAACGAGCAATGTTAAATTTAATCACAGACAAATTAAATATAACATATAAGAATAAACCATAAAAATAACTGTAAATAATTCATTTTAAAATTATACCTCAAAAGAATTCCTACATAACTTTGATGCTAGTTTTGTTTCTTGAAAACCTCCAAATGAATTTGCATTTTCGTTTATTGAATAAAAAACTAGAAATTTATGAAAGTATAACTAGTTCTTCTCAAAAAGAGAAGAATTTTAAAATTAAAAACAAACTAAGAAAACTTTCTAGAATGAGAAAGAGAAGAGATTTTGAAGGATTTAAGATATGATTTTTACAATAGGGGAGATGATCCTTTTATAATTGAAGAAAAGACTAGATATCAACCTTACAAAAAATAAACAAAAACATCAAATACAATATAGGCACCTGTATTTCATACACAAAATGCTAATACTAAAACGGCGTGACTTACATCTTGATTATTTAAAAATAAATTATTGATATTTACATGAACATACGACTATATTATGTGAGAGGAATTCACCTCAAGAAACTTGTTTCATATAATTCAATCTTATGCAATTATAATAAGATTTAAACCATGTACATTTACATGAACAAATAAATTTTATATTATTGATTCAGAATTGGTAACATTGTAACCTGAGAACATGTAAATAAAAAATAATATAGTAAACTTGCTAGCTACTTTGTCTTTTATTCTATCAAAATCCTATATGTTACTATAATCTTTTTATATCTTTTTTCTCTTTTTATATCCTATATGTCAAACATCATGCGTCTAATTTTTTCCCAATTTATAATTAGTTCAAAAAATTATATAGTATTTAGATAACTTAAAAAATAAATAAAATTTAAAATATATAAATACTAATGGTGCTTATTATTTGTTTTATGATAAAACTGTTAAGTTATATTTGATATTGTAATTCACTTCACTTGTACTACACTTGTATTATTTCACTTGTACTACACTTGTTACAATCCTATAAATAGGGTTCTCTATGTACATTCTAAACACACCAATACAACATTAAATCATTCTTTCTTCTTATCTCTCTATACTCTTCACATGGTATCAGAGCCTCTCATATACCTCTAAAATTTCTATCAAAATTCTGCCTCTCTTCCTCACTCCAAACTTGACTCACCTCAACACAGCTCACTCCAAACCCGGCTCACCTCAACTCGGCTCACCTCAACTCGGCTCACTCTAAACCCAACTCACCTCAAATCGGCTCACTCCAACCCGGCTCACCTCCACTCAGCTCACTCCAACTCGGCTCACTCCAACCCGGCTCACCTCAACCCGATTCCAGGCTTGTTTTCAACTCCTCTTTTCATTTTTAAGGATATCTCCTTTATACTGTTTCTATATATTTGCTTTATATTTCCTCCATTATTTCGTTAAAATGGACCGAAATGATATCCCAAAACCAATCTCTACCACCCTTGATGATACTAACTACCTAGCCTGGGCACAAGCAATGAAAAGTTTCTTGAAAGGATGCAAGCTATGGCGTTTCATAACTGGTGATATCTCTATACCCATCCAAGAAACCACTGAAAACAACTCCTTATTTGCTGATCGCCTTGAAGATTGGGAGAGTAAACATCATCAAATTATTACCTGGTTCCGTAACACCACTTTACCCTCCATTCATGGTGAATTTGGGCGTTTTGACACTACCAAAGAAGTTTGGGAATTTCTTGAGGCTCGCTTTACTACAACAGATTTGGCCAACCAATATCAACTTTTAACAACTCTTCATACCAAACGCCAAAGGGCTGATCAAACCATTAACCAATTTCTCTCTAAAATGCATACTATTTGGGATCAACTCGTTCTCTCTGAACCAACTTGGACGAACAAGATTGATGCTGAGATGTTTGCAACTTACCGTAATCACCAGCGTCTTGTTATTTTTCTCATGGCTCTCCATGATCGATTTGAACCTGTTCGGGCTTCCTTACTCCATCGGAGTCCTTTTCCATCCTTAGATACTGCTGTGACCGAGCTTCGCTCTGAAGAAACTCGGATGGGGGTTTTCAAAGTTCATCATACAGATTATGTTCTTGCCACCCCCTTTTATCGCCCTAAAGGAGGTTCTAAAGAGGACTTCAAACATCAAGGCTGCACCTACTGTCATAACCCCAATCATGAGCTTCTTACATGTCCCATTCGGGTATGTATATATTGTCACAAGAAGGGTCCAGGACACTTTAATAGAGATTGCTTTCGGAATCCCTCTCAGCATTCCTCACGGAATCCCTCTCAGCATTCCTCACGGAATCCCTCTCAGCATTCCTCACGGAATCCCTCTCAGCATTCCTCACGGAATCCCTCTCAGCATTCCTCTCGGAATCCCTCTTAGTATTCCTCTCGGAATCCCTCTCAGTATTCCTCTCAGAATCCCTCTCAACATGCTTCAGGTAAAAATAGTAACTCATCTATCACCGCTGCTGCTTCTGAGGATAATCATGACAAATTTACTTTCTATACTCAAGAACTTGAAGGTCTTCTTAAACATGTTCTCTCACAATCTAGTAATGCTTCTCCTACTGCCTTGTCTCTCACATCAGATAAATCTTTATGGTATTTTGATTCTGCTTGTTGTAACCATATGACTCATGATACTCACATCTTCTCTCCCACATAATCTTCCATCTCCAAACCTTTAATTCAAACTGCCAATGGTTCACATATGCATGTTAATGCTGTAGGACAAGTTTCCACATCTTCTATATCACTTTCTGACACCTTTCATATTCCCAACCTTACTCTAAATCTTATCTCTGTTGGTCAATTATGTGAACTTGTTCTTACTATTACTTTTTCCTCTTCTGGTTGTCGTGTGCAGGATCCACAGACAGGACAGATCCTTGGGATATGCCGTAAGGTTGGACGATTATTTGAACTTATCAACCTTCATCTACCCAATTCTCCTCACACTTCCGTTGCTGCTTCTACCACTCCTATCAACCTATGGCATGCTCGTCTAGGCCATACGTCTATAGGACGTCTTCGTCCCTTAGCATCTTCTGGTAAATTAGGATCTGTTTCTATTTCTGATAATGTAAATTGTTTGCCTTGTCAATTGGGAAAACAACCTGCTTTATGTTTTAATAAAAGTGATTCTACTTCTGTCTCCCCTTTTGACTTAATTCATTCTGATGTTTGGGGTCCATCCCCACATCCTACTATGGGGGGATGTGTTTATTTTGTCATTTTTATTGATGATTATTCAAGATTCATATGGATTTTTCTCATGAAACATAGATCTGAATTACCCAAAATTTATTATGATTTTGCCCAAATGGTTAAAACCCAATTTTCTCAAAATATCAAAGTGCTTAGAGCTGATAATGCTATGGAATATAAAGAAACAAATTTTTTAAATTTTCTTCGACAAAATGGGACTCTTTCTCAATATTCTTGTCCTGGCACATCTCAACAAAATGGAAGAGCTGAGCGAAAACACAGACATATTCTTAATACTGTTCGTACTCTCCTCATTTCTAGTTCTTGTCCTGAACGCTTTTGGGGTGAAGCAGCTCTTACGGCTGTTTATACCATCAATCGTGTTCCCATGCCTATTATTCACAATCAATCCCCTTATGAGCGTCTCTATAGTACTTCTCCATCTTATGAACTACTCAAAGTGTTTGGTTGTGCCTGTTTTGTTCTTCTTCACCCTCATGAACACAATAAATTAGAACCTCGTTCTCGTCTTTGTTGTTTCTTAGGGTATGGAATAGAACACAAAGGCTATCGTTGTTGGGACCCTATCTCTAAACGATTGTGCATCTCTCGTCATGTCATCTTTTGGGAACATAAAATGTTTTCCTCTATTTCTTCATTTCATATCTCATCTCCTACCTCACTCTCATTTTTTAATGACCCAACTATTGATTTATTTCCTCCTGACATTGCTCCATTACCCTCACCATCGTCTACTATGGCTTCTCCTGATGTGTTCCGCCTTCCTTGATCCTACCATAACAACATCTTCTGAAGACCAACTACCTGATTGTCCAAAGTCATCACTTCGTCGTTCTACTCGTGTAAGTAGTCTTCCTTTTCATCTTCGTGATTACCAATGTTTCTCTACTATTTTGTCTCATCATGAACCCCAAAACTATAGAGAAGCTAGTTCTAACCCTCATTGGCAGCAAGCTATGACAGATGAATTACAAGCATTAACAAAAGCACATACATGGGATCTTGTTGATCTTCCATCTAATAAATCTTTGATTGGTTGTAAGTGGATCTTCAAAATCAAAACTCATTCAGATGGGTCTGTGGAACGATATAAAGCTTGTCTGGTTGCAAAGGGTTTTACACAGGAATATGGAATCGACTATGAAGAAACTTTTGCACCTGTAGCTCGACTCACCTCTGTTCGAAGTATCATTGCTGTTGCTGCTGCCCGAAATTGGAACATGTTTCAAATGGATGTCAAAAATGATTTTCTCAATGGAGACATAACTGAGGAAGTTTATATGAAACCTCCTCCTAGATACACTCATTCACCTCATCAAGTATGCAGACTTCGTCGTGCTCTCTATGGCCTCAAACAAGCTCGTCGAGCTTGGTTTGCCAAATTCAGCTCTACACTTACTGACTTTGGTTTCACTTCCAGTTCTTATGACTCCGGTATCTTTATTCGGAAGACTCCTACTCCTTTATGTAGATGATATGATCATAACCAGGAATGACTCTAATGGAATTATTGATCTCAAGCAGTTTCTGAGTCATCAATTTGAAATGAAAGACCTTGGTCATCTCCACTACTTCTTGGGCCTAGAAATCTCATCTGATTCTCAAGGATATTATCTCTCTCAAGCAAAGTACTTCTTGGGCCTTACTGATTCCAAAACTGCATTAACACCTCTAGAAACCAATGTCAAACTTACTCCATTAGATGGTACTATTCTCTCAGATGCCACATTATACAGACAACTAGTAGGCAGCCTTGTTTATCTCATAGTCACTCATCCTGACATTGCCTATGCTGTTCATCTGGTTAGTCAATTCATGTCTGCTCCACGGTCTACCCATTATACTACGGTTCTTCGCATTCTTCGCTACATCAAAGGCACCATGTTTCACGGTTTCCACTTCTCCAACAAGTCTAATCTTCTTCTTTCCGCCTACTCTGATGCTGATTGGGCAGGTGACCCAACTGATCGTCGCTCTACCACTGGATATTGTTTCTTTCTTGGAAACTCTCTTATATCTTGGCGAAGCAAGAAACAATCTCTCACTTCTCGATCCAGCACTGAAGCTGAATATCGTGCTCTTGCTGACACCACTCAAGAACTTCTTTGGCTCCGTTGGTTACTTGCTGATATGGGTGTTCTCCAATCAACTGCAACTATCCTATATTGTGACAATCAGAGTGCTATTCAGATTGCTCACAATAATGTATTTCATGAACGAACAAAACATATCGAGATTGATTGTCATTTTGTTCGTCAACATGTTCTTCAAGACACTGTTTGTCTCAAATCAATATCCTCCACAGATCAAACAGCTGACATCTTCACCAAATCTCATCTACCAGGCAGATTTCAAGAATTAGTTTCCAAACTCAAGTTGATTGTTTCTCTTCCTCCTTGAGTTTGAGGGGGGATGTTAAGTTATATTTGATATTGTAATTCACTTCACTTGTACTACACTTGTATTATTTCACTTGTACTACACTTTCACTATTTCACTTGTACTACACTTCCACTATTTCACTTGTACTACACTTCCACTATTTCACTTGTACTACACTTCCACTATTTCACTTGTACTACACTTCCACTATTTCACTTGTACTACACTTCCACTATTTCACTTGTACTACACTTGTACTACACTTGTTACAATCCTATAAATAGGGTTCTCTATGTACATTCTAAACACACCAATACAACATTAAATCATTCTTTCTTCTTATCTCTATATACTCTTCACAAAAACAATGATAGCAAGACTTTTTTTATACAAGTAATACCAACATAATGCATAGAAAAACGCTTTATATCGACCTTTTAACCGTGATGTATCGACACCTCTTTGTATTATTGTATTGGTTGCTTTTTATATTTATAATTATTAAATTTCTTGAAGCAATTATTAAATTAATTTGATACTTTTTTATTTTTATATTAAATTTAAATTATTGATTATATTTTAAAAAGTTTAATTTTATTTTTAATACCTATGATATAAAAAAATGTTCATATTTAATACATATATTTTTTTCAAAAAATTTGACTTTATTCACTTTTAAACAACAGGAAAAAACTTTTATAAAACATTTTGAGTAAAGATTAAATGAAAACTTATTACTATTTCCACTCACATCTTCCTTTCCATGTCATTTTAAAGCCATTTGAGCTATTTTTATTCTTTGGGTTTTGAACTAATTGATATTCAAATGACAATATGAGTGATGGGTAACTTATTGAGTTCTTATATGTACAAGGTTGATGGGTTTTATTGAAATGACCTCCTTTTTAAGAATGAATCATCCTCCATATTAGATGTATTACTGCTACTCCATTGGAGCTTGCATGCTTGTTTTCTTCATCTTATTTACAAAGATTGTGTACAAAATACTTTAAATTACAATACTTAATTCATGGAAAAAAAGAGAGGTTCTTTTAGTACCGTTTCGTTTGAAATAAGAATTGCATAATTTCTTTAATGAAATAAGCAAATTTTGTATTTTTTTTCTTTATTTCATTTTTAACAATACACTTTGCTTTTTTTAGGGGCGTGTAAAATACATGAGAACCAACCTAACTTAATATACTTAAATCAATCCAATTCAATGTTTTTGGATTTAAGATTTTATTGATTTGGGTTGGTTTTTCTTTTTACAAGAACGACTAATATTGAGTTGATTTCTTTTTCACTTTTTTAAACCGGTTAAAAATCAAACAATCCAATATATTTATTATTTATTATTTTTATATTCTTATTTATGATTTATAAAATTCATATAATTAATTTTATTAATCTTTTATCTTTTCAAGATATATAAACTTCATATATATTACTTATATATCAAATCTTTTACTCGTTATTTATTTTAATTAATACATAAAACTTAAAAAATTAATAAAAATAAGAAATAAATAATGATTTATTGTTACGTTTCTAATTTCATTTAAAAGGATAACCATTTTCATTTTAGATAATATTTTAGAATTGGATTTTATTTTATATTTGTTAGTGTGAAATAAACAAATTTTACTTATTTTTGTCATTAGAGTTTTGATATTTAAACATAATTCATTCAAGAACTTATAGACTAAATACTAGTTTTTTTTTTATTTCTTATCTATATAAGACACAAATTTTATATTATTTAATTATTTATCTATTATAATTTATAACTACATTAACTTTCATTTTATAAATAGTTTGAATATGAAAATTAGAGAATTTTATTGGATAAATCATTATTATTTATTCCTATTTATTTATCTTATTTTTTAATTTTTTTTGCATTTTATAATTGATATGAATAATGATAATAAATAAGTAATTGAAATCTTAATTTTTAAATTTAAAGATTATAATAAAATAAAATTAAAAAATTATAATATAATAATTAAAAAATAAATAAACAAAGTTTATTACAAAAAGAGAAGAAATTTTGTTTACTTCATTAAATTAAGTAAATAAAATTAGTTTGGATTGAATTGGTTTTTTAAATTTATTAATCTAAGGTAGTTGTTATTTTAAAAACATGATATTAAATTAATTTTAATTTTACAATAAATCCAAACCAAATTATGTGTATACCATATAGTTTTGGTAAAACTTACCTAAATTGCATCCCAATCTAAAATCGAGAAATCCCCAAAGAGAAAGGTGTCGTTTTTGCCAAAAGTGAGAGCCAGCTAGTCCCCTTCTTCCAAATTTCTATCTCCGACTCAACGAGGTTAGCTTTCCGATTCTTTATTGGAACTCAGAGCGATGTTGATTTCCATTTTTTTTTAATTTGGTTTGAGCCCTAAATTTACATATCTATCTAGGTCTGCAGCTTTTCTTTCTTTCTTCTTGAAATTTTTTTAATTAAAAAAATTATGGGGACACATCTACATTCTTAGTGTTTTGCGAATTCCTTTCGTGTTTTCATTAGTCAATGATCGGACTGATGACCAATAATTTTTTGTCACTAGAATATAAACTTGTCTAGTTTATAATTTGATTTCTGTCTCGTTTATCGAGTGCGCATGTATATTATGAATAATTTTACTTTAAATAAAATAAGTAAAAGAATTAGCAAATAAAGTTGCTTCCTTCCTGTCTCTCTCTTCTCTTGTGGTTATGGAAACAACTATTAGTTAATACCAATATCTTAATTGAGATTAATTTCGCAGAGTTTCAATGGGAATAAGGATTTGCATTTTTGAAAGCGTTAAATAGTCATCAAAATTTTCTTTGCATTCTTATTTACTTGGCGTGCAAATTCTTGGAATAAACTCTGTAAGTATTTGATTAATTGGTAACCCAAAACATATATTCTGGGTTGAGTCCTGAAGATCGGTCTTAATAATAGAAGAATGAATGCCTAGCTTGCTGTTGATTGTCATCATGGAGAGCATATAATTTATATTAAATGTTTAGTTAAACTTGCGCTACATTATATTTATATATACGTTATAAAAGCTTATCTGTTTCCATACTCATCTTCTTCATGCTTACAGAATGAATCAATAAATCGTCAACTTGTATGACACTGTCACTTTTTTTTATATTTTTTCCTTTGGGATCTTATTCATACTTAATTTGTCAATCATTACAAAGTTTCTAATGTCTTTATTGTGTGTAAGAGAATTTGATGCCGGTGCAAGCCAATTACATAAATATTGTGTAAAGAAACTGAAAAGAATTTTGTTTTTTTTAATTTATAAAAATAAAAATTAGATAGAGAAGAGGGTGTTCACTACTTGCTGCATTTTATGTGTTCCTTTTCTTTCCAAGTGTTAAGCTCCTCTCTATCTATCTATTACATGTGATAATAGGAGTTAAATGAAAACCACCTTCTTCCTGTTTCAGTTATCAGCTTCTATTGCATGGCCTTCACTGGCTAATGTGGGATAAATGGAATTAGAAACTTGCGGACAACTTCTTCAAGTTTATCAATTTTTTCCCGGGGATTGATGAAATTACCTTCAATGGTGAACCAAAAACTCACCCATTGTCCAATCATATGCTATAGGCCCATCCAACCGACTGACCTTGAGCATTTGGAGCAAGTTCATGGTGATTTATTCCCAATTAGGTATATTCTTGTCTGTGAGGTTGGGTTTGCAATTGTGTTGTATCAGAATTGTCAAACATATTTTGCTGTTTTCCTCAGGTATGAATCTGAGTTTTTCCAAAATGTAGTAAACGGGCGTGGTATTGTATCTTGGGCAGCTGTTGATCGAAATCGGCCAAATGGTCAAAATGATGAACTGATTGGATTTGTAACTGCACGAATTGTTCTAGCTAAAGAAAGTGAGGTTGGTCGGCCAACTGTTAGACTTGGAAATCTAATTCTTCTAATTGGGAAATTTTTCTTTTTCCTTTTTTTTTTTGGGGGGGGGGGGGGGGGGGGGGGGGACTTAATTGCTTGTTGATTTGTTTAAGTACATAGGTTACTCATGGGGGCCAAGGTCAGCATTCATGACTTTTATGACGTGTGAAATTAGTGTGCCTTGTGCTGTTTTGGCATCCTCAATTATATGGACTCTGCTAACCAGACAATACATGATCTTGTAGATCGGAGACATGCTTAGATATGACCCTTCAAAATTGGATCAAACTTTGGTCTACATTCTTACTCTTGGGGTGGTAGAAACCTACAGAAATTTGGGCATAGGTGGTGTTTATGTCTCCATTAATGTGATTTGGAAACTTTATTATTGACCTTTAATCTGATCTATTTACTTTGGAGTTGCAGCTTCTTCACTTATCCGTGAGGTAATAAAATATGCCTGCAGTATCCGGACTTGTCGAGCAGTATACTTGCATGTTATTTCTTACAATAATGATGCCATTCATTTGTACAAGAAAATGTCATTTAAGTGTGTACGAAGACTACAAGGTTTCTACTTGATCAATGGTCAGCATTATGATTCATATTTATTTGTTTACCACGTAAATGGCGGTCGATCTCCTTGCTCACCGTTGTAAGTACATAACATAATCTTTTTATTTTCTATCTAAGCCTGTTACTATTAGAAGCTTTAAGTGTTATTTCCTGTAGTTTCATTCTCAGCTATTACAAGTATTGCTTGAAATTGAATTAGCAATCTTTTTATTTTCTAAGGAAAGAAAAAATACATTCAAATAATTTGTTGATACTGCAGAGAGCTTATGACGGCTTTCCTGAGTTACATGAGAAATGCTTTTAAGTCAATGTCAGCACGATTATGGAGGAATGAAGACAAGAAAATCCCGAAATGGCCTAAATGTAAAGAAACACACTTCCTTATTTCGGCTGCACAAAGTAGGAGAAACCTGGCAACTGAATGTACAGAGTGTGAGTTTGTTTAATTTGTATTCTGGGTTGGCCAAAAAGAAAAAGATAGCGACCAAATGTAATCTTTTTTTAATTATTTATTTATTGTTATCTCGATCAAATATAGTGAACAATTTGTATTCTGGGTTGATGTTCTTTGTTGATCTATGTCTTCCTATCAGTCAAAGTGAATAGGTGATCTCCAGTGATCTTTTCTTGTGGGAGTGGGTTGATCTATCTCATGCGATAAGCACTATAGATCTTGTATATATTAGCTATTTTGCAAGCTATCTCCATCAATTTTTATGTCAGTCGAAATTTCGAATGGGCTTCAAGGTCTGCCTCTACTAAGTTTTATTTTTCCCATCTAAGCTTTAATTTTGAATTTGTTAAGACTCGCTTAGAGTCATGTTGCATCTTTTTTGTATATAATTTATTTTCTTTAGTATCTGTTTTGAGTGTGGGTTCTCAAACAAATCTAGTTGTACAATTTGGAATGTTTAGATCTGGGTAATTGAGATTGACGATGGAGGATAATTAAACTAGAAAAATAAATATTTTTTATGCGACTTTGATTGGCAACAAAGCCAAGGACACAGATGTCAAAAATAGAGTGTTTGAAGCCGTGGATTTATCGCTACCCAATATTAATTATGAGCATTGCATGTAAAAGATTTCTCTGCATAATCAGTAGAAGTTTCATATACCAGATGATCCATCGATAGTTTAATTCCAGAAAAATTATCTTTGCATGCATACAATAAAGATGATGAAAAGTCTATTATTTAGACATATCTGTACTATTCCTGTCCCGATTATAGTTTACACTATTATTAATAACTAATTAAATCCTATACTGTTATTACATGTTTATGTTAAGTTTTTAACGGATTCAACATGCTCAATGAATGTCTTGATGGTATGCAATAAATTGACCTTAATAATAATAATCAATGATCATGAGTTAATAATATGCAAACATCCCCATTCTCCATCTGATCCATTATCACCAATATTCTAAAGGAGGTCCGCCTATTTAGCTCTCCTTCCAAACACAATAAGCAGAGAGTAGCTATTTTTAATTTGTTAGATTTGTGGTGGCTATTGAAATAAACCCCCTATTCTTTAGCATTCTTTATTTTATTGGCTTATATATATGTCCCTGCGTAGATACGGAGAAATTCGTGTACATAATCTCATGCATGTTTATGTATACACCCAATTTTATTTATAAAAAAAAGAACAAAAATTAAAGTAAATGATGATTAGAAATAGCACAAGTCATCGGGCAGCAATAATGATATGGGGATTGTTGATGGTGGCCGAAATTGAAATGGCAGTGAGCGGCAAAACCTTCAGAGATGCCCCAATGACCTATCATGGTGGGCCACTCCTTACTGGAGATGTGAACATAGCCATCCTATATTATGGCATATTCAGTCCCGTCCAAATGGATACCCTTAGGAATTTTATTGACTCCCTCAATGCACCACCCGGTATTCCAGAGCCCTCTGTGTCGTCTTGGTGGAGTATGGTAGAGAGCTATCAGTTGCTTATGGGACCCAACGCAATAGGAGGAAGAAGACGAGGACGAGGACGAGGACGAGGAGGACGAAGAGGAATAGGGCGAGGACGAGGACGAGGAGGACGAAGAGGAATAGGGCGAGGACGAGGAGGACGACGAGGAATAGGGCGAGGACGAGGAGGACGAAGAGGAATAGGGCGAGGACGAGGAGGACGACGAGGAATAGGGCGAGAAGGAGGAGGAGGAGGAAGAGCTCTAATTGGCATGGGCAGCGTACCACCACCTAGAATTCTAGTCCGGGTTGTGAGCTCCATAATTGACACTTCCTACTCTGTAGGTAAGGTGATGACCATGGACTTCATCAAGTTATTGGTGAGCAAGGCCACAGCAGGCAAACCAAACACCCTCGCCCTTATATTCACTGACAAACAAGTCACTGTTCAAGACTTGTGCACTGGAAGATGCGCCCAACACGGCGTGATTGATGACAAACAACCCTTCGTTATAGTGGGGAATCCAGAAATGGAATGTCCAGAAGCTTGTGGATGGCCATTTCATAAAGTAAATAAATTAGAACCAAAAGGGGTAAAACTAGTACCACCGAGTGGGGAAATAGAAGCAGATGTGATGACAATGGTGTTGGCCGAGGGATTGGCTGACGCTGTGACCAATCCATTCAACAATGGATTTTACCAACCTGGGCCATTGCATGCAGGTTTGTTAGGAGCAGGGACTAAGTGTAAGGATACATTTGCAAGTGGTGCTTTTCCAGGAAATCCAGGGTTGGTACACTTGGATCCCAGGACCGGAGGTGCCTTCAATGTTCACGGTATTGCCAACAGGAAATTTCTCCTCCCTGGCATTTGGAACCCTGTTACTTCTTCTTGTTGGACCCCTATTTAATTCATTTTATATTATTATCTTATCTAAGATTATTATTAATTTTAATTTCTTATGCTTTACATACGAAAACGATAATGATACGTTATTATTTCACCGAAAATAAGTACCTAACTTAATAAGTAGCTTAATGATTTAATTTAAGTTAAAAGGCATTTACATGTGATTATTTAAATTTTAAGATATATATTTAATTCATCATAAAATATACTTTAATTTTTTATATATATTTAACATGATGTTAATCTTTAAAAATTTCAATTAAATCTAAAAACAATATTTTTAAGAATAAATTTTGAATTTTAAAAATAATACTATAAAATTAAAAATTCATTTTTTTAAAATAAATATAAAAAATATTCAATTTATATTAAAAATTAAAAAATTACTTTTTATTTTTAAAATTTTCATTTTATTTTTACATTTTTCTTTCAATTTTAATTTTTTTTTAATTTTTACGCGTCAAAAAATAAAAGACAAAAATATACATCTTAATATATTACATAAACTTATATATTAAAAGAAAGATAATTAAAATTTATCTCTTAAAGAATTATAATTTTAAAAACCTAAACCCATTTAATTATGTATAAAGAATTAAAGTGTATATCAAGTCACTCATTTGCTATAAAAAATTATATATTAATTAATTTATTATTAGATTTTCAAATTGTACTTAGTGTATTGTATATTATTGTTAAAATTTTGTGATACGAGATACACAATTATAATTGAAGTAGAAATAAACAAAATAGAAAATAAAAAATAACGAACATCAAAATTTTACGTGAAAAACTCTTAAACAAATTAGGAGAAAAGTTTTGGTAAATTATAGAAAAATTTCACTATTATAAAAAAGATTATAACAATTTATCTTTAAAATAAGAAGAATACAATCTTATAATAGAAGAAAATATAATATTTCTAATAAAAGGAAAATGAATATTTAAGAGACAACACTATCTTTAAAATTATTTTTTTCTCACTCAAAATAAGATTTTTTCTTCAAAAATTGGGATGCTTTTTTATTATTATTATATCAAATTGAATAGTTAGCTTCCTATTTATAGAACCACCAAGAGAATTCAATTTGAATTTTGTTATTAAAAGAATTTAATTTGAATTTTGTTATCAAGAGAATTTAAATTAGAATTTCCCACTAAAAAAATTCAATTTGAAATTTGTTACCTAGAAAATTCAAGTCGAAATTTGCTACTAAGAGAATTCAAATTAAAATTTGTCACCAAATTCTTTAGGTTAATTTTGATTCTTTAATGTGCAGATAATTTCACATCTACTTTCATTCTCCCACTTGAAATTATCTTTTATGGTTAACTCTTCTGACTACCTTTGCTTATCTTTATGCTTCTTACATTTTTGCTAGGCCAATAGAGGATCGATACCAAGTAAATTTGTCATTGTTGATTGACTTTGTTAACATAACAACTAGGTTTCCTTTAGTATGAATTTTTTGTATATTCACACTTTCTTCTTTGAATGAAATGCTTGATTCTTTACTAGATGCAACACATTCTAACTATCACAAAATAGAGCAATTTTCTTTTGTTTATGTCCAAGCTCATCTAGTATCATTTGCAACCATATTGCTTCTTTGCTAGCTTGTGTAGTTGCGAAATATTCTATCTCCATCGTAAAAGTAGCCACGATAGACTGTAATTTTGAAACACAATTTACGACTCCTCCAGTAAGAGTAAACATATAACTTGAGGTGGACTTGCTCTTATCAACATTTGAAACATCGCTGGATTTAATACAAACTGATCGTCTTGAATGTTTGAACTTATAATGCTTGCATTCAGTCATTCTAACATAGGTAATGCATATTCATTCATAGCTCTATCTCTATCATCGATTAAAGGAATATGATTGTTCAAATTTAACCCATTATTGTTTATTTTTAATGGATTATCCATTTTTTGCACTTGTACGACTACTTCTTGTTTTTTATTTATCTAACAGTATGATTGATTTTGGGATCTAAAAGCAAAATTTATACCTTATAGACTTTGCTCTTGCGATAGATTTAAATGTGTTTTTAATAGCACTAAAAGAGATGCCAATATTAAAAATTAATTAATTAAAATTATGAAAAATAAATAAAAAATAACTAAACTAAATTAAAATTATGAAAAATAAGTAAAGAAAAAATAATTAAATATAATAAAATAAAAATTAATTTTTAATGTTTATAATCCTAGCATCAAAAACTTTATTGATACAAATTGTATACAATAAATACGTAAGTATACGTATCGTAACAAGTAATATAATGGTAAAAAATATCATTTTCACAGATATTATATTATTAAAAACTAATTTTTAAAACACAAAAAAATAATTTTTTTTTATGTTTTTATGTTTTAAAAAGGATAAACATAAAAAATACACTCAAGCTTTGAGGTATTTTCAAAAATACTCCTAAGATTTTAAAAATTTTAAAAATTTTAAAAATACCCCTAAATATAACAAAAGTTAAATGTAACAAAAGTGGGTAGTAACATTCAATAAATAAAAATGTAAGAAATAATAGAAACTAAGAAATAAAAAAAATTAAGGAATAGTATAATTAGAAATAGAAGACATCTCATGATACTTTTCACAAGAAATGATAATAAGTAAAAATAAATTTGAATAAAATTCAGATGACAAAATTAAATATTAAAGAAAGAGATAGATTTAAAAACTAATTATTTACATCTTTAAGAAAATTATTTCCAATAAAAGATATAATATATTATAGAATAAATAATAAAAATGAACACTAATATCACATATACAAAATAATGAATTCCAATATTAATACAAGTTCATTTGAGAGGAGGAATATATACATTATTACATCAATAAAAATAACATCACTAGATAACAAAATAATAAATAAAAAATATGTTTTATTAGGAATGATCAATGATAACTTAGGATACAAAAACTAAATTTTATAACATATCCTATGTTTTTTATTAATATCCACGATAAAAACTTAAACTAAGTATTAAGTATAGCTTATGAATTCGAAAAATGAGATTTAATGAAACAATGAAACCATCCATTTTCGATTCAGTACCTAGTAGGATAATATTTAACAGAAAGTTATAATAGTTCAATAAATGGACAATTTTTTTTATAGAAATATACAAAATCTTTCAAGAACTTAGACAAATAATAAAAGCAAAAATATTAATAAGTTTTGAAGTATAAGAGAGATAACACTTAGATATAAAAGAAAAACCCTTATAATAGGAAGATAAAATATTATTGTTAAAAACATAATAGGTTAAGATTTACTTTTATAGATTGTGAAGGATAAACCTTCGACCAAGAAGAAGTTAAAAAAACTAAAAAATGAAGTCCAAGTAAAGAAGACATTAGTTCATGATGTCATATTAGGAAAATAATAATATTTAAAGATAAATTAAAAACTATACAACCAGAAATAAATTAAAGCCTAGTAGGCGTAGCAAAATACCAAGCAACATTACTGAAAACTTTGAAACTTTTAATAGGGGAAATGAATTTAATCGAGCAAGTAAACACGAAATACCTAAAAAGTATAATAGAAACACAAAAAGAATTATTAAAAGAAATAAAAGAATGTGATAATAATAAACTTCATCAAGATATACATATAAAATTTACAGAATTAAGAAAAGATGTATAGAAAAATTAGTTAATTTGTTAATACTAACTAATGAAGGATTGGAAGAAAATCAAAATGAAAAACTTTGTACAAACAAAGAAGAATATGATATGATAATAATTTCAGAGATTGATTATGAACCATAAATCATGACCTTTAAAAATAATATGAAATCAATTTTATTACCAATTCCTTATCGAGAAGGAACATTTGATCCTAGTGGTATGAGTGTACTTATACAAACCTATCAAACTACACAAACAAACCCTTCAATCTGTAGGAAATTAGCAGCTCATAAAATGACAGGAAATGTTAAGTTTGGTATTTAAATTTGACAAACTAACAACATTTATTAATGCAAGGGAATGCTCCCACAGGAAAAGAATCCTTAGATATAGTAACAAATGAAATATGCAAGGAATTTATTGGAAAAGATAAATGAATAATTATTACTAAATCGAGTGAAAATGAAATCAATGAAGAGAAATGACATCTAACAAATATGAAATTTTATAACATGTGTTACATAAATTATTTTATTTGTGAATATGAAATGTATTGTCATAAATTACTACCCTCTATGCAAACAACTTACAATAATTTTTTTTTCAAAAATGATTGAAAATATTACATAAGATCTTGACAAAAAGTTGGAATTAGAGAAATAGAGAAATTATACCAGACACTCTAAGAGGAAGAATAAGAAGCCTTAAAAGCTGGATAATTATTAAATATCAAGAAAGAAAATAATATAAAAAAATAAAAGGAAATGATAAAATCTGTTGTGATACAAGAGATTTTAAAATAACAAGAAAATATGGATGTAACATAAAACCATACAAACAAAAATACAAAAAATATAAACGATAAAAAAGATTTAAAAAATACAAATTTTGAAAGCAAGATTCTCAAAAATATAATATAAAATTTAATAAGGAAACCTATAAGAAGAGATATTTTAAAAGAAAGAGATATAAACCTCCTAAAAACAAAAATTATTGCCTTTTAGGAAAGTAAAAATGCAGATGTTGGGTCTGTAATGAAAAATTACATTATGCCAATGAATGTCCAAACAAGCTTCAACGTAGGAAATAATTTAAAAAGGAATTCTCACAGAAAGCAAAAATCTTAAAAGAAACTTTTAAAATGAAATTAGAACCAATCGAGGAATTATATATAGATAATACTTACAGTATTTATCTATTAGAGGAAACCGAGAAAGAAATAACCGACTTAGAATATGAACGCTCAGAATATGAATATTCTTTAACAAAAGATGAATAATTCGTATAGTATTACAAATCCAAATAGTACCTATATCAAAGTATGACTAAAAAAAAGGCTATACAAGATATCATCTACATGCATATATAGATACACGAGCTAGTATGTATGTAGTAAGTAAATATGTGTTTTTAGAAGAACATTGGAAAGAGGCACTAAAAGATTTAGTTGTAAGAATTGCTAATAATATTATAATAAATCTTAATAAGATTTTAAAAGATACATATATAATGATAAGAGAATTTTTTTTTCATATTCTTACTATATATCAATAGGAAATAAAAGTCGATTTATTAATAGGAAATAATTTCCAAAACTTATATAAACTTTTTTACACAATATTTAGACAAAATAAGTCTAATAACATTAGATGGCGATACCATTTACGTATCAAAAATAAGAAAATTCTTAACCGTATCAAACCCAACTTTTATGCAATAACATAAATAGTGAAAAATTGATGAGATAGAGCAATAAAAACCTTATTTAGAAATATTTCATTAGATATATAAAAGAAACAAAAATCTTTTCTCAATGAAATACGAGAAGATAAAACCCTAACAGGCATAAAAAACTATTAAAAATAGCTAGCTATTAAAATCCTTTTTATCTAAAAGTAAATAAATCCAAGATGATTGTCAACATAAAATTAAGAGACCCTAACAAGGTTATAAGAGTAAAACCAATGATTTATACTCCAGAAGATATGATTAAATTTGGAAAAAAATTGAAGAACTTGTGGAATTAAAAGTCATAATACCAAGTATTTTATCTCATTCTAATCTAACATTCCTAGTGGAAAAAGAGGTTGAAAAAATAAGAGAAAAAAAAACGAATGGTAATAAACTTCAAAGAATTGAATAGAGAAATCATTGATAATGAATATTTTATTTCAAAGAAATAATAATTATTATAATTAATAAGAAGAAATAAATATTTTTAAAGTTTTGATTGTAAAAGTGGATTTTGGCAAATAAGATTAAATAAAAGATAAAGCCCTAAAAGGCATCTAAAAACTATTAAAAATAGCTAGCTCATAAAATCCTTTGAATCTAAAAGTAAATAAATCTAATATGATTGTCAACATAAAATTAAAAGACCCTAATAGGGTTATAAGAGTAAAACTAATGATTTATACTCCAAAATATATGATTGACAAATAATTCACCTCATTCTAATCAAGCATTCTTAGTGGAAAAAGAGGCTAAAAAAAGAAGAGATAAAAATAAAATGTAAAATGATAATAAACTTCAAAGCATTGAATAAAAAAACCATTGATGATAGATACTTTATTTTAAAGAAAGAAGAATTATTATCATTAATAAAAGGAAATAAATACTTCTAAAGTTTTGATTATAAATGTGGATTTTGAAAAATAAGACTAAATGAAAAACATAATCTACAAACTCATATACTAAACGACATTCAAGGTTTTTCTAGTGAATTAAAATACAAAAACCAATTACAAAGGTTTTTAGGATATTTGACATATACATAAGCATATATCAAGAAACTTGCAAAAATGAGAAAACCTTTACATGCAAAATTGAAAAAAGATCATATCTAGAAATGGACAGAGCATGATACTCTGTATATGAATAAAGTAAAAACAAAAGTAATAAAGTTGCAAACTTTATACCATCAAGAGCCAAATGATAAAATGAAAATTGAAACAGATGTTTCACAAGAATATTATGGAGTAGTTCTGAAAGCAATAGTAGATGAAAAAGATGAATATTTTTGTAGATATACATCAGGATCTTTTCAAGGTCCAAAATTAAATTATAATAGTAATAAAAAAGAATATTTAGTAGTTAAAATAACTATTAAGAAATTTATAGCATATGTTATAAGTTCCAGATTCATTATTAAAACCAATAACAATAATTTTGGTTATTTCTTAAGAATTATTATCGTAGGTTATTACAAAAAAAGAAGATTAGTTAGATGGCAACAATGGTTCAATCACTACGATTTTAATGTTGAACATCTTCTAGGAAATAAGAATAGTTTAACAGATGCTCTTACTAGAGAATTAACACCTCTAACTATTTTTATACTTTTAGGAATGAAACATTTACATATTAAGATCTAGATAAAGGAAAAGAAGATCAAAATCCTATAGGAACAACTTGAGTTGTTATACCTCTAGAGATCTCTTATAGAGATAGAAAATAAACAGGAAAAACTTAATTGTTTAAAACAAACCTTAGAGTCCAAAAACTCAAAAGAAGAATCTTCATTAAAAATTCAATCTAAATAAGGTGAAATTTCTAAAGAAAGAATTCAAAATGAACCTAACAGTTCAAAAGAGGGTAAAATCTCTCAAACAAAAAAGCTTAATTGAACAGATGAAGTAGAAAAAGAAGAATAGAAAAAGACTTATGTGGTTTATAATGGCCTAAAACTAGGAATCTATAATAACTAGGCAAAAGCCAATAAATCTATTCTAGGAATTAGTGGAGTAACTCATAGAGCCTTCACTAGTAGAATAGGAGTCGAAGGCAGATATACTAATTTCAAACCACCAAAATAATAACTCTAGAAGAGATAGTAAGAAATTATTCTACAACATTACAAAAACAACCAACAGTACGAAACAGATTGACAAATATGAAAAAAATAGTAATACCTTCAATAGTATTTAGATAAGTATCTCTCTTATAGACATCACAGACAGTAAAATATCCCCAAAAAATTCACCAATCATTGAAGATGAGAATGATCAATATAGAAACTTTAGCAAACAAAAATTGTTAAGTATTTACAACTTGGCTATAAAATCTACTTATAAACATATTGAAGATATAGAGTTCTACATTATAGACAAGGAATTTCATGCATAAAATAAATTCAATATCTTGGAAGGAGCTCATCCAAAATTTGTTTACAATGCGTTCCATACAGAACTAATAAAAACATATATCTATGAATTAATTTAAGTGAATTAAATTATTTTCCAGAAAACTTCAAAAGAGGAAATAATAACTTTAGAAAAAAAATTAAAGTAGGTGACAAGTCTGTTTATCTTAGATTTTTTAGTTCACTAATAGATTGAAATGAGAAATGATGTATCAATACTTACCACTTCATAAAGATAAGAATTTTCAATACAAATAGAAAAGTTGCCCAACCAATGGTGCTTCTAGAAAATGAATTCAGCACAAAAGAACTTTGTGTACTAAAAGGTCAAATGGTAGGCCAAATTTACTATGAAACGAGAAAGATTGATAACTCTACTTAAATCAAAATACATTATACAACTAGTAAAGTCATAATTATTTCTCATAGTAGCATGACTCTTTCAAAGAAAAATGGTGAAAAAATTACAAAATATCAAGCCAACTTTAATAGCAATAACCTATAAATTAGTCAAAAAACAAGGAAGATATTCTGCTTTTATGCTAGAAAAGTCACTAAAGATCATAGATGTATCTATTGCATCAAAGATTGAGAAGACAAAGATGTGTCATCATCAACGTCATCAAAAGGACAGTCGATATAAAACGACCAAGAAGAATAAAGAGAGGAACTGTCGATGGAAGACAAAAAAATAAAGATGTAGTCCTATATCTTAATCGGCAACATGTGCCAAAGAAAAATGGAGTGGCTACCATGTAAAACAGATTAATTACTAAAGCAAGGAGAAAATAGTAATTTTAGTCTTGTAAATAGAGATTCCTTGTGCTATAAAAAGAACCCTTATTTTTGTTTTAAAAGACACAAAAAACTAGAGCACACTACTATTAAAAACAAAACTCTAGTATAGAAATCCTCTTTATCTATATTTCCAAAACCAATAATGATATACCCAGTAATTATGAGTGGTTAAGAATTTCTTTAAGATTCTTAGTTGAACTTAAGTTTATAATAATTATTATTTTATGAATAAAATAGAGTTCAGTTACTCTTTTCTAGTTAGTTAAAAATTGGACATCATCTATGTATGAATGTAGAAGGTTCATCATTACGAGGAGGGTATTGAGGTTTGAGCATAGTTGATTCATAACCAATGTAACAAAAGAAGATGAACAGAAGGGAATACCGTGGTAGACCAATTAAATTCAGGTATAATAATTATAAATTTAATCAAGTTAAGAACCTTGAGTGTTTAGATATTTGATTACATTAAGTTATAATATTGATAAACAGAAAAATAAAAATAAAAATAAAAATAAAAAATTATTTTTAATTACAAGAATAAACAACTAGTTCCAAAAGAAATTAAAATGAAAGATAAAAGTCTAATTCTAATAGATTTTTTTATAAAGGTTATCTTTTAACCTTAAATGATTTTTTCAAAGATGATGATTATGAAATTTGTCTTAAAAATTTTAGAAGGTTCAATTTCTCATTATATATTTATACAAATTATATTAAAGTTTTTACAAGCATAATAGACCATCATGTTTCATGGATATTAAGAGACTATTTTAGTAAAAAATATGTAAGAATAGAAGAAGAATAATTCAATAATTTAATGTTTGGATGCTACTTTTTTGAATATTACAAGTACGCTATATGTACACAAGAAAAACCTATTTGTATATTATAAAAAAGAAAAAAAATGTGCATTCAATACACATGACTTATCAAGATTCTAATAACTTAACCAATATATTAAGACGAGATTGATTGAATTTTCCCCATGGTAGTCTCTGACGATCAAAACCTCTAATTGGTATGAGAGCCATATGAATAGGAATGGATGAAAAAATTAATACCATTGATTTTTTAGGACACTAATGGTATTAACTATAGAGTCTAGGGGTATTCTAGAATTTTTTACAAACCTGAAGAGCATAAGTGAAGATATGCTAAAACTCAGGGGCATTTAAGATATTATCTGATTTTAAGAAAGAAAAATTGAAAGAACTAAAAGTAAATAATAATAATTAATTAAATCAGATTTGACAGTTAAGAATATATATGAGAAAATATTTATGACTACTTAATATCTCAATTTTTTAATTAAACATAAAACACTAAAATCGCTCAATATAATTATTAATTAATTACATGATCAATTGAATCTAACCTAGCATGTATTCATCACTCAAGTAAACTACACACCATATAGTAATTAACCTAATCACACTTTCATATCAATTAAGTTTCCTATTACTCATTAAGTTCATCAATTATGGATTATATACATAAGAATCTTACATCTATAGATCAATTGTTGGTTGAACAATTAATAGCATAAAAGTCAGATGAAATAATATCATTAAATTAAAACCATAATTGAAGTAAAATATTATATCATCACACATAGAAAATTGGATTTATAAGATCCTTACATAATAAATTAGCTAAACATATTTTTTTCTTCATAAAACTCATATTTTTTATATAGAAATACATAAAAATTGAAAAAAAGGACAAGAAGAAGAAATACAATTAATCTCAAGAATTGTAGCACCAATCTCTTCTTGAATCTTCACCAAAATTGTACCACTTTTTGAATTTTTCTGTATTTCTCTCTCTTGTTGACTCCAAAATTTGATAAAAAATATGTTAATTTCGGCTCCTTAGGGTATATGGGGTAATTAAGGGGTTAAATTAGACTCAGATGAAATCTAACAACAATCAATAGAAACACGACACGTGGCATAGATAAAAGGCGTATTTGATCAGCATGTGAAGTATAACATGCTTAATTGGTCTCAATTAACGCACGCTAACTCAAGGACATGTGAAAATATGTGATTTGTGGTTACGACTTGCATGGTGCCCTAGTGGGAAGATGAGATGAATAAGGTGACAACATGTGATGATGCTATCACTACTACAAAAATGGGCTTTAAAGTCGGATCGCTAAACCGACTTTACCTGTATTGATTTTTTTTATTCTCATTTTTCACTCCACTAACATGTATTCAATATAGCATAAAAAAACCAAAATATAAATAATAATACAAATAATTGAAAATTTAAATATAATTAATTACTTGATAATTAAATTTATTACAAATAAAATAATATCGTCAAAATGTAATTGGATTGTGCGAGCAAGCTTGATTGGCTTAGAATCACTAACATTGTGACAAGAAAACTGGGCAAAAAACAACCGATTCATATAACAATTCATTCTCCTACATACATTAGCATGTAAACATTCATCAAACGAGTAGTCTAAACTTCAAAGCATACGAATGAAGAAATTAAATCATTATAAATATTACGATAAAAAAGAGATTACCAGAGGAACATCCGAGTGATATAATAATAACCTTATCCCTTCGAACTCATATTAGCACTTTATTAATCATTTGTCTATAAATATGAAATTATGTGAAATCTCTGTTGGTATTTTTAATGCTACAAAACATACATAAATAAAAAATTTATACAAAAATAAAGCAAACTGAATAATAAGTGCGTATGATTAATAGAAATACTTATAAGAGTAAATGAAGTGACTAAATGAAAGAAATGAAGAAGAAATAAGTGTTTTGTAAGTGAGAATAAGTGAAAAACGGGTATAAATTTTTTTGAGCATTTAGCTCAAAAAATAGGGGATTTGAAAAATAATGAGAAGAGGAATATAACCCACAAAACGGCGTTGAAAATGGTGGTCAAAAAATGAAAAAGAGTGGAGGGTGAGCTCGGTTTTGGGCGAATGAGATTTCTGCACAAGTTGAAATCTACTGGTGAAGAAGAGAGAAGAGAAATGGTAATAAACGTGTGGATAACGTCGGTTGACGTGGCGAAACGACTCTACGCTACGTGGATAGCGTCAGTTTTACAATGAACAGAGTTTAAATTCATTATAAGTCGATTTTTTTTTTCAAAAACTGACTTTACATATCGACTTAAATACCTCTTTTTGTAGTAGTGTATTGACTAAGCGACGAACTTGAAATGAACGTCGTGCTGCCACGTGGAAAGGCCTACATCACACAATACACATGACGTTACGTGATTGACCT
Organism: Hippophae rhamnoides; assembly: GCA_033030585.1. Lineage (NCBI taxonomy): Eukaryota > Viridiplantae > Streptophyta > Magnoliopsida > Rosales > Elaeagnaceae > Hippophae > Hippophae rhamnoides. Next base: position 56,016,086 of record CM065432.1, read on the forward strand.
TCTCTACTTGTATGACATCTACGTGGCTTACTCGGTTAGCTCCCATGCTTGCATGTCATTCATATGACGTTTCCTTATTGATCTTACTTTAAAAAATTCATAAAAAATTTAAAAAAGTTATATTTTCATCTCTTTTCAGTAAAAAAATTATACTTTAATATTTTTAATTAAAAAATATCACTTATTAAATAAAACGAATAAATATTAAATACAAAAAATATACTCATGACTTTACTTTTATAAAGTCATCCAGATAATAATATTATACAATTTTTTGTATTATTATCATAATAAAATTTTATAAACTATTTATTGCATTCATATCATTAATGAATTTTAATATATTATTGTTATTGTGATAATAATAATTTTGGTTATATCAATGGATAGTTATAATATAAATCAATTAATATATTAGTGTTTTTATTGAATGTTAATTATAAATATGTAATTTTAAAATAATTATGAAATAATTTATTAATAAAAATTAATTATATTATAATTATTGTTTTACTCGTGTATAAAAAATAATTTTTAAAACAAAAGTAACCCCAAAAAAGAAAGAAAAATTAATGTATCCCTAAAATTGTAGTTTTACATTTTACAAGTCAATGAAAAATGTTGTTTTTTCGTTTGAAAAATTATGCCTTTGTATAATTTTACTTTTTATTTTATAGTTTATAAATATCATTTTATTTTGACATATTTATCTTATAACTAAACAATGAAGAATTTTGTTGTTTTTAAAACTTACATCTAAGCAAAAGAAATATTTTATTGATATGTTTACTTAATGTCCATAAATGCTTTATGGTATATTTTGAAAATTTATTTTTATCTAAAATTAAAATAATTACTTCAATTAACTACTATTTACAATGTAAATTTATTATTTTTTATATTAGTTTTAAATAATTAAATTTTATAGTATTTTTTATAAATTAATAGCAGCTATTAAGTAAGGGTTTATTTTTTTAACAAGATAATAACTAATAAGTCACAAAAGTAACAAGGCAACGTATACGAAGAAAAAAATTATTGTATTTGTATGCATACTTTTTTGCCTTAATATTTTTGTATTATGAAATCTAAATTGTTTTAGTCAGAGAGTATAATAACATATATAATATTAATATTTATTTATTTATTATCATATATAATTACATGTAGCCAACATTTATTGTTTTTTTCAAAAAATACAGTACGCAAACCTGGTAATAAAAATTTGCACAATAATATTAAAAATAATAATAAATTATTAAAAAATTAAATAAATTTATTTTAAATAAAAGTTAATAAAGATGATGTTGTTTAAAATAAAAAAGCATATATATGTCTATAAGATTTTTAAATATGTGTTTTATATGCGTGTAATATGCATACTTGACGATAATAATTTGCAAAAGAATTGATAATATTAAATAATAATAAATTTATTATTGAATATTTTAAATAAAATATAAAAGATAAAATTATTTAAATAAAAAATGATACAGATAATTTAAAAGTAATATTTTTATTTTTTTAAAATTATAAAATAAAATATTTGATTGTTTTGATATTAGTTATTTTTTTAAATATCAACTTTTTTTAAAAAATAATAATATATAATAATAAGATATATAAAGAAAATGAAGAAAAAATTACTGGAAGAATCGTAAACACATCCATTATAAATTAATTTACTTGCGAAGTAGGTATAGATTTGGATTTGGTGTGAGCACGCTGGGATTTTTGAGAGCCCTTCGTTGCTGTTTGGATTCAAATATAGGAAGGCGGATTTAGGTTTTAGGGTTCTGGTGGCGGCTATGATGTACGGTGATGCTCAGCAGCAGCAAAGTGGGGACTTCCACAGGGGTCCACCGCCGTCGCCTATGATGCGACAGCCTTCAGCCTCCTCCACCAACCTATCGTCCGCAGAGTATCACTATCCTCCTCCCTCTGCTCATCATCCTCCTTACGACGGTTGGTACCCTTTCTTCTGTATTTCTATTGCTGCAATTCCTTTTTTCTGTTATTTGGAAAATGTTTGAAATGAATTATGATTAAAAAATGGTTGCAGCTCAAGGCGACAATTTTGCTGCAAAAAGGATGCGGAAACTTACCCACCGAAGAGCTGTCGATTATACTAGCACTGTTGTTCGATTTTCGCAGGTCTCTCTCTATCTGCATCTACCTTGCTTTCATTCTTTTTCCCCATTTGGCTAATTACTACCATCATTTGGTGTACATTGATTTCTTCTGTTGTACTTAATTGATCATAAGATTGAACTCTTTTTAAGCTTTATGAAGTTCATTGAGTACTATTTTACATGTATCCTAACAAATTGATTTTATTTGGGCATATAATCCTCGTTTATATGTATTAAACAAAGCTTGTACTGCGAATACTTCCTAGTTCCTACATTTTTTATCGCTCCGATATATTTTTTATTTCATTTTCTTTGGGTCCCAAATGATATTGTGAGTATGCTATTAAAATGGACTTGTGTATAGAAGACATGAAATGAAGCTACATATTAGATGTAATTGAATAGCGTTTAATCTGAATCTCTTCTGATCGCTCACTATTTTCTCTTTCTTTTGTTACTCTTTGTAGATTCGCATGTGTCAACGCGATTTAAGAGATAGGACGGTTTTGCAGCCTACTACGGCAGCAGCTATTGATGTAAGTAATTGTTTGCTCTTTTGTTTTATCTTATTCTTACATGCAGAGAATCTTGGTTACTTGAAGCCTTGTAATTTGTGTTCTTATCCTGGGTGTGGTGTATTATTTCTTATGCTGGTCCTTGGTGTAGATGCTGCCGACAGTTGCATATTCAGATAATCCTTCAACTAGCTTTTCTGCCAAATTTGTTCATACTTCCCTGAACAAAAACCGTTGCTCAATCAATCGAGTCCTGGTGAGTTTCATTTTTTCTGGTGTTTTCTGTATCATTTGTTTCTTTAATACTCTAATTAGTGGCTCCTAGATAGATAGATGGAGGTTTAATTTTCATCAGTTATCTTTACTGAAGTCAGTTACATGGGGAGTGGGCTGTGTGGCATGACAATTATTCTGTTAAAGGTCCCCGATTTTTAATATATGAAAAGTCTGTATATTTTTTATAGTCTGGAGCCAATCAAAATTTTCATTATGGTCTTGCAGGTTTGTTGCTATTGATCACGTTTTTTTTGCTCTTTGCTAAATTTTGTTTAATACATACTGTATCTTATTCCTACGATTTTAATCATGTTAACTGTTAATAAGCTTATCATTGTTAGTACTGATGTGGCTTAATAGTCTTGAGTTTTGCCCTATTTGTTGGGTTTTTAAGTGTAGCAAGGCTATTTCAGTGCTTACACAAGAGTCTCCTTTCTCCTAATTCTCCAAATCCATACTTCTAATAATTTTTAAAGTACTTTAAGTTTCATTAAGGAGTTCCTTCCATTGACTATTATTTCTTTTGTCTAACCTTTTTTTTATTGCATATTGTTTTCCCCAAAGTGGACTCCTACAGGGAGACGTCTTATAACAGGCTCTCAAAGTGGTGAATTCACTCTTTGGAATGGACAATCATTTAACTTTGAAATGATTCTTCAGGTATTGGATTATTGATGACGGGGCCCTAATTTTTGTTTAGTTATGTAATTCAATGATGGTCTCCGACTTTATGTTTTCTTCACTTTTATTTTGTGTTTATTTTTCACAAATTATATGTGTGAAGGCCCATGATCAAGCTATCAGATCCATGGTTTGGAGTCACAATGACAATTGGATGGTGTCTGGCGACGATGGGGGTGCAATAAAGTAACAGTATCATAGTTTTTTTACGCATGCTTCTTTCCTTGTAATATTCATTTTAAGTTAACGAAAATATGTTGATATTTAATACCTTTGAATGTGTGGGAATTTTTCCAGGTATTGGCAGAATAACATGAATAACGTGAAGGCCAATAAATCTGCCCATAAGGAATCCGTTCGTGATTTAAGGTAAATATTTATGCATTTTTCCATGTCTATTCTCTTTGATGCATGTAATATTGACATTTTGAGCAGTTTTTGTAAAACAGACCTGAAGTTTTGTTCCTGTTCTGATGATACAACAGTCAAAGTCTGGGACTTCGCACGTTGCCAGGAAGAGCGCTCATTATCTGGTAAAGTGCTTCAAGTGACAAAATATGTTCAATGAGTTCTTTTTCTATAAGCGATTTGCTTTTTGGCATTTAGTTTAAGCAAAGTTTTTCTTCATCTATACTATTATTAGTGTAAACATCATGCCTAATTCCTAAATGTGATTCATTGCCTCTTCCTTTATTGTCTTGTGCTGAGCCAAAAGTAGGAGGAATCAATTGTTTTGTCAACGTCTGTGATGCAGTGGGTTAGCTCTTTGTCTACTGAAGGGGAGAATATGACATTTTACTTTGCATTAGCTGATGAGTGCCATGATCTCAAACATTAAAGTATATCTGTGGCCTGTGCTATGCCAATGACCCTTCTGAATTAGTTATTATTTCTCATGGACTTTTTCTTCTTTTTCTTTTTTTCTTTGGTGGTAGATTGTATGTTAACCCCATGCTAGAATACACTTCCCAGCTGAAGGCTTAGGTTGTTTATGTGGTTTGCTGATGTAGTGTTGTTAAAGAATATGATGCCTTAATAAACGACTAGTTGATATTTTTCTCCTTTTTATCATCCGTTTTGGAGTTGAACCATTGATTGTGTGGTAACTTGTTCGGATTTATGAAACACAAGCTCCAGTAGAGGTTTATATAATGCATCATGGTCTTGTGTTTGACAATATGAGAGTTGTCTTTCATTTCCTTCTTCTTTATATTTTATTGTGTTATGATGATGTAACCATAGAATATGTATATGGGGTTTGAACTCAGGCAGGCCATGGTTGGGATGTGAAGAGTGTTGACTGGCATCCTACAAAATCTTTATTAGTTTCAGGTATTTATGCAAGCTTCACCTTGACCTAATTTATTAGTGTCATTCTTAAAGTTGTTCAATTAGTTAAAGTGTGTGATTTGTACTTAGGTGGGAAAGACAATCTTGTCAAACTCTGGGATGCTAAATCAGGGAGAGAACTCTGTTCATTGTGAGTATAGGATCTAGGTTTTTCATAAGTAGCATTTCATTAGCTCAGCTCTTTGAGAAGTTACGTTTGTCATTGCAGTCATGGTCATAAAAATGTGGTACTTTGTGTCAAATGGAATCAAAATGGTAACTGGGTGCTAACTTCCTCAAAGGATCAGATTATCAAGGTGTTTAAATTGTCTTCCCCATTTGATTCATTCACATGAGCTGACAGGGACTTCAATCTTTTCTTTTTAAAGTTTTCATCTTTTTGATCACATTATTGTTGTACTACTTATTTTACAGCTTTATGACATAAGATCTATGAAGGAACTTGAATCTTTCCGTGGGCATTGGAAGGATGTGACAGGTTAGTGGCATTTTTTCTCTTCATGTATTCTTTGGTGTTTAAACTTAAACATTTAGTTGTTGAAAACTTACCCAACCACTTCTACAGTTATTGTGTTGATCTTAATTACTGAGAGCCAGGGTTATCATACTGTGATGCGTGGATAACATGCCATCAAGTGTTAATTTTGTTGTTTCAGGAAACATAGAACTTCTGTTTGATTGTCTTGTACTTTAAAGTTCATGTTTGGTTCTGTGCATATGTTCCACTCAGAGCACCCTACTTCTGTAGTACCCTATGTGACGTTAAATTCAAGAGTTTTAGCAGTTGGTGTTTCTATGACTAAAGCATCCCAAATTGTGCTTGTTGATATGGATTCAAGTAATTAAATTAGGCTTGATATGTTTTATGTTTTATTTTCCTAATGTTCTAGCATAGATCAAAGAACTGTCTTGACACATTTATCATAATAAGTGGCTCTTGGAATTACATATTTGTCATATACGAGATTACAATCGGTTTCTTAAAAAAATCAGTATGTGAGATAACCTTCTGTAAATCTTCCCAGTTTCCTTTTTGACTTCAACATCTTTTCCCTGACCTTTAACAATAATTTTAGTATGTTTTTCTTTAAAGTTTATTCAGTAAGAAATTTATGGTGTGCTGTTTGTGTATGTTATTGCTAGCTTTGGCGTGGCATCCTTTTCATGAAGAATATTTTGTTAGTGGGAGTTTCGATGGATCCATTTTCCATTGGCTTGTTGGGTAAGTTCTTAAGATACTTTATGTTACTTTGTCAGTTCTGTGCCTCAGATTTTGTTCCACTTGGTGAACTTGTATCTCATATTCTTTAACTTTTTTTCTTGTGTAAATAAGAGAAATATTTGCTAATATTGTTAGGGAACTAATTTTACATGACCTGTTTGTTCTTGTAAGGGTCCCTTCCTAAGATTAAAAAAATAAATTTACAAAGAATCTGGACCATTAAATTTTCCCGATTCAATGGTTATGAGAGTTATCTTTTTAGCCATATTATTGTATCCAATCTACCACCTTCCAGAGGATTTATCCCCTACTTCTCTTCCTCTCATCTCCATACATTCTGTAATCAGGACCTCTGATTTCTTCTCTATGATTTTGTTTACTTCAATTGATAATGTACCTTACATCTCATATCTCGATCATCTTCTTATCTTTCACATTGATGTACTCTATTATTAGTTTATGATTATTAGATCCCACATTTGACCATGTAAATACACAACTAGTAACATACTAAGAATTTCATTTGATTTCAGAGGTACTGATTTTACAAGCTTACATATGGGTTGAGCGACAACAAAGTCTCCGAAAGCGGGAGGGACATATCTTAGAAGTCGCAATAAAAAATACTAATATTTCAATGGTTGATGGGTTTTGCTCTTGAGCCATATTCTCTCATTTATACCCAACAAAAATGTGACACTCAGCCATGTACAGGATTTAGCTTTGCTGTTCCCCCCATCTGTTGAGTGATCCCAGCAAAATCCAGATCTTGATAAGTAATAAGGAGAAGATTAGAGACAGTATTGAGTATAAAGAAAGAGATAAGAGAACCAATCTAAATTTTTATAAATAACATCTGTAGTCTGAGAGTAAAAAAAGCAACAATAATTGGAGGAGAGGAAAGAATAGACTACAAACCAGAACAATAAAATGAAAAGAAACTGGAAAACCAGGTCTCTTTGGACAAGTGTTTACTGATATAAAGTAAAAGTAAAACCATATTGCTTCTGTTGGTTTTAGTGCAAGGGTCAGTCCCTTCATATTCTTTCTCAAATACTTGTCATTTTTCTTGGTTTTGGAAACTTAACCATTCTAAAATGACAGTGGGTTAAAGAAAAAGACAATAATTGATGAACTCTTTAGATAACATACAAATTTGTAGGTTAGATTGGGAGATAGGTTTTCATGATAAAATATAGATATAAGAGTGTCTCTGAGGCATCTGACATAATCTTTTTGCATTTGGAAATTATTGCAACTTGATAAAGGGAATGGAAATATAGTTAAAGTCCATAGTACTTAAGGGGTGATGCAAAATTATCTTTAAGAGGTACATGTTTTTCTTGTTATCGATGCATCTTCATAAGATCAGAGCATGTCTAGAAGAATTTCATTTATTCTTTTGGTTTATTTGTTGATTATCTATTTTAGTGAGAGATGAGAACATAAGGAAAAAGTTGGTAGACACATTGCTAGGGGCAAAATTACAATTGATAACGTATATAATGACTCTTAATGATGAAAAAATGTTGCCATGAACTGTTATACATGTGATCCGGGGATAGAGAATACATGATATAAGAATAACCTGTTCTTTGGCAAAGGCAATTTTTTCATGTTCTATATGATGATCAGAGGAACTGATAATTTTTAACTATTATTGACATTGTTCAACCTGCTTCTTGTTTTGGGTTCATAGGATTGCTTTATGCTGAATATATTTCCTTCCTTGAAATAAATTTTGTTATATAATACATTGTTTTGGTTCACAGGCATGGAACTCCTCAGGTTGAAATTCCAAATGCTCATGATAATAGTGTGTGGGATCTTGCATGGCACCCTACTGGATATCTTCTTAGTAGGTAAAACCCATTGTTGGATTTCTATTTTAAATTTTGACATTATTGTATTAGAAGGCTTGCTGTTTATAGTCCATGATAGGGACTAAAAAAAAGTTGATGACTTGATGTTTACTAATAAGTAGTTCTTGCAATAGCCTAATTTTGCCATATCCTGACGGTGGATGGTTACATATCTTAAAATCTGTTTATTTGACTTGATAATTACATAAATTTCCTTATGAAAGTAATGTGTTCGCAGTTCTGCGAATTAGGATGTAGAATCAGAAATTGTGTATACAGTTGTTTTTGTTAAATGAGTTCAAAGTCAATTTATTGAAGGATTGCATATAGGAAGGGGAAACTTGATTGAATGGAAAGATTCCCACTTTGTCTTAATATTCTCCAAGAACATCTAAAAAGTTGCACCAATGTTAAAGATGAACCCTTAAACATTAAGCTTAATATACAGAATTATCGGACACTTTTACATGCTATGGGCTTTCTATGGTGTTCTAGAGTGGTTTTCTCTCTGAATGATGTATTTATGGTGCATTTTTGTTTAAGCTGAGACAAGTACTTTTGTGACATGTGCCTACTTTCTGACAGAAATTTGAATATAACCATTCAAAATTGCACTTGAAACTTTGAGGACAAGTCATAGAATTAGTTTTCTATCATAGAGAAGTGGGTAATCTTGAGAATAAGACCAGCATATTAAAGCCGGTAATAAATTTAAGGATGCAATATATGTTTTACGGAAAACATCCAAAAGCGTAATTCACACTGATGATATGAAGATCAAATTATAAGTTGTGATTGTAGCAGGTTGACAAAATGAGTGCTTAAATTTATAATTTTCAGTTTGGCGACAGAATTAATTTAAAGCCTCTCTACAGGCCATCATTAGGAAAAAAGAAGTTATTTGTTCTACTTCAGTATTAAGATCAATTCTTTTCGTGGGTCATTATTCTAATTATATCAAGTACCCTTATATCAAATACACGTTAATAAGTGGCATGCCTTTATATGACAAAATGTACTTTTTACAGTGGTAGCAATGATCACACAACAAAGTTCTGGTGCAGAAATAGACCAGGAGACATAGCTCGTGAGAAATTTAACGCAGGTCAGAACTTCCCCTACTTACCTGTAAATTGTGATTAATATTAATAAAAAACAATACTTCAAATGTTGTCTCTTCATATGATATTTTGTCCTGTAAGTACTGTAAGTTTGGTTCATTTAGACATATGAATCAGTCGAGACAGGTGTTTTCCTTTCTAGGAGTATTTTCTGGATAAAAAATGTAATTGATATTACATCAATATGCTTGGCTTTCTTTCCTGCATGTTCTTCTCTTGATGGTCTGTTACTACTTACTAGGACTGGACGAGCAGTGCTAACACTGCGAAATTGCGAAATTAAAAATTGAATTTTTTAAAATTTTAAGTTATATTTATAATCAATAATGATATAATTACATAATTTTAAATTATTTTACTTATTACTAGTATTAAACGGTAAATAGAATCATATGTACACAAATAAATACAATTTTTTAGAAAAATACAAATATAAATTTTCATGCGAATTATGTTTCATGTTTCATAAAACCATATTTTAATTTCATATTACATTATTATTATGTATAAAATATTACAAAAATTCAAAACATACCTTATTCAGTGTGTTGTGGTTCAAATAGCACCACAAAGCCCCAAATCGTAACACAAGTTTGTGGTTTGTGAAAATGATGTCACACTGCACAAACCGTGAAACTGCATTGTGCAGTTCGGTGCAGTGTGATTCGACCGTTTTTTGCCCTCCCTTTAATTTAGCAGCTTATTTAAAAATGTCTGCTCATAGCTGTATTTTATTTGTTTGAATCAGGTTTTGGTGATTCAAACCCTCCTCTTTCCAGTCGCTTGAACGGTAGCTATCCAGTGGCTGAAGGGTCAACAACTCCTGCACTGTTTGCTCCTGGGTTGATACGTAATGAAGGAACCATTCCAGGTGTTGGTGTTGCTTTGCCATTGTCGATGCCATCTCTTGATGCATCCTCTCCGGGAGAGCAAAAGCAGTCTCATCATGTGTCAATGCCTTTAGGTGCTCCACCTCTTCCTCCTGGTCCCCATCCCTCTCTTGCTGTCAATCAGCAACAACCATATCAACAAAATCCACAACATCAGCAACCTTATCAACAAAATCCTCAACATCAGCAACCATATCAACAAAATCCTCAACAGCAGCAACCTTATCAACACAATCCTCAACAGCAGCAACCCTATCAACGAAATCCTCAACAGCAACAGCAACATCAACATCATCAAGGGCATCCACAGCAAATGCCCCCAGTGCCTCTGCCACCTCCAAATATGCCACAGTTACAGCCTTCTTCCCACTTACCATTGCTCCCACATCAACTGTTACCTCAACGACCACAGCAGGTGCCTCCGCTTGGCATGCCTTCATCTATCCCATCTTCCATCCCCGGATCTTTGCCTATGCCTTCATCAGTTCCTTTGTCGATTACAATTCAAATGCCTGGTCCTATAGTATGATCTATGCAAAAACTTTAATTACGCTTCACTTTTTTCCTATCATTATGATGTATGGGTTCATTACTTATTGATTAACATCTAGTTTGGATATCAGGGAGTGCAAGGTACAATGAATCAAATGGTTCCTCCAACACAACAAAGCCATTTTAGGGGCATGAACCAAATGCACTCAAGTTCATTGCCTTCAAGTGGAGCTACTCCCTCATTTGGAGGATTTATGAATGGCTTGCCAAATATGCAGGGACCAGCAAATGTGGGTATGGGCCCAATGTATCCCCAAGGTGGTGCTTTTAACCGGGCACAAGTTGGACAAATGCCAATGATGCCAGGATATAATCCTTACCAGGTAAGAGGCAATTGTTATAAAATTCGGCGAAGTTTCTAAGAGCTTGTTTTCCATGATTATTTAAAGTTCTCTTAAATAGTTCATCTGGCGTCCTTCTTGCTGGATTGTTACTAACTGTGGTTTGCTTGTCTAGCCAAAATTGGAGAGAATAATAATGAAAAAAAAATATTGTGATTTTATCATGCCATTGCCTCACCATTGTTTTTTCTTTCTCTGTGTAAACTTCACTATAACTATTGTTCATTGTTATTGACGTTTTTGTGTCCAATGTTTGACCATTGATTTTTTATTTTTATTTTTGAATGCAGTCTAATAGTCTGTCGGGTATGCCTCAACCTCCACAACGTGCCCAACCGCCTCAGTAAAGCTTTCCACCAACCGTCTCAGTAAAGCTTCTTCTTTTTTTAATTCCCCCTTTCTATGGTATATCATACCATCTTTGGTGATCAGCTGGCATGAGAACTTAGAATTGCAAGTACAACTGGTATGAGATTTCAATAGCTAAGCAATACCACTTGCAATGTAAATCATCAGCAATCTTTGTTTGCTGAATTATTCATGGGAGGAGTAAGTTTTGAACTTGAAATTTTAAGGTTTACAATTAATAACGTGGTGGGGAAAGACTAGAGACATGAAGCGCATTATTTATGCCATCCAGTATAACCTTGTCATGTACTCAAAGTAATTAGTTATGACAGTTTTTACAGCCAGTTTTGCTAATCTTAGTAAACATACTACCTCATAAGATGAATGGATGATTTTTTTTTGGGGTAAATGAACTGATGAATTTAAACATGTGGATATTGTTTTCTTGCAATGTATAAGACTGTTTGCATGCATTTAGGGAGTGTTCTCAATTATAAAAGTTAATATAATTATTATGAATAGTTATTTTATTTTTGTATTGATATTATATTTATCCATGGGTGCATGTTTACAATACCTAATGAGTAGGTTGAGTTTAGTCAATTCAAGATCATATTTATGTGAATGTATTATTTTTGTGATGTAACTCTCTCTAAATAGATAGTTATAGATTAGTATATAAATAGGTTCGCACTACACACTATTGAATATAGTCATCGCTTGTGTCTTGCTTTCCTTCTCGCACGTTTGTAAATATAATTCTTTTTAAATAAAAATACTTATAAAAACATTTACTAAGTTCGTTCAAGTTGTGTATTGTATTTATCTATGATTGACTTTTTAGATAAAAAAAATAAAAAATATTAGTTAAACAATAGTCATTGAGGTATGTAAAAGGTTTGAGTTTTGAACATCAATTTTTTACTTTGTTATGATAGAAGCTACCTAAAAATTTTCGTGGGTTTTTACTTTCTTATTTTATAAAATAGTTTTTTTTTAATATTAATAATTTTAGGTTGATCATTATTATTACTTGTGAAATTGAATAAACGATGGATATTAAACTCATGTCCAAATGGGGAGTGCGTTTTCATGACGGGGAGATTATGCTGTCGTTTTTTAAGATGGCAATTGTAATTTTATTCTTGCCAAATCTAGACCTCTTTTTCACACAACAGAATGTTTCGATCACTTGTATTTTTGATTGTCGCTGATGTGTGATTTGGGCGTATTCCTGGGAATCTTCAGCAGGCCCACATTTGCAGTCAACATCTTTCTGTTTTGTCTCAAGTAGAATTTTTCGCTATGTTTCTTATCCTTGTAATGCTGTTTTTCTTATCTTGAGAGCTTCTTGTGCGTTGGAAACAGGAGATGAAGAGTGAGATAATGAGCCCCAAAGTTACTGGATCGGAAGGATTTCTTGGAATTCATGGTTGGTTGTTATTTCCTTCTCTTGTTCCCGGGCATCCTAAAAAAAAAGGTTATTGTACGGAAAGAAAAAAAAAGGTAGCACCGAAGAAAGGAAAGAGCGAGATGGTGGTTTTTGTTGTCCCCGCATCTGATTTTTTTGGGTACAGATAATTATTGATAAGGAATATGTAAATACTGTTTTTGGTAGTTATCAATTTACTAGTGATACTACAATCAATTTCTTGCTCAAAATTGCATCTTTTGTGTTATAATTTATGTTACATCTTGGTATTTGTGGGTTTGGATAGGTTGCAAATTGTATTTTTAGATATAACATATTATATCATTTATGTCTTTAGATATAACATATTATATTACCTCTATCTTTGGAAGTAACATATTAAACAAATATATTATATTATTTTTATTTTTAAATGTAACATTTTACACCACATATGCTTTTGGATGTACATATTATCACCTTCGGTGGAGTTATTGACGACCTCACTAAAGTTCCGATGAATTTTTGGTAGATGATGAGAGTTCCAATGAGACTACCGTTGGTGGACACTAGAGATTTGATAGAGTTTTATCTTGTCCAATTTTTATAAAGTTATAAAGTAAAGATATTTTAGTCTATTTTTTAAAGAATTTGATTCAAAACTATGAGTTTTGAGAAAAAAAATATTGATAGTTTGAGAAAAATGAACAATAAGTCTAAATATAAGTTATTTAGGTCATTCACTACTACTAGGGATGGGCACGGGGACGGATATGAATATAACCGTCCCCGAATTGAATTATAAAATTTGTCCCCGAAATTGCCCAAAAACCGTTACAATTCAGGGACATTTTTTTACCCACAATTAACAGTTCGGGACATTTATTGAAAAAAACAACTGAAAAAAAATGGTTTTCCAAAATACTATACAATCGAGCTCCTTTTAGCAATGCAATACACCTAAAACAAATGTTTAATTTATTATGTGAATTTGTTATTTTAAATTTATGATAAATTTAACATTTAATAATATATATTTCTATAAATCTAAATAAGATTAAATACATATAAACAAGAAACACAAGATATAAATAAAATGTTATAAACTAATACAAATATTGAAATCTAATTAAATAAATTTAAGAAAACTTCAATTACAATAAATCAAAACTTCTTCTTCTAATTATTCATCAATTGTACGCGTTTCCTGCAAAAATAAAATATATAAAATTACTTTTATAAACCAAAATAATAAATTGATTAATTAATAATGAAAATGTTTTATATCGACATCATCTTCTGCAATATTAATAGTAGAAGCGGATGAACCGGGATATAGCATATCTGAATAAATTATAAAATATTTAAATACATAATTAAATAATTAATATATAATACATAAAACAAGTGTTAATAAAATATAATATGTACAAGTATTAAATATATAAACTTATACCTTGTGTATTTTCAGGTGAAGAGGTTGATGTAAGGAGAGGAACATTTGTATGTTGATCGACACTTGAAGTTTCAACTTGTTACCTCCACATTAAGTTCAATGTCATTTACTCCTTGAGATGATTGTGGTGAAAATTTTTGAAAAAATAACTTTCAAAATTTAAATTCATATATAAAATATATATACTTATACTTTCTATTATCTCACGTTACCTTTTCAACATATTCACTTGTCATGATATTTAAAGTCTCTAGATAGTCTTGATATAATAACCTCTAATGCCAATGATCCTTATCCTGGTACGTGGCTGCATGATTGGATCATAATCATTACCAAACCAAATCATAAGAAGCAGTACACTAAATAGCACACACATTTTTACACATTGGTTCACAATTTACACAACACATGTCATTCCACTTTTACACACTTTTTATGAACACACAACACATACACTTCCACAACACACATTGCCTTCCACATCACACATATTACACAGTTTTAGCACACTAAATAGCACACACAATTTTACACATTGGTTCACAATTTACACAACACATGTCACTACACTTTTACACACTTTTACCTTTCTTCATTTAGATTGCAACTGATTAAATAGTTTAACCAGCATTTGATTTCATGCCTATTTGAGTGCACTAACTCATTTCACTTAAAAGTCATTCATTTGGTTAAAAAGAAGTTATGATTTTAATTACAATTGTAGGATCTTAATGTTCATACTTTCAAATGATAATTAGATTTATTTTATGGCTGAGAGCCTAAGATATTTCAATATAGCTTACCTAGGAATGCAGATGACCTTCCTACTAGTTTCTGAGCTAATTGAACTTGTGTTTTTGATGTAGAAGTTTAGGAGCACTCTTTACATTATAAATAAGTTGTATATTTATATTACTTTTATTGTTGTCCTTCGTCTTTATTATTGGTTGTTTAGGGAACTTTACAATCATATTTGTCCTTATGCTTGTTGTAGTCCTTTTTGTCATTAGTGGAGTTTTTAGCTACAAATAGGAAGAATGTGAGCTGAGAAAACTAGAATGAATATTGCGTGAACTTTTCTATTCAGATTTTCTTCTCTTAGTTTTAATGAAATATTTTTGGGTTTGAATCGATGAATTCAATTATAATACGAAGATTCATCAATTTCTTCAACTTGAATTTACAATTTCTATGTCAATTTTTTAATATACTTGTTGATCGGGTCTTTGAAGTTCTAGCTAGCATTTTCTTCACTTCCCAGCATACCAGTGATACCACAATACTCAATCTCCATAATACAAGTTTATTCTCCACACATAAGGTTTTTATTATCTATGTTACCTTTCTCTTCTTCTCCACGACGCGGTGCTGTGAATGGATTGGTGATGACTGACGATTGGCGAAGACGCAACAGTTGGAGAAGACACATCGGTTGGAGAAGACGCGGCACTGTGACTTGTGAGAGATGTATGCTGATCTACAGATGGAAGATTGGAAGGAAAATGAGAGACTAAGAAAAAAATAGGAGGCGCTGAGACAGTGAGACTTGAGAGTTGAGAGAATAGGGCTTTAGGAATACGGGAAGCGACTAAATTAGGTTAATATTAGGTTTATATATTAGGTTAATTTTTTTAATTAATATATAATTTATTTAAATAAATATAATTAATTTCGGGTACTGACGGGTATGGTTTTTAGTATAACCGTAACCGAATCGTACCCGCTCATTTATGTTCGGTTTTTACCCGAAATCGAACCCGTCCCCGAAATTACACGGTTAAAAACTGAACCTGCAGTTTTTTTGCCCATTCCTAACTACTACATTTTATACTAGAGGTATAAAGTTAAATGTCTCATTTAGTGTATCTAATAGACTTATGGTACAATATTGTATCATTTTATTTAAATATAATATCATATTATTTCACTTAGATTATAATTCTAATGGATCTAATTTTAAATATATATTTTATCATTTTTTTATTAAACTTACATTATGAATTATCATTTATCATATTTTTGTATTCTTATTTGTCTTATTTAAACCCATTAGTGACAAATGAGATATCTAAATTAGTATCGTTTCATTAACATCTCATTTCATTAAAAATTAAGTGAGACAATATAATATAAGTTTTAAAAATTAATAGATTATCTTATTGTTGATTCACGCAGGCTGCTCTACCCGCAGCGGCTACAAGGGTGAGGCTGTGCTTATAAACCAGCTCTTATCTTTGGTCCTTGGTTGATGTGGGACTCACCAACACTCCCTCGACCGTGTCGGCGGACGGTGGTGGTCTTATGGTTGCACGGGTGTAAGTGTAGGGTAGTTATAGCATTCGTCGCCGCTCACGTCTGTGTTGATTTACGCAGGCTAACTCTACCACGCGCTACAAGGGTGAGAACTTATAAAGCCTCTTATCTTTGGTCGAGTCGATGTGGAATTTCAACACTTATAAAATTTATTAATATTTTATTTCAATTTACACTATTATTTTATGTTGTGTAAACATGTCATTCTATTATTAAATCAAAATTCAAAAACCTTATCGAACCCCTTCTAAGAATCATTGGAATCAGGTTATTCTTCATATAGCAAACATTTTATTTTTACCCTAAACCAATCTTTAAAAGCTTTGAAGTTGAGGATGCTACAAGAGTCTAACAAGGGAGGCTTTGAATTGTAAGAGATATTTGTGATTTCTTGTTTGGTGATACGGATGTTCATCAAGGATTAATAAGGTTTTGCTCTTTAATACATTTTCTATACGACACTTACGAACGTATTATAGAAAAATATCTTTTATATTTTTATTTTCCCTTAAACCTTTGCAGTTTATTATTACAATAATTTTCAAGAAGTGCATTTCGTGAGTCAGGATGTACCGGATAATACGGTGCAAGTAAGAAAGGAGGGGACCGCATGGACGGATTAAGGTAGAGAATTAGTATACCCTTACAAATGTATTCAGAAGAAATAACCCCACGTTTGGTTGGAGGGAATTGAATGGAATCAGAATCGATTCCTTCCATTTTGTGTGTTTGGTTGGACGGAATGGAGGATGGAATGGAATCAGATTACTAAAAGAGAAGGATTCACAATTCCTTCTCCCCACCTTGGTAATCATAATTCCATTCCTATCTAAACTTTTTTTTCCAATTTTACCCTCACTTAAAATATAACCTTAAACTCAAATCCCAAATTCTCAAACCCAAAATTCCAAAACCCTAAACCCTAAACCCTAAATCCAAAATTTCAAAACCCTAAACCCTAAATGCAAAATTTCAAAACCCTAAACCTTAAAACATAAATCCCAAAATCCAAAACCCTAAAACATAAATCCCAAAACCCTAAACCCTAAACCCCAAATTTCAAATCATAAAACCCTAAACCCCAAATCCCTAAACCCTAAACCTTAAACCCTAAAACCCTAAAACCCTAAATCCCAAATCCCCAAATCCCTAAACCCAAAATTCTTAAACCCTAAACCTTAAAACATAAATCCCAAAACCCTAAATCCTAAACCCCAAATTCCAAATCCTAAAACCCTAAAACCCTAAACCCCAAATCCCTAAATCCCTAAACCCTAAACCTTAAAACATAAATCCCAAACCCAAAACCCTAAAACATAAATCCCAAAACCCTAAACCCCAAATTCCAAATCCTAAAATCCTAAACCCCAAATCCAAAATTCTAAAACCCTAAACCATTTTTAGAAAAATAATAATTTTAACCCTAAACCTTAACCTTCAAATATAACCTCAATTCCTAAATCCCTAAACCCTAACAAATCCACATCCCAAACCTCAAAACCCTAAACCTTATTTAAAAAATAATAATTTAAATAATATATTTCTTTTTAATTAAGTAATAATTATTTAGAAAAATAATGATTTCAATAATGTGTTTTGTTTGACGAAAAAATAATAATTAAATGACATTATTTGAACTTTACAGCATGTAAGGGTATTAAGGTCATTTACAGCTTTTTTCATTTCATTCCAGTGACAAACAAAACACTGTAATCCTAATTCCGAGCTTGATTCCAGTGGTGGAACCAAACAAAATTGTTTCCTTTCCATTCCGATTCCGATTCCGATTCCGATTCCGATTCCATTCCACGAACCAAACGCCACCTAAATGAATAAATTACAAACTAGCAAAATGTAGAATAAATTTAAAAAAACAATCTATCATTTTATTTTTAAAAAACGTAATATACCTAATATTATATATTTTATGTTATAGTTTTTGAAAATTAATATAATAACATTATTGTAGTGCAATTATTTTTATGAGTTGAAAGATATATGTTGATGTGTAATTATGTAATTACTATTAAAAAAATTATATAACAACCATTCAGTTCGGATAGACTTCATTTACTACTTATAAAAAAAAACAAAAACAATTGATAAAATGATAAAAAATGACATAATAATAGATGTAGGACATAACCGCGTTAATAAGTTGAAAAGTCTAATAAAGTGGGTCAATCTCAATCAAAATCAAAAAAATGGGTTGTCATCAACCTTCTAAACCCTATTTGCTTTCTAAGGAAGCGAGGATTAACCTAAATTAACCCATCAGTGATTAGGGGGGACATTTAATAATCCCAATTAATATATTATATATATAACTTGAATATTAAAATAATTGATTAATTAATAATTTATTTTCATAATATTCAGCCAAGCCAAACCTTTCTGAAAAAAAAAATTTTAATTTTCACATTTTTAAAATAAAAACAAGCTCAAAGAACAATAATATCATTTTTAACATTTTTTCTGAAATAAAGAATTTTGTAACAATATATCCGGTTTTTATGAGATATAATTATTTATATTTAACTATTTTAAAAAATAAAAATAAAATTTTCAAGTTATCGAAAAACATATATTTATTGTATTTTTAGACATGGTAAATATATATATATATATATATACGTAACATTAAAAATAAAATTATATTTATAAAAGATATTCATGAAATCTTAAATAAATAAATAGATTATTAAGTTAAATTTAATACCTTTAATATATATTAATCATTATTTTTATATAAAAATATTTATTTATTTATTATTATAAAATATATAATAAAAAATGTAAAAATAATCATATAAATTTATATCGATAATAATAAAAGATTAATCAATTGAAACAGAATAAATAATATTTATATTAATTTTTTTTTTAATAACTGTCAATGTCATTTAAGAACGAAATTCATGGTATTGTAATTTGTAGCTACGTCTTCCGCTTCTCTTTCGAAAAAGAAAAAAAGAAAAAAAGAAAAAACAGATAAGAAATAAAGTAAGCAAACGAAACCCAAATTCCTCAGCAACCACCACTCCATCTCCGCTTTTCTCACAACAAACCCTAACCGAGTAAATTACAGTTCGTTTTGGAAAGAAAGAAAAAGGGGGGAAGAAAAAAACCGAAACAGAAATCGCAACCATAACCAGAAGAAGACACCCAAAAAGCCTTATAACAATAAACCAAATACAACAAAATCCCATCCTCCATCTCTTTCCCCTCTCGCCTTGCCGTCTGGATTTCTTTGATCACCACCTCCATCGTCCAAGTGTCGAATACCATGGTTGATTCTGAAAGCAAGCTCGAATTTTCCGAAAAGCCCATGTCATCGTTGTTGTTCAATAGGTCGCTCACCATGTACTCATCTTCCACGGATTCCTCCCAAAAACAAGGTTACCTCCACCACCCCATCGATCGCTTTAATTCCTTGAGTAAATTCTACAATTCAAAAGATCCAGTAGGGTCCACAAGCAATTCGATTAAAGGGAAGGTCAAGAAGTTATGCAGCATCTTCGAGACCAGGAAGCTCTCAGGCGAATCTCATTCTCAATCGGCAAGTAAATTAAGATCCACGAAATCGATCGGTGGTTCCGAGTTGCGTCTCTCCCTCCCAACTTTGGGAACGAATTCCTCAATTCACTTGCAGGGGACAGAGGACAGCATCGTGATGTATTTGACGAGTTTAAGGGGGGTTCGGAGGACGTACGAGGACTGCTACGCCGTGAGGATGATATTCAGAGGGTTTAGGGTTTGGGTGGATGAGCGAGACGTATCCATGGATTCGGCGTACAAGAAAGAGATACAGAGCGTGTTGGGTGAGAAAAATGTGAGGTTACCTCAGGTTTTCATAAGAGGAAAGTATGTGGGTGGTGCGGAGACGATGAAGCAGCTTTTTGAAACAGGTGAGTTGATCAAAATCCTTGAAGGGTTCCCAATTCGGGAACCTGGGTATGTGTGTGAGAGTTGCGGGGATGTTAGGTTCTTGCCTTGTGGGAATTGTAGTGGAAGTAGAAAGGTGTTTTCTGAAGACGAAGGCTTGCTTAAGCGATGCTTAGATTGCAACGAGAACGGATTGATTCGCTGCCCTAATTGTGGTTCTTGAGCCGCATTGTTCACTTCTCTCTGGTGGGTATACCGTATGTTGTTGATTATATTATTATTTAATAACTAATGAAGATTTCAATCTTCATGAGTTTGGAGTTTCGTCTGGTGGGTTTGGGTATTTGGATATGCTTGCCTACTATAAATTACATTTACATATAGTGTGTGAATCTCGAATTGGGATTTTTTTTTTTTAAGTTTTCTTAAGATTGTTCATCAGTTGGGATCTGATGTTCAGTCCGTTTGTGGGATATCATTTTGATGACTAGTAATAGTGTATGTTATCAGAATGTGGGGGGAAAAAACCAAACCATTGTGAGTGTTATTCACCTATGATATGATATAATGTAAATATTTTGAGTGTTAAGGGGTTGTAATGATGATTTGAAAAGGATTCAAGGTGATACCCTTATTTTTGAGTTTGAGCTCTTTAATTAACTTTCAATTATGTCTCTTTTTGTTGAAGGCCGAGGGTTGAGGGTTGAGGGTTGAGGGTTGGGTTAAGGGAAGGGTGCTATACTGCTATATATTGGTGATTTCATACATACGGGTCTGAGTTAATGAAAAAGCACAAGGAGAGAATGTGAGGCTCGGAGAGTGCAAGAGAAATGAGGAAATTTTTGAGAAATTCCTTGTGGTTCTCATGATAATTATTGACCGATAACATTTCTCTGTTGTTTATCTTCAACATTGATTGAATAAATAGTGTTTTTTCCCCATAAGATTGGTAGATGGTATTAATGTTAAATGCTGTAGGTGTAGAAATAAATTTGGCAAAAAAAGGAGTACTGATTTTTGAAAAAAAAAATAAGTATTTTTATATTGATATATTTATATCTTATTTATATAGTAGTTAAATTAAAATAATTAATTTAAAATAAATTTATATAAACTTCTAAAAAAATAAATGATTTATGGTGATTTTTTTAAAAAAATTATAAATTAAATTGCATCTTTTTAAAGCTTGCAAGGGCTGTTTCCTTTGTTATTTGTTCAAGCTGACAATGAGAGAAGAAAATATTAGGATAGGTTGTTCAGTAATTTCAAACAATTGAATATTTTAATTATATTATTTTTATAAGTATGTTACTTTTTTTAAATAAAAATAGATATATTAATTATTTTTTGAATAATATAATATTTTTTATTAATATTTTTTTTTCAAAATAGTAAAGTATAATTAATAGGATAAATTATCTTTTTTAATTTTTTCCCCTCTTTGATACTCTTTTTTTTCTAGTTTATTTTTTAGCTATATTTTTTTTCATTTTTCATATTTTTTTAGTTAATTTTTTATTCTCTCCGTTGCAAAAGAAAATGACTAATAATATATCACTTATTATACACTTCAAACAAATTGGAGTTGGTATGGTGTGTGCTATATTGTTGGAAAATATTTTTTATTTATTGTTATATGAAAAAATTATTATTTGTATATGATAGTTTTTGGCTCACAAGTATGGTAAGTTTGAATTTTTTTCAAAAAATAGAAGCATTTTTCAGTAATTTATATAAATATTATATTATAATATGTAAAATTACTAATTAAGTTTACGATAATAGTGACAAATTAACCATTATATTAAAATATAAGAATATTTTTCTTTTTAAAAAATTAAGGTGATAAATTTTTATGTTTTAGTTAAAGAAATGTGTTGGTTATATTCAATAATGTGGGCTTAGAAGGAAGAAAAAACATTGAGAAAGAGTTCGGCCTATGAGGGCCCATTTTTCTAACAATATAAAAAAGAGGCAGAATTGAGGGGAGGTTTCTGTTGGTTCAGTTGTTCTAATTTTTAATTTATTTTAATTAAGTTATTGACTAATTTAATTTATCTAATTTAAGTTAGTTCATTTATGTGAGTTAAGTGGGAAATTTTATGAATAGATACAATAAAATATTAATAATTTCAAATAAAATGATCTTAATTTTCTATGTGAAACTTAAAATTAGGTAATATAAAATTTTATACAAACTTAACATATAAGATTTTTTAATGGTATATGAAATTAATCATAATTATTTTTTAAGTATTAATTATATTTCAAATTGAGTCAACGATAATTTGCATATTCTAAATAATTTTTAATAAAATGAGAATAATTTTTTGTAGAAAACTTGAAATTACAAACAGTAAAATTTCGTAAATTCTTTCAAAAATTATACTTTTGAAAATTTCTAATGATACGTGAAATGATTCATAATTTGTGAATTGATACCGTTTTCATTTTAAAAATATTATATCGAATTTGAACAATAATTAATAAAATGAATATAATTATATATTAAAAAAAACATAAAATTACACCATAAAATTTATTAAAAACTAGTCTTTTAGATATATGAAATGATTCATAATATTTTGTGAGTTGGTACAGTTTATATTTTAAAAATGAGTAAAAAATGTTTTACTTAATCTGAACAATTATTAGAAAAATGTATATATTTTTTTATAAAAAACTTAAAATCAATTATATTTTGTATATTTTTTAAATTACTATTTATCTTGAAATTTTATATTTATTGAAATCCTATAATATAAATTTAATTTAGTTTTATCTTCTATTTTATTTTAAAAAAAATCAGTTGATTTTTTATATGTATTAATTTAAATAATATTAGTATTTTTATCAACTATTTAATAGTAATTAATAATTATATTTTGATATATTTTTTTATTTTTATCTTATTTGTTAACTTTTTAATACAAAATTTCTTTATCAAATGAGTCAATAAGTTTCTCATTAGTTCAAATAACATGTTCATTAAAGTTTGCAAGTTAAGTTTCTAACTTGTAAGCTCAATGAATTAATTTTAAATAAACTGAATAATTTATTTGGTATTTTTAGTTGTATCTTAAAATTATGTAATGTCTATTTAATAGATAGTTGTAAATTTTGGGTTACAATTAATATATTAATATTAAATATCTATTAATTAAAAAAATATTATTGATAAAATCAAATTTTAATTTAATTTTTTAAAAATCAAACTTTAGTTTTTTTCATATAAATGTTTTTGACTTATTTTAAAACAGTGTAGCTAGCAAAATTTTCAACAATTCATAAAAAAAAAAAAAATTTAAATGCGGTGACCATAAGAATAACTAATATTTACAATATTAAGAAAAACCAAATTAAATAAAAGCCAATATAGAAAGTGTTTGTCCCTATTCAACTATATATATATATATATATATATATTATTGTGTGAGAGGAACACATTGAAGGTCAATCTCAAGTACACCTCTTTCAACGTTGAGAAGCCTGAGAGAGATTTCCTGTCGGACTTTGCCATCTACAAGAAAAATAACACCATCTTTAACTTGGTGGTTTTCTTTGGTGGCTACCCATTTCCCAAGCTGTGTTGATTCATTTATAGTAGATTTCTCATAGGCTCTGGCAGCACTCAGCAGTGGTTGAATGTCTATTTCACCCTCACCCATGAAGTCATCTGTTGAGAATGTGTCCTTGTCATATACTAGCTGCATTCAATCATGCACCCATTAATATCCATGCACCCATTAATATCCCTCATCATATATGCATCAGTCAATTAACCTACTCGATCTCTTAATTAATTAAGGGAAATGAATTTAAAAACAAAAAACTTAATTACCACTTTCAACGGGGGTATGTAATCAGGAATCGACAACATTAAACTTTCATTCCATATTGGATTAAGATTATTCTTTATGACACGAGTCTTCACTGACTGCAACCATGCACCCACAAAAAAATTACAAACAAATAATTAAAAAAATATTTATAGATAGACTGATCGATGATCACTCACTTGATGACCCAAGGAGAGGATGACATAAGGGTCACTAGTCATCATATCTCTAATAGCTAGATTGGTGCCTTTGACCACATTAACCTTTATCAATCCAACAAATTCAACCATACCTGGAGCCTATAATTATTAATTATAAAAATAAAATTAATTAATTTATATTTATATATAAGATTAATATATGCTATGAATAATAAAGAAAGTGATCGATCGATCTGATGAGAATGAGTTACATAATAATTGATTTACCGATGAGTGGTTGGGGTTTTTGATAGTCCTGTGATCATGAGAGTCCTTTCTAATTCTCCAGCTATTACGAAATGCATGTGATCCTATGCGATTTTTATCTTTAATATTTGAAGAATTGCCCGATCTCTTATGATGATGATGATATTGATGATGATGATGATGATGATGAGAAGAAGAAGAAGGGAAGGGGCAGGTCATATGTTCATCATCAGAGTAATTCAAGAAGTGTAGCTGCTCGTATTTTCTCCTAATTAAATTAAAAATGCAATTTACATTAAGTATATTATTATTAATTTGTCATTTTTTTTCCATTAAATTAAACTAAATTAAATTAAATTAAATATATAAGTAGGTATTTTAATTGTATCTAGGAAACTAAGAAATACCTAATAAAATTAAAGCGCTCCTCAATGCAGGAATCTGGTCTGGGTTTCTTGAGATTATCTGGAATGCAAGCTTCATACTTTAAGTTCACTTCAGTATTTCCACCCATAACTACCAAGGAATCCACTTGCTCATCCGTCCACTCATCTAGGTTCACTGATAGGACCTGACATTTATATATATATATAGTATATAATATATATAAGATGACAATAATTTCATCATCATCTAGTAACTTGTAATTCATATAAATATATACCTTCGATATATGCACCCCAAGACTTCTATGTACTCCAGAACACTTGATACAAATTATTACTCCAAAATTGAAACATCTATCACACATGCAACAATTGAAATATTCATCACTCAAAAAATTAAATTAATAAACCAAAATAAAAAATAAAAAATAACTGGGGATCCAAAACTGTAAAATGACACTTACACCCATTTTGGATCTGGGGATCCACAATCTGCACAAAATCTATTACCAGCTGATTCAAGCAAGAAAGTCTCCAACCTTTGTTGTGGACCTGTTTTGACTTACAAATCCAAGATAATTAGTTACTTTATATAATCCTTTAATTCAAATAATTCATCACATGAAATATTTAATCCTTCAAATTCCTATTATTATATAAGGAGCAAATTAATTAATAAACATTAATTACACAGGAGTAGTCTAAAATATATTAGCTAGGTAATTATAAATTGGAAATACCAGAAGATAATGTAGAACGATCACTTTGGTGTTTACAAATTGGCTCTGAACATAAGAGATCGTATAGGCAATCACGTGATCCTACGATACAACATATATCACTTAAAAAAATCTATATCTAAAATTCCTGATTAATTATCAAAATGAAATGCACGTATATATAGAAACAAACAAACTATTAATTCAAGAATATATAATTGAAATTGAAATTATACCTGGAATATTATTGCCGGCACCAGACTTATCTTGCTGGGTAGGCGACATCTCCAGCCTTGGGTCATTCATATCTAAAAGTAAAACCATATATATGTATATATATATACATACATATATATGACTCCTCCTCCCAATTGATATCTAGGTATAAGTACCCATGTTAATTATTGTTAGGCACTCCTCTTCATCTGCTACCCTGCAATATAATAATATAACATTTTTATTCCGATTGTATATTTTATATAATTCATCACATCACACATACAAATTAAATTAAAAAGAACAAACATCCTCATGATATGGCGGGGATAATAATTAATAATTATATGTTTTATTAAACAAAGATGCAAATGGGTTTTAATTATATATTTTTCAAAACTTGCATTGCAGATGCATGGGTGGCAAAATTAGATAGATAAGAGATTAAATGATATATATCCAAAAGCAATAACAATCGATCAGACATAATAGAATAGAAATTTCAAAACACATTAATTGGTTTTACATACGATTGTTTAGCGATATTAGAAGGAACAGAGAATTCAAATCACAAAGGCCGGTTACATATGTAAACAGTTGGTACGTATAAGAGATCAATGAGCTAGCTAGCTGCTGCACGATGAAGGTCAATTTTGGGAATGTATTATTTCCAACAAGAACGTAACTACCGAATTCGGTTTAAATGGATAAGCTAGGCCACACAATTTTAGGATCCAAATCCAAACTCAGGGATTGCTAGGAGGATGGTTATGTATTATCATTCAACATTGTTTGCATTTCTTGCCATTTTTATCTCCTTTTCTTTTTAGTAATTTTATTCTCTTTTATTTTTTTATTTTTTTATTTTTACCCTTTACTCCCTTTACTGTTTTTTTATACTTTTGAAGTTTAAGTTTAAGTTTATATCAAATTTTAAAATACATATATGAAAATTAAAAAGTAAAGTAACTAAATTATAAAAAACAAAAATAAGTATACGAAAGTATAAAAATTAAAAAATAATAATAAGATGATCAAATTTTAGATATTCAATTTTATTATTATTTATTAAAAATAGTTCGAATCATCCAACTTACAAAAAATATTTATACTAGTTTTGAAATTATGCTTAAAAATATCTTTAGTACAGAAATTATTACACTACACGAGGTAATATAAATCCCATTATTTTTTTAATAGGTCAAATTAACCCAGCATTAATTTAAAACCCATCCTAACTCATGTAATAGGTTATGAAAACAAAAGTTTGTGTAACTAATTTAATCTTAGTCATGAAAAGTGTTAATTGTAGTACAAAACTATTTATTATTAAACCCTTCCTCTTTTCCTTTATATATATATCTTCATTTTTTTTTTCTCTGGTGAGTGAGTGCAGCCGCTGGAGAAGAAAAAAAAAAGTTGAAAACAGAGAATAATGGCCCAAAGAAAAAACAGAAAGGCTTGCAGCTGCGTGAGTAAATTGGAAGCTAAAAACAAAAACACTCCCAGCTAGACACTTCTAGCTTCGTTCACGACCAGTCACTTCCGGTTAGTAAATTAGAAGAAGATGTGGAATGGTAATATTTGTACGATAATATTTGATTTAATAATAAATTTATTAATTTATCTTGTTATATATTACCCGTAAATGAAATGAAATTATTTTATGAATGTATTTAGATTTTTTTGATATATTTTGTGAAATTTTCTGAATGTTGGTGTTTGTATCTTCGTTTGATTATTAGTAGATTTTTCTCCGTGTGATATCGTAAGTGAAATAGACTTTTTACATTGAAAAGTTGAACCACTTAAATCATTATGTGTCATTTATTTTTTTCATTACTTATTGTTTTATTGTTACCTATAATTATTAATTTGTGCAGTCAAATTTGGACATGAATTTCGTTTCTATAAGTGTTAATTTATAAAAAAGAGGGAGAGAGAACTACATCTTACAAGTTAAAATATTGGCCGCCACCAAACGTTGAAAACTCATAAATTCCAAAGTATGAAGAAAACATTTGAAACGGTGGATTATTATTTTCAAATGAAGAATGATAGGATTTGAAACCGCTCAGTGAAGTGAATTATAAATTGCATAGGTCAACACTTTAAAGTAGACTTATCCAGACACTAAATAAGCCTACTTAATTAGAGCAACAACATCAATGATGCTATAAATAAAAAAAAAAGAGAAACGTTTTAGCATATAAATAACACGTATCCGTTGCAAAGCTAAGTTGATATTGATAGATGTATATTAATAATGTTGGTTTTTCTTCTTATAGTTTAAGCTTTTAAGAGAGTTAATTTCTCACCAACTTCTAACATGATATCAGAATAGAAATTCATGTGTTCAAAGCTCGGTAATCCTAATTGTTTAATTGCAGATATTTGACCTAAATGATGCATAAAACTAACACTAGACGTATAAAAACAAAGTTAGTCCTTATTTTAATATCTTAAATCCTGAAAACACTTGTCCTCGTGACCTTTTTTCAATATGGATGAGAAAAACTTCACATTAGTTAGTTGTACTAGCAATAGTGCAGGACAAGAATTCCAAGGTATAATTACACCCACATTGATTGTAAGCATCCCGCCTCTATGAAGCAAGCAAAAATCAAGCTCTGTCTTCACATGTGAAGCACGTGAACATATAGACACATTTGAAAAGCAAAAAAGTATTTCTACAAAAAAAAATTAAAGTAAATAAATAAATAAAATCCCCATATTTGAATGCAAATAAACAAACATTAAATGACTTTACAAAGAAACCAAACACATACCAGACAAATAGGTAGGTATTCTTATTTGGATATTAGAGGCGACATGCATCCTCCCTACTGCAATTAGAATAGTGTCAACAGGCCTGTTAGGGTATTAGCTGATCACATACTAGCACCACTATGTCATCAATAGAAAGACCTTGCAGTAGAAACAACTGTCTTGATTTTAGGATAAGAATGAATTTTGAATGTTGATGGAATAGTGTTAGCTGGATACTACAAGTAGCGGACAGTAAGATGCTTTCAATAGTTGTCTATAGAATAGAGGCTTTCCATAGTTGTCTCATACTGCTCAAACTTTCCTTTCTTTTTATCCTTGCTCATTTTCACTTATCTTAATTTTACAAGACAACCAATCTATGCATTGCTTATTGCAATTGAAAGCATATTTTTTGGTTGGAATATTTTCATGCATTCAAATATATACCAGTTGAAGAATCAAAGAATTAATGTCCCTGCTACTAACTTTTTTAATGAGACCAATATCAAAATTTCACAATACTCACTCAGCAACATAAAGGTTGCAGCTTGTAAAGGAAAAGGCAACTCAAGAATCCAAATTGGTTATGCCAACTCAGCAAGTTAATTCAAGCTAGTTCTCGCAGTTGGTTTAGACTGTTAGCATATGTTGTTAACTCTATGTACTAGCTAGTAGGTATAAGTTACTAACATAGACTTGTGTATATACTAGATATACTAAGACTATTCTCAACATACAAGAATTAATTCAAAAAAGAATTTTTTAGTTCCTCTTATTTTCTCTTTCACTTTCTCTTGTCTATATTTTCCTTGTAGTCAAACAAGGTTATTCAATAACCTTTTCATGGTGTGAAAGCACTAGGACTCAGAGATGATACAAGTTCAAAGAACAAAGAAACTACAGAGATGAAGTTTTTGAGAATAAAATAAATGCAATTAAATTAGATCGCACAAACTTTGTTATATGGAAGAAGCAGATTAGATTTAGATGATGGGCTCATGACTCATTACTTGTACGGAAGGAGATCTAATGAAAGAAGTTTCTGATTATGACACTGGTGCAAAAATGTATGATTATAGAAAATTCCTTTGCCTCTCACTCAAGAGCCAAGATTTTTCAGTATAAATATGAACTAAGCAATAGACGAAAAGACATTATGTCTATTACAGATTATGTGATGAGGATTAAGGATATTGTGATGCAACTTTCATCATGTGGCTATAAAGTTTCAGAAGAAGATCAAGTGCATGCATTGCTTCATGGAATAGACAATGTCTATGACTTGGTTCATGTTGTAGTTTCAAGTAAAATGGAGCCAGTTATTGTGCGTGAGGTTTGGGTCATGTTGTTGACTCATGAGAAAAGGCTTAAAAACACAATAATGTTAGAGTAGAGTCACTTTTGCCAACAACTAATCTTATGCAGAATCAATCCAAAGATTTTACTCGTGAAATACCTAGTGAAAGGGGATCAAATAATAGTTAAAATTATAATAATCAAAATTTTGGAAGCAGAGGAAAAAATTATTCTTAATGTGGTAAAGGTAGAAAAAATGGTGGAGGTAGGTTTTGAGTGCCAGTTACGAGGCGAATTTGGCCATCTGGTGAATAAATGCTGGTATTGTTTTGACAAGGATTTTCAACCTCTTCCTTCTAATAATTCTTCTTAAAATTAGCAAGGTTCTTTCTCATAAAGCAAAGTTGCTTAACATCAGTCTAATTTTGCTTCTGTGTTTGTGCTAGTACCAGAGACTATCACTGAGCCTGCTTGATATCCTGGCTCAAAAGCCACATATCACGTGACTTCATATCCTTTAAATCCGACTGCAAAGTTAGAGTACACGAGTTTTGAAAAGTTTCATAAGTAATGACTCAAGTCTTTTCATTCATCATATTGGAGCTAAGGTGTTTGCATTTAGATTTGGTTCCAACAAATTGTTTCATTTAAAGGATATGTTACATGTGCCTCATATAACTATAAACTTATTGAGTCTCTAAGTTTGCCAAGGATAATAATGTCTACTTTGAATTTCATTATCAATATTGTCTTGTGAAGGACAAGGAGACAAGACAGATTTGCTTCAAAGGGAATGTAACAAAGGCTTGTATCAGTTTAACTTGAAATTGAGAAATGTTAGAAAGATTCCAGGTTCATGCTTAATTAGAAGAATCTTATAAGCCTAATAGTACTCTTACTTGTGATGATAAAAGGAAAGATAGTATAAATAAGCCACGTTGTTTTGTAAATAATGCAGACTCAGTACCTAATCAGATTAATAGTAAAATAGCCAAATCTACTGATGTTCTATTGTGGCATAGAAGATTGGGACTGTTGAATATTGGCTCTAAAAGTAACAAATTAGTGACATAATTTAGGAAAATTAGTGGCCTAATTTGTGGCATGATTTGTGGCATGATTTAAGGAAATTAGTGGCATAATTTAAGAAAATTGGTGGCCTAATTTAAGGCTTAAATTATGGCACACTTTAGGGAAAGGGAGCCTTTCTTCATCTATAAATAAGGAAGAGTTCATGCATTGAAGAACAAGGCAAAAATCAGAAAAAATCAGAGAGAGTATAAGCAAACTCAAAGAGAGAAAATACTTGTGAGTTTTGGAAAACACTTGAGAGATATTATTAGTGAGGAAATCTGTATCTGTATTCTGTATATTTCCTACTCAGTTCAAATAATATCTGCTGCCTCCCGTGGACCTAGGCGAATTGTCGAACCACGTAAATTCTGTGTGTTCATTTTATCGCTTTGATATATTCATATACTGCTATTTATTGCTTCCGCCCACAATAAATTGGTATCAGAGCCAAATATAGCAGTATTATATATCAAATCGAAGCTCTCGACGATACGAACGCAACGGTGAAAGAATCGCTCAAATCGGAAGTCAGAATCACCGCCAGAAGCTGTCGGAGTCCTGCTGCCAGTAACTGAGTCAACTCGCCGAGTTAGACCGAGTCAACTCAGTCACTAGTGATATTTGGACCGAGTTGGTCTATTTTTCATCCGTTTTCAACTGAGTTGGATCTATTCCTAGCTAATTGGACCATTCCAAATTCAACTACGGACTCCGTTTTTTCAAATAAGGTATAAAATTTGGAAAAACACTGTTTTAAGTTGTAAGTACAAAATTTCTGTTATCAGTTTGTACTTATGGCTGATAAAGGAGAGATCGAAGAAGGTGAACAAGTTGACCATAGAATTTATGGAAAACCAAGTTCTACTCGAAGAACTATGTTGTCCAACGCAAAGTTTGAGGTGGAGAAATTCGACGGCACAAATAACTTTGGCATGTGGCAATGTGAAGTATTAGATCTATTGTTCCGAGAAGGATCTAATATAGCCTTGGAGACTAGGCCAGGAGATTATTCAAATGAAGATTGGAATTATGTCAATCGACAAGCTTGTGGCACAATTCGACTGTGCTTAGGAAAAGATCAGAAGTACTTTGTCATGAAACTAGAGGACAAATACATGACGAAAAGTATTGAGAACAGACTCTACTTGAAGAAGAAACTTTTCCGTTTCCAGTACAAGAAAGGTACCCCTATGATTGAGCACTTAGATAATTTCAATAAAATTTTGGCCGATCTGCAAAATTTAGATGTTGAAATTATCGATGAAGATAAAGCTTTGTTGTTGTTGAATTCATTACCTGAGAGCTATGAGCATTTAACCACAACCCTGTTATATGGAAAGGATGAGGTTAAGTTCGTAGATGTTTCAAATGCTTTGGTAAATAACGAGTACCGGAAGAAGGATCAACATGATCACAGAGACTCAATATCAGAAGCATTGACGGCAGCCAGAGGTAGGACTAACAACAAAAAATCTGGCGGATCAAATAATAAGGGAAATCTAGATCAAAGTCCAGAGGAGAGTCATCCAGAAGACGTCCTGCGAAGGACGAGTGTGCCTATTGTCACCAGAAAGGGCACTGGAAGAAAGATTGTCCAAACAAGGACAAGTCAAATGCAAATGTTGCACAGAAGGCCGATGAAGATGAAGAATCAGCCTTTTCAGTTTCATCATCAAAAACCTACTCAGATAAGTGGATCCTTGATTCTGGATGTTCTTATCATATGTGTCTGATGAGTGCTCAAAAAGCACTAAAATAACCATGATTTTATGCACTTTAATTGATTAAAAATATATATATTTATATGTTTTATCATATATTTATATAAATTTGTCTTTTTCGGAATCACGGGTATTTTTATTGTTTTTCAGGAATTTTGGCCTAAAAACGCAATGTAA
This sequence comes from Hippophae rhamnoides, assembly GCA_033030585.1. NCBI lineage: Eukaryota > Viridiplantae > Streptophyta > Magnoliopsida > Rosales > Elaeagnaceae > Hippophae > Hippophae rhamnoides. The sequence goes on from CM065432.1 coordinate 56,049,045, forward strand.
AGACTCAAAGAAGAATACTTGAAGCAATACATCACAAATAAATTGATAAATAAGTGGAAAAAGGTCAACAAACATGGAAAAATTGGACAAAATGGGTCGAAAAGGTCAAAAATGTCAAAAGACGGAAAAACGCTACACAGCAGCTCTTTCCAATACTTCAAATACAAGGCATACAATAATACGCTTGCTTCATGGCCACATGCTGGCATCGTTTCATATACAGCACAAGGCTGCCATTTACATGGCATACAAAGAATGTCTCAATACATACTAACGCGTTTTTGACCCATTTTTCACGTAGCCGCTTCACGACGCTACGATGACGTCATTGATGACCTCAGCAGGTCCAAAACACGTTTTTATTTTTTAATATTTTTTTAACATTTTTTTAATCATTTTTTCTCTCCATCCTCACCTATAAATACCCCTTCCATTCACTTCAAAACACACCTAAAAACCACACTTCTCTCTTCTTTCTTTCTCTCATTTCTTAGTTTTTAAGTTTTTCTTAGTTTCTTTCTTAGTTTCTAAGCTTTTCTTAGTTTTTCTCTTAGTTTTTAGTTCAATTGTCTTAGGTTTAGAGTTCTTCTCTTTTTGAGAGGAACTTGTAATGTTTTTGTAATAATTTAGATTTTTGATTCAATAAATGGAAGTCAAATTCCGCTTGGAGGTTTTCTAGCAACGGGAATAGCGTCAATCAGAAGGATTTTATTTTCTTTACGCTTATTTTTGTGCTTTATTCTTACATGTTATATTTAATTTGTTCGTGATTAAATTTAATCAACAATTGCTTATAATCATGATATAATAATAATGTTGTTATCTTTGCGAAATATTAAATAGGTGAAAATTTCTAAAATGAATTGAGTTTATTTTTATTCAAGATTTTATATTAAGGATGTTAGAGAGAAATATATTATTTTTCATTACAAAATTAAATCAAAGTTAGACTTTAAGGTTTAGTTATCCTGGCCTAATTTAGAGTAGTCTTTCTTTTATTTGTTGGCATAATCGCCTAGGTAGTTAGAGTGAAGCTCTATTTCAAAAGTTTTTATAAGAATTATTATGTGGAAATGTATTGACAACACGTTTTCAATAGTGGTTTTAAAACTTGAAAGTTAAGACTTGATAACTAAATTCTTGGGTTTAATTTGACACCTTGGATAAAGTTTAAATCGTCTAACCTCACCAAAGCGTGGCATTTAAATGGTTCATTTTCAATCTCTTAGAAAAAGGAATTAATTTAATTAACCAAATTAGTTATCAACCCCACCCATAAAGGTGTTAATTGATTTGTTTAGTTAACAAAGAAGATCTAACTCACCAAAGGTGGTATTCATATAAAAAAAGAGAATCAATAAAATATCAATTTATATCTTTAATAAATTTTAGATAATACGAAGCAAAGATAATTAACTTAGTTATTATATCCATAAATACTCCACTAATTTAAATGATAAAATTTGCATGAATATTTATTCAATCAGTAATTATATTTATTTGTAGATAAATATTTATTGAATTTCAGATCTACGTTTATTTTTTTTATTTAATTAATCAGTATATATGTTTATTTTAATGTTATTAGATTAGAACACAAAAACCAAAATATCGCGACAGTGATGTTTAGGATTTAATTTCGCTTTTAAAAGTTTGAATAATAAATTAAAAACCACATACATTCCTTCCTTAGATCGACTCGAAAGATACTTATCATTTTCTACGAAATGATTCTACAGACTCATGAGAGTTTTACAAATATTAAAACCAAAGTATTTGCGAGAATTAGCGATCTTGATATTCGCCATCAAGTTTTTAGCCGGATTCTTGAAGAGATAGCGTTTTTAATTTATTTATCAAAATTTTAAAAATATTTTTTGTGTTGTAAATAATTGTGATTTTTTAAAAAAAAAAATAAAAAAAAAATAAAATAAAAATAAAAATAAAAATAAAAAAATAAAATAAAATAAAATAATAAAAATAAAAATTTTTAATCAAATTTCAAATTTCATAAAAAAAAAAATAAATAAAAAAAATAAAAAAATAAAAAATAATAAAAATTAAAAAATAAAAATTAAAAAATAAAAAATATAAAAAAAAAAAAATTTAAATAGTAAAAAAATAATTTAGAAATTCGAAATTTGAAGTAAAAAGTTTTTACCGTTCATGAATAGTAAAAAAAATAATAATAAAAAAAAAAAAATTTTAAAAAAAAAAAAAAATTAAAAATTTTAAGTTAATAAGAAATAAGTTAGCGTGAATAGTAAAATAAAATTACCGTTCGTAAAAAAAAAAAAAATTAAAAAAAAAAAAAATTAAAAATTTTAAGTTAATAAGAAATAAGTTAGCGTGAATAGTAAAATAAAATTACCCGTCCGAAAAAAAAAAAATAATTTAAAAAAAAAAAAAAAAAAAAAATAACTATAAGGAATGAAAAGTAAAAATCTAAGGGAGTTTTCAGGAGACTAGTTCTTTGAAGCCTTTGTGCCACTAGTCTTTCCAGGAACGTTGTTACAGAGAGTGGTTTTTAAGGAAGCCATGACCACCATTCTTTCCTTAACACTTTGTTAATTCTGATTATGTTATTTAAAAATAAAAAAAAATTTAAAAAAAAAAAAAAAATTTTGTCCAGTGTTTTGTATTAAATGCCATGGAAAATTTCTCTAATTTTCTTTTTATTTTTGTTGACAGGAGTTTTAAATTTACGTTTAAAAATAGTCTACGCGTGGTAGAGATCCTTAGGAAACCCCTTACACCATATGTAAATAATATTCATAAATTTAAACAATTGTCAACAACACCGATCCTACCCATCAACCTCGATTTTGAGCCAAACATAGAACGTCTTAATCCTTTACTAGAACCAAAAGAAATGGAGGAAAACCAACATGTTAGTGGAAACCACGATGAAAGAGTTTGCAAGACCGGTGATTAGGTACGGCAATCGCCGCTATCCATTGGGAGAAAAGTCGGAATTATGACCTTAAAAATATTCATTTTTCTACGCTTCCTTCCTTCTATGGGCTACCTAATGAAGATTCTCTTTCCTTTACGAGAGATTTCTATGCTACGGCCCAAACATTCCCTCGGTATTCTAAACGAGGATCACTTAGAATGAGATGTTTTCCGTACACCTTAAAGGATAAGGCTAAAGCTTGGTTGATGTCACTTCCCGGTTCTCTCGATGACACGGGGTCAAATTTACAATAAATTCACGGGAAAATTCTATTCCCATCAAAAACATCGAGCCGAGAGGAAAGATTGCTACTTTCTCTCGGATGGAAGGAGAACCATTCCACGAAGCTTGGGATAGGTTCAAAATGTTTCTCACTCAATGCCCCATCATAGCTTTCCCTACAGGTTGCAGAACCAATTCTTTTACGATGGACTTACACAACAATGTCGGGCTCATTGTCGACAACGCCGCAGGAGAGCAATAGGAGAAAAAGCTGCATCGAAACGTATAATCTCTTTGAGATGTTGGGTGCTAATTCCAACAGAAAAGCTCCAGAGTGAGAAAAGCCGGTGTTCGTGAGATTGACTCCGTAATGAAGTTCAACAACAACTTGTTCAACCGACTAAGCAAGTTGCTCTTCTCGCTACACAAACCAACACAAATAATGAACAATATGGTTTCAGACAAAGAATACGGGACAAGGTACTGCTCGTCCATATCAAGGAGATACAACTGAACCGAGCAGGTTAATGTGTTGGGAGCATATCAACAGAGACCAAGGTTTGATCCCAATTCAAATACCTATAATCCTGGGTGGAGAAGTCATCCAAATTTCTCTTGGAGGCAAAACAACCCTCATTTCCCTCAAAGCTCAAACCAAAGTGCTGCCAAGAATTCCACCCACCTATTCCAAGAAGCATTCCAAATAAACCAACCTGGAGGACAACTTGAATTCTTTTATTCAAGTTTGTAGGGATAATCACTAAAACCAATCAACGGTTGGACTCTGTGGAAGCTTCAATCAAAAAGGTGGAAGTTCAAGTTGAACAGCTTAGTTGAACATCTGCAAAAAGGCAAAGACTAAATTGAAACTTAAATGAATTCAATGAAACGGAGACATTGAGTTTTTCATTCCGCAATCTCCGAGCAACGCCTTACCAGAAGACGAGAAATTTTAGTCCTACATGGGGGGTCACCCAATATTGTATTTTTCTTTGTTTTGTTTTGGGTGTAAAAAAAAAAAAAAAAAAAAAATTTTCAAATGAAATAAATTTGCTTGTGTTCAAAAATTGTGTCCCTTCGTTTAAATTAAAATTAAAAAAAAAAAAAAATTTGCATTTTTAGAGATATCTACTATTGTTTTTAAGAGCAAAATGTTGATTCACAATAGGAGGAGGATCATTTTCAACTACAAACAACCATGGGAGATGTCAAGATAGGGGAAAAAGATGAAAGACTATACAATGCCAATCATTGGCAATGTAATTTCCTAAGATCCAATTACAAGAGGCTGCAAGGAATTATGAATTAAAAAAGATTCATTATTCTTTGTTGCCTTCCTTTCACTGCAGATCCCTAATGAAGATCCTTTGCATTTCATTCGAGAATTCTATGCTATTGTCCAAACCTTTCCACTACATGCAATTAGTGAAGATCAACTTAGGATGAGGTGTTTTCCTTACACTCTCAAAGATAAAGCTTGGTCATGGTTCATTACTCTACAAATGTGTTCTCTTAAAACTTGGGAGGCGATCTATGAAATTTTTACGGGTAGGTTCTATTCCCATCAAAAGACCGTTGATCTAAGAACAAAGATAGCAACATTTTCTCAAATGAATGAAGAGCCCTTTCATGAAGCTTGGGAACGATTCAAACTCCTTTTCATTCAATGTCAAAATCATAGCTTTCCACTACAAATACAAAACCAATTCTTTTACGATGGATTGACACTACAGAGTCAATACATGGTTGATAATGTCTTTGGAGGTCTTTGTAGGAGAAAAGACAAAGCAGAGGAAGCCTATAATCTCTATGAGCTATCGGGTTCTAATTCCCAACAAAGAGGTGGTAGAAGGAAAGCAAAGGTCAATGAAGTCACTTTGATGATGAGATAACCTTGCAAATTGTCGAATTGACTAAACAAGTGAAATTCCTCACGTCTCACCAAATTTCAAATCAAGAGGTATGTGGAGTGTGTTGTTCAATTGGACATGGTACTCATAATTATTCTAATACTTGTGATTCTAGTGTCGATGCCATAGAGGAAGTCCAATATTTTCAAAAGTATCATCCAAACACCTATAATCACCCAACCTACAACCACCCTTACCCACCAAGCCAATCTTTTAAACCAACCTTAAGATAGCTTGAATGCTTTTATTCAAGTTAGTCGTGACAACCAACCGATGACTAATCGAAGGTTGAACACCATGGAGGCTTCTGCTAAAAGAATTGAATCTAAAGTCAGCAACCGTCAACAAATGCAAAAGAAAGAACTGTGAAAGTTGCCTACCAACTGTAACAAGCAAAAGATGTTAACCCTTCAAGTGGTAAGGTAGTCAATACCAAAGGTACCGTAAATCTCTAACAAAGTTAAGGCGACATTCTAATATCGCAAAAAGGAGAAACAAGTGTTAAACTTCACAAGCTTTCTCGAAAAACTCATCGTTGGGGGTCATCCGACACTCCCAAAATTCAAAAGACAACAGTAACCACACCAGATGCAAGTACCTTTTCCCCACCTATTGAAAGAATCCAAACAAGATAAGCAATTCAATGATCTTTTTAATATGCTCTCTAAAGTAAATATCAATTTACCATTATTAGAAGTGATCATGAACGTGCCCTCATATGCCAAGTTTTTCAAAAGAGTTGAACACTAAGAAAAGGAGGTATGAACCGAATGAACGAGTAGTAGTGTCGAAATTTCTAGCTACCAGATTTCAAAGACAAACTACCCCTAAGTTGAAAGACCCTGGAAGTTTTATTATAAACATAACTACGGGGATAGGAAGGTTGCTAAGGCAATGCTTGATTTAGGTGCTAGTATAAATTTGATGCCCTACTCTATATTCTCACAAATTTCAATCTAGGGATTTAAAACCCACAACTATGTCCCCGCAACTCATAGATAGATCTCTTAAATATCCGTAGGAATAGTTGAGGATGTTTTGGTACAGTAGACAAACCGATAATACCCGTTGACTTTGTGGTTCCGGATATGCAAGAAAATCCGGCATTGGACGTAGAGCATACAATATTGCTTGGTAGACCATTTATGGCAACTACTAAAACTATTATTGATGTCCAAGATGGAAATTTGACTACGATAGCCTTAGGAGAGACTGCTCATTTCAAAGTTTTTGATTCTTCACCTTTCCCTTCTATTTCGCCATCGATGAAATATTCGAAGTTGATCCTTTGGATAATCTTGTCCAAAACACCTTTTTCCAAACCGTAATAAGACAAGCTTGAAACTGCTTCTTACACTTGAAAAGGTTGAAGAAGATTTAGATGAAGAAATTAAGGGTACCTTGAACAACTAGACAATAATGAAGTGATGACAAAATCTAGTGCACTTTTAAATCTACCCAGCTTCTTCATCTGTTAAAGAGGCCAATCCACCCGAACTTGAACTCAAAGTCTTACCCGAGCACTTAAAATATGTGTTTTTGGGAGAAGGAGAAACATATCCAAAGGATAATTTCTTCAACCTTGACCAAACCACAAGAAAAGGAACTCATCAAAGTTGCTTAAACAGCTTTAAGAAATCTATAGGTTGGAGTATAGGCGATATAAGAGGCATTAGTCCAACAATCTGTATGCACAAGATCAACTTGTCGGATGGTGCTAAACCTGCACGAGTGCGCCAAAGAAGACTAAACCCAAACAAGCAAGAGATAGTGAAAAAGGAAATCCTTAAAGTATTAGAAGAAGTGGATTATCTATCCTATCATGCGATAGTAAGTGGGTTAGTCCAAAGGTACGTGGTACCAAAGAAATCTGGGATAACAATTGTTAAAAATGATAAAAGTGAATTAGTGCCCACTAGAATAATCACTGGATGGAGAATGTGTATAGATTTTAGGAAACTAAATTTATATACGAAAAAGGATCACTTTCCTCTTCCATTCATTGATCAAATGTTGGAAAGATTAGTCAAGTACCTAATTTTACTGCTTTTTTGGATGGACTCTCTCGATATTATCAAGTACCCATAAGACCGTAAGATCAGAAAAGACCACATTTACATGTCCTTTGGGACATTTGCTTTTCGCAGAATGCCATTTGGGTTATGCAATGCTCCCGCCACTTTCCGGAGATGCATGATATCCATTTTCTCGACATGGTGGAGAAGTTCATTGAAATTTTCATGGACGATTTCTCTGTCTTTGGGAACTCATTTGATGATTGCTTACATAAATTGACTTTGGTTTTAGAAAGATGCATTGAATGCAATCTAACCCTTAGTTGGGAGAAAAGCCATTTTACGGTTCAACAAGGGATAGTTTTGGGACATATAATTTCAAACAAGTGGTATTGAAGTTGATAAGGCAAAAGTTGAATTGATATCCAAACTACCTCCCCTACATCCGTGGAAGGGATAAGAAGCTTCTCGGGGACATGCAGATTTTATAGACGATTTATTAAAGATTTCTCTAAAATAAGTCGTCCTTTATGTAACTTATTATCCAAAGATGCTGAATTTGACTTCAACAATGACCGCCTTATTTCCTTTAATACCTTGAAAGAGAAACCGACATCTACCCCTCGTTATAATGGCACCAAACTGGTCTTTACCTTTTGAGATAATGTGTGACGCTTCGATTATGCAATAGGAGCAGTCTGGGACAAAGAAAGGATAAGCGTTTACATGTCATCTACTATGCTAGCAAAACACTCAACGATGCCCAAATGAATTACACCACCACCGAAAAGGAATTCTTGGCTATAGTATTCTCTTTAGACAAATTTCGGTCTTATTTAGTAGGATCTAAAGTGATTGTACATTCTGATCACGCCGCTTTAAGATACCTATTAAGTAAACCAAATGCCAAGCCAAGATTAATCGTGCTGGTCTTACTCTTACAAGAATTTGACCTAGAAATCAAGGATAAGAAAGGCAAAGTGAAAACTTAGTAGCCGACCATTTGTCTAGGTTGATTTCGACTTCAATTCTCTTAAAGATGAGAGTAATGACGATATAGTTGAAACCTTTCCCGATGAACAGCTTATTTTTCATAGTCCGAACCCATGGTATTGATATTGTAAACTATCTTGCCATCGGTGTTTTGCGACCTAACACTTCATATCAGACAAGAAAAGGTTTTTTAAAACTATTAAGGACTATTTCTCGGGATGACCCTTATTTATACAAGATTGGTCAAGATCAAGTCATCCTGAGATGTGTACCGTAAGAAGAACATAAGAGCATTCGACTTTTGTCATGAACTTCATCATGGGGTCATTTTGGAGGTGAAAAGACAGCCCGTAAGATATTACAAATGGATTCTTTTGGCCCACTATTTTTAAAGATGCTCATATGTTTTGTGCACAATGTGATGATGTCAAAGAACAGAAACATAAGCAAAAGAGATGAAATGCCTTTGACATCTAATTTAGTTGTTGAACTCTTTGATGTATGTGGATTGACTTCACGGGTCCTTTTCCCCCATCTAATGGATTTCAATACATTTTGTCATTGTGGATTACGTGTCCAAGTGGGTAAGCTATCCCCACCAACACCAATGATGCTAATGTTGTTGTGAAATTCTTGAAAGATTTCATATTCAAGAGGGTTCTAACGCCTAGAGCTATAATAAGTGATGGAGGTAGCCATTTTTGTAACAAACTCTTTGATGGAATACTAAACAAGTACAACATCACACATAAAGTAGCTACTCCATATCATCCTCAAACTTCCTATTAGTGGAAGTGAGCAATAGGCAAATTAAGTGGAATACCGGAACGCACCGTGCGTCCGTCAAGGAAGGATTGGGCATTTAAGCTAAACGATGCCTTACGGGCGTACCGCACCGCTTACAAAACACCTATCGGGACGAGCCTCACTAATCTTTGGGAAAGCATGCCACCTTCCAGCTTGAACTTGAACACAAAGCTTATCGGGCAATTAAAGAGTTAAACATGGATTTAGATAAAGCAGTGAAAAACGATTACTCCAAATTTTCACGAGTTGGAAGAAATTAGGAATGAAGCCTATGAGAATGCCAAATTATACAAGGAGCGTACTAAGCGCTATCATGACAAGAGGCTAGTTCCTAAGACTCTTCACCCTGGAATGAAAGTTCTTTTATTTAACTCTCGTTTGAGATTGTTTCCGTGAAAGCCGAGATCAAGATGGGATGGACCATTCAAAATAGTTCAAGTATTTGAACATGGAGTAGTGGAACTATTGGACTCCAAGACACAAAAAACGTTCAAAGTCAATGGCCATCGTGTCAAGCCTTATTTAGAAGAATCAAACAACATTGCTGAAATGGATTGCATTTGGCTGAGTAACCCTTAGCACCAAAAAGATACGTCTTGCTAAGACGTTAAACTAAGCGCTGGATGGGAGGCAACCCATCATTTTAAGTAAAATAAAAAAAAAAAAATTTTGTTTGTTATTTGTTTTCTTTACTTAATTTTATTGTTTATTTCATTTTAATTGCATGTGAATAATTTTTAAATTGTTAGAACTAAAAATATTTGTTGAGATGTTAAGTTTACAAATGACCGTCTTCGTATACACTTTAATGATGAATATGATGGATGCACCGCATTTTCCATTACTACTTGCACATTCTCGTGAAATAGGTAATCTTTCTTCTCTTCTCTTTATCTTTAATTTACGCTTGTTACATCGAGGACAATGTAAGTTCTAGGTCGGGTGGTGAAAAGTTACCATGCTTAATTAAAAAAATAAAATAAAAAAATATACTTTTTGTGTGTTTGGTTTTATTTCTATTCTCAGGTGATTTAGTAATTTTTGGAATAAAAAATAAAAAAAAGAGAAAGTTTCACAAAAGTTTATCATTTCTTTAAATCAAATTTAAGTAAATAGTTAAGTCTTTTGATCGTTAGATTAATTTTTGAAAACATATCATGAAATATTTTGTAATTATTTTTGATAATTAGTTAGTTTTTGTCATAATTAGTATTTCTCGATAAGATGTTGAAATTATATTAAACCCAAAATCTGTTTATGAGTTTTTTTCTAATGGAGACTACCTTTGTGAGATATAATTTGAGCCTAATTTCCTTTATTCAGAGTGAAATATATATTTTTTCTACTCCAAACACATTTCTTATTTCTTCAAATTTTTAGATGATCTCTATAGGTATTAGCATTGAATGTATGAATTTTTTTTTCATTTTAATAGAGTATCATATATTTTTGATTATTATTTTTGCTTAGATTAAATGATTTGAGTAGAAGTTGATAAGATATGCTTATATCTCATTTATGCATGACTACTACAAAAACAAAAAGACATATCTCGGGTTACCTAAACCAAGATCAAACAGAAAAGCCACAAAATTAACCACTCACCAAAATCCAAAATATGTACAATCTGTATAATGGGTTGACTCTCTAAGAAATACACATATTGAAAAATATCTACAGAAAAAAAATAAGAGAGAGATAAAAATAGTATCATCTACATACTATAACCCGCATTGCCTACAAAGTCATGTGAGTAAAGGCTAATTACAAAAGAAAGATATAAGAAGTAATTTCAAAAAGTCATTGCAATTTCTTCATTTGTAAAAGGCATATATCTTGGAAATTCTTTCTTAATGAGTTTGATTTATGCATGAAAATAATTTTTATATATGATATCTTTATAATTTATACATTTGATTCCTTTCACGAGATCAATGTTAAAATAACACTTTGAGCCTTTATTCTTTATACATATGCGAACATATTAGTTCATTTCTATACATCAACTCTTTCGCATACAAATTAGTATTTAGTGTTTGAACCCATAGGATTCAAGAGTTTTGAGAGTATTGACTTGCGAGGAATAGAGTCGGTTTAATTCGATTCATGACACCGAAATTGGGTGAAATTAAATTGATACATTTTTGATATGAAATATGAAAATGATTTTCGACTAATTATTATAATAAATCATGATTGTTTAAAGAGATTAAAATAACTTATGCTTGAGATTTTAATTATGATCTTAAAGGAGATTAAAAAGTATGAGACATTTTTGTGAGATGTTGATAATTTGTGATTTTGTTGTAAATTTAATTTTTAAGTTGTTTGTTTTTATTGTTTCTTTTGTTTTTACATTTAGTACAATGTTTGTGGGTATCATTATCGAAAACCCTCACGAGACTCAAACTCGTCCACTAGGGCAACCTGTGGGTTTAAAGGCTTGTTGCATAGGCTAAATGCAACCGTGTCAATCCACGGAAGTGATTTAGGATAGTTTAATTTTTAGTTTTTATCGCTTCTCTTGCTATGGACTAGCAAGAAGTTCGTCGGGGTTGTGATGAGTGCTCAAAAAGCACTAAAATAACCATGATTTTATGCACTTTAATTGATTAAAAATATATACATTTATATGTTTTATCATATATTTATATAAATTTGACTTTTTCTACACCACGGGCATTTTTATTGTTTTTCGTGAATTTTGGCCTAAAAACGCAATGTAAAGACTCAAAGAAGAATACTTGAAGCAATACATCACAAATAAATTGATAAATAAGTGGAAAAAGGTCAACAAACATGGAAAAATTGGACAAAATGGGTCGAAAAGGTCAAAAATGTCAAAAGATCTTAAAAACGCCCACAAGTAGCCTTCAGTTTCAATAATACATGTTGCTAAGGCTACATACACAATACAATAGAGTCACACATACACAAGGCCGATGCTTGCTTCATAAGGCGGCATCGTTTCACGCTGCACATGGCGCCAAGCCGCAACATGCATGGCCATAGAATGCTCAACAATACTAACGCTGCTTTTTGACCCATTTTTCACGCAGCCGCTTCATGACGCCATGATGACGTCATTGATGACCTCAAGAGTCCAAAACACGTTTTTATTTTTTTAATATTTTTTTAACATTTTTTAATCATTTTTTCTCTCCATCCTCACCTATAAATACCCCCTTCCATTCACTTCAAAACACACCTAAAAACCACACTTCTCTCTTTCTTTCTTTCTCTCATTTCTTAGTTTTTAAGTTTTTCTTAGTTTCTTTCTTAGTTTCTAAGCTTTTCTTAGTTTTTCTCTTAGTTTTTAGTTCAATTGTCTTAGGTTTAGAGTTCTTCTCTTTTTGAGAGGAACTTGTAATGTTTTTTGTAATAATTTAGATTTTTGATTCAATAAATGGAAGTGCAAATTCCGCTTGGAGGTTTTCTAGCAACGGAATAATCAAGTAATCGTAAGGATTTTATTTTCTTTACGCTTATTTTTGTGCTTTATTCTTACATGTTATATTTAATTTGTCTGTGATTAAATTTAACTGCTAGCTGCTTATAATCATGATATAATAATAATGTTGTTATGCTTCATAAATATTAAATAGGTGAAAATTTCTAAAATGAATTGATTTTATTTTTATTCAAGATTTTATATTAAGGATGTTAGAGAGAAATATATTATTTTTCATTACAAACTTAAATCAAAGTTAGACTTTAAGGTTTAGTTATCCTGCCTAATTTAGAGTAGTGCTCTTTTATTTGTTGGTACAATCGCCTAGGTAGTTAGAGTGAAGCTCTATTTCAAAAGTTTTTATAAGAATTATTATGTGGAAATGTATTGACAACATGTTTTCAATAGTGGTTTTAAAACTTGAAAGTTAGTACTTGATAACTAAATTCTTGGGTTTAATTTGGACACCTTGGATAAAGTTTAAATCGTTTAACCCCACCAAAGGTGGCATTTAAATTGTTCATTTTCAATCTCTTAGAAAAAGGAATTAATTTAATTAACCAGATTAGTTATCAGCCCCACCCATAGGTGTTAATTGATTTGTTTAGTTAACAAAGAGTATCTAACCTCACCAAAGGTGGTATTCATATAAAAAAGAGAGAATCAATAAAATATCAATTTATATCTTTAATAGCCTAGATAATACGGCAAGCATAATTAACTTAGTTATTATATCCATAAATACTCCACTAATTTAAATGATAAAATTTGCATGAATATTTATTGAATCAGAATTATATTTATTTGTAGATAAATATTTATTGAATTTGTATCTATGTTTATTTTTTTTTATTTAATTAATCTGTATATATGTTTATTTTAATGTTATTAGATTAGGAACACAAAAACCAAAATATCGTGACAGGATGTTTAGGATTTAATTTCGTTTTTAAAAGTTTGAATAATAAATTAAAAACCACATACATTCCTTCCTTAGATCGACCTTGGGAGTATACTTATCATTTTCTACGAAATGATTCGTGCACTTGCGAGAGTTTTACAAATATTAAAACCAAAGTATTTGCGAGAATTGGCGATGCCGGTATTCGCTCATCAGTGTCCAAACAGATATTGGTTTTCGAGTTTTGAAGAGCTCGATGGAGTAGTTGTGCTTATGGGCAACGACAATGCCTGTCAGACAAAAGGAATCGGAACAATACGACTAAAGATGCACGATGGTACAATCAGACGACTTACAAATGTAAGGTATATTCCTGACCTAAAGAAAAACCTTATTTCTTTAGGTGTTCTAGATTCTGATGGTTACAAGGTAACATTGGAAAATGGAGTCTTGAAAGTTATACGAGGTGCATTTGTAGCAATGAAGGGTACTCGTAAGGCAAACTTGTATTTCCTAGATGGGTGTACGCTACAAGCGGCAATTGCCTCAAGTAGTTATGAAGAAAAGGCAAATGATTCTTCCTACCGTGGCACACGCGCTAGGGCGTGTCGGTGAAAAAGGCTTTGCAAGGCTTAATGAAGCAAGGTCTTTTGAAAGGTGCCAAGACCGGAAAGTTTGATTTCTCGCGAAAGCATTGTGTAATGGGAAAACAAACAAGAGTCAAGTTCGGCACTGCCATTCATCGTACTAAGGGATCTCTTGATTATATTCACACGGATGTTTGGGGACCTTCCAAGAATGCTTCACTTGGAGGTAAACGTTGGTTTCTGACTTTTATTGATGATTTCTCTAGATATGTCTGGATATACACTATGAGTCACAAAAATGAAGTTCTGGATATCTTTCTTAAATGGAAGAAAATGATCGAGACTCGTGACAGCAGAAGATTAAAAGGCTCAGATCCGATAATGGTGGCGAGTATAAATCGATCCTTTCTTTAAAGTTTGTGAAGATGAAGGGATAATCAGACATTTTTCAGTTCCTCGTACACCACAACAGAATGGAGTTGCAGAACGAATGAATCATACTTTGGTTGAGAAAGTTCGATGTATGCTATCTCATTCCAAATTGAGCAAGGCATTTTAGGCTGAGGTTTTGTCATATGCAACTCATATAGTCAACAAACTTCCTGCGACTGCATTAGATGGAAAAACTCCTAAAGAGGTATGGTCCGGACAACCTCGCTATCGATTATGATTCATTGCGAATATTTGGATGTCCCGCATATTTTCATGTTAGTGAATCCAAATCGATCCGAGAGCAAAGAAAGTCAAGTTGGGCTTTAAGGAAGGAGTTCAAGGATTTCGACTTTGGTGTGGTGAATCCAAGAAGATCGTCTTAAGCCGAGATGTTACATTCGACGAGTCTGTTATGCTGAGACAAACAAATTCAGAGAAAGAGAATGAAAGTCCAAATACTCTTTCTAAGGTGATGCTTGAGACTTCGGAAGATCCAGAAAAGATTGCACCAATTACCGATCGTGGTGAAGATGAAATTGATGATCAAGAAGAGATCTCAGTTGAGGTGGAGGTTCTCTCACCATCACCACCGATTAATCAGCAGCCAGAATCTATTGCCATGACTCGACCGAGAAGGGAGATTAGGAAGCCTACCAGATACACAGACACGGTAGCATTCGCACTTCCAGTAATTGATGATGATGTCCCATGCACTTACAGAGAAGACGTGCAAAGAGTTGATAGTATGAAGTGGAAAATGGCAATGGATGTAGAGATGAAGTCTCTCCATCGTAATCGACTGGGAGCTTGGTTCAACTTCCCAAAGGAAAGAAAACTACTGGCCGCAAATAGGTCTACGCCAAGAAGGAAAGTGCTCATGGTAAAGACAACATCGATACAAAGCCGACCGGTAGCAAAAGGCTATACTCGTAAAGAAGGAATAGACTACAACGAGGTATTCTCACCGTTGTTAAGCATTCATCTATTCGGATACTATTGGCTTTGGTAGCACAGTTTGATCTCGAGTTAGCTCAACTCGATGTTAAAATAGCTTTTCTCCATGGTACTTTGAACGAAAAAATCTATATGTCTCAACCGAATGGCTTCAAAATTCCAGGTCGAGAGAATTGGGCTTGTAAGCTGAACAAGTCAATTTAGGTTTTGAAGCAATCACTGCAATAATGGTACAAGCGCTTTGATAGCTTCATCATAGAGCAAAAGTACACACACAGTCAGTTTGATCACTGTGTATACTTTCGGAAACTCCAAGACGGTACCTTCATTTATTTGCTCTTATATGTTGATGATATGTTGATTGGATCTAAGAGCAAGGTAGAGATCGATAGATTGAAGGCTCTGTTGACTTCAGAATTTGAAATGAAAGATCTTGGAGAAGCTAAGAAAATTCTTGAGATGGAAATCACAAGAGATAGAGTTGCAAGCATAGTCTGTCTGACACAAACTCAGTATTTGAAGAAAGTATTACAAAGGTTTAACATTGATGAAAAAACCAAACCAGTAAGTACACCGCTTACTCCTCACTTTCAGTTGAGTGCATTGATGTCACCTAGCACCACCGATGAGAAGAAGCAAATGGAATGTGTTCCATATGCAAATGCCGTTGGTGCCTTGATGTATGCAATGGTTTGCACCAGACCTGATATTTCCCACGCTGTTAGTATGGTGAGTCGGTACATGCATAATCCGGGTAAAGGACACTGGCAAGCAGTGAAGTGGATTCTACGATACATCTATGGTACTGTGGATATTGGTTTGAAGTTTGAGAGAGACAAGACTGAAGGTAAACACCTAGTTGGATACGTGGATTCCGACTATCTTTGAGATCCGGATAAGCGTCGATCTACAACCTGGTTATGTGTTCACAATGGCGGGAGGACCAGCTTTGTTGGAAATTAATATCATACCAATCAGTAGCTTTGTCTACTACGGAGGCAGCAGTATATGGCATGTGAAGCATTCAAAAAAACTATATGGCTTCTCGGGTTGACCAAGGATTTGGGTATTGTTTAGAAGAACGTGGTGGTTTTCTACGATAGTCAGAGTGCTATTTGTTTGGCAAATAACCAAGTTCATCATGGTCGCACTAAGCATATCGATGTTTGATTTTATTTTGTTCGAAAAATCATTGATGAAGGGAATATTTTACTCCAAAAAGTCCGGACTGCAAATAACCCTGCAGGTATGCTTACAAAAGTGGTTACAGGGATCAAGTTTCAACACTGCTTGAACTTAATCAACATCTCTCGAGCTTAGGGCGCATTTGGAGGCAGCGTTATGAACTTTTTCGCCAAGGTGGAGATTGTTGAATATTGGCTCTAAAAGTAACAAATTAGTGGCATAATTTAGGGAAATTAGTGGCCTAATTTGTGGCATGATTTGTGGCATGATTTAAGGAAATTAGTGGCATAATTTAAGGAAATTGGTGGCCTAATTTAAGGCTTAAATTATGGCACACTTTAGGGAAAGGGAGCCTTTCTTCATCTATAAATAAGGAAGAGTTCATGCATTGAAGAACAAGGCAAAAATCAGAAAAAATCAGAGAGAGTATAAGCAAACTCAAAGAGAGAAAATACTTGTGAGTTTTGGGAAACACTTGAGAGATATTATTAGTGAGAAAATCTGTATCTGTATTCTGTATATTTCCTACTCAGTTCAAATAATATCTGCTGCCTCCCGTGGACCTAGGCGAATTGCCGAACCACGTAAATTCTGTGTGTTCATTTTATTGCTTTGATATATTCATATACTGCTATTTATTGCTTCCACCCACAACAGTGACATCCTGCTTCTAAGGTTGTAACTACAGTACAACATCAATATGACTATGGATTTTGATAATGTTCATGAGTTCACTATTGTTTGTTACATGTGTCAATTGTCTAAAAGTCACAATTTACCATTTTTTTATGTTTCATGTAAGGCTACTGAGTCTCTACTGGTGCTACACACAAATATTTGGGGGCCATCCACTGTTGTGTATAATAATGGATTTTGTTGGTATGTTAAGTTTCACTGATGAGTTTTATTTCTTAAATTGTGTTACTAGTGCTTTCCTATTATTCAAGGCTCAAGCTGAGTACAAGTTAACGAGAAGATTAAAGTTGTGCAATGTGATGAAGATGGTTAATATAAATCTTTGACTTCACTATTAGCTTTTGTTGGGATTCTTAAACATATTTCTTGTCTGCATACCCCACAACAGAATGAATTAATTGAAAGGAAGCATTGCCATATTGTTGAAAAGGGATTGTCTTTATTAGCTCAAGGTAAGATGCATACTACTTTTTGGGATGAAGCTTTTCATGCATCAATTTTCCTCATAAATAGATTTTCATCTTCTGTGTTACATAATTAGAGCCCATTAGAGTTGTTTCTTGGTATCAAAACAAGATTACAATTTTCTAAGAACCAATGGTTGTTCATGCTATCCATATTTTAAGCCTTATAATGCTCACAAACTTGAATTCAGATTCATGCCCTGCATTTTTAAGGTATAAGTGTATTAGCAATGATGGTAGAATTTATATCAATTTTTTCTGGGCATCTTGCCTTAATGATTGTTGTTCTACATCTGGTTACTGTGTGTTTTTAGGAGCTAGTCATATATGTTGTTCATCAAAGAAGCAACATACAGTATCTCAAAGCAGTATTGGAGCTGAATACAAAAGTGTAGCTAATGCTACCTATGAACTAATCTAGATTCGATCTGTATTACATGAATGACTGTTAGAGATTATTGTTATAAAGCTCCTTAATTTAAGGAGCAAATTAAGGAGCAAAACATGGAACAAAACAAGGAGTAAAACATGGAGCTTAATTCAAGGAGCAATTCAAGGAACCATTAATTTAAGGAGTAATTCAAGGAGTGAATTTTCTTATAAATAGATGTGTAATTGTAATGAATTAACCATCAAAAGTTTTCATTCCAATTGAGAGAAAAGCTTAGAGAGCAAAGCTTTTGTGAGAGAAAATTGAGAGTAATTTTCTTGAGTGTAATTGGGTTGTGGGTTGTGGGTTGTGAGTGTTGTAAACACCTTGTGTAATTTCTACTCTTTCAGTAAAAAGATCTGCAGCAGGTCCGGAGACGTAAGCAAGATTGGCCGAACTTCGTTATCAAATTTGTGTGTTATTTTATATTCTTGCTTTCTCATAAGTTTGGCTTATCGGGAATTTGTGTTATTTCCCAACAACTGGTATCAGAGCTATTGGTAGTGATTTCTGTCAATTTTCTGCAAGAAATAATCAGAAACGATCCAGAGGAAGTCAGATTTTAGTGGGAGCAACGGCCGCAGATGAAGGAAGGGTGAAACTCGAGAAATTTGATGGCACAGATTTCGGGTTTTGGAAAATGCAGATAGAGGATTATCTGTATCAAAGAAATCTATGTCAACTTCTCTCGGGAAGAAGCGGAGGCTATGAAGGAAGAAGATTGGAATCTTCTGCACGGATAAGCCCTGAGTTATTCGATTGACGTTATCCCGTAATGTTGCTTTCAACATAGCAAAGGAAAAGACCACGGCGGGTCTTATGGCGGCCTCTCTCCAATATGTATGAGAAGCCATCACCTCAAACAAAGTGCACTTGATGAGGCGCTTGTTCAATTTGCGGATGACGGAAGGCGCATCGGTAGCTCAACATCTCAACGAACTCAACACGCTTACAACCCAACAGTTCAATGGAAATTGAATTCGATGAAGAAGTACGAGCATTGATACTTTTGTCTTCTCTACCGAAGTCGAATGCTACTGTCACACGGTGTGAGTAGCTCATCGGGAAGCAATAAGTTGAAATTTGACGATGTTCGTGATTTGGTTCTCGGTGAAGAGATCGACGTAGAGAGACGGGTGAATCGTCAACCTCTTCGGTTTGCATACAGAGTCAAGAGGAAGAAATTCAACCAAAGGAAATGGACGTGGTAGAACCGACTACCGAGGTAGATCAAAAGACAGTGAGGTCCAAATCCAGAATCCTAATAATTCCCATAGCTCGAAGACTATCGAGTGTTGGAATTGTGGAAGAACCAGGCACTACAAAAATCAGTGCAAGAATGCACCGAAGGACAAACAAGTGAAGGCAGAGGCAAATGTTACTTCCACCTCAGGAGGAGATGATGCATTGATATGCTCTTTGGAGAGCAAGGAAGAATCTTGGGTGGTAGACTCTGGGGCATCGGTCCATGCTACTTCACAAAAAGAATTCTTCGAGAAATATGTCCCCATAAACCTTGGAAAGGTATATCTTGGTGATGATCAACCATGTGCTATTATTGGCAAAGGTGTAGTGAAGATTAAGTTAAACGGTTTTGTTTGGGAACTGAAGGATGTCAGGCATATTCCCGATCTCAGAAGGAACTTAATCTCAGTGGGGCAATTGCCCAGTGAAGGCTACACTACAATCTTCCATGGTGATGATTGGAATATTTCAAAGGGTGTAATGACAGTTGCTCGAGGCAAGAAAATTGGCACTCTTTACATGACAATAGAGGCACGTTGTTCAATTACGCTTGCAAAGAAGCAATGAAACACCAAATCTGTGGCACCGAGAGACTAGACCATATGAGTGAGAAGGGATGAAGATTATGCACTCAAAGCGGAAAACTTCAGTGTCTACGGTCTACGGAGATAGACACGTGCGAAGATTGCATACTTGGAAAGCAAAAGAGAGTCGCCTTTCGGACAAGTTGCGAGAATCCCAAAGAAGGAAAGGCTAGAGCTTATTCACTCGATGTTTGGGGACCAACGACCGTCTCATCTATTGGTGGGAAACACTACTTCGTGACTTTCATCCATGATCACTCTCGGAAGGTATGGGTTTACTTTCTAAAGCATAAGTCTGAAGTATTTGAGGCTTTCAGAAGATGCAAAGCTATGGTGGAAAATGAGACGGGTTTAAAGATCAAAAAGCTCGAACCGATAATGGTGGTGAATATGAAGACACCGTATTCAAAAATTTCTCATGAGCACGGGATTAGAATGGAAAGAACTGTGCCAGGCACGCCTCATCACATTGGTGTAGCTGAGCGTATGAACCGAACGTTGATAGAAAGAGCCAGAAGCATTCGTATACAATCAGGTCTACCGAAGCAGTGCAGGCGAAGCGATCAACACGGCAGCCTTACTTGATCAACCGAGGCCCATCTCGTTCCATTGGAGCATAGAATAGCGAGAGGAGGTATGGAGCGGAAAAGAGGTGAAACTATCACATCTAAAAGTTTTCGGTTGTGTAGCATTTCAGGCATATCGTTGATCAAGGCAGAATAAGCTTGATCCCAAATCCAAGAAATGCACATTCATTGGCTATGGTGAGGATGAGTTTGGCTACCGCATTTAGGATGACGAAGAGAAGAAAGTTATCCGTAGTAGAGATGTGATTTTCAACGAAAGGGTGATGTATAAGGACATGCATAAAATAGACGCCAATGACTCAGAGCAGAATGAGTCAGTATTTGCAGATGCAGATGATGTCCCAGATACTTCCGCAATGTAACCAATTGTAACAAGTCCTCACCGGAGGAACTTGTTGGACAAAGCAAGACACATCATTCCGACACACCACAACCTCTTACTCCAGCCTCCGTATTGAGAAGGTCTTCTCGACCTCACGTGCCTAACAGAGATACATGAACTATATGTTGCCGATCGATGGAGGGAGCACGAATGCTATGATGAAGCTTGTCAGACTCGAGATTCCAACAAGTGGGAGCTTGCTATGAAAGAAGAAATGAAATCTCTCATCTCTAACCAGACATGGGAACTAGCTGAGTTACCTATGGGAAAGAAGGCACTTCACAACAAATGGGTGTACCGGGTGAAAGAGGAGCATGATGGTTCCAAGAGATACAAAACCCGCCTAGTTGTCAAAGGGTTTCAACAGAAGGAAGGAGTTGACTACACTGACATTTTTTCTCCCGTTGTGAAGCTCAATACTATCAGATCAGTATTGAGCATTGTAGCCATCGAAGATCTTCATCTTGAACAGTTAGATGTGAAGACTGCATTCCTTCATGGAGATTTAGATGAAGAAATATACATGTACCAACCAGAAGGTTTCTCAGAAAGGGGGAAGAAGAACATGGTGTGTAGACTTAAGAAGAGTTTGTATGGCCTGAAACAAGCCCCGAGACAATGGTACAAAAATTTGGATGCCTTACGCACAAGGAAGGTTTTAAGTGCAATGCTGATCATTATTGCTACTTCAAGAGATATAAGTCCAGTTATATCATTTTACTACTTTATGTTGATGATATGTTAGTAGCAAGTTCATATATGGATGATATTAAAATTTTGAAGCAGCAATTGTCAAAGGAATTTGACATGAAAGACTTGGGTCCAGCAAAGAAGATTCTTGGAATGCAAATCACAAGAAATAAGAAGAAAGGATCCTTGCAGTTATCTCAGGCAGAGTACATCAATCGTGTTTTGCAAAGATTCAACATGGGCGATGCCAAGCCAGTTAGCACACCCTTGGCCAGTCATTTTCGCCTATCCAAGGATCAGTCCCCTTAGACAGAGGAAGAGAGAGAATTCATTGCTAAGGTTCCTTATGCCTCAGCCATTGGAAGTTTGATGTACGCAATGGTCTGTACGAGACCAGACATTGGCCATGCAGTGGGAGTTGTTAGCAAATTTATGTCAAATCCAGGGAAAACTCATTGGGAAGCAGTCAAGTGGATTTTGAGGTATCTGCGAGGCACCACAGAAAAGTGTTTGTACTTTAGTAAAGGAGAGTTAAAAGTACAAGGATACGTAGATGCAGACTTTGGAGGTGAAGTTGATCACCGAAGAAGCACCACTGGTTATATATTTACTATTGGAACTACAGTTGTTAGTTGGATGTCACAAATACAGAAAATTGTCACTCTATCCACTACTTCTGGTGAGTATGTAGCGATGAATCGAAGCTAGTAAAGAGATGATATGGCTTCAAGGTTTGTTAATCGAAATGGGATTCAAACAAGAGAAGAATGTTCTGCATAGTGATAGTCAAAGTGCAATACACTTGGCGAAGAATTCAAAGATTTCATTCTAGAACCAAACATATCGACTTCGTTATCACTTCATCGATCTCTATTGGAAGTTGATGTGTTATCTTGGAGAAGATTCAAGGAAGCAAAAATCCAGCAGATATGTTAACAAAGGTGGTGATTATTGACAAACCGAAGTTGTGCTCAATTTCGGTTGGTCTCGCTAGAGTAACAAAGACTAGAAAAGTTCTTTGCGTTGATCGAGGTGTGAAGACAGATTGAAATCAGTCTTCAAGTGGGAGATTGTTAGAGATTATTGTTATAAAGCTCCTTAATTTAAGGAGCAAATTAAGGAGCAAAACATGGAACAAAACAAGGAGTAAAACATGGAGCAAAACATGGAACAAAACAAGGAGTAAAACATGGAGCTTAATTCAAGGAGCAATTCAAGGAACCATTAATTTAAGGAGTAATTCAAGGAGTGAATTTTCCTATAAATAGATGTGTACTTGTAATGAATTAACCATCCAAAGTTTTCATTCCAATTGAGAGAAAAGCTTAGAGAGCAAAGCTTTTGTGAGAGAAAATTGAGAGTAATTTTCTTGAGTGTAATTGGGTTGTGGGTTGTGAGTGTTGTAAACACCTTGTGTAATTTCTACTTGTTCAGTAAAAAGATCTGCAGCAGGTCCGGAGACGTAAGCAAGATTGGCCGAACTCCGTTATCAAATTTGTGTGTTATTTTATATTCTTGCTTTCTCATAAGTTTGGCTTATCGGGAATTTGCGTTATTTTCCAACAATGACAACATTCTCCACCACATGCTGCAATTCTCTAGTGTGACAATCTAAGTCCAATGCCCTTTTGCTTTCAATCCTGCTCATCATGCGCATACTAAGCATATTGGACTTGATTTCCATTTTATTCAGGAGAGAGTTCTTAACAAGCAATTGTTGTGCAACATTTGCTAGGCTATGAACAACTAGTAGATATCTTTACCAAACCATTATTTGAGCCTAAATTTCATACTCTTCAATGATCTCACCCACTAAGTTTGAGGGGAATGTTAAGGAAAGGAACGAGAATTGGTTATGTCAGCTGATCAAGTTAGTTTGTGCAGTTGATTCAGGTTGTTAGCATAGCTAGGTATAAGCTACTAATATTGACTTGTATACACGCTAGACTTAAGGAGACTATATATGCTGAACATACAAGAATTAATTCAGATAAGCATTTTTCAATTTCTCTAATCTATATTTTCTCTGCTATCAAAAACGGTTATTCAATAACCTTTCACAACTTTCTTGAATTTAAACTCAGTCCCCCTTACCAAAACATTCACTCTAAATTAATTAATTAAAAAATTGAAAAAAATCTAAGCCATCCATTTGAATTTGATTTGAGGTCAACAAATATTAATAATTACCATCAATCTAGAGCTGAATAGAATGAAAAGTTAGGGTTTTTTAGGACAAAGGGAAAGGGGGGATACCTGATATGCGGAGAAGATGTGCATGAGACAGCCGTTGTCCAAGCTATTAATTAGAGCTGCTTTTGATGATAAGATTGAGCTTCTCTTCCAATCCCTTCCCTTTGTTCCATTTTGTACCGACCAAATATACACGCGTGCATAAAAATGTGATTGACATTTAACATGAAGCAAATCACTGGTATTACACTATTTTATGTTATCATTTGTTATAAAATATACTGACATAATATTATTTAAATTACATTATTATTAAAAAAACAATATACAACAAAGATTTATATTTTTCATTATTTTTATCAATATATATATATATATATATATATATATATATATATTAAAAATATTGCAAAACGAATACTTATCAGGAGATCAACCATCCTAATATTAATCTCTATTTATTGTATATTATTAACACAAAGTAATATATTAAAAAATAGATTGTTTAATTAAACTCTTTTAAGAGTGTCTTGGCATTATTACTTACAAAATGTAGAGAAAATATGATAGTGTAATATAGACATTATCCTAATATTTTGATAAAATATTTTATAGTTAACTTTATTGTTTTAAAATATAATTTAGCATTGTTTTTTATTTAATTATATTTTTTCTGAAATAATAAGTAAAAGAAAACTAAACAATACAACTTTTACCGATTTGATCCCCTAATTTAATTTTTTAATTTTTTAAATTTAACACATTTAATACTTTGTTCAAATTTTATGAAAATTAAAAGTTGTAGACCAAATCTAGTGAAATATAGTTAGGGAATAAAAGTTAATGGACTATCGATATTGTTTACTCAAAACAATATTTATTTAGTTTTAATTTTTTAAGTTATTAGTTTAAATAATTAATTTAAATATTTTAATTATTTATTCTATAATTTTTTTTATCAATAAAAATAAATATTATATTTATTTATAATTTTATATACCTAATAAAAAATAATTAAAATAACTATGAGTGTTTTTATATTTTGAAAGGTTTATTAAAAAAGAAAATAATTTTATCGGTCTATATTATCATAAAAAATTCCAATGTTTTGATTAACAATCATGAATTTTTAATATTTTTATTAAAATTTAATAGTTGATGTTTTGATTAGTATAAATATTTTAAATATTGACACATTTTGGTCGTACTTGTGAATATAATAAAAAAAATTGTATTAAATTTATTTAGAAAAAAAGAAGAAAATGCAGTGTGAATAGATTTTTAGTGAAAATACATAGAATTTTCCATTTTAACCTCTATTATTTTTTAGTTTTTACCATATTATTAGACAAGATCTGAATCTATGGCAATATGCGACCATTATGAAATAATTGTGAAATCCTTATTTTCTTCGTCGATGGCTATATGCGCTTAAGTCATTAAAAATGTATTAATAATGCTGCTCAATTGCGAGTATACTCACCTAGTTAAAGTCACAACATCGTATAAATCATCGGATATTTTCCATTTTTTACTGCTCAACTGCCATATCACCGCGTCATCTTTTCTCTTTGAATCGACGGGGTCCAAATGTGTTAAACTAATTTTTTTGCAAAGCTTATTTCTCAAATTTATATTAAATTTTAATTGACTTCTAAAATAATGATTTTAGCGCAGATGATGTTATCTAATGAAGTCATGCCATTCTTTTTATCTTAAATTTGATTTTTTTTATTATTATTAGAAAAATGACTAACTTATAGCAATTAATAATTTAACAATATAGTTTATATTTTTTTTAAATGAAATTTATATTTTTTTTATTAGCATGTTAATCAATATTTTCTATTACGAGCAATTCTTTACCCATTCCTTCATGTACGGCATAAATTTGAAGTATTGGATTTGATCCAAATAATATAAACTCAAATTTTGGAGCTGTTTAAGATACAAATCTGTCGAAACCATTTAATTTAAGCATTTAAAATTTTCGGAATCTAGTCTAGGTAAAAATATGTTAAGATGATTATAGTAGGTTAGTCAAGTTGGATGCATTAGTTGATTAGGTTTTTTTTTTTAATTCACTCGCTTAGTAAAGTATAATCTTAAAATGCATATCAATTAAGTTGATAGGAATAAACTTTAATAATACACATTTGACAGTTGCAATATTGGTGCGTTGGAAAGCTTGGATTAAAGGACTTTAGTGACGATCGATTTGTTAGGAGAATCACAATTTCAATTCGAACTAAATCAAACTCTAAACAGCGGAATTAAACATATTCTCCTTCTTTGTGTGAATCTTTTAGGAAACAAATAAATAGAGCTTAAGATGAAACATGCACAAAATCAACACAAGCAATTTACGTGGAAAAACCTTCCCGATGTAGGAAGGAAACAACCACGGCACTCCTCTCCAAAACTTCCACTATCAAGAAAAAATTGTACAATAGTTCTCTCTAGGTAAAACTAGAGGCAAATAATCAACAACATCATCAAGAATACACTTCTTGGAAACTAACAATTATTTCAAGAAGAATGGAGAAATCTAACCCAATTCGTAGTCACAGTTCACTACTCATAATTTCTCAAAATGGTGAGCCAAATCGAAATCCCACCGCACAGATTAAATAGTCTTGAGTCGGGAACCTTCCTGAAAAATTTCAGCTTAATCGGACCACAAACAGCCTTCGATCGGAACACTTGATGAAGACTGGCTGGAGAGGGAAAACTGAAAAACTGAGAGCAGTTTTTCTGCTGCAACTACTGCTTTTGCTGCACACGTTTTTCTCTACTGATTTTTCACACAACAAACCCTAAATGTGTTTATTAATTAAGATAATGAAATGACATAATTGTCCTTCTTACTCCATGGGCTTTTAAACCACATGGGCTTCCCTTGGGCTCCTCCAAATAAGAGGAAAAACCCAACAAATCTCCCCCTTTTCTGATTAGATGGAGGGATCCGCCATTCCGGCAATTGAACAACAAACATCAAGTTTTTCTCTTGACACTGCTTTTGTTAGCATTTCAGATCCATTCTCATCGGTATGGATTTTCTCAAGTTCAAGTAACTTATTGTTAAGAGTATCCCTTATCCAATGATACCTCACATCAATATGCTTTGATCTTGAGTGAAATGCCGAGTTCTTCACTAGGTGAATAGAACTCTGATTATCACAGAATAACACATATTTCTGTTGCTTGAAACCAAGTTCTCTTAAGAACTGTTTCATCCACAACAACTCCTTACAAGCTTCCGTTGCTACAATAAACTCTGCCTCTGTTGTAGAAAGTGCAACACACTTTTGCAATCTTGATTGCCAAGAAACTGCTCCACCAGAGAAAGTAATTAGATAACCTGAAGTAGACTTACGAGAATCTTCATCTCTTGCCAAATCTGAATCAGTGTATCCAACTAACACTGGTTTTCCACTTCCAAAGCTAAGTGTTAACTTGGAAGTACCTCGAAGATATCTCATAATCCACTTTACTACATCCCAATGCTCTCTTCCTGGATTCGAAAGAAAACGACTAACAACTCCAACTGCATGAGCTATGTCTGGCCTCGTACACACCATTGCATACATTAAGCTTCCTACTGCTGAGGCATATGGAACCTTTTCCATATCTTCCTTCTCTTTATCTGTTGAAGGGCCTTGACTCGATCTCAACTTAAAGTGATTAGATAAAGGAGAAGAAACCACTTTAGCTTTATCCATATGAAACCTTTCAAGTACTTGGTTGATATACCGTTCCCGTGACATGTACAACTTCTTTCTTTTCTTGTCTCGACAAATTCGAATACCAAGAATTTGTTTTGCTGGCCCCAAGTCCTTCATGGCCCCAAGTCCTTCTGCCAACAATCAACATGTCATCAACATAGAGCAATAAAATGATAAAGTCATCGTCAGAGAATTTTTGCACAAAAACACAATGATCAGAAATAGTCTTCTTGTAACCATGCTCCCCCATAACTGACTCAAACTTCTTATACCATTGTCTAGGTGCTTGCTTCAACCCGTAGAGGCTTTTCTTTAACCGGCATACATAATCCTCTTTTCCTTTAACCTCAAAACCCTCTGGCTGCTGCATATAAATCTCTTCCTCCAACTCACCATGAAGAAAGGCAGTTTTCACATCCATTTTCTCAATTTCTAAATCCAAACTTGCTGCTAGACCTAGAACAACACGTATGGAAGACATCTTCACAACAGGAGAGAAAATATCATCAAAATCAATACCTTTTCTCTAACTGAATCCCTTGACGACCAGTCTAGCTTTGTATCGTGGTTGTGAATTGTGTTCTTCTTGCTTCACCCTGTAGACTCACTTGTTCTTCAAAGATCTCTTATCCTTAGGCAACTTTACTAGCTCAAACGTGTGATTGTCATACAATGATTGCATCTCATCTTCCATAGCACCAACCCAGTGTGCTCTGTTTCCATCTTCCATCGCTTCTGCATAACATTGAGGTTCTCCCTCATCTGTCAATAACACATACTCATCTGTATCATACCGTGTGGAAGGACGTCGGTCTCTGGTAGACCTCCTGGGTGGAATTTCTAGTTCTGGCAACTGATCAGTAGTCTGTTGATCTGTTTCAGCTTGCATATCTACATCATCTAAACCCTGTTGGTCATCTTGAACATTTTGTTCCATCTGTACTGATAAAGGAACCGGATCTAGGTCAATCAAATCATCGCTATACTGATGGAATTCTTTTTCTATCTTCTCAACATCTTGTATAGTTTGATCTTCTATAAACACAACATCACGACTCCTTACCAGTTTCTTCTCAACTGGATCATAAAATCTGTAGCCAAATTCTTCCAGACCATAACCAACAAAGATACATTGTCGTGTCTTCACATCGAGCTTAGATCTCTCATCTTTTGGTATATGCACAAATGCCTTACCACCAAAAACTCGAAGATGATCATAAGAAACATCTTTGCCAGTCCAAACTCTGTTTGGTACATCAAATTGAAGAGGAACATATGGTGTGAGATTAAGAACATGTACAACTGTATTCAAAGCCTCACCCCAGAAAGATCTTGGCAACTGAGCCTGCGAAAGAAGACATCTTACTCTTTCAACCAATGTCCTGTTCATCCTCTCAGCCAACCCATTTAACTGAGGAGTCTTGGGAGGTGTCTTTTGATGTTGAATGCCCTGATGCCTACAATACTCATCAAAAGGACCTGAATACTCTCCCCCATTATCTGTTCTGATGCACTGCAATTTCTTCCTAGTTTGTCTATCAACTAAGGCTTGAAACTGTTTAAACACATCTAATACTTGATCTTTGCTCTTCAAAGTGTACACCCATAACTTTCTTGAACAATCATCTATGAAGGTCACAAAATAACTGGCACCGCCCAAAGTTTTTGTCTTCATAGGACCACATACATCTGAATGTACCAAATCAAGTATGTATTGTTTTCTTGAAGGATGGGAACTCTTGAAAGAAACTCTATTTTGTTTCCCTGCCAAACAATGAGTACATCTTCTTAAACAAACATCATTCATCCCAGAAAGAAGATTCTTTTTAGTTAATACTGCCAAGCCTTTCTCACTCATGTGAGCAAGTCTCTTATGCCACAATTCTGATGTGAGCTCATCTGTCACAGCATTAATAATGCCTTTAAAGAGTCTCGCCCGCAGTATATAGAAATAGAAATGTTTGTTCCCACGAACAACAACCATAGCACCTTTAGTAAGTTTCCATTGACCATTACTAAAGGTATTGCAATATCCTTCATCATCAAGTTTACCTGCAGAGATCAAGTTCAAACGAATTTCAGGAATATTCTTTACCCCTCTAAGAAGTAGTCTCGTGCCATTATTCATCTCCAAACACACATCTCCAATACCAATGACTTTAACCAAGCCATCATTACCCAACTTCACTGTCCCAAAGTCACCTGATGTATAGGATGTAAAAGAAGTCCTCTCGAGACGTAGCATGAATGGAGGTTCCACTATCAATAACCCAACTTACCTCATGACATGCAACATTGACAACATCTTCATTATAAACAACAAGAAAGTCTTCTGAACTAGCGGTGGCAACTCGATCATTTTCTTTACTAACATCACCCTCTTGTTCTTTGTCTTTATTCTTGTTATCCCGCTTCAAATGTCTGTAATATTTCTTGATGTGCCCTTTCATGCCACAGTGATGACACTCAATATTAGAAAACCTAGACTTGCTTCTTCCTTTTTCTTTGTTCTTGAAACCTCTGCTTTTACTCCTCCCTCTTCTTTCTGTAACCAAAATCTCTGACTGTTGAGAAGACCCATGTGATTTTCTTCTCATTTCTTCATTCAAAACACTACTCTTAGCCAGATCCATATTGATTACACCATTTGGAGCTGAGTTACTTAATGACATTCTAAATGTTTCCCAAGAGTCCGGCAACGTACCCAATAAACACAACCCTTGAATCTCATCATCAAACTTGATACCCATTCCAGCTAACTGATTGATTATTCCTTGGAACGTATTCAAGTGATCTGTCAACGGAGTTCCATCTTGGTACCTTAAAGCCATCAATTGCTTTATAAGAAACATTTTATTATTTCCTGTTTTCGAGCATACAACTCTTCAAGTTTATTCCATAGTGACCGTGCATGTATTTCTCCACTAATATGATTCAAAACATTATCATCTACCCACTGCCTTATATACCCACAGACTTGTCGATGTAACAAAGTCCATTCTTCTTCAGATAACTTTTCTGGCTTCTCAGAGGCAAACACCGGTAAATGAAACTGTTTGACATAAAGGAGATCTTCCATTTTTCCTTTCGAAGTGTGATAATTAGAACCATTCAAAGTAATCATTCTACTCAAATTTTCTTCCATTATTCAACACAAGAAATTCCACAATAATAACTACAGCTCTGATACCACTTTGTTAGGAGAATCACAATTTCAATTCGAACTAAATCAAGCTCTAAACAACGGAATTAAACCTATTCTCCTTCTTTGTGTGAATCTTTTAGGAAACAAATAAATATAGCTTAAAATGAAACATGCACAAAATCAACACAAGCAACTTACGTGGAAAAACCTTCCCGGTGTAGGAAGGAAACAACCACGGCACTCCTCTCCAAAACTTCCACTATCAAGAAACAATTGTACAACAGTTCTATCTAGGTAAAACTAAAGGCAAATAATCAAAAACATCATCAATAATACACTTCTTAGAAACTAACAATTATTTCAAGAAGAATGGAGAAATCTAACCCGATTTGTAGTCACTGTTCACTACTTAGAATTTCTCAAACCGGATAGCCAAATCGAAATCCCACCGCATAGATTAAATAGTCTTGAGTCGTGAACCTTACTGCAAAATTTCAGCTTAATCGGACCACAAAAGGCCTTCAATCGGAACACTTGATGAAGACTTGCTGGAGAGGGAAAACTGAAAAACTGATAGCAATTTTTCTGCTGCAGCTGCTGCTTTTGCTACACGTTTTTCTCTACTGATTTTTCACACAATAAACCCTAAATGTGTTTATTAATTAAGACAATGAAATGACATAATTTCCCTTCTTACTCCATGGGCTTTTAAACCACATGGGCTTCCCTTGGGCTCCTCCAAATAAGAGGAAAAACCCAACACGATTTGCTTATATAAAAGTCTTTCAACAAAATAGAACGAATGTGACAAAAATCTATCACCAATATCCTTTCTACCCTTTTTTTTGGAATTCAAATATTCAAATGCAAAATAGATCCCCCACTAAATTTTTCGAAAGAATGCATCGAATGTCCTGTAATTTTTAGTAAATAGAAACTCATTAATTACATAATTATTAAGCTAATCACGTTAAGTCATGTAAGTTATATTGGTCAAATTTATATGTACTAAACTTTGCAATAAATGATAATAAAAAAAGAGTGGTTGTTAAGTTAACAACTCAAAAAAATTGGATGTACGATGCATATTTTTGTTGAAAAAAAATGAAAGTCAATTAATAATTAGTTGACAAAACATGTAGAAGTAAGATCGATGCGTCTATAAATAAAGCATCACAATATATACTTTGAATTATCCTATTAAGAGAAAAGTTTAGAGGAAAAAACTTTAATGAGAGAAAGGAGCAATTTTTTTATGTAATTGAGTTATGAGTTGTAAGTATTGTGAACACTATATATAATCTCTTTTTTAGTAAAAATATATGTAGTAAATCCAAAGACGTAAGAAAATGCATTTTATGGTGATTTTTGTCAATTTTCTACAGGTTACTATTCATATGAATAGATAGATGATTATTTGTATCAAAGAAGCCTATATACCTCTCTTAGGGAAAAGAAAAGACCACGGTGGGTCATATGGAATTTTTCTCTAGTATGCATGAAAAGCCATCGGCTTCAAACAAAGTACACTTGATGAGGCGTTTGTTCAATTTATGGATGACAAAAGGTGCATCGGTAGCTCAACATCTCAATGAACTCAACACAGTCACAACCCAATTGAATTCAGTTGAAATTGGATTCGATGAAGAAGTACGAGCATTGATACTTTTCTCTTCTCTACTAGAAAGATGGAATGCTACTGTCACGGCTGTGAGTAACTCGTCAGGAAGAAATACAATGAAATTTGACGATGTTCATGATCTGGTTCTTAGTGAAGAGATCCGATGTAGAGAGTCGAGTGAATCATCAACCTCTTCAATTTTGCATACAAAGTCAAGAGGAAGAAATTCAACTAGAGGGAATGGACATGGCAGAACAAACTACTGAGGTAGATCAAAAGACAAGAATTCCAAATCTAAGAATCCCAATAATTCTCATAGCTCAAAGACTGTTGAGTGTTGGAATTATGGAAGAATCGGGCACTACGAAAATCAGTGCAAAAGTGCACCGAGGATCAGGAAGTAAGAAAGAGGCAAATGTTACTTCCACCTCAAGAGGAGATGTTGTATCGATATGCTCTTTGGATAACAAGGAAGAATCTTGGGTGTTAGAGTTTGGAGCATCGTTCCATGCTACTTCACAGAAATAATTCTTCGAGAAATATGTCTTTAGAAACCTTGGAAAGGTATATCTTAGTGATAATCAATTGTGTACTATTATTGGAAAATGTGTAGTGAAGATTAAGTTGAATGGGTCTTTTTGGGAGCTGAAGGATGTCATGCATATTACTGACCTAAGAAAGAGCTTAATCTCAATAGGGCAGTTGGCTAGTGAAGGCTACACTATGATCTTTCATGGTGATGATTTGAAGATTTCAAAGGGTGTAATGACGGTTGCTCGAGGCAAGAAGAGTGAAACTCTTTACATGATAGTAGGGGCACATTTTTCAATCACAGTTGCAACAGGCAATGAAACACCAAATCTATGGCACCAAAGACTAGGCCATATGAGTAAGAAGGGAATAATGATTATGCACTCAAATGGAAAACTTCCAGGTCTACAATCAATGAAGATAGACATGTGCAAAGATTACATACTGGGAAAGAAAAAGAGAGTCACTTTTTAGACAAATGATAGAACCCCAAAGAAGGAAAGGCTAGAGCTCATTCACTTTGATGTTTGGGGACCAACAACCGTTTCATCCTTTGGTGGGAAACATTACTTTGTGACTTTCATCGATGATCACTCTCGGAAGGTATGAGTTTACTTTCTAAAGCATAAGTCTGAAGTGTTTGAGGATTTCAAGAGATGGAAAGCTATGGTTGAAAATGAGACATGTTTGAAGATTAAAAAGCTCAGAATCGACAATGATGATGAATATGAAGACATCAGATTCAAAAATTTCTGCTATGAGCACAGGATCAGAATGGTAAGAACTATGTCAGGCATGCCTCAACACATTGGTATAGCTAAGCGTATAAATCGAACATTGACAGAAAGATCCAGAAGCATTCATATACAGTTAGATATACCGAAGTAGTTCTAGGTAGAAGAAATCAACACAACATCTTATTTGATCAATCGATGCCCATTTGGTTGTGTAGCATTTATGCATATTAGTGATCAAGGAAGGAATAAGCTTGATCCAAAATCCAAAAAATGCAACTTCATCGGATATGGTGAGGATGAGTTTGGCTACCGTATTTGGGATGACGAAAACAAGAAAGCGATCTATAGTAGAGATGTGATTTTCAACAAAAATGTGGTGTATAAGGATAGGCATAAAATAGACGCCAACGACTCAGAGCAGAATGAGTCAGTATTTGCAGATGTAGATGATCTCTTAGATATTCCCGTGACGAAACCAATTGTAACAAGTCCTCAACTAGAAGAACTTGTTGGACAGAGTAGTGCACAATAGTCCAACACATCATGATCACCACATACGAAGTGTGTGCAATGAATATGCAAGTATACGTATCACAACAAGTAATATAATGATAAGAAAAGATCGTTTCCATAGAGATTATTTTATTAGAAACTAATTTTTAAAATTAAAAATAATAAAAATCAAACTTATTTTTGGTTTTTTTATATTTTAATGAAGCAAAATTAAAATAACTAAAATTAAATAGCAATAATTAATTAAATCAAACTTGATAACTAAAAAGATATATGAGAAAATATCTTGGAATACTTAATCCTGCAATTTTCTAAACATGCGAATCGTTAAAATCCCCCAATATAATATCAATTAATTACACGATCAATTGAATCTAACCTAACATGTATTCCTCTCTCAAGTAAACTACATACCATATAGTAATTAATTTAAACACACTCTCATGCCAATTAAATTGCATACTACTCATTAAGTTCATCAATTATGGATCACATACATAAAAATCACACATCTCTGCCTAGAAACTATGCATGTTATTTAATCAAGACAAACAATTAAATAATTCCCTCAAATCTATTTAATTGTCTCTATAGATAAATTGTTGGCTAAATAATTAAAAGCATAAAAATTAGATTAAATAATATAATATAATTAATATTATAATTGAGAAAAAAATATTAGATCATCACATACTAAAAATTGGGTTCATAATATCCCTAAATTAATAAATTAATTAACCATAATTGTGTTCATAAAGCTCATATTTTTTCATAAAGCTCATATTTTTTCATAAAGAAAGATATTAAAATTGATAGAGAAAAGAGTAGAAAAAAAAGTACAATCAATATCTTGAATTATAACATTAAACTCTCATCTTGAATCTCTACCAAAATTGTGTTATCTCTTGAATTTTTCTATATTTATCTCTTTTTAGCATCAAAAAATGACCACGTGTAATCTGAACCGTCTGATCAGCTTCAGATCAAGGGCTACGATCAAAACAAGCAAAACTGACAGTTTCAGCCAATCATAATACGACACATGGCATCAGAAATTCATTGGGCAAATCAGGGAGCGACACATGGCAAGTGAGACTGGTTAGAGTCAACGCTCACTAAGTCAGCAACACGTGGCACGACGTGATTTGTAGAAAGGGATAACATGATGCACTGGTGGAACATGTGGAACAATGGCGTAGCGACATGTGGTATGACGCGTTGACCGCTTTTCGAACTTGGATTGAACGTCATGTTGACACATGGCATGTGTTTTGTCCTCCTCACACGCGGTGAGACGTGATTCACTTTATGTACTTGCATGGCATCTGCGTGGCTTGCCCAGTTAGCTCATCTGCCTGCGTGGAATGCCATGTGGTAGCTCTTGATTGGTCGTGCGTTAAAAATTCATTAAAAAAATATAAAAATTCCAGAAAAATCCCAAAAATTATATTTTCACCCATTTTCATTAAAAAATTTATTTTTTAATATTTTTGACCCAAAAATACCATTTATTGAATAAAACAATTAAATATTAAGTAAAAAAGTGTGCTAATGACTTTATTTTCATAGAGTCATCACATCATAATCTCCTACTCCAGCTCCTGTATTAAGAAGGTCTTTTGACCTCACGTGCCTAACAGTAGATACGTGAACTATATGTTGCATGTTATGATGAAGCTTGTCAAACTCGAGATGCCAATAAGTGGGAGCTTACTATGAAAGAAGAAATGAAATCTCTCGTTTCCAACCAGACATGGGAACTAGCTGAGTTACCCATGGGGAAGAAGGCAATTCATAACAAATGGGTGTACTGGGTGAAAAAGGAGCATAATCGTTCTAAAATATACAAAGCCCGACTAGTTGTCAAAGGATTTCAGAAGAAGGAAGGAGTTGACTATACCGACATTTTTTCCCCCATTATGAAGCTCAATACTATCATATCAGTGTTGAGTATTATAGCCATTGAAGATCTTCATCTTGAACAGTTGGATGTGAAGACTGCATTCTTTCATAGAGACTTAGATGATGAGATATATATGTACCAGCCAGAAGGTTTCTTATAAATAGGGAAGAAGAACATGGTGTGCAAACTTAAGAAGAGTTTGTATGGTCTAAAACAAGCCCCGAGATAGTGGTATAGAAATTTTGACAACTTAATGCACAAGGAATGTTTCCATAAGTACAACACCAACCACTGTTACTACATCAAGAGATATAGATCGAGTTATATAATTTTACTACTTTATGTTGATGATATGTTAGTAGTAGGTTCAGATATGGATGATATCAGAAAGTTGAAGCAACAATTGTCAAATGAGTTTGACATGAAAGACTTGGGTCCAATAAAGAAGATTCTTGTAAATGCAAATTATAAGAGATAAGAAAAGAGGATCCTTTTAGTTATCTCAAGCAGAGTATGATGAACGAAAACCGGCATCGCCAATTCTCGCAAATACTTTGGTTTTAATATTTGTAAAACTCTCGCAAGTGCACGAATCATTTCATAGAAAATGATAAGTATACTCCCAAGGTCGATCTAAGGAAGGAATGTATGTGGTCCTTAATTTATTATTCAAACTTTTAAAAACGAAATTAAATCCTAAACATCCTGTCACGATAGTTTGGTTTTTGTGTTCCTAATCTAATAACATAAAATAAACATATATACAGATTAATTAAATATAATAAAAAAATAAACATAGATACAAATTCAATAAATATTTACCTAAAAATAAATACAGATTCAATAAATATTCATGCAAATTTTATCATTTATATTAGTGGAGTATTTATGGATATAATAACTAAATTAATTATGCTTGCTCATATTATCTAGGTTATTAAAGATATAAATTGATATTTTATTGATTCTCTCTTTTTTGTATGAATACCACCTTTGGTGGGGTTAGATATTCTTTGTTAACTAAACAAATCAATTAACACCTATGGGTGGGGTTGATAACTAATTTGGTTAATTAAATTAATTCCTTTTTCTAAGAGATTGAAAATGAACCATTTAAATGCCACCTTTGGTGGGGTTAGACAGTTTAAACTTTATTCAAGGTGCCCAAATTAACCCCAAGAATTTAGTTATCCGAGTACTAACTTTCAAGTTTTAAAACCACTGTTGAAAACATGTTGTCAATACATTTTCACATAATAATTCTTATAAAAACTTTTGAAATAGAGCTTCACTCTAACTACCGGGCGATTGTACCAACAAATAAAAGAGCACTACTCTAAATTAGACCGGATAACTAAACCTTAAAGTCTAATCTTGATTTAAGTTTGTAATGAAAAATAATATCTTTCTCTCTAACATCCTTAATGTAAAATCTTGAATAAAATTAAAATCAATTCATTTTAGAAATTTTCACCTATTTAATATTTCGCAAGGATATCATCGTTATTATTATATCATTATTATGAACAGCTAGCACGTTAAATTTAATCACGCAAATTAAATATAACATGTAAGAATAAAGCATAAAAATAATCAGTAAAGAAAATAAAATCCTTACGAACTTCGACGCTATTCCCGTTGCTAGAAAACCTCCAAGCGGAATTTGCACTTCCATTTATTGAATCAAAAATCTAAATTATTACAAAAACATTACAAGTTCCTCTCAAAAAGAGAAGAACTCTAAACCTAAGAGAATTGAACTAAAAACTAAGAGAAAAACTAAGAAAAGCTTAGAAACTAAGAAAGAAACTAAGAAAAACTCAAAAACTAAGAAATGAGAGAAAGAAAGAAGAGAGAAGTGTGGTTTTGAGGTGTTTTGAAGGTGTTTTGAAGGTGTTTTGAAGGTGAAGGGAAGGGGGTATTTATAGGTGAGTATGGAGAGAAAAAATAGAGAAAAAAATGTTAAAAAAATGTAAAAACGCGGATTAGTGATTGCTGACGTCATTGATGACGTCAGCATGACAGGCGGTACGCATCTGCGGATGAACAAGACCGCTGATGAACAGTGTTGCGCGCAGTGCGAAGTTAGGCGCGCTGGCGCGCGCTGGCCAGCGGCTGCTTTTTCTCCTTTTTGACATTTTTGACCGTTTCGACCTATTTTGTCCAGTTTTTCCATATTTGTTGACCTTTCCCCATTTATTTATTTATATTTTTGTGATGTATTGCTTCAAGTATTCCTCTTTGAGTCTTTAAATTGCGTTTTTAAGCCAAAATACCTGAAAAACAATAAAAATACCCGTGATTCCGAAAAAGACAAATTTATATAAATATATGATAAAACATATAAATATATATATTTTTAATCAATTAATGTGCATAAAATCATGGTTATTTTAGTGCTTTTTGAGCACTCATCAGAGTACATCAATCGTGTTTTGTAGAGATTCAGCATAGGCGACGCCAAGCCAGTTAGCACACCTTGGCTAGTCACTTTCGCCTATCCAAGGATGAGTCCTCTTAGACAAAGGAAGAGAGAGAATTCATGGCTAAGGTTATTTATGCCTCAACCATTGGAATTTTGATGTACGTGATGGTCTGTACAAGACCATACATTATCATATAGTGGGAGTTGTTAGCTAGTTTATGTCAAATATAGGGAAAGCTTATTAGGAAGCAATCGAGTGGATTTTGAGGTATCTACAAGGCACCGCAGAGAAGTGTTTGTACTTTAGTAAATGAGATTTAAAAGTACAAGGCTACGTAGACGTAGACTTTGGAGGTGAAGTCGATCACCGAAGAAGCACCACCGGTTATATATTTACTCTTGGAACCATAGTTGTTAGTTAGATATCACAGATACAGAAAACTGTCACTCTATCCACTATAGAGGTTAAATATGTAGTAGTGACTGAAGCTAGTAAAAAGATAATATGATTTCAAGGTTTGCTAACTGAGTTGGGATTCAAATAGGAGAAGAATGTTCTGCACAGTGATAGTCAAAGTGTAATACACTTGGCGAAAAATTCAACATTTCATTCTAGAACCAAGCATATTGGACTTCGTTATCACTTCATCATATCTCTATTGGAAGATGATGTGTTAATACATGAAAAGATTCAAGGAAGCAAAAATCCAACGGATATGTTGACAAAGGTGATGACTATTGACAAACTGAAGGTGTGTTCAACATCAGTTGATCTGCTAGGGTAACAAGACTAGAAATGTTGTTGCATTAATCGAGGTGTAAAGACAAATTCAAATCAATTTTTAAGTAGGAGATTGTTGGTCAAACTTATATGCACCAAACGGTATAATAAATGACAATAAAACAAAAGAGTGGTTGTCAAGCCAACAACCTAAGAAAATTGAATGAACAATGCATCCTTTTGTTGAAAAAGAAGAAAAGCCAATTAAGAATTAGTTGGTACAACATGTAGAAAAGGGGCTTCTGCATCTATAAATAGAGAACCCCAATAAACACTTTGAATTATTCTATTAAGGGAAAAGCTTAGAGAAAAAAAGATTTAATGAGAGAAAATCGAAAACAATTTTCTTGGGTGTAATTAGGTTGTGGGTTATGAGTGTTGTAAA
Organism: Hippophae rhamnoides; assembly: GCA_033030585.1. Lineage (NCBI taxonomy): Eukaryota > Viridiplantae > Streptophyta > Magnoliopsida > Rosales > Elaeagnaceae > Hippophae > Hippophae rhamnoides. The sequence goes on from CM065432.1 coordinate 56,088,495, forward strand.
CACTTTGTATAATTTTTTTTTTTAGTAAAAAAAATCCACAACATATCCAAAAACGTAGACAAAATTTATTAAATTCCATTATCAAATTTGTATGTTATTTTTTTTCTTAAAATCTGACTTATCAAAAATTTACATAATTTTTCAACAAACTATAACTTAAGTACTACTAATCTTATTATTATGTAAAGTATGTAAAGTATGTAAAGTATTTTTAGTCTTATAATTTATTAAAATTAACAATTCTAATTCGTCAAATAAAAAAAACTATGAATGTACAACTCAAAAATTAAAAAATTAAAAAACTAATTGATGAGTGCTCAAAAAGCATTAAAATTACCATGATTTTATGTATATTAATTGATTAAATATATATATGTGTGTGTGTGTGTTTGTTTTATCATATATTTATAAAAATTTCTCTTTTTCGGAATCACATGTATTTTTATTATTTTTCAGGTATTTTCACTTAAAAACGTAACTTAAAGACTCAAAGAGGAATACTGGAAGCAATACATCACAAATATATTAATAAAGAAATGAGGAAAGGTCAATAAATATGGAAAAATTGAACAAAACTAGTCCAAATGTCAAAAAGGAAGAATTCGCCGCAGCTCACCGTAATCCTCAGCGCGCTTTGTGCGTGCCGCTTGCCGAACGCGGGTGCAATCTCGCCCCATTTTCGCGTGCAACCGCCCCTACATCATGCTGACATCATCAAATGACATCATTATCCACCACTACGCTTTTCCACCATTTTTTATCATTTTTTCACCCACTTTTTCTTCCCATCCTTACCTATAAATACCCCCATTCTCTTCACAACTAAACACATTCTCTTCTCTCTTTCTTTCTCTCATTTCATAGTTTTTATGTTTTTTCTTAGTTTCTTTCTTAGTTTTTAGTTTTTCTTAGTTAATTTCTCTTAGTTTAGAGTTCTTCTCTTTTTGAGAAGAACTAATTATGTTTTTGTAATTTATTAGCTTTTCGATTCAATAAATGGGAGTGCAAATTCCGTTTGAAGGTTTTTCAGCAACGAGAATAACATCGAAGTTCTGTAAGGATTTTATTTTCTTTGCAGTTATTTTTTATGCTTTATTCTTACATGTTATATTTAATTTGTCTGTGATTAAATTTAACTGTGTTGCCTATTTGTAAACATAATGTAATAATAACATTGTTATGCTTGCGAAATATTAAATAAGTAAAATCTCTAAAATGAATTGATTTTATTTTTATTCAAGATTTTATATTAAGAATGTTAGAGAGAAATATATTATTTTTCATTACAAACTTAAATGAGAAAATTAGATTTTAAGGTTTAGTTATCCTGTCTAATTTAGAGTAGTGCTCTTTTATTTGTTGGTACAATCGTCCGGTAGTTAGAGTGAAGCTCTATTTCAAAATTTTTTATAAGAATTATTATGTGAAAATATATTGACAACATGTTTTCAGTAGTGGTTTTAAAACTTGAAAGTTAGTACTCGGATAATTAAATTCTTAGGTTTAATTTGGACACCTTGAATAAAGTTTAAACTGTCTAATCCCACCAAATATGTCATTTAAATGGTTCATTTTCAATCTCTTAGAAAAAAGAATTAATTTAATTAACCAAATTAGTTATCAACCGTACCCATAAGTATTAATTGATTTGTTTAGTTAACAAAGAATATCTAACCCCACCAAAGGTGGTATTCATATAAAAAAGAGAGAATCAATAAAATATCAATTTATATATTTAATAACCTAGATAATATGAGGAAGCATAATTAACTTAGTTATTATATTCATAAATACTCCACTAATATAAATGATAAAATTTGCATAAATATTTATTGAATCTGTATCTATGTTTATTTTTATGTTATTAGATTAGAAACACAAAAACCAAACTATCGTGACAGGATGTTTAGGATTTAATTTTGTTTTTAAAAGTTTGAATAATAAATTAAAAACCACATATATTACTTCCTTAGATCGAACTTGGAAATATACTTATCATTTTTTACGAAATGATTCGTGCACTTACGAGAGTTTTATAAATATAAAACCAAAGTATTGACAGAATCGACGATACCGATTTTCGCTCATCATATGTATTAACGAAACTACTACAATCTTTTTTCAAAACATTATAAGACTTCTAATGTAAAATTTAATAATTACTAAAATAAACCATTTAAATTAAGTAATTCCAGAATTTCTCGCTCTTAACTTCCTAATTTTTCTAGCCAAGAATTTTATAACTCCATTAACATTGCCACCATCAACCGTGTATTTAAAAGTTAACGCCAGTAAATCTTACATTAAATTTAATATGTTTCGTTTTAAATATTTGTTGAATATTGGCTCTAATAGTAACAAATTAGTGGCATAATTTAGGGAAATTAGTGGCATAATTTGTGGCATGATTTAAGAAAATTAGTGGCATAATTTAAGGAAATTGGTGGCCTAATTTAAGGCTTAAATTATGGCACAATTTAGGGAAAGGGAGCCTTGCTTCATCTATAAATAAGGAAGAGTTCATGCATTGAAGAACAAGGCAAAAATCAGAAAAAAATCAAAGAGAATATAAGCAAACTCAAAGAGAGAAAATAATTATGAGTTTGGGGAAACACTTGAGAGATATTATTAGTGAGGAAATTTGTATCTGTATTCTGTATATTTCCTACTCAGTTCAAATAATATCTGATGTCTCCCGTGGACCTAAGCGAATTGCCTAACCACGTAAATTCTGTGTTCATTTTATCGCTTTGATATATTCATATACTGCTATTTATTGCTTCCGCCTACAACAAATTGGTATCAGAGCCAAATATAACAGTATTATATATCAAATCGAAGCTCTCGACGAGACGAACACAACGATGAAAGAATCGCTCAAATCAGAAGTCAGAATCACCGCCAGAAGCTGCCAAAGTGTTGCTGCCAACACTAAGTCAACTCGCCAAGTTGGACCGAGTCACCTCAGTCACTAGTGACATTTGGACCGAGTTGGTCTATTTTTCATCCGTTTTCAACTGAGTTGGATCTATTCCTAGCTAATTGGACCATTCCGAATTCAACTACGAACTCTGTTTTTTCAAATAAGGTATAAAATTTGGAAAAACATTGTTTTAAGTTGTAAGTGTAAAATTTCTGTTATTAATTTGTACTTATTGCTGATAAAGGAGATATCAAAGAAGGTGAACAAGTTGACCATAGAATTTATGGCAAACCAAGTTCTACTCGAAGAACTATGTTGTCCAACGTAAAGTTTGAGGTGGATAAATTCAACGGCACCAATAACTTTGGCATGTGGCAATGTGAAGTATTAGATCTATTGTTCCGAGAAGGATCTAATATAGCCTTGGAGACCAAGCCAGGAGATTATTCAAATGAAGATTGGAATTATGTCAACCGACAAGCTTGTGGCACAATTTGATTGTACTTTGGAAAAGATCAGAAGTACTTTGTCATGAAAGAGAATGTAGCCGCAGTTCTCTAAAAGAAACTAGAGGACAAATACATGACGAAAAGTATTGAGAACAGATTCTACTTGAAGAAGAAACTTTTTCATTTCCAGTACAAGAAAGGTACCCCTATGATTGAGCACTTAGATAATTTCAATAAAATTTTGGCCGATCTGCAAAATTTAGATGTTGAAATTATCGATGAAGATAAAGCTTTGTTGTTGCTGAATTCATTACCTGAGAGCTATGAGCATTTAACCACAACCTTGTTATATGGAAAGGATGAGGTTAAGTTCGTAGATGTTTCAAATGCTTTGGTAAATAACGAGTCTGGGAAGAAGGATCAACATGATCACAGACTCGATATCGAAGCATTGACGGTAGCCAAAGGTAGGACTAACAACAAAAATGCGGCGGATCAAATAATAGGGAAATATATATCAAAGTCCGGAGGAGAGTCATCCGAGACGTCCTGCGAAGGACGAGTGTGCCTATTGTCACCAGAAAGGGCACTGGAAGAAAGATTGTCCAAACAAGGACAAGTCAAATGCAAATGTTGCACAGAAGGCCGATGAAGATGAAGAATCAGCCTTTTCAGTTTCATCATCAAAAACCTACTCAGATAAGTGGATCCTTGATTTTGGATGTTCTTATCATATGTTTCCAAACAGACATTGGTTTTCTAGTTTTGAGGAGCTCGATGGAGGAGTTGTGCTTATGGGCAACGACAATGCCTGTCAGACAAAAGAGATCAGAACAGTACGACTAAAGATGCCCGATGGTACAATCAGACGACTTATAAATGTAAGGTATATTCCTGACCTAAAGAAAAACCTTATTTCTTTAGGTGTTCTAGATTCTGATGGTTACAAGGTAACATTGGAAAATGGAGTCTTGAAAGTTATACGAGGTGCATTTGTAGCAATGAAGGGTACTCGTAAGGCAAACTTGTATTTCCTAGATGGGTGTACAGTTACAGGAAGGGCAGCTGTCTCAAGTAGTTATGAAGAAAAGGCAAATGATTCTTCCCGCAGTGGCACGTACGCGCTAGTGTCGGTGAAAAGGCTTTGCAAGGCTTAATGAAGCAAGGTCTTTTGAAAGGTGCCAAGACTGGAAAGTTTGATTTCTGCGAGCATTGTGTAATGGGAAAACAAACAAGAGTCAAGTTCGGCATTGCCATTCATCGTACTAAGGGATCTCTTGATTATATTCACACGGATGTTTGGGGACCTTCCAAGAATGCTTCACTTGGAGGTAAACGTTGGTTTATGACTTTTATTGATGATTTCTCTATATATGTCTGGATATACACCATGAGTCACAAAGATGAAGTTCTAGATATCTTTCTTAAATGGAAGAAAATGATCGAGACTCAGACAGGCAGGAAGATTAAAAGGCTCAGATCTGATAATGGTGGCGAGTATAAATCAGATCCTTTCTTTAAAGTTTGTCAAGATGAAGGGATAATCAGACATTTTTCAGTTCCTCGTACACCACAACAGAATGGAGTTGCAGAACGAATGAATCATACTTTGGTTGAGAAAGTTCGATGTATGCTATCTCATTCCAAATTGAGCAAGGCATTTTAGGCTGAGGTTTTGTCATATGCAACTCATATAGTCAACAAACTTCCTGCGACTGCATTAGATGGAAAAACTCCTAAAGAGGTATGGTCTGGACAACCTGCTACTGATTATGATTCATTGCGAATATTTGGATGTCCTGCATATTTTCATGTTAGTGAATCCAAACTGGATCCGAGAGCAAAGAAAGCTGTTTTCTTGGGCTTTAAGGAAGGAGTTCAAGGATTTCGACTTTGGTGTGGTGAATCCAAGAAGATCGTCTTAAGCCGAGATGTTACATTCGACGAGTCTGTTATGCTGAGACAAACAAATTCAGAGAAAGAGAATGAAAGTCCAAATACTCTTTCTAAGGTGATGCTTGAGACTTCGGAAGATCCAGAAAAGATTGCACCAATTACCGATCGTGGTGAAGATGAAATTGATGATCAAGAAGAGATCTCAGTTGAGGTGGAGGTTCTCTCACCATCACCACCGATTAATCAGCAGCCAGAATCTATTGCCATGACTCGACCGAGAAGGGAGATTAGGAAGCCTACCAGATACACAGACACGGTAGCATTCGCACTTCCAGTAATTGATGATGATGTCCCATGCACTTACAGAGAAGCCGTGCAAAGAGTTGATAGTATGAAGTGGAAAATGGCAATGGATGTAGAGATGAAGTCTCTCCATCAGAATCAGACTTGGGAGTTGGTTCAACTTCCCAAAGGAAAGAAAACTATTGGTTGCAAATAGGTCTATGCCAAGAAGGAAAGTGCTCCTGGTAAAGACAACATCAGATACAAAGCCAGACTGGTAGCAAAAGGCTATACTCAGAAAGAAGGAATAGACTACAATGAGGTATTCTCACCTGTTGTTAAGCATTCATCTATTCGGATACTATTGGCTTTGGTAGCACAGTTTGATCTCGAGTTAGCTCAACTCGATGTTAAAATAGCTTTTCTCCATGGTACTTTGAACGAAAAAATCTATATGTCTCAACCGAATGGCTTCAAAATTCCAGGTCGAGAGAATTGGGCTTGTAAGCTGAACAAGTCAATTTAGGTTTTGAAGCAATCACTGCAATAATGGTACAAGCGCTTTGATAGCTTCATCATAGAGCAAAAGTACACACACAGTCAGTTTGATCACTGTGTATACTTTCGGAAACTCCAAGACGGTACCTTCATTTATTTGCTCTTATATGTTGATGATATGTTGATTGGATCTAAGAGCAAGGTAGAGATCGATAGATTGAAGGCTCTGTTGAGTTCAGAATTTGAAATGAAAGATCTTGGAGAAGTTAAGAAAATTCTTGAGATGGAAATCACAAGAGATAGAGTTGCAAGCATAGTCTGTCTGACACAAACTCAGTATTTGAAGAAAGTATTACAAAGGTTTAACATTGATGAAAAAACCAAACCAGTAAGTACACCGCTTACTCCTCACTTTCAGTTGAGTGCATTGATGTCACCTAGCACCACCGATGAGAAGAAGCAAATGGAATGTGTTCCATATGCAAATGCCGTTGGTGCCTTGATGTATGCAATGGTTTGCACCAGACCTGATATTTCTCACTTTGTTAGTATGGTGAGTCGGTACATGCATAATCCCGGTAAAGGACACTGGCAAGCAGTGAAATGGATTCTACGGTACATCTATGGTACTGTGGATATTGGTTTGAAGTTTGAGAGAGACAAGACTGAAGGTAAACACCTAGTTGGATATGTGGATTCTGACTATGCTGGAGATCTAAATAAGTGTCGATCTACAACTGGTTATGTGTTCACAATGGCAGGAGGACCAGTTTGTTGGAGATCAACATTGCAGTCAACTGTAGCTTTGTCTACTACAGAGGCAGAGTATATGGCTGTAACAGAAGCATTTAAAGAAGCTATCTTGCTTCTCGGGTTGACCAAAGATTTGGGTTATTTTCAGAAGAATGTGAAAGTTTTCTGCGACAGCTAGAGTGCCATTTGTTTGGCAAAAAACCAAGTTCATCATGGTCGCACCAAGCACATCGATGTTCGATTTCATTTTGTTCAGGAAATCGTCGATGAAGGGAATGTTATGCTCCAGAAAGTCAGAACTGCAGATAACCCTGCAGATATGCTTACAAAGGTGGTTATAGGGATCAAGTTTCAACACTGCTTGAACTTGATCAACATCTCTCGAGCTTAGAGCGCCTAGGGCGCATTTGGAGGCAGCGTTATGAACTTTTTCGCCAAGGTGGAGATTGTTGAATATTGGCTCTAAAAGTAACAAATTAGTGGAATAATTTAGGAAAATTAGTGACCTAATTTGTGGCATGATTTAAGAAAATTAATGGCACAATTTAGGGAAAGGGAGCCTTGCTTCATCTATAAATAAGGAAGAGTTCATGCATTGAAGAACAAGGCAAAAATCAGAAAAAATCAGAGAGAGTAAGCAAACTCAAAGAGAGAAAATAATTGTGAGTTTGGGGAAACACTTGAGAGATATTATTAGTGAGAAAATCTGTATATGTATTCTGTATATTTCTTACTCAGTTCAAATAATATATGCTGCCTCCCGTGGACCTAGACGAATTGCCAAACCACGTAAATTCTGTATGTTCATTTTATCGCTTTGATATATTCATATACCGCTATTTATTGCTTCTGTCCACAACAACATTTTAAGGCAATACTTCCCACGCACATTCAATGTTTTTGAATTCCATAAATGTAATTGCTTAAAATAACAAATCTTCAATTTAATATTAAATTTCAGACACACCATAGTCTAGATCCCTTAACCATTATATTATAGTAAAGAATAACATCGATCCGCACACAATGAATGTGTATTATAATGGAGAACTAAAACATAAACAGAGATACCACCTTGGTAATGTTCTGTGAAACGATCAACCTGGCTGGCAATAAAAGAAAATCCAACATTACCAGTTAATCTATATAATCAATCATGCACATGAACTAAACTCATATATGTAATAATGGAAGGAATTAACTTATTATCCTTTCATTGTTTAGATTCTTGAGGAATAGAGCCAAGTTTGTTTTTCCAAGTCTCAGTCAAGCAACCCAACAGTCCCTGCTATTCTGTGTTCACTTGCTAGTTTAATAGATGCTGGTGATTCGGGTGTCTCAGGAAGTTTTCCTGACATCTCCAAAGGCCTATGAAACAGCAACTGAGCCACCGTTCGGTCTATGGCGTTTGTTTCTGTTTCCACATTAGGCATCTTCGAGTACCTATAAGTACCACCAAAAGATTTCAATAAACCATACACAAGTACATGGGGCCTACACTTCCAATCACCAGCATTACAAGCCATGCTGATTTAGCAAACGTGTACTATAAATTTGAGGCTTAGGTGAAGAACCATAACATACAAGAGCTTAAGTGATTAGAAAATATCACTGAGCACCCTCTTATTTTATACAACAAATTGAGTCCTTCTGTACATCCCAATAGGGACAAGAATTCCAAATTACATATTTGTGTGCTCTGAGATGCAAGCAGCAAGTAATATTTGAGCATAAGTTGGGACATTTATATTCAGAGCAAATTAGAAATACATCCTCAAAGTTTTATTATTAGCTTAAATAGTAAAATATCTTCAGGTTTCAAAAATAGTATTACCTTTTCAGGACAAGAGTTAGCAGAAGGAAAGGAATTCAGAAAGAGGTATTTATTTCCAGAAATAGTAAGGAAAATGACTACCAAACTCATAAGGTTTTCAAAAACTGCTAAAATACCCATCAAATTAGTAAAATAGGCAAGAACATCCCCTCTATTATTGTTTTATTGCAATATCTTCCCTAAAATTTCTTGACTTTTGTTGATTTTCTTGCAAATATCCTCATTAAAAAAAAGGGACAAAAGGGGGCGTAATTGTTATTTTCAAACCTTTGGGAGATTTTCTGTTGTTTCAAAGAACTTAAATGAAGGCATTTGCACTTGATCCTAAATAATAATAATGTTAATTGTGAGGCAAGCGATTCAAGTTACTACACTAAACCTTATTAGAGGTCATTTATATTTACTGAAAGAGCTAACTAAAAATACTTCATCCAAAGTTTGCTTAAATAGCAAACTGATATGATAGGTTTGAAAACTAACAAATAGATGCGTTACAGCATTAAATATTATTTTTTTGGACAGTGGGTGTCATTTTAACTTAAAATAATGTGAAAGGGTTAAATCTAACACTAAGGTGTATGTTTCATATGTTCCAAACATATTTAGACAAATTTTAGCGGAGTTTGGAGATATTTTCCCTCGTTGAAAAGCTTAAGGAAGTTGTTGATATTTATCATTTGGACAGAAAAGTCAATGACAACTGAAAAGAAACAAATACGTTAAGTTAGGACTTTGGTCGGCATCAGATAGGAGACAGCAGCAAATTTGATTTATGGAGAAATCTATTAAAATCTCAAGTTTTTAAGAATAGGTAAAAGAAATATCTAATAACACTGTTAAATTTCTAATGAATTAGAATATTTCATTCTTCATAAGATTGTTTTTTTAAGATGTTAAAATGGATTTCTAGCAACCAAAAATAAATAAATAAATAAATAAAGAGAGAGAAAAGATGTTGAGTCCTATAATATATGAGGTAAAGATAGTCTGATTGTCAAGGAAAATGTTTTTATTTTTTCTATCGATTATCCTTACTAGATACGTTTTCATTGTTTTTCTTTTTTCTAAGTTGTCTTACTTTAAGGTAACTCTTACATGGTAGGAAGTCCGTTACAAAACAGCACGTGAACAGAGAACTGTACCAGACATACGAGGAACCTTAAAAAATGGAAAGGTATGCTTGACCTGTTATAACTAGTTGTTTCCTCCTTTGTAATGAATTCGTGTTCATCCCTGTTACTTCCGCAGGTACTACATGTATCACTTGCATAATGCCTTTGCATTGCACTTCGAGCCAAGCGAAACAAGCTATCCCGTATGCAGAGTCTTATTTTGATGTCCAGCTGTAATAAGGGATTGGTTCAGCATTTTAGCTAACAACATTTCTTTGTTTAAAAAATTAAAAAAAGAAAAGAAAATCCACTTATAATCTTTTCTACCTTTGTAATAACGTTTTGTAGCTTGTAAAGTATTGTGTCCTCCACGGAATATTCATCATGAGCAGCAGAGATAGTTGAACCATCTCGTTCTAAAGGTGAATTTGGTTCCGTACAAGGCAGAGTACTCGGATCATCCACTTCAAGATCAGCTCCCTTAGAGTGCTGATATTGATTTTGTTTGGGAAATTTTTGGGTGGTATAATGATTGGTGGAAGACATTTGATGACGAAATTGTTTCTTCTGTTTCTGAATGGCAAGCATAGCCTGCAGTTGTTGCCGCCTTCTTAACTTTTCAATTTTTTCCTGTGGAGTCATTGTCAGAAGTTTTGCAGGAGCTTCTGCCGTAACAGTATCTGTACTACTTGGAGAACTTTCATATCTAGAATGTACAGATTGATGCTTAAAGTCTGAAGGATGAATGTGAGACAGCACAGGCATGGCAGAATATGGATCTGTTAAGTTCTCATGCAAAGGGGACACAATTTGATTGGTGATATGCTGGTAAGGAAAAGACTCAGGTTCCTGATGTGATATCTGCTGAAGAGAAGTGTAGGAAGCTTGTATGGTGGAATGCACCAATTGGTTCTGAAAATGTGCAGAGTGGTTTATCGATGAAGACCAGGCACCATACAGTTTTTTCTGACTATATACCTGCAAATATGAATAAAAGAAGAATTGACATGATATAAGCGGAAAAATATGGTGCTTAAACTACTTTTCAACGTCTATAAAACACCATTTATTTGCGAACCTCATTGTAAATAGAATTAATAATTGCAAACAAAATACAAGCACAAAATAAAACATAGACAAAGTCCTAATCAATTTAGAATAATATTCCCATGAAAAATAGAATGCCATTACGCGTGATAATTGTTGGGAAATAACGAAAATTCCCGATAAGCTAGATTTATGAGAAAGCAAGAATAGAAAAATAACACACAAATTTGATAACGGAGATCGGTCAATCTTGCTTACGTCTACGGACCTGCTGCAGATCTTTTTACTGAAAGGGGAGAAATTACACAAGGTATTTACAACACTCACAACTCACAACCCAATTACACCCAAGAAAATTACTCTCAATTTTCTCTCACAAAAGCTTTTCTCTCTAAGCTTTTCTCTCAATTGGAATGAACACTTTGGATGATTAATTCATTACAATTACACATCTATTTATAGGAAAATTCACTTCTTGAATTACTCCTTAAATTAATGGTTTCTTGAATTAAGCTCCTTGTTTTGCTCCATGAATTGCTCCATGTTTTGCTCCTTGTTTTGCTCCATGTTTTACTCCATGTTTTGCTCCTTAAATTAAGGATATTTATAACAATCTCCCACTTGAAGACTGATATCAATCTGTCTTCACACCTTGATCAATGCAGCAGCTTTTCTAGTCTTTGTTACTCTAGCAGACCAACTGAAGTTGAGCACAACTTCAGTTTGTCAATAGTCATCACCTTTGTTAACATATCTGCTGGATTTTTGCTTTCTTGAATTTTCTCTAGTATTAACACATCAACTTCCAATAGAGATCTGATGAAGTGATAACGAAGTCCAATATGATTTGTTCTAGAATGAAATACTGAATTCTTCGCCAAGTGTATTGCACTTTGACTATCACTATGCAGAACATTCTTCTCTTGTTTGAATCCCAGCTCAATTAACAAACCTTGAAGCCATATCATCTCTTTACTAGCTTCAGTTACTGCTACATACTCAGCCTCTGTAGTGGATAGAGTGACAATTTTCTGTATTTGTGACATCCAACTAACAGCTGTAGTTCCAACAGTAAATATATAACCGGTGGTGCTTCTTCGGTGATCAACTTCACCTCCAAAGTCTGCGTCTACGTACCCTTGTACTTTTAACTCTCCTTTACTAAAGTACAAGCACTTTTCTGTGGTGCCTCGCAGATACCTCAAAATCCACTTGACTGCTTCCCAATGAGTTTTCCCTGGATTTGACATAAATCTGCTAACAACTCCCACTGCATGGCCAATGTCTGGTCTCGTACAGACCATTGCTTACATCAAACTTCCAATGGCTGAGGCATAAGGAACCTTAGCAATGAATTCTCTCTCTTCCTCTGTCTGAGGGGACTAATCCTTGGATAGGCGAAAATGACTGGCCAAGGGTGTGCTAACTGGCTTGGCATCGCCCATGTTGAATCTTTGCAAAACACGATTGATGTACTCTGCCTGAGATAACTGCAAGGATCCTTTCTTCTTATTTCTTGTGATTTGCATTCTAAGAATCTTCTTTGCTGGACCCAAGTCTTTCATGTCAAATTCCTTTGATAATTGCTTCTTCAACCTTTTAATATCATCCATATATGAACCTGCTACTAACATATCATCAACATAAAGTAGTAAAATGATATAATTGGACCTATATCTCTTGAAGTAGCAACAATGATCAGCATTGCACTTCGAAACCTTCCTCGTGAAGGCATCAAACTTTCTCGTACCATTGTCTCGGGGCTTGTTTCGGGCCATACAAACTCTTCTTAAGTCTGCACACCATGTTCTTCTTCCCCTTTCTCGAGAAACCTTCTGGTACATGTATATCTCTTCATCTAAATCTCCACAAGGAATGCGGTCTTCACATCCAACTGCTCAAGATGAAGATCTTCGATGGCTACAATACTCAATACCGATCGATAGTATTAAGCTTCACAACGGAGCAAAAATGTCGGTGTAGTCAACTCCTTCCTTCTGTTGAAACCCTTTGACAACTAGGCGGGCTTTGTATCTCTTGGAACCATCATGCTCTTCTTTCACCCGGTACACCCATTTGTTGTGAAGTGCCTTCTTTCCCATAGGTAACTCAGCTAGTTCCCATGTTTGGTTGGAGATGAGAGATTTCATTTCTTCTTTCATAGCAAGCTCCCACTTGTTGGAACCTCGAGTCTGACAAGCTTCATCATAGCATTCAGGCTCCCCTCCATCAGTCAACAACATATAGTTCATGTATCTCTTGTTAGGCACATGAGGTCGAGAAGACCTTCTCAATACAGGAGCTGGAGTAAGAGGTTGTGGTGTGTTGGAATGTTGTGTACTACTTTGTCCAACAAGTTCCTCTGGCTGAGGACTTGTTACAATTGGTTCTATTGCGGAAGTATCTGGGACATCACCATGTAAAGAGTGCCACTTTTCTTGCCTCGAGCAACTGTCATTGCACCCTTTGAAATCTTCCAATCATCACCATGGAAGATCGTAGTGTAGCCTTCACTGGCCAACTACCCCACTGAGATTAAGTTCCTTCTGAGATTGGGAATATACCTGACATCCTTCAGTTCCCAAACAGATCCGTTCAACTTAATCTTCACTACACCTTTTCCAATAATAGCACATGGTTTATCATCACCAAGATATACCTTTCCAAGGTTTCCGGGGACATATTTCTCGAAGAATTCTTTTTGTGAGGTAGCATTGAACGATGCTCCAGAGTCTAACACCCAAGATTCTTCCTTGCTCTCCAAAGAGCATATCAATGCATCGTCTCCTCCTGAGGTGGAAGTAACATTTGCCTCTGCCTTCACTTGTTTGTCCTTCGGTGCACTCTTGCACTGATTTTTGTAGTGCCTGGTTCTTCCACAATTCCAACACTCGATAGTCTTCGAGTTATGGGAATTTTTAGGATTCTTGGATTTGGACCTCTTGTCCTTTGATCTACCTCGGTAGTCTGTTCTGCCACGTTCATTCCCTTTGGTTGAATTTCTTCCTCTTGACTCTGTATGCAAAACTGAAGAAGTTGACGATTCACTTGACTCTCTACGTCGGATCTCTTCACTGAAAACCAGATCATGAACATCGTCAAATTTCAACTTATTGCTTTCCCGACGAGCTACTCACGCGAGTAAGAGCATTCCAACTTTCTGGTAAAGAAGATAAAAGTATTAATGCTCGTACTTCTTCATCGAATTCAATTTCCACTGAACTCAACTAGGTTGTGACTATGTTGAGTTCATTGAGATGTTGAGCTACCGATGCGCCTTCATTCATCTGCAAATTGAATAAACGCCTCATCAAGTTCACTTTTTCCGCTTATATCATGTCAATTCTTCTCTCTAAGCTTTTCTCTCAATTGGAATGAACACTTTGGATGATTAATTCATTACAATTACACATCTATTTATATGAAAATTCACTCCTTGAATTACTCCTTAAATTAATGGTTCCTTAAATTGCTCCTTGAATTAAGCTCCTTGTTTTGCTCCATGAATTGGTCCATGCTTTTCTCCTTGTTTTGCTCCATGTTTTATTCCATGTTTTGCTCCTTAATTTACTCCTTAAATTAAGGAGCTTTATAACAATAACAAGTGAAATTCAAGACAATTTTTCATAAGTGATGATGACTGAACTTCACCAGCATGTCCATCACTAACAATGTCCTTCAACAGCTTTAAATGAAAATAAACTAGTCACTCTATATTAAGAAGATTATGTCATCAACATTATTCAGCAAGTAGAAAATCCAGGAAGCTTTACAATAAGCATCTTAACCAGAGACTTTATCAAGTTGTTTAAGACATATCCATAGTGGCTTTCGGAAATAAGCCAAGTACAGATTTTACATGGAAACATCGGATATTTAAAGCGTAAACAATTTCTATGAAGCAAACACATATTAAGAAACACAATAATTCCATCTCCATATGACATCTCATTATTTTTCACACGCATAGTCACCATAAAACTGAGCATTAGTTTCATACTCTACATATATCTTTGGTATAAAAATTGCAGCATGGAGAATATCCATGCAAAGTTTCTATAGTTCCTTTTTCGAAGGATGTACAAATTTTATTGCAAATGAATTACTAGAACTACATGAAAAACATGGAGGAAAGGAACCATTGGTAATAATTTTGAACTTTCAATGCGCCACATAGCCACCTAGGCATCATACAACGTAACATTGCCATACATAGGTTATGAAACTTTCTTAGATGGCCCTCACTGATTCTAAGCTTGTTATACCTGTTCCTTTGTCGTCAGCTTAATATTACCTCCAGCATCTTCTACATTATCCAAAACTTCATACACATTCTGCAAACTAGAAGATCCTGAATCATCCATTTTCCCGTAATGAACTTGTTGCACCAGTTCAGCTTTGACGTCCAAAGGACGTGATGCATTCCTCAATTTTCCTGAATCCAAACTTGATGACTCTGAAGAGATAGGAAAGGATTTGATTGGGCCATGGGTAACATATTTGGAGGAAGACCATAGCTCATCAGCTTTGCCAAGATTTAAATTACCAAAAATAGTGTCATCATTGCTGCAAAATCATCACTTGTGAGAACATTGTCAGATGGATATCACTATACACAGAATATAAATACAAAAAATAAAAGAGAAGGTATTACAAATTATACGCCATATGCATTAGGATATTTGCTATACAAATTCGTTAACTTATGGAGTAAATGTTACTATTATTTTCATTACCTGAGCATACGATCAAGATCATCAAAACTTCCAATATTAGCCCAACCATAGTCAACAAAATCAGCTTGTTCTTCATAACTTTGATAAAGTCCAGTATCTTTATCAATTTGATTTTTAGCTATCATCAGAAAGAAAGTACCATTAGAATTATTCATTGCAAATTCTCCTTTGTTGCTCTCTAAGTAGGAACTGGTCTCGGGCTTTCTGCCATGCAAATCACCTTTAGCTTCAGGTGTCTTCTGATCATTAGTTCTTGTAGCAGCTTCATGGTTCCATACCTTCGTATTTTGAGAATTTTCACTTGCCTCCGGATAAGGCACGATATGGTCATCACTCTCGTCCCATATTATGTTTGTAAGCTGAAAGTACAAAAAGATTTGGAGTCAGACGAAACAAAAGTACTTTTCAACTAAACAACACATCATCAAGTTGCTGCTAATAAGGGCAAAGATTGGAAATCAAAGCAGCGATAGTAATGAGAGAGAGAAGATGATTTGCTGAATATGAACATTCAAGTAAACTGGTTAGCAAATTTTATGTGCATGCTGAATTGTGGGACCTC
Source organism: Hippophae rhamnoides (assembly GCA_033030585.1). Lineage (NCBI taxonomy): Eukaryota > Viridiplantae > Streptophyta > Magnoliopsida > Rosales > Elaeagnaceae > Hippophae > Hippophae rhamnoides. The sequence goes on from CM065432.1 coordinate 56,104,587, forward strand.
TGGTACCGAATCTATATTAAATAATTGAACGATTATGTAAATGAAGTTTTTTTTTTAAATAAGTTTCATTAATTCAAAATAAAATTACATCAACACCATCTAAATAATATATATATGTACGTATATATATCAAAATTATCATAAGAACCCTAACATATATAGTCTAAATAGTACATTATTTAGACTATTTTTCTTAAGTTGTTTATGTTTTACATCTAAACCTTACTCTTGTAATTGACAATGTTATAAATACTCAATAAAATTTGATATTTAATAGATTGAGTTCTTTAAGTTTTGAACCGCAATGAAACTCCAAATAATGATACTATATCTAGATTTAAATCTAGAAAAAAACTTAACAAAACTTAACAAATTATGTCTAAGATCACAATTATGTAAATAAGGTTTTTAATTTAAAATTGTCAATTTAAACTCCGTAATATGTTACGAGTGTCCAAATTATTTTCTCTAATTTGTGACTTTTATAAAAATATTAGTGAGTTTTGGAGATAAATTCCCAAAATGCTCCTATTTCTTAAAACTTTTAAACTAAAAACAAAGGGCATTTTGGTCAAAATATACAAAATATGTTTTACACCATTATAAATATAAAATAAGTAAATTACTAGATTATGCTAAAACAAATATTAAGGAATTGATATAGATGGTGAGGGCAACGAGGGAAAAAAATCTAATGCTCCTTTTTTAATAGGTTATGTAGTTGTGAAGGTACTTTAGATTAAACAAGTTATGTAATTTAGTCTTTTGTTTATAACAGATGTTTTTTATCTCTTTATTTTTCAAAAGTGCCAAAAGAGAACAAATATTACCATTAAGGTAATATTTTAAGTAAATGTTTTAATATTGATTTTAATAGGGTCATTTTCTTGTTTCCTCCGTAGCAAATAAATAGCAACCCAAATGACTCCATTTTTCCTAAAATGTTTATTCAAAGTTTATCCTCCACTAAATCACCTTATTTTGAAATAACTATATTTTTTTTAACTTAATAAATTAAAATAATAATTTATGTCTTTAATTAACACCTTTTATAAAACTAAGAAGACTAAACAACACCAATCACAAAGGGATTAAATTACATAACTAACATATTCTAAGGACCTCAATTTTACTTCTCTTTTTAATAATAATGATAATGGGAAATTATATTTATATTTATAGAAACCAAAGAAATTGTATTTAATTATAACTTTGATAGGTTCAAAAAGAGTTACAAATTTGAACTATTTTTATGAATTTTTTAAAGACTTTTAGTAGATTTCAATAGAATCTTTTGAATTATAGTAAATTTTGTTTAATATAATTTTATTAAAATATTAATAATAGTTGAACTAATAATAGAGAGACAAAGAGAGTTTAGAAGATAAAAGATAAAATAAAAAATCCTTAGAAATATTAAGAGGGTGAGAATAATAAGTTGAGATTTTCTTAGTATAATTTTAACTAAAATAATCCATCCGTTTTTAAAATATTTTAAAATCAATGAATTTTTAAATACACCTAAATTTTTAAAGGATTCTATAAAATATTAATAGAATATAGGTAAATTTTTATAAAAATGCTTTTGTAAAATTTTCATTAAATACACCTAAATTTTATAGAGTTTTTAAAATCTAATTGAATACCCTGAATTTTAAAGCACAATAAAAATCATTAAAACTTTGAATTGAATACATCCTTCTAACACTCTTATTGTATTTATTCATGTGATATCAAAAAAATAACTGATAAAGAATCTTATTATGAAATGAAACATAATGTTTAATATTAATATATGAGATATATCATGTTTCAAAAATTCAATTTTTGTTAAATTGATTTTATGGCATTAAATTTAACTATAACAAAATTTGACTTTTCAATTCATTTAATTTCCAACTTATACAAGATATTAAAATTTGATGGATAACATTTTAATTCTTACAATTTAATCCTTAATATTTTTAAATTCAATAAATTTAATCTAAAATTTAATTTTCTTCAAGTTAATTTAATATCGTTATAATTAACAATGATGCGATTGGAAGGATGAGAATTAAATTATAAAATTTTTCATAATTTCGGGACCAATTGTTCTGACAATTCCAAGAACTGATTTTCATTTTTTATTTTTCAACTTTTTTATACAAAAGAAAGAGATAGGATAATTTTGTTTTAAAAACAAATTATTTAGCTTTGATACGTAACTGATGTGGATTAATATACAAATGGGAGAATATGGACTAATTGAGGTTAGAGATTTGAAGAAATTTTAAAATGTTGGTCTAATTTAAAAAAAAATGAGATGCAACAAAAGTAGTACATTAATTTTGTAAAAAAGTTAATTAAAAATAAATTATATTATTTTAATTTATTTAAAATATTATTATTTTATAAATCTTAAAAAAAAATTAATAAAAAAATCGTTGATTATTTTAATAAAGACTAAATAACAACAATTTTAATATAAGGACTAAAAGACTCAAATGAACTTATCTGAATAACTTCAATGGCATTTCTCTCTTAAGAAAAAATCTTGGCTAGACCATTTTTGATCGAATGGTTTGTTACAAGCTGCTATCTTATATTTTTCCACCCTTGAAGATGAGTTTTGGCAATCTCACTAATTTCGTTCATGAACATTTCTTTCTTTACCAAACCTTGAACCTCTGACCTTAACTTTATTAATATAACCAACATTAGTGAACATGTATTAGGAGAAAATGATTTACATATATGATTAAGAACATCTGTGCAATCAATAATATTACCAAGATGCTACAACAAAAGGGGGGAGAGAGGGGAAAAAATAATTTTATAAAATAGATACGAGAAGCAGCAGGAGCATAAATCGAAAATAAATAAATAAATAAATAAAGGAAATAGAAAGGAGTAATTGGGGCATACTTCGTGGTCGTTCCAGTCAAACATACTTGAAAAAGGCACGGTGAACCTGAAAAGCAGAATCGGAAGCGAAATCGAGGACACGCACACAGATTGTTGCACACATGGCCAAATCCTTCCAGAGATCACAAAGAGGGCATCAGACTCGGAATATTAGTCGAGATTCAGAGTACAGACTGATGAAGAGAGAAAATAACACCACCTTAGTGCTGGAGCCTGGAGGCAAATAAACGTACAATCAAAATAAAGCCAGCGTTTCCCAGCAGTAGTATAAATTGGATGGTCTGGGTTTGGGTATGCGAATTGAGACTAGGGGGCTGTGAGTGGGGTCGAGTCCACGTGACCTCTTATGGATCACAAATTCGGTGAACTCCTCGTGCCATACATTGACGGGTGCAAGAACTAAATACGCGTATCTAAACTTGTGGTTATAAGACAGCTATCTAATACCGCAATGTCATTGGTCAGCTTTTTCCATTTCTTTTATTAGTTTTATTTCCACCTCAGATAATCTCAATAAAAAAATTATAAAAAAAATTAAAAATTTACGTAAACTCACACTCATCAAATAACATGTAATATTATTTAATTAATCAGATTACAATATTAAATAGATAATTGAAAAGTATTTAATGTAATAAATTTAAAAACTAATAAATAAAATATTGAAGTATTACAAAAATTATAAATATATTATCTATTTTTTTTTACAAATATAATGTTTAAGTACCATAATTATCATAAAAAGAGGTGATCTTTGGATCTCCAAATGAATATTAGAGCATTATGTGATTCAAAGTAAAAAAGTCTTGGATGTGATTATTTATTGTGTGCGAGATATCATATATGATGAATATATATAGGAAAAAAAGAGTACACTTAAGATGATTATAGGATAATTATTAACTCGAATAAATAGATTTTTTTATCACCAAATTTTAAGAGTTGTTATATAAATATTATCAATTTTTTTTATTATATTCATACTATTAAATTTTATAAATATCACAAAATATTATCAATTTTTTTTATTATTTACGTACCATTAAATTTTATGAATGTTACAAAGTTATGTGTAACTTACCATTAACTCTCGTTAGTTGTTTGACTTCGATACTATTTTTATAATATTTATAAAGTTTAATGATATGAAAATAATAAAAAAAATTAAATGATATTTTTTTAACATTTGTAAAATCTAAATATATAAAAATAACAAAAAAATAATAGTATTTTTTGTAACAATCTCAAAAATTCAATAATATTAAAATCAATTTACTCTTAATAGTTATTTATCAATTTGTTTGAAATTATTTCGTAATCATGATTATTTGATAACTAGTATTTAATTACTTAACCAATAAGGTTTTTTTTACTGAAATCACTTGTTACTTGTTACATGTGATATTACACCCAATAAATATCATAAATATTATAATATTTTTGTAATATTTATAATATTTCATTATTATATTTGTAATATGATAAACTTAGATAATATATTTAATTTTTTTTAATATTTTAATGATATATTTGTTAATTTAGATTTAATAAAAAATTATAGATGTTATTTTCTTACCAAAAAAAAAACTCTCGAGAATTTTGCCTACTTTGGCATAACCCATATTTTTAAATGTCTGAATTTTTGTAAAGTTTAAAGATAAGTTATTTACTTACGAGAAGAACTATACGCCAATTTTTTTCTAAATGAAAACAATCAAAGTCGATCATGTGCGATCATAATAAATTAAAATTAACTAAAATCAATCAAAATAGCTCTAAGACTGGTTGTTAACATGAATGATATTTTAAAGAGCTTATTCATAAACTACTGACCCTTTTGGTTATTTAAATATTTGGCCTACACCACCCATTTTAGACAAAATTCCAAAAAGAAAAGAAAAGAACAATGCCAAGTATCACTAATTAACTAAGTAATAAGATGTACTAACACTAGCATAAAAAATTGAGATTAAACAAAATATGTGACTCTTATAATCCATACATTAAATACAATCCATATTTCAATAACATATTATTAAATGTTAATTATCAAGTATACATCAAATATTTAAGTGCATATAATAAACTTTTGAGAAAAAGTGTTACAGCCTAATTTTAAGTATCATAATTTATGTATTGCATCAATTTGAGCTAATATGAATTATTACAATTCAAATTATTTTAATTTTTAATTTTAATTTAATTTAATTTAAATAGATAAAAATGAATTCGAACTCAAACAAAACACAAACATGCTAGTATAAATTAACCTAAATTATTAATTACATGTCTTTTAATTAATTGAATTTTTTTTATAAATTAAAAAATTTTTCTAATGGTATTAAGATTCATTAGTATAAACATTGTTACATGAAATAACAAAAATGAGAGAAATAATACTACAACAAGTAGTCAATCATAAAAAATACACATTAAAATATCCTATTATATTATCACATATTATCACTTGAATATTAAGATTCAAAATAATCTATATAATATTTCAAATTTTAATAATTTTAAGTCATAATATCATCCATAATGTTTTAGAACACAAAATCACAACATTCTTAATTTTATTTCGAGCTAATAGGTTGGTTCGAACTCAACTCGATTTTTTGAGCTATTTGAACTTACCCAAATTTAATCTAATTTGGGTTCGATTCGATCAATCGAACTACAACACAAATTTTCATCCCTATCATAATCTATGATGTTTAATCCCTTGTAAAATGTGTTTTTTTTAATCTAATAACTTTGATAAAATAGAAAAATTAAGGTCAAATAATATTATGTTAATGTTGTTCTATTAAAATATTATTTTTATCTATTAAGTGATTAAAATGCTATTAAAATTCAAGTATTTAACAATGATAAAATGATAATTAATATGAAAAAAATTATAAAATAATTCACTTAGATTTAGAGAGAATAAATATAGGATAAAATAAAAAATTATGAAATTAAAGAATCTTAAAAATGGGGAAAATATATATTTTTCTAAAATTTGTGTTTGTTACATTTAGACTTATTAAAACTTATATAGAGTTATAATTTGAGTAATAATTTTTATGGTATCTTATCTATGTATGATTTGTAATTAAAAAAATTGCTATAAAGAATGATTGTAATTTCATATTTGTTTTTAAAAAATTTATTTGTTACTATTTTATTTTAATATTTTATTAATTTTTTTAAATGTATAATTAAATAATTTTTGGTTAGAATAGTATTATTGTTGATTTTTTTATAAACACTTTCATATAAATTTTAATTTTACCTTCATTAATACTATTAATTTTCTTTAATTAATTTTTTTAAACTATAGAACAAAAACATCTTTTATAATGTGAACTAGATTACACAAACCGTAAAGAATCAATAGAACCCATTTCCCAAAACTTATGTTCTTATTTTTACAATACTTTGAATATTTATTGAAATCACACATGTTCATAAATGGATTTAACATAGTTTTAATTTCTATAACTATTTGAACATGTGATTAATACATGTTCTTAAAATTTATTTATTTATTTATAGAAAAATAAAATTTGCATTAATCTTTTAAAATTGTAATATATCATGTAATTCAATTATAAGACACAAATGAAAAAATTAATAAATATATTAATATACAAGAATCATTTTAAAAGATGAAGTCACTTGCATCTCGTCCGTACCCCTCTTAATTTTTAAGAATGTACATTTTAATTGTAATATTTGCATGATTAATATTTTTTTTGTGCATAATTTAATTCGTGTCCCATTTGAAAATAATTGTATTTTCGAACATGTAATATGTTTTGAGCTTTTGACAAGTTTTATAAATAAAATTATAACATTTTATTTTCATTTTTATTCTGATAATTTTTTTTATTTTTGAATATTTATATTTTAAATTCTTTAATATTTAAAAGGTATAATTGTATATCATAATGCTTTTTAAGACATGTAATTTTATTTTTAATTTTTCTTTAGAAAAAAATATATGTTTATTTTTTGACAACGTAAATAAATATATATTTTTTAACATCGTAAAAAAATAAATATATATTTTTTATTAAAAAATTAAAAATAAAATCAATTAAATAATTGGATTAATTATGGACTTGAAGTCATTGAAAATAACATCAATAACTCTATAGTAGAGGGCTAAAATACTTAATTTTTTATCGATATATAACATTATTCAAATCATTTATGCAGATTTTCACGTGACAAAATAATGTCTAAAACAAAAAAATTAACAATAAGGTCGCTTTTTTAATTTCTTCATCCTTTAAAATATTTTGTATTATTCAATTTTATGATTTATTTAATTGTAAATCTAATTATGAAAAAAAAATTTGTTACTTTATTGTTTTCTAGTATAATTTATATTTTATGTTTATATTTATGCACAAACTCTATCCATAAATATTTAATCTTTTAACTTTTAACAAAAACATAAATTTAACTTTTATATATATTTATTTTTTAATATTATTATACTATTCATACACTAATAATTGTAACTCAAATCTTTTAACTTCTACATACTCAAATGGGTTTTATGGTATTGAATGGTGTCCTCTCTTAAAAAATACTTTAAGTATGTCAGTGTTTCATGGGCTTCTAGATCTAGGTATATATCACAAAACATGTCAAAAATATTAATTAATCGGAAACATAACTAAAATTGCAATATATATGCGAAATAAATTTCCTTAAGTTAAAATTATAAAGAAATACACAATAAATTATGATGAGTTTTTTAAATCGAAAGTAAAAGAAATTTACTTAAGGAGAACAAACTTCTATAAGAGGATCGCTATCTCCCTACTTATTAAAAGCAAAAAAAAAATCAAAAATCAAATGAGAAAAAGGTAGAGAAAGATGAGAGATGACAACTATAGTTTTTCCCTCTTCCCTCTGACGGTTGTTGGCTCCCAGTTTTTAATAAAATATCACATGATTATGTTTTTATCTTTATTTTTTAAAATTATATTCATACAAAAATAATAATTTCAAAAATACGTTGAAAATGTAACGAAAATTTGAATATATGCTTATTGTTTTATGGGATGTTATAAATAAAACCAATCAAATATTGAATTATATATGAGACAAATTCATTTGACATATTAAATTTGAACAAAATAACCATGATAAATGGTAACCGTAACTAAAATAATTACTATAAAAATATATTAAAGTTTATTAATTTTTAATTACGATATTATAATTTTATTAATTATGAAAAAGTATAAAAATATTAAGATTTATTATTTATTTATTTAAATTTGATAGTTTAATTTATCCTAATTTGTAGGTATTTATTTAGTTAAAATGATTCTACTATGGTGATAATAGAAGGTGATTTTCATTGTACTATTTTATAGGAGCTTAAATTAGTGGCCTTTTTATTATCCTATTTTATAGGAGTTTAAGTTAGTGGAGTTATTTTCTTATATATGTAATGTTTATTTATAAGCTATTTTTATCAATAAAATATATAAGTATTTTCCATTAGTACTTCATTTCGTTTATATCAATGGTATCAGAGCTAGCAAAAAAAAATATTTATCAAAGCAACTCTCTATTCGAAGATCTCTCTTTTGGACGTCGTTTCTCCAAATAAGAAACAATGAAATAATGGCTTCATAAACAAATTTTATGCATGCTACAATTCCACGTTTTGATGATCACTATGATAATTGGAGAATGTTAATGGATAATTTTCTACGGTCAAAAGAGTATTGGCCAATTGTTGAATCTGGAATTGAAGAACCAATACCAAATACTGTCTTGACAGATGTCCAGAAAACAGAGTTGGAAGGAAAAAAATTAAAAGAATTGAAGGTAAAAAATTATCTTTTTTCAAGTAATTAGTCGTCCCATCTTGGAAACAATTCTTAGCAAAGAAACTTCCAAAGATATTTGGGATTCCATGAAGAAAAAAATATCAAGGCTCTACTAGAGTGAAGCGTGCACAACTTCAAGCTTTGAGAAGCGGTTTTGAGACTCTACAAATGAAGGATGCAGAATCTGTCACCAGCTACTGTGCCAAAACTATGGAGATAAGCAACACAATGCGTTTTCATGGTGAGAAGATGGACAATGTCAAAATTGTGGAGAAGATATTGCGTACCCTGACACCAACATTTAATTATGTTGTGTGCTCCATTGAAGAATCTAAAGACATAGATGCATTCTCTCTTGATGAACTGCAAAGCTCCTTGGTGGTCCATGAACAGAAGATGAATCGAAGTTCACCTTCAGAAGATCAAGCTTTGAAGTCCTTTATCTCTACACATTTCTCAAACTTTAGAGGAAGGGGTAGAGGTAGAAGTATAGGAAGGGAGATTAAGGCAATAGTAATGACAACATGCATATCAACATGGACGAGATCCACCATTTGAAAAATCCAAGGTAGAATGCTTTAGATGTCATAAATTTGGTCATTATCGTTCCAAATGTTATACTAAACTACCTAACGAGAAAAAAGAATGAGAGACATCAAATTTTGCAGAAAACAAGGAAATAGAAACTTTGTTAATGGCTTATCATGTCAATGAAGAACTTGAATTAGATGTTTGGTATGTGGATACAGGCTGTATTAACCACATGTGTGGAAGTAAGTTTTTATTTTCTTACTTAAATGAAGACTTTAGTTTTACTATGATTTTTGGTGATTGTTCTACGATGAAAGTAATAAGAAAAGGTGAAATAAATATTAGAACCAATAATGGTTTTGTTGAAACAATTTTCAATGTTTTTTATGTTCTTGACTTGAAAAGTAATTTGTTAAGTGCTCGTCAGTTGCAAGAAAAAAAGTTATGTGATAACTATTCAAAAAGGTGCTTGTGAGATATATGATCCTTCAAGATGAGCAATTGATGTTGTTCAGATGAGTTTAAACAAGTTGTTTCCATTGAAGATTAGAACAACTCAACATAGCTTAATTACTAAAGTAAAAGACCCTTCATGGCTTTCTCATCTTCGCTATGACCACTTGAATTTTGGCAGATTAAAGACTCTCCAACAGAAAGATATGGTGATGGGACTCCTTCAAATTCATATTCCTTCTCAAGTTTGCGAAGAATGTGTTGTTAGTAAACAACATCGTTCTCAATTCCCTCAAGGAAAGTCGTGGAGAGCAAAACATGTTCTGAAGCTGGTACATTCTTACATTTGTGGATCGATAAATCCATCTTCTAATAGGGGTAAAAGATATTTAATCACCTTCATTGATGATTATACTAGAAAAATATGGGTTTGTTTTTTGGAAAAAAATCAAAAGCTTTTAGTGCATTTAAAAGCTTTAAGGCACAAGTTGAAAATGAAACAGGAAAAGCCATTAAAACTTTTCGTACTGATCGTGGTGGAGAATACAACTCTAAAGAATTTGAAGGTTTTTGTGATGAACAAAGTATTCGAAGGGAATTCACAAATGCTTATACACCACAGTAGAATGGTGTATCTGAGAGGAAAAATAGAACCATCCTCAACATGGTAAAAAGCTTGTTAGCAAGAAGGAACATTCCAAAGAATTTTTGGCCAGAGGTAGTCAATTGGAGCATTCATGTGTTGAACAAAAGTCCAAATTTTTCTGTTCAGAACATGACACCTGAGGAGGCTTGGAGTGGGCAGAAACCAACTGTAGATCACTTTAGAATTTTTGGTTGCATCACTTATGCATATGTCCCAGATGAGAAAAGGAGAAGCTTGATGATAAGGGTGAAAATGTGTTTTTCTTGGCATAAGTGAAGCTTCAAAGGCTTATAAATTGTTCAATCCACTCACGAAAAGGATCATAACCAGTGATAACTGTATTTTATATAGTTATTTTCATCAATTTTATTAATGATAATTGCTATGTTCTTTATATTTTTGTTTAATTTTAGTTAAATAAATTAATATTTACCTTTTATGTGTTAAGAAATACATTTTTAATAAAATTAAATAATTTGTATCGAAAATGTACTTAATTTCATATTTATGTCCACAAATATAATTTCAAATAATATAGTTCTTAATTACAATTTATAAAAATCAAAAATATAATTTAAATTGAATTTGGGCTTAATTATAATTATTAAAAGTTTAAAAATTTAATTTAAAATTAGCAAAGGGCTTAACTGTAATTTAAGAAAGTTCAAAATGTAATTTGAATTAAATTTTTGAGTCAAAATGCAATTAATTAAAGTTTGATTTTCTGCGCAGGTGAGAAGAATCCACGCGCTAATCTACACGCGTGAAACGTGGACCGTCCGATCAAAGAAGAAACGGTTGAGATTCGCGCGTCCTTATTACACCCGACCAAATCGAGTGGGTGCAGGTCTTTATTCTTCACGCGGCTCGGTACCAGTGGGGCCCACCTGTCGCGCAGGCGGGCGTGCAGGGTGGGCCCCACGTGTCAGTTACGCATCTGCCAAAGGTTGTAATCTCGTGTGGCTGAACCACATGCAATCATTCCCTCCAACCATTTAATGTATGCCACGTGTCCAATGTTCCCCTTGCATGAATCAAGAGCGGACACGTGGTACGTTTCGGGGAATGAAAAAGTGCCAAATCTCGCACCCGTTCCAGCCGCTGTCCCCCACGTCTCGCGCTGCAATCTAGTGCGGTAATTCTCCGAGAGCCCGTCCTTGCTTCCCTATTATTTGGTGCCACGTGTCACACCAATCTATTCAACGAATCAAACGCTGACACGTGGCACGTACAATGAATTAAAAAAATGCAGAAACGACTCCTTGTCTCGCGTGAATTAAAATAAGGTTTTGATTTTCGCATGAACGCGAATTTTAAGAGGAATGTTGGGGTTTTATTTTCGATACAAATTGTTACGCGTGTATGATATTTTAATATTTTTGATGTATTTTTTTGATGCTATAAATAAGTGATATTATGATAGAGTTAAAAAGTTTTTTTTGAGTTTAGTTTTGTTAGATTATTTTGTGTTTTTCGGTTTTGGACTACAGAACACGCAGAAGCCATTTTTTGGCTTTTGTTGTGTTCTGCGTGTGCCAAATATTTTCGCTACATGATGTTTTAATTTCCTTTCTTCTTCTTTTAATTTTTCTGAATGTGTTGTAATTTTTATTTTAATTTAATGAAGTAATTTAATTTTTCTAGGGTTGCATTTGATCTAAATTTATGAAGCTTTGATTTTAACTATTTTTGAAAGATTTATAAGACGTTCGATTTGTTCATTCTATTTTGTGCTTAATGCTTTTTGATTATTTACGAATCTTATCAAAACGATCCGTGGCACATAAATAAACTTGGAAGAGGCATTTGTGTGTGTATTACTCGTAAATAGAATGACATGTATGATGAATAATAGGAATATACCCTAATTGTATGTGTGGCCTTTTAAAAACTTAGAACGTAATGAATCTTGGTGAATTTAATTCTCATAGATATATAGTGAATTAATTTAATGAGGTGTGTCTATACGGAGCTCGGAAGAGATGTATGGATAAAAATAGAAGTTTTCGGTTGACAAATTAAATATACTAAACAAATATAAATCAAAAGAAAATAACACGATTTGAGTGGATTAGTTTGGTGAAAAATTGCAATCCTAGATTTCTTTTATTTTGTTAACTCTTTTCTTCTTTTTCTAAATCAACGGTTGTTTTGGATAAAATCAGAGAGAAATAATTTTAGTACTCAACAAACTATAGTAACAAATCTTTGTGGGAACGATCTTTACTTACAAATCTCTGTGGGAACGATCTTTACCTACAAATCTTATTACTTGTGACCGTGTATGCTTGCACGATTTTATGTGTGTTGCAAAACACACAACAACCAGCAAAGATGTCATTTTTGATGAGAATACGCTTGGAATTGGAGTAAAAATTGTCCATAGTAGCAACCAATTCCAGTCTTTTTTTATGAAGAGAATGAAAAAGAAAGGCAACAACCTTTACAATAACAAAATATAGCAGCTAATGTTCATGACAATTTTTCACCCTAAGATTACTAATGATAAAACATTTATCTAAATAGTAGACGATAAATTCTTAAGACATTTGATTAATTGGTGACAAATTTTCATTAACTACTTTAAATTTTAATTATTATATCATAATTGTTGAGAAAAATTCGTCACTTAATAATAATATTATAATATATTTAAATTTATTTCTCCACAAATATTCTTCAGCAAAGAGTAATAATTTTTTGTTGATGGTTATGGTAAATGCATAAATAGTTAGTTTTTTTGACGCACAAATCTTGACGATTGTTTTGTTAGGAGAATCACAATTTCAATACGAACTTAATCAAGCTCTAAACAGTTAAATTAAATCTATTCTTCTTCTTTGTGTGAATAGTTTAGGAAACAAATAAATAGAGCTCAAAATGAAAAACATGCACAAAATCAATACCTTTTCTCTAACTGAATCCTTTGACGACCAGTCTAGCTTAGTATCGTGGTTGTGAATTGTGTTCTTCTTGCTTCACCCTGTAGACCCACTTGTTCTTCAAAGCTCTCTTACCCTTAGGCAACTTTACCAGCTCAAACGTGTGATTGTCATACAGTGACTACATCTCATCTTCCATAGCACCAACCCAGTGTGCTCTGTTTCCATCTTCCATCGCTTCTGCATAACATTGAGGTTCTCCCTCATCTATCAATAACACATATTCATTTGTATCATACCGTGTGGAAGGACGTTGGTCTCTGGTAGACCTCCTGGGTGGAATTTCTAGTTCTGGCAATTGATCAGTAATCTGGTAATCTGTTTCAGCTTACATATCTGCATCATCTAAACCCTGTTGGTCATCTTGAACATTTTGTTCCATCTGTACTGATAAAGGAATCGGATCTAGGTCCATCAAATCATCGCTATACTGATGGACTCCTTTTTCTATCATTTCAACATCTTATATAATTTGATCTTCTATAAACACAACATCACGACTCCTTACCAGTTTCTTCTCAACTGGATCATAAAATCTATAATCAAATTCATCCAGACCATAACCAACAAAGATACACCATCATGTCTTCACATTGAGCTTAAATCTCTCATCTTTTGGTATATACACAAATGCCTTGCAACCAAAAAAGCGAAGATGATTATAAGAAACATCTTTGCGAGTCCAAACTCTGTTTGGTACATCAAACCGAAGAGGAACACATGGTATAAGATTAAGAACATGTACAACTTCTTAAACAAACATCATTCATTCCAGAAAGAAGATTATTTTTAGTCAATACTGCCAAGCCTTTCTCACTCATGTGAGCAAGTCTCTTATGCCACAATTCTGATGTGAGCTCATCTATAACAGTATTAATAACGCCTTCAAATTGTCTCTCCTGTAGTATATACAAACTGGAATACTTATTCCCACGAGCAACAACCATAGCACCTTTAGTAAGTTTCCATTGACCATTACTAAAGGTATTGCAATATCCTTCATAATCAAGTTTACCTGTAGAGATCAAGTTCAAACGAATTTCAGGAATATGTTTTACCCCTCTAAGAAGTAGCCTCGTGCCATTATTCATCTCCAAACACACATCTCCAATACCAATTTATTTAACCAAGCCATCATTACCCAACTTCACTATCCCAAAGTCACCTGCTGTATAGGATGTAAAGAAGTCCTCTCGAGACATAGCTTGAATGGAGGCTCCACTATCAATAACCCAATTGATCTCGTGACATGCAATATTGACAACATCTTCATTATAAACAACGAGAAAGTCTTCTAAACTAGCGGTGGCAACTCGATCATTTTCCTTGCCAACATCACATTCTTGGTCTTTGTCTTTCTTCTTGTTATCCCACTTCAACTGTCTATAATATTTCTTGATGTGCCCTTTTATGCCACACTGATGACACTCAACATTAGAAAACCTATTGGACTTGCTTCTTCCTTTTCTTTGCTCTTGAAACCTCTGCTTTTACTCCTCCCTCTTCTTTCTCTAACCAAAATCTCTGACTGTTGAGAAAACCCATGTGATTTTCTTCATTCAAAACACTGCTCTTAGCCAGATCCATGTTGATTATACCATTTGGAGCTGAGTTACTTAATGACATTCTAAATGTTTCCCAATAGTCCAACAACGTACCAAATAAACACAACCCTTGAATCTCATCATCAAACTTGATACCCATTCCAACTAACTGATTGATTATTCCTCGGAACGTATTCAAGTGATTTGTCAACGGAGTTCCATCTTGGTATCTTAAAGCCATCAACTACTTTATAAGAAAAATTTTATTATTTCCTATTTTCCGAGCATACAACTCTTCAATTTTATTCCATAGTGACCATGCATGTATTTGTCCACTAATATGATTCAAAACATTATCATCTACCCACTGCCTTATATACCCACAGACTTGTTGATGTAACAAAGTTCATTCTTCTTCATATAACTTTTCTGACTTCTCAAAGGCAAACACCAGTAAATGAAAATTGTTTGACATAAAGGAGATCTTCCATTTTTCCTTTCTAAGTGTGATAATTAGAACCATTCAAAGTAATCATTCTACTCAAATTTGCTTCCATTATTCAACACAAGAAATTCAAAAATAATGACCACAACTCTGATACCACTTTGTTAGGAGAATCACAATTTCAATACGAACTTAATCAAGCTCTAAACAGAGGTATTAAATCTATTCTCCTTATTTGTGTGAATATTTTAGGAAACAAATAAATAGAGCTCAAAATGAAAAACATGCACAAAATCAACACAAGCAATTTACATGGAAAAACCTTCCCGGTGTAGGAAGGAAACAACCACGACACTCCTCTCCAAAACTTCCACTATCAAGAAAAAATTGTATAACAGTTCTCTCTAGGTAAAACTAGAGGCAAACAATCAACAACATCATTAAGAATACACTTCTTGGAAACTAACAATTATTTCAAGAGAATGGAGAAATCTGACCCAATTCGTAGTCACTGTTCACGGCTCATATTTTCCCTAACCGGTGAGTCAAATCCAAATCCCACCATACATATTGAAGATTCTTGAGTCGTGAACCTGCCTACAAAATTTCAGCTTAATCGGACCATAAAAGGCCTTCTATCGGAGCACTCGATGAAGACTTGCTAGAGAGGGAAAAACTGCTCTCTTTTCTGTAGATTTCTCTAGCTGCTGCCTTTACTACTACAACTCTTAATTATATTTTCTCTCCTGTTTTGAAGATGTCTTCCATATGTGTTGTTCTAGGTCTAGCATCAAGCTTGGATTTAGAAATTGAGCAAATGGATGTGAAAACTGCCTTTCTTCATGGTGAGTTGGAGGATGATATTTATATGGAGCAACCAGAGGATTTTGAGGTTAAAGGAAAAGATGATTATGTATGTCGGTTAAATAAAAGCCTCTACATGTTGAAACAAGCACTTAGACAATGGTATAAGAAGTTTGAGTCATTTATGGGGGAGCATGGTTACAAGAAGACTACTTCTGATCATTATGTTTTTGTGCAGAAATTCTCTGATGATAACTTTATCATTTTATTGCTCTATGTTGATGACATGTCGATTGTTGGCAGAAATTCTTCAAGAATTGATAATTTGAAGAAGCAGTTGAGTAAGTCATTTTCCATGAAGGACTTGGGGCTAGCAAAACAAATTATTGGTATTCGAATTTGTCGAGACAAGAAAAGAAAGAAGTTGTACATGTCACAGGAACGGTACATCAACAAGGTACTTGAAAGGTTTCATATGGATAAAATAAAACTAAAGTGGTTTCTTCTCCTTTATCTAATCACTTTAAGTTGAGATCGAGTCAAGGCTCTTCAACAGATAAAGAGAAGTAAGATATGGAAAATGTTCCATATGCCTCAGCTGTAGGAAGCTTAATGTATGCAATGGTGTGTACGAGGCTAGACATAGCTCATGTAGTTGGAGTTGTTATCGTTTTATTTCGAATCCAATAAGAGAGCATTGAGATGTAGTAAAGTGGATTATGAGATATCTTCGAGGTACTTCCAAGTTAACACTTAGCTTTGGAAGTGGAAAACCAGTGTTAGTTGGATACACTGATTCAGATTTAGCAGGAGATGAAGATTCTCGTAAGTCTACTTCAGGTTATCTAATTACTTTCTTTGATGGAGCAGTTTCTTGGAAATTAAGATTGCAAAAGTGTGTTGCACTTTCTACAGTAGAGGTAGAGTTTATTGCATCAACGAAAGCTTGTAAGGAGTTGTTGTGGATGAAACAGTTCTTAAGAGAACTTGGTTTCAAGTAACAAAAATATGTGTTATTCTGCGATAATCAGAGTTCTATTTACCTAACAAAGAACTCGGTGTTTCACTCAAGATCAAAACATATTGATGTGAGGTATCATTGGATAAGGGATACTCTTAACAATAAGTTACTTAAACTTGAGAAAATCCATACTAATGAGAATGGATCTGACATGCTGAAAAAAAACAGTGTCAAGAGAAAAACTTGAAGTTTGTTGTTCAATTGCCTGGATGACGAATCCCTCCATCTAATTGGAAAAGGGAGAGATTTGTTGGGTTTTTCTCTTGGTTTGGAGGAGCCCAAGTGAAGCCCATGGACTTAAAAGCCCATGGAGTAAGAAGGGCCAATTGTATCATTTCATTGCTTCATTAATAAACCCATTTAGGGTTTGATGAGTGTGTATTCTGTAGAGAAAAAAATTAAGAGTTACAGCAGCTAGAGAAATCTGCATAAAAGAGAGCAGTTTTTCCCTCTCCAGCAAGTCTTCATCAAGTGCTTCGATGGAAGGCCATTTGTGGTACGATTAAGTTGAAATTTTGCAAACAGGTTCATGACTTAAGACTCTTTAATCTGTATGGTGGGATTTGGATTTAGCTAACCAATTTGGGAAAATTTGAGTCGTGAATAGTAACTACGAATTACGTTAAATTTTTCCATTCTCTTGAAATAATTGTTATTTTTCAAAAAATGTATTCTTTTATCTTTACATAGAATTGTAATTTTCTGACAAATTTTACATCACAATTGATTTGTCAGCGATTAACTAGAAGGTGGTATTTCTCCAAGGAATATTGCAGTTTACTTAATCTTGGTTTTCTCGAGCTTTTTTCTTTCCTTCTCATGCTGGCCTTACCTTGTTCCAATCATCAAAATTGTTAGTTCTTTGAATTTCTCATATGTTCTATACCAATTTGCCTTTAATTTGCTCAAATATCTCCAAGCCCAAAAGCCCCTTTAATTTATTGTCTTATCTTCAATTTTGGTAGATTGAATTTCGCTATGGATGCAACCACAACCTCTGAGATGGTTGTATGTTGAAGACAATGCTCATGGCAGAAAGGTGTAATTTCAAAATGCATGTTAAATATTATCAAATTACTAAGCATTATCTTATCTACTATAATAATAAGTGTTGATATTGGATTACGGTATAACTTGTTATGTGTTTCCTTAGTCCTTTTACTACCAGTACTAAATCAAATAAGATTATCGGTTTGATTTATGTCTCGAGATGGCTGTATGTTACAATTTAATTTGCAGTGGGTGGCTTCAGAAGCATTCCCTTCAAACATAAATGATGTATTATGTTTGTTGGGAACTCTTGTACTAGTTTCCACTTATATACTTTTGAAACTATATCATAAGATATAAAAATAATATAATTATGTAAAAATTTAATACAATAAAAAGATATGAGTCTAAATTATACTTAATAGAATTTTATGTATATTGATTTTTTCTTTCATTTTAAATTAAAAATAATATATTTTTTATTTTAAAATATAATAAAAATATAAAAATAAATTAAATAATGATTTATATAAATTTTATAATAAAATATTATTTTAAATACAAATTTTTTTATTAAAATATTTATAATCAATTTTGTTTGACCAATACACTTATACTTAACCTATTCAATATAGTCCAATAAATATGTTTGAAGTATTATTTAGTCTTATAAAATGTGATTTTTTTAGTTTTTTTAATTATGAAAGATATGCTAAGAAATGACATTTAATATTTTTAAATATTACTTTATTATTAAAATTAATAATAATATATTAACCATAAATATTAAAAGTTGTTAACTAGCTTTTTTTCATAAGAGACTTATAACTTAAATAGCAAAACATCACATTTCACAAGGCCAAAATCACCTCGACATTTTCCCTTTAAAAAAATAAAGAACCTTTAATATCGCGCTCCCATTGAGCTATTATGTCAATCCTTTGTAAATGTACCCAGCAGAGTAGAGACTTTTTCTCTTATGAAAAATCAAAAGATACAATGATTTCATAAAAGAGAAATGCCACTCCTCTGCTCTGTAATCAGTTTATTGTAATAAATTACATGTGCACTTTCACGATATAAATGTGATCCAATTAAAAAGATGTTAAATGCACACATTATTTATGGTAACACTTACATGTTTTCTAAAAGAATAATTAACTTCATCATTTACAAAATTATCCTGACAAATTTCACATATTTATGATGTGAGTGAAAATTTGTGTGATAAGGCATTCCTGGATCAAACATCATGGCCTTCTGTAGCTCGGAAATCATTTTATTGTCTTGTCTTTCCTAATTTCTCAGGCTTATTTTCATAAAAAGATTATCAGACTTCATCGAGGCCACATGTTGCAAATTTCGAAGAAAGGATGTGCTTATTTGAGAGCAGAGTTTTGGGGAATATATATATATATGAAAGTAATAAAGTGGCAACTTAATAGCTTTTATTCTCTGAAACTTTAATTATTTTATTATGGTTTTTCTCAATGGAAGCTACTGGTACAAGAACAACAGTAGAAAACAAGTACGAACCAAAACAATGGCACCATAGAAAGGAAAACAATCAACAAGACAACATTTAAAAATAACTGTAATGAATCGCAAATTTATTTCATGTTTATGCCAGATTAGTCTCCTCTTGCAACCAATGTCAGCAAAAAATCCTTATAGTTTCCGCATGCTACATCTTCAATTTTCTGGGGTAGGGAAACTCCATATAGCTTAAGATACTCCTCTTTGATATCTTTCATGTCTGCAGTGTCAGCTCGAGTTACAATTACTCTAGTAAGCGCCTTTTTGGTCTTTCTATCCGTGTCATTCCTCAGAGATGAATCCAACACCTGAGCAAAGAGGAAAGAAAAAGGTATTAGACGCACTTTGAGAGTTAAAGACGTTACTTGAAAAGCTACAATCTACCTGTCATCTGTAGCTTACCTTGCTGAAATACGTGTGGGGAGTGCACAGACATTGCACTGTCTCTTTTAATCTCAAATGGGAGTCAAGATCCTATGCAGATCATTAGGGGGAGATTGCCTAGTGAGTGCTTCAAAGTTTGGAACTTTCATAAAAAATAAACATTATAGAGTAGCCGAGGCACGTGAAAAGCAAGGAATGATTTAAGTTTTAGAAAGGATATAAACATTAATAGACTGGTGATCTATCTTAGAGCTTTGGTATGTAACTTCTGTTTTATAAATCTTATGAAGTAACATATTGAACAGGGAAAAAAAGAGTAAAGAAAAACGTCTTAGAAATTCTCATTGACACTTCTACAGCAGAATTTTGCAGTGCAATTAGAACCAAAAGAGAAAATCGCCAATTTTTTGTAACTCTAGTGATCTTTATTTAAGTCTCATCAATAACATCGAAAGATATATGATGCATTGGTATAACTTACCTCATCCAATTTGTTGCCAGAAATCTCGCCGTAGTGCTTGTAGACTGCCAGGAGATGGGGCTTGCTTCTTGTGGTCAATATCCTAATTACCTCAGCATCTTCGATGAGGTCAATGTTAATTGCATTCTTAATGGAATTAGCAAGGGTTTTGGCCTCAGATTTTGCAGTTTCCTCTTTGACCTTGGATCCTTCATACCTATAGGCACTCATAAGTGCAACCAAGAGCTAAATATAGCCCCCACCCAGCAAAAAATAAAAATAGTCCTTTAAATTACTACTTAAAACCAAAACACAAGAGGAAACTTTCAATTCAGATGATGAGGACAAAAGGGAATAGAAAGAAAGAGTGTTACTTTGCGATGTGTGCCAGTGATGTTGTGAGCAACATCTTCCTCAATGGAGTGGTCAAAGAGGGAATGATAGGCCCTTCTAGCACCTAACAGCTCTTCAGATGATCTGGTGCAAGAAATCTCAACCAGCAATCCGTAGGATGACTCAGAGCCCTTTTTCAAAGCCTCCTTAACTAAACGAGCATCTCTTTCCCATGGATGCATAGTCCACAGAACCACAGCATTCTGAAACACAGCCAGGGAATTTCATCGATCACTCGTACTACATATTTTGCCCTTTTATTTTATTTTTATCATTTATTAACTTGTTAATTTTTTTAGTTGGGGATTTTTTTTTATTATAGTTTGATTGGTTTAAATTTTCAGAGAATTATAAAGCAGTCGTTCCAGTAAAATCAAATCTAACAAATGATAACGAACTACTCAGCTTGCATTACAGTTCAAAATGCATCTGACAAAATAATAATAATAATAATTACAGAGAAAGGAATGATAAGTAATGGAAGACTAAGCCGTAAAATTAAATTAAACCAAACTGAAAAGAAAAAAAAAACCTTGAAGCGCATAAATTCATGCTTGAGAAGTTTGACGCAGTTATCATCCCATCGCTCAAAGAGACGTTCATCTTCAACAAAGAAGCTGGGAGTCGCTCTCCTGAAGATTGTCCTTTGCTCAGGATGCCATTTCCCCAATATTGATATTACAGACTTCTCATCAACTCCAATTCCTTCGCTCCACAATTGAAAAATAAAAATTTAGTCTGCTTTTTCTATATAATTAATATTATTATAATGATGAATATAACTAAATGGGAGCTGTTGAATTTCTTGAACACTTGCATAGCACCTTAGGTATTTAAATAATCACAAGAAAAATATTATGCTCCATTGAGAGGAAAATGCTTGATATTTAAACAAGAAGATGAAGATGAGAAGAGAAAAATTGTAAATTTAAAATTCAGAAAATAAACAACAATAGAAGAAGCAGACAATAGAAAAACGAAATAGTCAAAAGACAAGATAAGATTTGAAAGAAAGAATACAGAAGAAACCTGAGAAGGCCTTGGTCAGAATTTGCATTTCAGCGGAAAGAGCCATCCTTTCTATGTTACAACACTGATAACTCTTAAGAGGGAATTCGGACTTGTGAGTGAGCAGATCAGCTCATATATATTTCCCCCTCTCTGCCAGTGCCACTGTGCCAAGCTGTATTTATAAGAATGTATCAGGGCCGTTTTCGTCATTGGAGCCGACGTTTTTTTAGTAATCTATTGTTGTAAACAGAAAACAGAGAATCATCAATTTTTTATTTTTTATTTTTTATTTTAAAAAAGTTATTAAAAATATTATGAAAATTAATTTGTTATTTTTTAAAAGAATTTAACTTAATTTATATTATTAATTATATTTTAGGATTATTATTAAATAAATCTATTGTTATGAATTATTATTGTAACAATTTGTATTATATTAATATCATCACTGAAGTTAAAGTTACGGGGTTTAGTTGTCTATTTTCATTTTAAATTATATATTTAAATCATAAAAATTTATTTGATTAAAAATAATTTTAATATGATAAAATATTACTACAATATTTAAATTTAAAGAAGTAAAATTAATTTTTTCCTTATAAGATAATCCAAAAAAATTTAAATTTAACACATTTAATTTTTTTAACTAACTTTTTACCATTATAAATTCATTATATTAAATTTAGGTTAAATGATAGCAAAAATCATTGCTTTTGATAAAAATGTATTTTATTTTTTAATTAGTTGTTAATCTAATACAAATTAATTATTTCTTTTAAAATATCATATAATTTCTTTTGATAAATTATGGTCAAATTTTGATGGGTAAAATTAAAATTTTAAAAAATACTTATTTTTTATCAATAATAATTGAATAATTATTTTTTATTCATTCTAATTTATCTTTTTACAAAAAATAATTTCAATGATATCTTTTTAATATTTAATTTTTATTTACTTATTATTAAATTATAAATTATTTATTTTTTAAAATATTTATTATTTATTATTTTTGATAAAAATAAAATTAATTTTAATAAATATCATTTTCATTTAGTATGAATTATCAATTCAAAAGAGATAACGAATTTTAAATGTATCATCTAATAATAAAATAATAAAATTATAAATTTATTAAAAATAATAAATTTATACTATTCTATATCCTTAAATTTAATGAAATATATTTAAATAATTAAAGTCAAAAATAAATTACAGTGTTATTGTCTTATTTTTATTAAATTTTAAATTTTATATTTAATATAATGCATAAAAAAAATGACAATAACTCCTCTCACAATCAAATAACGTTGTAACGACAATTTAATGAGATAGCACCAACGCTCGGGGTACTGCTACCGAAAACAATATTGTATCCTTGTAGGTTTATAAACTTTATTTTATGGGAGGAGATATTTAATGATTTTATAATATATTAATTATTGATTATAAGGGTTTTAAATTTTTAATGCTTTTACAGTATATTAATTATTAATTATAAGGATTTTAGACTTTATTTTATGGGAGAAGATGTTGGCTGGTTTCATAGTATATTAATTATTAATTTAAAAAAATTAACAGTTATATACTTTAAAGAACGTAAAGAATTAAAATAAAAAAATTAAGATATAAGAATATATATGTATTACTTTTTAAATTGATAATTATTATATCTTAGAATCATAATTCTTTTTATTTTATTTAGTAGACGTTGTAAAAAAAAAATGCCTTTAGTGAACTGTCCGGTGACTGGTGTCTGTGTCAGCAAATTGCAACGCTTCCATATTTAAATCCCTTTTTATTTATTTCCCTAATATTTTTTCGCCGTCGTTTTCAGTTGAACATTTGCTTAACGGGTTATATTGTTTTTTATAAACACGTTTAATTTGTTACGTTTACATTAACTTTGTCTTATTTAATTCTTTTCTTTTGCTTTAATATTGATAATTTAACCCTATGTTAATAAGAATAAACTTGCCTATTTCTATTAAAAAAATGATATATAACACATTATCATAATTTACATTACATATAATAATTAAATATAAGTCATTAAATTTGATACCATATATATTTTGAACAATCTTATTTTAGATATAAATAATAATACATATTGTTATCTAAATTACTTTTTATAAATATATCTATATCACATCTTATCTTATTTCAAATGTTATTTTTAAAAAAATATTACAATTAAATTATTTTCTCTCTAAACTTCTATTAGATTTTAAAAAAATTCCATTAATATTAAATTTTATATAATTTAGAAGCAATAATTTCTCCTTATTTCATTTTATTTAAATTTTTTTTATATGATTATGGTTATTTTTATAATTTTATTCATCACATTTAGATCTTTTTGAGCAAATATTTTAGCCATTGTCTCATTACTTTGTTTTAATGGATTTTATAAAATAAAATATATAAGAAGTTTTAACAATATTTATCAAATTTATTTTTTGATATCTATTTTTTATTATTTATTAAAAAATATATTATATAAATTTTTAAAAAAATTATGTAGAATTAAACGAAAAAAATTCACTTGCAAAGCACTTTTTAAACTATTAATTTAATTAGTATGATTTAAAACAAAATTTACGGTGAGTAAGTTATTCACATGGTTTACTCTTAATATCCTCTAAAAAAACATAATTTTTATGTTATAAAAAATAAATGGATTACTTTTTTTAACATTTAAAAAAATTATTTTTTATGTTATATAAATCAGAAAAAATATGTATATTAAAATAAAATATATTTGTGAAGGTTATGCAATTCGATGAAAGAAATAAAACTGTGAGGTTAACGAAATAGTAATAGGATATTAATTTGTTTATGGAATTGGGTTTTGGGTTCTTTTTATTTTGAACTATATATTTTAATCCTTTTAATATTTAAAAAGTGCCGACCGTTTATGTAATAAAATAAATATTTTTCATAAAAATCGATATTAAGTTTAATTAGGTAATCAATAAAATTTGAACAGTAAATATTAAAATTTAAATTCTAAAAGTATTTATCTTAAAAATATTTTTGAGAAAATAATATAAATAACACTTTTTAAAACTTATAATTATATAAATAATATTATTTACTTCAATATTTATTATTATTAAAATGAAGTATATAAAAAGACTAAAGAGTGATATTTTGAGAAAAATAAGTCCTATTTATTGTATTTTAATCGCATTCAAACGAAGTGCATACGAAGACAGTGATATTTTGATAAAAATAGGTTATATTTATGGTATTTTAGAAAAATTTCCAATTCAAATTGAATTATTTCACCCCATTTATTCATGGGGAATATTTACTCATCTCGTGGAGCACAACTAAAAGGAATATTAATTGAAATTATACCAAGTGAAGCATATTGTTAGAATTGTAGTATACAGCTAATTAAATGTTTAACGTATATATGGTAGACGGTACTTTGTTCAATTATGTGTGATTTGAATCTTAATTATTACGTATATTTATATTGAATTTATAGAAACAGTCGCTATTAATTTATGATTATAATTTTTTATGATTTAAAATCAATATCTAATTTAAAAAGAAGTCAAATAAGAAAATAATAATAATAGTAATAATAATGTTAAAATTAAATTTTAGCAACTAATAACATCTTATGTGAAAACGTTTGAGCACCATTATTAGTTTTGATTCCCTAAGTTGTTACCAGCGACGAGTGAAACGGAAGCAGGATTTATTACTTTAAAATAGCGATTTTTTTAATTGACACGTCATATTGGTTAAAAAACATAAAATAATAATGAATATATTAAATTAGATGAATTTTTATATGGGATAATTTAATTAATCAGATATAAATTTAAATATGTTTAATTATAAGACATGTAAAATATTTGAGTAAATTAAAAATATATTATTTATATATAATAATTGTTATTTTGTGTTTATAAGTTATTTTTTAACCAAAAATAATAATATTTAACGTGATTGAATTTGATAGATTTGAAACAGTAATTTCTCGGTTAATTAGGAGGTAAACACAACAGAAAAGTTAAAAGAGAGGGAGGGGAAGAGCAAAAATTGAAGTGAAGTGTGTGTTTGGATTGTTCCAGTCGGAGCAGAAACTTAAAAGTTTGGCTGAGACAACCTCTTTTTCAGAGGCGACCCTCCAGGTAATGGCTAGCGGTATCAGAGTAACCGAATTTAATCCTTCTGCAACCGAAGACTGTGTGCGCCTCAAGAAAGCCTTTGATGGTCTTTTCTTCTTCCCAATCTCTCTTTTCTCATCCTTCAATCCTCTGCCTCTATTTGATTCTTCTTCTTTTTTCCCTATTAATTTTTTTAAGTAAGTTTTCGCATTTCGCCTATCCTCCATTGCTTATTGGATGCAAATCACATCACACTTATAAATAAAATAAAAATAAATTTTGAATTTCATGTTTTATATTTTTGAATTTGGTTGGTTACCTCCTCTTAATTCTTGAGCAGATATATATATTACAATTTCGTTTCTCGATTACTCTCGTGGAAATATAGATCGCTTAAAATAATTTTCATCTCTTGCAATTTTTGTAGGCTTGGGAACCGATGAGGATATATTAATTTGGATCTTAGGACATAGGACTGCAAGCCAAAGGAGGAAAATTAGAGACACTTATCAACAGCTTTATAAAGAATCCCTTATTGCTCGTCTCGACTCTGAACTCTCTGGAGATTTCGCAGTAAGCTAGCTCTGGTTACTGAAAACTGTCAATAAATACATATTCATCGCATTGAACTTGTCTCTTTTCTTGTATGTGGGTTGGGTAAAGCAACAAGTTATTTAGTTAAAGGGAAAAATAAAACTAACAGAATGGTTCTTCAATTATTTGTTGGAAATGGTTATTTTGTGTGTGGGTTGGGTAAGGTGTAGTAGTAAATTTGATGTTAAAGAAATCTAACAAGTCAAACAATGATGATTGATGATCTAGTGTTTACTAACATAAATAAGCATAACAGAGAGCCGTGATTTTATGGATGTATGATCCTGCTGAAAGAGATGCAAAGCTGGCAAATGAGGCACTGATGAAGGCAAAGAAGAAAGGAGTTAAACATCTGAAAACCATAGTTGAGATAGCATGCGCATCATCACCCCACCACTTGATGGCTGTGAGGCAAGCCTACTGTTCTCTTTTTGATGCTTCACTTGAAGAGGACATATTATCTTCTGTTTCTCCACTACTCAGTAAGGTATTCATAATTGAAAAATCGACCATTGTGGTTTGACTTTCTGCTAGATCCATCTTTTATTTTTATGACTTGTATAAAACGCTAAATAAGTCTTGTCTTGTTTACATGTGATATGGAACAGATAGGGAAATAGACTAAAGGAATGAGAATATAAATGAAAGGGGAAAAATTTCAGATAAATCAAGGTTAGGGATTCGAAGAATATAAATTTGGGGAAAGAAAAAACATAAATAACCGGTAAAAAATAGATATTTAATTCAATTTACTAATCTAAGAAATAACAAATTAGATAATATAAAATAATTAATAAACTCTTAAATAATAATCCGAATAATTAAAAGATAAATTCAAATACTAGCTAACTGATTTATCGTTGGATTTGTAATTATTCTCCCCAATTGCGAAAAACTCGACTCCGATGAATTTGGATAAATGAATGTACTAGACCTATAGAATGAAACCATTAACATCTTCATCAAATAAGTCTAAATATGTGTGATTGAGTGGATAAACATGATAAGCCTTAGTGATGACTGATCTGTGTGTTGATAGTTAAGCATCAATATATGTTAGGGCAACGAGAATTGATATGACCTTTTGCATGATAGTGGTGACATTCAATTTGGGAACGACGGGAAGGAATAATAGACTTTTAAAAGATGTAACTTTAGGCATAATGGAGGTATTAATGGTATTTGGAGGTTGATTGGATTCAGTGTGTCGTGGGCTCGAAAATGACTTCTTAAAGATAATGTATTTTTTAATTTTTTGAGCCTTATGATAAGTCTCATCTATTGATATGGGAAAATGCATTATAACTTATCACTTAATGTTATTTCGAAGCAGTAGAGACACTGTTTGTAAGAGAGTATTCACAAATTCAACAGAAAGGAAAGAGAGGTAGATCTCATTCAAAAGAATGGCTTGGTAAAGATGAATGTAACTTTTGTCACAAAAAAAGCCATTGGAAGAAAAACTATCTGAAGCTGTAGAAGAAAAGAAAAGTTGTGCCATCTGATGTATGTGTAGCTGAAAGCAATTCAAATTTGGATTTTGCATTGGTTGGTTGTCAACAGCATCCCATCCTGGTCATTAGATTTTTAATTCAGCATGTACCTTCTATATGTCTCCTAATAAGGAGTGGTTTATTAACTTTAAAGAACTAGACGGTTTAGTTGTTTTCATGGATAATGATTATCCATTTAAAGTTTTGGGGATCGGTAAATTCGTTTAAAGAATCAAAATGGTTCAACTAGAGTCTTGAAATATGTTCATTATGTCCCAGATATGAAGAAGAATCTCATTGTTGTGGGAGTCTTAGAATCAAAAGGCTTCACCGTGACCATACAAAATGGGGTATTGAAGGTTACTTCTAGAGCACTTGTGGCAATGAAAGATGTTCGGAAGAGTAACTTGTACTACTACTTTGGTAATACGATTATTGGGATAGCATCAATAGCAGTTTCGGATGAAGAAAAAGATTCATAAACTACCAAGCTGTGGCATATGTGTTTGGGACATACTGGTGAAAAAACTTTATAGATTCTGGTAAAGCAAGGCTTGTTGAAAGGCACAAGAACCGACAAATTGGAATTCTATGAGCATTGTGTATTGGGGAAGCAGAAAAGAGTAAGTTTTGGCACTTTCGTTGATGACTTTTCCATAAGAGTTTGGGTGTATCTCATGAAGAAAGATGAAGTGTTGAGAATTTTTCTCAAGTGGAAGAAGATGATCGAGACTCAGACTGGTAGAAAGATCAAGCATCTGAGGTCTGATAATGGCACTGAGTACACAAACGATCCATTTATGAAAGTTTGTGAAGAAGAAGGGATAGTGTAACACTTCACTATTCGAAAAACACCACAACATAATGGAGTTGCAGAACGTATGAATCGGACTTTGTTAGAGAAAGTTTGGTGTATGTTGTCAAATGTTGTGTTAGGCAAGTAGTATTGGGTTAAGATTGTGATGTATGCATGTTATCTTGTCAACCGTCTACCATCGTTTACTCTTGAAGGCAAAACTCCTATGGAGGTATGATCTGGAAAAACCTGTTAGAGATTAGGATTTCTTACATGTGTTTGGTTTATTTCATACTACCATGTAACGGAATCAAAGTTGGATCTAATAGCCAAGAAAGCTATTTTTTTGGGGATCTCCTCTAGTTCTAAGGGATATCGACTATGGTGCCTTGAAACAAAAAATATAATCTTCAGTAGAGATGTTACCTTTGATGAATCTATTTTACTGAGAAATGTAATTGAGAAGATTAATGGTACTTTGTAGTAGGTGGAGCAAACTCCGAAGCAAGTGGAATTTGAAAGTAGAATTGTTAATCAAGTTGGTGGAGATAAGACAGAAGCTGATCCTCCATTGGCAGAAGATGAATCAAATGAATAAGAGGTTTTAACCAAAGAACCTCCACAACAATAAGAAAAAACTACAGTTGTTAGGCCACGACGACAAAATGTCAAAATGCTTGCTCGATACAAAGATATGGAATATCTACCTGCTCAGATTAAGAATATGATGACATGTGTACTTTCAATTGTGCATGATGATGTTCCTTCCTTATATAAAGAAGCAATCAAAAGCCCTAAAGTTGAAAGATGGAAGGAAGCCATGGACGAAGAACTTCTGTCCCTTCAGAAGAACAAGACATGAAAGTTGACACAACTACTTAAGGTCAAGAAGGCAATTGGCTGCAAATGAGTGTATGTAAAGAAAGAGGGATTTCCTAACAAAGATGATGTTTGCTACAAGGGAAGGTTGGTGGCTAAATGCTACGTTAGGAGAGAATCAATTATGAAGAGCTATTTTCTTCAATTGTAAAACATTTATCCATTAGAATTTTGTTGGCCTTGGTAGCACATTTGGATTTAGAACTAGTTCAACTTGATGTGAAAACCGCGTTTCTACACGTTAACTTGGAAGAGAAAATCTACATGTCTCAACCAAAAGGGTTTAATGTTGTTGGTAAGGAGAATTGAGTTTGCAAGCTGAACAAATCGTTGTATGTATTGAAACAATCTTCGAGGTAGTGGTAGAAACGATTTGATCAGTTTATGTTGTAGCAGAAGTACACATGATCATTGTGTGTATTTTTGCAAGCTGCAAGATGAGTATTTCATCTATCTCTTATTACATGTCAATGATATGTTGATTGCATCGAAGAGCCAAACAGAAATTGAGAAGTTGAAGGCTCAACTAAGTCAGGAGTTCGAGATGAAAGATTTGGGAGAAGCCAAGAAGATTCTTGGCATGGAGATAAGCAGAGATAGAAAGAAGGGAAAATTTAGTTTGACTCAAAGTCAATATTTGAAGAAGGTATTACAAAGTTTTGGTATGAATGAACAGACAACCTATAATTACTCTACTTGTTCCTCATTTCAAGCTTAGTGCTCAATTATCTCATAAGAATGATGCAGAACGATAATACATAGAAAATGTACTGTATGCAAATGCGATTGGTAGCTTGATGTACGCAATGGTGTATGAGACTTAACATTTCACATGTGGTTGGTGCTATAAGCAGTCAAATATTGTGATTTCGACTATGCAGGAGATTTATATAAGCATCGGTCAACTATTGGTTAAGTATTTACTCTTATTAAAGCACCAATCAATTGGAAGTCTATCTTGCAGTTCATAGTTGTTTTGTCTACTACAGAGGCAGAGTATATGACAGTTATAGAGGCTGTGAAAGGAGCTATTTGGTTACAAGGTTTGCTTGAAGACTTGGGAGTTGGCCAAAAACATATTAAGGTGTTCTGTGAGAGTCATAATGCTATTCATTTCTCAAAGAACCAAGTCTACCATGCACGTACAAAGCACATTGACGTTCGTTACCATTTCGTGCGAGAGATTATTGAAGAAGGTGGAGTATTAGTTCAGAAGATCAATACTACAGAGAATCCCTCAGATATGATGACTAAGGTGGTAACGGAAATCAAGTTCAAACATTGTCTGGACTTGATTAACATCTTGCAAATTTGAATTGGCAATGACGTCGTTGATCTAGAGATTGAAGAAATCATTTAAGAATCACTAAGTCGCTACGGTGGAGATTTGTTGTATGACTCATTAGTGAGTAAATTGTTCCTCATTGATTAGGAATGAAGGTGTGTGTTGTATTAGCTCAATTTGGAACTTTTGGGATATTTTAAACTTGAAAAAGCTCCACATCTCTATTATAAATCTTTCTCTCTTTTATAAGGATAATTGATTAGTTCAATTTTTCCCAATTAATTGTAATTTTGCCCGAAGATATAGGTAAGATTTATATCAAACTTCGTTAAATTTATGGTGTTTTTATTTTTCTGCTTTAATATTTTTATTTTAATATCTGCTTTAATTTCTTTTAACATTATATTTTCAATAATATTATTTTGTCGGACTAATTTAAGTTTTATTTATTTAAATTATAAATAAATGGTAATTACTTAGAACAGTGAAAATATATTCAATTTTTCTAACAATTTCGTTTAAGAAAATTAACTTCTTGTTGGTTTTGATATCCAATTGATACAGAACAGGTAAGAAAATAGACGAAAAGGGAAAATTTAAGGCGAATTAGAGTTAGTGATTTGAAGAATATAAATCAGGAGAAAGGTAGAACATAAATATGGGAAAACAATAGATATTTAATTCAATATTTCATTCTGACAAATAAATATAATACTAGGTTTTATTTATAAGATTGAATTAACAAATTAGATAAATATAAATTAATTAATAAAATTATAAATAAACATCACATTATTCCACAGCTTCTAGTCGGTTTGGTAAGCTCCTACAGGTACGACAAGCAAATATTGGATTCAGTGGTTGCCTCTTCAGAGGCAGCCAGACTTCATGAAGCTATCAAACAAAAGCAATTAGACCACGAGGATGTTCTATGCATTCTCTGCACCAGAAACTTCTTTCAGCTTAAAGCAACTTTTCAGTGTTACAAGCAAAAGTATGGAAATCCCCTTGATCTGGTAATAATTCTATACTAAAATAGAGATGCTGTTTTCTTTTTCTTTTTTCCTTCTCTCCCCTCAATTTGGTACTCGGTTATTATAATTAGGCACTTTTGCTAACTTGACATTCAGAGTTTTGGTGATGGTGATTTCGAGTCTCTTTTGAAAGTGACCATTTGGTGCATAGAATCGCCTGAAGATCATTTTGCAAAGGTAAATTCATTTCTCTTAGACCATTATTTTCATTTTTGCAAGGTAGATTGGACTCTTCGTCAGTCAAATTGAAAAAAATGAAAACTTTCTGGAAAATGTACCAATCAATATCACCTATGGATCACACATCCAACGGTTCCGTGTATTGAAAAACTATTCATTGGTCTTACATCATTATTGATGTGATGTTTCAGGCTAATAAAGTGTAAGGTAAATGCAATTACTTTTATTGAAAAACACTTCTTCTTGCTATATTATTAAAAAAAAAAAGCAATAAGATTAATAGGGAGTGTCAAGATAAGCGGCTAGAATAAATCTTTTATAATGTCAAAGACATTAACTAACTAACAAGGTGTATAAATTGTCAAAAACAATATCTAATTAGGTGTATAATTATTTGAAGCATCATATTCATCCTTCCGTGAAGTCATGATAAATCTTTATATTATTCCTAATTATTTATCTTTGCTTTGTTTTTTTGTCGGGTATTACAATTATCCCCTCGTTAATATTCCTCTAAATTGACTATTACATTTGTTGCTATCAGGTTATTAGAGAATCTATAGTTGGACTGGGGACAGATGAAGAGTCCCTAACCAGGGCCATTGTAACCCGAGCAGAAATTGACCTGAGGAATATAAGAGAACAGTATGCTGCCATATACCAATCGAGCCTGAATGATGAAGTTAAAAATGACATCTCAGGTGACTATAAGAACTTCTTAATGACCTTGCTTGGAGCAAGACCGTGATTCCAAACTGTTTGTGAACTTGTATTGCTTTAACTATTTTTCATTTAGAATATGTTTTTGCTTTTTGTTCTTTTTAAAATAAGGTAAACTTGTTGATCAAGCCCCTATTGTGGTCACGTGTAATCTAATTGATAAAGAAGTTTTATGTTAATATCATGCGCTCTATTTTGTTGTTGTATATGCCAAATATTGAGGTACGTAATTAAAGACAATAGGAATATATGTTAGTGATGTAATGTGATGGGTTCGTAAGAGGCTTTAAAGCGCTCATGGAGCCTAGTCAAGTAGTCAACTTTCAAACATGGTGTAGAGCCCCCAAAACAATCAAATGTGTTCTTTCTTCAAAGATTCAGCAGGGTTTCTTAAGCAATGAAGACTGAAACTTTGTTTGAAAGAAGGCGAGATAAGTCTCTAGCGTAATAGATATCAAACAGAAAATAATAATAAAATCTCATTTTAATGTACCGAAACTCCAAAAACAAACAGGTTTAAGATTCGTTGAAAAACCGTTTTGTGACAAATTGCATGATATTAAAATAGCGTTACAACTGCATTTTGACACAAATTACACGTAAACAACTTAGGTGAAAATGTAAATTTAGTATTTTTGCCATCTAAGTATGTAACTCAAAAGCTTATCTTAAAAAAATTAAGAAAAAATGGAACCAGTTAAATATATCAAAACTAAGAGGCTAAAATAGAAGTAAGAACTGAATGCTACTTTGTGAATCAGGTCCTACTAATTGGAAGAAATTATATATCTGATGCGGTAAACAATCCTTGATATATCACAATAATAAAATATTTGGTAGCTAATTAATGAGTGACTACGTTTTAACGTGTATGACTTAACGCTCGTATAATCATTCCTTTGTTTTAAATGCAGTCTTCTATTGTCCTTAAACTTGATTCTCATGTGGTGGTAACCACTTTTCAAGTCAAGTTTTAAAAATACTGAAGAAACATCAAGTTTGTCCGAGGGGATTTGTATAAAAAGTAAGTATATTTTATAATAGTTTTAAAAAAAGTTAATATTATTTTTAATTTAAAAATAAATAAATTAAAACCTATTTAACAATTTTATAATAATTACATTTTTTTTCTCTCTTCTCCCCTCCTTCTCAGCCACTTTTTTTTTTCTCTTTTTCAAAAAACCAAACTGTACATTATTTTTATCTTCTTTAAAAAATCAAAAATAAAATATCCCCATTTATTAAATTTTAATAAATAATAATTTATTTTTATTATAAATAAAAATAATTTATTTTTATATAATAAAAAATATTTTTTATAACAAATAATTTATCAAAATTTTATTATAAAATAATTTAAAATAGTAATAATAAATTATAAAATTTTAAATTATTAAAAACTTTACTAAATAGTTATAACCAATTTTTATGAAAAATTATTGATATTTTTTAAAAAATAAATTATTTAAGATTAAAAAATTAAAAAATAGATTACATTATAACACATATCTCTAATATTATTATAATTTTTATTTTTATTAAGATAACAAATATTTATTAATAATAATTTTATTTAAATATTTAAATATAATTAATTAGATATATTTTATTATATTAATAATAAAAATAATTATAATAATATTATATTAAATAATATTTTGACGCAAAGTTTGCGTCAAAATGTTCTATATTTGTATTTATATCTTGTAGAAAGTTGGATATAGAGACTTTCAATTTTTATAATAATTTAATTATTTTTATGAATATTATTTTTATATTATAATTATAATTAATATTATAATTTTTTATTAAATATAATTATAATTATATTTAATAATAATAATAATATATTATATTATTTATGAATTATCAAAATACTTAGTGTATCATTTTCATATAAATTTATATTTATTTTATTATAAAATAAATTATTTTTATTTTTCAAAATAAAACTTTAATATATAATATGAGAAAAGAGATTTGTGTATTTAAAATTAATTATAAATTTATAAAATGTTAATATTTTTTTATGTTTATAATAATTATGTTTTGTAAAATAGAGTTGATATATTTTTTTATTTATTTTTAAATAAAATTAATTAAAATATATATTTTCAAATTTAAAGTTAAAATGTGCCCTTTTTTAAACTAAAAACACTTAGCCCTTTTTCAAACTATTATAAAAAATATGACTCTTTTAGACAAATCTCCTTTGTCCAACGTTTCTTCGAGTCTAAGAATAAGAAATCGATATTTGATTGTAATTTTGTTGATAGCACTACTATCACACATATGATGTGTTCCATCTTTGTTTAGGACTGCCACATGAACTCAGGTTCAGTCATATGGTGTTTTTGCAAGAGTTTATCTACAATTAATTGTAGAAATTTACGATCTATAAGACTTATCCTATAGTGTGGTAAGTTTGGAAGCTTGGCATTAGGGATAAAGTCAATGATAAATTGAATATTCCTCAAATGAGTAGTTTAACTAGTGGTTTCTCAGTGTATAAATCTTTGCATTCTTCTAGTAGTGATTAAAGGGATGCAGGAATGCCACAATTCTGCTCAACCAACTCTTTGGCCACTAATGTAAGTATTTCTTTGCAAGGCTTCATATCTCTATGAAATATAGGCCTGTTAATTTTACTGATAGTTTTTATGTCTTCTCGTTACCATTACTAGGGGTAGTAAATGTTGCTTTAGGATAAGGGTTGAGCATTACTCCTTTGCCGTTCCATACAAATATATAATTGTTGTCCTTACCATAGTGAACTATATTAACATCGAATTGCCATGATCTCCCTAGTGACACATGACAAGCATTCATGTCAACTACATCACATGTAACCACATCTTGATAATAGTTATTAATCTAGAATGAAACCTTACAGATCTTAATTACTTTAGTGTTAATACCTTTCTTAATTCACCCAATTTTATAAGGTTTGGGATGGGGTTTAATTGACAAACCTAGTGATTTGACAAGTTTTTTGAAGACTATATTTTTACTACTTTCATTGTCTATAATTACATTGCATACTTTCATGATGATGGTGCATCCTGTTTTGAAAATTGCATTTCTCTATGTATATGCAATAATTTTTACAGGATACACATAACTTGTTCCCCACGTTCTTCATTATGAATATCTAGTTTATTGCGATCAAAATCATCAACATAAGCATTTTTATATCCCTCTTCATGATCTCCTTCTTCCTCAATCAAATTGTCCTCCTCTGTGAACATTCATTTGATCTATAGTCAGGTTGATGATATCTAAAACATTTTGGGGATAGAAGTTTGGCATAATGGTTAGTTTTAGTGAAAAATTGTATCATATGTTATTTTTTCAGAATTTCTTCGAAAACTTGAACTACGTACATACATATCATTGAGCATTTTAGTTTAAGTTCTTGTAGGATTTTAAGAAGGTAATGGAAGTAGGTTAAATTTTAATTTGTTTGGGTATTGTTCATAAGTGGTTGAGTGAAAAAGGAAGCTCTTGTTTGCCTAATTAGTTGACACTCAAATTTAATAGTCAAAGAAATAGCTTTTGGTAGTGTTAAAAGAGCTATAGTGTCAAGCTTATTTCTAATAGTTTCACATAATCTAGCTACAAACCTAACTACTTCGAGTGAACCTTTCTCATTCAAATTGTTTATGGCACTCAACCTTTGAAAATCATTAACATATTTAGTCATATATTTTTTTTCCTTGATGACAATCCAAAAACCAAGAATTGATTGGTGCTTAATCCATATGCCTGTAAGTAATCTAAATTCTTTACAAGCAGAGGTACCACCTAGTATCTCTGAACTTATATGTAACCGTATTCACTTTCTTGATATTTGGAATTTCTTTATAAACAGAGAAATTATTCACGAAAGAATACAACTTTATTTTAGAGGAACATAAAGAATACACGTTAAAAATTTTCTCATTTTTTTTTTAGTTTTTAAAGACTGATTTAGTTAAAAAATGTTTTAATACAAAATAAAGAAAAATGAAAAAAAAAGAGAAACATGTTTTAACTTGCTAAACACATCATAACGCAAGGAAAAAAAGGTAAATATATTACACAAGTAAATGTCATACTGACAATATCACAATGGGAGACAATTCTAGATTTGAATGAAAAGAAAATTACATCTAACTTGTAATTATTTATACTTTATATTGATAACGAACAATATATTAAAAAAATAAATTTAGTTTTGCAAAAACAAATAGAGTATAAAACTAAAAAAAATATAAAAAATGCTTTAGTCGAGACAAAACATTTAAATATTGAAAATACTTTATACTTCAATGTACCTCCCCTTGTATGTGATTTACGGGTTGAGTTCTTGCTTCCACACAAGCATAATATTACTTGTTTATATAAGTAAAGGGTAAACTGTAGATGTTACTCGTTTAGTTTTTGGAATTTGTTTATTGTCTTTATTTAAAATTTAAATAGATTTTAAATTTTATTTATTTGTAAAAAAATATATCAAGTAATCATAAAATTAATTTTTTATCAATTTTTTCATTAAATAAACCAAATAACACATAATACATATGCATATTTATATTTATATTTTTGAATAGATATAT
The DNA here is from genome assembly GCA_033030585.1 of Hippophae rhamnoides. NCBI lineage: Eukaryota > Viridiplantae > Streptophyta > Magnoliopsida > Rosales > Elaeagnaceae > Hippophae > Hippophae rhamnoides. The sequence continues at coordinate 56,142,209 of CM065432.1, forward strand.
ATCTAATAAAATATTTTTTTAATTAAAAAATTACTTAAATATTTTAACAAAGTATTTATATTAAATTTAAATAAAAAAATGTTACTTTGTGTATTAGATAATAAAAAAATTCGAAAGAAAAAATCTTAAAATATTTAAGTAATTTTATGTGAAAATATAAATAAGATCCTTCAAAATTTATTGATTGTGCATCCCTGTTTATATCTATATTTACATTTATTTATATCTATCAATTTATATATTTATATTATATATAAAAATTTAAATCATAATTAAATGAATTTTAGATAAAAATTTATTAAAAAATGCATGCACTCATCAATATATATTTTTTCATTCAAGAAATTGATGTTTATGTATATATTAAAAGAGAATTAAAAATTTAAAAGTTATAGCAATTGACGAATAACCACGTATCTTTTTTCAAATTTATTAAAAAATGCATGCATATGTTAATTTTTTTTATTAAAAAAATCGATGTTTACTATAAGTTGTATAAATCAAAAATAAAAAAAGTATATCAATTCATGTTTATTATATGCCGTATAAAAAAAATTAAAAATAGTATATCAATTCACGTAAAACACACGTATCTTTTAACTAGTATTAATAAATAACCTCAAAACAATTTAAATCGAATCTGACTTTATTTTGCTTACAGAAGTTCTTATCGCTTTTTAGATTTTACATAATTTTCTGTTATTTTAAATCATTAATTATGGTTAAAATTATCTAAATAATTTTGTCAATTTTAAATTTATTTAGATTATTTTAATTTTAATTTTAAAAAATCCATCAAATATAGATATATAGATTTATCCGATTATCAAATTTATATATATTTTCGTCTTTTACTCCAAATTGAATTAACATATAATATTAAATTTTTTATTTTAATTATATTGGTATACACGGTGACATTGAAAGTTTTAACTGATAGGTTAATAATTATGATTTATATATATAATATATAAATTATAAAAATTAGTTAGTAAAATCAAATTTATTTTCAAAAATTAAAAATTTATAATTACGAATTATAAAGAAGAATAAAATTTTAAAAATTAATACATTCAACCCAAATTTTTTATCCAATTTAGATTGGTATTTACCTTTAATTAATTTAATTATATTTTTAATTTTTAAAAATTAATTAAATTAAATTGATTGAAGTTTTAATTTATAATCAAACTAAATTAATTTAACTTTGCAAATTCCTACCAGTAAGCTAAGAAACTATTCGTAGGACAGGAGGTTCTTAGGAACAAAATTTGCCAAAGGTGCGAGGAAGATCAAAAATTCATTAGAAAAAAAAAACATTGAGGTCAAATTTTTTTAAATTGAAAATTATTGTTTTAAAAAAAATAGTATTACACACTCATAATACACATATCACAATCATATATACTTGAACATAAGGACTTAAAAAAATATATGTTATTTCACCGTAAGAAAATCAATCACTTTAAATTATAGTTAATCTCTTTGTTCTCACTTTATATTCAGAGAGAAAAAATGGGTAAACCCATTTAGCTATTACGACTAGAGCATTTTGATTAAGTAGTTTTTTGTGTTACTTTAATATAAGTGATAATTTAATTTAAATAATTAAATTTTAATTTTTTTAAAATATATATTTTTTAACTTTTTAAAAACATTTAAAATTTTTTTTAACATAAATATTTACTAAAACATTTTTTTTAAAATAAGATTTTTTAAAAATAAAAAATGAAAAAAACATAAAAATTTAATATTTTAACTTGTGTTATCATATTTTCAAAACTGATGTAGTGAACTTAATTTTATTTTATTTTTTAACTGTATTTTAAAAAACATTTGATATAAATATTTACTATAATATTTTTTTAAATAAAAATAAAAAATTAATTATTTTAACTTATATTTTTACTTTATAAAAACAATAAATTAAATTATTATAAAAAAATTAAAAGTAATAGATTAAATTATTAAAAAAATTACTAAACTTATGATATATTCTGAAAACCTAGTGTATCAATAGGAAAAAATCAAAAATACCCTTAAGGTTTTTAATATCTTCATAAATACTCTTAACGTTTAAAAAAAAACTACAATATCTCTGAGTTTTAAGGTATCTTCAAAAAAGACATTATTATTTAACAAAATCATAAAAAAGTCATAAAAAATTACATCAATATTTGAAAAAATCTTTTTTACCCATACTTATATAGTTTTTTGAATATTACTTTTGAGAATATTATCATAAATACCTTTAAGGTTTTGTTTTTCTTCAAAAATACCCCTGCAATAATAATTAATTTAATTTTATCAAAAATACTCCTGTTATAATAATTAATTTAACTTTATCCAAAATGTTTCTGCTACAATATTTAATTTATTTTCATCAAAAATACTCTCATTTCTCAATAACACGATATAAAATATTTTCTAAAAATACCAGTGAAGATAAATTAAGTTAACAAAGCACACAATATGAAGTTAAATATTTTTGGAAAATATTTTATATTGTGTTATTGAGAAGCATATGTATTTTTTATGAAGATAAATTCAATATTGTATTACGGTTATTTTTGATGAAGTTAAATTAATTATTATAATAAGGGTATTTTTGATGAAATTAAATTAATTATTATAGTAGATGTATTTTTAATGAAGTTAAATTAATTATTATAGCATAGGTATTTTTTATAAAGTTAAATTAATTATTATAGTAGAGTTATTTTTAAAGAAAAGTAAAATATCAAGGATATTTGCGATAATATTCTCAACGATAATATTCAAAGAGCTATATAATGAGGGATAGAAACGAATTTTTCTAATATTGATGTGATTTTTCACAATTTTTTGATTTTTTTCGTTAAATAATAAATGTATTTTTGAAGATACCTTAAACCTTAAGGGTATTGTAATTTTTTTTAAACATTAAAGATATTTTTGAAGACATTTAAAACCTCGAGAATATTTTTGATATTAAATAAAATTAAGATATAATTTTAAAAAAACACAGAAACTCGCTATTTATTATAATAATCCGTATCAATCATAGAATCACATTCCTCGATACTCATTACCGACTGAAAAAGTTAATAATCGTCGCAATTCGCAAACATGGACATGGACATGGACAGGCGATCCAGTAGGACCGACGAAATAATAATAAGAGTATCAGGCCCATATTTTATCCGACGTGGCCTTCGAGGTTTAGGCGATCAGTTTCTAGGTATCGGCCACCAATCAGCCCAGTACGTCATGACGAATGAGCATTCCAGCCCATCCCACCTGGATTGATTGACAAGGTCTTCTATGTTTAGTTGTTTACTGTACTGTCCTTGTCTTACTCTATATACTCCAAATACATCGATTTGAACCGTCCATCTTGTCCAGCCCACGTTTTCCTTTCCGATTAAAAACCGAAGACAGTCGTCTACCTTTTATTTTTATTAAGTATCGAGTGCACTTCAACCTACCCCAAGGGTCAAGAGTGGAGGTAGCTTGGCATGCGTTTGGTTTGGAGAGAGAGAGAGAGAGAGAGAGAGAGAGAGAGAGAGAACACTTCATAAGAAACTCCGTTAATTTTAAATAAGAAATAGAAGCCACTATTTTTTGGCAGATTTTGGGCGGTTCCAACTTCCAAGCCTCAAAAGGCACATTAAAAGACAATTTGCTGTTTTAGGCTTTCTTTCCTAATTATCTTAGGGTTTGTGAGAGAAGAAGAGCTCGTATCATCAATCAATGGCGGCCTCTTCTCTTCTGAGATCTACTAGCGGAGCTTCTTTCTTCGAAGCTACTCGTACTGACCTCTTTTCATCTCCCTCATATCCTTCCAAGGTCCTCCGATCCACCATACTCTTTTTTTTCATGCTTATCCCATCTGTCATCGCCACCCTATCTTCACCTTTTACCATTTATTTTCTTGTCTCATGTTTTTTTTTATTTGTAAATCATCAAATGTTTATTTTTTTCTTGTTTCCTTCAATTTTCGACAAGGAATGAATAGCTCAAGTGCTCAACTATTTCTTTTGCTGCATACCACTATATATATAGCTTAGTTAAATGCAAATAATTATGTACTGTGTTCTATTAGTCCTGTTTCGAGTAATTGAGTTTATTATGTGCGGTGTGCCAATTTCTTACCATCTATTCTGTTTAAATAAAACACATAACTTTTATAAAGTCAAATCGAATATCAGCATTTTATACCAGCTGACTGGAATCTGAGACGTCCGGTCTTCTTATTGTTTTCATTTCTTCAAAGATAAATATACTTGCTATCGTGTTTTGTAGGCATCACGCATCGGTTTTAATTTCAATTCGGTAAGAGCGCAGTCAAGTGTATTCGGAACGGCAGCCCAAACTGGATTTTCTTTTACGCAGTTGAGTAATCTCTCATCCTTCTTCATTTTTTTTCATTTGTGTTTGGAAGAGTCCTTATTAGTTATCTTGTCCAGCATTTTTTTCTTACTATCTGCCTTTATGTAATTTATTTGCGATATATATATTAAACGTTATCCAGAAAGTGTAATGCAAGAAGAATGCTACCCATCCAGGCAACTGCTACTGAATTGCCACCTACTGTTCAAAGTAAGAACATATAACGTTTCCAAGTTTTGATTTGGATGCAATTCATCTTCAGATACCTGCTCTTATTTGTGTTTGTATTCTTTAGAATCAGGAAGTGGTGGGAAAACTAAGGTTGGGATTAATGGTAAGTCTAACTGAGTTGTGTTCTTCTCTGCGTCTTCATTCAAATATGAGCTTTTCTTTCCCTCCTTTTATCATTGGAATATAATTTGGATCTTTTCTATATTATTGTACATTTTGTATTCAAAACTGGACTTAAATATTGCAACAAGATTCAAGAATGATAACAAATTCAAATTTAACTTAAGTATTTTTACTTTGTTTGCATCTGTTGGCAAAATATATTCATTGTTTTAACCCGTACAGGTTTTGGTCGGATTGGAAGGTTGGTTCTACGTATAGCGACTTTCAGGGATGATATTGATGTGGTAGCTGTGAACGATCCTTTCATTGATGCTAAATACATGGTAAGGGTGACTCTTGTATTTTTTATTTTTGGATTTTCTCTGAAGTAGTCTTTTCTTGTCATGAGACAAAATTTTGATACTTATTTGTGAGGTGTTGCTTTTAATTATTTTGATACATACTTGTGGTTTGAAGGGCATCTAAAGGAGTATGGTTTAAGTTAACAATTCAATTTGTCTTGATCAAAGTTTAATTTTCACCTTTTCTTCCATAATTCTTGTCCAGGCCTATATGTTCAAGTATGACTCTACTCATGGAGTCTACAAAGGAACCATCAGGCTTGTGGATGATTCCACCTTAGAAATAAATGGGAAACAGATCAAAGTTGCTAGCAAAAGGTAACACAGTGCAGATCATGCTGTAGGACTTACATGCACAGAGATGTATTTGCAGTTACATCTCACTCTCAAAGGGCACTTAGACTGAAGCCTTTATTTCTATTTATTTCATATTTGAGAACTGCTATCACTTTAAAGGCCTTTCTACTCTGGGTTAACATTGCTATTTATTCAGGGATCCTGCGGAGATCCCATGGGGTGATTATGGGGCAGAATATGTTGTTGAATCTTCTGGGGTTTTCACAACAGTTGAGAAGGCATTAGCACATAAGAAGGTTAGATATTAGTCTTCTCTCTCATGTGTGCACACTCTCACACAAACCCAAGGTGAAATGCTGATCTTTTCTTGATTTGGTTTACAGGGTGGTGCCAAGAAAGTGGTAATTTCTGCTCCATCAGCTGATGCCCCCATGTTTGTGGTTGGCGTTAATGAAAACATATACAAGCCAGACATGGATGTTGTTTCTAATGCAAGCTGTACAACCAACTGTCTTGCTCCTCTGGCTAAGGTTTGATGCTTTCATTAGTTCTTAAAAGATAATTTGTTTGTTCTTTCTTTTCCCTGCCTCCAGTTCATTTTATAATCATTCATCCAAGTGTTTTGTTTTTTTTAAATCCCACAATGCTTTTATTTTACGAATTTTATCCTCATTTATTTTTAAATTTCATTTTTCACATTTGAAATGCATAATCCTAAACTTTGTGGCAAGATATGAGGAATCAAATCCTGTAAAAGTTATGCAAATATCAATTTGAAATGTAAATTGAGACAAAAGAGATTCTAATAGCCAATTTACTCCAGCATTATCTTTTAAAAGTTCCCCCTACTAAATAGTGATAATATCTCTTGTAATCATCATTCTTTATCATTAATTATAGGTGGTGCACGAGGAATTTGGCATCATTGAAGGTTTGATGACAACTGTACATGCAACTACAGGTTATCTCACTCTCTCTCTCACACACATACACAAACACAGGTGCATTCACATGGAAGTGGGTGATAACATGATTATTGTCTCTATTGATCAATCAGCAACACAGAAGACTGTTGATGGTCCGTCAATGAAGGACTGGCGAGGCGGCCGTGGGGCTGGGCAAAATATTATTCCTAGTTCAACTGGTGCTGCTAAGGTAATTGGTTGAAGAATATACTTTTCTCAAAAAATAAATTGAATGCTAAACTGAGGATCTTATTCTCAAAAAGTGTTATTCCTAGGTAATTGATTTATGTTCTTGAAATTGTAGGCTGTTGGGAAAGTATTGCCAGAACTCAATGGAAAGCTAACTGGAATGGCTTTCCGTGTCCCAACTCCTAATGTATCAGTGGTGGACTTAACTTGTCGACTTGGGAAGAGTGCTTCATATGATGATGTCAAGGCTGCTATAAGGTATATCTTCTTTTTTCGTCTCCCTCCCTGTTCTGATGCCAAAGTTGGTTGCTACAATTTAGGACCACCTCATTCAAGGTGAGGCTAGAGTTTATATGATTGCAGGTTTGCCTTATCCTTTACTGTAATGTATGAGCCTTATAAATTTTCATTGCCTGAAGTTGATTAGAGCCTTCTCTTCTGTTGTGCTTTACTGTTAAATGATATTTATTCCTAAAATGAAGGTACGCATCAGAGGGGCCCCTTAAAGGTATTCTTGGATACACAGATGAAGATGTTGTCTCCAATGACTTTGTGGGTGACTCAAGGTAGATTTCTGCCTTGACTTTTTTCTCCTTTACTGTAATAAAAGATATTAGGTGGCGTTTGGTTTACGGAATGAAATCATAATGAGAATGAGAATGAGAATGAGAATGAGAATGAGAATGAGAATGAGAATGAGAATGAGAATGAGAATAGAATAGAATAGAATAGAATGAAATGAAATCGGAATGGAAAGGAAAGTTTTTTTTTGTTTGACCATTGGAATAAAAGAAAAAATCATCATTACAATGTTTGGTTTACAACTGGAATGGAATAGAAAACAGTGTATATTACTTCAATACTTTTATATTCAATAAAATTTAAATAATATCATTTAATTATTATTTTTTCGTTAGATAAAATACATTATCAAAATCATTATTTTATTACTTAAAAATAAAATATATTATTAAAATTATTATTTTTTTATATAGGGTTTAGGGTTTTGAGGTTTGGGATTTGGGGTTTAGGGTTTAAGGTTATATTTGTGGGTTAAGGTTTAGAGTTAAAGTTAATATTTTTCTAAATAGGGTTTATGGTATTAGGATTTGAGGTTTAGTGTTTAGGGTTAAAATTATTATTTTTCTAAATAGGGTTTTAGGATTTGGGATTTAGGGTTATATCTGTGGGTTGAGATTTAAGGTTAAAATTATTATTTTTCTAAATAGGGTTTAGGTTTTTGGGATTTAGGGTTATATTTGTGGGTTAAGGTTTAGGGTTAAACTTATTATTTTTTTAAATTGGATTTAGGGTTTTGGGATTTGGAGTTTAAGTGTTAGGGTTTAGGATTTAAGGTTATATTTGGGGTTGGGGTTTAGGATTCCTTACGGGGAGAATGAATTTTGATTCCTTCACTTTTAGGAATCGATTCCATTCTATTCCCCCATTTTCAACCCAACCAAATATAAAATTTGAAGGAATCATTTCTGATTTCATTCCAGTCAACCAAGTCAACCAAACATGAGGTTAGTGTTATTATGCATACATGGACTTGAGGTTTCTTTGAATCAATAGTGACATAAAACTCCAATCATTTCTAGAATCCCGGTAAGGTATAGTTTAGTAATTCATTTTTCATTCATTTATCTTTGGTAAAGTTGTTGCTTTCAATGATTAAGTTTATTACCTCGTGGCTTATTGTTAAGATATCAAATTATTATTTTATATTTGAGTGAAAAATATTTCATAATTATAATTTTTTTTGTATTATTTTATTTTTATGCTAAATGATTATTTGAGATGATAGGAGATATTTTAAAAACAAATAACTCATTAGTTGTAAAGTTTTTAGTATTTAAATCATGTTGATTATCAATAGAAGTTACGATAATGAAATATATTTTTGGAACATTAATTGGGGGATTCTAGTCCCCCAAAAACTAGAAACTTAGGGGTCATCGTTCTCTCGAGGAACCACAAATCTATCAATTTCATTTAGTTATTATTTTTTAAATAAATAATATGAAGTGATTTCGTACCACTTCACTTTTTTCTCTCTTACAATGTTGATGAGGAGAGTCATGTGTTTAGGTTAGTAGCACAAAAGTCACAAAAGATAAAAAAAGAAGGGATATTTTTGGTTGAGGAATGTGAAGTTAAAATGGGTGTATGAGTATTATAACATTTTTAATATCCATACGTTTTTATAGTTGGGTAGATGAAGTTAAAAAGTCTTTTTCACTTTTTGCTCTATATGTTCGTTTATAGAAAACACATATGATGAAAATAATTAGGTTATGATTTATATGTGAGATAATCTGCTGTAAAAATCACAAAGATCAATATGGGTATTTTTATGTTCTTTAATTTGTTTTGGGTTTATGTACGTGAGATATTTGAATGTAAATTGGGCTTTGTGTTTGATTAGGTGGTATACTTTTCTACTATTAATTGTATACTAATGCTTCCTTAGTACAAATAAGCTTTAACAGTGAATTTTACAAAATAATGAGAATTGATATATTCATTCCTCTTTGACTCTTATGAGTTCTTTATGGTATTAGAGCCCTAGGTCTAGGGTTTTCTTCCTCATTCACAACATACCATAGCTTCCTACCAAGATGTGTTAAGCACTTGAGTCAATCCACGTGGAGATGTACTTGGTGCTCCTATTGTAACACAAAGTCAATCACAATCTTATTCATCATAGGTTGCTACCATAATTAGGGTTTTATCACGGTATTTCTTTTTGTCAACACCAAATTCAATTTCATTGTATGTGAAATTAGGCCATAATGATTACCTTTTATGTCACGAATAATTGGAGAATTGAATTGTTGTCTACGGACTTGAAGTCTTAATCGATGGTTCTCAGCCTCATCTATCTAGGTTTCTTGATTTTACGAATTCACTCTAAATCTTGATTTCTTAAGTTAGATTTGTCTCAATTTCATGATTAAGGGATGGGTTTTTCACTACTGTGATAAGTGAGATATTGATCCATGTTTCTAACAAAGATACTGCCTATGAACAGTGGATTTCTCTTGAATCTGTTTTCTATTCTAAATTTCAAATCTAGGGTTATGGATTTGAGGTCACAACTTTAGTGTCTTTCTAAAGATAATCTCTCAGTTTCAGATTATCTTACACATGCAAAGATTATTGTTCATCATAATTCCAATAACCTCAATTGTTGAATTGCAAGTATTTGGTCTATATATTTTATACGAGCAAACTCAGCTCATAATCATTAGAGTAGCACTGGGCACACAGAGTGCATGGATGCGCGCAGATGATTAGCTTACTAAGGCGCATAAAAGGTGCAAGGAATTTGGTTAGAATTCAGAAGAGGGACCATAAAATAAATCAACAAAACTAGGGTTAGAATTTGGCTGAGAATGTCTGAAAGCAGTTATATGTTGTCCTTCAATTCCATTCTTATAAGGCTATATATAAAGCCTCTTAAATTCAGCTAAAGATATATCTGAATATAGTTAAAATTTATCTTCCTCTGCTTCGAGCGAGTTTCTCTTCTTCTTCCTTCATTCTCAACAACAGCCCTAACAGTGGTATCAAAGCCGTTTGACCATGGATACCTTGGGGAAATCAAATGTTGAATTCTGTACTTAGGTTATGGAGATCCTCGACACTGTGCTCTCTTAGTTGTAGGCGATACGTGCAACTTATATCCTTCCAAAGGTTAACCCCTTCGCACGAGAAGGAACTCTGTGCCCTCACCCCCACACTTCACCATCAACCGTAGACAGCTCCCACCCTAACTTGAAACTATCATTTCCCAGATTTTTTGGTGAGGATCCCACCGGTTGGATCTATAAGGTTGAACAATATTTTGAGTTCACCGATGTTAGCTCAGACTAATAGGTGCAACTCGCGTCCTTCCATCTGGAAGGTATTGCGTTACAATGACATCGATGGTTGACGGAGTTTCGTGGACCATTCACGTGGGTAGAATTCACCAACGTTGTCCAACTTAGATTTGGACCAATAGATTACGAGGACCCTTCAGAAGCTCTAACTCGCCTGCGGCATACCACTAGTGTAGCAGCATACCAAGAAGCATTTGAAAGATTGTCCCACAGGGTGGATGGCCTACCAGAAGCATTCCTAATCAAGTGCTTTATAACTGGATTAAGAGATGAAGTCTACTTTAATGTTAAGATCAAACAACCTAAAACATTGGCTGATGCCATTGGGATAGCTAGACTCATTGAAGAGAGAAATCTATCCAGAATCCACGTTATCAGTCTTATACAAGCCTTTCCAAACCAACAAACAACTCCAATGCTGGTGTGCTTGGATCCCCACCTCCACAGCGTTCCACTCCACCCCAACCATTGGCTTTTAAACAAATAACTAATCAAGAAGCACAAGAACGGAGAGATAAGGGCTTGTGCTACCACTATGATGAAAAGTTTGTAGCAGGTCACCGTTGCGCGTGACCCGAAATGTTTATGATTGAGGAATTGCCTCAAAAACCCACAGAAGCTTTAGAAGAAGAGCTTCCTGAACAAGAGCCTCATGAGCTGGTGCCAGAAATCTCGTTTCATGTAATAACAGGTACCAATCATCCATAAACACTCGGAGTTATAGGGAATCTAAATAATAAGAAGGTACTAGTTTTGATAGATGGGGCAGCACCCATAACTTCATTGATCAAATCCTGGTTTTCCAGTTTGGCTTAACTATCACCGAGAGTCAGAGATTGAAAGTTATGATAGCCAATCGTGAAAAGATAGAATGCATGGACAATGCAGTGGCCTTACTCTTTCTATTCAGGGATATTTGGTCTCTACAGATTACTTTGTGCTACTAGTAGCTGCCTGTCAAGTAGTGCTCGAGGTTCAATGGCTTGAGACCTTAGGGCCAATAGAAATGAACTATAGGAGGCTCACCCTCAGCTTCAAGGAAGGAGGAGTCACCCATACATTCCAAGGATTACAAAGAATTAATAGTGCAACCCTAACCAACAAGGAATATTGTGAGCTGCAGAATATAGGGTTGTTCTTTCAAATTTTGCCCATAGGGGTTCAGGACCAATAGGAAGATGGTTTTCCATTCCCTGAAATGAGGCAATTACTAACAGAGTTCTCTCACATATTTAACTTCCCTTAGGGCTTCCACCAAGACGATAGCAAGATCATCGTATACCTTTGAAACCAGGTGTAGGGCCAGTTAATGTCAAGCCCTATCGTAATCCCTATTAGCAAAAGGCAGAAATTGAAAGGATGGTTAAAGAACTCATTCAATCTAGGTTGATTAGACATAGTGGTAGCCCATTTTCTTCACCAGTTCTGTTGCTCAAAAAGACTGATGGTAGCTGGAGGTTTTGTGTGGACTATCGAGCTTTGAATGATAGCATAGTCAAAGACAAGTACCCCATTCCTGTGATTGATGAGTTGCTAGATGAGCTATATGGAGCTCATGTCTTTTTTAAGATAGATCTACGATCGGGGTATCATCAAATAAGAGTTTATCAAGAGAATATCCCTAAAATGACCTTTAGAACCCATGAAGGCCATTATAAATTCTTAGTAATGCCTTTTGGCCTTACTAATGCCCTAGTTACCTTCCAAGGTCTCATGAATGACCTTTTTAGACGCTACCTTCGAAAATTCATCATGGTATTCTTTGATGACATCCTGATATACTCACAATCAAGGGATGACCACTTGGTACATTTGAGAATGGTCTTTCAGCTTTTGGCAACCAACAACATGTATGCCAAAGAAACCAAATGTCAATTTGGAGTAAAACAAATAGAATATTTGGGTCATGTGGTCTCAGACCAAGGGGTCTCTGTGAACCCTTCAAAGATCCAAGCTGTTAAGGAATGGCCAACCCCAACCACATCTAAAGGAGTCAGAGGCTTCTTAGGGTTAGTTGGTTATTACAAAAAAATTGTACGTAATTTTGGTAGCTTGGTTGCTCCCTTAACTCGTCTCCTGAGCAAGAAAGGGTTTTATTGGAATGAAGCTGTTGAAAACTCATTTAAGCAGCTAAAGGATGCCTTGACATCACCACCAGTCTTGAGCCTTCCAAATTTTTCCTGTTTGTAATTGAATGTGATGCCAGTGGCATCGGGCTAGGAGTTATCCTTACTCAAGCAAACAAACCAATAGCTTACTATAGTCAAGCTCTCAAGGGTTCAGCATTGGCTTTGTCAACATATGAGAAAGAAATGTTAGCTATCATTAAAGTTATCCGGGTATGGCGCCCTTACCTATTGGGAAAATCCTTCACCATCCGTACCGATTAGAGGAGCCTCAAATATCTAGTAAAGCAACACATTACCACTCCAACCCAAGCACGATGGTTGCCTAAGCTACTTGGCTATGATTATAAAATTGAGTACAAACGTGGGAAGGAAAACCAAGGAGTTGACTCTTTTTCACGAGTAGTGGAGTTTCTCTTTTTAAGCATATCTCAGCCACAAACAGACTGGTGGCCACAACTTCAGAAGGAAGTCTAGCAAGATCTTTTCTACACAGACTTGATGGCCAAATCCACTCCTACAACTGCTCACAAACTATTACAACGAGATGGGGTCTGGTTTAAAGACAACAAGAGCCCTAAATCCTCCCTTATACCTAAGATCATAGCTTATAGTCACTCCACCCCAATTGGGGGACATTTTGGATTCCATAAAACCCTTTCTCGCATAAAAAATAACTTTACGTGGTCCAAACTGCGCCAAATGTTGAAGAAATTTCTCAGGCAATGTGAGCCTTGCCAGAGGTTCAAAACAGAAAGCATGAAACCATCAGGATTACTTCAATCCCTTCCCATACCTGATAAGATTTTGGTTGACATCTTGATGGATTTCGTGGAAGGGTTACCAGCTTTGAAGGGGCATACAGTTATAATGGTGATTGTGGACCGTTTAAGTAAATACACCCATTTCGTTCCTATGAAACACTCATTTTCAATCCCTACTGTGGCAAAGACATTTGTGACCAACATCTTGCGCCTACATGGCATGCCCAATTCCATTGTTAGTGATCATGATAAGGTGTTTATCAGCTCCTTCTTCCAGGAGTTGTTTGACTTACAAGGAACTCAATTATGCATGAGCTCCAGTTATCACCCTCAGTCAAATGGACAATCTGAGGTAACCAACTTCATGCTAGAGCGGTATCTGCGCTGCTTCACTGGAGATCAACCACGCAAGTGGATTGAGTGGATTCCTTGTGCTGAGTACAACTACAACACTTCCATCCACTCCATACAAATGACTCCCTTCGAAGCAGTCTATAGCATTCCACCTTTATACTTATTAACATATGTTCCCAAAAATGCTCAAGTTCCAACTGTGGATGAGCGCATACCAGAGACCACCTACTACGAGAATTAAGGCACAATCTGCTACAAGCTCATAAACGTATGAAATGCCAAATTGACAAACACCGGTGATAGGTCATCTTCAAGGAGGGAGATTATGTTTACCTAAGGCTCTAACCTTTTTGACAAACCTCTGTGGGCCTTTCGTTCATCAAGAAGCTAGCTCGGTTTTTTGGGCCATACATAATCATCGCTCGAATAGGACCAGTGGCTTACAAGTTGGCACTACCTCTTGCCTCTCAAATACATGATGTATTTTATGTAAGCATGCTAAAGAAGCATGAAGGGGCAATTCCACCGAGCTCGAGTCAACTTCCTCCGATCTTTGATCATGCAATTATTCTGCCTTAACCTAAAACCATTCTCGATTGTCGTGTGATCCAAAAGAGAAAATATCGACCCAAGACAGAAATTCTGATAAAATGGAAAGACACTCCAATCGAAGAAGCTACGTGGGAAAATAAGTGGCGATTTTTGAAATCATATCCTAATTTCATCCTTGAGGACAAGGATTCTCGTAGGGAGGGAGGAATGATACAAGCAAACTCTGTTCATAATCATTGGAGCAGCACCGGGCGCACAGAGCGCATGGATGCGTGCGGATGATTGGCGCAGAGAAGGCGCAAGGAATTTAGTTAGAATTCAAAAGAGGGACCATCGAATAAATCAACAAAGCTAGGGTTAGAATTCGGTTAAGAATGTTAGAAATCAATTAGATGTTGTCCTTGAATTCCATTCCTGTAAGGCTATATATAAAGCTTATGAAATTCAGCTAAAGATATATCTAAATATAGTTAAAACTTCTCTTCCTCTGCTTCGAGTTTCTCTTCTTCTTTCTTCATTCTCAACAATAGCCCTAACAATATTGCATAGAGCTAATACTTATGGGAGAGTGATAGAGATATAGAAATATAGTTGGTACTTCCCCTAATAGCTTACGCTTTTAATAGAGTTTGTTTTTGAAGAACTTTTAATAGTTACTTCGTACTACTAGATGTTATTTAGTAATTTTTAAGAGATTTTGTTTTTTAAGAACTTTTAATAGTTACTTTGTACTACTAGATGTTATATAGTAATTTCTTCCAACTGATATCATCGATCTTCACACAATTATAAGTATGTTTTACTTTTCTATTCCGTTATTTTTGTCATATGTATCAAGTATGCTTAAGGTCTGGTATTTGCGTCATTCCATTTTTCATTTAAGCCCACGACAGATTTTTGCTTAAATCCTGTAACTTTTATTTCAGGTCAAGCATATTTGATGCTAAGGCTGGCATAGGGCTTAGTACTTCCTTCATGAAACTTGTTTCATGGTATGACAATGAGTGGGGATACAGGTGAGATATCCTTTATTTGTATTCTAGTTCACTATATGCATACGCATCCAATATATTCTGGTACTTGCGTTTTTTATGACAACTATTTTTTTAATTTTTTTGTACCAGCAACCGTGTTTTGGATCTCATAGAGCACATGGCATTGGTGGCGGCAATATGAATAAAGGCTCCCAGTTCTGCAACATTACAATTTTTAGGGCTTGCCATGAATTCGTGGAAAGAAGTATGTGGTTCATAGTAAGCGTCTTCTGTCCGAGTGGACTATGAGTAGTAGAGAATTTAATCGATTCCATCTTGAAAATAATGGGAAATGTTTGTGAGCAAAACACTATTACTTTGAGGTGATTGATTACATGCGTTATATAATATCATTATCTTGCGACTGGCTTTGAATTTTGTGTGGTACCTATAAGTGACATTGAGGTATTTAAATAAAAGATTTTTTATTTTATTTTTTGATAGTGCACTTTTTATCATTTTATTTCCACAACTTACACTTGTTATTTTATTTTAAACCGTTAATATCTTAGTTATTTTATTATTATATTTGTGTACATTTTAGCCATTTTAGGTAAATTTTATGATTTTAATCACTTTATTTTACTTTTTCAACTTTTTAAAACATATTTATCCTTAAACATTAAGTTTATTTATATAGAATTAATTATTTTTAAAATCTTAATTTTTTCTTTTAATTCTCTACTTAAAGGTAAATAATACAAAAAATAAATAAACTAAAATTATGTTATAGTTGAATTAGATTATATATGAAAATGTATTAATAGTTAAATTACATCTCTTTAATTAATGGTTGATATTAGTAATTTTTATAAGAAAATGTGAATTAGTTTGTATAAAATATTTATTTTTCAATAACACGTACAAAAGACACGTTAATTTTGTCATATTTTAAATAAAAGATGAAAATTTTGAACCAAATTGCCTATTTTATAATAAAAAGGTATTTATTATCTCTTTTATGAAAAAAAAAATTAAAATGAATATTTTTTAATAAAAGTAATAAAATTTGATTACAAATTATATCATTTACTAGCTGTATATACTATATCTTTAAATTTTGACACGTGAATTTATATTTTTAATGTTAAAATAGTATTTTTGTTTAGATTAATTAACGGTTAAAATAAAATATGTTTTTTTTTGTATTTTTACTATCATTTAATATTATAATACCAAATGTTTTTTCCTTTTAATCATAAGTTTTTCATTGTTATTATTCTTGAAGATGGATCTTAATATAAGTAAATAGTATATAAAAAGTTTTCATCTAATCATCAATTACTTACAAAGCAAAATAGATAAATATTAAAATGTTGTATCGTTTGAGAAATTTAATGTAAAATGAAATAAATAACAATAGAAAAATGTAAAATAAAGCTAGTACCAATACGAAGACTATTGATAACTATTATGAAACATGATGCATAATATGGTGAGATCATAACGAGAACTTTTTATTTATTGTCATTTATACTTAGATTTGTTTTAAGAATATTAACTATAAAAAAACTTAAAAATAAAAATAATTTTGATTTCACAGTGTCTTAAAGAAATATTAATATGACAAGAATAATACGAAAAAAAATGTATTTTAATTGGGTTATTAAATTAAAGTAAATGAAATTTTATAACATTATCTTTAATGGGTATAAATTTTTATTGGATATTAGCTCTTAATTCAATGAATAAAACAAAATGAATAAAACAAGGACCTTAATTCAAGGAGCTTAATTCAATGAGTAAAACAAGGAATCCTTAATTCAATGAGTAAAACAAGGAATCCTTAATTCAATGAGTAAAACAAGGAATCCTTAATTCAATGAGTAAAACAAGGAATCCTTAATTCAATGAGTAAAACAAGGAATCCTTAATTCAATGAGTAAAACAAGGAATCCTTAATTCAATGAGTAAAACAAGGAATCCTTAATTCAAGGAGTAAATCAAGGGATGCTTAATTCAAAGAGTAATTGAAGGAGTAAAATTTTCTTATAAATAGCTATACAATTGTAATGAAAACATGAAGAAAATAATAAGAGCTCTTTTGTGTAGAGTTATTTCTTGTTTTTTCAACATGGTATCAGAGCAGGAAAATTAACTTGCTTCTGCTTTATTATTATCTTAGCATCTTCAATCTTTGAAATGACGGAAGGACAAGCTTAGGATCGGAAAATTTGAAAGTTCATCGGTGCTTTCCTTCATGAATATGCATGAGGTGGATGTCAACCCAAATCAAAGATTAAGCTCAGTCTTGTTGAATGAGTTTAATTACTTGCCTTGGTCAAGAGCAGTGTCTCTGGTTCTAGGTGGAAGGTCCAAGTTGGGGTTCATAAATGGAAGCATCGAAGTACCTGATGTTTCCTCACCAACCTATGAATCCTGGCTTAGTAAGGATCAGCTGGTTATGTCATGGCTCCTAAATTCCATGGAACGTAAATTAGCTGAAATATTCAGTTACTCTGAATGTGCATTCCAACTATGGGAGACGGTCAAGGAAATGTATGGCAGTCAAAACAATGCTCCACGAGTTTTTCAATTAAAGAAGGACAACTCTTAGAAATATATCGTATGAAAAGCATGAAAAGCCTTTTGTACAACTCTTAAGAAGCATGAAAAGCATGTGGAATGAGTTAGAAATATATCGTCCTCATACAACCGATGTAGCTCTGCTACGAAAAAGAGCGGAAAAAGATAAGATATTTTAACTTCTGTCCAGTCTCGATTCAACATATGAAGATATACGATGCCACATACTCATGAATACTGAACTTCCTTCCTTCACCAATGTATGTGCGACAATTCAACGTGAAGAAGTAAGGAGGAAAGTCATGAACAAGGATACAATGGCTAGTGCACCTGAGGCAAGAGCTTATCTAACCAACGAGAGAAAGTACAAAGGGAAGCATCCAAACTTGAAATGTCAACACTGCAACTATACGGGCCATATTAAGGACACATGTTGGATTCTACATCCAGAATTAAAACCTGATTTTATAAAGGATAAGGGTTTACAAAAAGTGAATTATCGCACACCGTGCAAATCATGCTCGCCTCTACCTCTAATGGGTCCGATCCATTCAAAAACTTCACAAATAATCCAAATAAACTTATGAATGAGTTTATGTTGTATCTTCAAAGCAAGACAAGGAGGAGCTAGAATTGATCGTGTGGATAGCATAGAAGAAGGAAACTCGACAAAGATTGCTAGGCAAGTTTGCAGGTTTCTTGGCAGATACAAAACTCATACCACAAGAGGACATGCAAGGTATCATA
This sequence comes from Hippophae rhamnoides, assembly GCA_033030585.1. NCBI lineage: Eukaryota > Viridiplantae > Streptophyta > Magnoliopsida > Rosales > Elaeagnaceae > Hippophae > Hippophae rhamnoides. The sequence continues at coordinate 56,160,716 of CM065432.1, forward strand.
AAAGCCTTTAAAAATGCTCTTAAAATAAATATGTTGCATGGTTTTTCGGTTGTAGATTCAGGTGCCACAGATCATATGACAAACCATGTGTCAAAGTTTCATAAGTTTAAAAAATTAGCAAATCCTTCTCAAGTTTCAATTGCAAATGGTGAGAATGTAAAGGTTTTAGGAAAGGAAAAATAAAATTAATGTCAGATGAAATCGAGTCGGCGGTTTTATATGTACCTTCCTTTCCCTTCCAACTTCTGTCTGTAGGAAAAATCACAAATACCTTGAATTGCTTTGCTATTTTTTCTCCTCACAATGCCATTTTTCAGGATTGTGCCACCAAAAAGACGATTGGTGAAGGGTTTTACTTAGATGGTCTCTATTACATATCCAAGAGCAATCCCATAGGGTTTCAAGCCAAGTTTAACCCTATCCAAGATAATCAATTGTGGCATCAACGTTTAGTTCACCATTCTCCATCAATTTTGTCAACTTTATTTCCAAACTTAGGAAATGATGCAATTGCGTGTGAAACTTGCCACTTGTCTAAAGCCACTAGATTGCCTTTTAATTCTTCCTTGTCTAGGGCCAGTAAATGTTTTGAACTAGTTCATTCAGATGTATGGGGACCAACTAATGAATCTTTTGATGGTTATAAGTTTTTTGTGATTTTTGTTGATGATTTTTCTCGAGTCATATGGTTATATCTTTTAAAGTCTAAGAATGAAGTTATGGAAGTATTTAAGGACTTTTATAACCTTGTTAAAAATCATTTCTCCTCAAAAATTCAAACCTTAAGGTCTGACAATGGCACCGAATACATGTCCCATATCATGAAACAATATTTGAGCATTCATGGCATTATGCATCAAACAAGTTGTGTTGGCACATTTCAACAAAATGGTGTAGCTGAACGCAAAAACCGAGACTTACTTGAAAAAACTAGAGCATTAATGCTACAAATGAATGTACCAAAGAGATTCTGGTCTCAAGGGGTTATGACAACTGCTTACATCATTAATAGATTACCCAGCCGAGTCTTGGATTTCAAGTCTCCCCTAGAGGTCATGAAAGGAAGGAAAATTAATCTCTCACACCTTAGAGTCTTTGGTCAGACTGTTTTGTACATATTCAATCTCATCATCGAGATAAATTGGATCCTAGAGCTGTTAAATGTATTTTTCTTGGTTATTCATCTACACAAAAAGGGATATAAGTGTTATGATCCCCAACTTAGGAGATTAATTGTGTCTAAAGATGTTCGATTTTATGAAACTAACCCTTTTTTCAACAAGTCACATGAAATCACAAGTCAAAGGGATGACATCTTGGATGTGTTTCCATTACCAAGAATCGAACTTGAGGCTCTACAACAACAAGATCCTAGCCATGTCAACATTGATACATCTCTCACTGAAAGTAACAATGAAGGGTGTCTTCTTAATGGTACACTGCATGAAGATGGTGATAATCAAGATGAACCTCACAATATGGTACAAGATGTGAACGAGTGTGAGATAACTCCTTCTGCTCCACGACGTAATCCAATGCGTGTTAGGCAACCTCTCATAAGACTTCAAGACTTTGTCACCTACAAACCCACACATCCCATCTCAAATTATGTGTCATATAAGAGAATGACACCAACCCATGCCGCATTCCTCAACACTATATCGAGTTACAATGAGCCTCAAAAATTTCATGAGGCCAATAGCCAAGAGGTGTGGAAGGAAGCCATGCAAGAAGAACTTAAATCCCTAGATCAACACAACACATGGAGCATCACCAAACTTCCAAAAGGCAAGAAAGTCGTGGGTTGCAAATGGATTTATAAGCTAAAATTCAAGTCAGATGGATCAATTGAGAGGTATAAAGCAAGATTGGTGGCTCGAGGATTCACTCAAACATTCGAGGTGGATTACAAAGAAACATTTGCACCTGTTGCAAAAATGAACACAGTAAGAGTGCTACTTGTGGTAAACAAGGGGTGGTCCATGTACCAAATGGATGTGAAGAATGCATTCTTGCATGGTGATCTCAAAGAAGAAGTCTATATGAAATTGCCACCCGGGCATCCTCAAAGCAATGAACTGGATTTAGTGTGCAAATTGCACAAATCCATTTATGGTTTGAAACAGTCCCCACGAGCTTGGTATGCCAAGCTAAGCTCAGTTCTTACTAGTGTTGGTTTCAAAAGCAGCAATGCTGATTCTTCACTATTTGTTCGCACAGGAACTATGGGAAAATTGGTTATGTTGATTTATGTAGATGATCTGATAATTACAGGTGATAATGCTGACGAGATTTTCAACCTCAAACAGTCCCTCAGACAAAGGTTTGCAATTAAAGACCTTGGGATATTAAAGTATTTTCTTGGTATAGAAATGGCAACCTCGCACAAGGGACTCTTTCTTAACCAAAGGAAATATGTCCTATATTTTCTCAAGGAAGCTAACATGAGTGATGCTAAACCAGCCATTACCCCTCTTGACAGTAAGCTCAAACCTAGCTTGAAAGGCACGCCACTCACGGATATAAGTTATTACCAGCGACTGGTTGGTAAGTTGATCTACCTAACAATCACCAGACCTGACATCACATATTCTGTAAGTATTGTGAGCCAATTCATGCACTCCCCGACACTTGAGCATTTGACCCTTGTTAAAAGGATCTTATGCTATTTAAAAGGATCAGTGGGTCGTGGTATCATCATGAAGAAGAATGACAACACACAAATCATAGGGTATTGTGATGCTGATTGGGCAGGGAATGCAATCGATCGCAAGTCCACCACTGCCATCGTACATTTGTCGGTGGAAACTTGGCCACATGGAAGAGTAAGAAGAAAACTGTCATCGCTAGATCAAGTGTCGAAGCTGAGTATCGTGCAATGGCTTCAACTGCGTGTGAGTTGATATGGCTTAAAGGTCTTCTATGTGATTTAGGTGTTCCTACAACTCTTCCTTGTCCTTATTTTGTGACAATCAGGCAGCCATGCATATAGCATCAAACCCAGTGTTTTACGAGAGGACGAAACACATTGAAGTTGATTGTCATTACATCCGTGAACAAGTTCAATCACAAGTGATTCAGACACATTATACAAGAAGCTTCGACCAACTGACTCACATCTTCACCAAGTCCTTGGCTTCTCATCGCTTCAACGACTTTTGTCCAAGCTTGGATCCATAAACCTTTTGGATCCAAATAAGGAAAGTATTGGATATTAGCTCTTAATTCAAGGAATAAAACAAGGAAATTAATTCGGAGCTTAATTCGGAGCTTAATTCAAGGAGCTTAATTCAAGGAAAGAAATGTTAATCCTTAATTCAAGGTAAAGAAACAATAATCCTTAATTCAAGGAAAGAAATGCTTAATCCTTAATTCGAGGAGTAAAACAGGAATCCTTAATTCAAGAAAGAAACAAATGATCTTAATTCAAGGAGTAAAATTTCTTTATAAATAGCTATACAATTGTAATGAAAATATGAAGAAAATAATGAGAGCTCTTTTGTGTAGAGTTATTTCTTGTTTTTTCAACAATTTTACATGTTAAATATTAAAAATATCATAATAATATAACTCTAATGTTAGATATATCGACAAGTGCATACAAATAGTAAGCCGTAGCACATTGTCAGAAGAAAAATAAGGGATTCGCGGATGTTGGTTTTGGCAGAAAGAGAAAGAAGAGATCCGCGGATGTTTGGTTTTGATTTGTAGTTTAGGTTAAGTTATTTTTATTTTTATTATTATAAATTTAATTTTGAATTATATTTTACAATATTTTATTTATTTAATAAAATAAATAAATTTAGTATATTTTTTTTAAAAAGTTACACAAATAAATTTTTTTGTAGATATTAATAGATTTTAATTTTTTTTAAAATTTAGCTGTATTTATTTAAAATTTTTAAGAATTTTATAAATTTATCTTTATTTAATTAAAAAAATTAAGGTTTTTTTTAAAATTTAAGTATTCAATTACTATTTTTTAAAATTTTACAAAAGTATTAAAATATTTAAAATGTTAATAACTTTTAAAAAATTAATTTAATAATAAATATTTTGAAAATTTTAAACATTTTAAAACATCTTATCTTATGAGATTTTTTTTAACTCCTTTTTTTTATTTTATTTTCTTTTTGATTTTTTTTTCTCACTTTTGATTATTTTCTTTTTGATTTCTTTTCTTTCTCTGACTATTTATAAATATATATATATTAGAATATCTTTTTAATATAATTTCTTTTAATAACTATTAAGTATCAATAAAACATATTTTTATTTTTATGTAAACTTTTTATACTTTCACAATTTAAATAAGAGTATATATTTTATTAAATTTAAAAATAAAATATGTAATAATATGTTAAAATTTTAATAATTATAAAGAATTAGTTAAAAAATATAAAATAATTAAAAATTAAAAAATGGTATTAATATGATAAAAAATTAAATATTATAAAAGTTTTTAAAAAGCTATACAAATTTATGAAAAAATTATATAAAGTTTTTAAAAATTTGATAAAATATATATGAATTATTTAAAAGTCTATTACAGGTAGTAGACTTTAAAAAATATAAAATTTTTATAGACTTTAAAGAATATCAAATTTATCAAATTTTTTATAAATTTTAATAAAATATATATAGAAATTTTTATAAAAGTTAATTAAATTTTGTAGATTTTTTAAAATTTAAAATTTAACAAAATCTTTTAAAATGTTAGTTAAATATACAGTTCTTAAAAAAAAAATACAGAAAAAGATAAGGAGATTAGGAGATAGATACCGACAGACAACAGGTGAGAGGGAGAAGAAGAAGAAAGAAAAAAGCTCCGGGAGAGCAATCGAGTATATAGGAGAGAGCAAAGCTCTTCTGTCTCGGTTTCCCACCCGAAGCAATACCCATCTGGGTTTCGTCCTCCCTCACCTCTAAAATGGTCAGCACCCACCCTAATCTCTCTCTCTCTTATTACTATATATGCTTCCCTTTTAGTTGTGTGTTTTTCTAACTCTTTTTGTTCCTTTCTCTTTTTCTTTTAATTTTTAATCGGTTCTTTTTGTTTGAGGAATTCTACCCGTTACCAAATCCAAAATTCTTGCGCCGGATGTTTGCTCGGGATGCAAATTGTTTTCTAACTCCTCTCAGTTTTGGCCCTATTTTTCGCCGGACCTCTTTTCTTCTTCTTTTAGTTAACTTACATTTTCAAATCCTTTGCTGTACTTTCTCTTATTGTTTGTCTTTGCTATGGACTTTGAGGAGCCCATATAACATTAACTCCTCTCGTTTTTCAATGAATTATTTGTATTTCTCCTTAATTGTTCGAGCAATAAATAATTTTACTCCCACTTCTCATTGGGACTTGTACGAATCTTGGGTGTAATTTTTTTTAGTCTTTGCCCATTTCTGTACAGCATAAATTGGGTAGGGGTCACCGTGACAAACTCCAGCAGTTTGTGACCATAACTGGAGCAAGGTAATCTTCCAATAATTGAGTGACTTTTCTCTTTTCTTACTCGGGATTTGTCTTCCTTTAATAGGATTACATGAATTTTGACAACCTAACCTTTTATTTTTATTATATTTGGGCAGTGAAAAAGTTGCTCTTCAGGTTCTGAAGGCCAGTGACTGGCATCTTGAAGGAGCTTTTGATGTATTCTACAGCCAGAACCATTTCAAAACTTTACCTAATACTAATACTAGACATTTAGAGGAGCTTTACAACAGATATAAAGGCAAGTGCTTGCTTCCTCCTTTCTCTCATGCAGCTTCTACAAGTCAAATGTAATTTCTATATGTTGTCTCACTCGAAAGTTCTGTGACAGTATATTGATATGAGTATCATATGAATGTTAACATTAAAATGCCGTTTCATTCATTCTCCTATGCTGTGATGTATAGCTTTTCATATCTATTTTGCTTCCCTTGCTGAAGTTTCTGCTTCTTAAAATGCCCAAGGGTTATTATAATGTAAATGGGTTTTGCAGGAAATTTTGCATAACATTGCGTGGATAAAAACCGAGTTTCTCATATTCATATGATTTTTATTTTTTCACGAGTGCAATACATAATGTTGCAGAATCTCTTAATAGTGAAGCAATACAGTAATATTTTTTGCAGATACATATGCTGATATGATACTGGCTGATGGCATCAGTCTCCTTTGCAATGACCTTCAGGTAAATTGTTTTGGTTGTGCCAGAATGATTGATAGACTATAGTAGTATACTTTGAATCATTTCATGGTGCCACCTACTTCTACTTATGCTATGAATCATAATTGTTTCTCTCCTTTTCTTCATAATTTGAATTATTATGTCTGACATCTTATTACCTGGCAGGTGGATCCTCAAGACATAGTTATGGTATGTTATCAGTATGCTTATTTATGAACTTTCTTTAAATTTTCTTGACTAGTTACTTTTAGTATGCTGTGTTTGATTTGTTTAAAATCGTAAGTGTATGATCCTGTAGTCTATAATGTTATAGATTATAGTATCAGATTTAAAAGAAATTCTGAAAAGTGGAAACTATTTGTCAAACTCTGTTAATAGGCTAATAGCATATTACACTATTTTATGGTTAATACTCTTTTTAAATCTTTACCAGTCTAGTTTTGTTCAAGACCTCTGTTATGTGTTTTCTTTCCCTTTTATTTTCCTTCTTTTGAGAATTAGCTGTATTATACCTTAAAACAGGTTATGCATTTTAATATAGATAAGTTTTTTCTTAGACCATCCTACTAGACTTAAAATAATAAACTTGTTAGTTGAATATATATTTCCTGTTTCTACCTGGAAATCTTAACTTTTAATTCATGCACATCTTTGAGTTTATGTTTTCAATTTAAGGGGTATGTTTCGACCGTGGTCTGTTATTGTAGTTGGTGCTTTCATGGCACATGAAGGCTGCCACAATGTGTGAGTTTTCCAAGCAGGAATTCATAGGTGGATTGCAAGCACTTGGGTAGGTGTACAAAATTTAAACACCGTTTTTATTCCAAATGCCCAGGTGAAAAACACGGCTGATCTTTACATATTGTATGACAGGGTAGATACTCTGGAGAAGTTCTGTGAAAGAATACCATTTATGCGGTCTGAGTTAAAAGATGAACGTATGTGAAAACTTGCATGGTCTAGTGTTTACTGATATTAATCAGACTATGCTTTTACTTGCTCGTTTCTTTTGGTGCTGATCATTTATATCACGTAACTTCTTTTTATTAACATGTCATAAATAGGTTCTTTGGAATATTTGTTTGAAATGATGTGTTCCTTTCTATTCTCAGAGAAATTCCGGGAGATATATAACTTTGCTTTTGGCTGGGCAAAAGAGAAGGTATTTATGCCTTTTGTGGAGAGATTGTTGGCTTCTTCTGTCTTAATGTCAAAAAAAGTTAACTAAACTTTCTTCTTAGCATTCTTGTTCAATCAATACGCGTCTAAATTAGTAGACCTAGGTTCCCTTTTAATGGTAAAGATTCAGTTCCTCTGAAGTTGAAATTAAAGTTGCAAGAATTTATTGGTCAACTGGAGTGGTTATTTACTTATATCCAAGTTCCAATTTCCTGTTCCTTAGTTTATGAGAGCAGGAATATCAACGAGTGATACTGCTTCAGTTGCAGTGTTAGGCATACCAGATTTCGTAGCCATCTTTTCATCTAAAGTATGCTGCTTCAGTTGGTCTGTGATCAAATGTACCAAAGTTGACCTTTACTTAAATAAAAAATTCAAATCCAGACTGGGCCTGTTTAGTAGAACAAACTGGATCAGGCCTGACTGGACAGGGCGGCAAGGTCCGGTCAAGTTAACGGTTATATATTTTCTCTTGCAATAATATTTACACTTGAGCTGTAGACTGTAGTAGAGATGGTCAAATGTTTACACGGCCTTGTTCTCTCCTTGGTTCAAATCAAACTGATGTTTTTTTATTGTTCAATAAAAACTGCAATCAAAACACTCTGATATACATGGGGACAAGTTTCTGTGTGTATATAAGGTTCCTTGATCCTGTTTCTTGCTTATTGCAGTTAGCAATCTTTATGTTTTTGAGCTTTACTTTTTTAATTCTATCTGTTCTGCATCTGGTTTTCTTTAGTGAAACAGAAAATGCTTAGTTACTTGCTCAGTTATTTGTCCTATAACCACGAGTTTAATTTGAAATTTGTTTTGTAGAAAGCCCACAAGGCCATAGATCTCCCTTACACGCTATGGATTATAATCCAAAAGATCAACCTTTTTGGGAGGAGAAACCCAACTACTTATGAGTCCATTTGGATTGCCATATTCTCCCTACGTGGTCCCAGTCATAGCCAATGTGGGCGGATAAGGTCCACATTCCGCCACAACTTTGGGCCTACACTTAGTACAATCGCCAATGTGGCATAGATGAAGATACCACATTATGGCATGTACAGAAACTCTATTGAGATCACATTAAATATGGTGGATCACGCTATGTTTCTATTATCTTGAGAGTTTCTGAGTCCTCTAAGGGCCACCTGCTCATTCCACTTGGGCCTACCCCTTTTGATTTGACCCATTATTGGTGTGTAAATTGAGAATCTTCCAACCATTTACTTTGATACCAATTTATTGAAGTTCAACAAGTCAAATGGGCCTCCATAAGTGACGCAGGAAGAAGCAATAATTCACAAAATACCAGTGAATTCAAGGGAATGGAGAAAAGAGTTCGTCGGCCCAATTTATTAATAGAGAAGAAAACAGCTTCAAAGAAGCAATAAAAACACTGAAAATCAACAACTAAATTCCCTTCCTTCACGTCACTAGCCATATGCTAGTGTTAGTTTCTTAAAACGCTAATAAACATGCGTTTTAGCTAGCAGCTTTCATGAAAGGAAATGATAAATAGAAAATGAAAGAAATAAAAGGAATTGCCACAAACGACAGCTTCCAGCCTCAAACGACAGCTTCCAGCCTCAAACGAAAACTACCATTTTAAAAGGAAAAAACAGTTTAAACAAAAGCAAAATAGCATTGAGTCAATCAGCTCCTGCATTAGCCCCTCCCTCTTCAAAAGAATGTCTCAGAATTCATCTGGCCAGTGACTACTCCATTAGGTGGATGATATGCTGAAAGATCTGCAACGTTAAAAGCAGTGGAAATTTTCCATTCCTTTGGTAGATTGACAACATAGCAGTTATCATTTATTTTTTGTAATACTGTAAAAGGCCCATATTTCTTGTTCTGTAATTTTGAACAACCATGTGGTAATCTTTGTTTAATTAGATGAACCATCACTAGTTCTCCAACCTCAAAAGTTTGTAATTGTTTCTCGTTGTTTGCATGCGCTTTATATTTTTCATTCATCTTCTGTTGTGGTCTTGCACCTCTCGATGGAACTCGTCCTAGTTTTTGGCCAAAGCATGGGCAACCTTGCTTTTCACGCTTGGTAGATGGAATAAATCGACAATGGAATTGGGTTGTTTCATGTAAACAACAGAGAAGGGAGTCACACCAGTGCTCCTGTTAACAATGCTTATTCATAGCAAATTCTATTTGTGATAGAACCTGATCCCATTTCTTAGGATGATCACTGGCAAGACATTTAAGCATGTTACCAACAGTCTTGTTCATGGATTCAGTCTGTCCATCAGTTTGTGGGTGATAAACACTGCTGAAATTGAAGGTTGTATCAAGCTTTTTTCAAAGCTCCTTTTAAAAGTGACTTACAAACTTCACAACCCTATCCGAGGCAAACCAGATATTCAAAAACTTTAATACAATGATCCTAACACAATTCCAAGCAAAAATTTAAATTCTAAAAACTGATAATGCCAAAGAGTATTTCAATTACAACCTTAATGCTTACCTCATGAGTCATGGTATTGTTCACCAAAGTTCTTGTGTTAACACTTTTCAGCAGAATGGTATTGTCGAGAGAAAAAATTGGCATCTTTTTGATGTGGCTAGGTCTCTTATACCCATGTACCAAAATATTTCTGGGGTGAAGCCATCCTTACTACTACATACGTCATAAATAGGATGCCATCTCAGATTCTTAACTTCCAGACTCCCTGTCAAATCCTCCTTCAGTTCTTTCCCACTACTCGTATCATCTCTACCATTCCATTCAAAGTGTTTGGGTGTTCAGCTTTTGTTCATGTCCATCAACAACACCGGGACAAACTTGATCCTAGAGCTCATAAATGTATTTTTTTTGGGTATTCTCCAACTCAAAAGGGATATAAATGTTACTCACCGGTCACTAAAAAATTACATCACTCCATGGATGTCACCTTCATTGAGCAACAACCATATTTCCCTAAATCTAAACTTTGGTGACACTTCCTTCTCAAAATTCTCAAAATCTCTCTCTTGAGTCTTCTTATTTCCTAGAACCTACTACTCAAGATCAAGCTAACAATACACCTCAAAATCTAGACATTATTAACAACAAATGATGAATTGATTACCTACTCAAGGAGAAGAAATAACCAAAAGGAGATGGAACAACAAACATCTCTTGAGCAAACCCAAGAGTCTGACTCAAGTCCTAGACAAAGTGAAGATCCACCAGGTAACACTAATCTCGAAACTAATGATGACAGTGGCTTTCCTATTGTTGTGAGAAAATGGGTAAGATCATGCACAAAACATCCAATATACACATTTGTGTCATATGAAGGTTTGTCGCCGAAGTTCAAAGCTTTTGTTGCCAACCTCGACAACATCCAAGTTCCTAATAATATACAAGAAGCTCTCGGCTCACCAGAATGGCAAGCAGCAGTGTATGAAGAAATTCATGCACTAGAGAAAAATGGAACCTGGGAAATTTTTGACTTACCAACCAGGAAATGCCCAATAGGCTGCAAATGGATCTTCACAGTAAAATATAATGAAGATGAGAGTATTAATCGGTTCAAGGCACGGTTGGTTACAAAAGGATTCATCCAATCATATGGAATCGATTATGAGGAAACATTTGCTCCTGTAGCCAAGTTAAACACAGTTCGGATTTTGTTATCATTGGCTGCAAACCTTGACTGGCCTTTCCACTAATTAGATGTCAAGAATGCCTTTCTAAATGGGGACATAATTGAAGAAGCATACATGCAACAAGGTTTGTAAATTGAAGAGATCTCCATATGGGCTCAAGTAATCTCCAAGAGCTTGGTTTGAAAGATTCACAAAGGTAGTGAAGAAACATGGCTACTCTCAATGTTAGATAGACCATACACTATTTGTTAAACACTCTTTTGCAGGAAAACTTGTTGTCCTCATATATGGATGACATAATCCTAACAGGAAACTATGAAGAGGAAATCCACACTATCAAAAGTTTACTAGCGGAAGAATTTGAAATCAAGGACCTTGGGAATCTTAAATATTTCCTAGGCATGGAGATTGTAAGGTCAAGAAAAGAAATCTCTGTCTCACAGAGAAAATATGTCCTAGATCTCCTAAAGGAAACTAGAATGGCAACAGAAGATACCAAAGGTTAGTAGGTAAACTAATATACCTATCTCACACACGACCAGACATTGGATTTGCTATTAGTATGGTAAGTTAGTTCATGAACAATCCAAATGAAGAACACATGGAAGTTGTGTATAGAATCTTGCAATACTTGAAACTAACACCAGGTAGATGATTATTTTTTGAGAAGAATCAAAGAAGGATATTGAAGTGTTCAGTGATGCAGATTGGGCAAGATCAATACAAGATCGAAGATCAACTTCAGGATATTGCACATTCGTGTGGGGAAATCTGGTCACTTGGAGAAGTAAGAAGTAGTCAGTGGTGTCAAGAAGTAGTGTAGAAGCTAAATTCTGGGCAATGACACAAGATATTTGTGAGGGAATTTGGTTTAAAAAGGTGTTAATGGAATTAAAAAATTTAGATGAAGAACCTATGAAAATGTTCTATGATAATCAATCAGCAATCTGAATTGTCAAAAATCTAGTTCATCATGATAGAACAAGACACGTGGAAATTGATTGACATTTCATAAAGGAGAAGATAGAGGAAGGAATAATCAAGGTGTTGTACATACCTACATGTATGCAGACAACATACATCCTTACCAAGGCTCTGTCGAGAAAGGTGTTTGATGATTTGAGTTCCAAGTTGGGTTTAATCAATATTTACTGCCCAGCTTGAGGGGGAGTGTAGAATTATAGAAAAGATTTTTAGATTAGAATCTGTTAGCAATATTAGGGGCTGATTTCTAGGAGATTTACACCTATCAGATGAGCCTTATCCTTATCCCATGATTTTAGGAGATTTGGTAATCTGTTACCAAATCTGTAGATATAATTTTTTCAATTTTAGTTAGTTTTGATTTCCTTCCTAAATTAGTAGTAAATATCTTTAAAATCGATGAGCATTATCATTTATATAAAGAGGGGTGCGTAACTTTTGTTTAATGTAGAAAATGATTATTCTTTCTTTTCACAAACAAGACATATAATCTCATATTGATAGTGACTGCCTATAAAGAAGGGGATTCTGCACAGTTCAGTGACTTGAATAGCAGTTCCCTTCTTGATCCACCCAATCTTGTAGAGATGGGAATGCTTGCTAGTATTCAAGTTCAAGGTAGCTACCAATTTCTTAGACATAGTTTTTTCAGTAGAGTCACTGTTAATAATAACTTCACACTTTGCCATTGACAATGCATCGAGTCTTAAACAATGAGCGCCTTTGTGTAACTTTTGTCTGTTTTGGGGTGAGCAACAATTTTTGAGTTATGAAGAGTAGACCAATTCCCCTTCATCTCTCATAGTAGCATATGTTCCTTCATAGATCTCTTTTAGCCCTTCACTTTCCTCCAAGTAATCTTCAAAATCTTCTACTAGATTTGCAGATCTCTTTTGGGGATATTTATTGGACCTATGTCTTGTTTTTGGCACCTGAAACACTTGTGTGGGAATGGCTTGCCATAAGGGTTAGGTGTAGGTCTATTTGTGGCAAAAGTTGTGGGAATTGGTTTGGTACTTTGTGAGTTTTCTATTTGGGGCTTGGTGGTTATTGGGTTGGTTTTGGTTGTCATAATAAGGCTCATAGGATGGTTTTCTAGGGACAATTGTTTTCTTATACCTTGAGATATGCACTTTAGCTGTAAGGGCTCTACTGCTAGCTTCATGAAGAAAAATATGGAGAGATGGTGGTGAGAAACTGAATTCTTGTTTCTATTTTTCTATGATTTTTCAAATATATATACAGGACTTATAAATAGGACTAAAAGTTAGATAAATAGGTCACTAATCTTGGAATAATACAATTGGTATCAACAACTAAATTTCAGTTTGTTCTACAACTAATTCACAGCCTCTACAACACTAATATAACCTAAAAGATATTCTCAGAAATTCTACAATCCCCCTCAAGTTGGGTAATAGATAAATCATTTCCAACTTGCAACTCAATTCTTCAAAGATTGTTCGAGGTAATGCTTTGGTAAGAATATCTGTAATTTGATGATGAGTAGATGTATGTAGGAGGTCCACGATTTTTTCATCTAATTTCTCTTTAATGAAATGACAATCGATTTCTACATGTTTGGTTCGGTCATGATGAATTGGGTTTTTTGCAATTCTTATTGCAGCTTGATTGTCACAATGCATGCTGATAGGTTCAGTAGTTATGAAATCCAGTTCATTGAGTAGTCTTCTTAACCACATTCCTTCACAAATCTTATGGGCCATAACTCTGAATTCAGTTTTTGCACTACTTTGAACGACTATTGACTGTTTCTTACTTCGCTAAGTTACAAGATTCCCCCATATGAATGTACAATACCAGTGGTAGATCTGCGTTCTATTATAGAGCCTGCCCAATCAGCATTTGCAAAGACTTCAATTTTCCTAGTAGGATTCTTACTGAAGTACAATCGTTTTCTTGGTGTCATCTTGAGATACCTGAGTATACGATAGATTGCCTCCATGTGTTCTTTAGTGGGACTGTTCATAAATTGACTTATAACACTCACTGGAAAACCAATATCTGGTCTAGTGTGAGATAGGTAAATGAGTTTTCTCACTAATCTTTGATAATGGCCTTTGTCCATAGGTGCATTGTTTTCTTTTATTCCGAGTTTTATTGTAGAGTTCATCTGAGTATCGACCGGTTTACACCTTATCATTCCAGTTTCCTTGAGAAGATCAAGTACATATTTCCTTTGAGATATATATATGCTTTTTTTTGTTAGGGTTACTTCCATTCTTAAGAAATATTTGAGATTGACTAATCTTTATTCTCAAATTCTTTGGCTAAGAGCTCTTTGAGTTTATTCATCTCAATTGTAGAATTACCTGTTAGAACAATATCATCTACATACACAATTAAGATAACTATTTTGTCATTGGAGAAATGTTTGACGAATAGTGTGATCTAATTGGTATTGATTGTACCCATATCTCTTTAGAACTTTAAAAAATCTATTAAACCAGGCACGTGTAGACTGCTTCTATCTATATAAGGATTTCTTAAGTTTGTAGACTCTTTTGGTTGGAACAGGAGATTCAATTGCAGTAGGAATGTCCATGTAGACTTCTTCTTCGAGATCACCATTGAGGAATGATTCTTGACATCTAATTGGTAGAGAAATCAATCCAAGTTAGATGCTAGGGAGAGAAGAACACGAGCAGTGTTGAGCTTTGCTACAGGTGCAAAAGTTTCCTGATAGTCAATCCCATATGTCTGAGTAAATCCCTTAGTCACAAGGCGAGCCTTGAATCTTTCTACACTGTCGTCTACTTTGTGTTTGATTGTAAAGATCTATTTACACCCAACAACTCGTTTTCCCAGTGATAGTTCTGTGATCTCCCAAGTCTTGTTTTTCTCTAAGGCATTGAGTTCTTCCATAATAGTTGTCTTCCATTCAGGTACTTGAAACTCTTTATGAACAGAATTTGGAACCTGTGTCTGATCAAGGTTGCTGATAAATGCTTTATAACCTGGTGAGAGACTTTTATAGGAAACAAAGTTGTAGATGGGTGGTTTGTACAAGATCTTACATCTTTCTTTACAGCAATTAGCAAATTCAAATCATTAGGAGGTAACTCAATAATAGGAGGTTCAGTGATGTTACCTTGTGAATTGTTAGAGTGGCCTGTACTTGGGTTGGATTCCTGAACTAGTACAAGATATGCTCGGTTCTTAGTTCTCTCTTAAGTTGTTCTCCTCCTGGAGTAGACAAAAAGATCATTGTTTGGGATAAGGAAGTTTGAATCTGTTGGCAGAAGAGTTGAGGGTTCATTAGGATTATTAAGAGTATTTGTTTGACACAGTGATTCACTTTCTGGAATTTGTGGGTTATGATTTGAGACAGAATTTGTGTGAGACTGAGTGGTAAGACTATTCCAAAGCTGATATTCATTGCCTATGTTCTCCCCTTGAGTGATATCCATTGTATTATAGAACCGTTTTGTAATAGAAAAGAAGCATTTGTATCCTTTCTGGTATGATGAATACCCTAAGAATATGCATTTGATGGCTCTGAGATCAAGTTTACCTCTATGATGTACATGGACATAAGCAGAATATCTGAATATTTTAAAGGGAATGTGAGACACGATTTTGGTGTGTGTGTATTAGGGGTGTCCATCGGCCCGGTCCGATTTTGGGGAAAAAAATTTAACCAGACCAGACCGTTTATATTACTCGGCTAAAATAGAGAGCCACCAGGATTGACGCCGGAGAACAACGCCTGAAATGGTTCAGTTTGAGACGAGAGGTAGGAGAACAGTGCTTGAAGAATTGGATTTCAAAAAAATCTTCCAGAGCTGGTGATTCTATCTCTTCGGCAAAGCTCGTGAGGAAAAAAATGGATTTCAGATATGCTATGATACCATGAAGAAAAATATGGAGAGATGATGGTGAAAAACTGAATTCTTGTTTCTATTTTTCTTTGATTTTTCAAATGTATATACAACACTTATAAATAAGACTAAAAAATAGACAAATATTCCACTAATTTAGGAATAATAGAGCTGTTATCAACAACTAAATTTCAACCTGTTCTACAATTAATTCATAGCCTGTACAGCACTAATTCAGTCTAAAAGATACTCATAAATTTTACACTTCATGCATAGTTCAACGAGCCTTTCCCATTTCTATTCTCTCCCTTATTGGTGAATTGATGAATTGAGACCTTGCAAATACTTGGCTACCTTTTGGGGTTCCTTTTTTGTCATATTGTCTTTTATGCCCAACCTAAAAAATTCCTTGGTGGTATTTCTGGTAGTCCAAATCACGCATCTGTCTTGGGTAACCAGATTAGATTCGTGACTTCCATCTTCAACATGTCGCTTTCCATCATCGTTTTTTAACGTTATGTTCTGGGAAACCATGCTTTGATAGCAAATCTGATGTAGGAAGAAGCAATAATTCACAAAATACCAGTGAATTCAAGAAAATGAAGAAAAGTGCTTGTGGGCCCAATTCATTAACCGAGAAGAAAACAGCTTCAAAGAAGCAATAAAAGCACTGAAAATCAACAACTGAATTCCCATCCCTCACGCCACTAGTCATATTGTAGTGTTAGTTTCTCAAAACGCTAATAAAGATGCATTTTAGCTAACTGCATCAATAAGTGGGAGGAACCCAAACACTCTTTCAATGTGGGGGCTCTTTGTTTTCTTTTACTTGTAACATAACTAGTTTAATCAATGTGAATGCTCTAGGTAGGGGCCATGTATACATAATTGAAATATAATGTCTTTTAATAGGGTATAAATGTCAAAGCAGAATGCTAATATCAACTGAATGTAGATAAGATATCATGTCGTCTGATGCATGATAAATACCACGCACTTGTTTATGTTGTTTAACCTTCTAATTATTTGGTTCACTTTGACTCCCCATCACCAAATACGATTTGATCCAAAAAAGAATTTTTTTTTGGGGTAGTCTGTTTGTGGTATACATATGTAATCTTTGCCCCTTTTTATGCTACGTTGTTGGTCATTTTATGGCCACACCTGTTTGATGTCTTTTTAATGATGTTCTTTAATAGGTTTTAACCTCATGGCTGTCTTCGATGTATTGTATTTTACCATATAATGTTTTCAACATGTGTAAATGGCCAAACAAGTGTTTCTGGTCATCATGAATGCAACCCATAAGTTTGATATTTACTCGGGTGTTTACCTTCTATATTAGGGTCAGAAATCTTTGGCATTAGATACTGCAATTGGCATGTGGCAGTTACTATTTGCTGAAAAGCAGTGGCCGATGGTAGATCACTGGTGCCAATTTTTACAGGTAGCTTGATTACTCAGAGTACTGCCATTGCAAAGTTTAAAAATTATTGAGAAGAAATGATTTCAAATAGCATGTGGTTAAGATTTAAGAAGGTATTAGGTTATTTGTTAATTTGCAATTTATTATTATTATTACTATTTGCATGAGATCGGCACACTCTTGACGCCCCATTTATACCGTGGCTTAATTGCTTTGTAGTTTGGACATTGTTATTAATAAAACATAGAAATGATAAATATTCAGGGTACTATTGCAATCCCATTA
Organism: Hippophae rhamnoides; assembly: GCA_033030585.1. Classification (NCBI taxonomy): domain Eukaryota; kingdom Viridiplantae; phylum Streptophyta; class Magnoliopsida; order Rosales; family Elaeagnaceae; genus Hippophae; species Hippophae rhamnoides. The sequence goes on from CM065432.1 coordinate 56,178,205, forward strand.
GGATTGCTTTTGTGTGGTTTTTCCATGCCTACAATATGAACGAATTTGGTGATTCATACTCAATGATGACATATTATATCTTTGTTTATATATTATTTTGTAAGTGATCTACTATCTTTTCCCTTCTCCATTTGTCTCTTATTGTTTGTATTGTACTCAGGCTCGGCACAATAAAGCCATATCTAGGGACACTTGGTCTCAACTACTGGAGTTTGCGAGAGTAAGATTCCTGCTACCAAATTTCTTGTTTATTGCTATATTCTTTTTCATTCTACTCTTAAAGTCTTTCCTAACTTCCAATGAAACAAGCTTCTATATTTTATTAATTTTTCGGTATTTGCATTGTTTCTTATATATATTTGTCATCTCTCAAATAGATTGTTTCCTCCTTTGTGTCTATCTCGATCTATTTTTATTTCGGTGTGGTGCCTTACAAGGTCAATTTTTTTTTGAAAGAGTCCGGTCATCTAATTTCTGATTGGAATCAATTTAGCCTACTAATTTCTTAAATAAGTACACAGTAAAGTTCTGATTGAAATTTGGGGGAGGTTGCATGTGTTAAGTCACATGTTCATTTACAGGGACACGTTTTCCACCATTTATAGCTCTTTGGGCATTTGACTCTTCCATATCATTTGACTCTCGTTGCTTAATATACCATTTGTAAGGAACTTGAGATTTCATCCTGAAAGGTTAACCCATTAGGTAAAGTATCCAAAGTTCTTATAAACACATGAATCACCCTATTTTTAACCAATGTGAGACTTTGTTTGTAATTCGCAACAATCTTCCCCTCAAACGAAATACCACATGGTTCATCTCCTCCCTTAATCGAAGATATGCATAAACTTTGCACTTTACAATGTGTCAAGTTCCTCCTTAGTCGAAGAAACTCTTATCTTCACACTTTACACTGTATTCAGCTCCCCCTCAGTCGAAGAAACCCTTGTCTTCGTGCTTTACATTGTAGTTCAACTTCATTGAGCTCACAACAAGCCTTGGGTTCCATAATGAGCCTCAGGTTCAAGTACATGGAGCCCACAACAAGCTTTGAGTTCACATAGATGGAGTCCATATTGTTGGGAGAATCACATAAGTGCTCATAATGCTTAAGTTTGGGTTTGTTGACATTAAAGAATGAATTAAAAATATGTATTTTTTGATATATATATATATATATATTGTATTTACTGGCGTTGTATTTTTAATACAAAATGATAACTGAAACTGTAATAATAAATCTAAAATATTTCGAATAAAGTGTTTATCCACTTCTGTATGTTTGGTTCGGTTATGTTGAACTGGATTGAAAGAAATATTGATAGCAACTTTGTTGTCATAATAGACTTTGAACAGGATCTTTGTTTTGATTTGTAATTCTTCTAAGAGCTTCTATAGCAATAATCATTCACAAATTCTTTATGCAACTTTCATACCTAGAAATTACGCACTTATCCTAAGTCCTTTACTTCAAACTCAGTGGTTAGAGTTTTCCTCTGTCTTTCAATCTTAGCTAAATTAGCCTGGTCAAGATTATATCATCAACATAAATAATCAAAATTTTCTTCAAACAATCTCCAGAATGTTAGGAAAACATAATGTGATATGATTTTCCTTATTGATATCCTTGATTCTTTATCATCTTGGTAAATCTATCAAATCATGTTCTATGTAGCTGTTTAAGACCGAAGAGAGATTTTTTAAGTTTACATTCCATATTCTCCTCTTTCTGTTTACGAAAACCTGACGTTAGTGTCATGAAAATTTCTCCATCTAACTCACCATTGAGAAATGTATTTTTTATGTCAAGTTGTTGAAGATTCTAGTCTAGGTTTGTCGCTAACGACAATAAAATTCTAGTTGTATTTAATTTTGCTACTGGTGTAAATGTCTCTGTATAGTCGATATCATAGGTTTGGGCCTTGTAACGTTCAACTGTCCCATTAGTTTTATACTTTACTGTAAATACTTATTTACAATCAACAAGTTAGTTTTTTTTTCTCGTTTTAAGTTTGCTACATCTCAAGTTCCATTTTGTTTTAAAGCCCTTAGTTATTCCATTATTGCTTTTTTCCACTTGGGAACCTTCTAAGGCTCTTGATTATTTTTTGAAATTTTTATCTTATCAAGATTAAAAATAAAAGCATGGAATCTATGAGTCAAAGTATTGTAAGATACAAATTTTGAGATAAGATGGAGAGTACAAGACTAAATTTTTTTTTCAGAGCAATAAATAAATCTTTAATAAAAAGCTCAAAATTATCTATACTAGGACTTGGAGCTATCATCATGTCAGACTCTCTTAGTCTCTCAAGTGTAAGATTCTCTTTGTACTTTAAGTTAGGTCTCCTTGAATAAGCAAAAGTATCCCTTTGTCTTTATGTGTACCAATTCTCCATAGTTTAAGTTGCCTTTTCTAAATGACACATTAGAATGATATGGTGTGATAGGTTCGAAGTTATTGTTTGGAATAGTAACCTTTTTTTCAGAGCTAGTAAAGGAAAGATCGAAGTTAAAATACCAAGCTTCACTTAAATTCTCCCCCTGAAGCTAGAGTGTTTGGAAATATGGTGTGTTTTCAAAGAATGTGACATCAAGGCTAGTGAATACCTTTTTTGTAGATGGGTCATAGCATTTATAGCCTTTTTGAGTGGGAGAATATAAAATAAAAACACATTTGAAAGCTCTTGGATCTAATTTACTGCAATTATGAAATTGAATATGCACAAAAGCATTACAACTAAACACTTTGAGAGGTAAGTCGAAAATAAGACGAGAAGTATTGAAACCACTTTTTCGGAAATGAGGTACGTTGATGTTTCTAAAGTTCACAAACTTATCATTAAAAATCAAACGTTTTATTTAAAGTAATAGAAGGAAACAAACGTTTTAATTATTGAAAGTTTGGATAACCCATTCTAAAGTGTTATAACAAAATTTCATCATCCCTAGGAACATATCAAACCACAATTGGTAATATTATATTGTTCACTCATATGGACTTCATCAAAATATTAATCTGTCACATTTTTTAGCACTATCAATCGTCTTCTTCGATGATAGGTCCTGAAATATATAGGATGAAGGAAAAAAATTAGTTGAACAATTAGAATTTTTTGTTAACTGACTTATAGACAACAAATTGCATTATAACTTTGAAATATGAAGAACAGATTCAAGAGTATTATAATTAGAAATTTTGATACTTCTTTTTCCTACAATAGATAAGAGTATCTCATATGTAATTTTTAGTTTAAGATTCCTAGCACAAGGTAAATATGACAAAAAAAGATAATAATTATCAGTCATATGATTTGAGAGTTTTAATCCCATAAGTGATATTTAGGACTTCTAAAAAATTACTTTTGTGGGCTAGTGAACTGAAAGGAACATAGATGGACTGATCCAATGTTTGAAAACTCGAGAACATTTTATAGAGTTATTCTATTTGCTCAGAGTTGAAAGCTCCACTCGTGGGTTTGTCTCCTTGACTTTTCTTGGTCTGATAATCAGTAGTAGCTTGATAAGCATGATTTTTATTATTTTGTCTTTGTTTTCAATCTTAAGGTTTTCCATGTATTTCTCAACAAGTATCTTTTGTGCGTTCATTTTTTTTACAATTCTTACACTAAGGATGCCTTTTTTATTGATTTGGACCAATACCATGTTGAGGCCCACGAGAAAAAGCCCATCAAGTCCATTTGCACCATGGGTACTAGAAGGCCCATTTTTAAACAGAGGCCCATAGTTGAAAGGAGGCAACCCATTAGAGCCAAGCCCATTCCTGTCACGGGCTATTAGGGAGCTCGAATCAACCTCATTAGCTCTCGTCTCCCTCAGCAAAATCCCAGGGTGTTTATCTTAGTGATGCACCTCTAAAAACACCTCTTGCGTTGACGTAATGGGTTGTCGTCTAAGGACCTTCCCTTTTATGTCGTCTAGCTCAAGTTCAGTTCGGCGAGGAACTCGAAATCCTTTGGGCTTCGTTTTTCTTTTTGTTCCTCATGTTGTCAGTCGTACTCTCCCATTTCTCTTCAAAACTTAAATCTAAGTCTTGTCATAATGCTATCATTTTCATGTAATACTCGGTCACTTCTCTATTTCCTTGCTTCATTTGTTAAAGTTGAGTTTTGAGTTCGGAAATTTGCGAGAAATTCTCAATTGGAATAGGTTTCGCAGACAGCATCCCACAAATCCTTTGCTATTGTAAAAAACAAATGTCTTTCTAATTGAAGGTTTGGTTTCATAGAGTGAACTAGCCAAGCTATTACTATAGAGTTCTCTAACTTCCATTTTTGGTGGCTGATTGAATTGGATGGGGTTGGCTCCTTTGTCTCGCCTCTGAGGTAACTTATTTTTCCCTTGTCATCAATAACCAGTTTGATAGATTGTGCTTACTCACGGTAATTGAAGTTTTATGTATTTTTTTAGAAAAATTAATTCTCTTTATTTCTTAATATTAGATCCCTTTATATATACATTTTTATGCCTAATATACTGCTGGAAGTTATTAGTATACAGCTGTAAATCATCTTGAAAATCAAGAAAATAACATCCTAAAAAACAGGGGTTGGTTCCATCCTGAAATATAGGAAACTGCTCTCTTAAAATCAGGGGTTGGTTTCACCCTGGAAATCAAGAAACTGACCATACTCCTAGGTTGATTTCCTACACTCCCCCTCAAGCTAGGCAATATATGTTTTCCAAACCAAGTGCTACATTTAACTCTGTGAAATTAGGTCGAAACAAAGCTTTGGTTAAGATATCTGCTACTTGTTACCTAGATGGAACATAGTTGAGGGAGATCATCTTGCTTTCAATTTTCTCACTGATGAAGTGTCTATCAATTTCCACATGTTTAGTTCGATCATGATGGACTGGATTTTTGGCAATTGCAATTGCTGACTGGTTGTCACACATGATTCTAATAGATTCTGAATGTTCAACCTTGAGTTCGTATAGCAGTTGTTTTAGTCAAATTCCTTCACAAATGCTCAAAGCCAATGCACGGAACTCAGCCTCGGCACTACTACGTGCTACCACTACTTGCTTTTTGTTACGCCATGTCACCAAATTTTTCCAAATAAATGAGCAATATCCAGATGTGGATTTTTGGTCACTAGGAGATCCAGCTCAATCAGCATCAGTATAAATTTTCAATCTCCTATTAATTGTTTTCTTGAACATGAGCCCCTTTCCATGATCCTTCTTCAAGTATCTTAGAATACGATTTATTGCTTCCAAGTGATCTACTGATGGGTTGCCAAGAAACTGGCTAATAACACTGACTAAAAAACTTATATCTGGACGTGTATGGGTCAAATAAATTAACTTACCTACCAAACGTTGATATTGCCCCTTATCAGTTGCCAATTCATCAGTTGCCAATTCATTAGTTCGAGGCATTAGTTTGGTGTTAGGGTCCATGGGTATTTCAACAGGTTTACACCCACTCATGCCAGTTTCACGCAAGAGATCTAGAACATATTTGCGTTGAGAAACTGAGATTCCTTTAGTACTCCGTGCCACTTCCATCCCTAAGAAATATTTCAAATATCCCAAGTCTTTAATCTCGAATTCCTTGGATAATAGCATCTGAAGTCTCTTAATTTCTCCTACATGATTTCCTGTAAGAACTATATCATCAACATATACAATCAAAGTTGTAATTCTCCCATCTGCGAAGTGTTTGACAAATAAAGTGTGGTCTGCATGTGTCTGAGAGTATCCATCCTGTTTGAGGACCTTGGTGAATTTTTCGAACCATGCTCTAGGTAACTGTTTTTAAGTCCATATAGTGCCTTTCTCAACTTGCATACCTTCCCTTGTGTATCTTTAGTCTCAAAGCCAGGAGGCACATCCATGTAAACTTCTTCGATCAAATCTCCATTTAAGAATGCATTCTTGACATCAAGTTGAAGCAGTGGCCAATCCTTATTAACTGCAATAGATAGCAAGACACGAACTGTGTTAAGTTTTGCTACAGGAGCAAAAGTCTCTTGATAATCAATTCCATATGATTGGGTGAATCGTTTAGCCACTAATCGAGCTTTATATCTGTCGATATTTCCATCTGCCCTCTGTTTAACTGAGAATATCCATTTACAACCCACTGTCCTCTTTCCATGTGGTAGCTTTGTTAACATCCATGTACCATTCTTTTCAAGTGCAGTGTATTCTTCTAAGGTTGCCTTGTGCCATTCAGGAACTTTTAGAGCCCCGTTGACAGAATTAGGAATCTTAATGTTGTCTAGGGATGTCACAAATGCCTAAAATTTTGGGGACAAATTTGCATAAGAAATGTAACTTCGAAGGGGATGTTGAGTGCATGATCGAACACCTTTTCTCTGTGCAATAGGAAGATCAAACTCAGGATCAGAACCTAGTGTTGGACTAGATTCTGCTTCATCTTGTAATCTCTCAGATTTAGTCTAGCACGAGAGAGATTCTTGGCTTTGATGATTTCGTGTGGGCAAGTCAAAGTTTTTCTTTCTTTCATAGACTTTTATGGCATCATTAGGAAGGAGAAGATGTCTAGGATAGACAATGGGAGATTGATTAAGTTTGGAAGGAGAATTTGGAATGGGAACTAGGTTGGAAGAGGACAAGGTAGTGGAAGATAATTGAGATGGTAGGTTTGGTTCAATGAGTGATGACCAATCCCAATTCTGTAATTCATTCATGTGATTTTCCCCCTGAATTGCAGAATTAGAATAGAATGGAGTTTCTTCAAAGAAAGTAACGTCCATGGAATTATAAAACTTATGGGTGATGGGAGAAAAACATTTGTAGCTTTTTTGATTGGCTGAGTAGCCAAGGAAGATGCATTTAAGGGAACGAGGATCAAGTTTACCACGATATTGTGAATGAATATGGACAAAAACAGTGCAACCAAAAATCTTGAAAGGAATTTGTGACACAAGTTGTGAGGTAGAATATTGATCCTGAAACACTTGTAAAGGTGAGTGAAATTTGAGAACTCGAGAAGGCATTCGATTGATCAAGTGTGTTGCAGTAAGAATGGCTTCACCCCAAAATTTTTTAGGAACATTAGTTTGAAAGAGCAAAGTTCGGGCAACCTCAAGTATATGACGGTTCTTACGTTCAGCTACACCGTTTTGTTGTGGTGTGTCAACGCAGGAGCTTTGTTGGACAATACCATGTGATTTGAGATATCCACTAAGATCGGAATTAAAGAAATCCCTAGCATTGTCAGTTTTTAGGATTTGAATATGTGCATTAAACTGAGTTTGGATCATGGCATGAAAAAATGAAAATATGTGCTTGGTTTCAGATTTATCTTTCATAAGAAATGTTCAACACAATCGAGTATGATCATCAACTAACAGTAAAAACCATCTAGCACCAGTAAGCGAAAGTGCCACCGCATGATTTCACTATCTTTATCAGTACGACTATTAGACTTAAGATTATGACTCAATTGACATTGATGACTAACCTAATGGATTGAAGGAGTGTTGACGTCAAGAACATAGAGGCCCACACGAAAATCAGCACTTTTAATCATCTTCTCCGAGCTCAGGTCCTGAAAAACACAAGATTTAGCCAAGAATTTAGTTTCACAGTTAAGGTCATGATTAAGTTTATTAACTGATATGAGATTGCATTCAAAATCAGGCACAAATAACACAGATTTGAGGGTGAGGTTGTTCGAGAGACAGATGATTCCTGTTTCGACCACTGTGGTTCGAGTACCATTGGCCACACGCACTGTTTGAAGTCTGTTACAAGGTGAGTAGGTTGTGAAAAGTGATTGATCACCTGTTATGTGATTGGAAGCACCTGAGTCTACTATCCAAGATGAAGAGGGAAATTTGGCTGCATGCATTGCTGAATTACTGGAGCTATGAGTGGGATTAATGTTTGATTTTTGTATAAGTTGTTGGAGGAGATCCAACTTATCCCTAGTGAATGGGACATGATTATCAGATTGAGATATGTCAGTAATTGCAGCATTTTCCTTTGTCTCTTGGTCTCGATTTGTTTTCCAGTTAGTAGGCTTTCCATGTAATTTCCAGCAGATCTCCTTAAAATGCCCAGGCTTTCTACAATAGTCACACTATGTGCGACCTTTCCTTATTCGATTAGTGTCGGTATGTTGAGTATTGCTTCGTGCAACACATGCACCAAAATTTGGTGAATTGCTTTTGACTGCTGCAAATGTTGGGACTTCAGGAATCGTGGAAGGATTTGATTGTCTCAGCATGACACATTTTCGGCTCTCCTCTCTGCGCACCTCAGAGAATGCTTCTCGCAGACTTGGTAATGGTTTTGTTCCAAGAATTCTACCCCTTACTTCATCAAGTGATTTATCGAGTCCTATCAAGAATTTGAAGACACGCTTAGTCTCCACAATTTTTCTAAAATATACACAATCTTTTGGACATTTCCATTCATGTATCTCAAACAAGTCCAACTGTTGCCAATGACGAGTAAGAGTTGTGAAATAAATAGTCACAAAGTTGTCACCTTGGCGCAGGTCCTGGAGAGAACTCTCCACATAGAAGAGCTCGGAAGTGTTCTCACTACTGGAGAACGTTTCTCGTGCAGCTTCCCATATTTCTTTTGCTGTGGTGTACAACAAGAAATTTTCTCCTATTTCGGTTGTCATAGAACTGATTAACCAGGACATAACCAGATTATTTTCTGCTTTCCAGATTCTGAAATCAGCAGTATTGGGATCGGGTTTTGGGATATTTCCAGTGAGATATTCATCCTTGCTTCGCCCGCTTATGAACATCATCGTTGATTGAGACCATTGAAGATAGTTTTGGCCATTAAGTTTGTGTGTGATGATAGGGGTGAGATTATTATCTGTGTTGCCTGATGTTAACCGATGAGCAGTGAGAGTATTAAAAGAGGGATTAGATGCAGAGGAATGTTCTTCCATGGTGAGCTGTTATTTGGAAATAAAAGAGATAGATAAGAGCAGTGGTTTTTCTGCCCAGAGCTCTGATACCATGAAGTTTTATGTATTTTCCAAAAAAATTACTTCTCTTTATTTCTTAATATTAGATCCCTTTATATATACATTTTTATGTCTAATATACTGCTGGAAGTTATTAGTATACAGTTGTAAATCATCCTGAAAATCAGTAAACTAACATCCTAAAAAACCAAACAGGGGTTGGTTGCACCCTGAAATACAAGAAACTGCTCTCTTAAAATCAGGGATTGGTTTCACCCTGGAAATCAGGAAACTGACCGTACTTCTAGGTTGATTTCCTATAGTAATTCTTACCGTTGAGTTTTTCGACTTTGAGTTGAATGGATGAGTTATCGAACCCTCTAGAACTCATGTTTGGTATTTCTTTTGTTTCCTTTTTAGAGGAAATAGATTCTTTGTTATTGTTATTTGTTTTGGTCATTGTTTACAAGATTGGATAAATCTTGCTCTTATATCACGAAGAATGAATTAAAAATATGTATTTTTTGATATATATTTTGTATAACTGAAACTGAAATAATAAATCTAAGATATCCTTAACAATGAGGAAATAATTTAAATTACAACTTAATGAATAACTGAAACAATGGTAGCTCTGACTCTTATTTTTTGAGATATTGTTGGGATTTCAACAAATATCACTTGTAAGGAACTTGGGGTTCCATCCCAAAAGGTTAACAAGTAGAGCAGCTAAAGTCATTATAAATCCATGAATCACCTCATGTCTTGGCAATGTGTGGGATTTTGTTTAAGTCTCAACACCCCAAACCATCTTGGATGCACATTTCTTTATCTCATATTTCTATCCCATCAGCATCTTTGATCTCTCTCTAAGCTTTGTGATTGCACTCTGCTCTCTTATTTCATAGAGAGTCTCTTGAGAAAATCCCAAAATTAGGAATCAACCTAACAAGCAAAAAATGTATTCAAAACCCGCCGCAGAAAAAAAAAAGCAGAGGCATATAAAGACCCACTTTCTGCTTATCTTCCTCTCCATGTGTGTGTCTCCGTATAAGTATGAGCTTTATTTTTCCTGATTTGACCAATAAACTGCTTTTTAGGGACTAAATTGAATCCAATCTGAATTAGGGGACTATTGTGTCCATTCATTCTGCCTTATTAATTATTCTCAAGTTTTTGCTTTATCTAAAGAAACTGGATGAAGTGAAGTTCAAGTCATTTTTTTTAAATAGACCACTAATTACCGCACAAAAGTTCTCACGGATATTATTTAATTAGAAACTAATTTTTAAAACTAAAAAAAAATAAAAATTAATTTTTTTCGTGTTTTTGTATTTTAAGAATGCAAAATTAAAATAATTAAAAGTAAATAGGAACTATTAATTAAATCATATTTGGTAACTAAGAAGATATATGAGAAAATATTTAAGAATACTTAATCTCTCAATTTTCTAGGCATACGAATCGTTAAAATCCTCCCAATATAATTATCAAAATTATATGATCAATTGAATATAATATATCATGTATTTCTCTCTCAATTAAACTACATATCATATAATAATTAATTAAATTGCATACTACTCATTAAGTTTATTAATTATGCATCACATACATAAGAATCATACATCTCTGTCCAGAAACTATGTATGTTACTTAATTAAGATAAACAATTAAATAATTCTCTCAAATCTATTTAATTGACTTTATAGATAAATTATTAGTCAAACAATTAATAGCATAAAAATTAGATTAAATAATATAATTAAATTAAAATTAAAATTATAATTTAGGTAAAATATTAGATCATAAAATGGTGAAAATTGGGTTCATAAGATCCCTAGATTAATAAATTAACTACACGTATTCATAAAACTCATATTTTTCACAAAGAAAGACATAAAAATTAAAAGAGTAGAAGAAAAAATACAATCAATCTCTTGAATTGTAGTACTAATTTTCTGTTAAATCTCTACCAAAATTGTATCTCCTTTTGATTTTTTTTGTATTTTTCTTTCTTTTTAGTTCAAAAAAATGATTAAAATTATGCTAATGGTGGCTCATTAAGGTTTATGGGGTGATTAGAGGCTCAAATGTAATCTATACCGTCAGATCAGCTTTAGATCAAAAAGGGTTGAGTTCAAAACAAGCAAAATCAATAGCACCATCCAATCACAATGTAACACATGACACACGAAATTCACTGGACAAATCAGAGCATGACGCGTGGCAGGGGAGACCAGTTCGAGTCAACTTATGCTGAGTCAGCGCCACACAGCGCAATGTGATTCATGGTAACAGATGGTGTGACACACGAGTGGAACGCGAGGAGCAATCATATGACTACACGTGGCATGAGTGATTGCCCTTCGAAGTCGGATTGAACGCCGTGTTGACACGCAGCACGCGTTGCTTCGACTCCTCACACGCGACGATCTAAGATTTGTGTTTCCTTTTTGCGTGGCGTCTGCATGGCTTGCCTAGTCAGCTTCTCTGCTTGCGTGACAAATCACATGACAGCTTCTGATTCGTCTTGCGTTAAAAATTCTTAAAAAATCTCAAAAATTATATTTTCACTAAAAAGTTTATATTTTAATATTTTTAATCTTAAAAATACTATTTATTGAATAAAACATGTAAATATTAAGTAAAAAAATGCACTAACTACTTTTATAGGTATCAATCACTTTAATTATTTTCTTTTTAAGTGGTTCATTCCAAGTCACTTTATTTTTAAAAATGAACAAATTTATTTCATTTATATTTTATACTCAAATTATAGGAAATACTAACATGAGAATGGATCTTATTAGAAATCAACAAATTCCTTTTTATTTTTTGACTGTTTTGTCTTAAAAGAGAAAAAACATTATCTTTAACATAACAATCTCATGTTCACAAATATTTTATATTATATACAAGGTTTTTTTAAAACAAAAAAAAAATTCATGAAGTTACATGAATCTATATAAAAAAATGTTTACAAAAATTGCAAAAAATAAAAGAGATTAGTTAATTTTCAACGATGGCCCTCATGTGAATATTTTTCTCTAATTTGAATATAATGATATAAATTTAAGTGAATTTTCTCATGGAAAGTAACTAAAGTGGTCAATTTGAAAAAGAGGGTGACTTAGGGTTCACCTCATTAAATATTACAAATGTGAAGTGTTTGATACACCAGTTTTCTGGATTTGTATCATCATTGAAATATTGGAAGAGTAACAGATCTAACACTTTACTTTGTTTGCAGACGGTAGACCCTTCACTATCAAATTATGATGCTGAAGGGGCATGGCCCTACCTTATAGATGAATTTGTGGAGTACTTGAATGGAAATGGCGTAGGCGAAAATGTTAAATGATTGGAGATGAAAACAGTGATGGTGCTGCTATATGGCTATTTTTTCTTCATGCGTGGGATTCATCCTTTTCTGCCATGCGAAAGGATGCTGTTTGTCTGCAGAAATAGGAATAAAAGAAATTACTTGCATTTCCCCACCTTTTATTTTGGTTTACAATTTAAAACCTTATATACTGACCATGATCACACGATTTAATCAAGAGGTTTGCTGAAATAGAACATGCATGGAATAAATATTGAGTTAGTATTCGGTGTCCATGCGTTTTTTTTAAGATAGTTGGGCACTTGGCATGTCTGATTTTCTTTTTGTCTGAAGAGTGTATTGCTTGCTAATCCATGATTCTACGTAAGTAAATGTTCAGATCAGCACTCATTTCATCATTTATGCATTTTCACTACAAGTCAATAACAATTAATTAAAGTAATATTGTTTATTTATTTATATGTAATTAGCTATTTGTGTATGAAACTGTTTTGGATACTATGATATTTTGATCACTTTACTTTTTTAAATTGAGTAAAATAGTCACTTTTTTAAAATTGGTACATTTTAATATAATTTTTACATTTTAGATACTTTAGTTAATTCTTGGCAATTATATATATATATAGATTGTTTTGGTTGAAAACTTTTATTCATCAAATTGAATCTAAATGGTAGAGGTTGATTGATCTTTAAAAAAGAAAATGTTTAAAAAAATAGAAAATAAAGTGATTAAAATAATAAAAGTTGGCCTAAAATGATTAAATTTTTTTGACAATAATACGATTAAAGTGTATCAATTTAAATTAAAGTTAAAGTTATAATATATTTAGATTTTGATTATTAGTCTAAAAAAAATAATATATAATTTATGATATTAAATGTGATTGTAATTAAAAAAGTATTTTAATAAATATTTTAAGAACAATTAACAAAAAACAAACAAATAATCTAAAAAAATATTATAATTTTTGTATAGAATACTTTAAATTAATTAAAAGTATTATAAAATTAAAAATAATAATGTAATTTCATGTAAAGCTAAAACTGGAGAAAAATATTAGGATGAAGTTTGATGAGATAAAAGAAAAAACGTTCGATGCTCTAGTTTTAAGTGTTGAAATTCCGAAATCTTTGAAATATCCTAAAGGGTTATCATATGAACACTTCAAAGATTAGCGTTTGAGCCATGTCAATTATATATATGCATGTGTTTTTTCTATTTCTTTTATTAGGTTTGTTCAATGTATTTTTACAATAATGAATCGGATAAAAGTTAGGAATTAGAGCTATTTCAGACTTAGAACTTTTTGATATAAACGCCTTAGTTTTTTTTTTGTTAAGTTAGATAGATTTAATACTGTAAGTTTTTAGATAATATTTATTTAAAAAGTTAAAAATCTAAAGTTTTTAGTAAAATAAGTTTTCTCATTAAAAAAGGAATAAAAAGGGGGAACAAAAAACTTGCTCATCTCTACCTCACTCTCCATCCCATACACAGAAGCTATGCAACCCATCTCAAGCTCACCAACTCTACTTAACAATTCAATTGTAGCTTAATGGTTTGGGCATGTAAAGTGTGTCGGGTTTAAGTCTTATATCTAAAGCCATAACAGACCAGCCAACAGCAAAATTTAACATAGATTGAGCAAAACTCAAAGAAAGGTACATATTCGTACTAAGAAAATGAAGAACATAGCGACCCTTAAACCATATATGAATCAAACCTGTATTATTGCATAAGAGAGAATAAAAAGAGCAGAATAATATTAATTAGGAAATGGTTAGGATTGGGAGATGAAAAAGATCGTGGAAGTTATGATGAAGAATATGAGCCCAAAATGATTGGAAGAGTTATTGAGGTTGAACCTTTGAAGTCTTAAATCGAATATTGGGATTTGAAGAAATTTAAGAAAATATAAGGCAAGCTTCAGAGAAAGAATCTCTTTAGTTACACAATTCACACAAACAGGAAGAAAATGAGACTTCTCTCCTTTTTCTTTTTCTTTTTTTTAATTAAAAGCAAAAATAGTAATTTTAAAACTTATAACCATAATAAAGTATTCTTTATGTTTAATTTATATATTTTAATTATTAAAAAAATATATTATATTATTTTATTTTGAATATCGTTTAAATTAAACTACGATCATTTAGACCATTTAATGTTAAATGCAATCTAATTGAACGCCTTTCGATATTATTAAGTACTATTTTTATTGTTATAAGTTTTAAAGATATTTTTTGTAATTTATTTTAAAGATAAAAATTCTATTTTACCTTTACAAAAGTATTATGTATTTATTTTTTTATTTTTTTAAACACTTTGTCCAAAAATCACTTTATATAAAAATAAGTGTATTAAAACGATCTAATTTAAAAGAAACATGACTAAAATGCTCATATTAAAAAGTTAATAAGTCTAAAAAGATTATACTGCAAAAAAGGTAAATATTTTAAATATTTTTTGTTATATCACTGAGGGTAAACCCTAAAAAAATATCAGTAAAATGTTGTATTTGTTTCGTTTATATTATCATATTATTTGTTTCGTTTATATCACCTAATTATTATATTCATTTCATTTATAATATTATGTTAATATTAATTTAACGGCATCATATGTCAGTAGTATATTTGAAATAACTCAGATAGTTAAGTGATAAATTTGAAACAATTTGATAATTAAGTGTTAGATTTAAAACAAATTAAATTCTTAAGTGATATATATGGAACAAGTCAGATTATTAAGTAATATATATGGAACAACATTTAGTTTTAATTATATTACTTAATTATCTGATATGTAACTTCGTTAGACAGATAATATCATAATGATATAAATAAAATAAATACAATAATTGAATAGTGTAAATGGGATGAAAATAATTGATATTAAGAATGGAACAAATGCAAATTGAACACTATTTTTGTAGATTTACTCTATCAAGGCTAAAAAGGTATTATGATATATATTATTACAAAAAGAGAACATATATTTTTATCCCTAAATTTTGGGGTTGTTATAAAATTATCATTAAACTTTAATTTATTATTTTTATATTATTAAACTTTAATTTATTATTTTTATATTATTAAATTTTAAATTATTATAAAAATACCATTAAACTTTTTTTATTACTTTAATACTATTAAGCTTTTTAAAATGTTATAAAATATCATTAACGTCGATTAGTAAATGGTAAATTAAACGTATTTTGATGATATTTTTGTTATATTTATAAAGTTTAATGGTATGAAAGTAACAAAAAAATTCAATTGTATTTTTTATGAACATAATTATCTTCATAATATATGTTAGTAATTTGTTTCATTTTAGGGGAAATTTTAAATAACTATATGACAACAATATTGGATTATTTAAGAAAAATAAAGTAAATAGTCAATTGTAAAATAGGTGAGTTGAGTCTCATAATTATTGTAAAATAAATACTTTAATTCTATAATTATTAAATTGATCAATTAGATTTTTATTTAATAAAAATAGTTAAATTGATCTAATTAATATAACATTATCAATATTAGGTATTATATATAAAGAAAATTGTACATGCTTAATTAAAGTTAACTTAGTAATTTCGAGTTACAACAAATAAATTTTTTTGAAAAAAAAATCACATGTAACAAAAAACTTAAAATTTCTTTTTCTCATGAAAACCTCAAATTGAAAAATGATAGAATTTAAGGATATTATAAGGGATGTGGGCAAGAAGCTAATAGAATAGGCTTAATAATTGCTCAGAAAGGTTCTATTGAGGGCATCATCTTTACACTTGGGGAGGTTTAGTACTCTAAGATGTGTTTGTAGTCAACTCATTTAAATTTGTAAGTTATTAAAAACCTCACCTTCAATTTAAAAATGATTGAATTTAAGGATATTTTAGTTTCATTTAACGTTAAAGTTCATTCAATCTTTTGTTTTACTTAAATGAAAAATCATAATGTAGATTTATTGGCTTATTATAAAAAAAATTAGAATTAATTAGGTCCAATTTAAAGATAACGTAACTAAATTTTTTATTTTTTAAAATAATGGGAATAATCCAACCCACTCATAGCCAATTTATCTGTTATGTATTGGACACTACTTGAGGCGAAAATAAATATGTGAATATATGTTTGTGTAGATATATCCATACTAGTTAAATGCACTCTCAATTAATGGACAAAATTTTTTAAAAAATTATAATATAAAATAATAGTGTACTTTTGTAATAAATTTATAAAATAATAAATAAATAAAATAAAGTTAAATGATGGCGCACAAAAAATAATTTAGCGAATATACATCAACATAATTACTTCGACAAATGAATGTTATATTTGAACTCCATCACACTGAACCTAGCTCTAGAAGGAGCTTAAGAAAAATTGTTGACAAAGAAAATCCAAAAATTTAAAGAGCTTTCAATTTCCAAAATCTAAGTTCTAATATTATCTCTTAATGAGAGTGAAGACAATGGTGCTAATGATGGATCAACTTCATGTGTAGCCTCAAGCCAGAGGTTATTTGTATTCCTCGGAAACCCCCTCTCACATCACCATTCAATATTTCTTTACCCACTATTGGCCAAACCACCTGGGCACTAGGTCCAATGTGAGTAGAATCACTTATCCATGTTTCATAATTGGAAAAAAGGGTACCGTGGAAATACATACCACTCAGTCAAATAAAAATGATGGAGAGTTGATTGAAATGGGCACTAAATACTTTTCGAGAGATATCTTCCAAATCACTAGTATGACTATCGAAATTGTGAGCATCTGCATGAGGTTCCAGATCCAAGTGGTAGTATCGAGCCCCTTAACTATTGTTCTAAAAAAATGATCTGGTTTGGCCAATTCCTCGATAGAAGTTTTTATGGGATCCCTATATAGATTATGACTTGAATTAAATTGATTCTTTTTTGAATTTATATATATACAACTCCTTTGACATTAGAATATATTTTTGAATTTTTTTTTGCACATAATTCTTGATAGAATTTTGTATTTTTTGATCATCTTGTAGATCATCAGAATGATTTTTGGCTTGTGCAAACCAAATAGATTAGTGGCTTTGGGTTGTACCAAGATGTTAAACAACTAATTGAAGTCTTGATTTTCTTTATGGTATAGAGCTCTATAAGCATTTGCTTGTCTATAGATGATCCAATCACGAACGATAGCACAAGTAACATGACTACGAATCAAACTGATTGCGTTCTAATTAATTTCCAAGGTCATGTTACAACCATTCAATTAGATCATAGTAATTTCATTTTTTGGTGCTTACAGATTGAAAAGATCTTATGTGGCTTAGATCTTGATGACTTTATCACATATGATCCTTTTTCTTCTCGGGTAAATTTATAGTACAAATATTGGATTAAGTAAGATAAGCTCATCGGTAGTTGGCTTTTGAACTGTGTGAGTTTTGAAATTCTTAAAAAGATATATTGATTTGATACAATGAAAGAGGCATGGTTTTCACTAGAAAATTTTTTCTCATCTCGATCAAAATGGAGGATTATACAACTTAGGCAAGATTTGCTTAAAATAACAGAAGGAAATTATAATGTTACACATTATATTCTAAATTTTAAAGAACTTGCAAATCAATTGCAATCTATTAGATATGCACTAACAGAAAATGACAAAATTCTTTATCTTGTTTATGGCCTTGAGAAAGTTTTTGAGTCCATTATTTCCATAATTTTATCAAAGATGCAATCAGAAAAAGTCTAGTTAGATAATGCAATTTTTTTGATGCTTCGTCATGAGAGTTGGCTTGAAACTCGAAGTGAATGCAGGGATAATTTTTGGTCTTCAGTGAATCTCCTTCAAAAGAAACAATCCATTCCATCTATTTTATCTCAATCTACTTCTAATTCTAACTTAGGACTTCCACATATGCAACATCATGCACTTATGTCTTCTATACCTATACTACTTACAAATTTGGGTATGAATTTATCTGGTGCTAATCCATGTTTTTTCTCTTCCTAATAATCATTTTGCTTATTTCTTTCCATTCCTTGAACAATTTGGAAGAGGTAGAGGAAGGAATAAAGATGGAAGTTGATGGAGTAGAATTGGTTATATTAATAAACCTGAATGTCAATTGTGTGGTAAGATTGGACACATTGTTTCTTGTTGTTATAAATTCTTTGATTCAAATTATCAACCTCAACTTCAGGGGTTTGATACTAAACCTAATCGATCATCTTATAGACCACCAACATTTTCATAACCTTGTCAACCATAGTTACATGCCTTTCTTGCTTCTGGTTCTCTATCAAATCATCATGTATATCCTTCACCCTCATCTACTCAGTCTATAACTCCAATGTCTCCAAAGTTGGGGAATTATGTTCCTCAAGTTCCTTTTCTTAGTTATAACATTGTCATTTTTCTCAACTTGGTTCTTACTCAAATTTCTATGGCATGTCTAATGTCTCATCAAAGCCCCTTTGGTTTATAGATTTTGGAGCCACAAATCATGTGATTGTTAATTCTGCTAATTTGGTTGTTTCTCATTCTTATTCTGGAAAGAACCATTTAATTGTGGGAAATGGTGATAACTCAATGTAAATAAAGTTATCAATGTACTTTTTTGCTTAATATTTTCACGTTTTATTCAATAAGTAGTACTTTTAGGTTTAAAAATATTAAAATATGAATTCTCTAGTGAAAGGAAACGAAAACATATTTTTTGGGAATTTTTATGGATTGTTTGCGAATTTTTTAATACAAGACCAATCACAAGAAGACATGTTTATGCCACGCATATGATGGGGAGAAAATCGGAGTGAGCCATATGTACCAATTGATACAAGCATTACAATGTGTCTCCAAGGCGTTCACTTTGATTTTTATTGAGTAATCAACAAACGTGTCATGTGTTGTCATAGGATTTACCTGTTCTTTCCACAATAGTTTCATGCTATTTGGATTAGGGAATTAACTCGAGCCATCTTTCATTGACTCAGCCTACGTTGACCAAACCCAGTTTTCCATACCTACATCACGCGTTAATTTGTCTTGTGTCTCTCACATACAACGTGTTGCGATCCCATTGGCCAACACTATTTAATTTTCTTTTTTCATCTTAGCCTTTAATGTGAAGCTGATTTGAAGGTTCATATTCCATCTAAGCTTAATGTAACCCCTAATTGCACCAAAAAGATAGAGAAGTTCAAGAGGGGATACAATTTTGGTGCTGCTTCAAAAAGAGATGATAGTACAATTAAAAGATTGATTGGATTTATTCTTATTATCCTTAATTTATTAAATTGCACGTCTTTCTTATTGAAAAATATGAGATTTATGAATGCAATCATATCTAGTTAATTTATTAATCTAGAGGTCTTATAAACCCAATTTTTTACATGTGATGATCTAATATTTTTACCTCAATTATATTATTTAACCTAACTTTTATTATATTAATTACTTAACCAATATTTATCTATAGAAACAATTAAATAAATTTAAGAGAATTATTTAATTGTTGTCTTCATTAAATAACATGCATAGTTTTTAGGTAGAGATGTATGTGTGATTAAAAAAAAGATGGTATAGAGAATGGTTGTCATTTCAGTTAAGTAGTATGTAATTTAATTGATATGAGAGTGTGGTTAAGTTAATTGCTATATGGTGTATACTTTACTCGAGAGAAGAATACATCCTACGTTGATTTAATTAATCACATAATTAATTGATAATTATATTGGAGGTTTTTAGTGATTTACACGCTTAGAAAATTGAGAGATTATATATTTCTAGATATTTTCTTATATATTTTCTTAGCTACTTATTTTGAATTAATTAATTAGTGCTATTTTTTAGCTCTTTTAATTTTACTTTCTTAAAATACATAAAATTGATATTTACTTTTTTAGTTCTAGAATTAGTTTATATTAATATAATCTTCGTGAACGATATTTTTTAATCATTATATTTCTTGTTGCGATATGTATACTTGAATATTTATTGCACGCAATTCGTGTTAATCAAGTTTTTGGCGTCGTTGTCTAGTATTATAAACATTGAAAATTAATTTTTATTTTATTTTATTTTTGTATATTTAATTTATTTAGTTATTTATTTTTAATTTTGACATCTGCTATTAGAAACATATATGACTCTATTGCACGAGTAGATTCTGTGGAAGAGAAATTTTGCCTTTATATCCCGAAATCAAGCATACTTTAAGATCAATAAGAATCAATAATTTATCACCTAACTAGAAGAAATGACTAATCCATTAGAAATAAACAATAATAAGCTTAACTTGAACAACAATATACCTTTAATGAATGATAGGGACATAACTATAAGTAAATATGCATTACAAAAGGATGAATCCAAATATTACAAGGACAAACATTCAAGCTTATGAGTTTGAACTAAAGTTATTGATGTTTCAAATATTACAAATAGTTTGATAGTTTAGCGGATTACTAATAGAGTATCCTCATTTACATCTCAAATTGTTTATTGAAGTTGAAGATTAGGCTCAGATTGTTCCCATACTCTTTGCAAGACCATAATCTTTGCCACCTAAATCTATTACAACTTGGAATCATTTGGTGGAAAAATTCTTGATGAAATATTTCTCATAATAAAGAATATATAGTTTAGAAATAACATTACCTCTTACCAACAAATTGAAGAAGAATCTTTATATGAAGCATGACAAAGATTCAAAGAATTACTAAGGAAGTGTCCTTACCATGGTATCCTCATAAGATTCAAATAAAGACTTTTATAATGATGTCAATACTCAAACAAGAATAATTGTTGATATGTCTGTTAATGGAGCTTTGTTATCTAAATCTTACAATCAAGCTTATGATTTACTTGAGAAAATAACTAGTAATAATTATCAATTGTTAATGAATAAAATGGTAGCCATAAGAAGAGTAGCCAAAGTGCATGAGGTAAATGATATCACTGCACTTACAATTCGTGTGTCATCTTCGACGAATCTTTTGAAGCCTCAAAACTTGTTAGTGAGTATAAACTAAGTCCAAGATTCATGAGTGTCCTATGTATTTTGTGATATAACTCATTTTTTTAACAATTGTCTAAATAATCCTAAATTGGCATGATATGTGGGCAATGTAAATCGAAACAATAATCCATACTTAAACACATATAACTTTGGATGGAGACAACATCCAAGTTTCTCTTGGAGTAATAACAATGATCAAGATGGTAATCAATTCAACTGTCAATCTTTTCCATAACCTAGTTTTCAACAACCACAACAATAACAAGCCTAAGAGAAGTATAGGATTAAGCATAAAGTATCTACCCTACCATCGCCAACAAGTGAGCAAACATAGGTGTCCAATATAGAAGTAAAAAGAATTTTGGAGAAAACTGTGAACATATTCAAGAAGGATTGGTCATCTAATTTGAATGATGCTCTGTGGGCATACAAAATTATATTTAAAACACCAATTGTACCACCCCATATAGGTTAGTTTATGAAAAAACATGTCACTTATCGCTAAAATTGGAACACACAGCATATTAGGCATTGAAATAGTTGAATATGTCCATTGATGCAGCTTGTGAGAAAAGAATGCATCAAATAAATGAATGTGAGAAAAGAATGCAGCAAATAAATGAATTGGATGAATTACACTTGAATGCTTATGAGAATGTCAAGCTTTAAAAAAAAAAAAAGACAAAAAGATGGTGTTACAAGAAAATTGTACATTATGTCTTTGAATCGAGACATAAAATATTACTCTACAACTCAAGACTCAAATTATTTCTGGAAAAAATAAATAGTAAATGGTTAGATCCATTCACCATCACTAAGATAACTAATCATGGAGACATTGAATTAGAAAACAAAAATAAAGTACAATTCCTGGTTAATGGACATAGTATGGAGTATTATCATGAAAATCAATTATTAAATAAAACATATATGATAACCTTCGTAGATGTACCTTAGAAGTTGATATGATTGTCTAATCAAGGGCATTAAACGTGACGTTGGTCGGGAGAAAACATAACGTTATTTTACTTATATATTTTATTGCTTTTGTTTTGCATGTAAATAATATATGGATTTTAAGGTTTAAATGAAACCCTAAAATCCTTTATTTATTTAAATAAACTACATGTAATTGTGTCATAATTCATTTTAAAAATTGTAAGTATATATTATTAATAAATTTCAATATATAATTTTCAAAAACGAACAAATCATATGGTAATTGTTTTTGAAAAAATAACGACGATTATAATAATGTAGCAATAACTTCGATAATAATTTTAAAACAATTTAAAGTTTAGTGATTTTTTTACAACAACCGACATGATTAGATGGTATAAAAATCTACTAACCTAATACTATAAGTAAAAAAATTTCAAATTGTTTTGCTAATACAAAGTCTACTTGGACATATTCTAGGTTTGATTTCTAATTATAAGTATACGAGTTAAACTGTTTAAAATAAATGCAAATTATATTTTGTGGTTAGTTGAGTTTTCAAAAAAATACCTACCCTTATTTAGGATTATTTAAAATTTACCTGATTCAATTTGATATATACATGATCGTGTTAAAGAAGGGCGAATAGCTCGGTGGCAAAATGAAGCACCAATGAACACCGCCGAAACGGTCCGATTCAGATACCGAATCGTATCTCTTGGATAGAGGTGCGTTCCCTATTGCCCCGATCTCCCCTACGCCTAGGACGTTGTCTGAACCGATCTATTAACAACAAGTAGATCTACGCCAGCAAGATTCTAGAGTTATTTTAACAAAAATCCCCTGGTGTTTTTCGTAGCAGCCCGAGGGGTTGGTTTACTTTTGGACTCCTCGGGTAGGTCAAAAAGAGCTGGGTTCTCATCCTTCAGAGACTACGAGTGTAATAGGAGCATCCGTCGATGAGTCCCTTTGTTCCTCTTCCTGAAGGGAAGCAAAGGATGTCGATGGGTTTTCAAAGTCATTTTTAATTTCAAATGAGAAAGAATTCCCATTGGTAGCAAATGCAAAAGCAACTTAGCTACTAGTCCGAAAGCTAGAAGTCCGCACTGATGCAATAAATTAAAAAAAAACGAAGTGGTTTTGTTGTTGATATTGATAGTCTCATATTAACTAATCTAAGTCATTAGTATTATTCTTATATTATAGTTTTATGAAATAAAAATTTAAAAAATTATTATTTATATAATATAATTATTTAATTTCAAATAGTGAATTACAAATTGAATTAGATTTAAAAATAACATATAAATAAATATACATGTTATATTAGTATTTGTTTAAAATATTACTTAAATTAAACAAATTTTTATGCATGTAAGTCTATTTTTCATGATATAAAATTAAATCGTAAATATTTGTTTTAGTTTCTATGCTATTTAAAATAACAATATATGTTATCTAGGCATTGTTTTATAACAATTATGTTTTATGATTTATGATTAAATAATTAATTTGTGATTTATGATTTTTTATTAAATAATCGTCAATATGTTTGTTAATAATTTTTACTTAATGATTTTCAAGAAAAAAAATCAAAAATCATTTGCAAGTTTTATGGTAATAATTTATGTTTTTTATTTTTCGAAAACTTAAAAAATAAATAATTTTTTTAATATATTTTATGTTTTTAGTTATTTCATTCAAATACATATAAATGCAAAAGTTGTAAGACTTGATTTATTCTCTAAAAAAAGTTCGATAAAAACAAAAAAAATTTCAAAAATTTAATTCAAAAATCTTATTTTTAAAAATTTATAAATCAATACTTTTTTTGTAGTAATTACTTAAAAAAATGAAAATAAAAATAAAATATCGTTACGAAATATACATGATTAAAAAATTACTTAAAAATTTAAAAAATTTAGAATAAAAATTATCATCAAATAAGTGCTTATTATGCAAAAAAAAAAAAATAAATTCTAAACTTAATCAATATTTAAAATATAAAATTTAAATTTTACTTAATAGTTATTTTGTTATTAAAAATAAAAATATATCTTGATGATTGAATAAACACCAAATTAATATAGCGAATCCAAACAGAACCAATTCAAATAATATAATTATAATTATATTTATTTTATAACTTTTATTTTTACTATACAAGTTCTTAATTTTTAAAAATCCTATTTTAATTTTAATTCCAAACCATACCCTACGCACAAGTCACATCTTACTCTAGCGGAATCCAAACATGCCGTTCCTTCCTTTATTCGGCATTAAAAAAAAAAAATCTCAAGGGAAAGGGTTAGGAGTGGAAAGAAATCCGGAGTCTCATTGTTTGCAGCTCAGAAATAATGCAGCAGCAGCTTCCTGCTTGTTTGATAAAGTCTTTGTCTGTTTCTTCTTCTCCAGCGGTCACTACTCTTCAAGAGCTCGCTCTTGCTTGTCCAAAAGGTTTCTCTCCCCTCTCTCTAATTGTCAAGTTCATTGCTTTTAACTTTTTTAATTTACTGAGCTTCTGACTGCATGAGTCTCAGTTCTTAAGTCATAATTTTTAATGCTTCTTTTTTAAGACAGTGTCTGAATTTTTTTCGGTATGGGTCAATCTGAAATGTCACGCTGAATGCCGAGTTATACACATGAAAAATTCTATTTATATGAACTTGTTGTATACCAAGAAGTTATGTGACACATATAAGCAAAAGTAGGTCCGACTGCCTTAACTTGTAGATAACTGTCACATTAGTTGTTTTTCTACAACTTTTTGTAAATAGAAGTGCTCTTATACATAGATGTATCAAATTAGTTGAGTTGACTCAACTCGCTTAGTTTTTACTCACTTTATGTGAGAGCTCAACTTACCTTATTTAAATTTGTATGAGTCAAGTTTAACTCAACTTATTTTTAAATGGGTTAAGTTGAGCAGAACAGTCTCATTTAATATTCTAAAAAAATAAAAAAATATATTTATAATTTTATTTATCAATAAAAATGTTAGTATAGATGTTACCTTGTTGTTATATTTTTGTTAAAAAAAGTAGTATTTTTTGATAAGAAACACCATAATATATTTATAGAGTTATTATCATCGACCTCTTTTGTGTTTTTGCTCAAATATTAATGATTCATGTTAGGTTTCATTTTGATTAAGTCATCTCCCCTCTGCTTTATTGCAAATTCAATTTAGACCTGTAAGATTAGAATCTATCAGAAAAAGCTAGTTGAAGTTTTGACCCTTATTTTGATCAATATTGAGAATATGGGTTTGAATTGAACCTACTATAAAGTAGTGGAGTGGATAGATGATTGAATCAAAATAAAACCTGACATTAATAGGTATGATATTTGGGCAAAAATATAAGGGAGATCGATGATAATTACTCTAATAAAATCATGTGTCAACTTTTAAATTTTTTTCTTTAGTTTTTCTAACGAAAATGGTTGTCTTTTATAATAACTTAAAGTAGAAGGGACTCGACAGAGTCAATTTGAAACGTTGTGGTAGAGGATGATATTTGGGCTAAACACAAGAGTGGTCATTGATAATTATCCTATATTTATATATTAAAATAGTTACAAAAGTACAAAACGAGAACAAACAATTTTCGAAAAGAAAATACAAACGATAATATAGTCTATTCTTTACAAAACGAATTACATATTAAGATATGCAAACTCCCTTATTATAGCTTTTAATTAATTGAGAATAATTCTTGATTTTTTTTGAAACTGAAGCCCACAATGAAATTAAAAATAAGACCTTTTCTTTTAAAAGATTGCTATTATTTTCAATTTTTTCAAAAAATCTACAATTCCTCTCAATCCATAATACCCACAGAATTGTTCAAATCTCATAACTCCACAACATTGTAGCCTTCTTAGTCTTCATACTGTTCCCATGCATGTTAAAATTTTCTAGCAGCAAAGATTTGTAAGATCATGGAATGACCTGTTGAACACTCGTGTTACTTTGTAGCGTAGATCAAAGATAATGCTCTATTGGACAATGAAGAAATAAATGTTTAATGTCTTATGAATTTCTCTTACAAAGTGCACACCAATTAGGTGAAAGATAAAGCTTTGAAAACTTGAATTTGATTCATTATGTTGACCTTACCAAAAAAATTAGCCATTTCAACGCCTTAATTTTACTTGATATATCATATTTTTAAATTGTATGACTAAATGAGCTTGCTTTAACAATCACAAAATAAAAGTATACGAAACATATAGTTACAGAACTTAAGAACTCGATTCCCTTTAGAACCCAAACATTAATCAAAAGCATTAATAACGAGGATGAATGTTTATTGCACTAACTCACTTGACATTATTATTTAAAAAAAATTGAGAAGTTTTGTGTTCAATGTACATGTCATTTGTCACATAAAGATTAGTTTGAGTGCAATACTAGCAACTTTAGCATTCATTTTGATTTGTGTGCTTTGCTAATTCAAATTTTCTTTTTCAAATAATAGTGCTCTGCATGATATCTGGATGTTTGGGCATTTTATTTAAATTGTAACACCAACTATTGACACCGTTTAATTTAATTTGGTTAGTTATACATTTCTTTTTAGATAACTAATCTTTGAATTTTGGATAGAAATATACTTGTAACAATTCTTCAACGAATGTGTAAGTCTATATTTATTTTTGCAATTGTTCCATGGTTTTAAATTGATATTTTGAGACTCGCTTTAGTATGTCTCATCTATCTAACGAGTAACGAGTTAAGACTTAACCTTAAGTGATTTATTTGAGGCTTACATCTTTTCAGTTGAGGCTTATGCCTTTTCGATTGAGAGGCTTAAATAGTTAGTGGTGCGTCACGAGGTTATATGCCTCAAAATTTCTGAGTTTGTGGGATTGTTTTCTCATAGGTGGGTTGAAAATCCCTAGTGACATAGTACTCAACCCGTACTAGGCTAAAAAGAAATGAGTTTTTAGAGGGCAAAACAACCGGGTTGAAATTATGTGTTTGGGTTCAAGAATCCCAATTCTACCCCACGCTTGCTTCTATCATATTACTAATATTTATAAAATCATATTTTTAACTTGTTTTCATAGCTATTTCAATATTAGATTATGATTGTGTTATTAAATTTTTGTTATTTTATAAGTTCATCTTATTAGTGTTTTCTTAATAAAAAAAATTAAATTATGCTTATAACTTGCATCGTGGGAGAAAACCATCTCAATACTCTTTAGAATGAGGCTTATGACTCATACTACCTTGAGGCTTATGCTTCACCTTGTGAAAACCGCCTTTACTCTTGCATTTGCTCTTTTTATCTCCCATGATTCTATTAAATGCTAAAGTTGGATGAAGATCTTACTTTCTGTTAGGTTGGAGAGTTATATGTTCTATATCTGTCTTGACCCAAATAGTGCCTCGAAAAATTCATATTTACTCTCTTTTGGGCCTGCTAGGTATTGCAAAGGTTGTACTTAAAAAAGGGAAGACACAACTCTTCAAGGATGGGACCCCAATGATTTACAGTAGAGCTGTTGATAGAATAATAGGTAGACCACCACCTAAAACTGGAGATATTGTGCTAGTAGCTGATGGGACAGAAAAACCAATAGGATGGGGCATGTACAATTCTGTATCCATGTTCCGTGTTCGACTAATGCAGCTTGAAGAAGAAGCAATTAGGTATAATATATGCAAGTGGTTGCTTGCCAACTCAGCCTTAACTCTTCATTGGGGTAAAATTAACTTAAATCAGTTATATGCATGGTGCAGAGATCCTTTATATGCACTGAATTTGGAGAAGCTACTTCAAACAAGAATTGGGGCAGCTATAACATTACGTAAGAATTTGGGACTTCCCTCAGTCAATACAAATGCTTTTCGGCTTGTTAATAGTGAAGGTGACAGGTATTCAACATTGTTTGCTAATACTCACGTGTAGTTTCTCTATTTCTTAGCAACAATATCTCCTCTTCTGCGTAAATAGAAAATAATATGTTGTACTTGAGAAATATTCTTTTAGTACTGGAGAAGGCTCTTGTTTTGCTATTTTTATATAATTGATAAGTTTCATGGAGAGAGAGAGATACCTCAGCCAATGCAAATAATTTTTGGCTTGTTGATAGTGAAGGTGACTATTGAAATAAATGAAATGTAGAACAATGTGTTCTTTGTTATTTTCAGTATATCTTTTATACAGGATTATTTACTATTTTATGGTAAAAATGTAGGACAAAAAAAGGAAAATAAATATCTTAATTTATGTAAATGAAATCTTCTAATTAAATTCCTAATTTACCATAATTGAAGATTATGAAAATCATATTTTTATAATTGAAACCTACTGAAAATTAAGAATTTCAACACTCCCCCTAAAGTTAGATTATAGATGTTGATCATCTCCAACTTGCCAATAAAATCATCGAAATGTCGTTGAGGAAGTCCTTTTATGAATATATCCGCTGTTTGCTTTTTTTGTAGGAATGTAGGTCATGCAAATAGTAACATCTTTGACTTTTTCCTTGATGAGATGTCTATATACTTCTCTATGTTTTGTTCTGTCATGTTGATGGCAGTTTTATTGTCACAGTAAAGCTTAATTATATATTCTACTTCAATATGAAGTTCTATGAACAACTTTCTTAACTATAAAGCTTCACAAATCCTCTATGCAATTGGTCTAAACTCAACTTCACCACTACTCTTAGCAATTACATTTTGTTTCTTACTCCTTCAAGTTACTAAGTTTTCGAAACCAAATAGAATACTTTGTAGTGGATCTTCTATCTTCTACTGAATCAGTTTAATCTGCATGAGTAAAGACTCCTATTTTTGTGGTTCCATTTTTCTTAAAGAACAATCCTCTGCTTGAGGACTCTTTTAGATACCAAAGAATTTTTTTAAGTGCTTCCAAATGAGTTTTCTTTGAAGAGTGCATGTGTTGACTTGCTACGTTGACTGTAAATGCAATATCAGGTTTGGTATGAGACATTAGTTTTCCAATTAGTTTTTCATATCTGTCTTTGTCCATTAGTTTTCCCATATCTTCATTCTTCTTTCCTGCTTCTATTGGTTGTCACTTGGTTTACATCCAAGCATGCTAGTTTCGATGAGAAGATCAAGAATGTATTTCCATTGAAGAACACTAATTTCACATTTTAATCTTGCAACTTCTATGTATAAGAAGTACCTTATTTGTCCTAACTCCTTTATTCAAATTTTGTGGCCAGAGTTTTCTCCATTCTCTCAATTTCTTCTAGCAAAATTGTTTTTATTCCATTTCCAATGTGTTTGAAAAACATCGTATGATCTGATTGTCCTTGTTGATACCCTTGTTTCCTTATCACTTTTGCAAATCTATTAAACCAAGATCTGGGTGATTTGTTTAAGGTCATAAAGTGACTTTTTCAGTTTATACACAATATTGTCTCTTGTACAAAATCCCTGAAGGCATGTTCATGAAGACTTCTTCTAATTCTCCATTTAGGAATGTATTTTTTATGTTTAATTGATGAAGTGAACAATTGAAATTTACTACTAGAGATAAAAGGACCTTAGCTATATTTAGTTTAGTTACAAGTGCAAATGTTTCAGTATAGTTAATCCCGTAAGTTTGTGTAAATCCTTTTGCAACAAGAAGGGATTTGTATCTTTCTATTGTTTCATCGGCCTTGTATTTTATTGTAAAGATCCACTTACAATCAACTGGTATCTTTCTTTTTGTTAGTTCTGTTACATTCCAAGTTCCATTCTTTTCAAGTTCCTTAATTTCTTCTATAACAATTTTTCTCCATTATGGGATTTCCAAAGTTTCATGAATGTTCTTTGGTATTTTTGTTCTATCAAGGTTAGTGATAAAGACACAAAATCCTAGAAGATAAGTTTTTATTTGAAACAAATTTGGAAATAGGATGGAGTGTAGATGTTTGTTTTTGTTTTAAGAGAGTAATAGATAACTCAAGAGATTGAGAGGATTCAGAGATACCTGGATTCATTGTAGGCTTATGGATATTTGGATCTATCAATGGTTCTGACTCTTTTGATGTTTAAGTGTGAAATTCTCCTTACTTTTTAATTTTGACTTCCATGAGATAGTAATTATCTATTTGTTATTTTGTTTCTTTGTTTCTCCCCCTGAGTTCAAGTTAAAATCTTTCGGTGGCAAAGAAGATGTTTTTGGCTCAGATTCTATGTTTATTTTATTATTCTGATAATGAGTAATAGATGAAGAGGCAATTAAGAAGAGTGAGATAAATGTGGTCAAAATCAAAGGTGTCAAAAGTTCGATCCTCTTTGGTATTATTCTTCCCTTGGGGAGAGAACTAAGTAGAAGGGAATGTTTTCAAAGAATGTAACACGAGACTAACAAAAATCCCATTGGTGGGATCATAACACCTGAACCCCTTTTGAGTAGAAGAGTACTTAAGAGAAGACATTTGATGGCTTTTGGATCGAGTTTGGATCTAGTTTTGGAATGATCTTGTGCAAATATAGTACAATTAAACACTCTCAGAGTCATGTTCGACTGATGATGAGTTGTGAGAAAGAAGATATTTAATTTTTGAAGTGGTGTTTCAAAAGAAAGGATCTGATTAGGCATACTATTAATGAGATATGTTGAGGTTAGAATAGCATCTCCCTAGAAGTTTTTTGGTATATTTGAGATAAACATTAAAGCTCGAGCAACTTCAAGAAGGTATCTATTCTTTTGTTCAGTTATCCCATTTTGTTGAAGAGTGTCAACACATGATTTTTAGTGGATTATTCCATGTTTTTGAGAGTAATCTTATAAGATATGATTGAAATATTTTGTACCATTATCGGTGCATAGAATTTGTATTTATGTTTGAATCATTGTGTGAAAACTAATAAAAATATTTCGAACTTCAATTTTTTCTTTTAATTGTTGGACCTTCATACACGCGTATGATCATTAATAAATGTGATAAACTATTTGATGTGAGTACTATTAAGGGTACATGATGGTCCCCGTATATTATTGTGGATTAGGGTAAAAGGTTTAATAAGTTTATATGGCACTTGTGGTAACGAAGTACGTTATATTTTTGCAAACTTACAAATCTTACACTAAAAATTAGATTTTTTTATTATTCAAAAATAGGGAAGGGAATAATTGTTTTAAATATTGAAAGTTTGGATGTCCCTTTTTATAATGTCATAATAAAATTTAGCTATCCCTAAAAGTAGAAATATACTCACAAGTAGCAATTTAAATTTACTGACTCACTTTGACTTCATCAAAATAGTACAGTTCTCCATACTCTCTAATACTACCTATTGTCGTTCTTAATGATAGGTCTTGAAATACATAATAAGAGGGAAAAAATTTAGTAAAACAATGAAATTGTTGTCAATTGACTAATCTAAATTAAATTGCAGGATAGGTTTGGGAAAGGAAGCATAGAAACGAGTGTTATAGAATTTGAGATACAAATACTCCTTTTTCCTGCAACTACCGAGAGATATCTATCTACAATTCTAATTTTAAGATTTCTAGCATATGGAGAGTAAGTGGTAAATAATTGATAGGTATTAGTTATATGATTTGACATTTCCGAATCAATAATCCACGGGATTTTTGTTTGGAACGTGGTTGCAAGAGACTTAAGTGGTTACATTTGTAGGCTAAAGATTACTTGTAAATGATTGATCAGAAGTTGGAAGGTTGGAAAAAAGTTTGTAAAGTTGATCTAATTGCTTTGGATTGAAAACTCCCCTTATTTGGTTATCGATTGATATGTGATAACTTCGAGATTTGTATTTTTTGGTTTCTAATCTATGGGTTTTCCATAAATTTCTTAAAAGTATCCTTAGTGTGTCAAGGTTTTCGACAGTGTTCACCAAAAATGTGCTTTTGTTGAGAATTGGGACCTAGCTTAGATTGAATTCAATGAGGCCCATTATTTGTATAAAACTCAACACTATTTTTTATTTCGTTAGAGTGGCCCAGCCTATAATCCATTCCACTAAGTCCATTAGAGTTACTTAATCCACTAGGGCTATTAGAGTCACTTAATGCACTCGACCCATTTGAGCTTCCTAGCTCATTTAGCCCGGCTCTTATTCTCGCTTTTAGGGCTGACTTCTTAACCAGTTCCTCGTGAAACAGAGATGGAGATCATCGAGAGGTGAAGAGGCGAGCATCATCTTGTGCCTATGGGCTTTGTGTCATATTCGAAAAGACCTCGCGAACTAACGGTTGATCGCCACACAAATTGTGTAATAAATATGCAAGTATACGTATCGCAACAAGTAATATAATTATAAGACATGATCGTTCGCACATAGATTATTTTATTAGAAACTAATTTTTAAAATTAAAAAAAAATTAAAAATAATTTTTTTTTTGTGTTTTTATATTTTAAGGAAGCAAAATTAAAATAATTAAAAGTAAATAGCAACAATTAATTGAATCAGATTTGGTAACTAAGAAGATATATGAGAAAATATCTTAAAATACTTAATCTCCCAATTTTCTAAATATGCGAATCGTTAAAATCTTCCCAATATAATTATCAATTAATTACATGATCAATCGAATCTTACCTAGCATGTATTCCTCTCTCAGGTAAATTACACATCATATAATAATTAATTTAATTACTCATGCCAATTAAATTGCATACTACTCATTAAGTTAATCAATTATGGATCACATGCATAAGAATTATATCTCTGCCTAAAAACTATGCATGTTATTTAATGAAGATAAACAATTAAATAATTCTAATTGTATCTATAGATAAATTGTTAGCCAAAAAATTAATAGCATAAAAATTATATTAAATAATATAATTAAATTAAAATTATAATTGGGGTAAAATATTAGATTATCACATGATAAAAATTAAGTTCATAAAATCTCTCGATTAATAAATTACTATACATAATTGTGTTCATAAAACTAATATTTTTCATAAAGAAAGACAAAAATTAATAAAGAAAAGAGTAGAAGAAGAAATACAATTAATCTCTTGAGTCGTAGTGTTAATCTTCTCTTAATTTTCACCAAAATTGTATCCCCTTTTGAATTTTTTAGTATTTTTATCTCTTTTTAGCTCCAAAAATTGACCAAAATTATGCTAATTACGGTCCCTTCGGGTTTATGGGGGTGATTAGGGGCATAAATATAGCTCATGTGCGATTTGTACTGTCATATAGGCTTTAGATCAAGAAAAGTCAAGATCAAAACAAGCAAAATTAGTAGCGCCAGCCAATCACAGTGTGACACGTGTCACAAGGAATTCACTGGGCGAATTAGAACGCGACGCATGGTAGCGGAGACCGGTTAGAGTCAACGTCCGTTGGGTCACCACCACGTGGCATAACGTGATTCGCGGTAACGAATGTCGTGGCGTACGGGTGGAATGCGGGAAGCAATCGCGTGGCAACACGTGGTAGTGTTGTGTGACCGTGCTCTGAAGTTGGATTGAATGCCGTGCTAACACATGACTTGGTTCGTCCTCCTTACACGCGGTGATTTAATATTCGTTGTACCCATTTGCATGGTGTTTGCGTGGCTTGCCCAATTAGCTCCTCTGCCTGCATGGCATGCCACATGGTAGTTTCTGATTAGTCACGTGTTAAAAATTCATAAAAATTTCAAAAAAATCTCAAAGATTATATTTTTCCCCTTTCACTAAAAAGTTTATATTTTAATATTTTTGGCCTCAAAAATACTATTTATTGAATAAAACAAGTAAATATTAAGTAAAAAAATGCGATAATGATTCTACTTTCAAAGAGTCATCAACGGTAGTAGGCGACGGTTGAGGACCCTCTCATAGACATCGTCGAGCTCTTAGTTCAAACCCGCTAGAAACTCGAATACTCTCTCGGTTTCCAACCTTTCGGTAACGTGTGCTATTTTTTGCCCACACCTATTCTTCTTCATAAGTTAGATCAAGTTCTTGTAATAGTGATGTCATTTTCATGTAGTAATCAATGACATCTTTATCTCCTTGTTTCAATTGTCAGAGTTGGGTTTTTAGGTCAAAGATGTAGCCGGAGTCTTCACCATCGGAGTAAGTCTCCCGTACGGTTTTCCATACTTCTTTGATTGGGGGTAGAAAGTGGTAAATTTTACCAATGGAGGGTACCATGGAGTAGATGAGTCAGGTTGTGACCATTGAATTTTCAGAACTCCAACATTGGAGAGCATTGATGTTGGTGGATTCTGGCTTATTAATTTCTCTAGTGAATTAACCCATTTTACCTTTTTCTGTTGATTACTAATTTAACTAATTGAGCTGATTGAGCCCATTCTCTAAAATGTCTCCTATTTAATTTTTCTATTGAGAGTTGTAAAAATGGACTATCATTTGAATTCATAGTGGAAAAGGTTTTTGAATTCAGATTTTATGAATTTTGATTAAGATTATCAATTTATGAGGTTTTTGAGGCTATAAGTTTTGCCATTAGAAGTTGGTTTAACAAAAAGCATGCTATGATACCATATTGAAAGGAATGAAATGTAGAATAATGTGTTCTTTGTTATTTTTAGTATTGTAAAACTCAGAATTCACTCTTCTTATTTTCATTCAAAGACACTACCTATTTATATACAAAGTTAGGGATAATCTTAAGTGACATACACCTAATACACAACTAATATATTCACCTAGTGATAGACACCTAATACACACCTAATACATAACTAATCATCTTTAACACTCCCCCTCAAGTTGGAGCATATATATTAATCATGCTTAACTTGTTACAAAGATAATCAACCCGAACCCCACTTAAAGCTTTCGTGAAGATATCTCCTAGTTGTTCTCCAGTCTTCATATATCCTGTAGAAATCAAACCTTGTTAAATTTTCTTGCGAACAAAATGACAATCGATTTCAATGTGTTTAGTTCGCTCATGAAACACAAGATTAGAAGCAATATGAAGAGCAGCTTGGTTATCACACCACAATTTCGCTAGTATTGAAGTTTTAAGACCTACTTCATCGAAGAGCTGATATATCCATATTATCTCATACGCAGATTGTGCCATAGCCCTATATTCTGACTCTGCACTCGATCGTGACACAACATTCTACTTCTTACTTTTTCATGAGACCAAATTTCCTCCAATGAAAATACAATAGCCTGATGTGGATCTTCTATCCACTTTGGAACCTGTCCAATCTGCATCTGAAAAACATTCAATATGAGTGTGTCCATGATTTGCATACAAGATCCCACGTCCAGGTGCTCCTTTCAAGTAACACAAAATTTGCTCTAACGTTGCCCAATGATGAACTGTTGGGGATGACATAAATTGGTTAACAACACTG
Source organism: Hippophae rhamnoides (assembly GCA_033030585.1). NCBI lineage: Eukaryota > Viridiplantae > Streptophyta > Magnoliopsida > Rosales > Elaeagnaceae > Hippophae > Hippophae rhamnoides. The sequence goes on from CM065432.1 coordinate 56,213,724, forward strand.
ACTGAATATGCAATATTTGGATGAGTCACGGTAAGTTAATATAGCTTTCCAACCACCCTTCGATATCTCTCAAAATCTTTAAAGAGTTCTCCATCTCCTGTAAGGTGGATGTTCGGAGTCATTGGAGCACTACAAGGTTTTGTTCCTAATTTTCCTGTCTCAGTTAATAAGTCAAGGACATATTTTCTCTGAGATAGAAAGATACCTTTTTTACTTCTTGTGACTTCAACACCCAAGAAATACTTTAGCATTCCCAATTCCTTCGTGTGAAACTGAGTATGTAGGAAAGACTTAAGGGATGACATTCCCGTAGTATCACTTCTAGTAATAACAATGTCATCTACATACACAACTAAAAGAATGATACCCGTTTCTGATTGTTTGTAGAACACAGAATGGTCAGACTTGCTTTTCATCATACCAAACGTTTCTATAGCTTGACTAAATTTTTCAAACCAAACACGAGGACTTTGTTTCAAATCATACAAAGATTTGCGAAGACGACAAACTTGCCTAGACTCCCCCTGAGCAACAAAACCAGGAGGTTGTTCCATAAACAATCCTCTTGAGGATCACTATAAAGAAAAACATTCTTGATATCTAGTTGATGTAAAGGCCAATAGTGAGTAGCTGTTATAGAAATAAACAACCGAACAGATGTTAATTGAGCAACAGGAGAGAAAGTGTCAGAATAGTCCACTCCATAGGTTTGAGCATATCCCTTAGCAACAAGACGGGCCTTTAATCGAGCAATTGACCCATCTAGATTAACCTTAACTGTGAACACCCATTTGCATCTGATAGCCCGTTTCCTCGAAGGTAAATCAACCAAGTAGTACCATTGTTATCCAACGCATTCATTTTCTCGATCATTGCATGATGCCAACCAGGATGAGATATGACTTCATGAACAGTTTTAGGGATAGAAATAGAATCAAGAGAGGCAATAAAAGAGCAAGAGGAAGACGACAAACAATTATACGAAACAAAAGAAGAAATAGGATAAGTACATTGATGTTTACCTTTGTGTAATGCAATAGGAAGATCATCGTTCAGGACTGGATCTGATGACGAAGGAGCAGGTGCAGGACATGAATCAGAAGGTCTATGTCTGGAGTAAACTTGAGTTATAGGAGGCCTAACAGGAACTGGATCAGTGGCAGGTTCAGATGATGTGATAGAATAGAATAACAAATCGTCATCCTCCCCCTGACATGCAGGAGGAGGAGAAGACGAAAAATAGGGTGTGTCTTCCATGAAGGTAACATCAATTGAGACAAGATATTTGTTAAGACTAGGACAATAACATCTATAACCTTTTTGGAGACGAGAATAACCAAGGAAGATATACTTCAAAGACTTGGGATCTAATTTAGTAACATGCGGACGAACATCTCGAACAAAACAAGTGTTACCAAATATTCTAGGGTCAACCGGAAATAGTGACTTATTAGGAAACAAAATTTTGTAAGTAATCTCACCATGAAGAATAGATGAGGGCATGCGATTAATAAGAAAACATCCTGTTGAAATTGCATCTGTCCAAAAAGGTTTAGAAACATTCATTTGAAATAATAAGGCACGTGTAGTTTCGAGAAGATGTCTGTTCTTACATTCGGCCACTCCATTTTGAGATGGAGTATCAACACGAAGTTTCATGAAGCATGCCATTTTGAACCATATAAAATTGAAACAAAGCTGGTGTATATTCTTTGGCATTATCAATTCGCAAAGTGCGAATTGAAACATTAAATTGAGTTTTAATCTCAACACAAAATACACAAAAAATAGAAAACAATTCAGAACGACTCTTCATTAAATATAACCAAGTTACACGAGAATAATCATCCACAAAAGTAACAAAATACTTAAATCCAAGTTTAGACAAAATAGGACAAAGACCCCAAACATCAGAATGAAATAATTCAAAAAGAACACTAACACGTTTATTAACTCTTGGATTTGAACTAAGACGATGATGTTTTGCAAATTGACAAGACTCACAATCTAATGAAGACACCTTACTAAACTGAGGACAAAGTTTCTTCAGTAAAGGAAGAGATGGATGGCCCAGTCTACAATGTCCCTCGAAGGGAGAGGTTACACTAGAGCAAGCGATAGATTTCGGTATTGGTGTGTCAAGAATATAGAGGCCTCCAGACTCATGTCCTTTACCAATAGTCTTCTTCGTCCTAAGATCCTGAAATAAGCAACGATCAGGAAAAAATGAGATGCAACAGTTAAGATTGCGAGTAAGCTGACTTACAGAGATCAAATTAAAGGATAAGTTAGGTAAATGTAAGACAGACGACAAAGGAAGCAAAGGAGTGGGAGTAATTGTGCCAGACCCAAGAACACGAGATGGTGACCCATCGGCTAAGGTAACAGTAGAGGTAGAAGTGTGACTGAAGAGTAGAAAAGAGACTAGAATTACCTGTCATATGATCTGTGGCACCAAAATCAATAACCCATTTGGAAGATAAGGAAACGAGACACGCATTTGATTTACCCGAATCAGCAATAGCAGTGTCAAAAGGTGATGAAGACCTTAGTGATTCTTGATACTGTGAGAACTTGGTAAATTCATCTGCAGAGATAAGAATCGAATTTTCAGAAGTTTCAGAAGTGGATGCAATATGAGCCGAGTGACCTTTCTGATGCTTGTACTGAAGCTTTCTACAGTCATGTTTCGTATGTCTTGGTTTTCTGACAATAGTGACATACAATACCTCTTAGGTCTTGTGGTTGAGTTTCAAATCCGTGCGAGCCGCCTCCTTTGTTTCTGTTCATATAAGTGGACCGTCCATGCTCATAATTATTACTTCGGCTGACCAAAGCACCATTTAATTGAGCAGGTGGAGGTGGATTGCCTTCTGTACAAAGTACTCGACTAAACACCTCTTGTAAAGAGGAGATCTCATAACTAGAAAGAACCTGGGACTTAGCAGTCTTAAAAGTAGATGGAAGACCGGCAAGATAACTCATGACCGCCATTTGTTCCCGTTGGCTTTGCTGAACCTTTACATCAGGGCTAAAAGGCATCAAACTATTGAGTTCCTCATAAGTCCTTTTAAATTCCATAAAATAATTTGTGAGTGATTGATCTTGTTTGTCTGCACGGTAAAATGTTTTGCATACCTCATATATGAGAGAAAGATTTCCTTTACCAGAATATAAGAAATCCAAATAATCCATCAATTTCTTAACGAATTCACAATGATTGATCAAGTCAATTACCTTGCTTTCAATAGAATTCCAAATCTACAGAAATAAGCAAGCATCTTTTCTAAGCCATGTCTGCTTAGAATCATCTTTAGGAGGATCATTAGTCAAATGAGTATCTTTGTCGATACTTCTCAAATAATTTCGAATGGTCTTACTTCAAGCTAAATAATTCGAGCCATTGAGCTTATGGTCCGTGATTTTAGACATCACAGGCACCATATCCGTTACAACATTAGATTTTTTTTCAGCCATAACTCTTACAAACAACAAGGCACCGAGCAAACGAACTAACAAAATCCAACAACAACAGCAACCAAACACGCAGCAAACAAGAACACAAAATTGGAAGAACCCAAACCTGAACAATCACAAGCGATGAGTGCCAAACCACCAGTGCAGGGGAACGGCGGAGGGCGACACGAGGTCGACCAGAGAAGAAAGCTGCACGCGCCAGCACGTGAAAAGATGGCAGAAAGTCGCGGTGGCGTGTGTGGCTCACTCGCGGCTCGTCTGGTGACCGGACTTCGGGGTTTGGTCGGTCGGCGGCTAGTCTTCCTTCCTGTGCCGGTGGTGAGACGCGTGGAAAGTTGACAGAAAGTCACGGTGGCGCTTGTGGCTCACTCGCGTCTCGTCTGGTGACCGGACTTCGGGGTTTGGCTGGTCGGCGGTTGGTCTTTCTCCCTGTGCCGGCGGTGAGAAAAAATGTGCACTCCAAAAGGGTGTTTCGAGTTGGAACTCAAAAATGCACAAAATCCTAATTTGTATTTACCCAAAATCAGTCCCTAATTTGAAAGGAAATTTTTTTTTTCCAAATTTTGTAACCCAAATGCTCTTATACCATGTAAAACTCAGAATTCACTCTTCTTATTTTCATTCAAATACACTACCTATTTATATACAAAATTAGGGACAATCTTAGGTGACATACACCTAATACACAACTAATATATTCACCCAGTGATAGACACCTAATACACAACTAATCATCTTTAACAAGTATATATTTTGTATAGGATTACCTACTATTTTATAGTAAAAGATGTAGGACAAAAAAAGAAAAATAAATATTCTAAGTTATGTAAATGAAATCTCTTAATTAAATTCTTAATTTACCATAATTACAGATTATGAAAATCATATTTTTGTGATTGAAACCTCCTGAAAATCGGCAATTTCAACAATGACTTGTATAGTTTCTCCATCTCTTAGGACAACCTCTCATTTTTGCATACCTAGCACATAATCAAATCTGTTGTTCCTAGGAAAGTTTTTCTAGTATTGGAGAAAGTTCTTGTTTTTGCTATTTTATGCTATTTTTATGTAGTTGGTAAGTTTCGTGGGGTGGAAGGGAAAGTGGAAGGGAAAGAGGGTTGAGAGGCGGGGGTAGGAAGAATGTAAAGGATGATTGGGGACGAAAAGAAAAACTAAAAACCAGTAATCTATTCATGCAAAACAATGCATGGATATACTAATTGACATTTGTTGATGGAACTAACGTCTAAATTACTTGAAGTTGAAAGCCCTTTTAAAGTGTATCAATGTGCATCTTACTTTTCAAAAGCAGCCTACCAGTTACGAACCCTGATGTCTGCGTTAAGGTTGTTTTGATATCTAGCATTGAAATTGTCTTCTTGTTTTGTAATGAATGATGCTCCAATATCATGCAATTTGTATGGAGGAAATTTTAAAGTATAGAGAACACATTTAATAAAAATAAAATAAAATACACGTGAATTTATGGTTTATTGGTTTAACTATACATTTAGAAACCTTGTTTATCATCTCTTTCTCTCTGTTCCCATTTTGTTTATGTTGAATCATCTTTTAGATTTGGTGTTCACGTCTTCATTGCAGATTGTCCGGGTTGATTGTTGATATCTTTGGAGATATAGCTGTTATAGCATCATCTGCTGCTTGGGTTGAGAAGTACAGACCAGAAATAGAGGATTGTGTTGGTAAAGTTTGTGACATTAACCATATAAATTGGAGACCGTCCCTTGAAATCTTGAAAGAAGAAGGATTGGATGTGTCAGAATTGAGAGAAACAGAGTCATCTACTTGTCCCCAGAGAGCAAAGGTAGGAAACCCATGAAATTTTCACTTCTGACAAATTTAAGACGTTTCAAGATCTCTGGAAGAACCAGAAAATTGATACTTAGAAACAAAGAATTCCTTAGATCAAACTTGATTTCTTTAAATCAAGTTAGGGAGATTACAAGGCCAATTCTCTTCTCTCTTTTCTCTCACCTAGCCTTAATACTGGGCCAAATGTGAGCTGTATCAAAAGCCTACTCATACTAATGGCATGTTAGTTACACAATAGTAAAGAGCTTGATTGTATAATTTTTGTATAGTCATACGTTTGGCTGTAAAATTAGACCGTATCGTAAAATATAAAAAAAGTATGGTTATGTAGAAATTTAACACGATCAAAGGGTGTGAGTCTAAATCGTACTTGACACTTAGCTGTATCTGTTTGAATTTTCAATTATAAAATTGTGTCTTGATCTTTTTTATCTCAAATTAAAAACTAATATTTTTTATTTTATTTTAAAATGTAATAAAAATGTAAAAATAAATTAAATATTGATTTAAATAAATTTTATAATAAAAAAATATTTTATTAAAATATTTATGATTAATTTTGTTCGACTATATTAAACAACTTGTCACCAAATACTGTACAGGCTAAATACAATTCGGTCCAATATAATTAAACTTAACCTATCTAATACGATGCACCAAATATAAAGACAAAGTAGACACCCTCCCCTTAGTTACAACTCATACTAAAAGACAAAGTAGACACTCTCCATTTAGTTACAACTCATATTAAACGATAGACTGATAAGCACTCTTTAACAAAAAAATAAATTAACTTTAACAACATGGGGAAATAATAAACGATAGACTCATAAGCAACAAAATACAACTAAGTATAGGTTAGATGAGTAAAGATTGATCCTAAATGGCCTAATCTTGCGATCCTATAGCTTATAATAGTTGCAAATAGTTCTTTCTTTACTCAGGTGTGCTATAACTAACTCCCCAACATCAAACTCTTTAAACCAACTTTTTATTTTCTTGAGCCTTGTAAGTATTGGTAACCTTTTCCAAATGTTTCACCGTAGTCATCATGTGAACATCAACAGTTGTAGATTTTCAGAGAATATTATTAGTGGTGTAATGCTGTAGAGTTAGTGTAAATCAAGCTGTATTTTAATTATTGTTACCAGCTGTTCTATTCCTAGAATTAGCGGACACCTTTTATTTCTATATATAATATTGTATTATAGTGTTGTAATAGAAGAATTTACAAAGAATGAAATAAAGAATTCATACTCCATATTATCTCCATCATATCTCTCGGAGTACAATTTACAACAGTTTTAACTGATAGTTAACTCTTGAAAAGTCTTAAGATAGAGAAATCACTCGTAAACTTAGGTACCTTTGTATACACAATAGTGAATGTACTCTTACTAATGAGCCTACTTATCATTCTATTGAAAGAAAATTCGACTTGAGCCAATACTAGGGCCTAATGTTTAGGTTTGTCACCTGAAATGCACCCAGGCATATCCCTAAGGGTTTTGTTATTCATTTTTCCTGTTTGTTTAGGGATGACACGTTGTACTAGATTTTAAGATAGTACCTAAACCTCTTCCATAATTTTCTCCATAAATGACTTGTGAACTTGACAGTGTTTGAAACAATAGACTTGGGATGCCATGTAGTAACAATTTCCTTGAAAAAAAATTCAGGTATTAAAAGTTTTTTTACAAGCCAAAAAGTGTACTATTTTGGAGAACCTATTCACCACAATCATGAGAGACTCCAAATTTGAATATTAGATATTATTATATAGTTTCTTTAATAATAATTTCTTTATTAGTTTAAGAATCTTATTTAAAGTCCTATTAGAATTAAGGTTTTAGTCTTATTATCCCTATAACTATACATATAATCCTTGAAAATCATTATAATGAATGAGAATTAAAATGTGTTTGATTTTTTTAGTTCTTATAATTTTTCATGTACTATTTAGTTGTTTTGGCCTTTCAAAGACCTTTTTGTTGGACTGTCTTAGCTGAATGTGTAAGAAATATTTATTTTGATGCTCCCACAAAGTAACATATGGTATTTAGAACATCCTTTTGAAATCTCAAAAGTAAATGCTAATGATTTGATTTTATTGTATATTGATTAGAGGATTAGGATCATTATTAGAATATCGTGACAATATTAGGAGATTTATTCTTGTTTATTTCAGACGTAATAGGGAGAATTTTTTTCCATTTTTTTTTCTAGATCTAGTTTTTCTTATAAATTTGCAAGTAAAGCTTTTGTACAAACACAATTCGATATATAGAAATATATTTCAAAAATCATAGTCTTATTGGTATTAGAATAAGGTTCACTTAAAATTGAGCTTATTGCTTATTTGGTTTTGAGTAAATAGTCAAAAAACAATATTAGAAAACACCAATTGATAAACAAAAACCATACCACTGTGAGTTCTAGCGGATATGAAATTCTTCACTTCAATTTATTGTTGAAAAATTCAATGGTAAAAATTACATACAATGGGGTTCAATCGATAAAGCTCATTATCAATGGATTGGGTAAAATGTGATACTTGATGGGGAAAACTAAGGAATGTGACCAAACCAAAGCCGATGCACTACAACGGTGGAGTTCAATAAATTCTATGGTAATAAGAAAAACATACCTATTCCTATTAACAAGAAAAGAAGTATAGGGAGTTGTAATGAAGACATATTCTGATGGTGAGGATTTCTTACAAATATTTGAGTTAACTCCTCGTTTGTGGGGAATGAAGCAAGGAGAAAGAAAAGTTATTGAGTATTATATGGAGATGCTTACACTTTGGTAGGAACTCGATATGAGCTTAGAGGAAGATTGGGAATGCACCTCTGATAACTCTTTTTTGGGAAAAGGTAGAAAAGGAATGAGTTTTTGAAGTTCTCACTAGCTTAAATCGTGACCTCAATGATGTACGAGGGAGTTCTTGCATGACAACCTTTATCCAATGTCAAAGAATGTTCGCTTAAGTGAGGAGAGAGGAAAGATAGCGACAGGTGATGTTGAACGAAACCCTTGGCAATGTGGGAGGTAGTGGTGCCAGAATTCCTTAGGTGGTGCTATCTCGCATGAACACTCTGCCCTAACTCTCATGAATTGAATGCTGGAGCTAGGTGTGGGCAAGATAAGAAAGGTGGACTTGGGCTTGATGAGCTTACTAGTATTGGGTGCTTTAAAATTGTTGGTGCGCTTGTTTTAAAGAATAAAATGGATCTAGTTCTGTTATGAATTTAGCCTAGTCTCAAGTAATGGACCCTTACACTTAATCTAGGCTTGGATTGGGTACAAATATTGGGCCTTCAATCAATTTTACCCATGAGCCCTTTGGAAATAGAACTGGCCCAAATTCACAATGAATTTTTTTTTTCTGTGATCATTGTCGTAAGGTAGGCAAAAAAAACGATACTTCTTGGAAAATCCATGATAAGCCAACAAATTGAAAACTAAGACAAAATAGAGATCAAAATTATCAAGTCTCAATTGATCACCAACAATCCCATGATGACTCAAGCTTAAGGGAGCATTTAATTCAAAACAGTTAAATCAATTATATAGAATATTCTCCTGTATTCACAATTTTGTCATGTCATCTTCAAATGTTTTTTCAACTTCTTTGGCATATAAATGTAATTATTAAAGTGTCCTTAGTTACTACCTCACACTCTAAAATTCCTTGGATCATTTGCATCTACTCATATTACGAATGCCCTTTGTTCACATATTACTCACTATGTGTTAGTAATCTTAAGTTAGAGTAATAGATGGATCTCTCACAACTATTACAAGAAAAAAAAGTACCTAAATTTCTAACTCTATAATACTCAGATATGTTTTTCATGTCCCAAACTTTTCATATAATTTAATATTTGTTATTTAGCTAACAAAAATCTCAAATTAATGAGCTAAGTATTTCCATCTCATTGTCCTTTGGACATATCATCGATGCTGACAATTGATAGTGCTAAAAATTGCGAACAATTATACTACTTTAATGAGGCCAATGTGAGAGAAAATAGTCAAATTGTAACTTTTTATTTTGTAGTTGTTCTTATGAATAATGAAACTTTATTATGGCATCATATATAAGACACTCTAATTTTCAGTACTTGAAATATTTATTTCCATCTATGTGTTCAAATAAATCCATCAAGTTTGAGAGTTATGAATTAGTAAAACATCAAGATATTTCTTTTTCTAATACCAAATACAAACCTTCTAAGCCTTTCACTTTACTTTTGAGTAATATGTGGGGATCCTCTTGTTTCCTTAATCGTACTCACTTAAATAGTTTGTGACATTTATTGATGATCATACTCGAATGCGTTGGGTTTATTTATTGAGTAAAAAAATCGAGGTTTGTGATGTCTTCATTAAATTTCATCTCATGGTCCAATCCCAATTTCAAACACAAATTTAAATCCTTAGGATTGATAAGGGCACATAATGCTTTAACATTACCTTGGGAACTATCTCTAAAAACATGGAATAATCCACCAAAATTATCGTATCCACACTCTTCGACAAAATGGGATAATTGAACGAAAAAAATACAATTCCTTGAAGTAGACCGAATTCTAATGTTTATTACAAACATACCTAAAACTTTATGCAAATTGTGATCTAATCCAAAGAGAGTCGAATCCAAATGGTCCAAATCATGAGCTGACTACCCCGTCCTGTTTTGTTTTGCCATATATAAAAGGAAACTTAAATATAGGACGTGATATGGAAAAATCTATGATTAATTATTGACGAAGGCCAAAGTTAAAGAATAGATACAACTTCATACTTATGCATCAAGAGAGTCTTAACCTATGATAGATTCAAAAACACCTAGGAGTCCATCCCAAAAATATGTAATTTTGAGTTAACTATTGCTTTGGGAAAACAAACTCAGTCTTGCATTCTTTATCCTAACCCTATATTTATTTCGTACAAAACTTTGTGTATTGATTTTTATGATTTTACTTCCATTCTAGATAGATCAAAAATTCTAAATCAAATTATACTATAACAAGGAAACCATCAATATCTTTATTAATTTGGTTCAACATGTAAGAACAAAATATGTGAAAGTAGATAGACATTTTATCACAGATAAAGTTAATGATGGAACAATTTGCATGATTTGTGTTCTAAAAAAAGAACAAACTGTTGATATTTTCACCAAAGGATTTTGCCAATAAAATTTTAATGACATTATATGCAAGTTATGATTAATATTTACGATTTAACTTGAGAAGAAGTGTTGAAATCTCAAGAGTAAATGCTAAGGATTTGATCTTATTGTATATTGATTAGATGGTTAGGAACATTATTAAATTTTTTTTACTTTATTAGGAGATTTTATTCTTTCTTATTTCAGTAATAATTAAGAGATGTTTTTCCTTTTTTCTAAGTTTAGTTTTTCCTATAAGTTTGTAAGTAAAGTTGCTGTACAAACACAGTTCAATATATACAAAAAGATCTCACAGATCAGTCTTTACATACCCATGAGCATTGATTCATTTGTGCCTGTAGTATGTCGTTGCAATAATAATTGAATGAGCTTCATCTGACATAGGTTATTGAGAATGGACTTTCTTTTGCAATTTCACTCGAGGGACAAAAGACTGGATTTTATGCTGATCAACGTGAGAACCGGAAATTCATATCATCTATTTCAAATGGTCAGAAAGTTCTTGACATTTGTTGCTACAGTGGTGGTTTTGCCTTAAATGCAGCTCGTGGGGGTGCTATTTATGTCACTGGTATTAAGTGATTCCCTAATTCTACTACTTTACTTCTATAATTCCTAACAAGTAGCAATATTTGTTTTTAAGAAAATAAAAGAGAAGGTAGTATGCTAATTCATCGGTCAAAGTGCTATATTTGGAGCTGGCATTTTGATTTGTAGGAATATCAAGTTTGGCTCTTGTAGACCACTTAAACTATATTTTTTTCTTATTTCTAAAAGTCTTGGCCGTAATTTGATTCTTTGGTTCTCCTTTCTGTATACGAGTATGTAATGGCTAATGCATATGGTATCTAACTGGACTAGATTAATTACCCCTATATGTTAACTAACTGGACTAGAACAATTACCTTCACATGGTGGCTAACTGGCTAGATGAATTGCCTCTCATATGGCATCTAGCTGGACTAGAACATTACCCCCATATGGTATCTAACTGGACTGAAACAATTACCCTCACATGGTATCTAACTTGACTGGACTAATGATGCAGTTCAGAAGGTGTGGAGGAGATAATTGAAGAACAAAAATTCTCAAAAATCAATATTATAATTAAATAAATAAAACTCTACAATTATAATATAACTAAGCTTATTTATAGGTAAAATAAAAGAATCTTAATTCTAAAAGGACCCAAAACAATCCTGAATCTTATCCTAATATAATAATAACTCTTAATCTAATAACCATTATAATAAAAATATAATTCTAGAATATAGACTCTTAATTATTTTAAACTTTTAATAATTTTATAATTTTGTCCTGTATTTGACTCCTCGACTGAGAAAAAACTCATTATCGAGTTTGACGAACTTACAATGATTGCATGCATTTAATTTGTACTTTAAATTATTGTTGCAAATTCTTTCCTGAACACACTCATGAAACATTCTTGCTTTAGAATTATCGAATGTATCTTTTTTGAAACCACGAGGAGTATGAGTAAATGATGGGAAAATTGAACTGGAAAGAATATGAAACTTGGTTACGAAAAATCTCGTTTTTGTCCAAAAATAGTCAATTTCTTCGGGCCATTCAAGTCCCTTATGCTCATCTTCTTTCTTGAGAATTAAGAATTTTTCATCATATTTGTTGAGAACCGGTAATTTTTTATCGTATATGAGTGAACACAAATTGTCAAAATACTCCTTATTAATTTGTGGCTCTTCATCCAAGGTAGGAGGTTTTTAGTCATCAAAATACTCATTTGATTTCACTTTAGGGTAAGAAAATATCAAGCGATATTATTTTTCTCCAAACTGTGACAAATTTTGTAATGGTTTCACGTAAACAGTGATAAAATACTTGAGAGAAGAGGATTTAATTTTGTTTAAGAAATCGAAATCAAGAAGCTCTTAACCAATTGACGCATGTTAGAAAGGTGGGGAAGGGATAATTGAAAAACAAAAGTTCTCAAAAATTATTTATAGGTAAAATAAAAGACTATCTTAATTCTAAAAAGACTCAAACTCTACTAGATCTTATCATAATTCAATAATAAATCATAATCCAATAACAATTATGATAAAAATAATCCTAATTATTTTAAAATTATAATAATTCTATAATTTTATCATGCATCAAATAATTACCCCTATAAACGATGATTGATCGGGGAACTCAGATTATTAAGCTAAAGAAGAAAAAGATAATGGCATATCCACTTGTTACAATTTTATTAAGAGCAATCTAAGTTGAAAGGTTTCCCTTATGGTTGTATACTTGTCTCAGTATATATTATCATAAGTACATTTTTGGTGGGATGTGTTAGAAGATGTTGGTCACCAACTCTCCCAAAAGCTTTTAGGAAGATTATTGATTAACAACTTCTAACATGTAACTCCTGTGTTTAGACTGAATTAACTCTAAATATTGAATTTCAAGTGTTAGACTTGTATGATGCGTAAAGCTTATAATTAGGGGTGTGATAAATGTATAAAAATATTATTGGTTTTTCTTTTAATAGCTTAGTGTTGAAATCTTAAATGTAGATGTAGAGGGTTTGATCTGTTTGTATATTGATTAGAAGATTATAGACTTGATTAGAATAATTTTACTTTATTAGGAGATTTTTAGATTAGAATAATTTTACTTTATTAGGAGATTTTTAATTTTGAATATTTTCGATCATAATTAAGAGATTTCCTTTCCTTTTTTCTAGACAATCTTTTTGATGTAACCATTTGATGTACAAATATATTCAAATATATAGAAATACATTTCACACAATTGTCTTTATGGTATTAGAGCTAGGTTGTGATAAAACCAAGCTATGATTGAATCAACTTTGAATCAAGAGTCAAAAAAGTATCAGAAAATATTGAGTCTAAAACAAAAGCCATATCTACCATGAATTCTAGTGGATTAAGCAATTTCACTTCAATTTTGTGTTGAAAAATTCAACCAAAAAAATTGATAGTGGACTTAATCAATAAAGCTCATTATCGGGGAAAAATAAAATGGGATACATAATTGGGGAAAATAGAAAACCCGACTTAACAAATACCAGTGTAATGCAATGGTGAAGTTCAAAAAACTCTGGTGTTTGCGTGGTTCGTCAATTCCATGTTATTCTCAATTGAATATCTTTTTATACTTGTGGCAAAAGAGGTGTGGCATGCTGCTAGAGAAACTTGTTCTAATGGTGAGGATTCGTCACAAATATTTAAGATAAAGACTTGTCTATAGGGAGTTAAACAGTGAAAAAAGGAGTTACAAATTATTATATAGAGATTCTAAATCTCTAGCAAGAACTCGATATGAGTTAAGAGGAGAGCTAGGAGTGGGCTGGTGATTCAATCTAGTACCAGAAAAAAGGTGGAAAAGAACAAGTATTCGAATTACTTGCAGGCTAAAACACGAGTCATTTATCAAACTAGTAAGGCATTTGGGTTAGATTCATTTTTTTTTATCAAAACCGTTCTAAACTAAGGCTTACTACTATTATGGTAAGACATTACCTTGTCGTGGTAAGCCTTATTACGACATTGGATGCTCTTCCACATTGGACCAATGTCTTCTCATATTAGGTCAATATCTTACCACAAATTCCACTTTTTTATCAAAATCGTTTCGAGGTAAGACTTACCACTATTGTGATAAGGCATTGTCTCTTATAAGCCTAGTTCTAATGCTGATGGATCTGGTTATTTTCCTAGGCTTGAATTTGGGCTTGAGACCTCAATCAATTTTTCACATGGATGCATAGGAACCAATAAAAAATTGGCCCAAATTTGCAAATTTTTTTGTTTTGCAATCATTGTTGTAAGTTGTGTCACACAAAGAATACTTGTTGAGAAATCCATGATAAACCAACGGATTAAAAGCCACATCCATCAGCATTAGAACTTGCCCACTAAAGTTACAATCTTGACAGAACAAAAGTATAAAAAAAAATCCATGAAACTTTGAAAATTTCGAAAATGAGAGAAGTTGTCATGGAATGAATAAAGGCACTTGAAAAAAAAATGGAATTTTGATATAATATAATTATCAAAAGAAAGGCACCAATTGGTTGTAAGTAGGTATTCACGATAAAATACAAAATTGATGGGACAATAGAGCGATACAAAATCCGGTCGGTTGCAAAGGGGTTTAAACAAACATGTGGGATTGATTATACACGTTTGCATATGTGGAAATACTAAATACTATAAGAATGCTTCTATCATAGTAGCCAATCTAGTTTGGCCTTTTCAATAACTTGACATTAAAAATGTATTTCTCAATGGAGTATTGGAAGAAGTTTTTATGATCATGCCTCCTGGATTTAGCAAAAAATGAGCAAATATGAACTAAAACAATCACCTAGAGCATGGTTCAATTGGTTTGCCAAAGTAATGAGGAAGCAAGAATACCATAAGGACAGTCAGTCCATACCTTGTTTTTTAAGCAAACTAGAAACTGGAAGATAATAATTTTAATAGTATATGTTGATGACATAATTAAGATTGGTGATAAATTAAAAAGAAATCGAGAGACTGAAAAAAAAAACTTGGCAACATAATTTAAAGTTAAGGATTTAGGTCAAATGAGATATAAAAGTTGCATGATCAAAAATGGGGGATCATTCTCTCAACGTAGATACGTACTTGATCTCAATTAGCATTGAAGTTGAAAGAATGCTTATATTTTCATCAACTTTAATAGGGTAGTTATACACATATGCTAATCCTATAAGGAAGGATAACAAATACAAAATATTTACCTAATAATAATAATAAAGAAATCCCTAGAATAATTCTAAGAATATGTGATATGTACATTTCAACTCTTTCCCTCAAGTTGGAGCATAGATATCACAAATGTGCAACTTGGATAGTGATGTATGGAAGGAACTTGCAGTAACAACACGAGTCATAATGTTAATTAATTGATCAATGCTCTTGATGTATAGGACTTTAATGATGTCAGTAATAAAATTGTGTTTGATATAGTTTTTGTCAAGAACAATGTGCTTAGTTTGGTTATGTTGTACTTGATATTTGCAATCCCAATTGTTGTAGTATTATCATAGAATAAAGTTAGACTTTTTAAGACCAAAACCAAGCTTACTCAACAAAATATTTAACCAAGAAACCTCTGTAATACTATGGTGAATAGCACGATACTTGGCCTTTGCACTGGATAACGATATTACGTTTTGTTTCTTACTCTTCCAAGTCACCAAATTTCCTCCAACAAATGTAAGGTATCCTGAAGTAGATTATTTATCCATCTTGGAGCCCACAAAGTTAGAAGTGGTGTAACCCGTAATGTTTAGGTGTCCATGTTTTGAGACCAAAGTACCTTTGTCTGGGGAGGACTTTAAATAGGCCAAGATTCGATTCATAGCTTCCATGTGCCGGTCACTCAGATTATGCATGAACTGAGTTACCCCACTAGCATCGTAAGATAGATAAGGTTGAATATGAGTCAAGTAAATCAATTTTTCTATTAAACTTTGATATCTCTCCTTATTAGTTAGAATCTGATCAGGATAGACAGTTAAACCATTATGCATCTCAATAGTTTTGTCCACAAGAGCACAAGCAGAATTACCATTTTCAATCAAGAGATCTAGTAAATATTTTCGTTGAGAGAGAGTTCTTGCTTAGATTTTAAAACTTCAATACTTAAGAAATATTTTAGATTTTCTAGATCCTTTATATCAAATTATTTTGTCAAGTAACTGAATAATCTTTCTGTCTCACCAACATTACTACCTGTAACAATTATATCATCAACGTAAACCAGAAGTAAGGTAATATTATTACTATTTCTTTTATAGAAAAGAGTGATATGCTTTAGCCTGTTTAAAATCATATTCCTTCATTGATCGGTTCAACCTGCTAAATCATGCCTTAAGTGACTATTTTAACCCATACAAAGCTTTTTTCAACGTGCACACCTTTCCATTTTCAATGGGAAACTCGGGAAGAGGATCCATATACACTTTCTCTGACAGATCTCCATGGAGAAATGCATTCTTTACCATGAATTGAAGTAATGGCTAGTTTAGAGTTGTCGCCTAGTTTTGAAGATGTGTTCAGACATAAGAAAGTTTGCAAGTTGAAAAAGTCTTTAGTCGGACTAAAGTAATCACCTAGAGCATGGTTTGAAAAGTTCACAAAGGCAGCTAGTCGTTTTGAGTACACATAAAGTCAAAGGGATCATACTTTATTTTACAAATAATCTGAAAATGGGAGCATCATAATCTTAGTTTATGTGGATGACATTATTCTTATTGGCAATGATATTGATGAAATTTAGAAACTTAAGAAAATGTTTGTCAAAGAGTTTGAGATCAAGGATTTGGGAAGATTAAGATATTTTTTGCGTATGGTGGTTGTAAGATTGAAGAGATATTTCTATCAAAGATAAAATATGTCTTAGATCTACTTCAAGAAACATGAATGTTGGGTTGCAAGCCAACATAAACTCCAATTGATCCATAACACTACTCGGGAAATGCAATGGAAAGTGTCGCAGTTAACAAAAGTTGATATTAAAGATTGATTGTTAAGCTAACATACTTGTTTCATAATATACTGGTGAAAAATGCTACAAGTTTTAAAAAAAATAGTAGGAGATTGATTCACAAACTCACGACCATTATCAGAATGAAAAACCTTAATCGGTACATGAAATTACGTGATAATCATTTTTTTAAATTGAGGAATAACATAACATCACCCTTAGATTTCAACAAATAGATCCAAGTAATTCGAGTGCAATCATCAATAAAAGAAACAAAATATAGGCAAACGTTTATCTTGATATTTATATTATGTGAAAATTTTTAATTTACTACTATTGTTATTTTTTATTGTAGTTGACTGCTTATGTTATTGTAATCTTTTTCAATCAACTATTTCATTCTAAAATTAAAAAAAATCTCTAAGACTCATCTAATTTCTTTCCTTCTAATGAAGATAAATTTTTTAGAGCTTTAGATGGATGTTTAGCTTTTAGTTATGTTGAAAGAAAAAGATAACATACGGAGAGGGAAAATAATCTTTTTTTAAAATTTTTTTTTGAATGAAATAGTTGATTGAAAGAGATTATAATAACATGAATAGTCGATTATAAAAAAAAGTAATAAATTAAATTTTTTCACATAATGTTCCAAATAAGCAAACAATGGATGTCCTAGACGACATTACCATAACATAGTTCTTACTCTATCACTTTCTCTATCCATTTGAAAAATACAAATCAAATTGCCAGATCCTTTCTTCAAGTAATAAAGACTTTCCCTCTCTACAAGTGATATGCATTTTCAAAATCTTAAGAGTAGATATGATAATTAGTACCATTCAATTTAGTATTAATAGAGGAAGAACTATTATGTATAGTAGTAAAAATAATTTTACTGTTGGACGGAGCCTGACTGTCCGATGGTGGGTTTATTTGATCCTTAGACGTAATTGTGACAACAATATAGGGTTCTTGATATTTTTCTTTAATAATAATAATAATAAATAGAGTATGAGGGAATTTGTAACAAATAGGAATAATAACAACTAGGATTTGTAGAAATGAAGGACCTGTAAAAGAAAACAACCCGTAAGCTTACCAAACAGGCTGACAATGTAAAAGAAAACAACCCGTAAACTTATCGAATATGTTGACAATCAAGGTAGGTGGCGATTGGGGATAGGTAAGGCAGCGGTGACGGCGATATAGTGAAACCCGAACCACGACAAAGTAGCAGAAGGCATGACGGAAAGAAGGGCAGAGAGGGATGGAAACCTTTTCTGACGTCACAGAGACCCCAATTGACGCAGGAATATCAACGACTCTCAGTAGGTATGGCTAAGAGAGAAAAAATTAGGACAATGGATTTTTTTTTTCTTACTCTGATACCGAATTAGCTTTAAAATTAAAAGAATACTTATATTTTCATTAATCCTAATAGGGTATTTATATACACATGCTAATCCTATTTAAGGAAGGATAATAAATACAAAATATTTATCGAATAATAATAATAAAGAAATATCCCTGGAATAATTCTAAGAATAAATGTATGCGATATACACATTTCAACTGTGTCCTTACTGAAACAGGCATGTTTGGTTGCAAACCAAGCCATACTCCAATTGAGGCTAGAAAGAAATTTGAAGACTTGTAAAACAATGGATAGAGAAAGATATTTGAGACTCGTGGGAAAATTGATATATTTATCTCACATTAGACTTTACATAGCATTTTCCACGAGTATAATTGGTCTACACATGCATTGTCCTAAGGAAGCTCATCTTGAAATTGTTTACAAAATCACATACCTCAAAGTGTTTCCTAGCAGAGGATTATTCTTAAGGAAAAATGAAGCTAGGAACTTAGAGGTCTATACCAATGCAAATCAAGCTAGCTTAGTAGAGGACAAACTACTTCTGTATATTACACTTTTTTCTTTGGAAAGGAGTAATGTCGAAACATAATTTAGGGTAGTCGCATAAAGAATTTGTAAGGTACTGTGGTTAAAGAAACTATTAATAAAACTTCAAATTATAGCAGCACTTTTAGTCAAACTATATTATGACAACAAGACAGTGATCAACATTTCCTTGAATTTGGTTCAATATGACAGAACAAAACATATGGAGGTAGATAGATATTTTATCAAATAGAAAGTTAAAGATGGAACAATTTGCATAATTTATGTTCAACAAAAGTGAAATGGGTTGATATTTTCACCAAATAACTTCTTCGATAGAACTTTGATGACTTTATTTACAAGTTAGATTTGATCAAGATTTACAATCCAACTTGAAGGGTAGTGTTGAAATCTCAAATATAAATGCAAAAGGTTTGATCAGATTGTATGTTGATTAGAAGATTATGGACTTTATTATAATAGTTTTTGCTTTATTAAGAGATTTTTGTTGTTTAATATTTTCAGTCATAATTATTAGATTTCCTTTCCCTTTTCTAGACAGTCTCTCCTATAAATACTATAACCATTTGATGTACAAATACATTCAAATATGCATAAATACATTTTACAAACAATTGTGTTTATTAAACTTTTGGGAAGATTAGTGACAATATGTTGTTTTGGCTTTTAATCTGAAGATGATATTTAAATGCATTTTCTCAACTATTCTCTCGCTTTTATGTTTTTAATCAGGTGTTGATACATCATTGCCAGCTCTAGCGCTTGCTAAAGAGAATATTGCTCTTAATAAAGTGGATCCTGGAAAAATATCATTTATAAGAGAAGATGCAACTAAGTTTATGAAGAGCGCTCTCTCTAGAAATGAGTCATGGGACATAGTCATTTTGGATCCTCCTAAACTAGCACCACGTAAAAAGGTATGGAATGACATGTATTTCAGATCTCCTTTTCCATTACTTACCTTTATTTTGTAGCACCCCTCTTCCTAATATTTTATAGTGGAAGTTTGGATTATAGTCTCATAAGGGCCTAACTATTATCGGGCACACCAGTCCTTCCTGGTTTGGAAAGGTCTAACGTCTACATATTTAAGTTTAATGCTTAAGCAACTTCCAACATCAAAACTTTTAGTTCCAATTCAAATTGGAAAAATTAATATAAGGTGATGTTGTATGTTTTTATTTTGTTTGCTCTCCCTCCTAAAAAAACAATATATTTCTACCAAGGTTCCAAAAGGCAAAAACAGATACCAAGATGGTTTCCCCAAATGAGACAAGGCATAAGGCTCACTTAGAAATCAAAAACACAAAGTCATTAATAACCTATTAAATAAAGTAAAAATACACTAAAAGTTAAGAATGATCCATGGTTTCCCCAGAGGAATAGTACAACCAAATAATTATTCAAAGCAACAAATTAAAATAATTATTTCAACAAACTTGATCAATTTCACCCTTCAGAATGATCCATGGAGTAAGGAAAGTTGCCCCTATGTCTTGATTAAATTTCTAGGGTCAGAAACCTCTGATTTTCTTTTATCGTTTGTTCTTCATTTGGGTTTAGTGGTGCGGAAGTAACAGGGATTGGGTTTATAAGGAAATTCTTTGTCCGAATTCTGAACATAATAGAGAAGTTAGTGCATCACACTTCTTTGTTTCCTTCCAAAGTGGCAGCACATTAGACGAAGACTAGTTTGAAACAGATGTGAGAACGTAGAGAGATAATGTAGAGAGAGAGGAAAGTGAGAAAAAAGGGAGGTGTTTAGAAAATGTGTTTGATCTATTCCGATGTATTGTGACATTTTCAGGAAAAAATAATTTACTAACAAAAAAACATTGTGTTATTTTGTGAAAAACCAAGTCATTGTTCAGTTTTTTATTGTTGTTTTGAGCAATAAGTTCTTTGTAATGCATCATATTTTGAGTAATAAATCCTGGTAGCTTCTATTCATGTACTAGCATTGTAACTCAATGTTCCTTTTTGTCATGGTTCTGAGTCCAGGATTTACAAAGTGCCTTAGGTATGTATCGAATTTTAAATTCATTAGCAATGCAACTGACAAAGAAAGGTGGTCTTCTTATGACATGTTCATGTTCTGGAGCCATGACCCAGAGCGGAATATTCTTGCGCATGCTTCAGGCAAGTTTTTCATTATCATTATTTATTATTATTTGTGTCTGGTTTTTTCCTAGACTTGTGTACTCTAACTTTGATTTTATGAGAATTAGATTTTTTAGTTATCTTTATTTTTTTGGTGTATTGCTCATGGCTATTTGTCTTTCTAGCTCCCTTGTTTGGTACTGATCTTCCATTATGACGCCATGCCATTGTGTTTGTCCCTGTTTCGTTAAGGTTTACTTAATTTAGCTTCACGAGTTATTAGTGATGATTGGCTATGGAAATGGTTTATTTGTTTATTCCGCTCGTGGTAACTAATAAATAGATGTTGCCCTTTTCGAAAGTTGCTGTAGATATGTTGGGTGGAAGAAACAATGGAACGGATATGGAAAATTATGACGTTGGTGATAACGGTTAGAGTGAATTTTCATTTAACAATTATGCTCTTTGTGCCACTGTTGAATATTTCTAGTAATTGGAGCTTGAACCCGATTTACACATTTTATGGTGAAAATTAGTTACTTAAATTCTAGTGATGAGTTTCATCTCATGGAAACATAACATAAGGCCCATTGTTTTTCAATTATTAATCTTCTTGAATTTTCTTCAATAAACTAGCTTTTCTCGTTTCTAGTTTCACAAAAAGATGCAATTTTTTGTATTAATTGGTTAAATAACACAATCACACGAGATTGGGAAAGAGGAAGGAAAGGGTAAAGGGAAATAGCATGGATAAGTCAATTCCATTCTCCAAAAGACACTTATATGCTCACAAAAATTGGAGTAGATGCAATTGCTTGAGAGCAATTACCGCTTGATTTAATAATTTCATCATATAAATTGAAAATGAAATTTCATCCAATATAGCCAATTGTTTTTTTTACTGCAATTGCATATGCGTGTTATCATTTAAGCATAACTATTCCATTAGTCTAAATTTTGAACAAATTCAAACATAATTTTCTAAACTTTTAAATGTATGATTAAATCATCAAATTTTAAAATTTAACACATAGGTTGCTACAGTTTTAAATTATATGATTTAGTTTCGAAATTTTTAAAAATTCATACATACATCGTATCTTTGTTATTAAAATACATATTTGTAATTCAAAATTTTGGGACCTTTATGTGTAGTTTTGAATTTGGGGATTAAATTGTATTATATAAAAGTTTAGAGATCTGTGTCAAATTTTAAAATTTTTAGTATCAAATCATACGTTTTAAAATTTAGTCGATTTATGTGTAAATCGAGATAAAATTTGAGAATTAATGATATAGTTTACCCTATTTTATATTTAAAAGAAAATCTAGTAGAACTGCATTTTGCTTTGAAAATAAACTAAACCTCTTTTCCTCAATTTATTCAGGGTGCTGCCTCTATGACAGGAAGAAAATTAACAATTCTTCGACAAGCTGGAGCAGCATGTGACCATCCTATAGACCCATCCTACCTAGAAGGGACATATCTTTCCAATATCCTGCTTAGAGTGATTTGAAAATCATGCTTACTTGCTATTAGAGATGGCAACTTATTCACTACAATGTAACTTTAGAGTTCATTTTACCAACAAGGTAGCTAGCTTATTAAGAGTGCAAACTATAAATGCTTGTAAGAGCACGAATGACTAATAGTTTAATGATAAGTTTAACTTGAAGTTTGTAGTGGTTTTAAATCATTTATTTATTTTCTCTAAACTAGTTAATCCTAAACACTCCAAATAAATTATTGAAAAAATTGAAAAATAAAACAATATAATTAATTAAATGATTAAATTAACAAGAGTAGTCTTTCTTACAAATTGAAAGTTGATGAGAAAACATGAACATTTATCTGATTAACCAATTATGATTTGAATTAATTAAATAAATTTAAAAATTAATTTTAATTAATATCTCCACTAAATTTAAAAAATCTTATTAATTATGATGATTCTCTAATATAAGGATTAAATACACAATTGGTCATGATACTATTGAATTATTTGGTTTAAAAGTATTGTTATTTTATTCAATTTAATCCAAAATCACTTTTGTTCAAAATTACTGAGGTTCAATTGTAGTTAATGTTTTTGTAAAATAAGAACATAAAAGGATAATAATGTGAAATTTATTTAATTATTTAGGGTTTATGGTCTAAGGTTTTAGAGTTTTAGGATTTAAGGTTTATGATTTTTGGGTTTTCGGTAAGGATTTAAGGTTTAGGTTAGGGTTGTGTTAATTCTCTACTAAGAGGATCACTTAAGTTATTTTTATGGCCACTGTTACCATCTAACTAATTATATTTGTTTGTAATTATCTACAATATTAGTTCTTAAAAACAATATATTTCTACCAAGGTTCCAAAAGGCAAAAATAGAGACCAAGATGGTTTCCCCAAATGAGACAAGGCATAAGCCTCACTTAGAAATCAAAAACACAAAGTTATTAATAACCTATTAAATAAAGTAAAAATACACTAAAAGTTAAGACATAAATCCTTAAATATATTTAGTTTAGATATAAAGTCACAAATAAGAGAAAAAAATTTAAATAACAAGCTAATAGTCAAATAAAGTCACAAAATAAGTTTCAAAATAAAACACAAAATAAGTTTTAGTATTATTGTCATTTTTAGCTTTTTTTTTCTTCGGCTTCATCTCTTAGTCTATCAATTTAAACCATCACTTACCATACTTTGAACAAGGGAACGTGAATAAAGACAAGATAAATATGCTTAAAGAAATTTTTTAAAATAAAAGTTTGTAGTTGCAAAAAATCAACTAAAAACTAATCGGCTCTTCATAAAATAGAAACAAATTCGAGGACCTTGGAAATTTTGACATAAATCTGAAGTATGTAATACAGTACAATTGGTACAAATTAAAAAGTATTTAAAAACAATTTATTTATAAAACCAATTATAAGTTCAAAATGGTCTCAGCTTACTTACACAACAACCAGAATATCAAAATTCTAAAACCTTGAATTTTAGAATCTTTCAAGGATCGCACTGCGAGTCCATCACACGACGTAAATACTTCATGCAATATTAACCATAATCAATGTGCATATAAAACCTTTGCATAAACCATGTATAAATTTTGAGTTGAAAAAGCTGAAATTATCAATAAAATATCCTTTCAAGTGGTAATTGTAAATATCATAAGGGTTATATATATATATATATATATATATATATATATATATATATATATATATATATATATATATATATATATATATATATATTATTTGTAGGAAAAATTGATAATTTCATAATCATAGTTATGTATCGGGGAAAATAACAAGTTTCAGAAAACACTTTTATTAGAAAGTTCCATGAAATATATCATGTATAAAATCTATCAAATATGCATGTTATACTATCAAATCTTTCCATACATATTGATCAACTTTGAGATACACGTATCGGTTAAACTTCGAGATACATGTATGGTCATTAGTCATACTTCGATATACATATGACATATGTATTGGTCAACTCTGAGATACATGCATGGTTTACTCCAAAATATATGTGCGGTCCAACTCCGACGTGCTTGTATGGTCATACTCTAAGACGCATGTATGGATATACTCTGAAGATACACATGCACAATACGTACTTGAAGTTTGTATAAGACCAATTTGCTACAACCAACATCCTTGAGGTACCTAACTCTGTAAGACCTTGATATAGGGAGAAAAACATTATTCCCAAATTTTCACTATGCTTGCTCAAAGCTTGTTATAATGCTATGTAATTCTTCAAATACTATAACATAAATTATATTCCCATGTATACGAATACAAATATACATTTATGTACTCATATCAAATACTTAATAATTCATATATATAAATTTACACTTCTATCACAATATCTGTAAATATGTTTCTTTCAAAATTGTTAATCATGGCATCAAATTCACATTTTAAAACACATGTATATGTGTGATACTTTCAAAACAATAATGCATGAAAGAAAAAGGTGAAGTAATCCCCTCATGTAGATATATTCTTCCGCACTCTTAGTCCTATAGTTGATCCTTTCTCCTTTTTTAGGGAAACTATCAATATTAACTTTAATTATTAGTAATTCATAACTTAAAATTAAACTTGTTGGATGGATTATGTAGAATTTTTGAGAATATATTTAATTAGGCTGGATTAATGTTGTATAGGCTGTGAATTAGATGTAAAACATACTGGAATTTAGTTGTTGATATCAGTTGTATTATTCCTAGATTATTGACCTATTTGTCTAATTTTTAATCTTATTTATAGTATTAAATATACATTTGAAAAACCGAGAAGAATAATTAGAATAATACTTCAGATTTTTTCCACCATTTCTCTCGATATTATCTTCATGGTACCAGAGTTTCTCTAAAATACAATTTTTTTAACAGCTTTGTCCGAGGGTATTAACAACTAAATTCTAACCTGTTCTACAATTAATTCACAGTCTCTACAACACTAATCCAACCTAATTAAAGATACTCTTAGAAATTCTACACTCTCCCTCAAGTTAGGGTTTAGGGTTTAGGGTTTAGGGTTTAGGGTTTAGGGTTTAGGGTTTAGGGTTTAGGGTTTAGGGTTTAGGGTTTAGGGTTTAGGGTTTGAGGTTTAGGGTTTAGGTTTAGGGTTTAGGGTTTAGGGTTTAGGGTTTAGGGTTTGGGGTTTAGGGTTTAGGGTTTAGGGTTTAGGGTTTAGGGTTTAGGGTTTAGGGTTTAGGGTTTAGGAGTTTAGGGTTTAGGGTTTAGGAGTTTAGGGTTTAGGGTTTAGGGTTTAGGGTTTAGGGTTTAGGGTTTAGGGTTTAGGAGTTTAGGAGTTTAGGGTTTAGGGTTTAGGAGTTTAGGGTTTAGGGTTTAGGGTTTGAGGTTTAGGGTTTAGGAGTTTAGGGTTTGGGGTTTAGGGTTTAGGGTTTAGGGTTTAGGGTTTAGGGTTTAGGGTTTAGGGTTTAGGGTTTAGGGTTTAGGGTTTAGGGTTTGGGGTTTAGGAGTTTAGGGTTTAGGGTTTAGGGTTTAGGAGTTTAGGGTTTAGGGTTTAGGGTTTAGGGTTTAGGGTTTGGGAGTTTGGGGTTTAGGGTTTAGGGTTTAGGGTTTAGGGTTTAGGGTTTGGGGTTTAGGGTTTAGGGTTTGAGGTTTAGGGTTTAGGGTTTAGGGTTTAGGGTTTAGGGTTTAGGGTTTAGGGTTTAGGGTTTAGGTTTGGGGTTTGAGGTTTAGGGTTTAGGGTTTAGGGGTTTAGGGGTTTAGGGTTTAGGGTTTAGGAGTTTAGGAGTTTAGGGTTTAGGGGTTTAGGGTTTAGGAGTTTAGGGTTTAGGGTTTAGGGTTTAGGGTTTAGGGTTTAGGGTTTAGGGTTTAGGTTTGAGGTTTAGGGTTTAGGTTTAGGTTAGGGTTTAGGGTTTAGGGTTTAGGAGTTTAGAGGTTAGGGTTTAGGGTTTTAGGGTTTAGGGTTTAGGGTTTAGGAATTTAGGTTTAGGAGTTTAGGTTTAAAATTTAGGTTGTTTAAGTTAAGGTTAAAATTTAAAATTTAAATTTAAAATTTAAAATTTAAAATTTAAAATTTAAAATTTAAAATTTAAATTTAAAATTTAAAATTTAAAATTTAGGAATTTAAAATTTAAAATTTAAAATTTAAAATTTAAAATTTAAAATTTAAAATTTAAAATTTAAAATTTAAAATTTAAAATTTAAAATTTAAAATTTAAAATTTAAAATTTATTAAATTTAAAATTTAAAATTTAAAATTTAAAATTTAAAATTTAAAATTTAAAATTTAAGGGTTTAAAATTTAAAATTTAAAATTTAAATTTAAAATTTAGGGTTTAAAATTTAAATTTAAATTTAATTTATTTAGGGTTTAGGAGTTTAAATTTAAAATTTAAAATTTAGGGTTTAAAATTTAGGGTTTTAAAATTTAGGGATTTGGGTTTCGATTTAAAATTCGGGATTTAGGTTATTCCGGGATTCGAGTTTAAAATTGGAGTTTAAGGTTTAGGGTTTAGGGTTTAAAATTTAAAAGTTTAGGTTTAGGTTTAGTTTAGGGTTTAAAATTTAGGGTTTAAAATTTAGGGTTGGGGTTTAAAAGGGTTTAGGTTTAGGGTTTAAAGGGTTTAGGAGTTTGGGGTTTAAAATTTTGGGGTTTAGGGTTTAGGGTTTAGGGTTTAGGAGTTTGAGGTTTAGGGTTTGGGGTTTAGGGTTTGAGGTTTAGGGTTTAAAAGGGTTCCGGTTTGAGTTTAGGGTTTAGGGTTTGGGGTTTGGGGTTTAGGAGTTTAGGGTTTGAGGTTTGGGATTTAGGGTTTGGGGTTTGGGGTTTGGGGTTTAGGGTTTAGGGTTTAGGGTTTGGGGTTAGGGTTTGGGGTTTAGGGTTTAGGAGTTTAGGGTTTAGGGTTTAGGGTTTAGGGTTTGGGGTTTTAGGGTTTGGGGTTTAGGGTTTGGGGTTTAGGGTTTAGGGTTTGGGGTTTAGGAGTTTAGGGTTTGGGGTTTAGGGTTTAGGGTTTGAGGATTTTGGGGTTTAGGGTTTGGGGTTTAGGGTTTAGGAGTTTAGGGTTTAGGTTTAGGGTTTAGGGTTTAGGGTTTAGGGTTTAGGGTTTAGGGTTTAGGAGTTTAGGGTTTAGGGTTTAGGGTTTAGGAGTTTTGGGGTTTAGTTTAGGGTTTAGGAGTTTAGGGTTTAGGGTTTAGGGTTTAGGTTTAGGGTTTAGGGGTTTAGGGTTTAGGTTTAGGGTTTAGGGTTTAGGGTTTAGGGTTTAGGTTTGAGTTTAGGGTTTAGGGTTTAGGGTTTAGGGTTTGGGAGTTTGGGGTTTAGGGTTTAGGGTTTAGGGTTGGGGTTTAGGGTTTAGGGTTTAGGGTTTAGGGTTTGGGGTTTAGGGTTTAGGGTTTGGGTTTAGGGTTTAGGGTTTAGGGTTTGAGGTTTAGGGTTTAGGGTTTAGGGTTTAGGGTTTGAGTTTAGGGTTTGGGGTTTAGGGTTTAGGGTTTGGGGTTTAGGGTTTGGGTTTAGGGTTTAGGGTTTAGGGTTTAGGAGTTTAGGGTTTGGGTTTGGGTTTAGGTTTAGGGTTTAGGAGTTTAGGGTTTGGGGTTTAGGGTTTGAGGGTTTAGGGTTTAGGGTTTAGGGTTTGGGAGTTTAGGGTTTAGGAGTTTAGGGTTTAGGGTTTAGGTTTGGGGTTTAGGGTTTGGGGTTTGGGGTTTGGGGTTTAGGGTTTAGGGTTTGGGGTTAAAGTTTAGGGTTTAAAATTTAAAATTTAAAATTTAGGGTTTAGGGTTTAAAAGGTTTAAGGTTTAGGGTTTAGGTTTAGGGTTTAGGGTTTAGGAGTTTAGGGTTTAAAAGGGTTTAAAATTTGGGGTATAGGGTTTAGGGTTTAGGGTTTAGGGTTTAGGGTTTAGGGTTTAGGGCTTAGGGTTTAGGGTTTAGGGTTTAGGGTTTAGGGTTTAGGGTTTAGGGCTTAGGGTATAGGGTTTAGGGTTTAAGGTTTAGGGTTTGGGGTTTAGGGAGTTTAGGGTTTAGGGTTTAGGGTTTAGGGTTTAGGGTTTAGGAGTTTAGGGTTTAGGGTTTAGGGTTTGAGTTTAGGGTTTGGGTTTAGGGTTTAGGGTTTAGGAGTTTAGGGTTTAGGGTTTGGGGTTTAGGGTTTAGGGTTTAGGGTTTAGGAGTTTAGGGTTTAGGGTTTAGGGTTTGGGGTTTAGGTTTAGGTTTAGGGTTTAGGGTTTAGGGTTTGGAGTTTAGGAGTTTGA